>OX422144.1:96861376-99261376 GCA_949129095.1 Volucella bombylans
AATTAGTCGACTGAGACCTTAAATGTGAAGAAAGATTTTACATGCCTTTATCAACTAAATATGCACGATCTTTTTCATTTCCACACAATTAGTTTAGTACGCAGATGGTATTGATGTAACTGGACAGACCCAGCAAGTCTTACTCAAGACCCTTGATGTCCTGGTTCTGCTCTTCTATGCAAAGGTTTGCTTTGAGCATTACAATTATAAAAAATAAAACATTGGCATATTAAACTAACTTTGGTAAAAAGTAATTTAATTTTAAATGGTGTAAACTTTTGAGCAATCTTTGTAGTTTGATGAACGTCGTAGGTTTTCCTCACCAAAGAGTTGATGTGCTTGTTCTACGTTAGTTTTAGCTACTTTGATGGGCTTAATATTACGAAACTTAATACTGATATAAACTTAGCAAACAATAGGTACTAAAATCGATTTTAAGGGAAGAAAAGCAGTCCAAAGGTTCATAGTTAATAGTTCATATTTTACTTTCACTCTAAGTATCATATGGATAAATATATTAAGTTCTTTAAGAAGAAAAAAGCAAACTAACAATTATTATACGAAGCGAAAAGAAATAGTAAAAAAAAGAGTAAAATAATATAAATGCCTTATCAGCTAAAAATAACTTAAAATAAAATTACGTGGGTGGGGTGACATATAAAATTAATGTAAGGAATAAAAGAAGAGAAAATAACATTAACACTCTAATCTCGGTAAGACAAGAACTAATTTTGAGATAAAAATTAGATAACAAACAAGAAATCTATTCACCAAAAACTCTGAAGCGCTATTTATGTCTGAACATCAAGTAAAGATTCTGAACTTACAGCATCTAAATCGAGAAGCCAGTTTTTGAGAGCCTTCAAAAAGTTATTTGCTACATTTATTGATCCCAAAGATAATGGAAGTGAGCTAAAAAATCGTCAAGAAACTACAGTAAAAGGCAGTGGTCCGCAAATAAGGAATGTTAACGAAGAATAATTCATTGCTGTGCAAGTTCTGGTTGTAAAAATCTCTGAAATTTAAATTGCCCGCTCTAAGAAAAAAGCCTGAAAACAATATAAATTTCTTACTGAAAGAATTCTCAACTGACGAAAAAGTAAAAATGACAAGTTGATTACTGCAATTTAGATGGATATTGAGTGTGATTGTGGAATCAAAAAAACCCACAGGAGCCTGGAAGAAAACGTCCACTTCAAAGCCGTTACGAAATGCCAAATTAAAAAAAAAACATTATTTTTATTTTAGCACTAATGACCACATTATGTTTTGCAAATCATATTCTAAGAAGATCTAAATCCCAATTCCAACTGTATCAGCAACCGGGTTAAGTAGACTATCAGCTCCATAAGCACAACCCATATCATCTGCGAAAGCATTACTTTGCGCTTAGTTTGAGACAACGAATTAATATGGATGAGAAATAGTATTGGGCCCAAAACAAACCCTTGAGGTACACATAGATTGACAGTATCGAAAGCACTACTGATTTCACAGGACTTCACATTTTGTGTTCTGTTACACACGTAAGACTAAGAAACCAGTCTATTCTATCTTGTTAAACATAAATTCACAGATAACAAAGCTTTGGTTATATCTACAAATAACCCAGCTGTAAATGTTTGGCTATTTAAGTTTGAAAAAATTTGTGTATAGAATTTCAAGGGGGCTTACCTTTTCGACATCCGAATTGAGCTGAACTAAAATAGTGAACAGCATCTTAAAGAAAATGAACAATTCTGATTTTAATTGCCTTTTCAAAATTTGGCTTACTGAGGGAAGAAGAGAAATAGATCTGTAGTTGCAAATGTCATCGACGTGGCCTTTTTTATGAAGAGGTATACATCGCCACATTTCATTGCTTCTGGAGATACTCCATTGAAAATACTTTGACTAAAAATATGTGCCAGAATGTCTACGATAAAGCATACAATATTATATAATAATATATTTCCGAACAAAACATTTAAAATGCCATCAACTCCTTACAAAGAAAGGTTTTTTTTTTAAGTGTTAATTGGTTTTAAAAGCTCTAATGCAGTTACAAGTTCAAAGAAATAGATAACTATTTGGGAAACTTCTTGTCGTATCATATGAGTAGACATTATGCAGTAGAAAGGACAGAAGTACCGTAGAAATTAGAGAATCATATACCGACAGGGGAAGACCGTGTATGACGCCCTTCTTAGGCTTGTGGAGTTCAACATGACGGAAAACTGAATACTACAGTATCCCAAAAGTAGAAGACATTTTGGTTCTCCCTCATTCTTTATCCCAAGACTCACTTACAATGATCCTCTAGCTCCTTATTTGGTTAGGCTAAACATGGGTATGATGAATGTGACATGAGTTCCTATTACTGTCCTAAGCTTATCCCTGTTTGGTTTTATGAACTTCCTAGATCTTTTGCTATCAAAAATCGGTCAAAGAGACTTGGATACCTTGTGCCCTTCAAGACTTGACCACCTTATGTTGACAGTCTTTGTGGCTTTTTCCTCGATAGTGCTCCTCACTATGTAAAGGGGTGGTTTGATATTAACAACCTCACTATTGTCGAGTAGCCCTCCTTTTCCTGCAACCTCGTCTGCTTGTTCATTTTTTTTTAATACTGCAGTGTATTGGCAGACAGCACAGTCTTACCATCTTCTGACTGCATAGTGCCTTGAGCACTGTGCGACAGCCCCTGACTGTAAAGATTGACGTTGGTTGAATCTATTGCCTTGAGTGCGGCCTGGATATCGACATCTCTTTCGGATACCGATCTAATCTGTTTTAGCTCAGCCGCCCTGAGGACAGCCAGAACCTCTGATTGGAAGACACTGTTTCCGTCCGGTAGTCATTTAGCACTCTTAGTTCTGGGTCTTCTGAGAAGATACCGGAACCTGTTCATTGCTCTGTTTTCAAGCTGTCTGTGAAATGCGCAATTTCATTTGACGTGATTATTACATTCTTTTGATAGTCCTCCCTCTCCGGATATATTATATCATACGGAATGTCGAAGTCGACCAAGGAAGGAATTTAATCTGTTAGACTTGGATTTCCTGGCAGTAGCTGCGATAGGATCGTGCCTTGTCCAAAACTACTACTCTTGAAGTAACCCAGATTAGTGAGTCGTATCGTATGTTGCCAGCAAGTTTTTGATCTGTAAGTTAAGCGGTTTAGGCAAAAAGGTGTCCAATGCTGCGGTAGGTGTGGTACGGAGCGCACATTTAATGGCTATGGAAGCCGTTCTTTGAACCACCGCTAATTTTCCGTAAATCGTTTTCTTGTTCGTTGCTTTCCATCATACTAGTGCGCCGTATGTAAGTATGGGTCTTACCACCGCCGTATACAGCCAGTACACCATAGATAGTTTTAAGCCCCAAATTTTGCCTACTTTGCAGCCAGTGGCACGCTTCCAGATTGTGTAATGTCTCCGCCTTTTGAGATATGTGGCCATCAAATATGCTGTCGCTTGTTTTGATGGCTCAAGTTATTTGGCTCCGATGGCAATATCCAGTTATAACAAGGTACGGACCCGATGTTTGTAACTTCAAAAAATCGTTACTGTTAGTCTGGCACTAGTATACATACCGAAAACTTTGCGAACAGCGAGGGTAGCCTTATATCGAAAATCGGAAAGGAGGACTACACGCTCGTCAAGAGCTACAGACCGAAAAGTCAAGTCTAAGACACAACATGCTTACTAATGCAAGAGTGCACGTCTGGGCATAAGCATATGCGGATTATGTACGGTCTCTTATATCATGTCCAGCTACTGTCTGCTCTGAAGTACTAGTAATGGGATTTAAGAGGTTGTTCTCTTTACGATAAGGAGGGAACTGACTGGTCTGATTCTTCCAGTACTTAATGGCATCAAGATCCAATTCTTCAAAGAAGCTAAGTATTTCGATAATATTGATATCCTGGATAACAAATTTCTTAGGACTTAACAACCTCTATGGCGTTGTCGGCAAAAATTGTTCTTTGGATTTACACGGCTATGATATATCATCTCTGCATCGGATGTCTATCAGTAAAAGCTGTCAAGAAAATACGTCATTGCTCCTTTAACAAAATTCCTCTAGGATATATAGGGGCTTTCCCTAAGAAATCTTCTTGGTATTGATATCATGGCCTGCACCCTCTAAGCCATATTTAATTTAAAGAGACGTAGTTTTTGATACAACACGCACTAGAGCTTTGATCACTTTGGTCGCCGACGGTCTCTTGTCTATTAACTTATGAACATATCATCGGATGCAATGTCAGCATCGACTTTCCCTCTGCCCAGTACTGGTTTCGGCCAGCATCCGAGCCAGAAAAAGAATTTAGGCTTCAAGTATGGCTCCAAAACCGGTTTAGGATGCGGCGCTGGTGAGACTGGAGGACGTTAGTTTTCTTTCTTCGTTATGAAAACTTGCATTTCTTTTCCATGCGGAGACATGCCTGATGGCAATGAACTAAATATATTGTGAAGAATTGGCGCAGTGGTAATGACAATATTACACAGTCATTCGACATCCTCGAACACAGATGTAATATCTCTTGTGTCACTTTATTGTATCGCTCTTTCACCACCAGTGCTCCACCGAAATTGCCATTAGAATTCCACCTCTTCTAACTTTTAACCGTAACACCCGTCTCCGTATTCAGCTCATCAGTATACCCTCAAGCCCACTTTCGGACGTACTCTGAAATATCATGATTCGTTCCTAAACCATACAACTTGCTTATGGAATTCCCAGCCGAGCTCTTTATTTCCTAGTCACTATAATTTGCAAACATTTAAAACCAGCGCACATAGGTATCTCTCTTTTTTCCCTCCCTAACTTCCCCTCGCCAACGCTATGAGCAAACATCTTATGGGTACACAAAATCCTTTGTGCACACGCCAATTACAAAAAAAAGGGGCAAAGCATTTGCATCTGTTGTTATAGCCAAGCTTTCTGAACCCTTTTAGTACTACCAATGCAAGACTTCACGGAAAGCAGTCGGAAGGCTGAATTCACTAATGGGATCATGGAAATAAAAATAAAATCGCTCAAGAGTCTTCTTCCCGAAACTACAACAGGTCTGCCTGCGTCTTAGCTTAAATCTTCTACTGTCATTTAGGTTTCATATAAGCATAGCTGCAGATGGCATGACCCTCCAAGTTGTCAGCAGGCCGAACGACTACTTCGCGAGGTCTCTAAGAGGTCAGCGGATTTCTTGCTGTCCCTCAGTGGGAAGGATAACGGGCTGCTTGCTGTTACGCCTTTACTTTCGCTAAGCACTAAGTTGTGCTGGGTATAAGTCATACAACGTCCGGCCTACGTTATTATCTGGCTGCAGGTACTCGGCGCTGACGTGGTGGGTATTAATACTGTACGCACTTTGCCACCAAAGCGTCTACTCATATCTCCTCGAAATATTGAGAAATTTCATTAAAAGGAATTTACAAGGAGTACAATGTAGTACAATACTAGTTCTTTGTCTGAGCACTCTATTCTGTCAGACGAAAAAAAAATTGTTCTACGACTATTCTCGTTTATAATGGCAGAGTATCTTTGTTGTTTTTGGAAATGCTTTCTTGGGTTACCTACATAGTTCAGCTTTGATTTTCAAGAGATTCTTAATTGATCTGGATTTAACTAAGTTCGGGCTATAATTGTCTTGAGGTCTCGCAGGTTGAACAGTTTTTCTACATTTCATTAGCTCTTATTTGCATCGTTTACTCCACTTGCATTCTAAGAGTGCTCACCTGAGGTTTGATACATTGACTTTTTTAGAGCTAACTCGTCTGCATGTTCGTTACATGATTATCCTTTCTGGATAGTGACCCAACAGGGCTTAACCTAAGCTCCGTACGACAGCACTTCACAAAATTTAATTTAATCTCGACTGCAGCAATGGCCTTAATGGCAGAATGACTGTCTATAAATATGGTAATCAGTGTGGGATACCTTATTGTCTATACTTTATTGACGCAACTCTTGCTGCGTCTGTACTAGCCAAAATCTTAGCATAAAAGACACTGCTATAGTCCAGCATGCAACATGATCTGAAGTTTAATTGCTTGGAGCAGATCCCGTGATGCATTCGTGGAGATGGAGTCTTTAACCATTTGGTTCCCGTCTCGTACCTGCTGTTGAAAATACAGGCGAACGCTATTTCAAAGTTCTGATGGGGTAGCATATAGTCCTTATTGGCTGATAAACTTAGTTAATTTAAAAGAATTCAAGCGTGACCCTTCGGCTTTTTTTTCCATCCACTAACTGACACTGAGACTTAAAACACTTGCCAATTCTTATACGAGTATATAGTGATCTAGGTGCAGGAGACCAAATATAGTTTTGAGTCCTACCGCTGGCGTTGTTCTCATGAACACGGAATCCTCTGTGCTTTTGTCATTAACTTAAGGTTAATTCTGGATCGGATTAACGTTGTGAAAACCTCATTCATCAAACATAATTTCTTCTGAGAAAATCTTTAAAATGATTTGATGTATGATTTCTACCAAGTAATCTCCTTCTAGGAGGGCTTGTCTGGAAACCGTGCTATGCTTAAGTTTCGATATCTCTTTCGGTGGGGTAAGGCATCTAAAGATACGAGTACAACCGAGTCAAGCTAATTTGAGTAGTTTTACAAATTAAAAAACTTTTTTTTAGTGAGCCATCTGCAGAACTCACTTACACTTACAGTGTAATGACACGAAAATTAACATGTTTTCAATACGTAATATTTTATTGTTCTTGTACAAAAAATCACATAAATTTTCCATGAATTTGCTGGGTGAAATAGTCCAAAAAACTGATCCTGCAATGAGGTCCATACAAGTTTGCACAGTCCCATAGATTAACAATTTTCGCGGCAGTTAAATATTTTCTATTATTCTTCATTGTCTCTAACGAAAATCTGTAAAATAAAAATTGACAATAAATTGACTGATTTAGCAGATGTATAGATAATAAATTCACTTTATTATTATCCGGATTATGTCGTGGAAAAGGGATTGTCCTTTTGGATATAACAAATGTTTAGACTCACATATCGTTCGCATTATACAATATCGTTCGTTATATCCATACCTATGTGAAGTAAAAATTCTGTCCAATAAAATATACATACTCGTACATACATATTTGTATTTGTTGGGAAAATAAAATATTAAAAACTTACATATCGGCAAATTTGGAAATTTGCTGGAAGAAAAGTCCTTCGATGTTCAGCGAATCGGAAAAGATGTAATCTTGAGTGTTCTTGTCATCGGTGGAATACGTATTATGCTTATACCTGTAGTATTTTTCTGGATAGATGAACCAAGATTTTGGCTTTATTTCCACCTTATTAGCCATCGACTGTGAAGTCGTACTTGCAAGTTGAGGAGGTTTAACTGTTGGTATTTCTACAGAAGAAGGTAACTCATAGTAGATACTTTCTTCGGTAATTATATTGAGACCTCGAGGTATTCCAGAAATAAGTGTTTTTACAGATGCTGCTGTTACCTTAAAAGAGTGACAAGGAAATAAGCACATGAATTCTCGTGCTGTGGAATAAACCACCTGACTAATATGCAGTTGAGCATTTTCTTACCGAGAAAGCTGCACCCTTTTCAAAGAGCAGATACCGTTTCTTCCTTCCATGGACAGGGGTACATTGATGAATGTCGAACATGCAACTGTCATTTGCGGATTGAACGACATTCAGTGTTTGTTGTGTTAATTGTACGTCTCGAATGTACAAACAAAGTGAGAAGATGATCATGAAGTTAGTCATTTGTATCTGCATGTCTTTGCAACTGGATGCACTGGTTTGCATTCGAATTTTCAAACATCATTGCTTTTATTACTGATTTCAGATGTGCGATATTCTTGTTTACCTATGTAAGGTATTTGTCATTGTTATACAAATTAGAACTTATAGACTTGGTCTAGTATATACATATGTATATACGCATCTATTGGCATACATCTAAGAATATTGATTTGTATCATCAGAGAATTACGATCTGCACAACGTTCGATTGCCTGTGTATTTAGCACCGACACGCGTTTTCCAAAAGTGATTGACAAACTAGATATATTTTTGTATATGTATATATTTCGCTGCAAATAGTTTTGCCATCAAAACTGGTTGCTTTCTATGTAAGCCATCACAAGAATTTATGGGGGATCAACGCTGATTTCGGTATAAAGAGATCCCCCTTGGACTTAATCTTATTTGTGACAACATTTTTATTCTGAACATTTCGATTTCTATGTCTTCCAAATCGCTTTCAGCTGTTATGGAAAAGGTATGCACATGGTTTTTTGGACTACAAATGTACCCTCAAGTGTCAACGTCAGCAAAGAGTGGTTAGGATAGCGCATTTTCGTGTAGTCTGAAGCTGCACTTCAGTGAGATATTGCTACAAATATCATACAGTTTCAGCACATCAATGTTCCCAAACTGGCATGACAATCAATTAAATATATCCTATTGCGACCGATGCAATTTATGCATCCAATATCTTGATTGCCTAAACCAGCTGTAGTTCAGGTAAATGTAGCTTTCTAGTCAACACAACAGGGATCAAAGGCGAATGAGAAATTCGATGTCGAAGTGCTTAAATCGCGAAAGACCACAATGTAGCACCGATCTAAATATTATCAACTCACATTGTCAGCTCGCCCCTGATGTGGTTAATGGCGATTTATAGTCTTTTACACAATACACAGCACCAACCTAAATGAATTTAAAAAAATTGAATTTTTGCTGCATTAGTTTCAATATAAGTTCTATCAGAAAGAATTGGCATAATTTTTGTGCAAATATAAATTATCTTCTAAGCATTTTAAAAATAATAGTTCTCCTGGAAAACAACATAAAAACGAAAGAAAATAAATTGTTATAAATATGTACCTAATATGTAGTGCTCCAAACAAACATACTTGCATATATATTGTATATGCATATCTCAAAATAAATAATATACTTCTTCCTGTAACCTCTTTGTACTTGGACTTCCTTTTTTTCACGTGAACCCGCCATATCCGAATCAATTAAATATAATTTTTATAATATAAATTATATAACATATTTAGTAAATAAAAAAAAAACAACAAGAAGTGAAGGTATTGCGATGTACATAAAGCATGATATTGAATATAGATTTAAAATATTAGAAAGTGTTTCATGTAAACATACTGAAATAAAAACAACAAAGGAAGCTAAGGCTGAAAACTTTATACAGTTTATATACCACCGGGATTCAGTGTTAGAGAGTTCATCAAAGATCTTGAAAATAATTACGGACAAGTAGTAAAAACGGAGAACAGAGATATTATTGTGATGGGAGATATGAAAGTTAATGACCAAAATATTCATGCAAACTAGGTGAAAAACCACCTTAAAATCCTTGCTTGGATTTATTAATGTCAATACTGAAAATACTACAATAGATATTAATAGGGGCACATTAACACTAAACATTGCATATCATACGATAAAATATTCTCAGCAGTTATTAAAAGTGATATATCCGACCATTATCCTGTGGTTTATGGTACTTTTGGTAAAATTGAATCTTCTCCGAGTGTTGTAAGTGATAAAATTTCGTCCGACGAGTGGATTCTAGCAATGGAATAGAATGCAATTCTGAATGGTAATGATGTCCATAAAAAACCAGGAGCTAAATTCTGGAATAGTAAATGGATCACAGCCAGCCATTGCGAAAAATTTAGACACAGAGTTGAACTTTACCGAAGATGGAGAAACAACAAGCATAACAAATCTTACGAGGTTGAAGAAGTAATGGGTGATTTTTTAAGCGTATGGTTTTTAATTGTCAAAAAAACAACACGGGAAAATTGGAAAAGTGTATAAAATGAAATGCTTGCCATTTACTTTTCAAAGATTATTTCATCTCGCAAATAACGCGTGTAATGTTGTCTTCCAAGGCTGCAATTGATGCTAGTTTATCCGCATAGACGAGTGATTTCACGTGTACCCATAAAAAATAGTGTAAAGGCATCAAATCGCACGATTTAGCTGGCCAATTCTCCGGTCCAAAATGAGAGATAAATTCCTCACTGAACTCATTTCTCAATTGGTGTATCGATTCGTGTGCTGTGTGTCATGTGCCGCCGTCTTGCTGGAACCTCATGTCGTTTCTGCATTTTGGGCAAAAAAAAGGTTAGAAATCATTAAACGATAGCGGGTGCCATCGACAGTAATGCTGATCTCACGGTCATCTTTGAAAAAATATGGGACCATAACTATAAACCGCAACAAACACTGCATTTTTTCGGGTACATTGCCAGCTCTTGTATAGTATTGCCTGTGGTCGCTCATCGGACCATATATAGCAATTTTGTTTATCAACATTCCCATTCAACCAGAAATTAACTTCGTCGATAAAGGCAATTTTTCGATAAAAAAGCGGATCTACCTTCGGACTTAAATACAGCTTAAACTAAGAAAACATGTTTAAAAACTTAGTACATGGACTATTTTAATTTTATTATAAAACTTAAAACTGAAACCTACATACTACCTAAAACTAAATCTTAATCTACTTAACCTACTTACATCTACATGCATATATAGCAAAATCAGTTTTTCATTGTATAATTGGAACTCAGACAAAAAAATTCTGCGTGTGAAGGCATAACACTGACACGTAGATTTAGCTGTTATAAGAGTTTCAAGCAATGAAAAAAATACTGGGAATTATATCTCGAATCACTCTGAGTGAAGTAAAAACTCTCCGTCCTATTCGGACTCCCATCCCTGGAGAGCAAACATAGAAACCAAACACACCTGAGTTTCAAACCACTACAAAAACAATTTTCCTTTCTCCTCCTTCTATCTTTCCGCCCGCGCCCTGGCAACAGTAAAAGGGTATCAACCCCTTAGGCACGCGTAAATTATAAAAAAAAAAAAATATATACATATATACATAGTATATACATACTTCATATATAAATATATGTATATATAAATTTTTTCTTCACTTTATTTAATTTTTTTCTTCTTAAAAATCGAACTTAAACCTACCTATGTAAGCCGGCCATGGCTAAAAAAAAAATTAAGCTGGTCCACCTTGCTTCACATGAAGCTAACTATCACTGGAGGAGTTCGACGACGAAGCATCCTCCCCTTCAACAAGCCACCAAAAGTGTTAGTGCTGCCGAGCAACATCCCTCATGCCGCGACTCCCTACCCCTCTACTGAACCGGAGACGCTCCGCACTGCTATGTGCGACGTCTCTGTCGTAGTTGAGTCGCCTGTCCACAACTATTAGAGCGACGTGGAAGATTAGCGGCACCCCCAATCTGATCGAAGGATCAGACCTTTGCTATCTTGATAGAGGAACGCTTCTGGAGGAATAAAGCGTTAAAGCGAACTCTCTCGTGATACATATAATTCGGGTAGTGAGCCCAGGTTGTTCGATGAGGTCATTGCTCTTGCAACGTGAATTCGTATTAACTTAATGACGAAAATGTCTACTCTTATTAGGTTCGCCCTATTGTATAAGACCCCATTAGGATAGAATTTTATGTACTCCGACTCTGGTATTCTGTACAAGCCCTAAGACACGCCCTCTCAAACACCCGAGTCTTTTCCATTAAGCTTGCTCGTACATTGAACCACACGGGACAACCAAATACCAGCATGGGCCTGATAAGGCCCATGTAGCAAATCACCTTTACCCTCGCATCTAGTTGGCTGCTATAAAACAGTCTCTTTGTAAGGGCAAAGCGCCTTTAGCTTTGGCCAGAGCAGCATCTACATTTTTGTCAAAATACAGAAACTGATCTAGCCAGATCCCAAGGTATCTGACTACATTTCGACAGGCAAGAGGCTATCCGTACTGTCCAATGATCGAGAACTTTCGTCAATTTTTTCTGATATCCCTAGAGGCTCTAGACAACGGCGTCCTAAAGAGAATGGTTTTCGACTTCTAAAATTGATTTTCGTCTTATCTTATCGAAGTCATGCTGCAAGAGATTATTAATGACCTCGACTTTCGGTATGGGGAAGTGAACCAATCAAGTCGCTTGTATAAACGTTAAATAGAATCCGCGTATTGACGACCGCGCCTTGTTGAAGACCACTTTTAATTTGAAATATTCTAACAGAAGTCATATCACCATTTTTCACGATGAACTGTCTGTTGGTTAGCATATTATAAAGAATGTACAAGAGTGGTTTACTGATCCCCAGCCTAGTCAGCTTATAGAAAAGACCCTCTAACCATAGGGTGTAGAAGGCCTTCTCCAAGTCAACAAGGCAGGCACCAGTACATTGGTTTTTGCATTTATTCCATTGGATATCGGACACCAGTTTAGACGCGGCATGTGAGATATCATGTCCCGCCTTAAAACCGAATTGGTTATCCGGAACTATATGTTTGTCCTCAACCCACCTAGACAGAGCTCTATTGATTACTTTTTCAATCACCTTACTGATATTCGGAAGGAGACCTATCGACCGGGGATTCGCCGGATTGGATATATCCTTTCCCTTTTTGGGGATAGGTTGAGCCACCACCGTTTTCCAATGCGCTGGATAATGTGCATTATTCATCCCATTATTAAACAGGGTGGTGTAAATGTCCACCGCTTCTAGGGGAAGATGTCGAAGCACGATGTTCGGAATACCATCGGTCCCCACTGATTTCTTAGCCCTGATTGTGTCGAAGATCTCACGGAGTTCTTCCTTCGAAATGAACGGGGTTAGGTTACCCTCTCTGGTAATGACATTATTTGCCATATTTTCGTCGCTGAACCGGGTGAAACCAAAGCCCTCGGATCGCCAGTTCTTTACTTCATTTCGAATGTAGAAGTCGTGCACCGAGACGCGATTGTCCAGGTCATAATTAGGGCCAATGGTGTCAGTGGCCTTCTATACTTCCTGGAAAGTCGCCCCTATGGCCTCAACCTTCTCCTCTGGATCCTAGATCACAAAGAAATCGTCATCGTCATCGTCAGCGGCTTCATTTGGATCAATACCTGCTATTGTCAGTAATCGTTATTTGTCCGTCGTCCAGGCTATTTTAAGACACTGAAGTTCGTTTTGATTTTTTCTCGGAAATAATTTATTTATTTGCGGAAACATATTCGGGTTGCTGGTGTTTATAGCCCGAACCTTGTTGTTCCAATACAAACTTACAGAAATTCTGTAATTTTCTTTTATTAGCGTTTGAATATTTTTAATCGACGACTTCAGTGTCCTAATCTCCGGGTCTTGTCGGTCAGTTAACTGTCTGTATAAGTTTTTGAGTCTTGTCAGAAGTCTACTTTTCTGTCGGTGCAGTGCGTCAATAGTAGGATTGCGGAACAGGTCTTCGTTAGTTGTACGTCGATACCGCGGTATTGTAGTGTCTATAGTTTGTTTAATTGTCCCGTCCATTTGTTTTAGGTAATTGTCGATCTCCTCGTTTGACAAATTCCTATTGGATGGTGGGAGAGCGGTCTTTTCAAGGTTGCGGAGAAGCGTGTCCATCGAGTCTTACGGTAGTTGTAAGAATATCTTTGGACAAACTCCTCCAATTTCG
This sequence comes from Volucella bombylans, assembly GCA_949129095.1. Lineage (NCBI taxonomy): Eukaryota > Metazoa > Arthropoda > Insecta > Diptera > Syrphidae > Volucella > Volucella bombylans. The sequence goes on from OX422144.1 coordinate 96,874,878, forward strand.
CAATTTCGTTGGAAACTGTAATTTCAGTGCTAAAAGCGCAATGGTCGCTGTCATACACGAATGTGCGCAGACAGTTTAATGTTTGTAAATTCGTACATGTCAGTCGTATACATCCATATAGATCCAAATAAGACCCGCCTCTGGGAAACGACGGGTTAGCCGTCGCTTTAAGACCGAGTCTGTATATGACATCGTGCTGACCCCACCAATCGAGTAGTAGGTTCCCTCTAGTATTTAGCAAATTATTTCCCCAATCCATGTGTCTAGCGTTGAAATCCCCGCCGATTATAAAATAATTCTCCCCCGATTCCAGCCTCAAAAGTCGAAAAAGCGTGTCGAGCTCTGTAATGAATAGGGTGGATTGTAAAGCCTCAGGTGTATAAACAAAGGCCAAGTACAGCCGCTTTCCACTGCGGAGCGGTATGTAAATGACAACTGCCTCCAGCACCCGGAACCTGCGCAACATTCCCTTGTACACTCTGTGAAATTTTATACCTTCTTTAAGATCGCGACACCGCCTCCACGTTTGGACCTGGGCCGGTTTTTTCTTCCAACAAAATAATTATTGTACTCCAGTTTGTGATTGTCGGTTAGCTTGGTTTCGCTAGTGAAAAGCATATCAGGAGTTTGGTCTTGTAGCAATTTAAACATCGCGGCTCTTCGTTCAATCCCAATCAGTGAATTAATATTCACCGCAAGGACCTTCAAAGTTTGCTCCACCATGTGCGTACCCATTACGACATGTGTTACGCGAGTCCCGGCAGCCGCGCGTAGATCTGGTTCACCCGCTTGGCCTGTTCCTGTACCTGCTGTTGCAGCTGAGCCATCTGTTCTTGGATTGCGAGCAAGATGGCCAGCATGTTAGGTGCAACTTCCGTATTTCTCGGCATTGGCGCCGGAGAAGCAACAGTCGCTTGCTGTGCCGTAGCCCCCCTACCTGACGCCATTTGGGCGTAGGAAATTTGAGACGTGACGGCTGGTATTTGAAGACTAACAGGTGAACGTTTGACCTCCACCTTCTGCTGCTGAGCCAGTTTTGCTTTCTTAATGTCTCCTTCCTATAACGCCTTCCTCCTTTTTAATTTTTCCCAGTGAACCACCTGGTAGTCTAGGACATTTATACTCATTAGACTATCCAGTCGGCTTTCGGGACTGAGGTGCTCCAGGAAGAACGGCAGACTCCGTTTCTCCCGCCTGGTTCTAGCTATGGTAAATGGTTTTACCCCCATAAACTTGAGTCCTTCGCACTCTTTGAGCAGTGTCAGGATCTCCTCAGGATCAGAAGCCCGTTCCAACCCCTTCAGCAGCATCAATTGCCGCTTTTCACACTTTGGTGTGGATGAGTAGTGCTCCGTCGTAGTTTCTTTTAGGAGCTCGTTCACTTTCGCGTAGCCCTCCACTGTATTACAGTGGATGGCATGGCGATCGTTCCCCAATCTCATAATTTTAAAATTATTACCAATGACCAACTTACACACGTCTTTGGTTTCATTTACCTCTAATTGATAGGTGTTGATACTCGTAGGAGGCACCTTCTCCTTCTTCTTCTTCTGCTGCTGCTGCTGCTGTTGTTGCTGCTGTAGCTGTTGCTGTTGCTGCTGCTGTTGTGGTTGTTGCTACTGCTGCTGTTTTTTCAGCTGCTGTGGTTTCAGCTGTTGTTGTTTTTGCAGCTGTTTCTGCTCCTGCTGTTGTTTCTGCTGCTGATGTTTTGTTTGATGCAGTTGTTGTTTCTGCTCCTGTTGGGAGCTCTCTACTTTTGATTGCTCCCTCTGCCTGCGCTCAGGTCGCTTTTGCTTAATATCAAGCACTTTTTCTTCCAAGAATTTGCTAGAATTACAACAAGGATGGGGAGATTAGAAAAACTCGCAAATACATCGGGGGTAGCTTATCAGCGCTGACAGAAAATTGGAAGTCCAATATTACATTCTGGAAAGATACTTTGTGGAAGTCAATTTTATTGGTCGGATTCTATGGAGTGTTTAGTCCCTTTATGAAAAATCGACTTTTTTGTTTTTTGTTATGCATATTTTTGGTATGGAATCATATTGATAAAGTGTCAACTCATCTCAAAACGGTACTTTTTTAGATATGTATACTTTCATTTATGTCAAAACAATTCGCTCTGCAACATGTATACATCAGTGCATGAGAAAACTCTAACGTATTTATACGAACAGTTATTAATTCATTATTTGCTTTAAGTGAGTTTAAATGAGTGTGTAAAAAGTAAAAAATAAAAAAAATATGGGTACACTATATTTTTTTTATATTTATTAAAAAAAAAAAAAACAGCAAAGTCCGAATTCAAACTTCGTTAAAAAAAAGCACATCATATCACATCGCTAATTTTTTTTTATTTATCTTGATAGTAGTCTTAGTTTGATGTGAGAAAAGTTTAATCTGCTGTCGCTTGCTGGTTGTTGAGTTATAACTTTTTATTGTAGCTGGTCTACAACTCAAAAATAATGCCTGTTTTGAAGAATGGCTTAAAGCGAGCCCTAAAACCAAAACAGACTCTGTTTTTAATTATGTTTTAGACATATATAAACTATAAAATGCCTCTGATGATATTATATCCAGCAATGAAAAGTCAGTTGAGTTGTTTACCTTAAGGATAAATAATTATTGGAGGTCATGTTACAGATCTAAAAAAGCGTTTAAGAAAAAATATTCTGGTTATTTGAACAATAGTTTTGCGTTGAATGACGATGTTTTAAGCTATATTTACAACACGGAACATGCAGAACATTCAGATAGTTCCAAGAGAAGAAAGCCCTGCAAAAATTTTGAGTAACTCAATCTTGTTTCAAAGAAGCGAATAGCAGATTTACTCAAAAACGGAGATCCAGGTGGATTACAGTTTGCTGCTTCTGTATCAAGTAAAGACAAATGTACACAAGATAAAAAATGCATGTCAGCTACTGATCTCGATTTATCGTATAGAAAATATGAAAGATTAAGGAAAGTTATCAATACCTTACACCCTGATATATTCCCGAGCTATTATTCTATGATAAAATCGAGAAATGATATTACCGATTACCTCAAGATATTAAATCAAATGAAACAGGATCATAAGTAAACTTGCAAGTTTTATATATATATATTTTATATATAATAAGACTGACTTTATTTGAGATAATCAATGCTCTTAACAAATTAGCTGATAACTTAACTAGCGGCATCATACAGTAGGGTGTAAAAGAATTCATACATCACATTTCCCCCCGACTTAATACAAAGCTAATGCCATCAACTTATCTTAGACTTAAAACTACCCAACACCAATAACAACTATGAAATTAGGAAAATGCAAAACAATATACTTCAAATATTACTTCTTTTCAAATATAATTCGATTTCAATACTTATAGCGCGGAATATTTTTCCCTAAATGTATTCGTTTTGATCTCCTTATTGGAGCTTGGTTTTTCATATGTAATCCTTGACCCTTTCTTAAAACTAAGGTTGAATCATCTGCAACTGTATTAGATTGTCGACAGGTTCGTATTGGAGCAAATTTTATTACTTTAATAGTGGATCTTCTAAGTTGGTTCTGATGTGCTTTTCTCTGAATTCCATTCAAACTGATTAAATACACTACATTACCCAATTTCTTTATAACAGTTGCAGGTGACCAACTGACATTTGTTTTGCTTTCTGCTCTATATAAAACATTTTCTTCTTCCTCAAAATTTACAATTTTACAATCTTGCTTTGATATAATACTCTCCCCCTTTTTAGGAAATTCTGGGCATGCTATTCCGTTTTGTTTAAAATATCCAGATGGTTTCATTAAATCTATTAATGTTTTTGGGGAACTCTTAAATATCAAATTAAAAGGGGTCTCATTTGTAACTGTAGTTGGTGTGGAACGATATTTCAGTAAGAAATTTTCAATTTTAACTTTAATAGGTACTGAACTCTTATGCGAATCTAAAAACAGTTTTCTTAAACTTGACTTAATGGTTTGCACCCCTCTTTCGGCTAGCCCATTAGATTGAGGATGGTAAGGGGGACTCTTCATACAATTTATGCCATTATCTTGACAAAAGTTCAAAAACAGCGCTGACCCAAATGGCGGCCCATTATCTGATACTATGGTATCAGGTAGTCCAAAATATGAGAAAATCGTTCTTAAAACATCAATTACTGACCCAGCGGTGGTTGTTCTTAACAGTTTTACGTCCATCCAGCGGCTAAAACTGTCCATTAAATTCAAGAATGTGTCTCTATTAAAACAAAATAAATCTATATGAATTCTACCGAAAAACCTTTCAGAATTGGGCCATCTAATTGTTTCGTTTGTACAAGCCCTCTTTGAAGTAAGTTCACAACTACGACATTGCTTTACATTCCCATTTTCGATTTTTCACTATCTAGTTCTTTCACTTGCACAATTTCCTTCTTAATTTCCTTGTTAAAATTTAATTCACTTTCAACATCCGACATGAGGTAATTTTAATGTTATGCACATATACATATACTTCCCGAGCACTAACCCTTCCCATACAAAGTATGCGATCCCATCCTCGTCGCCAATTTTTTTATATATATATTTGATACACACGGCTGTTGTAATAAGACTGACTTTATTTGAGATAATCAATGCTCTTAACAAATTAGCTGATAACTTAACTAGCGGCATCATACAGTAGGGTGTAAAAGAATTCATACATCACAGCAAGAACTTTTAAGTAAAACTGCATTAATTAATTTAATTAATTTAATATTTTACCAATTTCGATAAGTTGGGTCGTATCTTGAAAACTACCTACTGACTTGAGATGACGTAAACTGCCTAGGTACACGTTTCAAAGGTGCAAAAGTGGGGGTCAAAAGGATATTTGATGATGGTGATAACAAAGTGAAAATTGTAGGTTTAAACAAAAAAAAACAAAAAAACTTTTGATCTTCAATAGCTTTTGGCACATTAATATAAGGACAACATTTACAATACTTTGAAGATTTAAATTACGAGTTCAATGATACCCAGTTTGTTGCCATATACGCATTAATTTGGAAGATGTTACTTTTAATAGGAGTCAAAACAGAGCAGCGCAAGACTTTGTTTAAAACCTCTGTATCTCGGATGGGATACATTTCCCACCCTACCCCAATCATGCGATTTTTTTCTGAAAATATGTCAAAGAATCTCCCCTTAAAGTCTTCGACACATTGTCCGCTATACCCTGTATACTTACTCGTAACATATGTAAGCTAATTGACGGCGAATACAAAGCTTCATGTTCGCTTTTTCTTAATTAAGTTTTGGTATTATACAACTTTTATGAACGAAACAACTATTTCAGTTGACCTCGGATACTAGAAATTCACTCGTTCTCTGTGCTACTTGCTTTCAAACTTTCGAAATCTTTTACAAAAACTTTCCTCAAATGTCGTACATTTCGAAAAGAAAAATAAAAAAACTTTCTGCGATACATGGATACATCTATCTCGGTATAAAAAATTCTTTGACACGAATCTTTTCAACAAAATAAAAAATAATTTTTTTATAAATATATATTTTATAAATTTTTTATAAATGGTTTTAAAGATAATTAATGGGATATATGTATATATGGATTAGCTATAGTTTGAGGGTTATTTCGAATGAGGAAATCAAGGATATTTCAGATGTATGCGATAGCGGTGATGTTGCGAATTTCAAACAAAGTGAGCAGAGTAAACTTGGTGAGAATTTAATTTGGGTGGCTTTTCCTTAAAAGATGAATCCCACTTCATCATCAAGTTTTCCAGCCGTTAGAAATAAGCTTTTTTTTTAGCTTATGTCTCCAGCAACTTAATCTTGGTTGCAAAATTGCCAATGTTTAGATGACACCGCTTAAACATCCAATATCACAGATAGGTTTAATCTACACCCATGTTTCCTGTATGGATATTATGTGAGGTTTTGTGTTCAACACGAAGGGCCTTCGGAATAAATTTAATAGAAAAGTACTGGAGTGGTAGTCTTTTGTCTGCACTCCGTTGGAAATAAAGTGGAAATTAACACTTTCTAGGTACAGATGGGCACGCCAGTCATACGTAGGTTTCATTATCTTGACAAAAGCTTTGTCTAAGCTCACAAAGAGAGACAGGTACCGTCCTTGTTTTGCCGACTTCTTCTCTCCTTGTGCAGATAGAGTTCCAATTTTTCAGTGCCGAGTCCAGGGTTCTGGGTTCGAGTCAGTTTTGGTTTTCTCAAAATCTTTCTTTCTTTCCGGGCGATTTTTTGACACAGACCTTCTTAGCCATATAAGAGTTCCATTCATGAATGCATATATTCTCGCATTTGATCAATACCTTATTTGCACCCTGTGTCGTTCGGACAATTGTGTCTGCTACTCTTCTCAATTCGAAGCATCTTATACGTCTACAGTTCTTGGTGGTGGTTTCATTCTTACACTCGTTCATGTCTCGGGTAGATTTTTATATATCAGCGCAGTTCGTATAAGATCTCTGGGAAGTTTTCTGAAAGCTTTTTTAAATCGATAAAGACAATATGAACAATAGATATTTCTAAACTTTGAATTAGGTAGGTAATTAGGTAGAAGTGGATGTCTGGTAAGGTGCTAACGTGATCTAGATGTTGAAGGGTGTTGATAAGAGCGTAGTTTTCAGATCCATCCTCGTTCGTTGATTTTATTGCTCCCTCATAGTGAGTGTCTTGCGTTGGCACCACATCCCAAAAGTAGGAACTCCTTCTTGACGTGAAGGTGCGAGACCATGTGCTCAGCTTCGTTTGCCGGCGATGCCCTGTAATCTGTTTTCTCTATCAGAGTGTGGCACTCCTCATTTACGGACAGTAGAGGATTTTGACTGTTTCAACCTTGATGACCGCCCAATCGTCCATAGGGATGCCAGTATTTTGGGCAACCAAATGCGAGCTCTAGGTTTCCTAGGGATTTCCTTAGCAGGTTTGACCTCCCAGCCATCACTAATACTTGAAATACTGATCCACGCACTTGGGTACCCAGTAACTTCTGACGGAGTCATAACCCGACATAGATCCAATCTGGTGGTTCATGGTGTAGTTCACTGTTCATTCGGTGAGTCTATCTTCGATGCTAGCCGACTTAGCCATCACAGATTTGCCGTCAGAAGAGAGTTTGTCCATCAGTGCGACCTGAAGCTGGTCTCTCGCTACGTATGCGAAGGACGAGGGTATGATGTGGTCTTTGGGCTTTAGGGCGATGGAAGGACTAGTCGCTGAAGCATGTATGGTCTCAATCCCTCTTATATGGTTTTTTGGTGTTAACACATGCGTGGTATATGCTTATCCTCTAAACCTTTCTCATGAGCAGTGCCAGCCGCTTCATTCTTAGCAATCTCGCTGAGGATTAAGCCGGCCTTACCGTACCTGATCTTCAAGATCGTACCTAAGTACTTACACTCATTTGATGGCTTCCGGTCACCTTGTCGCTGGTAGCAGAATTGTTGTCCGTTTGTTGTTTTGGGGTACCTACTGAAGAAGGACTACAGTTTCCTGACTCGCTGCTATACTCTATGCAGCTACATTTAATAGGTGGGTCAGAGCCAACATACTGCAATAAGACCTTGTCCGGGGGGATTCATTTATTGGTCCTTCAGCCTTCGGCACGGGTGGCTCGACAGCTTTACAAGTGAGCTTTAGGTTGTCTCCCACCTCATTCTTAATGGATCACCTTTCCCCATTGAAGTATGCGTGCACATCCTTAACTGAAACTAATCCACCGAGTTACTCGTCAAAGTTAACCGGCGAAAATAGCAGTACTATGAGGTAACTGGTCGCTGCATACGGCCATATAGACTGAAAACTTTAAAAAAATTACGATTTGGGAAAAATAATTGGAATGGGAGTAGGTATCGATGATGAATGGCCAAAATAATTCCAGCTCGGATCGAAAACATTTGGATTCCATTATCGACAAGGTTTTAGATTGGAACGTATTACACTACACACAGTGCCTGCCTTCTGTCTATTCAGCGAACAATGTGCATATTTTTTTAATTTTTTTATTTTTCATTTATTCTATAGTATAACTGGACTGTATGCATTACATTCTCATTAATTGTGCTTAAATACACAAATTTTATTACAATGTATCTAGGAATATAGACGTAATGAAGAAGAAGAAAAAAAGTGAAAAGGTAGTTATTTTTAATTTAAAATTAGTCGACAAAAAGTAACAATCATAATACCATTCCGTCTACGGCTTAGAGACTAGACAGAACGAGACCTGAGCTCGAGGACAGTTGGGTTTTTGCTAAGTTTTATAAGAGCGTTGTAATTGGAAGACGCATCCGTGTGAAAGCGGACGTGGGACGGCATATCCCTCTAGCGGCGGAAGTAAAATTTAAAATTCATGAACAGTCAATTTATCCAGGAGAGGAGATTTTTTGAAACATTTAAAGCAGTGCCAGTCTTGCTTGGAATAATATCTATACTACACATACAGAACAAAGTGTAAACTGCTTTGACCAATTTGACAATAACCTACTTTCATACCAAACATAGACTCAAACGAAAGGTAACAGTACTATTCTCGTACATTACAACATTGCTGGATAAATCCCATCGATTGCCAGGAAATACAGCATACGAAATACATGCATCAATATTTCATCTCGATTGAGTTGTTTGACCTTACAAATTTAATAGTTATACTAAATTACGACCTGGTTAAGTACTACAGTTATTTTATTAGTTAGTTGGTAACAACACATATAACTTCATAACAGCTGTGGGAATGCTATCTTGAAGAACCTCCCCTGCCTTTGGTCCTGTTCTGAGGTCTAATGGAATTTAATTACTAAAGCCTAACCACATCCCTAAATCGTTTTCAATTTAATTCAGCGACAATGCTTGCTTCTTTGAATGGTAGAACCCGGCACTATGTTGGAATATGGCACTGAATTGCTTCAACTAGAACTTGCTGACATATTATAACGATCTATCATAGGAAATAGACCCCACATCAATGACACCCAAATCAATGCGCTTTACCACACTAAAACGTAACTCATAAGTTGGCGAAAGGTCATATCAATATCGTTCCATAATGTGAAAAACTAATTAAACTAGGCGAAGTCAAAAGGAAAATGTTTGCATCAAATCATCATCATTCATCCATAATCTGTCTGCATTAGACAATGATAAACAGTAGCATATTTTCTTAATACTTCCTAACTCCATGGAAAGTTTACTTTCCCAATTACAAACAAAAAAACGCCTACTTCGAATATATGTAGATATATATTCCCGCATCTGAGTCATTATAGTTATAATGAACTGTATGAGGACTACAGAATGAGCCCATGGCTAATTTGAGGCTTACGAAGTTTAATTAGACCGCTTTTGCACAGACTTTGGGGTTACATCCAACCCCTAGGCGTACCGAGTATTTGTATCCGTATCCGTATCTCGGTTATAAACCAATTGAGGTCAGTTTTGTTGTTTTAGTACTGGGGAAATGTCCGGATATGTGCGAGCAATATACTCTCACTAGGAATTTAATTCATAGCGTTAGGAAACGCTGCGCCGTTGGTGTGCAAATAATTAAACCGATATTTCCTTTGTGGACAATATATCACCCCAGGGTCTTGTTTAGACTTATACTGATATGAATTGTATATTAATTGATATTGACTCTTGGATGACACGAAATATGTACAGTACAACAAAGCCCAGTATTTTAGATATGCGATTATCGTTACTGCGCTCGAATCTGGAAGTTATTTCCTATGGACGCTATAGATGATATTGAAGCAAACTGTCAGAGAACCTTGTTTGACTAGGATTTGTCTATAATTACTCTGTCACCAGGTCTGGTGTTGAGTGATTCTTAAGCAAATAATAGTGAATCATGATGATCATTTTTAAATAATGACCTGATATACATTTTAGCTCGAAGCACGTCCTTGTTATTATTGGCATTATTGGCACAGATAATATAAAAGACGGCAAGGTCTGTATAATCCTTCAAAAGAAAAATGGATGTGATCAGGGCTTGATAGTTATCAATTATTAAAAGTTCTGTTCCGAAAAAGAAACGTACAACGAAACTCATACCAAATCTACAAGTAGAAGGCAAGTACATACCATATTAATGAAGACGACCAAGAAAAAGTGGGTAAAACATGCCTAGATGCCACTACATCTGGATGCAACATTTACAAAGAAAGCCAGATCAGATCTAATTTTCCCGGAAATTTAAGACGAATTTTTCACTTAAAGAAGTCAAAACGAATGTCAGCCAAATTTGCAAATCTACCAAGGGTAGATCTCTAAACCTAACTGACTACATTAGCTAATGCTTCAACTGCATCTTTTTAAAGAATTGAAGGGAAAACAGCAACATTTGAATCATTACATAAGAGGCCTTGCAGCAATTCAAATATATTTATGTGTCACCACAAGATATTTAATGAAATTCGAGTTCGATGACGAGAAATTTCAAAACATCAAAAAAATCTATGTTAGAACTGAAACAGCCACGTATTTGAGCATACCAGCTAAAATCATGAACAATTCTTTGAAATCAGAAATCAATCAAAGGCGTTTATTATCACATAAAAAGAAAACAGAAAACTAGAGTGACAGTCCTTTGTGGACTCTGTCTCTCCATGTGATTCATCTTTTAATTATGTGTATAAAGAAAAGAGCCGTTTTGTTAACTTCGAACGGCGGGGATACAATGCGAGACTTTTTTTATCTTCTGGGTTTTGTCATTGCCTGCAGGGGAGTGAAATTGTCGGAAATTCAACTTTCTTGTTTTTAGTGCATTGCCTGAGACTTGAACCCGGATTTTTGATTTAGTCACAAATATATACCTATAATGACTTTATCTACTGAACTTATAATACAGGGTGCGCCGTCTGGAGCTTCGGTATAGAAATGTTTAAGAACTTTAAGAAAAATAACAATAGATTTCGTAATGTCGCGAAATTTTATTTATTGTACGAGTAGTTTGGCCCTTCACAATTTATAACACAATTTATTTACTAAGCAGCCGCTTACATTGCTGATAAAAATCTGTGCTCTTTCTATGCCATTTTTCATAATATTGGCCAACGTCTCAGCTGATATCTCGGCTAATTCGACTCGAATGTTGTTTTTGAGTTCATATAGATTCTTCCGCCCGTTGGAATAAACTTTCCTTTCTTATTAGCCCCACCGGAAGCAGTCCGGAAGAGTCAAATCTGAAGATCTTGGAGGCCAGTCTGTGTCATAATTTTTCAATATCACATGTCCCGGAAATTATTGCTTCAAAATCTTCATTGCATGGCGTGCCGTCTTGTGAAACAAGAAGTCTTGTAGACCTTTTTCACGTATTTGTGGACACACAAAGTGTGCCGATATCCACGCGATACGATACTGATTGTCATAAGCCGTCTCTCCAACTTCAAATAAAAATAGCCTAATGATGATTTTGGAGCAAATATCGATCCAAACAGTCACTTTTATGTTTCTTGAGCTATGTGAGGATTGTCGGTTCTCCGAAAGTGACAATTTTGTTCGTTTACTTCGACGGAGAGGGTGAAATGAGCTTTGTGAGTCACCAGAATTTGCTCTCAGAAATCCGGTCCGGTTTCAATTATTCGAATGACGCTATTCGCGAAGACAAGAAATAGGGCTTTTCTATTTCCAAACGCCTTTGAGACAACCGTACTTTGTGTGAAAACATGTTGCGTAATGTTGCGCTATTATAACGTTGGAAGCAAAACATACTTACTTGCTTATGTTTATAATACTTACTTACTTACTTAGATGGCGCTACAGTTGGGGGTGAACCTGCGCCTCCGGTCTTTAGTAAACAGCCTATAGTTGAGCATTCCAAGTCGGTTGATGTACCCTTCGTCTTGTTCGCTCCACCTAAGGATAGTTCTTCCTCTACTGCGTTACTGCTCTTGGTTGGATTCAGAATTTTGGCAAAACCAATTCCAATCTTGGAAATCTATAACACAAAAATACGACACCTGCATGAGGTAGAAAAGAAGCAATATTCAAAAAAACTGTTTTCAAGAAGGAAACGATCGCTTCTTTGTAAGTGCGAGTAAGCACGAAATTTCAATTTACTACTACAAATACGCAGAAGTTCATCGAAATGAGGTTGAGTCTCAGATAAATGAGGTGGTGCAAGGAATAATTCATCCCAGCAATTCGCCTTACTCAACCCCAATCTGGTTTGAAGAATTGTAATCGACTATAGAAAGCTAACGAGATCCCTTACAAATGATGACATTTTCGACAAATTGGGAAAAACCCAACGACACTTGACCTGGCCAGATTGAGATAGTCAGCAAGGACGTAAACAAAACTGCGTTCTGAACTAATAATGGGGATTACGAATTCCACTTTGACCGTTTTGAACTAAATCAGCGCTTGTGGCGTGATTACGACCTGACATAAACTGTTTGCAATAACAAGCTGCAATTAACTGCTTTTCTTCGTATTAAGTTAGTTTTAGAAATTGTGTTAACACATGAAGGTCAGTCTCACAGTTACGCTCACCAGCAGATTAATAAGTTCAAACTTAGTTGACACCCCATTAATGTGAAGGGCCCATGTCGATGATCGGTAAAACCATTTAGGCTGGGCTCTTTACAATGGAACGGAAAATTCTGCAACTTCACCCATTTTTCATACAGTGGCTAGTTATCCAAAAAAGCCAAATAGCTAGTCGTCTTTACTTGCAGCCGCACATTCGACAGAAAGTGGCATGAATACTATCAGACCAATCCTTATAATTATAGCTGACTTAGTTCATATGGTAGTAAACTTCCAACCGGACAACCTAGTGGCAGTAAAAATCGTGTGAATATAGTGAAACATATGTGGATCTCATCAGGTTAAAAAATCAGGTGTAAGGTCTAGGCCTTGTTGAAGAAGTTGTATGCAAACATCTTAAGAGTACATCGAAATCTATTGTTCTTGTGCTAATCATAAAAATTGTCGAACTCACTGTATACTGTGATTCTAGAAAAATGGGACTTATCACATGCTGCGATGATAATTGTCAAAATTGATCTTGGTGGCCTACAAAACTGTATCTCAACCAATAGCGCATTGGCTTTCTGGTAAAAAAGCTGCTAGCTGTATTAGGAATGGTTCGGCCAGATTTTTTGCCAAAAAAGGAACCTGGTCTGGTCTTCACAGATAGCTCCAAGATCCTCTAGAATTCCTAGAGGACGATAACGTTCGATTTCACTCCTTGTTAGAAAAGCAGGTCCTCGAATCGAAGTTATACTCTTGTTAAACTCGAATGACTACGAACTATATTCCAAGGAGTAGAAGGGGGCGAAAAATCTGCGTCCGTAGAGATATTCCAACTGCTGTTAACACCTCTCTGAACTCTTCCACGACTTCTAAGCTATGATAGTTCGAGAATACAGGGCTTCTCTGAACGCAGTCGAAATACTGAAATAACTTGTTTTGGTACCAGAGTACAATAAGATCACGGAAAATGCATCGCCGCCGATAAACATGCTAGATTAAATCTGAATACATTATTTAATTACAATGGATGAATATCTTCCAAGTTTTTTCATTAGTGGACCAATAATTGAAGCCAGAGCCACAGAGAGATTCTGTAACCCAGCTATCACGGTCAATAATCAATGGGAAAAGGGAAAACATCAACCTAATCTGTACTGGTGAACCACCAAAATCGGTATTCCACCGAATCAGAAGAACTTACCAGCGTTCACTGACTCGGGATGTCAATGACTAGCAAGCTCAATGCACACGCAATGCAAAGTTTATCAAATTGTATCAATGAGGCTGAAAGCTCCCGCATGCAATCACCAACAAATAGTTGCAACCGCATTTCCTCACCAAGAAAGTAGGGTACAGCTTGGTCAATTTCACCACTAGTGTAGAACCATACGAAGCATGTAAAATGTTGCACGAAAAAAATCAGCGGGATTAAAATCTTAAAGATCGCTGTTTTAATACGACCCGTCGTATTTGCCGAAATGTTTATGTTGAGAGGGTCAACTATAATAATATCTTTCCAGCAATTGAAACAAGCAGGAGATCTATCGGAATACTGTTTTCGTTAATTAGAAGCAATATATTTGGTAATAACTAGAGCCCGAGACCCTATATAGGGCAGGCGCTGGAAAGGCATCAATATATGAAGAATGCGTTTAATTCGATGAAATTGAAACAGACTATGAACTGTCTTTATCTGATTGAAATGCCGGACCAAGTCAAGTAGAATTCTCGTTTAAGACTCTGACGATGAAGTTAAAGCATGCAAAGTTGCTGATGGGGTGCCATAAGGCTCGGATTTAGGCCCCCTGCTTTATGATTACAGATTCAATGCATAGCGTCGGTTATTGGATTTGCTGATGACATTGCCATGGTGGTTATATTTGTTAGCAGCAAAAACGCTAGAAGAAGTTCAAATCTACAACAACAAAACAATAGTCACTATAAGTCGCTGATATACAAGCACCAGCTAGCAACTCGCCGATCATAAAACTGGAGTAGTGCGTTTGACGAATAAAAAACAAAACAACGCGAGCTAGTACAAAATGACCGGATAAGAGACGGAAAAAGAATATATAAAAAAAATGTAATGTCGCTACCTGGCAACAGCAATGGAGCATATCATTAAAAGAAAGATGGCTCCGTTGTCTCGAACCAGTAATGGATATATGGATTAAACGAAGTCAGTGCGAAAGAAACTTCTATCAGATGCGTCGGCCCATTATTCAGGGTTTCCACTTTCCAAAAACTAAATATAAGCTTAAGAACGGATGGCATAACTCTCCACGACTAATTGAATTCTTCCCGACGTTTCGAAAAGGTTAGAGACTTTCTGCTTTTTTCTAGAAGGAAATATTTTTGACTGTCTACTGGCACCGTGATGTGTCCCTAAGCTATTGTCAAGGACCTGAGCATGCTAGGAGCAGGTGGTGCAACATCCTGCGATGCTTGCTATGAACGTGATGACGGTACGTGGATCACATAGGGCCCAGCTTATGTTCACTCGGCACTGATGATGTGGTGCTGTAGACCCTTTACCACTTACATAAATGTTTACTCGTTTTTCTATAAAGACTTAAACATTTCAGTAAAAGGGAAATACAAGGAGTGCAATGGAATAGTTCTTTGCCTGAGTGTTCTGTCTCAACAGAAAAAAATGATATAAAAAAAAAATAAAAATTCCAAATTGAAGCCAAACCAACCATCTCAGCGATATTTTGTCTGTAGCTGAACAATGGTGTTTAATAGCATTTTTTTCTTTTATAACCCATATGTGCGAATGTGCTAAACCTAAAAGATACTGTTATATCTGTGAATTTTCGGGTTATGCGACCTAGTTACCGAGATATTTTAAAATATTGTCAAAAATATCTTTAAGGGAAATATAAGTAAAGTCGTAATGTATTGTAATTGGTAGCACGGATTCAAAATGATATCGAAGAGTGTCTTGTAGATTTACCCAAAGACACAACTATACAAAGACAATGAGAAATTAACCAGCTATTGTCAAATAGCTAACTCATAGCCATGTCATCAGATTTCAATTCTTGTTATCCAGAACTTTAAAACAATTCATGTTAAATATATTCGTATCTGACAGTGCTGTAGACCAAATAGCATCTATCATACTACGAATGATACTAGGTTGGGTGAAAAGTAACCTCCTTGATCGACAGAATGCGCTGCTACTGCAAAAAGGGTTATGGTGCCTTGAAGTCCGTTCATATGTGTCTGCCTACATGCCAAATTTCAGTGCGATAATGATTTTAGTTCTGTTTTGACAGCTGATAGTTGTTGACGTGTTTGGCATCATGTTGAGTATGGACAAAAACGATTTTTCGTTCTCTCATAAAACATTATTTTTTGAGAGGCAAAACTGCGAAGGAAACAAAAGAAAAGTTGGATAAATATTATGGGGCTAATGCTCCGTCAGATTACACCGTCAAATATTGGTTTCGGGAGTTTCGTGGTGGCAGCAACTCCACTACCGATCAAGTCCGCAGCGCCAAGCCCTCCGATGCGGTTAGAGAGGACAAAAAAAACATGAAATGGTGTTGGCTGACCGGAAAGTGAAGGTGCGCGAGCTAGCAGATACCACAAAGATTTGTACTGAGCACACATGCCATATTTTGGTCAATATTCTGCGTATGAAAAAGTTATCCTGCCGCTGGGTGCTGCGCATGCTCACTCCTGACCAAAAACACGAACGCGAGAGCACTTCGAAAGAGTGCTTGGACTTGCTGATACGGAATTTTCGCGTCGATTGGTAACTGTTCCACTATTACACACCAGATAACAGAATGAGTGCCCGGCAATGGACTGAAGCCGGCACGAGAGCTCCGAAGCGGGCGAGGGAGGCTCGATGGGTCGGAAAGGTTATGGCGTCGGTTTTCTGGGATTGTCATGGCATACTCTTCGTGAACTACTTCGGAAAAGGAAAAACCATCAACAGCGAGTATTACTGTGCTTTATCGGAGCGATTGAAGGCCGAAATCACTGTAAAACGCTTCACATGAAGCGAAAAAAAAATTTGTTTTTGCAAGTCAATGCGCCGGCGCACAAGATCATCGCAACTACGGCTAAAATCAATGACTTACGGCTCCAATTCGCCCGATTTGGCTCCCTCGGACTATTATCTCTTCCCAAACCTCAAACGATGGCTCATCAATAAAAAATTCAGCTCACGCGAGGAAATTAAAATTACTTTTCGGACGGGATCAAGAAGTTGGAAAATCGCTGGAATAAGTGTATCAATCTAAAAGGGGACTATATTGAATAAAATAAAAAAAACATTTAAAAAAAAAATTGTTTCATTCCCAAGGAGGTTACTTTTCACCCCACCAGTAGTTACCAATCTAAGTATTAGGGAATCTTTCAACAAGAATTTAAATGACATTGGAATTTAATCCATCTCCAATGGGGAACTAAATTCCTCGGATTGATGGGGAGCTAAACACCACCCAAATCGTAATAATCTTTGCACTTTTACGAGCGAAGATTCGCCATACAACTCTATAAATATCAGTTCTTGCTGGTTAAATTAACTTTGGGGAGGGAAACATGTGCGCCTAGTATACAGAAATTTTCAGTTACATATATATAGGACATATATATATATATACATATACACATCCAGGGATTTGATTGATACACTTGTAAATTCAATATGGAACATATCCCATCAGCGAGTGCTACATTCTATGAATGTAATTGTATACAATAATAAAATAGATATGTAAGTGAATTGAACAAATGATTGGAATTGATTAAAACAAGCTTTTGGGATGTGACATTCAACTCAATTCAATTCTTTTCAAAAAGATACTCTTATAAAACTAGTTACTAACAATTTCCAGATACAGAGAACAGTTTGTGACATTTATACTTCATAAAAAATAAAAATATTTAACAATTTAAACTGCTAGATTGCTGCTAAAAGATAGAAGTTAGGACAGAAAAAGATAAAAATCGATTGATATAATTTGCGCAAAAGAATTAGAATATTCGTTAACAAAAGCAAAGAAAATCAAACAATGTAGCGCAGTAAAATTTAAATTTCATTGACATTCAATTCAAACAACCATGATTTTACACTTTTTATAAATGCACATAAAGTTACAATGATTCGTATATTTTCAGGGAGCCAGTCAGTTAACCCAACATGCAAACAATGTAAACTCACTCTCGGATCGACTAAACGATCTAAAATTTGACGTTTCATTTTATGCAATACATGAAGAAATTTACCACCTCAACTTAAGTCAAGAATTTGAATTTGCCATTACCAACTGCCAGTTGATTCGAGAACGAGCAACCAGAAGGAGCCAGCGAAAAGCTGGTATGACAGCTGTGGATCGCGAATTACTTCTAAGACTATAAGAGCCACTGATAGGACTCTGTATATATTCGCAACTTATAAAAAAATATCTTTATGGCCTATCGAGCTGGTAGCCACCCCATCATTTGGTTTTATCAAACGATGGTCCACAGAATTTTGCAACCCCTATTTGTATCATAGGGTCACTTTTTTTTTGTCTTAAACTATTAGGTGTAAATTTATATTTTACTTTACATATATTTGAATCTGAATTCATATTCCATCATAAAAATAACAAATAATATTGTATAGTCCGTTTCAAATCAACGTGCAATTTCTTGCGCATGTGCCAATTTTTCCAGTCTATTCCAGTAATCCAGGAAGTGATCTAGACGAAATTCGAGCCTAACCATACTTTGATGTTGATTGCACTGAGTCCATAGATAAACTAACCTAGATGCCAAACTCTACTAATACTTTTGCAAACCCTTAACTTTCGCACAGACACACAGTAAATGAATTCCAACACTTTTACATCTCTATAACTTTGTAAAAATTTTCTAGAACGAGAGCAATTTACAAGTAAAATTGCTAGAATGAGAGCGTAAAAATGGGAGTGGTTTGTAGAACAACGTATTCACAGACAGGGTCATACGGATAGGGGGCGATCAGTAGATCTTCCAATATCTGGAAAGTTTGACATCTACCTTAGTTTATCTAGGACTGAGTCTCAGCGCGTACTGATTATCTGCTTGAATGACATTATTGTGAAAAAGATAAGAAGTCGGTATTGACAGATGCGAAACCAGAGTGTAGAGAGAATGCATGGACGTAGAAGGCGTGTCCATTATATATTTTTTTCTGTGGAGTTGGCAATGAGTATTTTATGGAAAGCCCTCTTTTCACAATTATTGTATTGAAAAGAAGAAATATTGTTTTGCTAATATGAATTTGACTTAAAATATGAAAGTTGAATAAATTGAAGTTAAGTGTTTATTTTTTTATGGTGTGTTGTGTGATCCAACACTTAATCGTCATCAGTGGTATCATCATCCTCGCCGTCGCTTTCATTTCAGTTGATGAATCTTCACCGGGTCTGATAACAATTTTTTCGGTGAAGGTATCCCAACTCAGTTCATAGCTCAAATAACTGTCTTCTGTCCTTATGGCCTTATCGCATATTTTTATCCATTCCTCGACAGTAATTTATACAATCTCTTCTTCTGCGATGTTCTTGATGTCATCCAGCTTAAATGTGGTGTTTCTACCCGACACTCTTGATTTTACAATACATTCGGATTCAAGTCCGAATGGTATGGTGGTAGCCTGAGTACTTCATGACCTGCTGATCTAATCAAGTCGTCTATTTGATGCTAAATCATACAGTTCAATCTTCAGCATTCAAGAGCTATGCGCAACATTATTTTTTACTAGCCAATTAACTAACTCTAATTTCGTTGCTGATGAAGTTGGGGCTCAGTTTTTTAATTTATTGTGATAGGGGGCGTTGTTCATTACAATAACCGACGGTTCCTCTAGCTGGTCCAGCACCTGATCTCTTAACTATTTTGAGAAATTGTTAAAGTTGATCTCATCATGATAGTTATCCGACTTCGATCCAGATTTAAAGATTAGAGGACCGTTTTTCGACAAATCCATTTGAACCACCAGCGTGTCCAATTATAAGCCGTGATCCTTTTCCCATAGGCTTTTTTAGTCCTTCCGTACTTCAGTCCAAGACATTACTCTTGTGTGGGAGCTATGTATATATGATTAATCTACATAGATTGTCTGATATCCACTTTGATGAAAGTTCCTTATTTGACGGATAGATCTTAATCTTTGAATTTTCACTTCTGTCCTTTCACAAAGGATTTTCCTATTTCCTTTCAGATACCTCCAAAGGGATGTCTTGCTTATCCTAATCTCCAGTTCTTGACGAATTTTTTCTCTCTCAATGTTACGACTTTCTTGTCAAATTGGTGGAAGGAGTAGATTATCCTTTTGATGGATGCAAAGTCGAAGTCATCGAATCCAGTGATCCAGTGCCGATTTCTTGTTGGGTGATTGTACTGTTTGTACCAGTTTCTTCTTGTTCTTTTAATATTTTGTATATGTTCCTATACGAAACTCCAACAAATTCAGCTGTTTTCCTTACAGCTGCTCTCATAGGAGCTTCATTTGCATGATTGTTTTCATAATCCAAGTTGTTTTGGTAAATTTTCAGCGTAAGCACTTTTGCTTGGCGTATTAAAGGCTTTCTTGTCTTAAAGCAGTCCATTGTATATAAATTTACTTTTTTCTAAATTAAAAATTCCATTTTTGCGCATTTATATTCAGAATATATATTCTTTACCGAACCCTTTTCATAAAAAATTACATATACATTTATTGCAGGAAGCATTGAATTTTGTGCTGTAAATGGGTTAAATATGAAAGGAAGTGGAGAAAGTTCAGTCGTTTCGTAAATATCATTTTCCAGAGAGCAGATGAGTAGCATACGTTTCCAGGCTCTCTTTGCACAGCTTTCCAATGGCACGGTGATTTGAAACGGTTATTCCTTTTCAAATTTACAGCTATCTTTTGTTCTTCGAGCCATCTTCGTTAAATATATGGTTTTGTTTTTTTTTTAATTTTGTTATTTTAAATAAAATGATTGTAATATAAGGACAAAAAAAGGAAAAAAGATTAACAGAAAATAGAATAAAAAATTGTTTTAAACTTAAACATAGGTATGACAATTACACAAAAAGCAGCGCCACGTTAATGGGTTATCTTGGTTATCTTGGTTAATTTTTGTAATACTTTCAATCCCTGCTCTAGATATTCCTCTTTGAGCATCCAAAAGATGTCTCAATTCTATGTGGCATCAGCTAAAACAGCATCGCAAACAAAGGTCATGTCTTTTCGTCGAGGTAGATCTTCAATCCGAATTTTGAATTTGGATAGTTTACTATTGTCATTCTTGAGAACACGCTCCAAATACAATTGCTTAATTTCTTGTTCTAAACGACTGGGAAGACCTGGATACATAGCTGAGCCACCAGATAGGACAATATACTTGTACAACTCTTCAATGTCATGTCCTTCAACATCAATTAAATGTGGTCGAAATAGAACTTCTGATGCGGTAAAGCTCTCACGACCTACTTTTATCACTCGACCATAGGGAAGCATATAGGTTTCGAGTAGAACCGTTGTTTCTTGTGCCAGTCGTTATTCCATGTTAACATCGTAGCCAAATTAACAGCATCTAAATATCGTGTTATGTCCCGGCCGGCGATATTCAATCGTTTCGTTAAATGCGAAAGAGAAAATTCCTCACAGACCGAACAAATGTGCATATAACTCCATCACCGGAATCAATCACTACTTCCGAAATCAAGCTCTGTGAGTACAAAGCCTAAATCGCAATGTACTCAGAATAAAACATCACTTCAGTCGTTTTTTCTCGATTCTTTGTCGGATTCATTGGCATTTCAGTTAATAGAATTTTTGTGAATCAATATTCACCTTTTTCTCTCCAAATGCATAGTCCCATTCATGACACATATCCTCCCAATTGAATACCACACCATTTTCTATGGGATACGATACCTCCAGCAGTGATCTCAGTTGCAAGGCTTCATTAAGTCATTGTGTCATTGACTTCGATGTCACCAATTTTATTAGTCGCTCGAATTTTGGCCTGCCAAACATAGAGGGAAATATGTGTGCCGGAAAACTGCTGCCACCATAACAACATTTCACAAACTATAACATTCAGTCCTTTGCTATCCATTTTATTAAATAATTTAGACTAATGTAATAACTACGTTGTTTATTCTATTATTTACTGATTTATTTGCAAGGAAAACACAACTCTTCTTGCCTTAATTAGAAAGAGTTATTCAACTTTTCGCCTCAATTGAACACAAAATAAAAAGAAGAAATTTCGAAGCTGTAGAGTTTTGCTTTCGAGGAGGTAATTACCATGACTCGATGGATTTTACATTAACCTTGTCGGGCTCCTTCTCGAATAAGCAAGCCAAGTGTGGTCCACCTTTCAGAGAGTTCCTATATCCCAAATCGAGAAAATTTTGTTAAAAATATTATGTAATGAATGATGAATGGAATTTGAAGTATATATTTAATTAAATTTGTAGCTGGTAATGCTGTAAATTATACTGGTTTATATTTTATTTGTTACTACTTGCGGAATAACTGCAAGTTTCCCTTTGTGTTAAAGAAAGCTGTTTAGTAATTTGAATTTTCCTCTTTTAACATTCATTTTGAGAAGTATTTGTACAGTCATCAGACTCGGTCGATTTCCCAGTTAAACTTGAATTAATAAACATACAATTTTTTATACTTATCTAAAATTTGAACGGCTTGTTTTATTTATTATTGATACGGGTTCATATTTTTAAAACATTCAACGTCTCTGGGATGACCGTTTTATCTTACCTCCCTTTCGCTACCGCTCTCTGATTCTGTAAAATGTGCCTCCCTTTACAATTCTGTTTGCTTCAATACTAACCCTTGTAGTTTACGCTATCCTCGTCTCTTCTATATTCCAACTCATAGCACATCTCATGGTTCTACCGAACCAATCTTCCGCATACTTCGTAAGGTCAACTCAAACCTCCCCCCTTTTTTTTTAACCTGAGCAATTCTCGTCTCAAACTCGATCTCCTCCACCATCCCCTTATTTCCTAACCCTTATATATTGTTAGTTTTTAAATCCTAGTTTATAAATTAGATTAAGCTTGAATTAAGCCAACTAAAGGAAGGCGTCAGCCCTCATCAAAATTAAATTAAATTAAAACTTTGGCCGAAATAAATTTAGATAAGCACCCCCACAAAAGATTCCATATTCTAATTTCGATAAAATATTCCATAATGTATTGATTTTAAGGTGTTATTAGAGCAAAATTTTCTAACATAGTAAAATCAGCGGATTGAATAAAAGTGTTTTGTCCAACTTAGATGTTGATTTCTTGTTTTGAACTGCAGGGGACATTTGAATAGAAGAGTAGTTCTGAAGCAGAAGCCGTGCATTTACGAGTATTTTTACATAAATCTGTAACACCTTTTCTGACTAATGATAATTTATGATCAGG
Source organism: Volucella bombylans (assembly GCA_949129095.1). Taxonomy (NCBI): domain Eukaryota; kingdom Metazoa; phylum Arthropoda; class Insecta; order Diptera; family Syrphidae; genus Volucella; species Volucella bombylans. Next base: position 96,897,775 of record OX422144.1, read on the forward strand.
TCCGCAACAGGTTAACATCGTAATTCATTTCACATCCTCGATTTCAGGGACTAGTTGATTCATATGCATTGCAAGATTATCTGGAAAAACCTCGATTTTTCACATAAACTGCTGTTTAAGGATGGATTTTATACATAGTAAAAATAGAATGGGACCAAGGACTGCTCCTTAAAGTATTACAAGGTTGACGGCTTCAGCGTCACTGAAAGCATTGTTTATTTTTATTTTATGAATGCGATTTTCTAGATATGACTCATACTCATGTAGAAAAAACCACGAAACCGAATACTTTGAAGTTTATGCATGGTTTACCATATCAAGAGCCTTCGTTATGTCAACGAAAAGTGCAGCACAATTTCTTTTGTTGTTGTCTAGACCCCTCTGTATAATAGAACACAATTCCAGAAGAGAGAGTCCAGTCCTAAAACGAAATTGCTATGGACCAAGGAAATTGGTTTTCAGTAAGTGTTGTAGGGTTATACATTTAAGTACGTAGCTACTGCAGCAGTTGCACGAGAAAGATGAACAAAGTACGAATAATTGTTGGACACATTTGCTATTTTTCGTAGATCTGAAATATCTTCATTTCCACCTTGTGTATTGATAAATTTAAATAGATCTCTAACTCTCCTATTCACTATGACGCTTATGATCGTCCACTATTTTTTCGAACTTCCTTCTTATCATGCTTGCAGATTATTTTAAACCAGTTCCTTAAGTTAGCATTTTGTGGATGTTTCCGTAGCTTTGAGTTGGGAACCATAACACAATTGCTTAATAGATGGGATTGTCGGCAAACCCGGCAAACATCGGTTTCGTCACAGTAAAAAAGAGACCTAAACTCGTTTCCAATGCCATTTGGAGGCACATCGATGTACTAGCGAATTAAAGGATGACCAGAGAAGAACGATAGAAAAAAAAATTTAAATAAGACAACAACGATGTGAGATATAAAATTGATTCTGGCTTTATTTTGAAGCTACATTCATATCATTCAAATTCAATTTTTGATGGTCCGGCCTAATATGTGCGACGTTATTCCGTCAATGGCGTGTCGCATTTTGGCCCCGAGCTCATCCAAAGTGGTTGGCTTGTTAGCTTAGACTAAGGACTTGACGTAGTCCCAGAAAAAATAGTCGAGTGGTATCAAATTGCATGATAGCGGGTGCCAATTGTGAACGCTCGATGAGAGATAACCCAGTCGCCAAATTTCTCCTTCAAAACTTCGATATTTGCGTCGCTGATATGGCATGTAGCGCAGTCTTGTTAGAGGGATAGCACGGCTATATCGATGTTTTCGAGCTCTGCCTACAGAAAGTCGGTTAACATCACTCTATACCTGAGACCACTGACGGTAAAGATATCTCCTTCCTCATTTGGAAAGAAATAAGGTCCGATGATGCCGACATGCCATAAACCGCACCAAACAATCAATCTTTGTGGATGCATTGATGCTTGGCCGAACACTTGTGGATTGTGTTTGCTCCAATGATGGCAATTTTGCTTGTTGACAGAGCCACTGAGCCAAAAATAGGACCGGTCCGAGAAGATGATTTTCTTTGCCAAAACTCGGATCTCTGGCCAACATCTGCAGCGCCGAATTAGTGAACGCAAGAGGTAGTATATGGTCGTCTGGCTTCAATTCTTGCTTCAGCTCAATCTTCTGTGGATGTAGTCCCAAACCCAACCACAAAAAAAAAACTTGTTTCCTCTCTGGCGATGCCCGATTCAGCTGATCTGGTCGAATCCACATTTCTGGATCTTTTTCGATACTGGTCAATATGGCGGCTATGGTTTCGTCATTTCGCACCAATCTCTGTCTGCTTGGTGGCTTAAGATCCAAAAGAGTGTACTCACGCTCAGACTTTTCCACCGTGCGATGAATTCCCTGCACACTGAAGCCATAATGATGACCGACCTCATGACGAAATTCACTTTGCGTATTTACAACTGAGCCGGAATATTGATATTTTTTAATAATTTCCGCACGCTCGGCAAGCGAAAAACGATGAATGACGAAATGGCAAACCTTACTGAATATTTTGACAGTTGGATGTCATTGGTAACTTAGACAGCTGGTGAAACAGAACAATTAGAAAAACTATCATTGCTATCTTGTCAAGATGAGAAAACACTAGTCCTGTCTCTAACTAAATAATTGCAGATGCATTCTCCCATCACTGCAACTCCCAGGGCCATGTATGAAATATGGTATAGCGTATGATAGCATGCATTAAATTACTGCGGATTCCTAATTGTCATATTATTACATTATTCACAGCTCCCCTTTAGGCACTGAGTGAACTTGATACAGTCACCTTCGAATTGCTAAAATATGTGTGTATATTCTAGTTCAATGTCATGAAACCACCCCACCTCATTGGTTCTGATAAAAAACGAACTAAAGCCACACTTCACATTTGAACTGCAAACCTCACCAACGTTAACTTTGGAACGTTCTCAGTATATGTACATATGCCCACAAAGGTTTTAATTACTTAAGAACTTGAAATTCAGCACTAAATGCGGGAGCATAATATCCTCTAAAATTTCTTCCCCTGCTCCAACTCCTGTGGCAATATTCACAGGACACTTGTTCCACCAGTGCTAGGTAGCATGGAAGCAATTCTATAAATTATGCTGCAAGTGTACGTGACTTCCTTCGAATTTAAACCAAAACTATTAGTTCGGCTTTTAAAAGGAATTTGTGCAGATTAACTTTAACGTCGTTGTACACCTACTCGTAGTTGTGCTGACAGAAAAGGACCTTTCTGCTGCTTTTCGTGCGGACGGATGTCTGGGTGGTGGCGCCGCTTTTCGGTTTATAAGCTAAAAATATCCCTGGCAGAATGAATGAATAGAAAACCAACAGGTCTTACTGTTGTGGATTGGAGTAAATTGGAAATGCCGGTAGTGGAGGTAATAGTTTTCACAGGTGCCCCCGTGAAAGTTTGTCCAGTAGGGGAAACAAAGGATTCTCTATACTCTGTATACGTCGTCGTCATTATTCTGCAGCAGGCAAAGTGTTACAAAAGAATTTAACGAATTCAGTTCGTTCTGCCGTGCAAAGTCGACTGCTATTGTTTTTTTTTTTCATTCTAACGGGTGTGGTTCCGTATACCTATGTATATAGTACATACATATATTTATAAGTATTTGACTTAAGATGTGAACTAACACAAAAATGTGAAACCCACGAAAGATCTCTTGAAATTTAGTAAATGTGCTTGCATTCATTTCTATTTTCTTAAATCGTTTTTGATGAACGAGTTATAGTAAGTGGAAAATTTCCAAAGTCTTGGGGTAACTGAGTAATTCAAAGTTGAAGTTGAAGCTGTGGTTCCAATAAAAAATCTGATTTAGTCGGTCTTCAATAACAAATTAACAAAGATCTGCAGTACGGCTCTCTAGTTTTGCAATGCGAAATGGTTGATCTGATTTTCGCACAATCCACTAGCCTTCCGCTATAGGCCTTCTGCGCTGTGTAGACTCAAAAGTATTTAATCGATAATGTTTACCATGTTTACATACACCAGTCCCCATAACTGAAGGTTTGCTATTATTACGTTCTACTCCCTGTTAGTTTTGGTGATCTCTCGTGGGGGAAAAGTCGCCGACGAGCCATTTTTTTGGTTTTCTGCACCAACCCCTCCAAATTATCTCAAGTGTTCTGCCTCTCTACCTGCCTACACAAATGGATTTCATTGCATTGTATTCTGTGATTTATTGTCCTGACCTCTAAACCTTCGACCGATCCACTGACACTTCCTTCGTCATATGATGTATATAGACTTCCCACATGTTCTCATATAGAGTTGCCTGTTTGGGATGCAATTGTTCAGAAAACTCACAGAATGACTCGTGGACATCTACACGTCTTTAAGAAGGTCTGTAATTTTGTGACGGTTCGACGGCTACCTTCTAGATGTTTGGGGTCCTCTGCGACCTCTTCAACCACGGCTGCAATGTTCTCAGCAGAACGGCTGCTCCGGTGCAGACTGTTGTCTTTCTTAATCAAATGTTAACAATGTTAGTCTAAGACATCTCCGATCGCACTGACTTTATTCTTTTATTCTTACAATATACACATCTTACAATATACATATATACATAGAATTGCATTTGGGTGTAGAATATATGGTGATATGTGTAATACTAGAACTAGCATACGTTTGTATACCAGTTATACATACATCATCTCCCCTCTTTTAATTTAATTCAAAATTCAGATATTTCATTTGTTTAGATAAAGTACAATCCAAAAATTAATTTTTATTACAGTTCAAATATTTTTTTTGTTTTTTTTTTTATTCGTAGTAAAATCTTGATGGTGCTTTAATTTCCCTTCCAGAACGCGTTCTATGGATTTTTCGAGCGTTTCCACGGACTTAGGGCTTATGCCAGGTGAATTGGACACGTTAACAAAATTTCGGTCATCTTCATTTTCCGATGTACTACTATTTTTGGTATAGTTATTGTGATTTTCTAAGATTATATGCTCTCTATAACGTCTAAATCGACCTTCCCCGTCAAAATCCTCTACTATAAACGAATTAGGTTCTTTACATTGATCAATAACTTTCCCAGGAGACCATGGAGCTGTAGGAGTCTTTTTAAAGAGAATTTGATCATCAATATAAACTGGTGGTAGTCTTTTAGCATGCATATCATAATATTTTTTCATCATCTGATTATATTTGTTCACATTATTTTGGTGTTCTTTCGAATCAATAACTTCTGGCTTCAGGTGTTCTGTTCTAACCGGTAAATTTGAGCGAAGATTCCTTGACATGAGCAATTCAAGGTTTCCCTTAGGGGTATTCCTATACTGAAGGAGGCCAATGTATGGGTCTGTGTTAGATTCCTTACATTTTTGAAAATATTTTTATTGTTTTTATAGTTCGTTCTGTAAGGCCATTTGATCTCGGATAATAAGGGCTTGAAGTGACCTGTTCTATATCCCAAGAGCAAAGAAAATGTTTGTATTCACTTGAGGTGAATGGTGGTCCATTATCCGAAAATAAAATTTTTGGAATGCCGTGTCTGGTAAAAAATGATTTGAGATGAGTTATAACGTTTCTAGCAGTCGAATTCTTATTTAGATTGGCAATTTCAACATATTTTGAATAATAATCAACAGCAATCAGAATAAATATCACTGTTGAAATGAAACAAATCAATACCTACTTTTTCCCAAGGGATGTCTGTTGATTGATGGGGAGTAAGGGGAACTTTTGAATTTGAAGGTCTATGTTTTGCACAAATCTTACAGCTTGAAATTACGTTTTGTATATCATTTTGCATGTTTGGCCAGTAAACAATGTCTTTAGCTTGATTTAAACATCTCTCTATACCGAAATGGCCTTCATGAATTTTACTTAGAATATCTTTTCTCATTGTTTTGGGTATGATAAGGCTTTTGTTTTTAAAAAGTATGTCATCTAGAACATTTATTTCACCTCTGATTTGGAAATATGGTTGAGCTTCTTGTTTTGTTAAACTCCTTTTTTTTGGCCATCCACTCATGCAATAATCTTTGACAATTTGAAGAGAAGGATCTTCATTTGTAGCATTTTGTATTTGCTGAAGTTTCTTGTCTGTAACAGATAAATTTGACAGAACTAAATTGACATGTACTGAGATATCATGCTGAATATGCTCAAAATGGGGATCTTGAATGGAACATGCTCTCGACAAACTATCAGCTACGTACATCTTTTTACCAGGTACATGCGATACATTCATATTATATATTTGAAGATTCATCAAAATCTTTGTAATCTAGGAGCTACTTTACAGAGCGGTTTTGTAACTATTGAAACTAATGGCTTATGGTCTGTTTCGACATTAAAAGTCTGACCATATAGATACCTATGAAACTTTTTACAGCCAAAATATATAGCTAATAGTTCTTTTTCTATTTGGGAATAATTCTTTTGTGCCTCATTTAAAGAAGTGGATGCATAAGCTATAGGACTTCGACCATGTAAAATGACAGCCCCCATTGCATCTTTGGATGAATCGACAGAAAGTGTTATCGGCTTTTTGGGGTCAAAGTGACATAAAATTGGTGGCTTACATAGTAATTCTTTTACTCTATTAAATTCTTGGTCATGAGAACTATTCCATTCCCATTTTACATCGTTTTTTAAAAGAGAACGAAGATTAGACGTTTGTAAAGACAAATTTTTTATAAAAGAACTAAGATAGTTAACCATTCCTAGAAACCTTTGAAGGTCTTTTACGCACGCAGGGGTGGTCATGTTTTTAATGGCATTAACTTTCGCTGGACCTGACAATATTCCTTCTTGTTTGAATATATGACCTAGATATCTGATTGTTGTAACTTTTATTTGACATTTGTTCTTATTGAATTTAAGACCTTTTTGTCTCGCTCTTTCTAATAACAATTTTAAGTTTCTATCATGTTCCTGTTCTGTTTTTCCATAGATGAGAAAGTCATCTATATAAATGAGCAATCCAGGTATATCACCAAATGTTCTAATCATGTAACCATGAAATATTTCTGATGCCGCGTTAATGCCAAATGGAAGCCTCAGAAATCTATATCTCCCAAAAGGGGTATTAAATGTACAGAGCTTAGAACTAGCTTCATTTAACTCAAGCATCCAGAAACCCGAATTCGCATCAAGAAGACTAAAGTATTTTGCATCAGAAAGTTGTGAACGAATATATTCAAAATCAGGTATTTCAAAATGAGGACGCAATATAGCTTGATTCAAATTTCTTGGATCTAGACATACTCTTAGATCTTTATTTGCTTTTTCAACAAGTACAATAGAACTTACCCATGCAGTGGGTTCAGTTACCTTTGTGATGACATTTAGACGTTCCATTCGCTCAAGTTCTTCCTTAAAAGCACCCATCAATTTAAACGGGACCTTTCGAGGGGCATCAATCTTAGGCAATACATTCGGATTCACTTCTAAATTTATTTTTTCTGGCAATAGACCTAGGCCTGTGAAAACGTCACTGAAATTATTAATATATCTAGATTATTATTGTTGCTTTACTGATTTTACATACTTTTTTGATCAAATTGAGTGATTTACATGTTTTCAAACCAATAATTGGAAGAGCACTTTCTTCTTCGATAACATAGAATTCAATAGCCACTCCTTTATGTTTGTCTAAATCACAGTTAATGTTACATATTCCAACAGAGTTTATTTTTTCACCAGTATAGGAAACTATATTTGACATGCATGGTTTCAATTTAATATTTTGTAATTTCAAAAATGTTAGTGTTTTTACAGATAATACGTTTGCTTGTGCACCACTATCAAGTAAACAACTAACTTTTCTTTTATTAACACTTAGATCTACTGTCCATAATTGATTGTCCTCCTTGCAATTAATTTTTTGACGTATGGATCCCAAGAACAAATCTTCTCTTTCTTCTTCTTCCTCATGTAAATTTCTAACATGCAGCTTACTCCTACACATTTTTGCGAAATGATTGGGTTTACCGCAATTTCTGACAAACTACACCCACTGCTGGACATTTAAATCGGTGTTGTTGTCCACATCGATAGCAGGAACTTGATGAATTGGGTTCATGCTGCTTGCTGTTTTCTTCTGCCAATAATGACGTCTTGGTACTGCCGTTCTTTTCTGCAAAGTTGAAAGTATTTGGTTTAGTGTTAATGTAAAATTTACCGCTTGACGTAGATGTAGATGTATGCGAAAGCCTTTTGTCGATTTTGCCTATGATAGATGTAGTTGAGTCTTCAAGTTGTTTCGTCTGTGTTTTAGTTTGCTCCATTACACGTGCAATTTCAATGGCTTTAGACAATGGTGCCTTTCCTTCTTGTAAGAGTTTTTCTCGTATGGCGTGGTTCTCCTTACTTAATCCACAAATAAAAATATCTTTTACGATATCGTCTTGCAGTGCTCCAAGCTCACATGATATGCTTAAATTTTTTAAGCTTGTGACGAATTCAGTTAATATGCTTAAATTTTTTAAGCTTGTGACGAATTCCGTTATTGATTCGGACCAAGATAGTGTAGGAATATAGCAACTTTTCTTTTCTCAGGTTCATTCTCCATATTCGACGCTCTCATAAAGATCTTAAATTGGAGAATCCAATTTTTCCATAGATCGGCTAGATTTTGTTGACCGCATGTGAAATCCAATGGAGCTATGATTGGTGATATGCCGAGTTTTGATTCCGTTTCATTCATTTTCGTTTGTGATTTAATTTTTATTTCACTGACACTGCTCGTTTCTTCTGAGGATTCAAAATCACTCATTTTAATTTAAAATTTAATTTTAAACTTTTTAACTTTTTTTTTTTTTTTTTTTTTAGTTTACTTCTGACACCATGTTGTCTTTCTTAATCAAATGTTAACAATGTTAGTCTAAGACATCTCCGATCGCACTGACTTTATTCTTTCATTCTTACAATATACACATCTTACAATATACATATATACATAGAATTGCATTTGGGTATAGAATATATGGTGATATGTGTAATACTAGAACTAGCATACGTTTGTATACCAGTTATACATACAACACAGACCAGACCTGGCAGCATCTCGTGTTGTCCCATATTCTTCTAGGCGAGCGGCTAAAAGTCGTAGTTTTTGCCCAGTTGGTGTTGGACGACCGAGAATTCTGTGCCGAAATTCACGCTGCGCCAACACCACCGACGAATTATTCTGCAAAAAAATCGTATCAATTATTCCGCGTTTTTTAGGAGCATAACGATTCATATCTTATTGACGGGTATTTTGTATCTGTTTATTACACAAATGTCAAAGTAAAATTGAGTGAATTTTTTGCAAAAGAAAGAACACTAATTCTCCAACCAAAGTAAATAGCTTTTCTATTTCATTTTTATTTTTCTTGTTCCAATTTCAAATCTAAAGTATAAACTTAATCATCCAAAACAAATATTACTTACCGCCTACATGGCGGTAAACAATAAAATTCGGTTTGATGGGTTGAATGCAAACGATCCCATGCAGACCGGTCATCCAGTAAAAAAAAGAGTGTAACAACAACGATTCACAAAGTCAGTGGCCAACGCTAATTACTCCGCCCCAAACAATAGCTGAGTTTTCACGCTACCTATTAACAACGAATTCCCCAAATGGCAACGATAAAACACCTATTTCTAACAGAAATCCAATTATTATAGGAAAAGGAATTGATGGCGTTACAACTAATTATAAAAGTATCAAGGCACTTAGAAGTGGTGATTTGTTAAAACAAGTTGATAACAAGACAACCGCAGATAAACTTGTTAAATGCAAAACTCTTGGACATATCCCAGTTTAAATAAAATATCATCGGTCTCTTAATTCTAGCCAAGGTCGTGTTTATTCATATAACATTATCGCTCTTTCAGAAATTGATATCTTTGATTCCTTAAAAAGGTTTAATGTAACAGAAGTAAAAAATTATATAAAAACGATGCGGGAAATATGAAAGCAACGGGTGCTGCAATCCTTATCTTCGACGCTGCAAAACCACCAAAAGAAATTAAACTGGGTCGGCAGGTATTAGAAGTAAACCCCTATTACCCCAACCCAATGTCTTGCAGGAAATAATCAAAACCTATTGAACATACCACAAACCACTGTATGGAAACCCAACCTGTGCTGAAGTTACTCCGCATACAGAAGAATGCAAGAGATTGCGTCAATTGTATGGTTGAGGAGCATTCGCCAAATGACCGTAAAAACTATAATGATTATAAAAACAATGAAACGTTGCAATGTTAAGGAAGCAAACGAAGAATACGTAAAGTCAGGACATACCAAAGGTTCAACCCCAGGGACCCATTAAGTCAATAGCCGAAATAATCAGAGAAAAGATCTCTAAGGTAACACCGTTAATTGACAATAACGCTATTTCATATACCTCCTATCAAAATAAAAACTCCCCCTCTCATACCTCGACAACAACAATAACAAAAAACAACACCACCAACCCACCAAATAGAAAAACCAACAAATTTCAACACATTCACAAATACTAAACAGACAGCCGATATTGACGTTATGAACAAATTAAAAGAAACTCATGATCTTTCATTAACATACTCACAACATAATACAGAAGAACATTCAAAACATTTAAGAAATAAACCCTCTTTGACCTATACTGAAAAGAATACTATAGCAAGTTCCTCAAATTCCGGCAATAAATCAATGGTTTCAACGTTGCCTTCAGCATCGACATCAAGTTCAACATTGCCGATAAAAAACCTTTAATTTTTTTAGCTGCAGACGATATTAAATCATTTACATAAAATGAACAGACAAAATAATTAAATATTACAGTGGAATATTGAAGGATTTTTCAACAATTTTCCATCCTTGGATATTCTTATTCAAAAGTACTCACCTACGGTTATAGCATTGCAAGAAACAAAATTGTTGGTAAAAAATGCTCCAACCAGGTATAAAAATTACGTAGCGTGCTTTAACAACAAACCTAACTGTCGCAATAAGGATGTAACAGCATTCCTCCTTAAATCAGGGATTCCACACACGTACTCCTCAAGCTCACCAAATGCAATTTTAACCCAAACGCTTTAACGATTATATTGCAAAACATTTATCGACAATCGGACGACATAATGTCACATAAGGTACTCCACCTTAACCTTACAGCAAATAATTTTCCGTACAGAATTGTGGTTGGAGATTTCAACGTTAACAACTCTCTCTGGGGGTCTCCACACACTAATAGTGCCAGAGCTGTAGCTGAGGGGTGGCTACAGAACTCGGATCTCCCACTCACTTTTCAACCAAAAATACTTTCACCGCAATAGACCTATCACAGGCTTCGTCTGCATTCGCACCTATGGTTAGTTGGAAACCCCACGATTTTTTAATAGGCAGCGACCATTTTCCAATTATTATTGAAACCTTGGCCACTTATACAATTGTACGACTTTTCGATTCCCGTTTTGTAGAAACAACAGCAAACTGGTCTAAATTTGCAGAAAATATCCAGCAGGTAAGCTCCTCCACTTCAATTTCGGAAAATATAAATAAAGAAGCAGCCACCATCAGAAAAATAATCAGACAAGCAGCATCTACATCTATTCCCACTTCGCATCCTTCTTGGAACTCCTTTCAGCCCATTTGGTTCAATTCAAATTTAAAAAGCTTAACTAAGGAAAAGCAAATACTTTGGCAGCAACTTAAAAAGAACTTGTATACAGAAAATGCCATTGCATATCGCCGGATAGCAGCAAGGGTAAAAAGAGAAGTACGGATAGCTAAAGCGAAAGCCTGGACAACATTTTTGTCGACAATGAATCCTTCAATGGAAGCCAGATCTCTCTGGCGAAAAGTTAAATCAATAAATGGATATCATTCCAGAAAAGGGATAACCGCAATTAAATATAACGCTGCTTCTCTTGTTGATGCTAATGATATAGCAAACCTTTTTGCAAACAAATGGGCGGGGTACAGTTCTGACAAGAATTTTTCAGATAATGTTTTGCAAAAAACAAAAAACATTTCAAATCAGTTCACTCCTCTACAACACGCATAATTCTAAAACCATACCGACAATCAGTCTCCCAGAATTCATCGAAGCTCTTCGAGGTACTAAAGGATCAACCCCCGTTTCTTATAAGATATCATTTAAAATCTTAAAAGAACTACCAGTAGGAACAATGTTAGGACTTATTAGACTGTATAATAACATTTTGAAAGAAGGAATCTATCCTCACGAGTGGAAAAAGGCTCATCTGACTCCAATACCTAAACACGATGCTGATCAATATTTATTAGATAGCTACCGTCCGATCTCCCTCCTTTCCAAATTATTCGAGAAAATAATAGAGAATAGGCTCAGGTGGACAATAGACAATAAGTTAAGTAGTTGACAACACGGCTTTAGGACAAGAAGAGGCACGCACACCCTGCTCCATATGCTGGATCATACTGCGCATGCAGAGTTAGCCTTACGCCACCATTCGATCCTTCCATCCATGGATCTGGAGAAAGCTTTCGAACGTGTGACTGCTTATAGGGTAATCAACCAGATTAAGAACTGGAGAGTTAACAAATATGTCCTACAGGTCATATACTCCTTAATGTTAAATAGAACTATCATCGTTAAAGTCAACGAATATTTTTCAAAAACCACTCCCATCGAGAATGGAATTCCACAAGGCTCACCAATATCCACAATGCTATATAACGCATATGTAAATGCGCTCCTTTTAAAAATACAAAATACAGAAGTATCAGCAACTAAGGCAGTACTTACTTATGAAGATAATATTTTCGTTTTGGCATCGGGTAAACCAGAAGAAGTAAAAGATGTCTTAAACTTAACTGTTTCAAAAGCGCTCAAATGGTGCGCCGACTCTGGTGCTAGTCTTCCAACTAGCAAAATGGAAGCGCTACATACAAATATTTAGGAAAAGAAATTGTTCAAATACAAACATACTCATCGGTGACGCGTCGATTCTTCTTCTTGAAAGGGCCAGAATTCTGGGACTTATATGCACCAAAACATGGAAATGGCACGCTCATGCAAAAATAGTGGCAAAAAAGCTTGCAAAAATTCATAATGTCATCAAAATAATTTGCAACAAACATAAGGGCATATCAATACTCCAATTGAAATAGCGAAAACACTTATAAGAGGGGCTACGCAGCATGGCCTATACTCTCATTGGACTAAACAAAATGACCAGCAAATCCAAGTTAGAATGAATTCAATATTAAGAACTGCGATCGGAGCACTACCATCAACGCCAATTGATGCCTTACTCGTAGAAACAGTAGAGATATGAAAGAAATAGCGCAAACTAAGATTATGGCAAACAGCTTAGTAGATAGTAACCACCCATTACATGAATCTTACAGGTCAGCTTGATTTTCATCCGCATCTTCTAAGAACAGAAGCGCTATTTTTACCACTATCCGCAACAGTAAGTTCCTGAAAATAGCTTTCCAGGAAGTAATAAGCTATGATTACATAACACCTTGGATGTCTTCTAAAAATGTAATAAATACGTCCATGGATAGCACACAAAAAATCAAACACCAGCCGAAGTGTATAGACAGATGTTCGCTGAAATTTTAGCTCTTGGCAAATTTTGTTGTATATTGTACACTGATGCTTCTACAAGGATGGTGTAACAGGTTACTGTGTTTATAGATTAAATCATTGAAATCAATCATTGAAATTGAAATCATTGATCAAAATGCATTTATTGGAGAAGTTGTGGCGATGGTAGATGCATTTGCTTTCGCTCAACCCTTAAAAGCAAAAACAGCTACGAGTAGCTGCAATGATTCCCTTAGTGCACTCCGTGCGATTCAAAACAGTAAGTGTAGAGTCCATATCATACAAGCCCTGCGAGCTAAACTCTATTCGAACAGAAATCGAATTCACTGATATAGTTACCGGGACATGTTGGTATACAGCAGATCAAATCTGTCGAATGAGATTGGGACAAGCAATGTTTAACAATTCGTACCTGTTTAAAAAGGAAAACCCACCTTCATGCGATATTTGCGCAGAAGCACTCACATTAGAACACATTTAAAAAAAACTGCTACCTTACAAAAAAGCACTTCAGAAGTGAGACACCAAGTATTAAGGAACTGCTGGATCCTTCTCTACCACCAAAGAAATCTAAACTTCTCTCCCTTATAAAAAAACATAAATTAAGTATATGATAGAATTTTAGTCTATTTAAATGAATGAAAAATTGTTACTATTATTTTGTTTACTTCTTTAATTAATTGGCATATAGACACATATTGTTTGTATAAACCTAATAATTGATATTATGTGCCTTATCTATTTATAACAGCCATATGGGCATTGTACCCCGGTGTTATATTCCGGACACACAAATTTATTTGTATTGTATCCTTTGTAAATAAATAATTAAAATAAAAAATTACTCGTTCCATACGAACTTTAGCATTGCGCTAATAAGGGTTCCAAATTATGCAGCAATACTCCAGTATAGATCGAATAAGTGGAATATATAATGTTTTGAGGATGTAAGAATCATGAAAGTCCTTCACTGGCTCATTATAGGTGCTATCAGATTGTTCGTTGCTTCCAAGGTAATGGTGGGGTGCTCGTTGCGTGGGGTTAAGCGGTAGCCTTCCTCCCTTCCTTTCGTAGCAAATGCTGGCTGGTTTCCAATATTTTTGATACGCAACTCAGATGATACTTGCTACTGCTTCCACAGTGTTCTGAGAATTAACATCACAACCTACGATAAATCCCATCTTCCAGGCATCGTCAGGCATCGCAATGTTGTGTGCAATTCGCGACCCAAAAACAATCCGCTCCTGTTAGTTCCTGTTGTTATAGGTTTCACTTTCCTACTGCCTTTTCTTGTGTTGTCCCCGTTCTTTTCTTCCCGTCATGGTTGCCACGGTACAGGTGAAATTCACTGGATCCTATGGAACCAGTTCCAACACTCTAGATAAAGCCCCAGAGATGACCGAATAGGTACCCGGAATAAAGCCAGACTGACAGCCTGCAGGCTAGTGGATGGACGGTCTACACCTTGATACATACCCAGAAATGGCCGCTAGCCCACCTTACACCTTCTATTGTTTGCTTCTGCAGATGAAGACTTGTTAAACCCCAAAACCTCAATTTGAACTAATAGTTCTAAAGAAAGTTCACGATTCTCCACGATCAGCTCCCCTTATTCTAAGGACTTACAATTCTCTTAAATTTATTCTAGGGAAAGGTTTCCTCTCTACTTGGCGGTCACTATTGGAAGTCCCATTAATTGTCCCCCAAAAGTGTCCCAGGTCCGAGGGTGTAATTGGGTGAAGTTACTTGAACCGCGTATGAACGTGTATGGGTGAGACCGTTGTACGTGGGTAGTGTCAATTAGCCGAAATGCGCTCCTAGTTCAATTATTAGCTATCCGTCAAGACGGAAAGTGCCATTGTGTGAAATGAAAAAAAACAAAAAGAGAACTAAAGACAGAGAAGAGAAAAATTCATTACGAACGAACACAAAAAAACAAAGCTCCGAAGAAGAAACACAACACATATCTACCGAGGACCATCAACGACATCAAGGAACAACGAAACAGAAAAACCATACAAGAAACTAGAAAAAACAATGGACCAACCCCAGACGGAAAACAATATAACAAAACTTCAACAACCCTGCGACTGCGCAACTGAGCAACTCCAAATAAGCAGGAAAAGAGACAAGTACCCATTTGTCTTTCCTTATATACAATACATATGTGTGTGACATTCCCCTAGTTGGGCTAAACATATTTCTAATATTCATATGTGACCCGTAAGACTTCTTCCATTGGCTTGGTCACTGATAAGTACAAGGTCGATGTGCTATCGACTCTAGGCTCGTGTGTCATATCAACTAATTTCACGTACACTGCCCACATGATTAGAGAAAAGATTCCTAAAACAACCGTGTAGCAATAACAGAAAGCCAATTGGATCGGACTTAACAAGAATCCCTCATCGGATTAAGTGTATCACATCAAAAGAAAAGTCATGAACTATAAATAGGCTGCCAGGAATAGGAGAAATGTTTTTTAGGTCCTAAACCTAGAGAGAAAAACCGAAAAAAATTCTACTCAGCCATGATCGACTGCCACGTCTTTCATAAGCGTGTGAAATTTCAATGCGACCAAAAACTAAGACAAAAAAATACTACAGGTGTGCCAAAGGCAGTAACAATTTTTGGTCGTTCGTCAAAAATATTAGAAATTCTGACTCGTCTCCATCCCAACGCTCATTTATAATCACATTCCAGCAGTCAGCTCAAGATCCGTCTGCCTGCTGTACATTTTACGGTCAGTTCAACACTTCCAGATTGTACTTTGTCTCCGCCTACACGGCTCCGTAGCATTTTAGATGGGATGCATCCACTTTCGCACTCGTGTAGTAACAAAAGTACTTAAAGATCTTAAAATGCACAAATCCGCTTGTCCAGATGGTATATATCACCTTCTTCTGAAGAGGTGACCTTCCATGCTAGCAAAACCACTGCGTAAGCGTTTTCATGAATTTTACTCTTCAGGACTCTTTCCTTCTTTCCTAGGTCATGGGAACGCTAATAGGTCAGTCAGCTGAAATATCTCGAAACACGAAAACTTTTCATGACTGCCGATCATGTCGATCGGTTTTCGTAGCAATAGCTCCAACGGTGATTTCATGGAATGTCACAACGAAAAATGGAACCAAAGGGTACATCAATCGAAAGCAAGATAGTTGCCCTTGATATTTGTAAGGTATTTGACCGAGTTTGGCATCAGGCTCTTTTGTCGAAAATTCATGCATTTGGGATAGAGGACTCTCTTCTTCAATAAATTAGAAATTACTTTTCGGAACGCTGTTTCAAGTTGCTTTAATGGTTTTGAGGCTGATATTCATAAAATAAATGCTGTTCTGCCCTAAGGCTCTGTTCTGTCTCCGACACTCTTTTTAATTTTCATCAATGATCTCTTATCTGCTACTTCTAATCGAATATAATCCTTTGCTGACCACTTTTTATATTCTTTCACGGACTCACGTCCCTGGTCTTAGGTTGTAGAACAATACCGGCAGCGTGTGCTATTAAATTCCGATATTAACAGCATAGCTAATCGGGAAACCATTAATAGAGTACAATTTAATGCTTCCAAAACATAATCCATGACTGGTACCTTTATCATCGAAACCGAAAAACTTCCTATACCCGGTATGTGTGTCAATGACAACTTACAAAATGTTTAGATTTCTTTACGCCGTGTAAGAAATATCTTAACCCGTCTAATTTGGCCATGGTATTTAAATCATGCATCCGCCCAAGATTGGAGTACAATGCCCACATCTGTTTAGGTGACACCAAGACCTCTTTGCATTTGCTAGACAAGATTTAAGAAAAATGCAATAAAACTCATATTTGACTCCAATATTGCACTATCTATTGACAAGCTTGAATGCCGACAAAATGTTCTATCGCTATTTTCGCCAAGACTGCATCATTGAAATTGGCAGTAACATTGCGTCCCTTCAAACCTTCAACCGTAAGCCCCATTTCTCTGTGAATGCTCATCAGTATACCCTCAAGCCCACTTTCCGACGTGCTATAAAATATCGTGATACTTTCCTAAGCCGTAAAACTTTCCGAGCTCTCTATTTCCGAGACATTATAACCTGCAAACATTTAAGACCTCCGCAGTTACCTTATTAGGGTACAGTTAGCCCGTTATTATTATCGTAAAATAATTACAATATTTAAATTGTCAAATAGCAGAATTGTGCAACAACAATATTAGTGCCTTTGATGGTGGCTGTAGAACTGAATCATTAAAGAAGTAGTTGACGCAATGACGAACTAAGTCCTTTCTCCATTCGTTTCTTTATGATTCTATTGTAGCAAGTAAATCTTCGTTTTGAGATTATGCAAGCTGAGTACTGAGATTGCATTTGGATGAAATACAACAGCACTCGGCAGTATAGATCGCTTTTCATTAAGTGGTGTGAAATTCCTCAAAAATCCAAAACCACAGATACACTATTTCCACACCTACCTTACCTGTTTAGAATTTTGTAAGGTTTTCTATGCAATAACGAAACCTCGTATATGGGAATGCAGTAGCAGAATGATTTCGAACGTCTGAAAGAAAACATATAGTTTACCATTTCGACGTTTTATGATGATGATTTAACTGCTCCAACGCCAACTCCTCCTGTCGCCGCCCCACGGAAACATGTTACACAATTTAACATAACGTGGGCACCTACAGAGTGGTAAACCAAGCTAGACCGACTCCACACAATGAATCAAATGTTCACCACCCTCGTCAAAGGTGCCCCAAATTATTTAGTTGTTGCTTGGATTTCTGGATTTTTCAAAAAGAGGTATGGCATCATCATCAGCCAATGCACATTATTCGCAACATCTCACCACAAAAACAAACGGAATTTCAAGATTAATTTACCGGCTAAATACGAATGGTTATTTGTTAACCCATCCAACACCAATCTCAAAATGGACGGATCAACCAACCAACTAAAATGTAGAAAAAAACGAAGCAACGTCTCATGTAAAGCTAATTATAAATCTCTCAGTTCCATACCGCATCCACATCCTAAGCCTGACCCCAACAGTAGCCTTAAACCCAAAATATTTCCCAATTTTTCCCCTCCCGTTTATATCCCTAAGCAACCCCCTTCACGCATCACCCCAAAAGCACCAAGTGCCTCTCTTCCATCCAAGCCCCAACGCGTTTCCTTTAATTTAACCCCTGCCATGACAAATTTTTTCGTTCCTAACTTGCCTTCTTTGCCTGCATCTCAGCTACACTCCCCTACTCCTCCACTCAACAAACTACCAAATACACTTTACTACCAAAACGTAAGAAGCTTGCGCTCTAAAACTCGTGCAGTCTTGTCTAAATCACACGGTCTATCTTTCGACGTCTATGCTCTTACAGAAACCAATCTGACCCCCGACATAAAGAGCCAGGAGCTATTCTCATCTTGGTATAATGTTTTCCGTGATGACTATCACTCTCTCCCTGTGGTTAATGATTCTGCTAAACTAAACTAATTATTATGACTACTCTAACTGACTTGAAACCTACCTCCAATTTACCCAGCTCTATAACTGTCATTATCAGCGCTTTCTTAACACAGCGCAGCCCAACCTTATCAACGATCTTAAGACATTTTATCAATTCGTCAACTACAAAAGAAAATCTGACGGTTATCCCCCCTCTCTCTCGTTCGATAATATATAATCGACCAACCTACATACTATTGCCAACTATGTATTTTGCAAACTTTTTTAAATAGTCTTTTGCAGACAATCTCTTCGTACCCGACCCCATATATTTGAAGTACCTTCCCAATTTCTACATTGGCCCGAAGAAGAGTTACAAAATCTCAATGATGAATATTTCTCAAAGAGTGTGCCTCCAATCTTTCGCACCCTCTTTCCACCCTATTTCATCTGTCACTCATACAAAGGAAATCCCCACCACATTTATAATGCCTCAGCATGTGTTAAGTGTTTTGGAAAATGGAATAGAGAGAGAAAGAAATATGTTTGGGCTCAGTGGTTATTTCCTTCCATGGGTGGCATCCAACATTTAATGGGGAGTGGAAGTTGGCTTGTTGTTGGTTTCTAGTCAACTACTCATCTTATTTGATTATCGTTAACTGAAAAAATGAATGCCCTTCGGGCGGGGCTGGGATTCAATTACCGAACCTTCCAATTTGGAAGCCAGTCCATTACCACTTGAGCCACGGCCACCCAGAAGTAACTAACTACCGTCCCATTGCTAAGCTTTTTCACACACCTAAAATGTTTTTTATATGAAGTTCTAAGCTTTCAGTGCAAGTTACTTATATCACCCAGTCAGCATGCATTTCTAAAAGGCAGATCAACTACTACAAATTTAGTTGAATTCGTATCCTTTTCGCTTTTAGCGCTAGAAAATGGTAACGAAATCGATGTTATTGCTACAGATTTCGCTAAGGCCTTCGATAAAATATCAAATCAACTGATCCTTCAATGATCAATGGATATCTTCTCAACTGGAGAACCGTTACTATAGCGTTCGCTTTAGGTCAGCCTTCTCAAGTCCATTTTTAGCCACTTCTGGTGTCCCACAAGGCAGCCATCTAGGTCCCCTCTTTTTCCTTTTAACTATAAACGATATTGAGAAAATTATCAAACACTGCTCCGTATCCATTAACGCCGATGACACTAAGTTCTCCAAAACTATTTCTTCACAGCAAGACTCTATTCTCCTTCATGAAGACCTCGATAGGTATTCCACTTAGTGTCTAAAAAATTGCTTTGAGCTTAATATCTCCAAATGCCAATCTACTACTTTGTCTAGTAAGTCCAATCAATCTCCCGCTCGACTTTATTTTCTGCATGACCAACCTGTATTCCAGGATCAATCCCCTCGCGACCTTGGAATTTTATACGATAGAGAGTTAAATTTCCGTTCGCGTATTGATGAGATACTCCTTAAAGCCAACTCATTTTGCAACCCTTATGTGACAAGGTCACTTTACATTACCCTTGTCCGGCCCCTTCTCGAATATGCCTGCCAAGTGTAGTCCCCCTTTCAGCGAATTCATATATACCGAAAACATTCAACGTCGTTTTCTTCTATTTGCTCTTTGTGGATTACCATGGAATGACCCATTTATTTTACCTCCCTATCCCTACCGCTTCAAACTTCTTAACCTGAATAACCTCGAAAAACGCAGAGACGTAGCTGACATTCTCTTCATTCATCGACTGCTCTCCGGTTCTGTGCACTTCCATTTACAATTCTATTTCCTTCAACACTAACCCTCGTAATTTACGCTGTCCTCATCTCTTCTATATCCCAACCCACCTCCCCCTTTTCGATGTTAACTTCTCGAGCACTTCTCGTCTTAAACTTGATCTCCTCCACCATTCCCTTACTTCCTAACCCTTATCTCTTGTTAGTTTTAAGTCCTAATTTTTGCTTGCATTAGCCCACACCAAATTTAATTTAAAAATTTCAATATCTGCCTCCATGTGCATCCATCACGTGTTTCAGAATAGTATCGCTGCATCCTACTTGGCATTGAAACCGTCCATTGTACCTACGTTGTCACTGCTAGGCGGTGTCCTGTTTTTACCAGTTTTAGCTTCGGTCAGCATATGCTCATAACATTGTAAAATTGTGATTATTCTTACTCCGCTCTAGAATTTTACTGTCAATCACTGAAAGGTTTTTACTAAATACGACTTGTCTTTGATGCTGTTGTATGCACGTATCCACCATATTCGAAACTCGACGATTTTCAACAAACTTCGGGAGAGTTCTTTAGTGGTGCAATTCACTAATCACAGACATCTATCCTTTTATGCAGCCGAGAAAACTCGCCATTCATCTCGTCAACTTTCTAATTTTTGAAGAAGGTCCCAAATATCGAAGAAGCGTGTAGTAAGTTGTCCTAGAAGAGCTGCAAGGTGTTGGGCTGCAGAAGCTTGGACTCTTTAATTACTAAATCAAAACCCGTCGAAAGATGCTGCTTTAACGATGCCTAGTATGTTATTTAGTAGAAACAATCGGCTTAGTACGAAAAACATATCGCTTGAAGACACTGATCCGTCATTTGAATTCTGAGCTTATAAATTACAGTGCATTATATTATCAACTCGTAAGACACGAGCTGACACTTCGGTAATTTGCTGTATACAACTTTGCAACCTCTTCTGAGTTACGGAAAGTAACTAATTATTTCATTTTTGTTGGTTGGATTAAAATGTCGTCAATACTCGTAACTCACTTCGATTATTTTGATCTGATCGATAGCTAGTAGATTTCAAAGATGTTCCGGGGATTTTCTGAATTGTATGGCACTGAATTGTATCTGCAATCATAGAAGGCGGTGAAACTCAGACCCTCATTGTGGGATCCATCCACCTCAGGCGTATTACATAAGATTTTTTATTTTACCCACAAAACAATTTTTTTGTTTTGTTATAAGCCTTCCTTCGTTATGTCTTATTCTACTCCATAATTTTATCGAACTAAGTTCAATCCGATGAGTGATGAATTAGTTGGAAAAACCGTCTTAGTCTCGGATATTTTCTTTTCAAAATCAGCACTATCATTTTAAATTAGTTTGCTGCACTTTGATTCAATCAAGTCCTGCAAAATTAATCAATCAGAAAACTTTTCAAGAAAAATGGCCACACCAATCACTAATTGGCAATGCTGCTTTTGCTCTTTTCATTTTCATGGAATTTCTCATGAACCGCGGAATCCTTGCATTCATTGCATTCTTTTCGTTTGAATTTTAATTAATTCATTTCAATTACAAGTATTCTTATTTGAATACAAATGCGCCACCGGAAATCACTCCAAGTGGTTGTTCATTAAATTCACGTTGCGCTAATGCATACTGTTTGCTTGTCTCATACCCTTAACTGGTTAGGATCATGGTCCGAAAGAATCCCCGCCATCGAAACAAAGCTTTTCAAATTACATCTCAAAGAAAAGAATGTTCCTTAATTAAGGAAACTGAGGAGAACATTCAGAAAGAACGAAGAAAAATCGCATGCAAATAATTCCTGGTCTCCTTTGGCGTAAAGTTGTATACAAAGTGTAATACATATGTAGACTTGGCAAGATGCTAGCTCACCCTAGTTCCTAGCTGGACCCTACAATGCACCAGGTCCACCAACACATTTAGGAATATTTTCAGTCCTTAGTTCTCGGTACATAGTTGAAGCATTTCACTATATCAACATTCAGGAGAGGGTTGAATTTAAATCCTTTTGAATAAATCAAAAGTCCCAGGAAACTCGGTAAAGCCCCTCCGGTCACCTACTTTCTATAGAAAAAAAACTAAAAAATAAATGCTCTGTTTACTTTTGTTCACTTTGCTCCCGAGCTGTGCGTCGAATGTTTCCATTTCTATAGTTCCACCGTCCTTGTCTTTTAGCCTAGTGGTTCTAGCTCTAACTGGTCAAAGAATGTTAAAGATATATGCTGGGATGATGCCGTGTACACAACACGTATATGGTGAGTGCTTGGTGTATGCATGCAATGATATATTGTTAATAAACTCCTCAAGGCTATCAGGATGTAGAGATATTTATCAAAGGTGCTTTATACTCTAGAGTACGGACAAGAGTATCTACATATTCTTTGTCATTTACCACTTACCATGTTAGACGTGCCAAACGAGTGCCCGTTCTCTTTTTTCGAATGTTATTTTTCGATACTTAATTAATGCTTGAAGCCAACACGATGTGGTAGATGGTTCCAGTAAAGCCATTGATACATTAAGTTCGACCAAGAGATTGCTTCCCAAGTGTATATAGATGATATTTAGTTGCAGTCGCACAAGTCACAGCCACAGGCACATGATATACTCAAATAAATACCATGGTATTCGTAGTATCTAGTATGTGTCACTAGATGCACTTGAATATAGTTTCCAACTTCAACAACCACATCCTTTGCAGAAGAGTGCACGTAAAGGTAATATGATGAGAAGTAAATCCTTTTCCTAATGGAATACTGATGAGAGACCATTAGTCCTTTGAGTGTACCTATACTGTTAATTTAAAACTTCCTCACTTTGAATTGGAATTGGAAAAATATTCATATATGCGAGCTGACATTGCACAAGGTCTTCCCCTTGTTGTAGCATCCGGGAAGTTAGTATGAATAGATTTTCATAGTAATTTATGAGATTGTAGGAGTATTTATTTACCTTTGGCTTTTGCAATCCACAGAAGAGCAATGGTTAAAAACGAATTCGTATAGCAAGAAGTATCTCGCAGAATTCATTCAGCCGACAGTATTCAACGAAGTTGAATAGACCTGCTCTCTAAGTTGTCATTTCGTATATCTATTTGTCTTACAACTCCTGTTCAGTTTATGAGTTCAGGTAGAAATGAACTTAAACTCAGATTGGTGTTTATTTTTAATTAACTCAAGTCAAAGTCAAAGACTGAAGGTTAACCACCGACTAGTTTAGGGTGCAAAATACAAAGCTTAAGACTAGCACCGAGTATTTGGTGGCTGACTACCGCTGACGCTTAAAGCTCAACCAGGAAAATATGAATGCCTACTTTCCAAGAATAGAGAGAATAAGGAAGCTAAAATACTAAAAGCTCAGCATAATGAGTCACGAGGCGAAGAAGAACGAGTCCAAGCTAGACCCCTGATACCAACGGACGAATAGTTTGGCCGAGATCACTTCAATCGCAACCAATCAATCTTCGGCTCTCAACAACCTCTTACTATGTTAACAAACAATAAGCAACAAATAACATTTCTGAGAATGGCAGGAGCCACGAGCAATGTCCTTTATAAGTAAAACGATTTTAACGAAAAGGGGGCATCTTTGATAGTATAATAGGATACCATAGTCGACAAAATCTGATGTTTGCAAATGAACTTAATCCAATTGACTTTGCCGCTGGGTGGGATATCACTATAGCAAGCATACGGTTTCCTCGTCTCAATTTCCATAAAGGTCAACTGATTATCGTGTCTCGAATTAAATTGATCATGTTGCAATCCACGCAAAACACTTCTCTAGTATTATAAATGTTGCAACCACGGTACGTCTACTAATGTTTTAGATGCCAGAACGCGAAAATACTGTAAGAAGATTTAACGCTGGACAGCTACAATCGCAACTAACTGCCGATCAGGTATCCTTTCACCTACCTTCCTTTCTTTAGCTGCTCTGTCGTGGCAGGAAGGCTTAAGAATCGAAGATTCTAAGATTCTGAAAAGAACCCAGGTGAGAAGACGAACTATATAAGCACCAGGGACGTCCAAACTAGACGTTAAACTGTTAAAGTATGGAGGTGATCCCAAGGAATTACGCTCGCAATATCGAAAATCCACACAGATTCTAGAGGCCCCAAATAATATACTACCACTGGAAGTCCTTGCCTGATATGTTGAGACAGGCGTCCTTGAGGGAGCTTTACAGTGGCTTTGGCTTAAACCTAATATCGCAGGAAGGGTTTTCCAGCAGGTTTCAACCCGATGTAGTGTTGCACGAATTACTGGGTGCTGTGATATTAAGATCAGCAAGAAGTTTTAAATCGTCTTCGACGCATGTTCCTCCAACATAGTCCCGATTTTGTACTCAGGAAAATAGGGGTGCTCCCATGGAGATCTATGGGCATCCCATGAAATTAAGGAGCTCACGTAAAACCCTACAGACATCTGTCCCGAACAGAGCGAAGAGGCAGAAAGTTTCCGGTACTCTCTCTACCGATATGTCTTTCCTCGCACTACTCCCGAATGAAACCGATGCTGCAACCAACAACAGCTGCAGTTCTCGTGAACAGATATCTCACGAAGCGGTTAAAATCATCAACAAAAATAAAACCAGCGGTGGTGTTGAAATGTTCGAATAAGGCCGGTGCTACAACCAGCAAAGGTCGTAGTTCTGGTCGACGAAAGCCGGCTAACGCGCTAAAATCCACGCTAAGAAAGAACTCTGACTGAAACCGGTGTTGAAACCAGCAAAAGTTGCATTTTGAGTGGACGGAATTTGAATGTAGCCGGAAAACCCATCCCAAAGAAAGCCTTGAAACACCAAATGGGACGAGACCGGTCCCATAAAGATGACGATATCAGCTCTCTAGCGCTCTAGTCTGAGACAAAAGTCTGATTGACGTGGAGAGTAAACGCGCTGCCGATCAACAGTTGCTAGCCAAAGCAGAGGGAAGAACTATCTCCATGTCTGACTAAACGTACATCGAATTTACAATCGGATGCGTGGCCTCGACCTTGTTGAAAAGGAGAATTCCGTAGAAATCCAACTGGATATGATTTAAGGAGGAGCTCGGCAAGGCCATCAGAAAATCTGAAGACGCCTACACTGTGTTGAAAGAAGTCTCAGGCTTGAGACTCAGTTCTCAGGTAACCTAATCAGAACAAGCCCACAACCAGATCCTATTAACGAAGGTGCTAGTGAGCTGAATAACACAATAAGCCGTTGCTTTTATATATCACCAATTGTGGTGACGTATGATACCATTAAACATGCTGTTGTTTTCTTTGACGGCTTCAGGTTGTCTGGAAACGATGGTATTAGAGTATTCTCAGTTATGTTACAAAAAGTTAAAGTTCAGCTGCTGGTAACTATGAAGAGAATCTTCTATAAGCTTAACTTCGTTTAGGTTGAAGAGCATGGAGAGGTTAGTTGAGCTCCATGTGTGCCAAACTGCTTTGCGAATGGAATGCATCCTCTGTCTGAGATACGAAACTCTTACTAGCACGAAAGAACTTGCGAGAGTGCACTTCAAAATCTAGTAGACAGAATTAAAGGTGTACTCGACAACAAGTAATACAAGCCAACGAATGACGTTGGGGGTGGTTTCGACAACGCAACTTTTGACGGCATATGTAACCCTGCCAGACAACACAGCGTAAACGAATCAATAGTTTTATGGATAAAAGAAATCCCGGCGAATGGGACACTGATTGTGATGGCAAATATCTGATGGCGGGATAAACATACGTTTCCCTGCAATACGCGGTTGACGTAGTTGAACTATCTGTTGGCTCACGTCGATCGTGGTCGTCGATTAGCCCACTAGAGATAGGTTTTCAGTCAATTCTCTCAAAACTGTGGCTGGTCTCTCTACAATAAGGAGGAAGCTGATTGGTCTGACGCATCTAGTGCTTAAAGGCATCACCATCCAATTCTCCAAAGAAGCTAAGTACGATATTTGAGTACTATCCTCGATAGCAAAGTTCTCTGGGCTAAACATGTTACGTTGTAAGCCTTTAAGGCGCTGTGGGCCTTCTGGCAATTTAAAGTAGACGTGGGGCCTGTCACCGAGAAGGGTCCTTTGAATCTATATGGCTTGTCTAGTGGAATAAGCTCTCACGAAAATACGTTATTGCTGCTTTTACCAGACTCCAAAAAACGATCTGTATGCGCTGTATGAGGGCTTTCCCTAGCACGTCTGGCTCTGCTCTAGACGCACTGTTGAATCTCCCTCCCCTTGATATTCATATCATGCTTTGCACTCTCTAAGCCATCTTCCGTTTAAAAAGAATTGATCTTCGGTACAACAAACACTTTAGCTTTGATGACCTTACCCACCGATCGTCTTATGCCTCTGGTCTTATGGACATGACGTCTGAAGCAATGACACCAGAACTACTGCTACTATAAAAATACAAAATCGAATAACTGCCAGGAAAGGAATGTAGTGGAGTCTTCATGGATGGCTCCAAAACCAATTTAGGATGCATCGCTATTGTCTTTCTGAAGGACGACAATGGTTTATTTCACTAGTCTTTGAGATAACTTGCGTCTGTCTTTCAAGCGAAGATATACGCAATCCTGATGGCAATGAACTATTATGTGAGGAATCGGTGGAGGGCTCCAAACATTTCCATCCCTAGCAACAGGCAAGCTTTGCTTAGAACTCTGCTGAACCCTCTTACGACTTCCAAGCAAAGAATGCAAAGCTGCACTGAATGCAGTTGGACGGATAAATTCACTGAGTCTTGTCTGAGTTACAGGTCACAATAGAAATAGAAGTCATCTGAGGTTTCTTCTCGATTTTGTTACGACATATGCATAGGATTCTACCTTCTGTGCTTGTAAACTCTGTAAAAAATACGATCATTCATGATGCCATCTCGATTATGGGCCGAAGAAGTAAAGAATAAGAATCCTCACTTTGAAAAATATGCCGACATGATTGCAGCCTTCCAAGAGATTTCACCCGATGAGTTTGTCCAACAGATGGATTATTCTGAAGTCTTGAATCCGAAGAAATTCATCGGAGATTCCGTACAAAAAGCTCTCTGACATAATGACGATCGAGTTGTAAGATAAAATGTTAGAAGAACCAAATTTTGCATGAATACCACAAGACAAAAAACGTGATTGCAGCTACCCTAACTACAAACCAGTTCAACACAAGAAGCAAGAAGCACCCAGTTTTCATACCCCCGCGTAGTGAAGGATTTGAGATTTGAGTTCGCAGTCAATGCTATACATTTCACACCCCTTCCGCCATACCAAATCATCGCTGAAAATGCACCAACGTGTTTGGTCTTTCAAAATTCTCTACAACTATATGCGTATGCGAGGGACATAGACATTATAAGCGGATAACAGCGAGCTGTTCTCGAGTCTATTCGCAAACATTGAAGCAGGAGTGGCGAGAGAACGACGAAAACGTCATAGACATACATAAGATCGAGGTGGTCATGAACTTTGTCTAACTGCGCTCCAGAGTTAATATCAACACCGACACCACCGCTCAGAGCCCTAATTATCAGCAGGACCCTCTTTCAAGCAACCATAAAGCAATAATCGTCTAAGTTCTTTTTTATGGCACAATGATATGGATTTTACCAAAAAACTCTGAGGAGGTACTCGGTCGTTTCAAGCGAAAAAAGGTTCAATTGATCTGCGGCCCTGTCTGCTAAGAACTGTGATGGCTTTACATCGACCTGGACTGACCTAAAAGACTCAAAATTTGGCTGGATGTCAATAAAAGAACATACTTTAGGTGGACTGTTGGACTAACATGTCTAGCGACCAAACAGATCTTGCCAAAGCTGGATCTGAATCGCTCTAAGTGTCTGATCCTTCTAAATTGGAAACATCTCAGCGCCATCATAGGTGTCATCACTGGACACTACCTCATAGGCAAGCACGCAAGAAGGCTTGGCGCTTTTACAAACGATTTCTGTAGAAGCTGCATGGACGAGGAAGAGGAGGAGACAATCCTCTACCTACTCTGTACATGCCCAGCTCTCGCAGAGAAGAAAACTTCACTTAACAGCTTTCTTCTACAATGACCTAAACGGTCTAAAAAATATAGGTGTAAACAGTCTTCTACGCTTCATCATAAGCTCAAACTGGTTCCATTAGTAAGAGGATCATAGATCCACGTGGCATCACAATGAGCATTTCCAACAACCAGTCTTACCTACCCTACCTTCTCTTCTTGTTAGAATAGAGTCAAACTACAATTTTTAAATATTTAACGATTAGTGCGCGATGATAAAATTGATTGCTTTAAAATTCAAGACCAAAACTCAATTCCCTTAGTCTCAGATGCAATTAAAATATCCCCACTTCATATTACGCAAAATAAGTCAATCACCGCCTGGTGGAACTGGAAACTTCCCTCTACTGATGACACCTATAATTATTATTAAATATAATTTGATACCACCGAGGAAGGCTAACTTGCAGCTACATCCGAACATACCAAATCGAATTCAATTACAATTAAATGTGCATAATGCACTACTTGCAATTGAATTTTCTATTAACATTGTGAACAGCATCCCCGGTCGGCACTAGTACAAAGGCAAACCAAAAAAAAAAAAAAAAAAATTACAAAAACACACATTGCGATTATTTTGAAATAATTACAAACATTACACGAATTTTCAACTGGACCACGAATACATTCTCTCAGGCAATGTCCCTATATGAGTACCCATAACTCAGCGGCAGTTTTTGTTGCAAATATTTGAACAAATATTCTGAGGTCACCATCAATGTACCAACAATATCCGTGTCTATTCCAATTTTAATGGATTTCAGACATAAATTTCGAAGAATTCAGATAAATTCGTTTCTGTGCTGGTATAGCGATGACGACGTGAATACTTGCTGCAGATATTGTAATTGTGGTAATGTTATAGGGCGCCAGCGGGGAATAGAAATGTTCGTTTCCACCCTGTGTAGTTGAAATCAGAAATGCATTAGCCCTAATGAATTATGAACCATGGATTATAGTTTAGATTTTTACTGTAAGTATTCGCGCATTTGTGCAAGATACTAGAATTCTCTTCCATCCATGCTAAATGAAAGACATTTACATTTATTAATTAAAGTGTTGCAGGGTAGAGTAAACTAATTTTCTGCTCTGATCACCCCGCTATAGAGACAGTTTGTGCGGTTTTATGTTATATGCAATTAAACGCTCGTTACATGGATAAATTGAAAGTACGAATAAGCTATAATTAGAATTTCCTTAGGTAAACCATTGTACTTTGCAATCATTAAGAGGAATGGTAGGTAGTTTGTTTATCGCTCTGTTATGCTATTCCCCTCGGACCAAGCTGATGTTTCTGAGGTTTGGTGAATGGAATCGTTGGTATTTATCATTACTCTCAGATAAAGTGGAAATCCTTAGTCTTTATAAAATTGCCTTGAGTAATCAGTTACTATTCATAGAAGAAATTGTTTAATATGAGCGTTTATACAGACTTTTTATCTTCCACAAATTCTGCTACAAATATTCTTCAAAACTTTTACAAGAGTTACGCAGAAGAAAACAAAGAAATTGTGGAACCGGTAGAATACATTAGATATTCGTATACTTCGCTAGAACATAGACCAGAGCTCTCTCCTCGAACTTGATCTGCTCATCATATAACAGGAATCCTTAAACAAATGGATGAGGCAATGTTAATCGAACTATGGACAGTATTGAATCATGGTATTGACACATTGAAAACGAAGACACGTTCCGCTATTAGTATTCGAAATAAATATTTCGAAGGAAACATCAAAACAAAGTTTCCTGTATACAGATCGCCCGAACGACGGACAATGAACAAATAGTGCAAACAGATGGTTTAAATCCCGAACAAGCTGCCGATGACGATGATTTCAATGTGATCGAAGATCCGCTGCTGAAGGAAAAGGCCATAGAAGGTGTACAAGGCGAATGATACCTTGTTCTGAAAAATCGGTAACTTTTGGACAACTGATGATTCAAGAACTCATATGACACTGAGGTCAATGACAACATGACCAAAAATGCCACCGCCGATGAGGTGAATTTAACCCGTTCATTTCCAGAGGTTGATCCAAAGTAAGAAATCAGAGGGATCCGATAGCGCATCGAAAACTATGATTGAACATATCCCATAAGCATCGACTCGCATTTACACCACCCTGTTTAACAATATCGTGTTTTTAATAAGGACATAACAGGTCTGTATTTAAATAAAACACAGAATGATTGGGATATCGGGGTGAAATTTATTCCAGGTGTAGTACACACGTTAAATTTAAGTATGGAATTCTATCTCGTTCATGAGCTAGTTTACAGCGATCGATTTTTTAGAGCCAATTTCCACACATATCCTCTAACGTTGTTGGCTTTTTCATGACTTAGCGTAACCCCATAAAAAGAAATCCAACGGTGTTAAATCGCATGAGCGATATGGCCGTTCGACCGGACCATTTCTGCAAATTACACGATCACCGAACTTTCCCAATTGGCACCATCTTGTTGGAACCATACATTACTGATGTCAAATTCATCCAATTCTGGGCAAAAATAGTTCTCCAACGTGGTACGATAGTGAACTCCATAGACCGTAACCTGGCGATCATTTTCAACGACGAAAAAATACGGTCCAATCACACCTCTAGCATGAAATCCACACCAAACGACCACTTTTTGTGGATGCAACGGAGTCTCTTGAAGCAAATGTGTGTTTGTTTCTGACCAATAACCCATATTTCGCTGAAGATGATTTTTCGATGAAATTCCGGATTTTCTTCAAATTGTTGGCAAAGCTCAGTCGGAAAAGTTCCGGCGCTTCAAATGATCAAGACGCTTCAGTTCTTAAGTTAATTTCATCTTGTAAGGGTGCAAGCTAAGATCTTTATTCGAAATCCGCCATAATGGAGACTGAGAGATTCCCAATTCCTGTGTACGGCGTGGAATAGGCTGATTTGGCTCAATGTTTTCGGTATTTCGACCGTTGTCGTCTCACTAACACAGAAACATTCAATAGTCAATATGTTCACTCGAATTTATCCACTATAGCACGGCCTGTCTGGTGGGAAAATTGCAGTAAGCGCTCTTAAAGTAGCGACCACAGACTCAGAATTTCGGAAGTTATTTGTAAAACTTTCGAAACGTTGTTCGTTCGTGAACTTGACCATAATAAAAATATAAACCATCACTGATGTTTTGACATTGAAAGATCATAAAAAAAAATTAAGGGTGCGTTTATTTGTACTTAAATACAAAATTGTTATGTCCCTATTGAAAATCTCTTTATCATGAATAATGCCTATTATATTCAAAGTCTTGGAAGACAGCGGTATTGCATCCAACTGCCAAGAAGGGTAGTGATAGATCGAATCGTGTGATATCATCAAGGTACGAGTATTCGAAACGATGATCAATAGAGTCCTAGCTAAGTGAGTTGTGAGGAAAAATATATGATAGTACCGGTTTCATGACGGGCATGATAGCTCATATGATGCGTCTAAACAAATTATCTATGTGACCGGCTTTGCCAGAAATAAGTTTTTTTTTACCCTGTCTGTCATAGAAGTAATAGAGGTTTTGCACATTTTTTTCAACTCGGCATTATGAAATCAAATCTCAATAACGGTTGAAATTAGTTTATTCTTGTTCGGCCTTAAGCTTTCGGGACTCGTGGAGATGAAACAGCTCCAAAACATTTCTTTGGCTCTAAGGTTCTCGTTGTCAGTCCTTGTCACGACATTGATTTTGAAGTGGTTCTCATCTGAAAAATCATCTGCAGACCGGTTCTTATTATCAGGTCCTGTTCAATCCCGGACAGCTTTATTGCGCTTAATAAAAGCAAGAAATTAAATACTGTAATGTAATATTGCATCATCCCATACAGCCCATAATGGAACGCCATCGGCTGTTGGATTAGTATGTGAGTGATAGCGGCGACAAGAGCCCGGAAACCAAATGGAAATGATATCCACTTTCGCTGCGAGAGAAGAAGGAGACAGACGCCGCCGGCTGGGAGTATTTGTTTGGAGAAACAATAAGATTATTGTAATCCTTTTTCAAAATAAAAAGAATTTATATCAATAAAAAATTAAAAATCAAAATTTAAAAACTAACAATTTTGCTAGGCGCTATTATACGTGTGACATTGGATTAGTAAAAGTAGTCTTGAGAGAGATTTTACTAAGGTAGAAGTCAAAGACAGGTTGAAAAGAATTGACTTCGCGAAGCATTCTGAACAAGGGTTCATCATATCCATAATTCGTTCGGTGAGGATTGACACGAACGACAGGGACGGATCTAAGGTTTCGTGGGTTCACAATTTAAAGAGAGCAGTTGCAATAGAGCAGAAGAATCAATGTTACCAGTTAAAAGCTGGTGAACAAAGAGTGTGATACTAACTTCACGGCTTGTTATAGGGGGTTGTAAGTAGTGATGGCCATCGGTTTCTTACCCACCCGCTTGGTATTTATTAATTAGTAAATAATTAGTATTTACCGGGTATATACAAAAACTGTATTCACCCGATAGCGCATCGAACACTATGCTTCAACATCTCCCCCC
The DNA here is from genome assembly GCA_949129095.1 of Volucella bombylans. NCBI lineage: Eukaryota > Metazoa > Arthropoda > Insecta > Diptera > Syrphidae > Volucella > Volucella bombylans. The sequence goes on from OX422144.1 coordinate 96,930,608, forward strand.
CAAAATTGAGTATTTATTATTGATGTATTAAAGGCTGATTGATTTTGTGATTTTTTCCTGATCGGGAACAAATTCGAGGAAAAAGTTGACGACCTGAAAGAATACAGGGTTTGCAGACTTATTTTCAATCAATTTGAATACGCTTCCAATAAATTTACGACCCACAGTGTTAATAGAAAAATCCGAACGATTTCCAACAAATTTTGTTGGTATATATTCATAGACTCCTCGCCTGAATATTTTGCTTTACTTTTATTTTATGACCATTCCGTAAGTTTTAAGGTAGAAGATTCAATGGAATTGAGTTGGAAAATTTTTACTCTGGGACTTTTTTTGTTTTTATAATTTTCTTTAAGCAGATGTGGGATTTAAAATAAAAACGCGACTGTTTACGTAAAATACAGTTTATTTAGTAGGATGGTAAAAAAAGAATTTAGTGTTGTCTTCTTCAAATGGAGATGACTGAATGAATGTCAGCCTGGCGGTAGTTCAGTGTCCAAACCAAAAGGAGTTAAAAATTGGTCTCGATCAACGCTTTGCAGTCTTGCAAAATTTATCCTACACACATTAATTGAATAAAAAAAATATAAATTGACATACGTTCCTTACCGCCATCAGTAGAGTTAAGTATTCTTATGTGATAACAATTTAAAATATTTTTTAAATATGGGAAGACTTAAGAGATTTATTATAAGCATTTTGACAAAATGGCCAAAACTGATGAACGTGGTAGTTGGCAGAAAATATCGAGAACACTCTAAAATGCATTAATCATCAAATGGTAACATGCAGTTGGGGGCATTCGACTTTTCTGTGTAACTTCTTCTTATTGCTATACGAGTATGTATGCTTCGGACGGTATGTTATGATCGACAAAATTAATAAAAAAATCTGGAGCAAGAAGAATGCTGTTTCCAAATCTGTTCACACATTTAATCCGTCACCTCTTGGTTTTGAGATATTGCTATTTAAATAAAATCACGGTTTTGTCATAATAAATAGACATATTAATAGAAATAAAAAATAACTTACACGTACTTTCACAATATAATTTACAATTTGAATTTAAACAAACTAACCTTACTTACTTACTTAAAAGGGCACTGCTTTCCGAGCTTATCCCACCAGCTCGGTCTTTAGCTAGCTGCTTTCAGTTTCCAACACTAAGTTGGCTGAAGTCTCCTTCACTTTCTTGCGTCATCTGATTAGCGGTCTTCCTCTACTGCGCTGTTCCTCAGGGGCAGATTGGAAGACTTTTTGGACCCGATCATTGATGTTCATCCACTCTACATGACCCAGTCATCTCAGTCGGCCAGTAAGTTAGTATGAGATAATTTTAAGTTATTTAAGCTAATTTTTGTAAATTAAGAGAATAAATAAAAATGCATATAAACTGAACTGAGTCATATCAGTCGTTGGATCTTCACTCTTTGGCTAAGTCGATGTCGCTGTATAGCCCGTACAGTTCGTCGTTGTATCTCCTCCTCCACTCACCGTCTATGCAAATGGGACTGAAAATAGCCTAACGAATTTTCCTCTCAAAGCAGCTAAGAGTACCCTCATCCAATTTTGATAAAGTTCATATCTCTGCCCCATAGAGTAGTGCTGGGATTATTAAGGTCTTATACCGGATATCTTTCGTTGTTCGAAACAGGGCTTTGCTAGTTAATTGCCTTTTAACCCAAATAAGCAGCTATTGGGAAGAGTTATTCTTCGTTTGATCTCAGCGCTGGTGTAGTCATCTGAATTGATAGCGGAGCCGAAGTAGACCATGTCCTTAACTAAGTCAAAGTTCTATCTGTCGACTGTGACGTTTTGTCCGAGATGTCGGTGTTGGGTGTCTTGCTTGGTCTTGCACTCTTTGACTGTTAAACCCTGTTAAACGCTTTCTTTTCAATAATCTCAATTGGTAGATTTCTTCCAATTATGTCAATATCATCGGCGTATGCGAGTAATTGGACTGACTTTTGAAAAATTGCTCCTCTTGTGCTGTCGCGTGCGTTTTGCACTATTATTTCACGAATGTTGTAAATGAAATCCCATGATAGCCTTGTCTAAATCCTTTTTTGACATCAAAGATCTCGGTGAGTTCTTTACCGACCTTGATCAAGCAGCGTGCATTCTCCTTCATCATCCTGCACAAATGGACGCTCGTCTCTATAAATGTTGACCTTAAAATCGATGAATAGGTGGTGTGTATCGATTTAAAGCTCATTGGTTTTTTCCAATATCTGCCGTATTGTGAATATTTGGAGGCCAGTAAAGTTCTAAAGCCACACTGACATGGATCAATCAGGTTGTTGATGAACGGCTGCAGACGTTCACACAATACGGCAGATATGATCTTGTATGCGGTGGCTTTGTTCACTTCATCCAGGTCTGGTGGATGGAATTGTTGATTAACATTGTCCATTTTGAAGGCTTCATTCTGAATGACAGCGGTATTTGGCCCTTATGTAGTCTACGGAAATGCTTTTCCAAATCCTCAGCATTAACTGCGATTCTAATACGAAGTTCCTTTGTTCATCTCTACAGGTTTCGGTTCGGGGTTTGTGTTCGTGGCATTTTTTTTTTACCACGCGCTTCTCATGCTCCTTCCTTTTCCTCCTGAGAAGCTGGTGTTCTCTTCTCTTCTCTTCTGTTCGTAAAGCACATGAGCAGATCCCGTCCTTCTATGAAAATTCCTGACAGTATTGTGATAGCTTGCCTTTGTAATGCTCGGAATATCTGCAACCGTACCTTGGCTACAACAAGGTAATGGTCCAGTCGATGTTGGCTCCTCGGAACGTTCGGACATCCATAATACTGGAGGAGTGCCTTACGTCGATCGCAATGTCGTTAATTTTATTGATGCTTGATTGATCAGGAGTTCCCCTAGTTCCCTTGTGAATGTCGTGATGTAAGAACAGCGTGATAGCTATGAGAATGCTTCGCCCAGTGGTGAAGTCGATTAGCCTAAATCCGTTATCGGAGGCGGCATCATGCAGGCCTCATATTCCGAGAGTACTACCAAAAATGCCTCTCTTCATAACTAGGGCACTGCTCGTAGGTTTTGTCCAAGAGCTCATAAAATCCATCTTTGGTGTCGTCATCTTTCTCCTTTGTGGTAGCGTGCGCGTATATAAGGCTAATGTTGGAAAATTAAGTCTTAATACGGATTGTTGCGCGATGCTCGTTCACAAGCAGAAAACTTCAGATGTCTTGCCTAAATTTGCCAACGCATCAGCAGTCAAATAGGCTATTTCTGTCGATAACAATCGCAGAGGATGTCGCAGTTTTTCATCCTCTTTTAGTCCGTCCCATCGTATTCCTTTGATGGTGGTAATATCTACTGTGCAATTCAACTATTCGACTGCACGTGGCCTATTAGCCTATTAAGGGATCTAACATTCCACTTGCAGATCCGAAGTTCGTTGTCCTTGCTTCGTTTCCAGGGGTTGTCAACGGTAGAATTGGCTTTATCACAAAGTTTAATAATAAGGCAAAAGGGACGCATGGACCCATGCACGCATGGACCGTTGTGGAACAGATTGAACAGACGTAAACTCAAATCACAAGTACTTATATTAAAATAAAATTCCATAACATAAGTGAGTCAAGGACATCAATATTCGACCCTTGGAAGGCAATGCGTAAAGTTACAGTAGCATATCATATAATCAGAGGTTTTTAAGTTAGCTGGAAGGATATGGTGCGGTGCTTTAAAAGCTTATTGCCAAGATTTGACGGGAAGAATTTTCATATATATATTTACATGATGAATAGAGCCCCAACTTTACCGGATGGACATCAAAGAAACCCCGACCGATGGGGCTTCGGGCTAAGAAAGTCCGCAATCGACTAGGTATTATATGAAGTACCACATTAAACACTGTGATCCAGAAACAGTGTTCGAATGTTTTTCAAGATGCGCAGTATAAAGAACCTTCATTCGCTACAATGGTTTTGATGAAATATCATAATAGATAGATTGAATATGGTATGTGGTTAGCTACTTAGGTTACCTTGTCCTCCCTTAATCTTTTAGAAAATAATGTTTCATCACATACACCGACAATTTGTTGAACTATAATTGAGCAATTGAGTATAAAATCACAACCCAAGCAGATGCTACAAATGGTCTTACACATTTCAGACTCTCTCTACGACATAGAGGGATAAGATATAACTACACACTATCACTTAATGAATTAACTACGTATTGGACATATATTTAGTTATAGAAATACATGTATTATACTTAATTTGTCCTTGATTAGTAAGAACACTCACGAACCTATTAGCTGACTATAAATTAATGAAAATCATTTAGGTACTAACGTACCTAATCACTTTCCGAATCACAAATTCCAAATTATGTTAAATACCTTGACATACTCGTAGTTAAACGAAAAACAATCACTGGATAAATTGAAGGATTCTGTTCTTTTGCTATTTTCATTTAAATTCTCTGTATCTGATTAGATAGTAAATGCTCCAGTCGATTGACAGAATTTATCTACTCTTCAATGGCGTATTGTGTAGATGTGAAATTAATTTGATTTTAGAATTAAATAGGCAAACAGAATTTGCTACGTGAATACACAATCAAATTGAAAGTTGATTGGATTTCAAAATTCATCACAGGAAGTCCTTAAAGTGAGATTGACTTTCTTTTCACGATCTTGTGGAGAGGAAAAAATATTTGTTTTTTTGTTTTGGAGGATTTTAAAATTTTTACAAAGTTCTGGTGATACAACACAACATGAAAGATTATCTGTCATACGATATCTTGTTTCAATTATTCTACTTTCAGCTGCACCAATATAAATTTTTCGTTTAAATTATTAATTATCTTCTGCGTAACGACTGAGGAATTCTCGACTTCTGAGTTTCGACCCTTGTCGGTTTGACTATTTCGTCATCGTCTAAGTTGAATCGCCTATTCTGCTTGATGTTGGGCTTCATCGCCGTTATACGTTCTGCAGAAGAAGTTTTCTCATATTCTCATCACGGACTGTGGCTCTACTACTAGATTTCCTTCTTCATCTCTACAGGTTTCTGTACAGGTCCTCTTACCTTGACAAGTTCTTTTTACCTATTTGTAAAACCGAACTTTGTTCATGGAGTACAAACTTAATATCTTTGGTCGCGTGCTTCTCCGGCCTTTTTCTTCTACTAGAGAAGCCGATGATCTTCGCGTCACTTATGCTTATGCACGGCTCTCGTCTTTCGTTGAAACCCCGCTTTATATGCTTCTTGCTTAGCTGTATGTGATTGACGACATTCTTCATCAAATCAGGGATGTCTTGGTGATGGTAGGGTGAGATCCTATTGAAAATTTTGTTGTCTCAGATGGCACGTTGGTCTTCGGGCTTCGGTACTAGATGCTGGCGGCATTGAGAGATTTCGGAATGTGTGTTAGCAAAGATTTTGGTGGTCTCTTTCGATTCCAGCTTTTAAATATTTTATCTTTTCACAGTAGTTTTTCTTTGCTGTGGCCTTTGGGATATTCGTACCTTGACTGCAACAATGCAATTATCCGAGTCAATGTTGGCTGACCATTAGGTTCAGACGTCCGGAGGTATAACTTACGTCGATCGCAAAATGATCAAACCGTATGCTCGTCTGATATTTCGCCCCGCCGGAAAGTTAATAAGCCTAAGTTCATTGCCAACCGTTGTGTCGTCTCACCTAGTTCGGTTTTAATGCCATACTTACCGTAGAACATTTTACATACAAGGTCTTATCGAGAAGTTCATAGACTGTTTTTTTGTAGCTTCGTCCTTGTTTCCTGATCGTATATTAGGAAATTTAGCTTCATGCGGATCCGCATCCGAGATCAATCGCCTCCGATCACAGAAATAGATAGACGAAACACTAGTCACATCACTTGGTGTGGTGGTAATGTTCATTACATTGTTCCTCAAGAAAAAGCGACATTGGATGTCATCAAAGCTAAGTCCCCTTAAATATATTTGCGGCAAATTTTCGAATCTGTTATAGTAAAACGCACGAGAGCAATGACTTATTGGAATTTCTACAGGGATATCATCAAAGGTCGTAAAAGTGAAATGAAGAAAGTGGAAAGCCTAATAACTCCTTTGTGACAAAATAGAAAAATATCCCGAGTCATCAAAGCTAACAAAAATCTTTTTAACCAGGCCAGTAATGCAAAGTTGTTTAAAAACAAAAACGAGATACGATTCCTGGGTAACTTAAAAAAAAGGAGTCGCTTTTTCTGCTACTAGACGCCTTCGTCCCTCTTTTCCAGGTGCTTGGCAATGTCACCCTGCTCAATTCAAATATGCAATCAGTCAACCTTCCACCTCAGATAAATTGAGTCAAACTCCTTTTGGGAGGAACATAGCTTCAAACCATAAAAATCCGCAGGACCAGATGGCTAATATGTCAATACTAGTCAAATGACAAATGACTACATATATAATTCTGATATTGATAGATATTAAGGTCTTCTTTAAGCCATAAAGTAGGGTTCCGAGTCACACGGAACTCACTGGTTGAAAGTTTTGGCCATTAGACTGATGCCCATCTATGTAGTGCTTGTCGGGTGGACGGCCTTGAACAATGAATTAAATTGTGAAAAGCTAAGTAATGCCCAACAATCAGCATTATTTTTTTATAATCTGCCCGCGCTCAAGGGATTTGAGTACTTTTAAAATAATTGCACGTAGCGCGAGCGACGGAAAATTAGGAAGGCAAGAAAGAGAGGTACCGATGTGCGCTCATTCTTCAAGAAGAGGCTTTCACAATTCTCACTTTTGTTTTGCAAAGATCAAGATGTAGTTTATTGCAATGACCCTCAATAACTCCTTGAAGAACTACAGCTGCCTGAGAAATCAACGGAATGGAGCCTCTTCATTGATTCCTCTAAGCTGAACTTAAAAGCAGTGCTGCTTCGTAATAGAAACTGATATCCATCAGTTCCATTAGCTCATGCAGTAAATATGAAAGAAACGTATGAAAATATGAAGCTGCTACTTAATAGAATTCAGTACTATCGCTATTTATGGAATGTGGTGATTTAGCTAGTAGGACTGCAGTGTGGATATACAATTTGTTTTTTGTTTTTTATGTGAGTGGAACAGCAGCGTAAAAGCAAGTCATTGGCCCTTAAGATCACATGCAATTCCAGGAAGTAAAAACATTGTAAACCAGCCATTAGTTGACATCAGAAAAATATGTTTGCTGCCACTACATCTAAAGTTAGGCCTGATAAAAAATTTTGTAAAGACAATGGACAGAGATGGAGGGGCATTCAAAAATCTGAAAGTAAATTTCCACGCATAAATGAGGCCAAACTAAATTAAGGTATATTTGTTGCCACTCAAATAAGAGAATTCTTTAAAGACAAAATGGTCTAATCTAAGTTGAACGAGTACAAAAGAAGAGCAAAGAAAAGGTCAGTTCTTGAAAATATATTTCACAATTTCCTTGAGCTCCGTTCTTCGGATGCAAGATGTCATTGAAAATACACCTGTATGCGCATTTCGATCATTTCTCAGAAAATCTTGGTGCCGTGTCTTACGACCATGGAAAAAGATTCCACCAAGGTATTATCAATATGGAAAAAAGATATATTGGCAAGTGGGTCCCAGTAATGCTAGCTGATTTCTGCTAGGAAATCAATTGAGAAATGGCACAGGTGTGAGAGGTGAGAGAGGTGTTAACCTGGCAATAGCGCTGTAACTGTTTCTACACATCAATTGTGATTATTTTAGCTCCTTAGTAAACCATCGTTTACTGGTCGATGTCAATCCTTGTGTTCGCCAGCAGCTACGGGCTACGCCGACATATTTGGTGCTCAGGATGGTAAGGTTTTCCGAGAAATTGTAAGTCAGGATCTTGGAAAAAAAAATGGTGGTAGATGAGCCCTTAATGGACCAACGGCAGCATTCACATCCCCGAGCGAGTTACTCGCTTCGGTCTAACCAACCCCTTGCCCAAGAGGTATTATAATGGAAATGGATATCCAGGTTGGGGGGTGTGCCACCGGGGTACCTGCCCGACAACGGGAAAAAATATGTAGTTAGGAACCAACAACAAGCCTCTAATATGGACGGATCTACTGTTGACAACCCCTGCGAACGAAACAAGGGCAACGAACTTCGGATCTGAAAGTGGAGTGTTAGGTCCCTTAATAGGCCACGTGAAGCCGAACAACTAACGGAGGTACTGGACTGCTGCAAAGCAGATATTACCAGCATTCGAGAACTGTGATGGGATGGGATGGACAAAAAGAGGATATAAAACTGCAACATCTACTACGGCTATTGTTATCAACGGCAAAATCAGCGCTTATTTGGGTATGAATTCATTGTTAGAGGCTCGCTTATGCAAGAAATCTTATATTTTCAGCATGTGAATGACAGACAATACACATTAAGCCTTATATGAGCAAACGCCCCCACAGGGGCGAACTATTCTCGTAGATATCACGCGGTTCCCCCATCACGATATCATAAGGGAACTTGGGCAACTCCTGATCAATCAGCCATCAACCAGACTGATCACATTGCAATCGACCCAAGTCACTCCTCCAGTATTATGGATATCCAAACGTTCCGTAAGGCCAACATTGACTCGGACCATTACCTTGTAATGGTACGGTACTGTGCAGACATCCCGAACATCGCAGAGGCAAGCTAATACTGTGAGGAAGTCCGACTTCGGGCGGCTATAATCACAAGAGAAAGGCAAATCCTTTTCCGACCGGTCCTATGCTGCCAGCATCAAATATTGAAGATAAGTGGCAACATTGCCAAGAAGCCATAAGAGATGCCGCCTTTGATGTGCTGGGTTTCACTCGGCCATCACAACGAAATTGCTGGTTTGAGAACGAGTACCGAAAAGCACATGCAGCTAAGTAAGATGCGTACAAAGCGGCAGTGCATAGAATGATTGGAGCTGTTCAAGAGCTCTATGAGCAGAAGAGGAGAGAGAAGCAGACTACATAAGGGCGATGACGAACCAAATACCGCTGTCATTCAGAATGAACCTTTCAGCGTGAAGGAAGTAGATCAACAATTCCGTCCACCCGACCTGGATGAAGTGAAGTAGGACATATATAACCCTTAGTCCAAGAATGCTGCTGGAGTGGATGGTCTAACTGTCGAGCTCTTCAAAGTGGCAGGTGATTACTTGGCAACGAGCATACACCAACTGTAAAATATGGTCGGACGAAAGTATGCCCAATGAATGGAACCTCAGCATTGTTTGTCCGATCCTCAAGTAAGGAGACCATCTGAACTGCTTCAACTATAGAGGCATCAGTCTTCTTAACATCGCCTACAAGATCATAATCATCGATTTTATGGCTGCGTATGACAGCACATATAGAGACAAGCTATGTAGAGCAATATTTAGTTTTGGCATCGCTGCCAAACTCGTCCGCTTGTGCAGGCTGACGATGGACAATGCACGCTGCTTCGTCAAGGTCGGTAAAGGACTCACCGAGATCTTTGATATTAAAAAAAGTATTTACACAGGACGAAGCGCTGTCATGCGATTTTTTTAACATCATTCTTGAAAGAATAATGCAAAACTCACGCGCCAGCAAAAAAGGCGCAATCTTTCAAAAGTCCGTTCAATTATTCGCATACGCCGGTGATATTGACATAATTGGAAGAAATCAGTACATTGAGAGTATTGAGATAGAAGGGGCGGAAATGGGTTTAACGGTCAACGTGCGAGACAAAGTACAATATATGCTGTTAACCAGAAAGGACACCCAACACCGGCGTCTAGGATAGAACGTCACCCTCGACAGATATCATTTTGAGGTAGTGAAGGTATTTATCTACCCAGGCACCGTTATCAACACAGAGTTACTAAGAGTTACTAAGAGTAACTCTTGCCAATTCTTTGAGCTAGGAAGGCAATTGACTAGCAAAGCCCTGTCTCGAATAACAAAAGATACCCTATATAAGACCTTAACAATCCCAGCACTACTATATGGGGCGGGGTCATGGATTTTATCAAAAAAGGATGAGGGTACTCTTGGCTGCTTTGACAAGAAAATTCTTCTGGCTGGAGACGTTTGTTGGTTGAGGCCCAATTCCACAACCGTCTGTTATGCCAAAGCTGTTAAGCTCGAACAGAAATCTGCATGGATGCACAAGGATACATTATAATAGAACCATTACTGAGAATCTGGGAAGATTATTTCTTCAGTCATCAAGCGGAATGAACCACTCAACCTGGACGAAGACAGATAACATTTCAATCCACCTGATCGAGATGAAGTCTGGACTACAGTTTCCAAGCTTAAGTCTAACCATGCGGCTGGACCCGATTTCTTAACTGTCGAGGTGTTTAAACCAACAGTTGATGATATATACATCACACATCAACTTATATCTGAATTCCGAGCCGAATGGATCTTTAGCATTTTTTTTGTTGATCCTAAAAAGGTATATCCCTTGAACTGTGACAACTACACCTAAATCTAAGTACTAGTTTTGCCATCCCTAACAAGCTCGTTCGACTATGCAGGATAACTCCGTCAAGGTCGGTAATAACAAAATCAAGACCTTCGATATCAGGAAAGCACTTAAAGAAGCCCATGCGTTGTCATATAATTTCTTCAACATCGTTCTTGATTAAATTCTACGAAACTCGCAAGTCAACTCCAGAGACACTGTCTTTCAAAAGTTTGTTCAGGTACTCTCATATGCAGACGACGTTGAAATATGGGAAAAACACAGCGAGCTTCCAATTGAGCGATTGCGACGATTGACGCAGAAGCCGTAAAGATGGTTTTTGGGTCAATGAAGAATGAAGGCAAAACGTGCTACAATATTGATGTGCTATGGGACCTTATCTACCTCGGTTCTGCTATCAAAACCAACATCTACACCATTTCAGAAATCATATAAAATCTGATTCTTGAATCAGAGAATCATTGAGCAGTAAAGCCCTCTCTTGAGCAACCAAATAGACATTAGATAAGACACTGATCATCCCAAACCTACTTTGGAGCTCAACAACTTGGACACTGACGAAAGCGAGTGAGAATGTTCAATTTCGCTTCAAGAGAATAGTTCTTCGGATAATTTTCGGTGCCGTTTGCATCTATGAATGGAGGACACGTTTCAACAGCAAACTGAACGGACTGTAGAGCGATGCCAACGCATCTCAGCTGCGAATGTTTTCGACTCCAACCCAGAGAAACAACGCTATAGATGACTACCTCATCTTAGGTGGCCCACATAAATGGTGAAGTCCAGTCAACTTCGTGTGTCCAAGTGGAGGCAGCTTGCGAAAAACTGCGCCAACAGGACGAGGATCTTGTCAGCGCAGGTTCCGGCTCATCCTGGACTGTAGCCCGATCTAAGCAAACAAGGAAGTAAATTTATTTCTACTAGTTATGTCACACCAAGGTCTCGACATAACTATATGTATTGCCTTGTACTTGTATCGTTAAACAATCGTTGTATGACACAAGCCCTTTTCTTCATCTCTTGAGCCAGAATAGCAATTACTTTAGTGAAACAGGTATCTAGGTATAATTTCTCCTTATAAAAGTCCTTAAAATAATTTAGCTACCAATTACAATTATGTTCCAGAAAAACGTGCGTAAAATTACTTCTCTCACTTTAATTACACAATTTAGCCAAATTATTTTCCGCATTTAATTTCTGAAAGCATTGCTTTCATTTCCTCAGTATACTTCCATAATTCGACGGTGCTCGTATAACATATTACAAAATGAGTGCGGCTTTTAAAAATCGTTTCAATAGTGTTTCCTTAGTAACTCACCCAAAAGGGCAGCAAATAAGTATTAAGTAGCCAGCAAGAGATTAAAACCATCAGCGGCATTAGCGAGAAAATGAATAAAGAGCTATAAGGAATACGGTAATGTTGATGATGAGACAGGTAGAGGGACAGTAAGGACAATAAAGTAAAAAAACCCACAATTAGCAAAAGTGAAATTATCCAGGAAAGCAATTAAAGTATCTATCAACACAATACGACGCTGTTTGGCAGAATCTGTCATTAAAAATTAGAGTACCAAACTTGAACCGCTACTAACCAAAAAACGTATTGAAAAGAATGTAAGTTGGGCAACGGGACATAGACCGCGATTGGAATAGCATCATATTTCCAGATGAGCTATCTTTTTTGTTTCCAATTATTGGAATAAAGCCAGGAGGAAAAAAGATGAAAAGTTTCTGCAACGCACCGTTCAACACCCAGGTTAAATTATACTAGGAGGGTTTACTAAAGTCTGCCAAATCTCTGTATGGGCCAAACAATTACGACTGGATATTGGAAGAGGCTAACGAAAAACATCGGACTCGCCTCTACTCGCGTTGGAAAGGCGAAAATGGCATAGAGAAGTTAGATTGGCCGTCACAAAGTCATGATGCGAATCCAATAGAAAATGTGTGATCTTTAATGAATCAGATGCTTAAGGGTAAAAAAACAACAACTTATGCCCGCCTTGAAGAAAATTTGGAGAAGCCTATGTTTAAAATATGCGCTAAAATTAAGTGAAAGTTCCACTAGACGGTACAATTATAAATAATAATGATATCTGAACTCCCTACACAAAACTAAAGCTAAACAAAACTACTTATCCAATGTCCCTAGTAAGGTGAATACAAAATATACAAGCCTTTACAGAAATATCGATTATTTAAATAACGAGAAATAGAGGTAAATATTTGGGTGTAAATGTCGTGAATCTTCTCATATGAAACTGCCATTCAAGTTCAACAAAGTACCTATACTTGTACAATAGGTATTTTGCGCAAATTTAATCGGAATGTATATAAAGTTTTAAAATTTTCAATTCGATTTACACATTTAAAAGAAGAATTTTGTAGTTGCATTACCACATAAAAACAAATAGCCAGTAAAACAATACAAAACTAACACTGTCATAATTAATGCAGTGTTCAAAGAAATACTTATTTGTTTTTTTTTTTTCAAAAATGTTGTTGTTGATACTATCGAACTAGTGAAATTGTTTTTAAATTTTTTTCACAGTAAAATAAATTTGTTTTTCATACTCGAAAACAACCATTACCATAAGCTATTATAGATACAAGTCCTGATGTTGTATCTGCTGAGGCAAAAAAATTATGTAAAAATGTGTCAATAAAAAAAGATAAATGAAAAAATGTATAATAGACTTCTACACCGTAAAAAGAACACCTATTTGCATCTGTGCAATGACTAGTTTAAAATATATACAAATAAACACTTTTTAAACACAAAAGATATTTACGAGAATTTTTATTAGCATCATATGTAGTTATGCTTTCTAGAAATTTTATTCGGAATTGATACATATGCAACAAATTCCAATAGAGGAGTACCTTCGGTTCGCTGTACGTTAAGGATAAGTTAGTAAGTATAAAAAGGAGTGGATCCACATGAAACGAGAGCCACTAACAAAAATCTCAAAGCGACAAATACTCAATTTCGCAGCAGAATCTCAGTAGACTCTTATACAAGGTTTTTCATCAGATGAGCCCCAGTTTTTTACTGTTAAATAAATTTGTAGTTTGTTATTAAATTTGGAGCCATTCAAATGGCCTCCTCGGAATGCCTTCAATGAGTGGATGCAATATTCCATCATTTTTTCGCATAGTTTGCATTTTTCCCCAAGTTGTGTACATTTTTGGTTTTATGGCAAAAACCGGGGACCCGATGAAACCTCTAAGAAAATAATATAGACGTTTTAAATCGTATGAGCTAGGTAGCCAATTGACAATGCCATTTCAGGTGATAATATGATCACCGAATTTCGTTGAAATTGAAACCACGTCCTGTTGGAACCACGTATACTCCACCCCTTCCACTTCCAATTTATCAGAAAAACTTGGTTAATACGGAGAGATAGCGGTATCCATTGACTTCTACTGTCATCTCGGAAGATGCACGGCAAAACGACACATGGAGGTACACAATGTACATGAGTTACTTTTGGAATAGCTCTGGCTGTTCGCTTGACAAATGCTTCAATTTTGTTTATCCAAAAATTAGCATCCCCACTGTGGATATTTTTTGGTGAAGAACAGTCGACCCCAATCGGCGAAAGACCGACCAACGTACACCACGCTCATTTGGCTTTAGTTCTTTGGTCAATACGATGTTCCAATATATGGTAAATCGCAAAATATGCCACAGGGACATTCGAGAGATACCCAGCTCTTGAGAATGGTTAAGAATCGATTTATTGTGATCCTGATTTAACTGTATCTTACAGCTGCAATATTCTTTTCACTTCTGGCGTTTCACTGGCTCACTGGCAGGGTCATGAAGTGAATAACTGGTTTGGAATTTGTTCGCTAAACCCTCAATTATTCTCTTATCTGAAGCGTGAATCTATTTTCTTCCCTGTTAAAGGCTTGGGTCTCAGGTCGCAATGGTATCATGGGAAAAGAGATCGCCTATAAATTTGCTTGACGAAATTCAGAGGAGAGTTTCTCAGGACTCGTCCATTGTTGCGAACACCTCTCGGACAATCTAATCTGAAACTCCTAGTAAACAAATTTGTGTCATTACTCCTTTCTCATATCATTTGCATGCGTAATCATGAAGGTGCCAAAACTCTACCGCAATGTGATCTGTGGTCCCTCTAGCCTGTTCTGACCACTTTGTCATATCAGCTCACTCCAAACCAAACTGTCAGGGAAAAACATGGATGCCGCTATCAAACCAAAAGATGTATTATTGTACAACTCGAGCTGTAAGGACGGTACTATGGATAGAGAACTGTATTTTCGCTTTTACAAGACCAACCCGATAGAGTACTGCAATGTACTTTTTAAACGTCTGAATTTCTAAAACAACCGTAAACTGCGGCAAAGTATCCCAGGCATCTTTTTTTCCTCCTTAATTTTCCTTCACAAGCTTTTTAAGACTACGAGAATTCTTTTATTAAAAAAGAAACTCAGAAGTGTGCAATCCAACAAGCGTAGATAGTTCAGCTCTGCTCTTCAAGTGAATCTTAGTTGGTGTGGATTTGTGGAGTTCCGACCACTATTGTCTTTAGGTATGACTGGTTGGAAGGTGTTTCCACCTTTCTTTATATTTTGTTTGAATTATTCGCTCCACTTGTATTCTTAGAGTGCAGAGGTTTGCTATTTTGATCTGCTACTTCTCTTTCTAGCGAGAATCCTTTTCAAGCTATCTCGTCTGCATATCCATTGCCTTCAACTCGTTTGAGGCTAGGGAAATAGCAGAGAATAACCCTAGGCTGAACGCAAAGCCTCAAGCTCAAGAAACGACAGCGTTTCACAAACCTCGATTTAGTCTCGACCGCTGCGATTCCCTTAATGGCAGCCTGGTTATCAATAAATCTAGTAATATCCTCGTGGAGTATTGCCTTTATTGCCTCAAGTCCGGCTACTTCTGCTACCGTCAATATCTCAGCCAGGAAGATAATGCTGTCATGCGGCAGGCGACGTGAGAATCGTAAGTTCAATTGATCTTAGAAGACTACCAACTCAGCTCGCAGCTCATTTTTTATTTTTCCTCGATAACGACGTGGATGCCGCTGCTGATATGATTACAGACACCATTCTCTTTGGAATGAAATCCTTTATTCCTCATCGGATGAAGAGTATCAAACCAAAAGAAAAGGCATGGTACGACTCGAGCTGTAAAGAGGCCGTCAGGGTTAGAGAAATGTTTTTTCGGTCCTACAAGACCAACCCGACAGAGGAAAACCCAAAAAAATGAGCCAGAAATGACTGCAACGCCTTTCTTAAGCGTGTGAAATTCCTATACGACCAAAAACTGAGGCAAAAAGTACTGCAATGTCCCAAAGGCAGTAAAAATTTTTGGTCGTTCGTCAAAAACATTAGAAATTCCACCTGATCCTCCATCCCAACGCTCATTTACAATGACATTCCAGCTGTCAGCTCTTTGGATAAGGCCTGCTTGCTGCACACTTTGCGGCCAGCTGAACACTCCCAGATTGTGCTTTGTCTCCGCCGACACTTGAGTGCGTCGAATCTTCAATGGGACGAATCTACTTTCGCACTTGTGTAGTAGCAAGAGTACTTAAAGACCTCAACATACATAAATCCGCTGGTCAAGATGGTATATCTCCCCTTCTTCTGAAGAAGTGTTCTTCCACGCTGGCAAAACTACTGCGTAAGCTTTTTCATCAATCCTACACTTTAGGACTCTTCCCGAGCAGATGGAAAACAGCATTTGTCCAGCCCGTCCCTAAAAAAGGCGAATCATCTTCTCTCTCCTCCTACAGACCCATTGCACTTACGTCCCTTCTTTCCAATGTCATGGAAACACTGATAAATCGTCAGCTCATGAAATATCTCGAAACACGAAAACTTCTCAATGACCGCAGTACGGTTTTCGTAGCCACAGGTCCACTAGTGATTTGATGGCATGTCTCACCGAAAAGTGTAACCAAAGCGTACATCAATCTGGCGAAAGCAAGATAGTTGCACTTGATATTTCTAAGGCATTTGACAGAGTTTGGCATCAGGCTCTTTTGTCGAAAATGCGTGCATTTGGGATCGACGACTCTCTTCTTCAATGGATTAGAAATTACCTTTCGGAACGTTCACTTCAAGTTGTCTTGGATGGTTTCAAGTCTGATATTCACAAAATAAATGCTGGTGTGCCCCAGGGCTCTGTTCTGTCACCGACACTCTGTTTAATTTTCATTAATGATCTCTTGTCTGCTACTTCTAATGCAATATATTCCTTTGCTGATGACAGTACTCTCTGCTTTTCATATTCGTTCTCGGACTCACGGCCCTGCTCTTCGGCTGTAGTACGAGAACGGCAGCGTATGCTAAGCTCATTTAATTCCGATATCAACAGCATAACCAATTGGGGAACTATCAATAGAGTGGAATTTAATGCTTCCAAAACACAATGCTGTCTGCTGTCTTTAAAGCGAAATTTAAAAACAAAGCCATTATCTATGAATGGCACTTGCATCGTCGAAACCGAAAAACTTTCCATTTCCGACGAAATGTCTCGTGTCTCACTTTGTTTTATCGCTATTTCCACCACCAGTGCTCCACTGAAATCGCCAGTAGCATTCCGCCCATTCAAACTTTCAACCCTAACACCCGTCTCGCTATGAATGCTCATCAGTATACCCTCAAGCCCATTTTCGGACGTACTCTAAAATATCGTGATTCGTTCCTAAGCCGTCAAACTCGCTTATGGAATGCCCTGCCGATTTCTGTATTTCCTGGTCGTTATAACTTGCAAACATTTATAAACAATGTACATCGGTACCTCTCTTTTCTTCCTCCCTAAATTTCCTTTGGCCGCGCTGTGTACAATCACCTTAAGGGTACTCAAACCCCTTGAGCGCGCGAGTTACATAAATGGCAACACCGAAACTACAAGTACACAATTAATCAAACTATTAATCGATGTGCTCTTTCAAAACCCTCTCTTATCAAATCCGTGGAGAGATCAACATAATGCTGTCTCCGTGAATGGCTCACCAATTTCTCCACTCATCGAGAAGTAAAGATATCGACCGTTTGTCAGCTTCACTACATACGTAAATGCAACTGGAGAGAGAATAATTAAACGGGACGAACGCTAACATCATTTTAAGAAGAATCTAGAAATTGGCGGTCACTTGAAATTTGGCTGTGAAGAAAAAAGGAACGGTGGCTTGAGACTACGAAGCTATTATTAATATTTAATCATTCATATGCAAATAAAAATTTTTGTAATTAATAGTAGTAATTTGAAATTATTTTTGTGTTGGGAAACCGCATAACATAAGTGGCGCAGTCGGCAGTTGAATAGCCCAGAATCTCCTAGTGAATATCAAGAGTAGCTAAATACAGATACTGGATAAAGCACGTGTACGAGTACATTTCGAAGGATTATCGAATTTGTGGTTAACCCTAACAACGCAACCAGGTACGTCCAAATACTTGCATATTCAATCGGTTTCCTATGCCCCCTATTCACAAAAATTCCTTAGTTCATAAATTGAAAGAAAATTCATTGCTTACCCCCAGTTGGAAGAAAACCCAATCTGGTCAAAATAAAAATGTATTAAGTGTAAAGTTTTCATTCGTTGATTTTGTTTCTAACATAAATTCAGATAGTGTTGCTATGCTTCCTAACGCTGCTATTGCTGCAGATATTTTTAATTCGCTCCGAATACCGGACGCAATTAAGGATATCCCACCTTTCGATGGCAATAAACGAGCGCTTTTCGAGTTTATAGATAACGTTGAGGAAATTTTTAGTTTAATACCTCAAATTGATACAAACCCCAGCTATAAAAGGGTCATAGTTAGAGCCATCAGGAATAAGGTTATTGGTGAGGCAAATGAAGCTTTAAACTCTAACGGTACAGCTATCGAGTGGGAGGAAATCAAAAGCAATTTGATTCTGCATTACTCAGATAGGAGAAATGAAACTACCCTTATTAGAGATTTGTATCAAATTAGACAAAAAGAAGATACCATAGAGATTTTTTATTCAAAAATAATGGAAATTTTATCGGCCATGATTAATCACGTGAAAATGTATGAAGTAAATGCCACAGTTATTCAAGCTAAGCGTAATTTATATCAAGATATGTGTCTTAATAACTTTTTGTCGGGTCTGAGAGAACCTTTAGGGTCAACTGTAAGAGCGATGCGTCCAAAAAAATTGACGGAAGCATTAAATTATTGCTTAGAAGAACAAAATTATGTGGATTTTCACAATACGCAATATCAACGACAAAATTCCTATGTTCGGGGTGGAAACAGGTTTAATAAAAATTATTCCCAACAAAACATTAGGCCAATAGCGCAGGGCAATCATGTTTCTAGACCAAAAATTACAAATACAAATACACCATTCAGGCAGGTCAGAATAGAACAGAATTTTAACAGAGATCTCAGGTATAATAACGGTCACTCATCTTTAGGACAACAGCAGTCTAACAGTAGTTCAGGAAACTTTAGGCGAAACAATAATTTCAAGCAACAACAAGCTCACAATCTGCCAACGCCTGTATATCCAAACGAACCCATGGACACATACAGTGGCAATTCAAGAATGAGCTTCCAATCGAATAACTCAAATCAGTTGCATAATATAGAAAGTAGAGATCCCTGTGTTTGCTCTCAAAACGAAAACCTTTCTTCCTGTCCAAATCCACAAGTCTATGTAGATGATTCAAATTTTCCTACACATGCCTTATGAAAATCAGTCGGATACATAGATTTAAACAATCATAGCACAACACTTCTTCCATTTATTAATATTCGAAGCTTGAACGACAAAAATTTGAAATTTCTAATAGATACGGGCAGCAATAGGTCTTTTATCAATCCCGGCTTAGTCAATCAGAGCGAAATCGAGTATATAGATCCAGTTGAAATTAAAACTATTTTCGGATCAAAATTTCTCAATAAAAAAACCAATTTAAATGGTTTATTAGAACTAGGAACTAATGCTAAATTATCATTTTTAATTTTTCGGTTTCATAACTACTTCGATGGGTTGATTGGGACAGATCTCATGAAACAACTTGCAATAAAAATTGATTTAAAAAATTCTCTTCTCGAAACTAATAAAGTGCAAATTACTCTTAATTATAAACCCAACTTCCTGTCTAAAGTTTATACAGTCCCAGAGCTAAGCAAATTAGTTTGCCGCCTTCCGATTAATATTAAATCAGGTAGTGTTCATATCAAACCGAAACTTATAACCCAAAATTTAACTATACCTGAGGGTATATATGAAGCTAATGATTGGTATTGCTTGGTTGAAGTTGTTAACACTTCCGATTCTCCTCAAACGTTTGTAATAGAAGAACCAATTGAAGCTGAGCCTATTACGGCAATGGATTTCATTGAAATACACAATCTTTCAATTTCCAACCGTCAAACATTACAAAATGCAAAAATTTGGGATTTGCTCAGAACAGATGTTGTTAATTCAGAAGAAAAGGAGGCTATTTACAGACTTTGCAACCAGTTCGAGGATATTTTCTTTCAGGAGGGACATAGTTTAACGTTTACTAACGAAATAAAACACGAAATAAAAACCCATGATGACATACCATTATACACAAAGTCTTATCGCTACCCATACATCCATAAAGAGGAAGTTAGAAAGCAAATATCTGAAATGCTTGACCAGGGTATTATCCGTCCCAGTTTTTCTCCCTGGTCTTCCCCTATTTGGATAGTCCCCAAAAGAAAAGATCATGAGGGCAAAGAAAAATGGCGGTTGGTCATTGATTACCGCAAACTTAATCAGAAAACTATTGAAGACAGATACCCTCTACCAAATATCACTGAAATATTGGATAAGTTAGGTAGATGCATGTATTTTTCTACTCTTGACTTGGCATCTGGCTTCCACCAAATCGAAATTAGAAGCGAAGATATTCCAAAGACGGCATTTTCGGTTGATAATGGTCACTTCGAATTCGTGCGTATGCCTTTTGGCCTTAAAAACGCTCCATCGACGTTTCAAAGAGTGATGGATAACGTGTTACGAGAACTTCAAGGTAAGGTGTGCCTTGTGTACATGGATGACATTATTGTCTACTCCACATCCCTTCAGGAACACGTTGAGAGCTTACGAGCTGTTTTTCAGAAGTTAAGATCGGCCAACTTGAAAATTCAGTTGCAAAAATCTTTTTTCTTTCAAAAGGAGGTATCCTTTTTAGGACACATAGTCACACGTGATGGAGTAAAACCCAATCCTGAGAAAATTAGTGCCATAAAAAATTTTCCTTTACCAAAGACAGGTAAACAAATAAAATCTTTTCTTGGGCTTCTTGGGTATTATAGAAAATTTATTAAGTATTTCGCCAATTTAACGAAGCCAATGACTGAATGCCTTCGAAAAAATAATATAATATCTCTGGATGCAAAATATGTGAAGTGCTTCGAATCCTGTAAGGATTTACTATGTAACGATCCTATATTGCAATATCCGGATTTTACTAAACCTTTCAACGTTACTACTGATGCGAGTAACGTTGCATTAGGCGCAGTTCTTTCACAGGGTCCAATAGGTTCAGATAAGCCGATTTGTTTTGCAAGTCGGACCTTGTCAAAAACTGAAGAGAGCTATAGTACGGTCGAAAAGGAGCTATTAGCTGTCGTTTGGGCAACAAAATACTTCCGCCCATATCTTTTTGGCAGAAGATTCCAAATTATAACCGACCATAAGCCTCTCACATGGTTGTTTTCTTTAAAGGACCCAAACTCTAAGCTCATTCGCTGGAGACTACAGCTTGAAGAATTCGACTATTATGTAACATATAAAAAAGGAAACAAGAATTTAAATGCTGATGCTCTATCCAGGGTGGAAATAAACACTAATGAGATCACTGAACTTATTAATGATACTGAAAATATAGATTTAGCTTCAATACAAAATAATCTAGATGAACAGGAAACATTGTCTACTATTCATTCTGCAATCGAAAATACAGGTGACGGGATCGGAATATCCGAACGACCAATCAATGAGTTTTCAAATCAAATAGTTCTAAAAAAAACACTGCATGTGAAAGAGCTTAATGTAAAATTAAGCATATTATTTAAGAGGAAAAAAAGATACATATTTGAACACGAACAAATGGATTCTGATCATATCATTGAACGTATATTTAAAGACTACTTAAACACAAAGCGAATCACTGCCGTACTAGCAGATGATAACATATTCAAAACTGTTCAATCAGTTTACTCAAATTTGTTTAGTAATGGTTGTTTAAAACTAGTTAGATGCAGGAATTTATTAGAGGATGTGACTGAAATCGATAAACAGGATGAGCTTGTGCGTGAATATCATTCAAAGTCGAATCATAGGGGTATGAATGAATGTATGTTACATTTGAAGAGAACCCATTACTTCCCAAATATGAAAAACACCATAATGCGTATTATTAATGTATGTGAAATTTGTCACAAATATAAATACAGCAGACAAAGAGAGAGGTTAAAATTCGAAATCTCACAAACACCATATAAGCCTTTAAAAATTTTGCACTTAGATATATATTCGGTCCAAAAAGAAAACTTTCTCACAATTGTAGATAAATTTAGTAAGTTCGCAAGTGTTCATCTCTTATCAGCTAGGAATAGTATTAACCTTATCAGGTCCCTTAAGCGATATTTCTCACATCATGGAATTCCAAAGTTAGTAGTATCTGACAATGGAAGCGAATTCGTTTCCATAATTTTCAAAGATTTCCTCGACATTTATAATATAAAACACCATACAATATGTGCAAGAAGTTCAAATGGTAACGCAACAGTGGAGCGGTTCCACTCCACGCTTACGGAGCTCATAAGAATAATAAAGCATACAAACTGTAATAAGCCAGTTGAAGAAATCGTGGATGAAGCAGTCATTACTTATAATAATAGCGTTCATTCTACCACCAAAATGACTCCATTTGAATTGTTAAACGGTCATATAGGTCAGCCTGATATATTATCTTTCAAAAATAATCCAAAAACTGAACAAGAATATTTGATACAACATATAAAAGACTATAAAACCTTAACGCAACTAGTGCACGACCAAACTTTGAGACACAAAACCCATATTATTAACAAACTTAATCAAACCAGAGTTGACCCCCTTAATTACCTACCGAATGACTCTATTTATGAATCCAATGACCGACGTAACAAATTAGCTCCCAGATTCAATAAACATAAGGTTATTAAGAACAACAAAATTACGATAGACACAGAGAAAAGGAAAGTTCACAAACAGAAGATTAAGACAAAAAGAAAACGCTAACAATAAAAATGAAGAGAATTCTTTTTATTTTCTCCCAATCTGATCGTACTGTATAAAAATCGGGATAAAACATTGTTAAAAACACATTGCACTATTCATTTCATTTCAAATTAAAGATAGAATCAACGAATTATAAACTTTACTTTACATTTCCATTTTTCAGTTCTTTGCTATTATTATTAAATTTTTTTTCTCTCTTTTTTGAACTACCTTTACAAATATATACTCGTACCATATGTATGAAATTCCTTCCTATACCAACATATCCCACCTCCCTTTTTCCTTAAACCGATAAATATGTGGGCTTAAATCCGGACAAACCTGGCTTAAAACCCAAACCGCCAAATGAACGAG
The DNA here is from genome assembly GCA_949129095.1 of Volucella bombylans. Classification (NCBI taxonomy): domain Eukaryota; kingdom Metazoa; phylum Arthropoda; class Insecta; order Diptera; family Syrphidae; genus Volucella; species Volucella bombylans. Next base: position 96,953,699 of record OX422144.1, read on the forward strand.
TCATCACAAACATCAAGACAAGAACCTACCAACTACTCGTATGAATTTCATTCACAAGCTCATTTAATTCATCTTGAGGGGGAAGAGTTACATAAATGGCAACACCGAAACTACAAGTACACAATTAATCAAACTATTAATCGATGTGCTCTTTCAAAACCCTCTCTTATCAAATCCGTGGAGAGATCAACATAATGCTGTCTCCGTGAATGGCTCACCAATTTCTCCACTCATCGAGAAGTAAAGATATCGACCGTTTGTCAGCTTCACTACATACGTAAATGCAACTGGAGAGAGAATAATTAAACGGGACGAACGCTAACATCATTTTAAGAAGAATCTAGAAATTGGCGGTCACTTGAAATTTGGCTGTGAAGAAAAAAGGAACGGTGGCTTGAGACTACGAAGCTATTATTAATATTTAATCATTCATATACAAATAAAAATTTTTGTAATTAATAGTAGTAATTTGAAATTATTTTTGTGTTGGGAAACCGCCGCATAACATAAGTCGCGCTCATTATAAAAAAAAAAAAAAAATTTTTACAACGATACCTTTGTTGAAAATCGGAGGGTTGTTGCATTTAAGGAAGGAAGGTCAAATTGTGGCATTACCCCCTTATATATGAATAGAGCAAGCTATGTTTTTTGCGGGTTAATTCCGAGCACGCAGAGCTTGTCCCATTCTCCAAGAATTCTAAGGGCACAGTTTAGAAATTCACTGATCGTGAGGAGGAACTTGCCGATGGCCATAAGAACCACTTCATCCGTTAGTTGTTTTGTTTTAGTTTCAGAAGTATTTCGTTAACAACTAGGGTGCACAAACGAGGTGATATCACGCCTCCTTGAGAGGTGCCTTATGAGACCGTGACCCTCAAAACGGTGTTACCCAGTGTTGCATTGATGTTCCTTTTGGGGAGCATATAGGTTATAAGGTTCTTTAATGCAGGATCAACGCCAGCATTTCCTAAGTATCTATGATACTTATAGCGGGAATGTTGACATTATCGAAGGCTCCATGAATGTCAAGGAAGATTGCTAATGTGTAGTCTTTATCTTAAAGGCTTTTTTCAATCATGCTGATAACTTTATGAAAGGCCATTTCCATGTATTTACCTTCTGTATGCTGGTTTAAGGTAAAGTCTTCTGGGTGCAGATTACTTCGAATATGAGTGTCAAGGAGTTTTTCCAAAGTTTTTAAAATGAATGATTTAGGCTTGTGGACCTGAAGTCTGGTGAGTATGGCTAGGCTTGAGTACCTGGGGAATGAATACTACTTTACTTCCGTCCAACATTTTGGCACATATACATACTTAATACTACTGCTGAAGAGTCTTTTAGGAACGGAGGGTTATGTTTCATTTTTTGAAGCTTGATTGGTATGATTCCGTCCTGTCCAGGGGATTTGTAAACGGAGAAAGAGTCTATAGCCCAGCTTATCTTGTTTTCTTCTAGTATCCCCTCTGTGAGTTCATGTTGGTTACGGAATTATGTGCCTAACATATATCTATTATTCATGGTGGAATGGGAGTGCATTCCGGGAAGCGGGTTTCTAGGAAGGTTCAAACTCCATTTTGAGCGTTGAGGAGATAAAGTTTTTCAGTTTGTGTTTCTGGGATTTTTGTACAGTAGAGGCATACGGATATGTCTTTGACATTAAACATGATCATTCTATGGTCAAAGAATGATATGTCCGAAGCTACCTCCCAGTTGCTTACGGCAAGGGTACCAGAGTTACTCAACAGGGTGATATCTAACAGCTGTCATCTATTTTTCACTACAAAGACTGATTCATTACCGCGATTAGCCATTAAAAGATGGTCGGCTACGCATTGGAATAGGAACTCACGTCAAATTTGTATGTCCGCCCTACTCCATTGAATGTACGCGATGGAAGTTAGCGTCACATTTAATAATCATATCGAACCTTTCCCGCTCGACGCTATTAGTAAGTGAGCTTGGTATTGCTGAAGGGGGCCCATCAATCCACTCATACCGCATATACATATGTCTAGGTAAGATTGAGCAGCGGTTTATTCGGCCGCTCATATCTGACATGAAGATAGATAATTTCGTATAAGATTTTGCAGTCAATTTCATTGATTTCAGCCCTCTTATTCTACCTCGAATTATCCAAAGTTGCTGGATGAGGACGATGTCGATGTATCCCTTACTAATAGGTGAGTTTAGCGTTAGCTGCCTTACTGTGGTGAAGATTTATTTGTACTATCTTAAGCATAGCGATTCGCATTCCCCTATGGCTTCCTACGCAGGGCGACTGTGAACGGTCTGATCTTGCAAGGTGTTATCCCGACCCCGACCTTGTAGTTGCTTTTACGTAGTAGTGGCATAGATTGATGGCAAAATTTATTTGGTGTGGTTGCTCATTTCAATAACCTCCCATTCCTTGCTGTTAAGCTCATTTTATCCTGTCCTTTGGAATGTATGAACCCTAAATGCTTAGTCGTCGTTTAGGTTTGGGGAGATGCAGAAGTTCTTTCTTTTCGACAATACGTAGTTTGGCTTTCAGCCAGGGTGCTGTTGTATTGCCGACGAAATCTCTCAACCATTCTAGGGTATATTGCTGCACTGCATAATCTTGAATCCTTTATTAGTGCGTAGCTGTCCGAAGTGCCACTCTTCGCTCTTTTATTCCCAGCTCTTTTCATGATAGCGTGATTGTCTAGAACTCTTGATTGTAGCAGCCTCCATTGGTCGTCAGAAATTCCGTTCTGGATTGCTAAAATCGACTATTGCAGCCCGGAAGTTTCCATTGGTCTAGGCTGTATTCATATTCCTTCCTACTTCAGGGAAGGTTATGCCTTTTAACCGTCCTCTTTTCGTGCTGTCAGGAACTGGTTCAGGTTTGGAGGAGTCATTGCCTGTGGCGGTTGATAGTTCCATGGGAACAATATCGCTATCAGGGTGGGAAGTTTTTGGCCCTTACATTAAGTAGGTTCTGCTTGGCGGGCGCTTTGGAATGTACCTCCATAAATTGAGTAATTTCGAGAAAAGTTTTAAAAACTAATTATCGTCAACTCAGTAAAATTCGTCTGAGTCATGCAACACTAGTTCTTTAGAGTGTACAAATCAATTAGGAGCCACTCTCCAGACTGTGGTGTGAAGTGGGGCATTTTAATCCATTAACAATTAAACTTAATTGCAAAAATATCAGCAAGTACATTCACATAGAACACGTTTATGGGAAAACTTATGTCGGACGATGTTTTGTATTTGCTGACTCCAGTGCTCATGTGAAGAAAAAGATATTTTCGAACATCTTCCTACGTTTCCAAGTGACAACAACTTTGTGACTCATACCTTCCGTTTCTAGGTGGAAAAAACAAAATAATTTCATTTTTTTACAATGCAACTCTAACTGAAAATAAAAACTTATTCCCTAAATCGAAAACTGGTGTGAAAAGTAGCTTAAGGGAGATACTCACCGCCGAAAGTAAAGTAACGCAGCGCTGTAGTGCCATCGAAGCAAAGTAAGCAAAGTTTATTGAAAATCTAACGTCGACTTAAAGTTGAGCATTTCTTTAGTCGATCAACCCCTTTTTTCGAGAAATTGCGTTTTTATCATCTTTTAGATTCTTTCAACTCAATACTCCGGATAAGTGCATTTAAGTTGGAAAAAAGTTTTTTCTACACAAAAACCTGATAGAATACCAGATGCAGGAGAAGTCAAAGGCAGTTTATTGGCTGAGATTTTTTTTTTTTGAGAATGGTATACTCGTACGAGCATCTAGTACCACTCGAAAACCGGTAGTCAGGACAAGGGAGTGATTTATTGATATTCATGAAATACAACCCACTTACAGTTATTGCCGCGAAACTCGTTGGGAATTTCGAGACTTATTGCACTTCCCACTATCCAACTTGCAAGTCAGTACATCGTGAGGTCATACTTGTATTCGTATATTTCGCCTTTCGATGTTTCAACTTTGTATGAGAATTGATTTGGCCGAGGTGGGCGTTGAAATATTGGAGACCGAGGGTGTAGACCGTACGGATAGGGATATTGTGCGTCTGAAGAGAAAGATACTCGTTTATTTTGTGCCGGATGTGACAGATGAAAACAATGGCTTACTGTCATTTTTTATGGTGTTTTCACTTTTCAGCTTGTCCTCGTTTCGAAAGGCATTTAAAAAGAGAAACGCTGTCGTTAGCAAGGGCTGGAGAGTACTTTCCTGAAATTAATTTTATGTCAGCAACTGTAAGCAAATTATTTGAGCGTTTATGAGGCAATCACTTCTGGAAAACAGAACAATGGGAGTTATTCGTAAAAATAACTTGTTTTATATTCGTTTACAAAACGATACTTAACAACTGAGATTCCCTAACGACATCTACGATATTCAGATATTTCCTTCTCTGTAAAATTGTGCCATATGTAATGAGGTTTATGTGATAAAGGCGGCGGTTTAAAAGTAGATATTCATGTACATCCCTTAGGAACTTCAGCTGTAAGTGATGGTTGAGAACGAGTTTAAAAAACTTTTACATGAAACTTTTATACCCCGCTCAATCCCAAGGCAGCTGCGTTTATTTTGGTACACAGTTCTCCTGTGGGCACTTTTATCTAGATGCGCTTCTGTACAGCCTTGGGAAAGTTGGGATCAGTGGTTTTCCAGCTGCCCTTGAGGGAGAAGTGAGATTTAAAGGTGTTTTTTAAGAGACTTCCGCGCCAGTCAATACTGCAATGGCTAAGATATGGCGTTAGTTCGCAATGACAAAGTGAAATAACGTCGACCATTGCTTATGAAATAAAGCCAAATTCAGAGTTTAAAGAAGGTGGCTCGCTTCGCTCGATAACAGAATTTCACCCTTTTCTCTGCAAGGCTTAGACGCTCACGAAACTTCGTCGCTCCGCTAAGGGAATGTCAACAAGGCAGGTGCCTACAACTTTTTAGCAATTGCATTTTAGTTGTAATTGTAATTGATTCGGCATTATTTCACTTCTACAAACTGAAATAAAGCCGATCGCTAATATTTGGCCTTACTATACTTCACTTTTAGAAAGCGAAATAAAGCCGAATTTTGGAATTCGGCGTTATTCCGCTTGGTGTTATTTCACGAGGGCGTATCTTGCGTATTACTCGAACAATGTTTTTGTTATTGTTATTGGTTTATATGCATAAAGTAGTGACTTGACATAGCCCCACAGAAAATAATATAATGGCGCCAAATCGTACGATCTGGGTGGCCAATTGACATGTCTATTTCCCGAAATGTTTCTATTAACAAGTCGTGTTTTTAATAAAGCGATATATTCGTTAGTAGTATGGGGTGTATCACCATCCTGGTAGAACCACAGCTCTTCCACATTGATGTTACGTAAATTATAAAACAAATTCTCATTGGTTCTCGCTTGTACAGGTGTCTGTTGACAGTATCTTCTGATCCAATCATTTTTGAAGAAATAAGGGCCGACGACACCGCTGGCGTACCGTGCGTACCATACGGTAAATTTTTCTAGATGCAGTGGCATCTGGCGAATTTCTTAAATTTTTTTAATTTATTTGTTTTATTTATTTAAATTACATTCGAAATCTTTCGTAACATTTTCCGCGAAGACTAAAATGCTTTTCTGCAGAAGATTGCTTTTCAAAAGATAATACATCAGATATGCTATGGAGCTTATGTTAATTCGCAGATTCAATTCGGTAATGAGATAATAACAAATAAGTAAATTAAAAAGTGATTAAAATAATATTGTAATAAAAAGTGATTAAGATAAATTAGAACTTATAAGTTGTTAAATTTCGTTTAAATATAATTTTATGATAGCTTTCTTTCTGAATTTAAAATTTGTTTTTTTTTTTTCAAATATTCAATTTGAATTTGGTGGGGGCTCAAGCCCCCATTTATTTCGCTTAATACAAGCTTAAACTAACTTAAAAACTAGGATTTAACAAATAACAACAGTTAGGGGTTAGGAAGTAAGGAAATGATGGAGGAGATCAAGTTTAAGACGAAAAGTGCTCAAGTTAAAATCGAAAAGGGGGAGGTTTGAATTGACCTTACGGAGCATGCGGGAGATTTGTTCTTTGGAACCATAAAATGTTCGATGGGTTGGTATATAGAAGAGACGAGGACAGCGTAAATTAAGTTTGAAGCGGTCTCGATAGGGAGGTAAAACAAAGGGGTAATGCCACGCTAGTCCACAAAGGGCAAATCGACTGAAATGACGTTGAGTATTCTCGATTTGGGATATATGGACTCACTGAAAGCGGGACCAGACTTTACTGGCATATTCGATAAGGGGCCGGATGAGGGTAATGTAAACTGATCTTATCACATAGCAAATGCAAAATTCTTTAGACCATCGTTTGATAAAACCATGTGATTATCTCATCAACATGCGAACGGAAGTTTAACTCTCTATCGTATAATATTCCAGGGTCGCGAAGAACTGAACCTGGGTTACAAGTTGGCCGTGCAGAAAATAAAGTCGGGGAGGACATTGATTGGAATTACATGACAAAGTCATAGATTGACATTTGGAGACATTAAGCTCAAAGCAATTTTTTAGATACCAAGCGGAAAATCTATCGAGGTCTTCTTTAGGAGAATAGAGTCTTGGGGTGAAGAAATAGTTCTGGAGAACTTAGTGTCATCGGCGTAAATGAATATGGAGCAGGGTTTAATAATCCTCTGAAGATCGTTTTTAGTTAAAAGGAAAAAGAGTGGACTTAGATGGCTACCTTGTGGGATACCAGAAGTGGCTAAAAGCGAAAGCTATAATAACAGTTCTCCAGATATGAAGATATCCATTTTAACAATATGGGATCAAAACCGAGGGAGAGGAAAAGGATCAATTGATGTAATATTTCATCGAAGGCCTTAGCAATAACATCGATTTCGTTGCCATTTTCTAGGGCTAAAATCGAAAAGGATACAAATTCAACTAAATTTGTGGTAGTTGGTCACCCTTTAGAAATCCATGCTGACTGGCTGATATATGTAACTTACACAGAAAGCTTAGAACTTCATATAAAAAACTTTCGAACATTTTAGGTGTGTGAGAAAGCTTAGCAATGGGACGGTAGTTAGTTACTTGTGGGTGGCCGTGGCTCAAGTGGTAATGGACTGGCTTCCAAATCGAAAGGTTCAATATTTTAATCCCAGCATTCATTTTTTCAGTTAACGAAAATGAAGTAAGATGAGTAGTTGACTAGAAACCAACAACAAGTCAACTTCCACTCACCATTAAATGTTGGATACAACTCATGAAGCGGATTAACCACTGAACCCAAACCTATTTCTTTCTGGGAGCCCGTCTGGCCCGGGTAAAAATTCATCATTGAGATTTTGTAACTCTTCTTCAGGCCAATGTAGAAATTGGGAAGGTACTTGAAATATACGAGGTCGGGTACGAAAAGATTGTCTGCAAATGATTATTTAAAAAAGTTTTCAAAATTGTTGGCAATAGTATGTAGGTCGGTCGATTATATATTATCGAACGAGAGAGAGAGGGGATTACCGTCAGATTTTCTTTTGTAGTTGACGAATTGATAAAATGTCTCAATATCGTTGATAAGGTTGGTTTGCGCTGTGTTAAGAAAGCGCTGATAATGACAGTCATAGAGCTGGCTAAATTGGAGGTAAATTCCAAGTTAGTTAGAGTAGTCATCACAATTAGTTTCTTTTATTACGTAAAGAGCGAAGACTTAGAGGGGAAATAGATGATGTTTTATGCCGTGAAAAGGGGACGTAGAGAAAAATGAGATACATGGAGACAGCATCAGATACGGATAGGTTGGCAGAATCAAAGGAAGATTTGCTCAGATATTGATTTTGTGAAAATTAGCTTTAGGGAAGTTGTAAGAAGAGATGGTAGTTGAAGAAGTGGGCTGGGATGGAAAGAGAGAGAGAAAAATGAGAGTGGAAGAAGGGGGTGAAAGTTGTCGACAGTTGATAGGATAAAGGGACAGAACGTTACTGTGGAGTTAATAGGATCGCTAGTGAAGATAAGGTCTAATTGCCAACCGATAGAGTTAGGGACATCACTTACTTGGCATAGGCTTGAGTCAGTTATGTTATCAATGTATAGACATTCCTTGGATATACTAGCAAGCATCTGACGTGGTAAAAAATTAGTGATCATCCGATGGAATCCACTTTAGCAGGGGCAGATTAAAGTCATCAAAGCTAAGGATATCGTCGATGGAATCACTTACGTCAATTAGTTGATCAATTGCTTTAATAGCAAGGATGTAGGATTCAATAGGTTGAGTTGGTAGAATGTAGCAACATATAATGTACAGGTACCTATTGAGAAGTGCTATTTTAATTGAAACGAAATCAAGTTTGGCAGAAGAAGAGATAGCGATGGGAGAAGAATTGAGGTTATTGTGAATAGCAAGTAGGGCACCTCTGCATGGAGGGCAGAATCATTAACCTCAGGGAGAGAGTTATCGTCATCTCGGAAAACATTATAATAAGATGGGAATAGCTCCTGCCTCTGAATGTCGGGGATCAGATTGGTTTCTGTAAGGACATAAACGTCGAAAGAGAGTCCGTGTGATTCCGACAAAACAGCACGAGTTTTAGAGCGCAAGCCCCTTACTTTTTGGTAGTAGAATGTAAGAGGTAGTTTGCTTCGAGTTTTTGTAATAATCACGAGTACGTCATTCATTACTTTAGGAACATTCAGCGTCAGCCTTTTTAGCAATAGAAATGTATATATTTGTAATGTTCATATTTGTCCCTCACTATCTTCAGAGCCTCAGCTATCTCGATCAACTTCACTTTACGGCCATTCGTAATCCTTTTGTGGACTTTTTTGATGTTTTCATCTGAAACAGCCTCTTTTGTACGTCTTTTGTACGTCCACATCTTCGGTACTTGCATGACCACTTTTAAATTTTTCAATCCACTTACGAATGGTTCGTTCGGCTGGTGCAGAGTCCGGGTAACACGTATCAAGCCATTTCTTTGCATCGGCTGCATTTTTTCCCATCAAAAAGCAATGATAAATCAACACACGAAATTGCTTTGAATCCATTTTTTTTCACAATAACAAAAGTTGCTTCACTCACAACAACGCTATATATCTATATTTCAGCCCAATTTTTTTTTATAATTTACGCGCCTAAGGGATTAGATACCCTTTTACTGTTGCGTGGTCGCCGGCGGAAAGCTAGAAAGAGGAGCAAGGAATTTTTGTTTTTTTGTAGTGGTTTGAAACTCAGGTATATTTGGTTTCGATATTCGCTCTCCAGGGGTGGGAGTCCGAATAGGACGGAGAGTTTTTTCTTCACTCAGAGTGATTCGAAGGTTATAATTCACACTATTTTGTGAAGTAGTGTAATTAGATAATTCTACGTTAAGGTATATGTGTGTACAATAGATTTGCTTTTTTTTAATTAAATTGTCTGAAATAAGGTTAGCGGAGTCACCGACTGATATCCGAGCCGATAACATCGTTGTTTTATTTCGCTTTATCTCTCCGCTAATTGACACTGTGTTTTTTACCTTACACCCTAGGTCTCTTCTCTTCTCTTTCCCTTTTCCATTATCTTTTCGCCGGTAACTGTGTAAATTAAAACAAACAAGCAGTGAAAACCAATGTGAACATGGCCTCTGGGCCACAAGTGCGCTCGGGCAACCGATTTGAGGTATTTAATCTTAAATCTGACTCTCCAAAAAAAAAGAAGAAAAAGATCTCCTACTCTGCCATTGAAAATAAATTTGAGCTTCCTTCACAACTTAATTCGTCAAATCCTAAATATATAATTATATCCCCCACAGACCCACAAAAGCCCCTATCCTCCATCAGTGTGTTTCTTTTAAAGAAGGCCATTGATGGCATCAGTACGAGCTACGAATCAATTACACAACTTCGCGACGGTAATTTATTAATACTTGTCAAATCCACACGCATAGCGAATCTATTTCTAACTAAAACTTCCCTGGCTAATCTTTGTCCAATAACTGTTACTCTACACAACCAGCTAAACTCATCGAAGGGCACTGTGTATGCACCCTGCTTAATAAATGTTCCAGAAAGTGAAATAATTGAGGAAATGAAAGATCAAGGTGTCACTAATGTCTTTAAATTTTCGAAAACCGTGAACCATGTACAAAGATTCACCGGATTGACACTCTTCACTTTTGACCTTTTCCGTCCTCCCACTTCTGTTAACGTGGGTTGGTATAACTTTAAAGTGGCAGAATATTACCCGAACCCTATGCGTTGCAAAAATTGCCAGAAGCTTGGCCATACCAAAAAAAGATGTACAAGTGATCAAACGTGTGACAACTGCAACCTTCCTCCCCATTCCCCCGAAAAGTGCGTTCGTACTTCATGCGCTAACTGTTCAGAAGATCACCCCTCCTCCTCTAAACAATGCAAACGCTATATTCAAGCAAAAGAAACGCTAAAAATTAAAACTATGAAAAAATGCAGTATGGCTGAAGCGAAGAAAATATACAGTGAACAATGCCCAATACCTATCCTCCCATCATCTTCTTCCTCTTATTCATCAATTGCCCGACAAGCAATTGAGCCAACTTCGCTTAATATTTCAAATAAAAATCCTCCTCCCTTCCCTCCCGTTGTCAACAAAAATAAATTGCCTTGTAAAACAAATCCTAGTGAAACCAATTCCAACATAGCATCAAGTCAATCCAATGACCCCCTTACTATTCCCTGCCGTACTATACCTAACATCACAATACCTACCTCAATTCAGCAATCCAACTCAAACACATGTCACTCAATTGTAAAGAATATCCCCTCTCATACAATCCCTCCTTCACAACTACACTTTACTGCAAATCACTCAAACTCAATAACTCAAACTTCTTCTTTCAACTTAGCCTCCTACAAAAACAACACTCAGAATCAAAAAACCAAAACTACGAGTAGTATAGTCAATTCATCTATTCGTCACACTCCTTTACCAACTAATGACCTAAATGATAATAGCTCCGACAATGACTATGATGGAGACATCTAGTCACAATATTGGAATTCCTAATTACGACTCTGTCATTTCGAGGTCGACACGTCCAGATTCCATAGAGAATTTGGGGGACTCAGCATTGGAACGACAGAGTCAACCAACCCATCCGACAAACTTAGCATCTACAGGTTTTTCGCCGTATAGTCCTACATATACCGCACAAAAATCCTCTCCATCTCAAAAATCAATCGTTAAGATTCTTCAATGGAATCTTAATGGATATTTAAACAACTATCCTGAACTGTTACTATTGATAAATGAACACAAGCCGGCAGTCGTTTGCCTCCAAGAAACCCATGTTCATAACAACTCACAAGTAACAGCCCCAAAAGAATATGAACCATACTTCCATAATTTAAACACAATAACAACTGCAAAACAAGGTACAGGAATCCTGGTCCACAAATCATTTCCACATAATATTATCCGAATTACTTCTAATATCTCCGTTATTGCAATAGAAATCCAATTAAAGCCTAAGTTTACAGTTTTGTCACTATACATCCACCCAACCCAACCCTTTTCTTCTTCTGATTTGGAAAACATAATAAAGTCAGTGAGTCAACCAGTAATTATTACAGGGGATTTCAACTCATGGAGCCCTCTCTGGGGTTCCCCTACAGTAAATGCTAGAGGTAAAGAAATAGAATCTTTCTTAGCCAACTCCGACCTTTGCATTTTAAACGACGGTAGTCCGACTCACTTATCCACGCATAACAGTTTAACCCATATAGATCTTACGCTTGTTTCTCCACAATTACTCCCATCCACAACTTGGAACATAGATGAATTTTTACACGGGAGTGATCACTTCCCTATAATCAATTGCATCTACCTCGGCAGTCAAATCACCCAATCAAGACCTACTCCAAAGTTCTATACTGATCTGGCTAATTGGGATCGATTTCAATTTAATGTGGTCGAATATTTCAATAGCCATCCTCAATCCTCTAATATTAACCAAGAAGCCGCTAAAATAATCAAAGGCATCCGGTATGCGGCAAATATAGCCATTCCACAAGCAAAACATACTCCATTAAAATTAATAGTTCCTTGGTGGAACGCCGAAATTGCCGAACTGAGAAATAAAAAGCAGCTCTTATTCAGAACTTTTAAAAAATACCCAAATGACACAAATCTCATTAAATACCGAAAGGCAAATGCACAATTTCGTAGGAAAGCCAAAGAGTCCAAAAAAAACAGCTTCCAAACTTTTACATCTAATCTGAACCCTGACACATCATGCAAAAAAATCTGGTCTGGTATCAGGACATTGACAGGTAATTACTCTCCTCTTTCGATTAAAACAATTAATACAGGCTCCGAAATTCTAACTGAACCTCTTAAAATTGCTGAACATTTCGCCGAAAATTGGTCAGCCTATTCAAATGACTCCAACTTTTCTACCCAATTTTGTGACTCCAAATACTTATCATTAGATAGCAATGACATTCTCTTCGAACCATCTAAATCGGCAGAACTCATCGAATTGCCAATCAACTTTGTTGAATTTGAAAACTGTCTAAGCTCCGTGAAAGGCAAAACCCCTGGCTATGATAGAATTTCCTATCCCATGATTATAAATGCACCTCTTAAAATTAAGAAACGTATATTAACCTTATTTAATTCGATTTTCGACCAAGGAACAATACCCCAAACATGGAAAACTGCCACCATAGTCCCAATCCCTAAAACAAATAAAAACTTAACTAATTCTAGCAACTACAGACCTATCTCACTACTTCCCTGTATCAGCAAGCTCTTGGCGAAAATTATTTCAAAAAGACTGCTTTGGTACATTGAAAGCCAGAAATTTATTAACTTTAATCAAGTTGCTTTCAAACACGGTCGTAGCACTTTAGACTCCCTCCTACACATTGATGAGTTCATCTCATCAGCTCTATCTTGCAAAAATCATGTATCTATAGTCTCTATAGATTTTGAGAAAGCTTTTGAACGGATTGGCATTCACGTGATATTAAACAAACTAATTAAATGGAACATCGGTCCAAAAATATACGGTTTTATAAAATCATTTCTTTCTAACAGAAAATTCAGATCGAAAGTTAATAACACATTCTCAAACATACTTAGTTTAAAAAACGGCATTCCTCAAGGATCACCACTCTCGGTGGTCCTCTTCATCATCGCCTATGACGATTTAAGCGAAATTATCACTAAATTCAAAAATATCGATCACTCGTTATACGCGGATGATCTTTATTTAATGACTAAATGCAATGACTTAAACCGAACCCGGATCATTTTCAATGAAATATTAAACCAAATTTATAGTTGGAGTACTCAATCAGGAGCCTTATTATCTACAAACAAAAACAAGCATCTGCATATTTGCAGGAAAATAAAATGTCCTAGTCTCAGTATAAATCTCAATAACATAAATGTAGAAAATGTAATCAATTTAAACATTCTAGGGATATTATTCGATAATAAGTTTTCTTTTAAGAATCATTGCTTAGAGTTAAAAAAAAAAGTAGTCTCCAGATTAAACATTATAAGATACTTGTCATCTAAATATAGTTATGCTCATTCAAACACTCTTATTAACATTACTAAGCTAATTTTATTATCAAAAATTGAATATGGATTGGTGATATTTGGAAAGTGCGCAAAATCAAACCTTAAACTTCTCCACTCTTCGTACAACGCAGCTGTAAGAGCATCCTTGAGAGCTTTTAAAACAACGCCAATTTTAAATCTAATGGCTGAAGGAGGTTTTTCTACTATCGAAGAACGGAAAGAAATTTTAACATCCCTACTTATTCCTAAAATCTGTGCATCATTCGGTTCTCCTATCCATAAGGACGCTGCCAAAATTCTGACTAGGAAAAAAACTCCTAAACGACCATCAACTTTGTACAACGCACTATCTTTTGCCAACCATTTAGGACTTAGCCCAAATGTTAAGAGTCTAGCCATTGAAAAACACCCTCCTTGGCTCCTTCCACCTGATTCAATCAACTTAAGCCTATCCAAGAACCCAAAAGACGTAACTCCCAATGAAGTTTATGCCCAACTTTTCAACGAGCTGTTAAACACCTTCCCCATAGACCGTTGGAATATCCTATACACTGATGGTTCCAAATACAAGGATGGTTCAGGGATGGCTATTGTCAACAACAATGGGGTACTTCTGTGCGCCGAAAAAATTTCGACTATTTTTTCCATCTTTTCAATCGAATCTTTGGCCATTCGCAAAGCAACACAACTTGCACTTAAATCAAAGAAAAAAACACTTATTTTCACGGACAGTCTCTCAGTTCTCAAAGCTCTAAGCAACACGAAACAGCGTTCTCCTATCATTAATGACATTCGGGACAACATAATTTCCCTTGGAGACAAAATAAAACTTGCATGGGTTCCAGCTCATATTGGAATTAAAGGCAATGAATTAGCAGATTCTGAAGCAAAATCTATCTCTACCAACCCGCATGCAATGCTAAAACAATATCGCCCTAGTTCAACTGATTTGACAAAACTCATAAAAACACACTATAAATATAAGAAAGAAAAAGCATGGAATGACTACACCCACTACTACACTTCAATCAATCCGAAGGGAATTCAAGCAACTTATCCTACTACAACCAACACTAAGATGAACAGGTGCTTTTTAAGGCTTCGTCTTGGACACACCTATTTAACACATAGCCATTTAATTAACAAAGAATCTCCTCCGATTTGCCACCTTTGCCAAACAAATGAAACACTTTCAATCAAACACATCACTTCCGACTGCAGCAAAATCAACCATCTTAGTTTATCATTATTTAATAATAAGCTTTTAAACTTACTCTGTGTTCCTTCTGAAATTAATATTAGAAATGTTTATAAAATTTTGTCAATACTGGGACTAGAAGATAAAATTTAACCAAACTCGCTCTACCGAAAAGTAGGGGATGAAATGGTGGGGGAATGCTAGGGATTGTGCATTGACAACCATTCCCCATTCTCCTTCCATATATGTATTGTAAATACTTGTTCCTTTTTATTTATTACAACACTTATAACTATTTATCTTCGATATATACTTTACTAATTTTTTAACATTAATTATTTAAGCAAGACTTAAATTACCAAAACCATTTATGTACTTAACTTTAATTTATAGGTATACTATCTGTATAATACATATCTATCTTTGTAAAATCTCAGCAGAAAGCCTAAGATGCTAAAGCTGAAATTAAATATGTTACTCTTTGTATTTATGCAAGATTAATAAATAATAATAATAATAATAATAATAAGGTTAGCGTGTAAGGAAAAGAGTGAGTTTTTTTTAAATTTTATTTTATATCTTGTTTTGTACGCGGAAACAAAAAAAAAAGATTTTTTTCTTTTACCAATTTTGCTCAAAGGATTCTTCAAGGGCTGGCGCCAGAATCCAAACCGGTAAGTTCTAGGTCTAATTAATTTTTTTTCCGGCTTAAATTAGATGAGCCATACAGTAGGGTAGATAAAATAAAATGCAAAGAGCCACAAGCTCCCCTTCGATGGGGCCGACTGCGACCATACGTGACAGACAAACAGTGACGACAAGACGGGAATCGACCCAACGGACTTCCGCTAATTTTTTTTTACAGGTGGCAACTGGGAAGAACTTCTTTCAAGGGGCTACCATTCACAGTTCTGGCTAGAATGGTAGCAATTGGTTGCTATAGGGTTAAGTTAGCTTTAGGTTTAGTTTAGTGTATTAATTACGTTTCGGTATTGTAGGGATTAAGTAGGTTTAGTTAGTTTTAAGCGCGTAAGTTCTGGTCTTACACAACGGTGCTGGCACATATGTGATCTTCCTTTTTCCTGTCCTCTTTTTTTGGATTTCATCTATCTGTCCTCTTCTTTTAAGTTCGTCCATTTAGTCTATGTAAAGTAAAGTAGCTTTCTCTAATTCTATCCTAGTGTTCTTTTCCTGTTTTTGGTAATTGCCATTCCGAGGAGCTAGAGCCGAGTAATCGCGAGCCAGCCACTGCCGTCTACTACTCCATCATGGGTACACTTCTTACAAACACTATACTTTAATTGTCTTTTACCATAGTTGTTTTCATTTCTCGGTAATTCCGGTAAACCTTGGGGTAAGCTTTAGATTGATCGCAGGGTCATTATAATCGTCGAGCAAACGAGTCATCTTGTAGATGCGTTGTACTGTAATGGCTTTAAAACGTCTTTCATCAGAAGCATTTGTTTGATTTAATATTTTAAGGGATGCATTTTGAATCCTTTGAAGTTTTGATATATGCGTGTGAGTTGCGCTGCTCCAACCAAGTATTCCATACCTTAGTTTACTTGTTTTAGCTTTTTTCGATTTGGTTTTTCTAGATAAAATTATAATCAAAATCACACGAAGATAAATATAATTTTCGACAACGTCGATCAGCAGCCTCGGTGTTGAGGTACAGGAATAGTTTTTAAAGAATGTTTGCTGCTAGATTTTTTTGTGTTGCATACTCCATATGTGAATCTTTTTGGTTTTTGACGCGTTGATGATAGCACCGTTGTCATGAGACCACTTTACGCTATCTCAAACGCTGTGACACACCACCATAACAATGTTATCTGTGTATGCAAGTGGGAGGTTTTTTTTTAAAAAAAAAAACACGTAGGAGCTCATTTAAGTATAATATAAGAGCAAAATTAGGCCCAAGTTAGATCCCTGTGGGGCAAAGTGTATTACTACTTTTTTACACTAAATGAGTCCCTTACTTTAACACAGAATAGTCGACTGTCTAAATACTTAGTCGCTCAGCCAGTTTGTAATTACTCCACGCGAATACCAATGCGTTCAAGTGCTGCAAGAAGCTTATCATGGTGTATTGTGTCAAAAGCTTTACTAAAATCCATGAATGACTCCGGTACATGATTACTTTTATTTAGGCCTAGCTAGTTTCGAGAGCTTTTTTTTCGTTTGAAACCCATGCTGACTGTGATGTATTAGTTTTTATTTATCGATGAAGTTGTGAAGTCTACGAGTAGGTATCAGTTTTCTATAGCTGGTAATATAGAAATTTTTCGACAATTGATAATTTCGTTTGTGTATTATTTCCCCCTTTTATATTGGTCAAACCACCGCTGTGGAATTTTTCCCTGTAGTAAACTCTGATTTATAAATGTGCTAATAATGGGCGCAAAATATTGGCATGTCGTTTCATGTCAAAAGTTCGGATACCATCCACTCCTGCAGATTTATTTTCGTTCATTCCTTTATTATGTTGTATACCTCCTTGATACAGTTTTAATTTGGGAATATAGTAATATTTGGAATTACAACTCTGATGTGAGGTAATTATGCATTTATTTATTTATGCACTTATGAATTATCTTCCCTGTTTGTTCACGAAAATACTTCGTAAATTCATTGGAAATTTTAATAGATGATATATCAGTCATTACCTCATCAATATTGAGTTTTTTTCTATCCATAGTCTCATTTATTAAGATTCCATGTTTTTCGAGGATCTCGTATTCGAGCTAACTTATTTTTGTAGTATCCGGTTTTTTGATTATATGTACATTTTTTTATTTAAATTATTTCGAAAACTTTTATATTCGGTTTCGTAATTTCCCATTGAGTCTGTTATTTTTCCATTTTCTGGATAGTTAATCTCGTATTTTAAATTTAACCTGGCATCCACAGGTTAATTTTACATTTGCTTTTAATTGTTCTTACAGAAATTGATTTAATTTAACAAATAACTTTACATACAAATTAATTGCATCACATTCATTTAATGTGTCGTCCCAATTTTCTTCGCTGATTAAAGCCTCCAATTTGTCTGTGCATATGTATGATATATTCATTGTTTGGCTGATTTTCTTATGGTGTGTGTTTTTTGCATCACTTCGGGTAGTGATCAATTAAACCGCTTTCAACCACAAATTAATTGATATTACCCTCAATTGTTCGTACTAAGATGTGATCTATTACAGACTTATTTACTCTTTTGGGGCCTATTCTTGTATATTCTTTTATTACGTTTATTATACCTAGTGAAGCCAGCAGTTCTAGGTAGTTAAGAGCATTGTTTGTGTTCATATCGCACGTATATATGAAGATTTATATCTCCCAAGTCTAGGATATATGACAAGATTTTTTTTTTTTTCTGTGAAGTAGATTTTGACCATTTCGTATACCACGCTTTCATTAGCAATCGTTTGTATGGAATGTTATTTCAAACAAACATTAAAATTCCTCCAACTCTGCGCATTTGTCTATTGACAAATTCTGGTAAATGATTAATATGGTAATTCTGCTTGTTTATATAGCCGTCTAACCAGGAATGAACCTCATCACTGAACAAAATTGTACCGTAAAAAAGCGAGCAAACTTCCAATTGATTTAAAGCCCAACCACTGAACATTCGACGAAATAAATGGCCACGTGGCTTCAGCTCTTTCTTCAATTAAATGAAACCAAGTTTCTGTGAACGACCACGAATCGATAAACAAGCTTCCACAGCCGTGATATTTTTTTCTAAACGCACTGATCTCATTCTTGTTGGTGTCTCAGTATCCATTAGACAGAATTGGGTACGAAATTTCTCAATAACGACTTCAGATGGCCAATAATGTCTACTGAAAATGTTCAAATCATTGTTGTAACATCAATGATAAAATGGCTAACCGAACTAAAAATAAATGAAGCTGGGAAGCAACGAGTAAATACGACAACTGATTTGATACTTAATCCATATTGAAAGTCTGAAAATGCAAAAACAAAAGCACCTATTACATTAACCTATCTAAATAGAGTTGACGGTACTACTGAAGCTTACTATACATAGGTATATCTGTGAGGAACTCATCTCCATACTCATTTTCGGGCGGCTTTTAAATAAACATAAGTTCTTTGCATATCTCCCAGAACGTGAATATCTGGTTAATATTGGACTTAATTGGACTTACGAGTTATTTGGGAAAAATATTTTAATTTGAAGCAGCCTGACCTACATACGAGTATGTATGTATTTTCTAAGTTCGATGCCTCTATAGTTGCAGTAGAGCTCTTGGTTTTTTTGTATTTTTCAGAAGAGTTTCACTAAACTTCTTGGTAATTTTTGTGTAACAGTCGTCACATTACTTTTGTATTTGAAAATCGGTGTTGAATTATTTATTCTGCTTGAAATGAATGTGTTGACTAAGGCGGCAATTCAGCGATCAGGCGTCGATCAGTAAACCTTTCTTTATAGATAAATGACCTCAAAATGCCACAAACCAAGACAAAGGAAGGACCAACTAAACACTTCATGTGAAAAAGTTTTGATAAAAGGACAAGGAGCATTTCAACACTTTATGTAACAAAGAATTCCCCCGAGGTAATATTCTCTCGTCTGTCGTGCACGAAATGCCAAATTTTAGGGAATTCAGTGAAGCAATAAAAACAATAAATCGGGTCTTGCTATCGGACTGGATAACATACCCTTCGAAGTATGGACGACAGTTGGAAATCTTCGACTTAATTGGTTTGTGATTTTTTTTTTTTTAATAAAATGATGAATGACAATCAGATGCCCAACCAGTTAAAACTACATAAACGCAAATTCGTCACTATAAACTGCAACATTTACTGATCAATGAACCTTATGTGGCATAATATGAAAATATATGAGGAAGTGTTATACAGTCGACAATATAGTATTATTGAACTCCATGGAAGGCAGGTCGATATACCAATATACCAAGATTCAAAATATACGTATAATGACGGAAAGACATCATGGCGCTCCAAAAAATCGAGTATATATATTTAATGAGTGTTAAACGCACAACAGAAATAACCTGAGAATTCAAGGTAAAAGTACACCAAGTGTTCTAAGCTGAGTTAAATCTAGAATTATTCCCCAAGTAAAATTGTCTTTGTAACAAGAATTAAAAACCCTGTACGTCCACCATGTTTTACATAAGAAGGTCAATGATGGCTTGAACTTGAATTTGCATTTCATGCCTCCTATTGACATGTGCGTGGGAAGTAATGGCCTCTGAAATAGTGCAATCTTTCTCCTTGTCTCCCAGCCAGCCATAATTAATTCGGTGCAAGAGAAATGCCTGATGATACCATGTCCATGTTCGTCATACGTCAGGGAGAAGAAATAATTGTAGGGATGTTGACTTTCTATTTCGTGTTTTGGTAGCCGTCGATATGTTAATTTTTAGAAGTTACTAAAATATAGTTAAGCTGTGTTGGGAATCAACACCAAGGCATTGTAAAAAGTCTTTTTCTCTTAATGCTTTTCAAGATTCTCTATTATGTTAACGAGTTTTGAACGACTCTTCTTTTCGCCGATCATAGCGCTGTCATAAGCAAGAATGCAACACCCCTTCAACAACCTTTAATCTGTCGTTTGACCGAATACCTACATTGTCGTCTTTCTGAACCCGTAGAGCCAACTGACATCTATTTGCAGGAAATAATGACCGGTTTTACTAAAACTTTAAATAAAAGGTGTCTGGTGGCAGAATATCTTAAAAAGTTATCAACACTGCTGGGGGAGATTAGTGTCGTTTAAATCATCACTAGCGGGTCACAATGTCCTAGAGGTCGAGAGAGCATGGTGCATTCGCTATCGACCCGTTTTTCTTTTTAAATTGCGATTGTTACATGAGTGCACGCCGACTGAGCGATGAAAAAAGTGTAAATTTAATTCGTCTGAGAGGTAAAAAGTTCTACGGAATTGAATATGCCTCAGGCAGGGCCCAGCAGAATATCAAGGACCAATAAAAAAATCTATGAGATGGAAGGAAGCTTATATGAAAATACAAGAAGTACAGAATGGAAAAGAGCTGTGCCTTTGGGACTCCCGAAGACCATCGTTTATCAAATTCTACAGAAAAACCTAAAATTTCACGCTTTTAGGATTTAATTACTGCTAGAACTTAGAGAAAATGACTTTAATTTACGCAAATACTTCATGAAACCATTTGGAGAGATTTCGCACTGTGAATTGTATCTTCCATCGCGACGAGGCCCACTTTAGCAGGAATAGTCAAGTAAATAAGCCAAATTGTATTCTTACTCGCTCCTTTAACCCCAATGGCCTTCACAGTTCCAAAAAGTTAGTGTGGATCTGTAATATCCCGACTTTTGGACCAATTTGAGCATCTGAAGAAGCGTATGAGACTGTTAGCGTCTATATTGTTTAGATCGCTTAAGTCATTAGAAGAGAGCTGGATATGTATAGAGTAGGTGGCGCATTGTCTCCTCCTCTTCGTTCATGCCGCTTCTGCAGAGGTCATTTGTAAAAACGCTAAGCGTTTTTGCGTGCTTACCTATAAAACAGTGCCCAATGATGACACCTATGCCATACGTTGAGATGTTTAATATTTATAAAGATCAGACTCTTATAGCGATTCAGATGCAGTTTTCATTAGATTTATTTGGTCGATAGACATGTTGCCCCAACAGTTCACCGAAGATTTGTTCTAACAGAATCCAGCTTTAGTTTTAGTTTGTACGTAGCGATTTCTATACCAATGATACTTTTATCAGGTAGATACGTAGAGTGGTTCCAATTTTGGCAAGTTCGTGGGCCCCACAATTCCATGGAATATATCTGTAGCCCGGCATCCAACATAGGAGAATGTTAAACTGCTTCGTCATCTCCCTGAGAGATGAACGGCAGTCAAGGACAGTTTTAGAATTCTGTCAGACTGAATCCAGTGATTTGATAGCGGTCTAAGTATCCAAAAATATGCGGATATCCTTTGCAGATATCATGTTTTTCTTCAGCCAAGAAAGAACTTTTATCGCCGAAATTTCTGCCTGGAACACGCTATCCCAGGAATCCCAATTTCAATCCATTTTTGTAGAAATGGACTGACTTGTTGTCCATGAAAGTATTTTCAGCCCAGAAAGATATAGAGCGGATGTTTACATGAAAGTCTTCTATGGAAACTGTTCTCTGGAAGTATTCCTAATGCATTAAGGATACTAGCGTGATCAAATTGTTTAATTGTCCATTGTGTAGTAGCTTTAAGGCGAATAGCTGCGTTAGCAGCCACTTGCCTGCAGAAAATATTGAGGGGTGTCAATTGAAACAGAATAGGCAGTTCCGCGGAGAGAGTAGTGCATAAAACTCGGATTATGCACAGACATGCTGTTCTTTGAACTTAGCTTAATTTGCTGCAGTAGACAACCACTCCATAGGTGAGTATCAGTCTTATAAACGAGACGTGTAGCTAGTGGCTAATTCGAGGTTGAAATACCATTTGTTCCGAATGGCTACTGTAACCTTCTTTACACTTTCTTGAATATTAGATTTTCAGTTTATTTTCTTGTCAAAAATAAAAGGTAGAGGGAGGTTCTATTAGTGGAATTTTATATTTCCTGGAGAAGAAAACAAGATCAGTTTGTTTTGGGGGTTTGCTCACAATCCACAGACGGCTACAGTAACGTCATCCGCATAGGCAACCACCCTGCCACAAGCCTCTTCCAGGTATATCAGCAGTTCATTGATCACTAAGTTCCAAAGAAATTGTGAAATGACACCGCCTTGCAGCGTACCTCTGCTGATACACCTTAGCAGAAGCCCCACCTAGTTTTGAGTTGATTATCCTGCTCTTTAGATTAAGATTGATCAACTCCCCAAGTGAGTCATTTATCTTCAGAGTTGACAGCACAGTCGTGATATTGCGGAGGTTTTGACGTTGTTAAAGCACCTTCTACAACATGTCCAGAAACGCGACCTTTGTTTAGTTTCTGTAATGTAGGGATTGTTCGATATGTGTGTAGAGACGTTTCCACCGACTTTCTTTTACAGTAGTCATGTTGAACCGTATTCAATTTTAGATCGTTTACAGAAGGAAAGAGGATAAACTGATATGTCTGAGGTCTTTTGGGATAATATTAAAACATTTTCTGGCTCTGTATGAAAACTATATTAACTTTTTTCCATTACAAGGGAATATGAAAAATTTCTATGCACCTCCTCATTATATTCACTAGCGCTGGCAGGATTCTATCTGAGGACATTTGTAGCTCGGCAGGTATTATACCGACCGGCCCAGCAGGCTTGTATGGTTTTGAAGCTATGCAGCGCCCAGACCGTCTTTTGTAATCAGATCGTGAATTTTGGTCGCGGTGGCAATAGTCCTACTAAGGTTGTTACTGGCCGTGAGTAGGGAGCTATGATATCTGCAAAGTGGTTGACCAATAGCAGGTTGAGTGATTCAGCACTTGAGGTCATCCAAGAGTCATCGATTTTTTTCAAACAGCTAGGCATCATAGCATTTGTAGAAAGGATTTTTCTAAGCTGCGATGCCTCAGAGGTTTCTGTTATTTTGATACATATTGACGTCCAGGATTTTTGCTGTGCCTTCGCCAGTTCTTTTTTATATATTTTGAGGGATTTCATATATGAGTCACAATGTGTCATATTTTTTGTGCTTCTTGTTTCGTTGAAAAGATTTCTACAAGTGTTCTTAAACGATCCCAAGGATGATGTCTACTAGCGCGGCTTTTTCTTGCCTTTAGGTTAAATAAGAGGGCACGAAGTAGCCATTGCCATTGTAAAATTCTTGATTTTCATATCAAGTTTAGTGGTATTGCAGACGTAAGACTTCAGAGGAGAGTAGTTTCTGAGTTTTCCGACCGGTTGAGTAGAAAATAAGGGTAAAAAAAATATCTTATATGCAGCTAAAAAGAAGAAAAATTAAACGCCAACGGCTCGAAAAGCATGCCACAAAGGCAAACAATAACTTCAAGGTGGTAAAAGATTTTGTCTTCCTAGCCTTCGCTGTGAACTCAAATATTTATATCACCGTAAACATCAAGAGTAGAGTAACTTCTGCCAACCTCTGCTTCTTTTTACTAAGAATGAGTTCGTTTTATGAAGAATGAAAAAATTACTATCAGCCCAGTCCTCTTGTATGAGGCAAAATCATTCTCCGAGTGATTATCGGTGCCATCTGTATAGATTGAATTTGGAGAAGAATATACATATAACAGCGACATTGACCCTAAATGAAGAGTCCATAGACTGGGACGGCTAGGACATGTTGATGGATTGAACACCAATGTTCCGGCTCGGAATGTCTCTAAATCTATTCTTGATGAACAACTCGGTAAAGGAAAACCTTGCCTAATGTGGCATGGTTAAATATAGAAAATATGAAATAGAGAGCTGTTGGTTGAGGCCCAAGTAAACCTCGGATTGTGTAGAATCATGATGATAAAGTAAGTAACTGATTCATTCAAGCCATCTAGGGGGCAAGTTATTTTCGACACTTATTCAAAAGGAGTACATACATTACTTCAGTTAAATAGGAGTTTTACTGCCAATCGAAATAATATAGGCAGATCCAAGAATCCACCCTTGCTCTTAGGGTTTTCATTTCAGGGACATTTGGGGAATGGTTAATGGTTTTCTTCTAAATTATTTAAATAAAATTTAAAATTATTTAAATAAATTGAAGGATCGTATTCATTTCTATTAAAATAACATTTTGTCATTATTGCAAATAACGCCCCTATGTGGTAGATAAAGATAAAGATACTTATCGTGACAATCTCTATCCCTATATTTTAGAAGCCATATTTTGTGTTTGGCTCAAGAAAAATGGGGGTAGGCTAACGAAACCACAAGGTTATTTTATATCAATCGATTCGTTTTGAAGAGAAGAAACACAAAAAGAAATTTTAAAATCCTAGATTAATTTGTTTGCCCTATAAACAGGTTTATGTATCCCTCCATGTCCTTTAAGGCGCATTTCATTCCATTTATACATCTATAACTTAATAATGGCACACCCGATTTGAATATAATTACCTGGTTAGTGCATTTATTGCGGAAGAGATTGATATATCAGTCATTAATCTGTGCTCTCTAGATCCGGAGAAGTGAGCCAAAATATAATTTTTTGCTTAGGCGAAAAATTACAATCAATCGCGTGTCATTGCAATCAACAGCGCTCCAGTGGCTGAGTGTAATGTTCACTTAACGGATATTCTCTCTTTATTTGTTTTTTTTTTTTTTGCACTGGTTGAGCTACTGAGAAGTGCGATTGCACTCTTGGATTGATTTTTAAATAGATAAGTGTTTTTCGAGAAATCCTATAATTAAAGATTATACGTGTTTTTCTTTTTTTTTTATTTAATTTGGTGCGTTTTGACTATTCGAGAATTACGGTGAGCTTAACAATATTTTATTTCTTAAGAACTTGAGCTTAGTTATCGTAGTTAGAGGATTATCATATTCAATTGCTATGTTTTTGTATGCCCGTTATTGTAGGTGCTAACATGCCACGAAAAAAGCGTTCATTGTCTGTGAGATCTGCTAATGCTCAGCGTAAAACGATAGCCCGGCAAAGAGAAACAGAAGATCAAAGTCTCGGAAGACTCCGAGCCCAAGCAGACAGAATGGCTGCTATACGACACCAGGAACATGATTGTATTACGAACAGAAGAAATCAACCATATACAACAAGCCAGTGGCATCAATGTGCTTTCAAGTATGAATCTGATCATGAATATGCGTCGGAAGAAATTGTGAAAATAGGCCACATGTCTCTTTTGTGTTTCTACTGTAGTGTAAAAAAGTGGGAAAAGGAACCACCAGGCATATGTTGCTCCAATGGAAAAATTGGATTGAACAAGTCAGACCCACCAGAACTTTTAAAAGATCTCCTTAAATGCACGACGCCTGAATCCAGGCAATTTTTACAGCATATTCGAAAATACAACTCTGCTTTTCAAATGACATCTTTTGGAGCAAATATTATTACAGAAGGTCGATTTATGCCAACATTTAAAATCCAAGGACAGGTGCCAGGTAAAGAGCCCAAATACATACAACTTTATTTTATTAGTGATCTTGAACAACATCTTCATGATCCGCAATAATTCTTTTAACCATCTTCATTGAAGCCAGCAACTTTTCCACCAATTCTGTAGACATGTATGCCAAAATAAAGTCAAAAAGACTGTGCTATATAATTACTCACCAGAAGGAAATTAGAGTTGATTCGTACATTTGAAAGATGGTATCGAAAATGACGCTACTGGAAGAGATCTTGGTCAAATTTGCATTCTTCCTTCAAGTTTCACAGGAAGCCCCAGGTACATTCATGAGCGGGCCCAGGATGTAATGACGTATGTACGAAATCATGGCCGACCTGATTTATTCATTACCTTTAGATGTAACGTAAAATGATGCGAAATTCAAAGTGAACTACTGCATGGTCAAACATATATTCATAGACACGACCTTATTTCCAGAGTCTTTAATCTAAAGTTGATAAAATTAATGGATCTTATTACAAAATTTCACATATTTGGATATGTACTATGTCACATATATACCGTAGAATGGCAAAAACGAGGTTTGCCTCATGCGCATATCTTCATTTGGCTTCAAACGAAAATCAATTCCAATCAAATCGATTCACTCATCTCTGCAGAGCTTCCAGATCCTGCAAGGGACAAAGTACTTTTTGAAATCGTTAAGGCACAGATGGTACATGGTCCATGTGGTTCCTTCAATTACAATTCCCCTTGCATGAAAGATGGCAAGTGCAACAAACGATTCCCTAAAAAAAATTTTTTATGAAACACAGATTGGTGCGGATGGCGAAGAAAACCTGAAGATGGTGGTTTTCAAACGAAGATAGGACAACATGAAGTTGATAACAGGTGGATTGTACCCTATTGCCCTCTATTATCCAAGACGTTTAAAGCTCATATTAACGTAGAATTTTGTAACTCGGTAAAACCAATTAAATATGTGTGCAAATACGTTAACAAGGGATCAGACCCTGCAATATATGCACTTCAAAACCGAAATGTTCAAAATTAAGTTAGCCAAATGGGTCGATATATAAGCAGAAATGAAGCTTTCTGGAGAATTTTCGGTTTTTCCATTCATGATCGATATCCGGCAGTGCAACATCTTGCTGTCCATTTGAAGAATGGTCATAGAGTCTATTTTACAGCTGATTTTTTTTTTTTTTGAAAGAACTTAACACTGATACTGCCCCACAACAAGCACGAACTCCAAGAGATACCACACTTACAGGTTTCTTCAAATTATGCCAACAAGACTCTTTTGCTCGAACTTTGGTATACAATCAGGTGCCATCGTATTATACATGGAACAATAACGAGTGGAACAGAAGGAAAAGGGGTAAAATAGTAGAAGGCTATCAGGGCATTAAATATGATACAGCAATAGGGAGGGTATATACTGTCCATCCCAGCCAACATGAGTGTTTCTTCTTAAGACTACTCTTTCATGAAGTTATAGGTCCCAGGCGGCACAGGGAAAACGTTTGTCACAAAGCCTTTACTCACTAAAGTACGACTAGAGAAAGGAATAGCTTTATTTATTTATTTATTTAATACAAAAATTCTTGTACATTAAGATTAAATCTTTTTACATTGTGCAAGCTAGGTAATACATTAAAAATAAAAAAAAACACAGTTAAATTGTAGCGATAAAACATTAGGAAACTTATAAATATGGTATATAAATATAAAAAGAAAATGGGAAAAAAAAGAGGAGAAGAAATAGGGGATGTGGAAGACTAAAATAGTTTGGAAAAAAGATTTGGGGAAGGAGTATAAAGGTTGGGATATTCCATCAGTAAGTTTGAGCAAAGTATTTAAAAACCTCCTTTGTAAATATATTTGTGTTGCTTGATCGTTTGATATCTATTGGTAGACGATTCCAAAGATGAGTCGCATGGATAAAAAAATTTCGGCTAGTTGTAAGATACTTATGTCTAGGTAAAATTATTTGCATAGATCTTTGATTACTTGCAAATTTTAGCATTTCAAATAAATAGTCTGGTTCTTTGGTAGTAATTATTTTATGAAGCAATAGTATGGTTCTGTAATTCAATAAGGCTATTAGGGAACAGCCGGTAATACTTTTAGTCAAGTGCGTAACATGCTCTGACCGTCTGATATCATAAATATACCTTGCGCAACTATTATATGCCACAGTTAATTTTCTTTTCGACACATAGTCCAAGTCCCCGTATATTTCGCATCCGTAAAGCAATATCGGCAAGATAAAAGATTTAACCAATTTCAGTTTAACACCTATCGGAAGGTAGTTTTTCGTGGGACTTAGACCACGAAGAGCGCTATACACTTGCGATATTACTCTGTTTACGTGTAAGTTCCAAGTGAATGTACTACTAAAGTAGACTCCAAGATTTTTTAATTTATCCACATACTCTACAGGAGTGTGATTGAGAAATATTGGAGCGGAAAATTCTGTTTGTCTACCTCTATTAATGAACATAGCTTTTGATTTGACTGGATTAAGACTGAGCTCATTTATTGTTGACCAATCATGAATTCTCAGCTTTAGCTGTGGCTTCATCCGGCATTGCTGCTGCGCTACTTCCTGGGGGTCGAACAGCTCACTGTTCTTAAACTTCCATTAAATCTATCCGCTAATGATTCACCTATTTGTAATATCAGCAAATCGTCTGGAATGGCTCAGGTTCTTAAGAGGTGTAAACTTATAGTTTAGGCCCATAAAAAAGCATTTGAAGTAATTAACAGAACACTGCAATACATATTAGAATGCAAGTCTCTGATGGGAGGTATAGCCATTGTATTGTCGGGAGACTTTAGACAAACGCTTCCGGTCATCCCAAAAGGAACCAAAACAGATGAAATCAAAGCTTGCCTTAAGTCTTCTTTCCTGTGGTACCATATGCAAACAATCAAACTTTCCACAAATATGAAAGCACATCTTTATGGGGATCAATTATCAGGCCACTTTGCTCAAAAATTAATTAAACTTGGAGAAGGAAAGATGACCCTTGACAGAGATGGTAATTTAAGTCCTGATCAAGTCAGTACTGTGGTGCAGTCAGTTGATGAACTAGGGGAAAGACTATTTCCAAACCTCAAAAAAAATTATCACAATCATAGATGGCTATGCGAAAGAGCAATTCTTGCGCCAAGAAATATCACTGTTAATAACATCAATAGTCAGCTCCTGAATATGATACCTGGAAACTGCCATACCTACAGATCGATTGACACTGTGGTCGACCTATCGGAATCTGTTAACTATCCAACTGAATTTCTAAATTTATTAGAGCCACCAGGTTTACCCCCCCATCGACTGCAGTTAAAAGTTGGAGTTCCAATCATGCTCTTGCGAAACCTAGATCAACCTCGCCTTTGTAATGAGACAAGACTTGTAGTTAAAAAACTAATGCATCATGTTATCGAAGCAACTATTCTTACTGGCTGTGGTGAAGGAGAACACGTTGTTCTACTACGTATTCCTCTGATACCATCAGACACACCATTTCACTTCAAAAGGCTACAATTCCCGATTCGCCTGAGTTTTGCCACTTCTATTAATAAGTCTCAAGGACAAACTCTAGCTGTTGCTGGTTTACAATTAGAGGAGCCTTGCTTTTCTCATGGCCAACTATATGTAGGATGTTCAAGAGTTGGTAGTCCAGATAATTTGTTCATTTATACCCCAACCGGAAAAACACGAAACATTGTATACACGGAAGTT
This sequence comes from Volucella bombylans, assembly GCA_949129095.1. Classification (NCBI taxonomy): domain Eukaryota; kingdom Metazoa; phylum Arthropoda; class Insecta; order Diptera; family Syrphidae; genus Volucella; species Volucella bombylans. Next base: position 96,983,175 of record OX422144.1, read on the forward strand.
TTTCAAATGTAATAAATTACTTCAACATTAATTACAGAATTGTCTTTTCTTATAGACAGTAAATATATTCTCTACACTTCTATGTTTAGCTCGAACAAATGAGATGTCTATGTACGTGAATTACTTTTGCAGGTAAAAAATTTTAATCAACGGGAAACGAATTATAGTTTTGGGTGTGAATGAACTTGGGTGGGTTAAATGTCTTCATATTTTAGAAAATTGAGAGTGTTCTAAAAAAAGTGTACATTAAGTTGCATATTAAAGACCCAGCGAAGCGGGTAAAACCAGCTAGTTGAACTTATAATTGAGAACAACCTTTCATTTCTCGTGCACATCATCACTCAATTCGGCTTTTATTGGACGGTCACGGATATGGCAACGAAAAAAAGCAAGTTGATGTTTTTTCCTCCCGAATGCGTCGTAAAGTATTTAGTATGATCTAAGCTGAGATTTCATCGGATCCACAGATAAACAAAAAATTTATTATTTTGGCATATTTGTATCCGTCGCCAAAGCGTACACTTACAATTTTAGCTCAAATTAGATAAGCCGTATTGACGCATTAACATATTTATAAGTTAGATGTATCATTAGAGAACAAAACCTAATTTTCGATAACGATTTATTATTTTTTCTGTTATACTATATTTCATGTTCGAAACTACAACTTTGACCAACCGAACAATCTGTCTGGACTATAGCAAATGAAAAATATAGGTCAATGCCTTATGTACAATCCTCGTGCAACTCAACGGTTGTCAGTGCTACTTACGATCCGTAGGTGTACATATATTGAATATGCAAACAGAATTTTTTTTTAACAATAAGCGCCGCAATTAACACTTCATTCAATAGCTTAAGGGTCACAATGGGAGAAGTTTAAAATAAATTAGTATGCCTATTCTGAATAAAGATATAGGGTGGCACAATATACGAACAATAATTGAATTTTTCTTTTTAAATCTTGAACACATATACTCATGATACAATATAAAATCTGGTCACAATCAGCTGTTCAGACAAAGTATATTTACATAATGCTATCAGATTTACATAATGCTTTTGCTTTTTGGAGTACGGGACTTAGTACCCTTATAATTTTGGCCTGATTAGACCTATTATGATGTTGCCGAGTTAGAGCTCATTGTTGATACGGGATCTAATGGGAGATTTGTTTTTGAGGTAAAGTTAAGCTCGGCGACGTAGGCTTGTTATACTTAGGCTGTAAATTGCGAACATTTGTATTCTGCTGTTCCTTCGTATTCATCACATTAGACATACATTAGGCACAAAATGTGTTTTGACTTAGGTTAGGCTAGGTGTCTAAGAGGACTTACATAATTGGAAAAAAAATGAGAAAATCGGCAGATCGATCAGATTGACAAGGTCGACAAAGTCAAAAGATCATCAAAGATCGGCGATATTCATGGAGTATTCGCATCTTTGGTATCTTTGGTAGTATAGTGGGGAAGTACACCCTCCACAACCTCCGAAAACGGACACAGGCTTATTAGTTTTGCTACGGGATGTAAGGTAACTATAGCCAGCACACGGTTTCCATTTTTTGATGTCCACAAGGGTGCCTGGCTCCTGATCAACAAACAACTAACATCGACTCGGACCAATACATTGTTGTAACCAAGATACAACGAAAACTCGATTACTGCACCTGTTTTCCAATATGTTTTTAAGTTTGAAAACATCTCTTCTCTTGAGCTTTAGTCTTGAACGCTTGCGATCGATGTATGGGCCATTGTTTTTTTTTATAATTAGCGCGTTCAAGGGGTTATTATACCCTTAAAATGTTTCCACACAGCGTTGTCTTCTAGTTGTCTCGTTAAGTTCACCTATGTATATAGACTAGCCTTAGAGAGCGCTCGAAAGTGTGTTATTTATTTAACGAAAAACATTAATTCTCAAACTGCCTCCTATTTGTTGCTTGAGGTACGACCTGAACAGTATATAAGCGACACAGTTTCTGGGAAAGTCCGACTTCCTCGGAACCCAACAGAGTGTGATATTGCCACATCTGAACGCCGGTAGACTGTTTCTGAATATTGACATGCATGAGCCAAGCCACGGCTCACTTGTTTTTTGTGATTGAAACTCTACAACAGCCAAATTTACGAGTCAGTGTTATACCTTCAAACGCAGAATTTTTTTGACTAAGTTCCAATTACACAAATGAAAAACTTGAAAATCTTGTCATGGGTAGGATTCGAATCTTGACCCTCCGAGTGAGAAGCGATTGCTAGTACCACTACGCCACGGCCACGCCATATACGAGTAACTGATTTATATGATGAAGTATGCATATATGTAGAGGTCCTCAGAGAAGACGGCTGCAGACGTCTTCGAATGTCTTCAGACAGTCAGTGAAAATGAAAATTGACTTACTGACGTTCAAGTCACTTTCAATTATTGTAATTAAATATCAGGATATTGGGGAAGACCGTGATCCAGTATGAGTAAACTGGCAGGCCCTGTTTCTCACCTTGAAGGCAGTGTTAGTTGGAATCTACTTAACTAACAACTTTGACTGAGGTAGCAAATAGAGTAAAATTTGGAGGGCCACCGTTGGAGAGTTTATTAACGCAGTTTATTAACGCAGACATAGTTTTTTCAAAACTAACATCATAGTTTTTCCAGTGCAGGCCACTAATGGGATTCACCTGAAGTGAGAATTGCCCTTACGATTGTGGTGTAGACTCAGTGCATGATGTATTCGATTTCTGAGTTAGCAATTGTTTTGTTCTTTTAAAGGAAGAGGTTGGTGTAGTATTGGGTTGCCATGGCTATCAATCAGAATTTGATGGTATTACGACACAAAACTAAATATCACTGTCCTGAGTGTCAAACAAATCGATGTATTGTACCATGTTTTCAGGTCACATTCATCAACTGAAAATACGTCCACTGCAAATGAGACGAGCTACTGGCGGTAGCTTACGTCACTACCCAAAAATCGAATCCATTTAAATTTTTGAAGAAAATTTTCACGAATTTATATCGGCATATTGAAACAAATGAAATAAAAATATAAATTCGCTTATTGCTGTGTAGTATTGTGACTCACATTCCAATATTGGTAAGGAACTGAGTAGAAAAAACAAATGTTTAGAAAATTTTGAAAACTTTTTTACATTTCAGATCCTCGGTTACGTTCTCTAAATGTTTGGAGAATATTTTTTGTGTATATAACAATGGTAATCAAATATGTAATTGTAAAATTTATTAAATGGACACTGAATTGACAATGTAAGCGTTAGCTTCGTTCTGAATGTGACGATAGGGTGTGAGAAGGGATGTTCAGTAGAACAAATTGTTGCGGTAAATGACATTCTCATTGCACCCACTATGCATACACTGGCACGCATTTTCAGTTTATTGCATCCGGCCTGCGTACACCTTTGCTCCGTTTTTTTTTAGTTTTTTTTTTTATAATTGACCCTTGCACAAGGGATTTTATGTATCCTTAATATTTTTTCACATAGCGCCGGCGAAAGGAACTTAGGGAGGGAAAAAAGGGAGATACCGATGAGCGTTGGTTTTAACTGTTTGCAAGTTATAGTTACTTGGAAAAAAAGGGCATTCCATAAACGAGTTGCACAACTTAGGAAAGAATCAGGATATTTCAGTGTACGTCAGAAGACAAGCTTGAGAGTGTACTGATGAGGATTCAAAGCGAGACGGGTGTTACGGTTAAAAATTTAAAGGGGCGGAATGCTACTGGCCATTTCGGTGGATAACTGGTGGCGAAAATAGCGATAAAACAAGGTGAGACAGGAGTTTCTCCGACGTTGTTCGAGGATGTCGGATGACTGTGTAATACTGGCGTCACCTATGAGTTTTATCGTACGATTTTGGATAATATCTAGCAAGTGCAAAGAGGTCTTAGGGGCTCTTGTCCAGATGTGGGCATTGTACTTCAGTTTTGGGCAGATAGACGCCTTATATATTGAGGCCAAGTCAGAGAGGGCGAAATATTTCTTACATCGCTTGGGGAAACCTAGACATTTCGCAGCATTTTTGGCGACATCGAATATGTGGTCATTCCAACGTAAGTTTTCGCTGACATACCTACCAATAATGGTAAGTTTTTCGATTTAGACCATGCAAGTGTCATTCATAGATAATTACTGGGTGTTTAAAATTCGCACTAACGAGCATTGTGTTTTGAAACCATTAAATTCTACTCTGTTGATAGTTCCCCAATTAGTAGTTTGGGAATTTAAATTGCTTATAATACGATGTCGTTCCCGTTCTGCAGCCTAAGAATAGGGGCGTGAAGTGGCAGACAAGAGATCAGTGATGAAAATTAAAAAGAGTGTCGGAGACAGAACGGAGCCCTGGGGCACACGAGCATTTATTTTGTGAATATTAGACTTGAAGCCATCCAAGATAACTTGAATTAAACGTTCCGAAAGGTAGTTTCTCATCCATTGAAGAACAGAGTCATGAATCCCAAATGCACGCATTTTCGACAAAAGAGCCTGCTGCCAGATCTTGCTTTCACCAGATTGGTGTAGACTGTGGTTCCACTTTTCTGTAAGACATGCCTTCAAATGACGATATAGGTGACTAGAGTACATCCACAGTTCTTTTTAACTTGGTGGTCTATAGCGACACCCTGACTTCGTATATGATTTTCTTGATATGGGTATTTTAGTTTAGTTTTTGATCAAAGTTTTGATGAACTCAGCAACTTTATATCCCTTGAAAAAATGCCATTAGCAAACTAAAAAGTTCTGAGACTTAATTCACATCGGAAAGTAAGTCATGGAGTTTGTGGTTTCGTCTTTTACTCCAATTGGTACTTCTAGAATGAAGAATTTTTGCTAAAACATGGTAAGTTGATGTGATATGGCTTTGTACGAGTATATCGTAACTGTGAAGGCAGAGCTAGAACCACATTCTCGAAGTAAGATGTTTTAAATGCATTTATTTTGGCAAGCCGGAGATATGTTTCCTATTAGCGAAGTTAATATTCACTAACTGACTTGTTAACTAGCTCGCAATTGCTCTTTTTAATATGTGTTCCTATTTACAGGTTTCCTTGCATATTAACAACATTCTTCAAATGATGTTAACTTAATTAACATGCTATAGATGCTATCTACGTAAAGGAAAATGTATTTCGTAATAACACTTACTTAGTGAATCCTTTTGTTTAGGAGAGTAAAGAAAGCAAATGACGACACCTATCCATGGTTGAAAATGAGATATCTATTATACACCGTCGCATTTCATTATGGTCCGGAATTCAGCTTTAGCATTGTTATTGGTTTTCTCTCAGATTTGGCTCTACGTAAGCCTTTTTATTTCCATTAGTATAGTCTTTTTGAAGACATTGATTGATAACCAAGAGGCTCTTACATTTATGAAAAGCATAATTCATACAACCAGATCAGGAAGAATTGCTCCACCTCTTTGGTACTATCAATTCTTAAATGTCTATATTTAGATGTGATCCATCAGATTTCGTAGGATAGTTGAGATATGATTTCTCCCTCCAAATATGACAGGTTTGCAAATTACATAAGACTAAAAAGACTAGGAACTGCTTATAAATGATTTAGTGAGGGAGAAAAATCTTCTTTTGAGTAAAAAATTGTTCCTTGCATATTCAGTGTCGTCACTTGTGGTAAATGGGGTAGAAGATATAACATTAACTGACCAACGTGGGTGAACGTAAGGAGAAAAAAAAGCAACCATTAATCCGAGCAATATCCTTCTACTGGATCTAAAATTCACTCTCTTATACAAATTTACAGATAAGAAGATACATATTTGAACACAACAACTACAATATTTTATTGTTTAAAGAAACTTTGTCTTTATCTAGGCAAATTCTTCGTTATCATTAAACGGCAACTTGACTGACATAATCGTGCGTTTATTTCAAATTCCTGTGACTATATGTCCGCAAAAGTAGTATCCGTCAACAAGTTTATTCCAACGAAAACTCATTAATGAATCTTCGAAATTTAAACTGGACCAAAATTAGCGATGGTATCTTTGCTAAGAGATCCCTTTGATGAACTTTAGAATATAGTCAAAAAAAATAAATAGATTTTTCGAAAAGTAGTCCACGTCCACCCTTTTGGCAAGTGATTTGCTCTGAAATTGTATCTTTTGATAGAGTAGTGAAGTACTGTTTGCATTTGCTTATTTAAGTCTCTTCCTCCTCAATGAGTGAAGAGCACTATCAAAGTCTGTTTACCATAATTTTCAGGCTTAAGTGCATGTATGCCTTTTCTTTACAAATCATTTCCAATGAATTCTATTTAACTGCTTAACAGCCGTGCATCACATACGAGTATATCTAGAGAGGTACAATTTTTTCCCGTATTTGTTAAGTAAATTCCTTCGCATAGCTTTTCAACAGAATTATCTTTATGATTGTGAACCACTTTTCGCAAATATTGATGTATGGATCCAATATAATACAATTTCACACATTTGTTTGGAATACAATAGTCGCAACCTAGATTAAACTTCATAGAATACGTAGAATTTCTGATTACCATGTTCAGAGGTGCAGCAGATTATGCTTATTTGGAAACTTCTTACTGACTCAATCGTCAAATTCTTCAAGGAAGTATATGTATTCTCGTGTATTGCTAATGAGAATAAGACTTAAAGCATTCTAGTAGAGAATTTCTGTCACTTGTACAGTCCTGCTGAGCAATGTGGAACAATCTACCGATCTACAATAAATCATTATGTATTCTTCCTAATAGCATAGGCCTTATCCACAAGAACATTCGCAATTTACCCAACTGATTGTGATGTAGAATAAGAAGAAATCCGATGTTATCTGATGCAAAATGTGCCAACTTAGCCATTGGTGATATGATAAACATGGAGGAATAGTATCTTTCATGAACGCCTTTGCTTCTAAGATTGTCGTTCATTTGGACTTAACTTGAGCGCTTATTCCTTCGCGACTTACACTAGAATAAGCTTATTTCCTAATCGCGAAATGCTCGTACCTCGCTTCTGGGGCAGCTACCTTGCTGCTGTTACCACTGTCAAATATTTCCATTTGACATTAATACTGTATGCGCTAGATTAGGGCTTCTTTCCGACACGGCTTTGCGCTCCGGCTCCAACATTTTGACATTTTTTTCTGTGCGCCTTTTTACATCGCATATCGTTCAGGCGCTAGTGCTTACTATATTTGCTATTGTTTATCAGTGGGAGTTAGTTTGTAACATAGCGTTTCATTACTCTTGTTCTTTCCGATATCTAAGGCTGAATTAATGTGGAAATCGCGTAAGCACAAGCGGGAAAACCCTCCTAATCATAATCGTGAAACGCGTAAACGACAGGCAGATGCGAAATAGGAAGCGAACAAACACCGAATTCGATACGCTAGACTTAAACTAAATCTCGAAATGGCGGAGAGAAAACGTAAAACCGAAGAACAACAAGTTGATGATTCCATTTCAGAACCTCCGCGAAAAGTCTGCCAGCGAGCGCGTCGCTACCGTGTTCGGTTTAGGATCGTTTGTGAAACACGTGCTTCGCCAGCACAGAAAAACAGTTAACACAATTTCCAAAATGGCACTTTATGTACTTAACGCGCCTTCATCTTTTTGTGTCTGCTGTTATCGAACCATAGACTTTCAGCTGCGTACCTTTATCAGTTCTCTAGCGCGTAGGTCCAGAAGCTTTCACCTTTCTTGCATAATGTTTGCAATTTATCGTTTAAATTCAAGTTGACCTATTTCCGGGAAATTAACACGCAATAATTGCCAAGCGTTTTGCACAGCTACGTCAATCAGACACATAAAGATGCTGCTCAACCAATTTTTACCTCTGCTGACAGTTTTGTAGAGGCTTATGTTTTGATCAGTTATAGCACATCCACCCACTGTGTAGGACGGTTAATCTTGCGAGTGGAAATCTTAGGACAATTGGAGTCGCAAAAAAATCATAAGTCTATCTTTATGCATGAAAAGGACGAGACGAACCAGCACAATGAGTGAAGAAACTAAGCTAAGCCTAACTAACAAGTGCAACTCCCTATAAGAGGTCCAGGTCAAGTTTCGAAAGATCTATATCAGGTTTGCCTTTATTAAAGGTGGGTATAGCAGTAGGTTTGAACAAAGCCTTTTGATGTTGTCCCATTGAAACTAGAGGTGAGTTTGCATTATATGGTGGAAGGAATTAATTGGTGGATGGTGCAGATATTTTGTGCACCACGCTGGCCGTGGCGAAACATCCTCATCATTCCGAGACATAATTTCTTCTTTACTCAGCTTTGCGCTAAAGACGTCGTTTGGTATTTTTTTTTATTTGCCCTTAGAGTGCGAACAATATAAGTCTGTTTTGTATAATATTCCTGTGTCAGTCCACTACACGTATAGACTTTTTCTACGTAAAAATATCTTCACTTATTGAGAAGTTCCTCAGAGAGTTGCATGTACAAATTTTTGGCAACCTCGGTTTGATGTTACTGTTTCTGATAACTTGAAAAGATTTACTCCATATTGTTGGGTCTCATTAGGGACATATTGCCTGATAATAAGGTAATTTTCTCACACCATGAGAGTTTCGTCGATAGTAAAAAAGACTGCAGTATCAGCAGATCAGGGCCGAATGCCAGCGTAGGCCGGATACACACAAATATAGTGCTCCGCGGTTTCGTAATCACTCTCACTACAAGCATCGCAGGATGTATAGCTTACATACTTACTCGAATGTACTAAGCCAAACCGCAGTGCCCAATAAGCCCATAAGCAGTCTGAAATCTTTTCTGACGGAGAACATGAGGAAAGATGCTGACCTCCATAGAGACGTGGGAGAGCAAGCCATTGGTAGTTATGCGCACAAGAAACAAAGCCTTAACCGAGATCGCAGGCAGTTCTCACCCAGATTCGGATCCTGAGAAACTAACCTCCGACCCTTGGCAATCAAGTTTATCGGCGATTTAATTTCTCGTAGTCCCACTATGATCTGGGACTCAAACAAGACTCAGTGAATTCCAACTGGGTTTAGAGAAGATTTAAATCCTCGCAATAAGTTTGAAGTCGTAAGAGGGTTCATCAAGAATTCAAGTATAGCTTTGCTGTCACTACAGATGGACACTCTTTCTTTCCACTTTTCTTTCCAAAGATTCTTTACAATATTCATTGCCATCTTGGATGACAGACGCAAGTTTTCCTGACGCTGTCGTCCTCCAGAAAGACACCAGCGCCACAATTCAAACTCGGTTTTAAAGCCATCCGGGAATACTCAGTACATTGCTTTCCTCATTCAGATTATGACTGAAGCTATTCCTGCTTCTTCTTTTCCAACTGACGATGCCTTTGAGAATGCAGCGCATGATATGAAGATCCGGATTCATCAGTGCGTAAAGAACAGAGCCAGGCGTGCTAGAGAAAACTAGTCTTTTCAGTCTGGTAAAAGCCGCAGTGATACTTGTATATGTCTCATACTCATATTTTCGTAAATGCTTGTTTTACGAGACAACAGTCGCACTGACTAAAACACAGCGATTGGCAAGAGCAACTCTTAGTTTGATTTATAGTGAGATGTCATTCTAAGATCTAAGAGCGGAGACGAGGTATAATTACTTGACTATCGCAAAGCTGTAGCTGTCTATTGTGACGTTCTGTCGGATTAGTCGATGTAGTGTGTCTTTTCTTGTTGACAGAATATTCATAGTTTTGCCCTCATTCGCGGCTTTATTCATTTTCGACGCATCTGTTCCAATACTTGCGAATGCACAAGTGACAGTTGGGCCAAGGATGCAAGTAGTTGTACAGACTTTTGGAAAATTATGCCTTTGGTGTTGTATTACAGCGCATCACCTTGCTTAAATCCTTTTTAACATGAAAGGTCTCGAAGAGATTTTTTCCGATCTTTGCGGAGCAGGGTGCGTTTGGTATCGTCATTCTGCACAAATATCTATATGCGTATAGATGCTGTCATATGCGTATCGATTTAGACTTCCTGAGATTTTTCCAGGATCTGCCGTTGTATGAATATTTGATCGATTGTGTTGTGGACTTACCTAAAACCGAACTGACAGAAGCTAATGTGATCGTTTATAAATGACTTCAGGAATTCACAGAAAGTGGGGGATAAGATCATATATGTACGGACAAACAGAGATAATATTCCATTCTTCAGGCATGCTTCTGCCGACAAAGCCTTGGAAACGAGTTAGAGCATGCTCACTACCAAGTCATTTCTCGCCGCCTTAACTAACTCGACAGGTAGGCCGTCCGTCCAGCAGCCTTGTTCTTCCTAGGCCTGTTAATACTCGTAGTCTGCAGAAGTTGTCTTTCCATATCCTCAGTACCGACTGTGACTCTACAACTATGATTGTTCATCTCTATAAGCCTCTGTTCGGATCGTGTTGTTTTTACTTTTTGGTAAAACTTCCGAACATTGTTCTTGGAGTAGCACCTCTCTACTTCCTCGATTGCGCGTTTCTCATGCTTTTTATATATCCTACAGAGAACCTGATATTGTTATTATATCTTTTACTAGTAGAGCTCATGGGCCTCTCTCGTTCTTCTATGAAGTGCCTCTTCGTAGACGAGTTGTTTCCTTATGTGTGCTCGTTTCCATGGAGATGCTCGGGTGAAACCCAGCACATCAGTTGCCGCATTTCTGATGGCTTCCTAGAATCGATGCTACAATCTTCAGCACTTAACGTTAGTTGCATTGGACATGTCGAGAGGTTGAGGGATACTTGATCGGTAAAGACTCTGGCGATTAGTTAAGATTGCGATCATTCAGCATTAAATTTTCCCATAGTACTTCTTTTTTGTTGTGGTGTTCGAGTTATCCGTGTACTTACTTTATCTACAACGAGGTGTTGGTCCGAGAACATTCGAAAAGTTTGGATATCTCAACATAATACTGGAAGAGTGTCTGATGTCGATCACTACATGATTAATTTGGCTGACAGTTTGATGAACAGGTAACTGCCATGTCTCTTAGTGAAACCATGTATGCAACTAATTAGCCTTAGTCCATTTCGAGATGAGTTGTTGTGCAGGCTATGCGCTGTCAGCCAAAAATTTCCTCTCTTACTATTTTGGCATTAAGATCACCTAAAATGATTTGAACGTCATACTTCGGACGTTGTATGTAAGTTTTATTGAGTGCTCGTAGAAATATTATTTGACTACGTCGTCCTTTTTCCGTAAGTGCGTGAACGCATATCAGTCTTATGTTGACGAATAGAGCTTAAGACTTCTTGACTAAATCTGCTGCCTAAAACAAATCCGCACTCAAATACTATAGACGCTTCTAGTTTTATTTTTAGTAATCACCGTAATACCATATTATACGTACATGTCACAGTTTTTAATTCTTCTTTTGCCCGGCTCATTGTACATCGTACGCCTTTTCTCGTTTTGGAGGGACGTTAACAGCAGATCCGTCCTGATCTGAGGCTATAGGTTGCATCACAACAGTGAGCTTTTTACGTGGCCGAGTAGTTAACCTCACGCACAACCCTCAACTAAGAGGGCTAGACACTTTTATGACTCCTTGACTTAAGGTTTATCCTCCACCATCTCTATTTCAGCATTCTTAGTAGTCCTGAAAAACCTTGCTGACGTCAGCTCTAAATACTTTGAAGAAGCCTATATAATGCACTTGCAACACTAACCCTTTATTATGTGAATGCGTCTGCCATACGTTCACCTTTTGCGGCTCAGTCATTTCTGACAGTGAATTACGCCTATAGTATTTTTATTTTATCGTGCTCAACACTCGCGTTTATAAGATTTGTAGGTTACGTACGGTTGGCTGACACCAGTACGAAGCGACTACCACGAGGTAGCGCGGGTTGATGCCGCTCAGTGCCAACCTTATTCATCCACCCCTCACTGCCGTGATATAAGTAAGTGTAAGTAATTTGAAACAGTGTAAGTAATTTACAATTTAACGTTGCCACCGTGGGAATTTTCAAAATTGGTTTCACGTCAATGTGTTGATTTATTTATTTAATATTAACTTTCTTTTAGATTGTAGAAACATTGTTCTCTTTATTTCCGTTGTTTCTGGTAGACAAACATAAAGGATTCCAGTTGGGCTATACTCTTTATTGTATCGTGCAAAATAAAGTGTCAGGGAATGTTCAGTTCTTTATCATTTTCATATAACTGTGCGTAGATATATATGTAGTATATAAACAGTGATTTTTTATGAAGAACACATTTTCATGTCTCTATATAATGCAATTCGGAGGGATAGAAAATGATTGAAACGAAAAAGTAAATACGAACACTTCCAGTACACCCTGTGTTAAGCAAATATGTTTGAGTACAAAAATTCTTGTCAATATTTAAGCCATTAACCCGTTTTGGTGTAACTGAACTGCTCGTTCATTGTTATGGAAACGGGAATTGAAAATTCTTCTCCCACCTTGGTGCTAATTAATAGCGCCTGTATCGTCAATTCCATACCGGTGGAGGCACTTAACATAAGTCATTTAGCGTTTGGTTAGTTTATTTCCGAAGAGTGCTCCAAAAAAAAATATTACAAAATCATGAAGTTAAGACTTTTATGTCTCGGATTAGTTTTGACAACACAAATTGCTGCTAAAGAGGAGAAAATCCTTTCCCGGAAGCGACGATACCTGTCTTTCCCAGATGGTTCATCATTTTCGGTTTGTATTCGTCTCTAAAGTGGATCATATCTAACATGTGTACCCTGGACTGTGTGACGATTTGTAAATTGATGAATATTTAAATATTTATATTACAGGCTTCAATATGCATGACTATTGGTGTGGTTGGCAATCCAGTTTTGGAATACTTGAGTTATGCTATCAATTGGGGCGTAGCGTACAATCTTCCAAACAATACGTGGGTGGAAGAACATAAGCACGGATTCAAACATTCAAAGGAGGAAGAGCTCAAAATGAAAAGCCGCAACCGGCGCGATTTATATGAAGCCATTGAGATTGCTTTAGACAGGTGCATAAATTCTTCCCCCTTAAGCATACAATGTCTCAAAATGTTGTTAAATCTATAGCATAGGTCTAGACGGCCGCCATTGTCTGAGTCGAGCACTCTGTGAAATTACAAATTTCTTCCCTCCTGGTCTTGGAAATATGGTTGAAAAGATCGTAAAAACCATTTTTAGGTAAAATTTGATCTTGAATTCAAATCAAATGAAAACATTACCATTAATATATACTGTTTGGTAGCTTTCCTGTTCATGATGACCCAAATTTTGTGGACCCCGAAGCTAACCATTATGATGTAGCATTTTATCATGGCCGGAAAAATGGAGACTGTGAGTGGCTTTATCCGAATTGTCACTTTTCGCTGCTTGAAATGGCATTAGGGGACTATTCTATAGAGCCTGTTAAATTTGGACCTGGAAAAATGATTAATTTTATGTAAATTTTTAATTTAAAAATAAATATCTCTTAAGTAACCTAATTCGTTTTGGTCAAGTATTTGGAGGTGAATTTCGTCTAACTGCAAGCACACCTTTGACTTCGACATTAAGAAAGGAACTTCATTTCCGCAGACCAATTTAAATAATCTATGTATCTTCGCCTTCTTCCGTCACAAAGTTAACGTGTTCGATTTAATAAGCGTGTAGAAATGCAATGAATTTGTAGTGTTTTGTTTAAAACCGGGTTTCGAAGGTCGCAAAAATGTGCAATATTACCTCCACTACTACACATCACACCATATCACTTGAAAACTGTAACAGATAAATGGGGCTCTCGAGAGTATAACTACAAGTGGTCTCGCTTCTATAGGAAGCAAATATGTTATTAAACAAAACAAATGCTTCTCAACATCCTAGGCAGTCAACGGCCGCTTTTGTGACATTTTACCAAAAATAATTACACATGCGTGACACACATTTAAGGGTTTTTCGAAAACAAAATTTTCTAGACTGCCCTTGGGAGCCAGCTTTGTGAGTGATGATAACGATGCGAGGTATCTTCTCTAGAACCCCGTTCTTGTAGCAAGCTATCGACCATCCCAATTTTTAAAGCATTTGCGACTGGATTTTCATTTTGATTGGGAACATGACTTAACCACTTGTGGTACTTAATTATATGCCTTCAGATTTATACACCAAATTGACGTGGAGGGAAGTTACTATTAGTTTCTTCCTATAGCAAAGTTATTTCACGTCCTTCGAACCGGAGGACTATACAACTCTACAACACCTAACCAATTGCAGAATTTCTTGTATTTATTGATGTAGCTATACACTTATATGTAGCTCGCATATTTCGTGTGAATTTTTTGCAGAATCAAACAACGTAAAGGCGGCTAAATATTAGTATAAATTTGTTTTTATAATTTACCCGCGCCTAAGGGATTACGATACCCTTTTACTGTTGCCACGGCGCGGGCGGAAAGATCGAAGGAGGAGAGTGGTTTGAAACTCAGGTATATTTGGTTTCAATATTAGCTCTCCGGGGGTGGGAGTCCGAATAGGACGGAGAGTTTTTTCTTTACTCGGAATGATTCGAACGTTATCAATTTTCACGCTTGTTTTGTGCTTGAAACTCTACAAATTATTTCTATTATCAAACATAATAAAGATTTCGTCTATGCTATTACTAATATTAAACTAAAAATATTATAAAGAGGTACAATTTGTTTGCTTGAAATTAAGGGGTAATCTCCAGAACTACACCATCCATTTGTAAGTCAAGTCGGAAAAAAACCCTGCTTGGCTGCTTTATCGACGTGCGATGACCAAATGGATGGATATGTATGATATGTGGTTTATTATTCATCAGTGGATCTAGAAAAAAGTCAGCGGCACGAAATACCATGCTCAGTCCAAAAGATCTGCTTCCTCTGTTCGTCTATTTGAGGCTGTGCTGAACCGTTGGAAAGTAGAAGTTTTGTTTTTACGTATATAACATTGAAGTCTTAAAGGCCATTAGTTCCTTAATTTCATCGACATCATGTGGAGTGGATGGTATTTCACATTTTGTAATAAATGTCCTAACCGATATTTTTTAATCGTGCCGTGTTTAAAAGAGTCTTTTCTGATGGCCTTAAATGTGCAGATGTTATCCCATTGCTAAAAGAGAGAACCCTCTACTGAAGTTCGTAATTTATAGACCCATCTCACTTCTTCCTGCTTTCACCAAAATATTTGAAAAACTCATGAAGAGCTGAATAGTGGGCTTCTTAAATAAAACGAAATTCTTCAATCCAGTTCACTTTGGCTTTCAAAACGGATGAACTCTTACGGTTTTGTTCGCAAATAATGTCTAACCTTAATGGCAAAAAATATACAGCCGGCCTATTTATTGATATAATCAAGACGTTTGATATGGTCACCATAAGTGTTTATTAGGAAAACTGGAAAAGCAGTTTTGGTTACGCTCTTATCTTCGAAATATGTCGCAAAGAGTTAGGTTAGATGAGAGAAGGAGCTAAATTGAATTTTTTAATCTGTGTGTACCACAAGGCTCTGTTTTATGACGGATACTATTTTTAGTGTATATAAATTCACTGTTTACCCTTAATTACAAAGGTTAACCTACTGCTGTTGTGGATGATATAGGATGCACTTACGGTTTAAATAGTCTTCTAGACGTGGTTTCCGATATCAACTTAAACTGCGACTTAAACTTATTTAACATTGATTTCACGAATATCATTCAGTGAGCAGCTCTAAAACTAAATTAATATTCTTCCGCTTGTCTCCATCGCACAAATTTGAAACAAATCTGTACTTTCATGCACCTGAGTGTCAAAAATACAAATTGTATAATTGTAAGTGTACGTCTGGTCTTTCCTCTTCCACATACTGTAGTAGTTTATTTTGTAGTGATAAATGTTTTTTGATAGAGTGTATAGACCATTTTAAATACTTGGGACTAACCCTTGACTCTAAAATGTGTTTTACACATCATATCGATACATTACGGAAGTATTTCCAATTCACGCTTGGACATTTTTTTATCTGTGTAATTTATGTTCAAACAAACTTTTAAAAATGAATTTTTTATTCTAAGCTTTAGTATAGAATTGTTTGTTAGGGCAGCCTGTATTTCAACAATATACGACCCCTTCTATCTTGCAGAAATTTATTTTAAGAAAAATTTGCTGAAATCCTCGTAACCATCCTAGTTATTCTCTATTGCATGACATACAAATTTTCCCAGTTTGTCACTTGCATTGTTTTAAGGGTTTGAAAACGTTCTTTATGAAGTCTGGTAATCGTAACTTCGGTTTAATTTCAAACTATAATTAACGTGAAAACTCCTCAAACGTATTAGGTTCCGTACTACTGAATATTGAAATTTTTTCTCAGTCTTAACCTTCCGTTTTTTTATCAGCCGACTAGAACAATATTAATACCTGGAATGTTCATCAACCATTTAAAATATTGGCTCTTCCAATTTAATTAATCTTAATTTTTGTTTCTTTTTGACAATCTGCATCTTTTACAATTTAATACTGAATTTATATTTACCTTTCTACTGTTAATGCTATATTCCCATGGTCATACCCCCAAAATACTATAAATTTGAATTGAATATGACCATTGCAGTGGCATTGAATTCTATTTTTTTATATTTTTATATCTTATATCGGGAAACTTTTTTTAAACATTAACACATTTCATTTCCGATCAACTATCATGCGATAAAATATTGCCCCACCTTAAAAAGTAGATTTGATAAATGAGTTACAGACCGCTTTAAACAGCCATAAGATAAGCATTCGTAGTTTTGAATACAATATAGAACAGAACCTCTCAAAAAACCTACAATTAATTATCCACGCTGATCGCATAACACCAAACAAGCACCATGGTAGGTACAATGCGCCGACGATAAACGAGGTTGGCGTCCTATTAGTTGATGAAGGCAAATGATCCGGAAGTATAGTACTAATAGTAGAGGTGACCAGCTAAAAACTGTTTTTGAGATGCACCGTGCTTACGATTCGTTACTATATCCTTGAATGTTAGTAACAGGGAAAAACGGTTATTATCTGACTATCTCTCGGCAAGATTCTGCAAAACACAAAACGGTTTCATCTACGAGTAGGTAACTTTTTTAATGCTTTACATTATTATAGAGATTTGTTCAGTCAGTATTGTGTCAATATGATGGCTAAAATGATATCGGAAAGATTAAATTGCTCGTATAGATGTCGGAACCAACAAAAATAGAGAACCGAAAACAATACTCAAGTTCATTTAGGAGACGCCTGGCATCAAAATGCTGATGTAAATGCTACAAATATTGGACTTACCTTCATCTTTTACCGGTTCTCAATTTGGAAAAGGAAAAATCCTGTTTTCAAACACTGGTAGTAGCGCTGAAAATAAACTGGGCAATAGATTGGGTCGCAAAGTTCATAGTCTCGAACACCTTACGGATGCAGTACATTCTAGTACTGAAAATCTTCTACTAAGAGACTATCATTGACTTTGTTCAAGTGCAATAGTATACATATACAGTACGTACTCGATTAACGCAACTCTCGATTCACGCAACTCCTCGATTTTCGCAACAGATAAATTTTCACAATTGTTCACTCAGTAATCGCAACTTTTAAAAAATTCTTATTCGATAAGTGCAACTTTTGTTTATTTCTATCTGTTCTTACTCTGGTTCCTGATTTTGTTTGTGTTTTTTGTGTATTTTTATTGTCTGGGCAGTTATTTTACTGCTATTTGTAAGTTCGCTGTGGGGACTTAATTGATGTGCAGCTGTTGCGATGGTAGTTGGATGAATGTATCTTTTGAATGAAAGTTGTTTATTTCGTGAGTTTTGTTTAGTGGTCGGTCGTGTTTTTTATTCTCAAAAATGGGTATAACGAAAAAAATTGTGAAACTATCAATTCAAAATAAAAGTGAGATTTTAGAAAAAATAAATAAAGGCGCTTCAATAAAATCAATATGCAGTGAATATAATGTTCACAAATCTACAATAAGCATATTAAAAGAAAAAGAGCATTTAATAAGAAGTTTTGTTTCTAATGCTAAATGTGGACCAAGGAAGAGGATTACATTAAAGAAGTGTGAATTGCCTAAAATGGAAAAAGCCTTGTACAAGTGGTTACTTAAGCAAAGGAAGCTTAATGTGCCAATTTCCAGCGAGCTCCTTAAATCAAAGACGATCCAGTTGCACGAAAAAATTAAAGAGAGAGCAGGATCTTTTAGGGCGAGCAACGGTTGGTTGATTAATTTTAAAAAAAGACATGGAATTCGAATGCTAAAAATCTGTGGTGAAAAACCTTCCAACAAACAGCAGCTTGTAGATCCTTTCTTAAAAAAATTCAGGGAAAAAATAAGACAGCTCGATTTGACTCCAAATCAAATTTATAATGCCGATGAGTCCGGCTTATTTTACCGACTATTGCCGGACAAAACACTTGTCAGCTTTAAGGAATCTTCGGCTCCTGGTAGAAAGACCAGTAAAGAAAGAATAACGTTTCTCGCCTGTACTAACGCTTCGGGTTTGCACAAAGTGAAGCTATTTATCATCGGTAAATCGATAAATCCAAGATCTTTTAAAATTGTAGACCCCAAACCCGTGGTATATAAGGCAAATAAAAATGACTGGATGACCTTGGCTTTTTTTGAACGATGGTTCCACTCCACATTTGTGCCTGAGGTAAGAAAAATTCTTTTGATCATAGGTCGCCCTTTTTAAAACGTTTTTCTGTTCTTTTAAGGTAAGAGCTGTAATGTGTTGATGACTTCACATTGTGATTGGCAAGATGAAGATGAGTTACCTCAGAGCTCAAATTATCAGTAAATACGCGGTTGTAGAATCCATATCAACTTTTTTCAATGATATTTCTCGCAGCGAATTGATTTCGAATGATGAAATAAATGATTGGGTTTGCGAAACCAATTACAACAATGAGGAAATTCAACAAATTGAAGAAAATGAGTCAGCCGGATCTGATGAAAGTGAACCCGAGGTTGATATTCCTGCACCTAAAATAAAGGCTGAGACTGCAATAAAAAGCATAAACACAGCAATTCAATGGGCTGAACAAAACTTAGTCCCTATAAAACTAATTTTTAATCTTCAAAAATTACGAGAAATGGTTATACTAAAAAAATCAACAAATTCAACAATCCAAACGAAATTTCCCAATTAAAAACAAAAAAAAAAACAATAAGTTGCTGAATATAAAAATGTATGTACTAAATGAATTATCTTGTTTCCTTTCTTTTTTACACAATTATATTATAATAATAAAAAAATGTTGTTGCTAAATAAACTGATTTCTGGTTTTGATCTTGAATTCAACTCTTTTAAAAATTGACTCGGTTATTGCAACAACCTCGGTCATTGCAACTAACCTCGGTTTCTATTAGTTGCGATAATCAAGTACGTACTATATGTATATCACCCAAAAACGAAACAGTCAATGAAATACAATATGATTTTATTTTGCAAAAAATTCCTGAACAATTAAAACATTATAAGTCAATTGATATAGTCAACAATTAACCTACCCGAAATGCTTCTAGCCTGTCACCACACGACCTGATGTTAAACAACATCGGTACCCCCATCATGGTGTTAAGAAATTTAAGCCTAACATGTGCAATGACACAAGACTATTAATAAAAGACTTGCGAGATAATTTAATTGTAGCAACCATTCTCACTGGGCCAGTAGCCGGAAAACTAGCCAGGTAATTAGTGCACATTCCACGTATTCCGATGATACCGACGTGCTTATCTTTTTGTAGATGGAGACTAAATTATTAATGTAATTGAACTTGTTGTAGTATTTTTGGAAACCACTCATGTTAAGTGTTTCTAGTTGCCTGGAAAAAGAATATCTTTCGGGCGCAGCTGGGATGGAACGCCGAAACGTTCGATTAGGAAGGTAGGGCCACTCACTATATCTTTTAAACAGTTGCAGTTTCCGATGAAAGCGTAATTTGCCCGCATAATAAATAAGTCACAAGGACATATATTCTCGCTGGTGAGTATATAAGGAGTGCTTTTCCCAAGAACAATTATATAATAGCTTATCTCGATTGGGATCTCCCGAAAACCAACACATATTTCTCTTAGAAAGTAATAGAACATTGAATATAGTATACAGAGAAGCCTTGCCTTAACTTAACTTAACTTAACCTTATTAATAGGTCGTTAGCCGGAATTTGTTGGCTGGGGATGGCCAACCCATCCTCTCCGGACCTAAATGCGACCAATTGCTGCCATTCTGGTGGGATCTGTGAATAGTAGCCCCTATGATGATGTTCCTCCCAGTCGCCACCTGTAAATAAAAATCAGTTGAAGTCGCTGATGTCATTTTTGTTTTGTCGTCCCCGTACATACGTCGCGTGCTGACGAAGTCGGCACCATCAAAGGACGGTCGGTCTTTCAGACACCACTTGCGCTGAAGACAAAATATTATATACATATATATATTTATTAAAAAAAAATATATGAATTAAATAAAAATAAAATTTAAATTTATTAAAAAAAAAAATAAAAACTTCACAAAAGAAACTTACTAACAAATGATTAGTTTTTAACTTTATTTCATTAAAACTATTGTATTATAGTAAGGCTACTCTGATTCTAGCCGCAAAAAAACTTACACCTAGGACTTACCGGTTTTAAACTTATCCGGCGCCAGCACTTGAAGGGTTCTCGCAACTTCGAAAATGAAAAACCACTTCCTTCTTCGCTCACCAAAAACAAAATTAAAATAAAACTCAAAAACTCAAAATGTATAATATATTCTTATTCACTAGTTCTATAATTATTATTAATTCCTTTTCTCTGTTGTTTTTTTCTGATATATGTCTTCTGTCACTGTTTCTTTTATTTTATTAATGATAATTTTTGTTTGATGTCTCTCCCATATTGAAGACGAGACAAAGGGTTCAAGCAACACCGATATCAGCCTCCTAGGAGTCGCAAGTGTGGAAAATAGATAACCATCGGCACATGTGATCGATGCCAAATGGCGAAAAAAGAGCGGATGTCCTTAATCTAATCCTCTCCCACGGATAATTTTCCCAATTTCGACCTTACAACAGGAACCAAATACCCAAAATTTATCAGCTCGCATATCTTAAATCCCGCTTCCAGCTCGCCTTCTCCCTCGGTTTCACGGGCCCCAGTCCCTATTTTCGATCCCCTTTCGCCGCCTAACGTTAAATTGACCCAAAAGAATATAGACACCACAGAATGCCGTTACGCTCTCTCTAGGCTAAGGGATAAAAAGATATACGAAAATATACCCACGTCTCTTTATAGCATATCTTTACGACAAATCCGACTCTGTTTGCTTTGAGGGAAAAACCAAAATAAGTATCATGGTCTCCATCCAACAGGAAGGCCTTCCTACCGATATAACTAGTCTCAGAAAGCTTTACAACAGGTACCACGAAATCTTCGACACACCTCCTCAATAGGTTGCGGATGACATCGTTGCTTTCCGCAACTATTTACACTCTAAAAGAGTTTCCCCCGAAAAATTTTTTCATTCCTAACTTGCCTTATTTACCTGCATCTCATCTACACTCCCCTACTCCTCTACGCAACAAACTACCTCTTACATTTTACTACCAAAACGTAAGAGGCTTGCGCTATAAAACTCGTGCTGTCTTGTCTGAATCACACGGTCTCTCTTTCGACGTCTATGCTCTTACAGAAACCAATCTTATCCCCGACATAAAGAGCCAGGAGCTATTTCCATCTTCTTATAATGTTTTCCGAGATGTCGATCACTCTCTCCCTATGTTTAATGATCCTGCCATCCCTAAAGCTGATTCTCCATGTAGAGGTGTCCTACTTCCCATTCACAATAACCTCAACTCTTCTCTCATTGCTATCTCTTCTTCTGTTAAACCTGACTTTGTTTCAATTAAAATAACACTTCCCAACAGGTCCCAGTACGTTATGTGTTGCTACATTCTCCCAGCTCAACCTATTGAATCCTACATCCTTGCTATTAAAGCAATTGACCAACAAATTGACCTAAGTGATTCCATCGACGATATCCTTATCTTTCGTAACTTTAATCTGCCCCTGCTAAAGTGGACTCCATCGGATGATCAGTTATTTTTTACCGCGTCAAACGCCAGTTCTTCCAAGGAATGTATTTTCATTGATATCATAACTGACTAAAGCCTTGCCATGTAAGTGGCGTCTCTAATTCTATCGGTAGGCAACTAGACCTTATTTTCACTAGTGATCCTATTAACTCCACAGTAACGTTGTGTCCCTTTATCTTATCAACTATCGACAACTTTCACCCCCCTCTTCTTCTCTCATTTTTCCATAACTCTCCATCCCAGCCCACTTCATCAACTACCATCTCTTCTTACATCTTCCATAAAGCTAATCTTCGCAAAATCAATACCTACCTTAGCTAATGTTCTTTTGATTTTACCAACCTATCCTTATCTGATGATCTCCATTTTCTACAGTGAAATATTTAATTCCATTTCTCTCTACGTCCCATTTTCACGGCATAAAACATCATCTATTTCACCTCCATGGTATAACAGAAGACTTCGCTCTTTACGAAACAGAAGAAGCAAATTATGGGCAGTTTTTCTTCGCACCAATTCTTATTATGACTACTCTAACTATCTTGGAACTTACCTGCAATTCACCAAGCTCTATAACTGCCTCTATCAGCGCTTTCTCGACACAGCGCAGTCCAACCTTATCAACGATCCTAAGACATTTTATCAACAAAAGAAAATCACAAAAATTACAAAAGAAAATCAGACGGTTATGCCCCCTCTCTCTCGTTCGATAAAATATCATCGACCACATATTATTGCCAATTATTTTGCAAACTTTTTTAAACAGTCATTTGCAGACAACCTCTTCGTACCCGACTCCATCTAATTCAAGTACCTTCCCAATTTCTCCATTGGCCCCTCTCTATCTCTACTTTTTGATCCCACTCTTATCGAAGAAAAGATACAAAATCTCAATGATGAATTTGTATCCCGTCTAGATGGGCTCCCAGAAATATTTCTCAAAAAGTGTGCCTCCAATTTTTCGCACCCACTTTCCTCCCTCTTTCATCTGTACCTCACACAAGGGGAATTCCCCCAAGTTTGGAAGACCTCTTTCACAACCCCTGTTCACAAAAAGGGATCAAAGAATGAAGTAACCAACTACCGTTCCATTGCTAAGCTCTCTCACATACCTAAAATGTTCGAAAGTTTCTTATATGAAGTTCTCAGGTTTCAGTGCAAGTCACTTACATATATCATCCAGTCAGCATGGATTTCTGAAAGGTAGATCAACTACTACAAACTTAGTTGAATTCGTATCCTTTGCGCTTTCAGCCCTAGAAAATGGCAACCAAATTGACGTTATTGCTACAGATTTCGCTAAGGCCTTCGATAAAATATCACATCAACTGTTACTTTTCAAATTGTCTTCCCTCGGTTTTGACCCCATATTGTCAAAATGGATATCTTCTTATCTGGAGAACCGTTACTACAGCCTTCGCTTTAAGTCAGCCTCCTTAACCCGGCTTTTTGCCACTTCAGGTGTCCCACAAGGCAGCCATCTAGGTCCCCTCTTTTTTATTTTAACAATAAACGATCTTGAGAAAATTATCAAACATTGCTCCGTATCCATTTACGCTGATGACACTAAGTTCTCCAAAACTATTTCTTTACCCCAGGACTCTGTTCTCCTTCAAGAAGACCTCGATAGGTTTTCTACGTGGTGTCTAAGAAATTGCTTTGAGCTTAATGTCTCCAAATGCCAATCTATGACTTTGTCTCGTAAGTCCAATTAATCCCCCTTTCGACTTTATTTTCTGCATGACCAACCTGTACCCCATTTTCAATCCCTTCGCGACCTTGAAATTGAAATTTTATACGATAGAGAATTAAACTTCCGTTCGCATATTGATGAGATAATCCTTAAAGCCAATTCATCGCTCAGTTTTATCAAACGTTGGTCTAAAGGATTTTGCAACCCTTATGTGACAAGGTCATTTACATTACCCTTGTCCGGCCACTCCTTGAATATGCCAGCTAAGTATGGTCCCCCTTTCAGCGAATTCATATATCCCGAATCGAGAACATTCAACGTCGTTTTCTTCGGTTTGCTCTTCGTGGACTACCCTGGAGTGACCCATTTATCTTACCTCCCTATCGCGACCGCCTCAAACTTCTTAACCTGAATACCCTAGGAAAACGCAGAGACGTAGCTGACATTCTCTTCATTCATCGACTACTCTCCGGTTCTGTGGACTGCGCTTCCTTTTACAATTCTATTTCCTTCAACACTAACCCTCGTAATTTACGCTGTCCTCGTCTCTTCTATATCCCAACCCACCGCACCTCTTATGGCTCTAACGAACCAATCTCCCGCATGCTCCGTAAGGTCAACTCAAACCTCCCCCTTTTTGATTTTAACCTGAGCACTTCTCGTCTTAAATTTGATCTCCTCCACAATTCCCTTACTTCCTAACCCCTAACTCTTGTTAGTTTTTAAGTTAGTTTAGGCTTGTATTAAGCGAAATAAATGGGGGCGTTAGCCCCCAGCCCAGACCAGCAGTTCAGCCCAGACCACAAAATCGAAGACCGAAAAGTGAAGTCTCAGAGCGACAATTAGCACGGCGAGTCCCGGCTTAGAAGACATTCCGGAAGTCTCCTGGGAATAGCCTGACTCCAACCCATTTGAATATAGGGCGTTTGAGCATCAACAAGAACGAGCATCCACAAGGAAGCGGGCTTCATTGAAACGACAAGACGTATACGAGGAGCACGCACGTACGCACGAGAGTACGAGAAACGGTTAGTGGAAATTTTTAAATAATAAAACAACACCAACTTTATTTTATATGGTCACGATGACCGTTTATTCTTGAATCTATCTTAAGATAGCCCTTTAAGGTTACAGTTTCGCAGTTTCTTATATTATACTTTTCAACTTGAGACACATATAATTCCAATTGGACGAATGTCTTAATTGGTTCCCGGAATTTATGGACACGGAAAAGAAAAGGCAAAAAGCCGATACGCTCAAGCATCGCTGAATTGAGTGTCCGGTGACACGGAAAAAAAAAGCCAGGTTTGGTTATCAGAATTTGTTTATCGATTGCGATATGCAGTCGATACATCATTTTAAGTGGGTCATTTATTGAGACGGAAAAGAAAAGGCGGAAAGCCGATACCCTCAAGTATCGCTGAATTGAGTGTCCGGTAACACGGAAAAGAAAAGCCGAAGTACCCTATATTGACAGCTCATTATTATTTAAGTTCTGACATAGGATTGGGGTACTGAGTTTGTTGGCATATCAATTGACATCATGTAGTTTGTTTATGTGACAACTTGGAATAAGTACCTTATATACATTCTCACGATTGTATCACGGCTTGGTACAGATATGGTTAAACCAGTACGCACAGCAGGAAGAGTACGACCATGACGAGAGACGACCAGAGGCGGAGGAGAATAGTGGACGAAGATGAAGACTACAACATTCGTGGACAGAGACAGATATAGGGCAGGTAAAGGACATGCAAATCACAAGACGCATACTCAAGTAAGACAGAGGGACTTGAAGATAAATTAATATCAAGGCTCGGCGCTAGAATGACTGCAATGATGGCAGCATTTGAAAAGAGCTTTCTCGAGCCTCATCTTCCAGGAGGAAAATGACGACGAGATGGTTAAGATGGAGATGGTTAAACGAAACTAGGGAACGACTAGACAGACGATTATCCAGGGCACACCTGGATACTACTACCGAGATGATGGCCGGAGAGTAGATACGGTGCTCCACAAGTCGGGGATCAAATTTTGACAGCATATCCAACACAATGCCGGTAGGGAGTTTCGTCCTTCGAATCGGAACCATTAAAAGGAAAAAAGGAGTGACCTCTGACCAGTTGCTAGCCCAGTTCGATTACATAGTTTCAGGACCTGCCGAAAGATGGTAATTTGAATATTTAGAAGAAATCCGGAGGAGGTCAGTCGTTCGCAAATCTCTGGTGAGAGTAGACGTCTTTCGGCTTCTCATAAAGTAAAAAAAAAAAAAAACAATAAATTAGTGATAAACACAATTAGTTACAACGTTATCAATTGACTCGGTAGCCCATAGGTTAAGGGCGCCAGTCAACAAATCGTGGGACGCGGGTTCGAATCCCGAGTGAAACTTGGAACTTTTTTCTTTTTTCTTGTTTTTACTTTTTTTTTCTCATAAAATTGTGTAATTGCAAAACCAACAAACAATAAGAAAAAACAAAAAGCAAAAACCACGTGATGGATGGTGAAGAGCGCCCCGCTCTTCCCATAACCGTGGCGAAAGCCAGCAAAAGGAGGAAGAGGTTGAATACCCCTCCTAATCACTCAAAGAAAAAAATAAGTGCTGTTTCTACAGCTGAAGAAGGTAAAGAGGAGGGGGGCTCCAACAGCTTCGCCTCTCTGGCGTCGATACACGAAGACGGAAGACGAAGATGACGCAATTAATCACATAAAAAGCAGCATACAAAAGCTGGAGCAAGACATGCTTGCTATTAAACAGCGGCAAATTGCACGAAGGCAGAGGGAGCAATCAGAAGTAGAGAGCTCCCTAAATCAACAACAACAAGAGCAGAAACAGCAACTGCAGCAACAACAAAAACATCAGCAGCCGAAGCAACAACTGCAGCGAAAGCAACAGCGGCAAGAACACCAACAACAACAAAATCAACAACAGAAGCAGCAGCAACACCAACAACAACAACAACAGCAGCAGCAGCAGAAGAAGAAGAAAGAGAAGGTGCCTCCGATCAACAATTACAAAATGGAGGTAAGTGCAACCAAGGACCTGTGTAAGTTGGTCATTGGTAATAATTTTAATATAAAGAGATTGGGGAACGATCGCCATGCCATCCACTGTAATACAGTGGAGGGCTACGCAAAAGTGAAAGAGCTCCTAAAAAAAACGACGACGGAGCACTACTCATACACACCGAAGTGTGAAAAGCGGCAATCGATGCTGCTGAAGGGGTTGGAACCGTCTTCTGATCCTGAGGAGATCCTGGCACTGCTCAAAGAGAAGGAGTGCGAAGGACTCAAGTTTGTGGGGGTAAAGCCATTTACCACAGCTAGAGCCAGGCGGGAGAAACGGAGTCTGCCGTTCTTCCTGGTGCTGCTCAGTCCCGAAAGCCGTCTGGATAGTCTAAGGAGTATCAATGTCCTAGACTACCAGGTGGTTCACTGGGAAAAACTAAAAAGGAGCGAAGGCGTTATACAATGCGTTCGCTGCCAAAGGTTCGGGCACGCCGCGTCGAACTGCCAAATGCAGCCTCGATGCGTGAAGTGCGCTAAGAACCACAGTTCCGAGGAGTGTCCTCTGGGTGTTGACGGAGCATCCGATAGATCGAAGCTCTCGTGCGTGTTATGTGGAAACATGGGACACACCGCAAACTATCGGGGTTGTCCTAAGTTCGCGGACATTAAGAAAGCAAAACTGGCTCGGCAGCAGAAGGTGGAGGTCAAATGTTCACCTCTTAGATTTCAAACACCAGCCGTCACGTCCCAAATTTCCTACGCCCAAATGGCGTCAGGTAGGGGGGCTACGGTACAGCAAGCGACTGTTGCTTCTCCGGCGCCAATGCCGAGAACAACGGAAGCTGCACCTAACATGCTAGCCATCTTGCTCGCAATCCAAGGGCAGATGGCTCAGCTGCAAAAGCAGGTGCAAGAACAGGCCAAGCGGGTGGACCAGATTTACGCGCTGCTGCCGGGCCTAACGCAACACTTGTCGTAATGGGTACGCACATGGTGGAGCAAACTTTGAAGGTCCTTGCGGTGAATGTTAATTCACTGATTAGGATCGAACGAAGAGCCGCGATGTTTAAATTGCTACAAGACCAAACTCCTGATGTGCTTTTCGCTAGCGAAACCAAGCTAACCGATAATCACAAACTGGAGTACAATAATTATATTCTTAGAAGAAGAAACCGGCCCAGATCCAAACGTGGAGGTGGTGTCGCGATCTTCATTAAAGAAGGTATAAAATTTCACAGAGTGTACAAGGGAGTGTTGCGCAGGTTCCGGGTGTTGGAGGCAGTTGTCATTTACATCCCGCTTCGCAGTGGAAAGCGGCTGTACTTGGCCTCTGTTTATGCACCTGAGGCTTCACAATCCGCCCTATTTATTACAGAGCTCGACACGCTTTTTCGACTTCTGAGGCTGGAATCGGGGGAGAATTATTTTATAATCGGCGGGGATTTCAACGCTAGACACAGAGACTGGGGAAATAATTTGCCAAATACTAGAGGGAACCTACTACTCGATTGGTGGGGTCAGCACGATGTCATGTACAGACTCGGTCTTAAAGCAACGGATAACCCGTCGTTTCCCAGAGGCGGGTCTTATTTGGATCTACTGCTGTACGACGAACGTATACGACTGACAGGTACGAATTTACAAACGCTAAACTGTCTGCGCACATTCGTGTATGACAGCGACCATTGCGGTTTTAGCACCGAAATTACAGTTCCCAACGAAATTGCGGAATTGGAGGAGTTTGTCCAAAGATATTCTTACAACTACAGTAAGACTCGATGGACGCGCTTCTCCGCAACCTTGAACAGAGCGCTCTCCTCGAACACGCTCCACCCACCGTCCAATAGGAATTTGTCAAACGAGGAGATCGACAATTACCTAAAACAGATGGACGAGACAATTAAACAAACTATGGACACTACAATACCGCGGTATCGACGTACAACTAACGAAGACCTGTTCCGCAATCCTACTATTGACGCACTGCACCGACAGAAAAGTAGACTTCTGTCAAGACTCAAAAACTTGTACAGACAGTTAACTGACAGACAAGATCCGGAGATTAGGACGCTGAAGTCGTCGATTAAAAATGTGCAAAAGTTAATAAAAGAAAATTACAGAATTGCTGTAAGCTCATATTGGAACAACAAGGTTCGGGCTGTAAACACCAGCAACCCGAACATGTTTCCACAAATCAATAAACTATTTCGGAGAAAAAAACAAAACGACCTTCAGTGTCTTAAAATAGCCCGGACAACAGAAAACGAACGGTTACTGACAATAGCAGGTATTGATCCAAATGAAGCCGCTGACGATGACGACTTCTTTGTGATCGAGGATCCGCAGGAGAAGGTTGAGACCATAGGGGCGACTTTCCAGGAAGTATACAAGGCCATTGATACCATTGGCCCTAATTGCGACCTGGACAGTCGCGTCTTGGTGCACGACTTCTGCATTCGAAATGAAATAGGGAGCTGGCGATCCGAGGGCTCTGGTTTCACCCGGTTTAGCGACGAAAATATGGCAAATAACGTCATTGCCAGAGAAGGTGACCTACCCCCGTTCATTTCGAAGCAAAAACTACGTGAGATCTTCGACACAATCAGGGCTAAGAAGTCAGTGGGGACCGATGGTATTCCAAACATCGTGCTTCGACATCTTCCTCTAGAAGCGGTGGACATTTACACCACCCTGTTTAATAATGCAATGAATAATGCACATTATCCAGCGCATTGGAAAACGGCGGTGGTTCAACCTATCCCCAAAAAGGGAAAGGATATATCCGATCCGGCGAATCTCCGGTCGATAAGTCTCCTTCCGAATATCAGTAAGGTTTTTGAAAAAGTAATCAATAGAGCTCTGTCTAGGTGGGTTGAGGACAAACATATAGTTCCGGATAATCAATTCGGTTTTAAGGCGGGACATGATATCTCACATGCCGCGTCTAAACTGGTTTCTGATATCCAATGGAACAAAGGCAAGAAACAGTGCACTGGTGCCTGCCTTGTTGACTTGGAGAAGGCCTTCGACACCGTATGGTTAGAGGGTCTTTTCTATAAGCTGACTAGGCTGGGGATCAGCAAACCTCTCTTGTACATTCTTTATAATATGCTATCCAACAGACAGTTCACCGTGAAAAATGGCGATGTGACTTCTGTTGGAATATTTCAAATTAAAAATGGTCTTCAGCAGGGCGCGGTCAATTCGCCGATTCTATTTAACATTTATACAAGCGACTTGATAGGTTCACTTCCCCATACTATTGCGTACGCAGACGATTTGCTAGCGTACAGAACAGGTCCAAAAATCGAGGTCATTAATACTCTCTTGCAGCGTGACTTCGATAAGATAAGACGATTTTGCGATGACTGGAAGTGGAAAATCAACTTTCAGAAGTCGGAAACCATTCTCTTTAGGACGCCGTTGTCTGGAGCCTCTAGGGATACCAGAAAAAATTGGCGAAAGTTCTCAATCATTGGACAGCACGGACAGCCTCTTGCCTGTCGAAATGTAGTCAGATACCTTGGGATCTGGCTGGATCAGTTTCTGTATTTTGGCAAAAATGTAGATGCTGCTCTGGCCAGAGCTAGAGGTGCTTTTGCCCTTACAAAGAGACTGTTTTATAGCAGCCAACTCGATGTGAGGGTAAAGGTAATCTGCTACATGGCCCTTATTAGGCCCATGCTGGTATTTGGTTGTCCCGTGTGGTTCAATGTACGAGCAAGCTTAATGGAAAAGATTCGGGTGTTTGAGAGGGCTTGCCTTAGGGCTTGTCTTCGCTTGTACAGAACACCAGAGTCGGAGTACAAGAAATTTTATCCTAATGAGGTCCTTTACAATAGGGCGAACCTAATACGAGTGGACAACTTCGTAATTAAGCTGACTCGAAGGCACATTGCAAGAGCAATGACGTCGACGAATAACCTGATATCTGGGGCTTACTACCCCAATTACCTTTACCACGAGAGTGTGCGCTCTGACGGCTTCGTTCCACCGGAAGCATTCCTCTATCTAGATCAGAAAGGGTTGATCCAGGATAGATCAGCGGTGCCGTTAATCTTCCATGTCGCTCGGACAGCTGGGGACAGGCGACTCAACTACAACAGAGACGTCGCACACGGCAGTGTGGATCGCCTCAGGTTCAGTAGGGCGGTGGGGAATCGCGATAAGAGGGATGTCGTTCGGCAGCACCAGCATTTCTGGTGGTTGAATGATGGAGAAGATGCTTCGTCGTCGTTTCCGTCAATTACGGACCAGCCTCACTAATGAGGCAGAGCTGACCAATCTATTTGCCCAGTAAATAACGATGGCCAGCTTACATAGGTTTAGGTTAGCATTTAGGAAATATATACATGTACTGGTGTATATAAAGGTATATGTATATTATTGTGCATAATGTCTTTGTGTCTGTATGTGTGTATTGTGTATATAGGTTAAGTAGACTAAGGTTTATTTTAAGTTAGATATTAAGTTTTATAAAAAATAAAAAATTACATCCATAGGCTAAGTTTTTTGTTAACAATATTTTTTCTTAGCTTTAAGTATAGTAAATAAAGATCCATAAAGAAAATGTTAATAAAGTCGAAAGACATAGTATAAGAATTTAGAGTAGCTTAGAGTGCCTGTGTGGGGCCAGTAAGTTAGTATAAGTTTGTTAAGTAATTTTAAGCTAGCATTTAAGCATTTTTTGTTAGTATGTAAGAGTTATTGATTAGAAAATAAAATGCGTTTAAAACTAAACTTTAAAACTAAGAAATCCGGAGGAATGAACTGTTCAGCACCACGATGTTAAAGCTGAGCTGATCAAACAATTTAAAGACGGACGACGGGACCACGAATTTCTTAGGTTCATAATGAACAGGAAACACATGCCCACACAGATATACGATCGATGACTACAATATATAGACTGAGGAGACGAGGATAAATTCCACCGGCCTGTCCTTCCGAATTCCATACAGCGACCTGGTTCAGTTCTGCTCAAGGAACATTAATATTCACAGCGTCAGGGAAACTTGCATATCGGCAGGAATATATCGTTGCCAACCACAACCCCGGAGAAGCCCCACAACAGCTGGGACGTATCCCAATACTCCTCAACAGAAGCACCTCCACCAATGAATAGTGGAATTGGAATACAACGAAGCGAGGAAGCCTATTTTCGGAGAAGAAATGGAGAAAACTATTGTAGAACATATAAAAGAAATACAAAAGCTAAGGAAAAAATGTGCAATACAAAGACGAAGAATAAAGAGAATACTAGTAACTGTGATAAGTATGCGACACGACAGCAGATCTTTCGCCAAAGTAAATATCGCGGGAGAGGATGTCGTCAGTCTACTACACAGTGGCTCATCCATAATCAGCTTGGACAAAGAGGCATTGCATTTTTAAAATAACATCACATTACTCTGTCGAACATGACGACCAATATACATACAGCTGAAGAAAATATTCGGACGATTTACTTCTACTCTCTCATGGCATGGAGAGATTATATCCAAATTATCCAAAAGCAATTATCGACTAATATTTGTTACGAAAGCAAGACATCGAGTTGTCGATTTACTCGTAATACTATAGAATAGGCACACGGAGAAGACTACAGGCTCAAAAATGTTTGGTAGAGGCTTCCCTGTCATACCGTAGGTATATTGCATTCATAATTGGTGCGAGGTCTCGACCTATTTTTACTTGCCCTAACTCAGAATAATACAGAAGATAAAAGAGACTGTTCAGAATTTACACGATGACATCACCAAATATTTTAAGCTCTTAAGACCTGCTAGGAAGAACTGATGCAGATCACCCGCTCTATGATGGAATGCAAACTTGCCGCGACTTCATATGAAAACCCAACACCTTCTACAAAAGTCAATTACTGCTATTTTGAAAAATCTTTACAGATCAATGCAAAAGGAATACAATGCGTTTCCCGAAAAGCTTTTGTAAGAAAAATGTACCAATCGGAAAGGGCTATCCAAACAGTCTTGATTGAAAGCAGTGACTGCCTATCTCATACTCAAGGCTCACTGCCTAGGTCACCGGTCACCTGTTCAGAATCGTTTCATAAAAAGCGCTTACCACTGAAGATGTAATACACAAGACCTTTGAACTTCATTAAATAGCCTATTGCGTCCATTGATGACTTCAAGTCAGCTGACACCGATGGCGTATAACCAGTGCAAAAGAGTATAGACTAGCTGATGTCACTGCTGCCCCACTGCCTTATTTAGTATACCCAACTTTTGGCAAACAGATGATTATACACTCGCGTATAGCTTCAGATTAATTAGTCTGATTTACTTCGTGCTAAAGAGTAAGAGCGGATTGGTTGCTTCAACTTAAAGTACGCGCTGGTTATTTTCATCGACATTGAATTTCTCTATAGACTTACTTAAAAACAAAAGATGTTAATTGCAACACGGAGTGTCTTTAACTCATGAACATGCCATTTAATGAAATAGAACCAGAATAAGCTCGAACATACTCCCTGGGCTCAGCAATAATTTCGTTCAGAATCTGAACCAGATATGATTATGTAGTTGGGTCTTCACGGACGGCATAAAAACCGATTTATTCATGGTTTCGAATAAACTCCTCGAATACACGCAATCCTGATGGCAATAAACTATATTTTAATGAACCGGTACAGAGAGAGAGTGACGGTCATAGATAAACTAACCTAGATGGCAAAGTCTACTAATACTTTTGCAGACCCTTAACTTTCGCACAGACACTGTAAGTGAATTCCAACACTTTTACATTGCTATAACTTCGTCAAATTTTGCTATAAAGAGAGCAATTTACAGGTAAAATTGCTAGAATGAGAGCGATTTGCAAGAGTGTGTGTAATGTGGATAACGTTTTTTTGGTTAAAATGGGCGCGTTTTGAATAAAAAAGGGAAATTGGAAACACGGATAGGGGCGATCAGGAGAAAACCGGTTTTGATTTTCCAATATCTAGGTTGGTTTATCTATGGTGACGGTACCATCTCTCCGGCTTCTCTGAACGCAGTCGGAAGGTGGAATTCTTATTTGGGCTCCAGGTCACAAGAAGATCACAGGAAATGAATTCGCCGATGAACTCGTTCAGTGAGAATATCTCACAATCCGAACTTGGGTTAATAAAGGGTTTTCCAATAGGGACTTGACAACTTTGAATTTAATTTGTGAACGCACTCTTTCACTAATCATCAAACTGTCACCGTCAATTTATTCAGTAAACTCAACATTTTCATCAGGGTAAAGTACACGAACGAGCAACGTCAGCAAATTATAAAAATTTTCTGCCGAAATTCGGAGTCGGTGACTGCAACTTGAAGAGCGTTAACTCCAATTTCCAGTCGTAATTCTCGCCCTAGTAGACAGGCAATAAGAAGTTTAGTGCAAAAATTTGAGTCTACATATATTCGTTGTGTGATGTTGCCGTGTCAGTGAGACAAGGGGTTGGTTGAAGTGTCGAAAATATCGCTGCCGTTCAATCCAAATCAGTCAATTGGGCATCGCTCAGACCACATTATGGCGTATTTTGCGTAAGGATCTTGGTTTACACCCATACAAGATCAAGCTGACTCAAGAATTGAAGCCGATGGACCATTTGAAACGACGTACGTTCTCCGATTGGGTTCTGGAGAAGATGCGCCAAGATGATGAATTTCATCGCAAAATCATCTTCAGTGACGAAGCTCATTTTTGGCTCAATGGGTTAGTCAATAAGCAAAATATGCGTTATTGGTCGAGTGAAAATCCACATGTGCTTCATGAATCACCACTTCATCCACAAAAAATAACTGTTTGGTGAGGTTTGCATGCCGGCGGCTTTATTGGGCCATATTTTTTCGTCGACGATAACGATCGTCACGTTACTGTGAATGGTCAGCGTTATCGCGCCATGATCACCAATTATTTTTGGCCCGAATTGGAAGATATGGGCTTGGACGACATGTGGTTTCAACAGGATGATGCCACACAGCACACGCTACAATCGATTTATTGAAGAGTAAGCATGGTGAGCGTGTTATCTCGAGAAATGGGCCAGTCGACTGGCCGCCTCGTTCGTGCGATTTAACGCCGCTTGACTATTTTCTGTGGGGCTACGTTAAGTCATTGGCTTATGCCAACACGCCACCGACATTGGAAGAGTTCAGAGCCAACAGTGAACGCGAAATAGCGGTCATTTCGGCCGAAATGTGTGGCCGAGTCGTTGAAAATTGGGTCCAACGAATCGACTGCTGCAAACGTGCCCGCGGTGGCCATATGAACGAAGTCGAGTTCCATTCATAAATGTTTTGATTGTAGTTCAAGCCGACAATAAAGTTTTTGAAATATCTCAAATGGTTTGAGTCTTATTTAAAAAAAAAAGTTGTCAAGTCCTTATTGGAAAACCATATACAACATGCGTTCTTGATACGGACTTCCAGTGTGAGCCTAAATGTAGATGAATTGAGTCTCCACGAAAGTTTGCTGGTGTCTCTATAGGATCGTAAGCTTTCTGCTGTCTCCGAATAGAAAAGAGTGTAGGGCAATTATTGATGTTGTAATTAGGCGATATGGTTTTGCTAAACATCATGTGACGTTTGCTGTGAAAATTATCCCGATGCCGTTCAGGATTTCTAATGTGAGTGTATGCTCTCAAAATGCTGCAGGTACTTGGGGCTGATATAGTGGGCACTATAACTGAAGTATTTACTCATGTTTTTATCAAAGACGGATAAATTTCAGTAAAACAAACACAGAAGGATTACAATGGACTTGCTTTTTGTCTGAGTATTCTGTTTCGACAGAAAGAACAAAGCAAATCCTATGACTTGAAGATTTTATTTTTTGTAACAGCAGTTTATTGATATTCATCAACAGATTCCAAGTATAACTTTTTCGACTCCACTTCGCAGACGTTTTATCTTCAAAATAATTTTCACATATTTCTACTGGATTCTTCTGGCGCCCTCCCTCCTTCTTTCAGCAGAGTCATTGTTGTATCTACCGATTTTGTACATAAAGTTCCCAAACAGTAGCAGTGAATCTGGTTTGGATTCTTTAGTAAAGTACGAGTAGCATTAACAATCAAACTATTGATTCGATGTTGGTGGGCAGCCGAAGATTATTTCGTTAGTGCATCGTTTCTGATAGCGCCTTAACATCGTTTTCACTGGTTGGAACGGTAGAACTTGTTGAAATAGTTTAAGATAAGTTATCTGCCAATTATCCATCGTCTACGAGTAGGTTAATATAGAAATGCTATTCTAACAGTTTCAATTTTCATAGCTTTGGAAATTAAGCTCCAAAACTACGATTATACCACCAAAATGATGAGAAAGTTACACTTAAGTGATCTGAAGGATAATTGAGAGTTTGTTCTCGAACTTGATGAATCTGTATTGGGTTGTCCGAAAAATAATTTCGTTTTTTCCCAACAGATAACACTTAAGCTGCATAATCATAATATATTTAGAATGCTGATATAGAATGGCTTGCCTTATTTTGACTGCTGGATGTCGTTGGTAACTTTGACAGCTGCTGATACATAACAATTGGAAAAACTATCATTTCTACATATATAGTCGCTATGATAGTAGTAGAAGATATGAGTAAATATGTTAAGTATTTATTAGATTTTGCATGCATAAAAATAAGTTCTGACTTATTCGCAATTCCTTCTAGTAAATACAATCTATCCAAAATTGGTAGCACATGCATACTAATTTTGTATTATTTCTCAAACGTTATTGCAAAAAATTTGTTTTGAAATCTATATATTGTCATTTACTGTTTTATAAACAATCTCATAAAGAGTACTCAAAAGAAGCAGCTCGGATAAGCGAAATCATAACAACCGAATGTCCGAAGAAGGTTAATAATAATAAGAAAGATGTTAAGCAGCAGACAGACCTAACCAAAACAGGAAATACTATGTATATATACTCATAAGTCCATAAAGCTCCAAGAATGAGAAGTGATTTTTTGGAGCTGTTCAATGCTGATAAAAACTCATCTATCTCTGATTTCTGGCTCATTCCTGGTCCATTTTGTTTTATAAAGCTAATAATTATAATTTTATTAACATTTATTTATATTAGTAAACTAACCTACTTGAACTTACAAGGCGAGGAAAAAATAATTTTAAGTTTTTATTGAAACAGCATTTTTTCTTGGAACTGCGTTTTTTATTTTAATTTGTATTTACTATCTTGTATTATAAAACAATAAAGTACAATAAAGTTCTACAAACTCGCGTTACATATTATTTCTGATAATACCGTTCTCCTTATCTGCCCCAACCGTCGCACACTGCGGAAGCTCTATGTCAATGCCGGATTTAATTAAAGAAATGAAATAAAAGAGATGAGTGTGCCATCTTACTTTTCCGTTATAAACATTCCAAAGCATGATTTGCGAGAACAGTTAAATATTTTATACGTTTTTGCAGTCCATACTGCCTAATTGAAAGTAACACTTTAGTTTTTCCTGCAAAGTGGTTTAATTAGCGAGTGTTTGGTTATTTGTTATTTCTGTTATAATTACGAGAAAAATTTATATTATTATGAAATCTATAGCTTCATGTATGTATGTAATTTAATTGTGCCATCACTTTCTTACATAAACTATAAAAGCAATTTTTTTATGATTTTTTGAAAAGTGATAAAATGTTCAAAGAAATATATAATAACATATAAATATGAAATATCTCACAGTTTTACATTGAGATTTTTATACGCTTGTATAGGTTGACTTCTTTTGTATAAAATTTCGAAGAAAATCTTGCCTTTTTTTTTTATTTAATTTTTCCGATCAACATTTCAGAAAATTTGCTTATTTTATTCATTCATTTTCCCAGGTGGCTCCTATTTATGTTTAGCTTCGCATTCAAAAGCTTTTTTTATAACAAGCATGGAGTTCTTCAACTCATGAAGGAATCTGGACTTCAAAAATTGCAAGAAAAATTTATATTTTTGGAGGCACACCTTAAAGACCACTACAATCTACATGATGAAGAACTGTGTGGGAACTTAGACAAAAGGACATAATATAATGTAGCAAAATACCCGACCATCTTCAACCATGTATTGCCGTCCTATTAAATTTGAATATACGAAAGAAACCACACAAGTTTCGGTATCTGAAAAGCTACAAACAGAATCTTGCAAATTCAATAACTGGCATTAAAGAAAAGGTTGTTCAGGTTTCACATAAACTTATATTTACGATGGTGGATGAAAAGTTTGTAATGCTTTGACAGATACTCAGCATTGTTATACTCGTATATGCGGAAAAATTTCATTAGAGTTTGGTCGGTCAGTGTTGCATTGTTGGCTTCGGGCTTTTGAATGCCATTTGCATGTGGGCTATAAAATTCCAATTAAAAAATGGCAAGCTCGTACAGCAGATAAAGACTGAGTAGCAGCAAGTAAAGCAGGCATACAAAAGGAATTCAAAGATAATATGGGCCTAATTGTCGATCAACCTAAGCCTTGTTTTTTGAACTCCAATGATGGCAATACCGCAACGTGATTTTTTGACAACTAATTGAGAAATGCGATTTTGGTAACTAATTCAAGTGGCTTTGATATAAATATTGAAAAATTTAGAGCATATAAGCTGGATACTGCTAAATATTTTGTCAGTAAATATTTCTGGTTTTACATGAGCCCAACTATGCATAAGTTTTTAATACATGATCTACATGTGATTTCGGCTACCTTGCTTCCAATAGGGCAACTATCAGGAGAAGCGCAAGAAACCGGGAACAAAAATTTCGAAAAATATAAGGAAAGTTATTCAATGAAATGTTCTCGCGACAAATGCAATCAAGATGCTTTTAATTCAATGCTGGTAACATCAGCTCGGTTGATGATATAGGAAACCTTTCCTAAAAAACATCCGAAAACTTTTCCAAAAGATGTTTTCGAATTAATTTGTGCACCATGTGATTTACACGCCGAAACCTAAAACAGTGACGAAGAAAGTGAGGAGGATAGTCGATCGGAGGAATCGGAAGTCTTTCTTATAATTTATTATATATTTTTAGTTTTCAAGTGTTACAAAGGACAGGAATTATATTTTAGTTTGCATCTTCCATTTACTTATTGTCTTGGAACAAATGAAAAAAAAACTATTTTTTTATATTTTTTTTCTTAAGTTTAATAACATGAATTTAGCACTAAAATAAAAATGTTACATGTGTAAAATGGTCTTTGTGTACTCTTATTCAGGTAGTTGGTTATTATGCAAAAGAAGAGTGAATTTATTCCGGTTTCAGGGGTATATTAATTCTTCATCACCATAAACAGAAATCTAATTTTTTACGATTTCTGGTAATTGGAAACCGTCGTTATCTTCTAAATACTTTGTAATATTGTGCAAAACGAAACATTCTACAATTATATTTGGAATGCTTTCTAACTTAAGCCGTGTGCAGTTTTGAAGAACTGAAAATCTCCTCTTCGGTTGCCCAAAACGTCTTACAATGGTTATCCTCTGTTCTGAATGCTACTTAATGAGTGTCTTTTCTTGATAACTTGTTGGGTTTTTAAAAGGCATCATTAACCAAGGTGTAATTCAACACCATTTGTCTCCAAACAAGAACAAAATTCAAGAAAACTGTTTCTCCAAATTCTGGAATCATGAACTGAGACCGGCCATTGCCAATCAATCACTTGTGAAACATTTCATTGCATCACATGTTGCTTGAATGTTGATGGAGGCATATCCCTTTGGATTAATTTATTTTTCTGAATGGAACTACGTCTTCATTATTTCTACTTGAATTCAGGCCAAAGCTCCTATACTCGACGGAAAGCTGTAATTGATAAGCCAATCATGTTTCACCTTCAAGTGTTTGTTCATAATTTGAAGGACTTTTTATACAAAGGGAAGCTTTTATTATGAGTTTCACAACAGGATTTAAATTTAATGTACTAGATATCTAGATATCTAATATGCCAATATCTTCATCAACGCCAACTTGAAATCCAGGACCTCCAACGAAACTCCAAGAAACTCCTCTTATTTCAGTTTGAATGTCATAAAATATATGAATTTGTGAAATATAATAAATGCTTGTTCTCCAGCATTTACTTAAATTTTGTGCATATGAAAATTAAGTATTTACATAAAAATTGTCCAATAAAAGCCCTTACAGACCGATTTCACTTCTCCCAATTGTATCCAAAATTGTTGAGAGATACTACTTACTCATATACTGGCGGTTATTGATTGAGAAAAATCTTATCCCTGATAATCAGTTTGGGTTCAGAAGCAAGCAATATACTTTTGATCAGATGCAACGTAATTAAGAGAGTTCATGAGGAATGAAAGCAAGGTCTTTGACAAGGTCTTGAATTCAAATTACAACAGGTCTTGCTTTAAAGCTTATATAGCATACTGACAACTTATTTTGAGAATTGATACATTGCAATTCAAATAAATTTAAGTTGAACTACCGCAAGGAAGTGTTCTCGGCCCAATTCCATATTTCCTATATACCCGGGATATGCCGCAAAAAGAGGAGACTGTTTAAACTACGTTTGTTAATGACACAGCTATACTAGCTGTAAATAAACGTTTAAAGAAACAACAACAAAATACAAAGAGCTCTTTATACTCGCAGTGTAAATGAATGAACAAAGGCCTGGCGGATTGCGCTCAATGAAACCAAATCTGTTCAAGTAGACTTTGTTTCCAGAAAAACGAGCAGGTTGCCTGCCGTCATAAACTCAGTTTGGATTCCATTCGCCAACGAGGCTAAGTTTTTTGTTATGACACTCAACGCAAACTTAAAATGGAAATCGCACGTGAAAAAGAAATGTAAATAACTCGAAAATAAGGTCATAATAAACAAGTGTGTACCTGTGATACAGCACTTTATGTTGGTATCAAGAAAACGAAAGCCAACATCTTACAAACCTTTGAAGATAAAGTGCTAAGAGAAATTGTCCATGCACCGTGGTACATAAAAAATAATAATTTGCACAGGGGCCTCGGAATTCCTACAGTTGAAGAGGAAACAAAAACCGCCATGTTGGAATGACCAAACCTTTCT
The DNA here is from genome assembly GCA_949129095.1 of Volucella bombylans. Lineage (NCBI taxonomy): Eukaryota > Metazoa > Arthropoda > Insecta > Diptera > Syrphidae > Volucella > Volucella bombylans. The sequence continues at coordinate 97,023,946 of OX422144.1, forward strand.
ACCTATCATCATAAAATGTGACCTCAGCAGAGCATGCAGGAACTTTCACTGGAAATACACCCGCCATAAACGTATATTTCATGGCAGAGAATTTGCTTGATAAATCGGAACACATTCTTGATTGGTGTTTTTAGTGAGTAATAATCTCATACTTTAATACTATGAGCATGCGCTAGAGACCCTTATAGAACCTATTTAAAAACTTTCACATTCCCTCAGCGGAAAAAAAAACAGTTTAAAAATGTTAAAAGATAAAATGATTATTAATTAATCAATATTAGTTAATATTAATTAAATTAAATTGGAGTGTACCACAATTCAATTTTAATCTCCCCTTAGTACAGTTCCAGACATATACCTTTGAAGTGTCAGTGACCACTGCAAGAAGTAAATACAACAAATCTGAAAGTAAATATATTTGTAACAACAACAAAAATTACACTAGGATACAAAAATGTCCGATATCAAAGAAAACGAAAAACAAAACTTTGAAATAAGAAATTCCGCTCCAAAAAAATGTCAGACACTCCACAGATCACAGACGGCCACTGAACTAACACTCGAACTATGTTCAAGAACACTTCTCCAACACCACTTTGTGCAAGCACAACCCGGATACGATTCAGTTATTTTTATCCACAAACTTTGTTCCAGAACTAATTAAAGTAATTACTTATACATCCTTTTCCAAAAGCCATTAATGCTATGTTTGCGTAAATCTCGCCTCCCAGCGCAAACTACCAAAATGAATTTACACAAGCAGTGCAACGCTTGGAAACACGCTCACAGTCACACCAACTTAACTAAAGGTATATATGTTACAGTACATAGCAAACGCCATCACTTGATCCTTTTCCCATTTGTCTGGAAAGGAAGAATAAAAAATGAAACAAAACAAAACAAAATAAACTTTGACAGGATTTAATGTTTCTAATTGCAGATTTGCTGCACAGAGTAAGTAATTCTTTTATAAGAATTTATAAAAATTACTTAACCAACAACAACAGCAGTATGAATTAAATACGAGTACAATGTGAAGAAGCATGAAGAGAGTGTGCAATAATAAAAGCATCGCGCGGCATATGCAAGTATAAGGAGGATGAAGACCTCAGCTACCATTACCATCCAGGACGACAAAGACGACAAATAATTCCGCAGAAGAGGAAGACATTGCTACAAGTAATTTTACCAGAAGTTGTAATTTTGTTTGTATTATAGCATCAACTAATAGGCAATGCCGACCTACTGGCAGTTGATTTTAAAATCTCACTTACTATACAGGTAGGCAAAAACGTATTAGAAGGGAAAAAATGCCTTTATCTTATAAATGTTACTTACCTACTTAACGGGTGTGAAGAGTCTTTCCCTGAGACACCGTCGACTTCCATACTTCCATCCACCCCAGGCACGCTTGCTATCCGTTTGTAAGTCCAAGCATCCCAGCATCAGCGAATGTTTGATCTTTAAAATGGAGCTTTGGTCTTCCTGCTCGTCTCGATTTTGATGTCTGCGATTAAAGATTCTCTCGCCAATACAGTCAACATATCTTGGCTTTTCGGACTACATCCACACCTCCATACAGCTCTTAGGCTTCGTGGTTGTATGTTCCTCTCCATTTACCCTCGTCGCAAATGGGACCGTAAATTCGACAAAGAAGTTTTCTTTCAAAAGTACCCAGTATTAAGTAGTTACACTTTTCTGGTTATCGTCCAACAGTGGGCAGGATCAAGGTCTTCTACAGGAGAACCTTTATCTTTCTGGTCGTGTTTCGACCCCAACTGTTTTGATAAACCGAAGTAGCAGCGGTTCCGAGGCTCATTCCTGATCGGATCTTTACTAAGGTATCATTTTTAGAATTGATGTTCACTCCAAAGTAGGCGAACTCCTTAACTACCTCGAAATTATAGCTGCCGACTATGGTGGACAGATGTTTTTTTTGGCTTGTCGACAGCATATGTATATTTTGTTTTGTCCTGGTTCACAGTTGAACCAACATCTCCAGACTTTTCTTCGATTGCTGAGCGATGGATCGATGGGATCGAGAGATGATATCGATATCGTCTGCGTATCCCAATAGTTGGATTGATTTGTGGATGATAGTGCCACTTGTGTTAACGCCAACCCTACCCAGTATCTATCTATTCAAGCCTTCACCTTCACAAAATCCGGCGCATGTCTAGAACAGTTCTGATGAAACGTTTTTAAACTGCACAGCATACAGCGTGTTTTCAAGTATTACGCGACACAACTGTATCAGTTTCCTCGGTACCCCGAATCCAACCACCACTTTTTACAGCTCCAGGCGATGAATACTGTCATACGCCGATGAAGACGTGGTATGTCTCGACTTCGTTCGTTTTTTCCAGAATTTGCCTTAATATGTATAATAAATATGACTAATAAATCATTACCCAATTCGCTGCTAAGCACAGCTAGTAATAGGTTTAATTTGAGACTAAAGGGGTTTCACGCATCGGCACAAGTCTCCGATAGAATTTGGAACACTCACTCCATAAGAGAAAGACTGCGAAATAAAATACTGATACCGATGGTCTGACTGCGTGCACTGGTTAGACTAAACGGACCCCAAAATGAAGCATCTTGGCATCGAAAGGAAACCCTAAATGGAAAAAATTTAAATAAAATGTTTTAACTTTTTAACTTTTCCACATTACTTGGGCAGACCCTCTTTCCTTATTTTGCCAAGCCCCTAAATGACAAAGGAGACATTCAATACTTCTACTTCTACTACAGGTGGACCAGTGCTTTAACTAACATTCTTCTCCAACTAGCTCAAGGTGACCTAGCCATCTAAGCCGAGCTCTTCTGACAAGGTTGACATTGCTATACAGCCCATATATTTCGCTTCTCCATTCTCCATTGATCCAAATGAGACAGACTACCTGGACTAATAGCTCTATATTAATTTTCAAGCGACACTCTCTTATACTCCATCCAAAATTTAATCATAATGACATTACCGTAATCTTAATAGATAGGTTGACTTTGTGTACTATACAACTACACAAAGAACTGTCGCCAAAAGTGTTAGACCGGTTAGGCTGAACTCGTTTTTATTGTACTAAGACTTGCTTGTTATACTCGTAGGTTGTTAATGTGCCCATCTTTCTGCAAACGGAGTCAATTTAATCCTCCTCACTCCACTTAAAACTGAGGTTATTTGTATCACGAGAAGGAGGAAGATGTTTTAATGTCAAGACAATGTCAAATGGGAGTACGGTATTATTCGTCACTGAATCTACATATCTAGTAGTCAGGTTTGGTGAAAACACCTAAAGACGTGTCTCTGTGGTATGTCAGCATCTGGAGCCAAGTCGCTTTTCTCTGATAGATTCCTCGAAGAACTTATTTTCTGTTATATTTTTACCACGTGATCCTTTAACTTGTATGCCTTCTCATATATTAAAAACTGAGTTTTACTAGTGACTTAACCTAAATGTCGACTTTTCGCTCCGTCAGAAATGGCTGGGACTATGTAACTTTGAACCAGTCGGCTGTACTCTGAATTCTAAACAAAGGCCAAAAGAGGAAGGAAACTTTTCAGAGTCCGAAGCAAATTTGGGGCTTACAATAATTTTGACTTGGACTTCTATTAAACCCGTCAGCAGAACTACGCTCCAAGACAGTACCTTAAGGGCGATAGAGAAACAAGCACCATACAACCACAATTCACTACACTTGAATAAAAGATGTCCTTATAGCCCACTTAGATTTTCCGAATCATCCTAATGTTCAATGCAATAGTACAGCACTTGGATATCTGCTTCTCTTTTGCGAAGAACTATTTCAACTATAGCAGAAAATTTGCTCTGCCCCGTCGTTTCTTAGCTCGTTACCACTGTATCTCCACCTCGTTTTGCCTCATAGAACGAAGAAAGCTAAAAAAAAGATGACAGATATAGTACAAAACAAAACAAAAAGTCGTGACTTCAAGTAAGTTCAATATCTTTAAATACTTTAAATCTGCTAAAGAATAACTACCGAAGCTAGGCCGCAATCAAAATTATATGGTCGTACTATGCTGGTTGATGTCTAAACCCAAAGAACTCGCCAAGCACCCTTTCTGAAGAAGATGGCAATTGGAATTAGCACTCAACTTCATGAAAAACAAAATTAATTTGACTCACTGTACAATATAACACGACAGCAAGCAGCCAAGCACAAGAAAAAGGAAAAGCGAACACGAAAGGAAGCAAAAACAAATGCAAAGTTAGCGATATATTCACATTTCCTTTGAAAATGATGATGTTAGTGGATTTATATAACTATACTCCACCAGGGCTACAGCCGACTAACACACAGTGGACGCAAAGTTATCCTGCAACATTGAACAACATTGTCGTAGAATGACACAAGATTCGTTCGGTCGGTCTGTAGGTACCGTACTAAATGGATTACCAAATGGATACGACAGAAAACTGCGGAACTATTTCCAATTTGCGAAAGGAAACAATTTCCTGATTAAAGATGTGTTGTGTGTAGCAAACTGTGCCATAAGCCCTCATTATTGAGGTTACAACCAGAGGAAGTGTCCCAGCTTCTTAGGATTAGTTAGCGTGTACATTTGTGTGTCAAAGAAGGTCAACGGCTCAATGGAAATTTCAATTTCAGAACGAAACTTAAATTCACTTTAAAGTCAATAAGACATTTGCATAGTCTTTGTATTCGAAATTTCGCCCCGGGTTTCATGCCATGTTGCGTTCAGCTGACTGGAGATACCTACTTCCTCGTATACTCTTATGTTCTCTACAAGGGCGGTGTGCAGCACAAATTGTTTGAAACTTTAAACTTATTACAGAGCTTCATATTAAATGATAAACATACATTAGGTCCGTAATTTAGCCCTTTTAAGGAACTTATGGGGGTACACCCTAATAAAGATGTTACCAACCAACTAAATGGCACAATGCTTTCGGGATTCCGTTAAACGCCTCACATCCAATTGGGTTGTCGTTTAAGCGAATGGCTTTTCCGAACTGAATTCAACTTTGAACGTTACGTATACGAGTACGAATACTGTATGATAGAGATCCTGGAAAGGATTTCACAGAAATCCTTAATTATGAGGGCAAACAAGCAATTACAGGAGTATTGAAATTGCGGATTGTAAGTCTCGATAGGGTTATCATTTCGAGACTCTGACTGCAAAATTTGATATCACAATGTCCTTAGGGAGGTGAAGGTTAAGTACTATAAGCAAAATAAAAGGACACCAGGGAATTAGTAATCCGATGTGAGTAAGAACGATGAAGACTTATGCAGTAGATTAAATGAGATTAAAGGGAAATCTGGTTGTGAGGACTAATATACTGGGTCGCCGGATTGTGAGAAATTTGCTTTGGAATAAGAAATGGAAGTGGATTTGGTGACTGTTTCCAGGGTTGAATTATTTTCATTGTCTTCAGAAGATTGTAATTGATCTATGTACATTAAACTTAGAGGAATGTTGAAAGCCCTTAAAAACAATAAAGTTTTTGAAAACTAATGGAAAACACTATTGCAATGTTCCACTAACAAGAAGTGAATATATGGGTAACAGTTTCATGATCGGTAGACCTTAATTAAGTGATCCAAGAAAGAACCACCTGTAGAATGGTTCTCATGCCAGCAAATTTGACCAACTAATAGATATGCAGAAGTTTAAGAAATGTGTAGCATTGGATGTTACAATATTATACGCGCTAAATACGTAGTATCATATTTAAACCGTTAATAAAAGAAGATGCGAAAGAAGACTATATTTAACACATTATTAGTTAACACGTGACAATTTGAATGCTTTTCCTAGGGCTTTTTCAAGGGACGTCCCTAACGCCTAACGTTGAAAAATAAAGCCTTGATATGAATTATCACACAAGGCACTGACTCACATGTCGAACTCCGAACTTTTCGATTTCAAAGCGGCCATCGATGTGTGTAATATCTTTTCAAATCTATTTTTATGTTTTCCCATTAAAATCCGGTCACTGAACGATGTCCACCATATTAGAGCCTCATGCATAATCACAGCCATCTTAGAGAAGTAACTGCCTTATTTCTCTTAGTCCCTAGATGTCCATCTCTTACATATTCATACCACATGAGCTTTTTCCCAAGATTGAGCATTATATGATGTTAAGGAGTTTCTATTCATAAGTCGAAAGCGTTTCCATAATTCAAAATCTAATCGTGATCCGTATACGATGGCCAAATGCTATCAGCAAATTATCGGTACTTTATTCCTATGAAAAATCCAGCAGGATGTATGTTTCAATTAGAAAGGTATTGATAAGACTATGATATTATCAAAAATACTTTGAGCTGTTAATCTGTAATTTACAGATGTAAGGTCCATGGTTACTAACTTACTTACTAACTACACTAAAGGAAGTTCTTCCTCTACTGTGTTGTCATTCCAGGTTAGATTTGAAGACTCTGCAGGCCGGAGCATTGGTGTGCATTCGCTTTACATGTCCCAACCGTCTCAAGCAACTAATGCCCAGTTTTCTGGCTAGGTCGATGTCGCTGTACAGATCGTATAGTTCGTTGTTGGATCTTCTTCTCTAAAGCAAGTCAACGCAAACGGGACCAAATATTTTTCGAATGATTTTTCTCTTGAAACCACCGATGATTTCTTCATCCGCTTTTGATAGATTCCATGCTTCAGCGCTATAAAGTGGGACTGGGATAATCAAGGTCTTATATACAGTCCAAAAAATGGTGGGTATCGATTTGGACTTCAGTTTTTTCCAGGATCTGTCGAAGTTTCGATTTTGGACTTTCCTGGTCTGAAACCGCACTGATAGGGGTCAATAAGCTTAATTACGAAGGGTTTCAGACATTCACAGTTAAGATCTTGTATGCGATGTTGGCAAGACTTGTGCCTCGTGGGTTTTGGATCCGTCATACACGGTGCTGAGATTCCATTCATCAGGCATTCAATCCTCTGACCAGATCTGACAGATGAGTTGGTATGGGTTCTTTAAAAAGTCATTTCCAGCAACTTTGAATACCTTGCCCAGTAAGGCGTCAGGTCAAGCTGCTCTGTTACATTTCAGCTTATATATTGTTATCCCTACTTCATTTTGGTCAGGTAGACGGAAGCTTTGGCTGTCATCGTCTAAGTTAAATGGTCTATTCTGCCTGATGGTGGGATGTTGGTCTTCTCCGCAGTAATGGAGTTTGCAGGATAATTTTTCCATATTCTCAGCATGGACTGTGACTCTACTACAAGATTTCCTTCTTGACACGTTCATTTTACCTGTTGGTAAAACTTCCGTATGTTATTCATGGAGTACAGACTCTCAAAAGCTTCGATCGCGCGCTTCTCGTGTTGTGTTTTCTTCTGCTGGAAAAGCCCGTCTCCTCTGCTCGTAAAACACATGAGCGGCTCTCGTCCTTCGTTTCAGCGCCAACAGGCTTCATCAAATCAAAAAAATCTTGGTGGTGGTCGGACGATACTCGGCTCATCAGTTACGACGTCTCTGTTGGTCTTGTGTACTTGATGCTGGCGGCGTAGGAGTTGTTGAGAGATTTCGTGATACGCGTTCGGTGTGGATTCGGTGCTCTCTTGCGATTGCGGGTTTTTTACGTTTTATCTTCTTACAGTAATTATTCTTTGTTATGGTGCATGGAAAATTCGCATTCGCACCTTGGCTACATTTAAATCTGTGACTTTCAAACTTATTTTCTGTCAATCCAAAAGGACATTTAAAACATAGAAAAAAGATAACTTTGTTGCAAATTGAAATCCGCTTACCTAGGCTTGAGCAATTGGAGTTTTCATTTTCACCGAGCCTGACTGGCCTATCTGAATAAGGGAACTTTTACTTCCCACTACATTTGGCTTTATCAACTTGCATATGTACCTTCTTTGAGCATATCTGCTTCGTGTTTTTCTCCAGCTATTACAGTTTTTTTTTTTCATTTATTTTGTATCCAATTTAATTAGGACTACCGTTTTTTCCAAAAAGTCCTCTTTCTAGGGGAAAATAAATTTGTCAGAATTGGCTGTATTTTACATCAAAAAGAGAAGGAATAAAAGTTGCTTTGGTAGTCAAAGGAAATGTTGTTTAGATTGAAATGAACCATTTCGGCAAACTAGATGTGAAAGTCGTTTCTAACGTTCATTCGAGGAAGAAATAATTTTTTTTTGGAATACGGTCGAAGTTGAAAAACATTCATTACTTAGCTTAGATGGTCATTGATAATAGAAAATCAGCAAGAACTACAGAGCAAGGTTGAGTAAGCAAGCTGAAAAGGATAATCAATTGTCTTTCAATAGCGCTATATATTCCAATCTCACAACATCATGGATCGTCTGGTAAATAGTACAAATCCCATTTCATAAAATCGGAAAAAAGTCAATGTATGTTAGCGATTCCAATAAAACATTGAATACAATTTCACATGAAATCATCTCCATCAAAATTCAACCTCTTGGCTTACAATCGAAATTTATTCTTATGAATCCATTTTTTTGTGAAAAACGGTTCACTTCAGCTATTCTGTATTCGATTCCATTCCAATAAAGCCAAGTCAGTCTACTGACTTTTGTCGTAAGAATCAGTGAAATGCTCGTATCCCTATACTCTGTTATCCAAGGATTTCATCTTTCGACTTGGACTGTAAATAATAGACTTTACACCATTAAGCAACATTATTGCTTATAATCCGTATAAGAACCAAATTCTTTGAGAAGATTCGTGAACAATCTCCGACCGACGAAGCTGAAGACGCTATCTAGAAGAACTTTTACGACAAAAATGCGCAGCTTCATGAATACGAATCATAATAACCACAAACTTGACCCACTTCAGGTTGGAACTAGTGACCTGGCTGCATTTGGATGATTGAAGCACTAATCAAATCGACCATGTTATGGTCTTCAATATAATAGATGTCGGCGCAAAGGGCCAATGGTCGACAGGATATTACCTGCAGCCGGATGCGACCATTCACGGCGGTAATGCTCTTCTCAATCTCACAGCAAGAGTCACTGGACGTACATTAATTTATGTCTAGCAAAAGGTGCCAGTAAGCAATCTTTTCTGCTGAGAGACAGCAGGAATACCGCTGACTTCTTAAAAAACCTCTGGAACGTATGAATTATACGGATGTGTTCATAAGAGACACATCTGTAATTAAAGCCCTAACGGAGGTATCCGAGAATTCGAACAGTGTTTCAGGTACTAAGAAGCTTTCCTCTGAGTTCGGATTAATAAGTTAATCGGGGATGTCTCTTCCCACGATTCCATTGATTTGGGGTTCAAATAAAACCCAGTGAATGTAGCATTCACAGAAACCTGGCATTCTCAAATTATTTTAAAAATCGTGAGATGTTTTTTAGAGACTTTTGGGCAGTTTGGTGCTTTTAAAGACACCGATGCTTAGCCCACACGTAGTTCACTGATATCAAAATTGCGTATGCCTCCGTTTGGAAAATCGACGCAAATTTATCTATCTTCACTATCTAATATCTTCGTCGTCCATTAAAGCCGTAGTGCCACACCCTAGATCAGTCGTTAGCAAATCTCCGACAGAAAAGTAGACTTCTGACAAGACTCAAAAACTTGTACAGTCAGTTAACTGACCGACAAGACCCGGAGATTAGGACACTAAAGTCGTCGATTAAAAATATTCAAACGCTAATAAAAGAAAATTACAGAATTTCTGTAAGTTTGTATTGGAACAACAAGGTTCGGGCTGTAAACACCAGCAACCCGAATATGTTTCCGCAAATAAATAAACTATTTCGGAGAAAAAATCAAAACGACCTTCAGTGTCTTAAAATAGCCCGCACAACAGACAACGAACGGTTACTGACAATAGCAGGTATTGATCCAAATGAGGCCGCTGATGAAGACGACTTTTTTGTGATCGAGGATCCACAGGAGAAGGTTGAGGCCATAGGGGCGACTTTCCAGGAAGTATACAAGGCCACTGATACCATTGGCCCTAATTACGACCTGGACATCGCGTCTTGGTGCGCGACTTCTCCATTCGAAATGAAATAGGGAACTGGAGATACGAGGGCTCTGGTTTCGGCCGGTTTAGAGACGAAAATATGGCAAATAACGTCATTGCCAGAGAGGATGGCCTACCCCCGTTCATTTCGAAGGAAGGACTCCATGAGATCTTCGACACAATCAGAGTTAAGAAATCAGTGGGGACCGATGGTATTCCGAATATCGTGCTTCGACATCTTCCTCCAGAAGCGGTGGACATCTACACCACCCTGTTTAATAATGCAATGAATAATACACATTATCCAGCGCATTGGAAAACGGCGGTGGTTCAACCTATCCCCAAAAAGGGGAAGGATATATCCAATCCGGCGAATCTCCGGTCGATAAGTCTCCTTCCGAATATCAGTAAGGTTTTTTAAAAAGTAATCAATAGAGCTCTGTCTAGGTGGGTTGAGGACAAACATATAGTTCCGGATAATCAATTCGGTTTTAAGGCGGGACATGATATCTCATATGCCGCGTCTAAACTGGTGTCCCAAATCCAATGGAATAAAGGCAAAAAACAATGTACTGGTGCCTGCCTTAATGACTTGGAGAAGGCCTTCGACACCGTATGGTTAAAGGGTCTTTTCTATAAGCTGACTAGGCTGGGGATCAGTAAACCACTCTTGTGCATTCTTTATAATATGCTAACTAACAGATAGTTCATCGTGAAGAATGGTGATGTGACTTCTGTTGGAATATTTCAAATTAAAAATGGTCTTCAGCAAGGCGCGGTCAATTCGCCGATCCTGTTCAACATTTTTACAAACGACTTGATAGGTTCACTTCCTCATTCTATTGCGTACGCAGACGATTTGATAGCGTACAGAACAGGTCCAAAAATCGAGGTCATTAATACTCTCTTGCAGCGTGACTTCGATAAGATAAGACGATTTTGCGATGACTGGAAGTTGAAAATCAACTTTCAGAAGTCGGAAACCATTCTCTTTAGGACGCCGTTGTCCGGAGCCTCTAGGGATACCAGAAAAAATTTGGCGAAAGTTCTCTATCATTGGACAACACGGACAACCTCTTGCCTGTCGAAATGGAATCTGGCTAGATCAGTTTCTGTATTTTGACAAAAATGTAGATACTGCTCTGGCCAGAGCTAAAGGTGCTTTTGCCCTTACAAAGTGACTGTTTTATAGCACCCCACTCGATGCGAGGGTAAAGGTTATCTACTACATGGCCCTTATCAGGCCCATGCTAGTATTTTGATGTCCCGTGTGGTTCAATGTACGAGCAAGCTTAATGGAAAGATTCGGGTGTTTGAGAGGGCGTGTCTTAGGGCTTGCTTTCGCTTGTACAGAATACCAGAGTCGGATTACAAAAAATTGTATCCTAATGAGGTCCTTTACAACAGGGCGAAACTGATACGAGTGAACAACTTCGTAATTAAGCTGACTCGAAGGCACATTGCAATAATAACCTGATATCTGGGGCTTACTACCCCAATTACCTTTACCACGAGAGTGTGCGCTCTGGCGGCTTCGTTCCACCGGAAGCATTCCTCTACCTAGATCAGATAGGGTTGATCCAGGATAGATCAGCGGTTCCATTAATCTTCCATGTTGCTCGGACAGATGGGGACAGGCGACTCAACTATAACAGAGACGTCGCACACAGCAGTGTGGATCGTCTCTGGTTCAGTAGGGCGGTGGGGAATCGCGATAAGGGGGATGTCGTTCGGCAGCACCAGCATTTCTGGTACAGTGAAAACTCTCTTGGGCGGACAGCGACAGTAGGCCATTTTTTTCCCGCTCAAGAGGAGTGTCCGCCTAATGGAGGAGTCCCCTCCATTATGATAAAAGTTTGTTTTTTAATTAATTTATTAATTTAAGAGATCCAATTTCTTAGTAAATAGTACGATTTTATATTTGATTAAAGTTTTTAAATGTATTTAAAAAACGAAATTTTTTTCATGATTAGTACATAAATACAATGAAAACTCTCTTGACGGACACCTCTAATAGGCGGGCACTCCTCTTAGACGATATTTTTTCATTAACCGTTATGTACACGTAAATTTTACATAGGACAACATTACTTAGCCTCTTGTCAATACATTTCAAAGCCGCAAACATTTCATTCGAGGATATCCCCAATTTAGTTTGTTTTGTTTCTACGTGCATATATGTATTTTATAACGTATTTAATGCTTCACGTCCGTTGCTGAGTGGTTCGCGTCCGGCTAAGAGAGGTACCTTTTCGTAATTTGTAAAAATATGTTGTCCACGTCCGGTTAAAAGAGGGTCCTTTTAAGAGAGGTAAAAATTTTCGAAAATGAATTGAAAAACAATGGTTAACGAGAAAATGTCCGTCTAAGAGGAGTGTCCGCCTATTAGAGGTGTCCGTTAGGAGAGTTTTCACTGTAGTTGAATGATGGAGAAGATGTTTCGTCGTCTTTGCCGTCAATTACGGACCAGCATCACTAATGAGGCAGAGCTGATCAATCTATTTGCTCTATGAGCTTACATAGGTTTAGGTTAGCACTTAAGAAATATATGCATATATTGGTATATACAAGGGTATATACTAATATAGGTATATAATTGTGTATAATGCCTATGTGTGAGTATGTGTGTATTGTATATGTAGGTTAGGTAGGCGAAGGTTTATTTTAAGTTAGATATTAAGTTTTTAGAAAAAAATAAAAAATTATGTTCATATGCTAAGTTTTTGTAAACAAGTTTTTTTCTTAGCCTTAAGTATAGAAAATAAGTATTCCTAAATAAAATGTAAATAAATTCGAAAGAAATAGAAATAAGAATTTAGAGTAGCTTAGAGTGCCTGTGTGGGGCCAGTAAGTTAGTATAAGATTGTTAAGTAATTTTAAGCTAGCATTTAGGCATTTTTGTTAGCATGTAAGAGTTAGTTTTCAGCAGCAAATAAAATGGGCCAATGATACCACCACTCCAAAATCCACACCAGACTGTTGCTCTCTGTAGATTAAGGTGGGTTAAAAAAAAAATTTCTCAAATTGATTTGTAAAAGCGAAAATATGTTGTCTTATTAGGTCGATTACATCCTATAAAATATTATTTATTTATTTTGTGTAACAGCCCGCGCATCGATCTCCAAGTTGGATACGAACCTAAAAAATAGTGAAATTAAGTAACGGCATATAATTCGCATGAGTTTCGTACAAACATAATGGAGAAACGGCATTAGATAAAATCCAACGCTGATAGTTTGCACTTGAATTCATAGCGAAGGTTTGCAGCTGCTTTACACTCGGAAGTGCGTCAACGAAAGCAAGTGCAGTGCTGGTGTTTTGCACTTGAACACAATGAACGGGAAGTTGTCTGTTTACTGTTTTGTTTAGTTGTAAGTCCAGTGCTAAGTTTACATTTTAAGCAAAAGCTAGGCAGTAAGACTAATTTCAATGAATAAATCTAAAACTTTAATTCAATATTGTTTTATTTATTATTTAAAATAAAGAGACGTAACTCTTGCGTATCGCGTCACATAGTACAGTAATTGATTGAGTTTGGTTTTATTGTAAAAAAAAAAAAGTAGTATCGCGTTTTACTCTAGTACCATTATTTTCTCTAAAGAAACTAATATATCATTAAAAGTTAGAAAACAAAGTTATATGTGCCCTATATTCGGGAGTGTAGAAGACATTAATGACTATGTTTTGCCGACCTACGAAGATGTTTGAGGCTAGAACTCAAAATTAGCAGAAGTACTATCAAAGAACCATCATTTTTAGATACTGCCGAGTGCCGAGCTTGTGTCTCAAAAAGAAGAAAATGTTTGGAGAAAATCATCCCTACCTATGGTTTCATGCACAAGAGTCATTCAGCTTATCATCTAAAGTACAAAAACCTCATCAAATCCTTAAAAAGATTCTGCTGAATAGAAAAATGATTTCATACAGCGCAGCAGACATTTGTTCATGTAAATGTAAACAAATCTAACTTTATTGTTATTCAAGAAAAAACAAGGTATCAAAAGAAGAGCAGGCTTTTTTGCTTGACCAAAGACAGGAGAGGAAGATGCGGATTGGTGGAATAGACCACATTCTTACAAGTATATTCCAAAAAAAAAGAAACGCGAGTCTCGAAGACAAAAGAACCTAGTTTGGACATTAATAATTAAACAAGAGAAGTGTAATACTAAACAGCAGGAGTTGGTGTCATCTTCGAGTGAGTCGGAAGATAATAACTCTTCGTTTGATCGGCCAAACTTCCTTCCACATCTAAAACAAAGAAGAAAACAACAAAGTCTTTAAAAACATTGCCTATGTTGTAAAAATCCTGCAACCGTTACGGTATTTCTGACAGAGCAGCCGCTGCGATTGTTCTTCAGTATTTCAGTATCTGCGGATATTGAAGTGGTTGATAAATCAAAAATACGCCGGCAAAGGAAGAAAGAACGTAATGAATTATAGTAAGCTTCACTTACCTGCTTTATACTTTGATGGCCGAAAAGATATGACACTAAAAATTGTAAAGACAGGATCAAAAAGGTACAGACAAACAGTGATTAAAGAACATATATCCGTTGTTAAAGAGCCAGATTCAGTTTATATTGGTTACGCCACACTAATTCAAGGTGCAATACAAAGCGAACTTATTGACGTTAAATTTGAAGACTTAAGTGCAGATACAGATCAAAAATCAATGTCAGTTATTTGTGGAAAATGTTCTGAAGATTTGACTAATAGGTTTCTAGGAAAAATGTCCCATGCTCGATGGTTAACAGAAGCAAGTATATTGCTACATCAAATCCATCAAATGAATTAAAATTATTAACTGAATATTATGTGAAAGTATATGCTCCAGTATGGTTTGAAATAAAATCAAGTCCAACTTGCAAGAACACCTGCCAGCAGAGTTAAAACTAATAGTAGATCCAGAAAATTAGGTTCTTTCGATGTTGTCAGATGAAAACAAAACAGTGAGGGTACTCGCTGCCAGGAGAATACTAAAAGCACGAAATTCACCTCATACAGGAAAGTTACCTTATGTGTTTGTAGTGCCGCTAATCAATTTTGATGCTAATAGATATATTTACCTCATAGATTGGCAACAAAACTTCTTCGATCCACCAATTCTTTAAAACATCACAAATCAAGAAATAAATGGAGTTGTTGGGTCTCAGTGCGACGAAAATTGATTTTTTTTAAAGCTTCCATGTAATACACAGGCAGTCGAACGGTCTGTAAAAATAGTAACCGAAGTATCAATGTCTTTATGCGATGAAAAATCAAGAGAAGGTTTAATACAAGCGAAAATTGCATCCAGAAGACTTATGCCGCGTTTTGAGGGCAAACGAGATTTTGTGGTCAAATGATAATAATTTCGATTCTTTTCTTATACTACAATATATTAATGTTTTCTATTACCAAATGTTTGTACTATTCTAATTGTTCATGAATTTTATGTAATATTTCTTAATATTCCTTCTTATAATATTAATATAAACATTTGTTTCTTAATAAAGTATGAAGTTTATCCTAAGATTGTTTGTTTTCGGAAATTCCCAAAATTTTGAATCGCATGAGCGCCCTCCCTAAAGATATGAATTAATTTAACTTTTTATAGTCAATTATTATTTGTCTAGACATACGACAACAAAATATCACTATTAGAATATGATCATATAAGTTTGATGCATTAGCCTCACGACAATTACTTACGGGTTTTTTGATCCCCAGATGTGGCAATTTCATTTTTTACCTTTTGATTTTTCGGCTAAATTCGACGTCCAATTTGAGTTGCTGTAAGGCCGAAACTGAGAAACGATGACTAAGCAGATGGTCGTTTGCCTTCAATTAATGAAGGCAATTTGTATGGGAATAATCAGAGATCTTTGTCAAGATCCTCATCAGGTTTGTGCGTGAAATGTTGAATTGTTGAGATCGATATTCCTATATCGAATCGAACACTCTTGGCCACAGCAGCCACACTCTCATCGGCAACAGCAGCAAACAAAGCAGTGTCGAAAAATCAGCATGCCCATGCATAAGCGGAGCCCTACACTCGACTCCCTCCGCGGCACTGGGTATTCTGTTTCACTTGACACCCCTAGATATTTTCAGCAGTAGCTGCGACTGCAGCTATTCACCTTAAAGCAACTACACAGCGGACAAATAATATTCTTAATATACTAGAAATCTTCCCAGAGAACATCGATCACTATACACTATACCCGAACATTGGTTTGACAAAGACTTTCATGTAAGTTTCCATTCATAATATCATAATAACCACAAACTTGACCCACTTCAGGTTGGAACTAGTGACCTGGCTGCATTTGGATGATTGAAGTACTAATCAAATCGACCATGTTATGGTCTTCAATATAATAGATGTCGGCGCAAAGGGCCAATGGTCGACATGATATTACCTGCAGCCTCAATCTCACAGCAAGAGTCACTGGACGTACATTAATTTATGTCTAGCAAAAGGTGCCAGTAAGCAATCTTTTCTGCTGAGAGACAGCAGGAATACCGCTGACTTCTTAAAAAACCTCTGGAAGCATTCGTTTGATCTTCTTTAGCCACATGACATAACGTATGAATTATACGGATGTGTTCATAAGAGACACATCTGTAATTAAAGACCTAACGGAGGTATCCGAGAATTCGAACAGTGTTTCAGGTACTAAGAAGCCTTCCTCTTAGTTCGGATTAATAAGTTACTCGGGGATGTCTCTTCCCACGATTCCATTGATTTGGGCTCAAATAAAACCCATTGAATGTAGCATTCACAGAAACCTGGCATTCTCGAATTATTTTAAAAATCGTGAGATGTTTTTTAGAGACTTTTGGGCAGTTTGGTGCTTTTAAAAACACCGATGCTTAGCCCACACGACCTGTTCTTCGCAATATATTGTACTCGTAGTTCACTGATATCAAAATTGCGTATGTCTCCGTTTGGAAATTCGACGCAAGTTTATCTATCTTCACTATCTAATATCTTCGTCGTCCATTAAAGCCGCAGTGCCACACCCTAGATCAGTCGTTAGCAAATCTCCGGTGAGAATAGATGTGTTTCGGCTACCACGGTATCGACGTACAACTAACGAAGACCTGTTCCGCAATCCTACTATTGACGCACTGCACCGACAGAAAAGTAGACTTCTGACAAGGCTCAAAAACTTGTACAGACAGTTAACTGACCGACAAGACCCGGAGATTAGGACACTAAAGTCGTCGATTAAAAATATTCAAACGCTAATAAAAGAAAATTACAGAATTTCTGTAAGTTTGTATTGGAACAACAAGGTTCGGGCTGTAAACACCAGCAACCCGAATATGTTTCCGCAAATAAATAAACTATTTCGGAGAAAAAATCAAAACGACCTTCAGTGTCTTAAAATAGCCCGCACAACAGACAACGAACGGTTACTGACAATAGCAGGTATTGATCCAAATGAGGCCGCTGATGAAGACGACTTTTTTGTGATCGAGGATCCACAGGAGAAGGTTGAGGCCATAGGGGCGACTTTCCAGGAAGTATACAAGGCCACTGATACCATTGGCCCTAATTACGACCTGGACAATCGCGTCTTGGTGCGCCAGCATAATCCAGCGTTGGATTATGCCCATGCATAAGCGGAGCCCTACACTCGACTCCCTCCGCGGCACTGGGTATTCTGTGTCACTTAACACCCCTAGATATTTTCAGCAGTAGCTGCGACTGCAGCTATTCACCTTAAAGCAACTACACAGCGGGCAAATAATATTCTTAATATACTAGAAATCTTCCCAGAGAACATCGATCACTATACACTATACCCGAACATTGGTTTGACAAAGACTTTCATGTAAGCTTCCATTCAAGATCCTTCTGGTAGGAAGATGCTTCCATGGATAACAAGTAAATCCACTTCTATACAGATGGATCTAAGACTGATAGCAAGGTTGGTGGTGGTGTTTTCTCAGATGAGCTTCCGTTTTCTAAATCACTATAGCGTGTTCCAGACGAAAATGTTGGCTCTGTCTTGGCTAAAGAAAAACGTGATATCTGCAAAGGATATTCGCATCTTTTCGTATATGAAGTCCTTGGACTAAATTCTAAACCTCCCTTAGAGAGATGGCAGAGTAGTTAAACCTTCCTTTATAATGGGTGCAGGGCCACAGAAATATTACAGGGAATTACAGGGCCGGCGAACCCTCTTTTACAATGACGTTAACAGTCTCTTACGCTTCATCATAACCTCAAATTTGTTTCCACGTGGAATCGCAATGGGGCAATAGGCCTAAGTGCGTTGGTCTTTCCAACAGCCACTCTTACCTAACCTAACCTCTTATATTCTCTTTCGTTTGATCTGTAAAGATGGTAAGAAGTAGTTGGGAATCTACGTAAATTCAAATCTTTTGCTTAGAGCGCCGCCGCTCTGATTCTGAATAGCTTCGTCTACCCACTGCCTTGTTATTAACTTAAGCGGAGTTGTGATGGATTTATTAAGCTCGGATGATTTTCCCTAGATATCTCCTCTTCAGAAATGTCGAGCCTTTATATTCTATTTGGAATTGAATGTGCCTATGGTCTCACATGGAAACCTTAGATACTACCCTCTAGACGCTAATGTCCTCAGCGTAGATTTTGGGTACGTCTAAGTCGATTACTTGCTTTTACCTACCTTTAGTAACCAATGTTGGCTAAGAACCAACCAGTTCTTGATAACTAAGCCAGACCATAGCGTGAAATTCAGAAAATGAATTCTTCTTTGTACATTGCACTTTCTACTACAATATAGGAAATAAAGTTCTGGGTGTAAGCCCCGTAATGTATGAATTATAATAAGCAATGCCTACAGCTTTTCATGGTAGGTAAAGTACCTAATGATAGAGTAAGTAAGCTGACGCAAAGATAAATTTATGCCATTCTCCAGTGGTTTCGTAGGTAACTTAAGACTGCAGCAGGACTCGGTTGCAGAATTGTCCAAGCTTAGGTGCTGAAACTGCATTCGGCATAATAAAAATAAACTCTCGGTCCTTCAGATAACAGATTGTCGGTTAGGGCCTAAAACCAATCCGGTCTGTATCGGCACCTAAGATCACTTGGCTTCTAAGACTTGGACCCTTACGACGTTCACCTACACAATCTTCAATGACTACATGTTTACATGCTTCTCTTTCTGCTTCTTTTCTCTTAGTCTTTTTACTTTTGACTTTTCTACAGTGCGAGGTGCGTGATTACTTGTTGACAGCTTCCTTAGTTATAAATAACAGATTTATCTAAATCTCCTGCCATGTGTCCCCACAAAGGATAAAACAACTCATTAATTTTGATTAAAACTTTGCGAAGACAATAGTTCGTACATTTCTTTTTCTTGCTTTTTTTCGGCAACATAATGCTCTCAATAATGGAAACAATAAATAAACTTAGATCAGTACTATCCTTAAAGCTAGTAAATAAAGGGCTCATTTCACAAGTCCTTCATAACAGAACATTATTCACGTTTCAAAGTAAATTCACCAAAACCCAAACCTTAAACCAAATCAAAATCTAAATTCAGATCCGTATCCGAAACCCCTACCACCCACACGGTTCATTTTCATGGAATCGCCAAAATTCAAGACAAAGTACCAGCAAGGGACTAAGAGGATAGTCAGGATATTTCTTCGACCAGATACATTCGCTCCATACTATGCAAATATATGAGCTGGAACAGCAGCAGTATCAGTACCAGTAGACTACACTCCTCTATGCAGTATCAACCACCAAGGACTTTATATTTATATTTAGATAGGATATCAGTTGATCTCTGTTTGCTCGTGCTTCCTTACGACAAGATGTTTTAAGCTAAGGCAATCCCTGTCCGTGTTTTCACAAGATTTTAGAGACATATTTCCTGTAAAAAATAGCAACAAATATCGGGAAGCTCCTTGAATGTACGAGTAGAGTATAGGTTCTGTCGTCCTTATATTTGACCCGAGGGGATTTTCCGTATGCGTGTATATTGAATTCCGTACGTGCCCAGCATTTCATGGGAAAATGTAATATTTTCCATCCTTAGGGATGGAATCTAATCAATGTGAATCATGGAGAACTGATTTCTTTCAGATCATAGTTTGTGACGTTGTTTGTGTCGGATACTCTGTTAGACTGTTGGCGTTTCATGGAAGTGACTTTGTAAAATGGCATAAGCCAGGGTGAGACGAAGATTTATTTATTTATCCGAATGCATATTAGCTGGACTTAGTATCTTAGTATTTTACTTATTGAAATGTACTTACTTGTGTATTGGACTTATTTCTGAAATGGCGTTGACATACATGCATACGTTGGATATAACAATTTCTCCAAACACATTCAGACACGGCACGTGGTATCTTTTACTCTTAATAATGCCACACTTCAGATCCGTCTTTATACAATAGTATTGATCGATGGTAAATAGGAACCCGCAATTGAGATACAATGGCCCGTTCTCTCTATATAGAATTGCCAGAGGATTTCGCTTTTCCAAGGAAGTTTTGGCAACTTTGTGTGATTGGCTTAGAATATGTGAAGAAGAAACATTAGTTTTTGTTTTAGTTTCTAAAAATAGCTACCTGCAAACTATAAAGAAGCGATTATTCGACTTTCGCCTGCCCCTTTCCTTGAGACTATAAGATGCTTGTAGAAGGAACTTTCTAGCAAAGAATGCAGAGTAAAGTGGTGGTTTGGTGTTGCAATTAATCTGCTGAGGTCTAGTAATGTTTCTAAGACAACACATCAATTATTCCAACTTTAGCTCCTCGTTATAATCACCGTGTGCTAATCTCGTACAACTAGAATTAATTTGCTAAACTTACAAGCGCCAGTGTTGAGTTAAACGAAAATATAATCTACTCAAATGTGCTTGAGCCTGAGATCAACTAGGATTTTCACGAGTAATCGGGGTGCTGACGGGTGAGGTTTTTGCCGATGAACCCTTATTTATTCGAAGACAGTTCTTGTTTCACCTAATTGGATACTGACTTCAGAACATCTGGGCCCAAATAGGCCCAAAAAAGCCTGACACCCTAGATTATAGGTGTTGTGTGTGGTATCTACCCGAACGGCATTGGATAATGAAAATCTGGCTTGATTTTTTTACCTTTTTCAGAAAATTCCCAAGCGGACTTTCTGCTATAAAACCTCTTAATTTTCTTGATTTGGTGGCTCTTATAGTCTGTTTTCTTTCATCTCAAAAGCTAGTACTCGTCCTTCCTTTTTGATCCGTGGAGCTTACGAGCCGCTACTCGTATGTCCGTTCTGCTTCTCGCACGCGGCAGTCGGTATTCACCGTACTATAAAACCGCGAGACTCGCAATGTTGATCGAGCGAAACCATGCACATCACAGGCGCCATCTCTGATGGCTTTTTGGCACCTTCGCCGCTGAATTTCGGAATGAGGAGGTCAAGCTTCTGACGATTTCCTGTTATCGCAGCCTTTCAACGTCAGACTAACTCACAGTATTAATTTTTTATAAGCGGCATTATGGATGTCTGCATTCGTACCTTGGCCGTAACAAAGTAATGGTCGGAGTCAATGCGGAGAAATGTTGATATATTCATAATGCGATCAGTACGTTTGGTGGCAGAAATGTAGAGATGGGGGACCCTCGAGCTTGCTGTAATGATATTTCGGCCCGAAGCGAAGTCGATTATCCTAAATCCATTGTCAGACGTTGTAACGTATGATGTTTATATAATGATTAGGGCATTGAGTATATTTCGTTCCGAGGAGCCGAATCTTTGGCACCATTATCTGTTGGGGTGTGCACCCTTATTAGGCA
The DNA here is from genome assembly GCA_949129095.1 of Volucella bombylans. Lineage (NCBI taxonomy): Eukaryota > Metazoa > Arthropoda > Insecta > Diptera > Syrphidae > Volucella > Volucella bombylans. The sequence continues at coordinate 97,045,681 of OX422144.1, forward strand.
CACCCCGTGTTATAGAATTGGATTGACACATGCTTGACACTCAAGGTTTCTTGCCTTAATCTGAGTCTCGTAACAAATCCGCATCCAAATAGCCGTCGGTAAGCAGCAATCACCATGATATATGTCGCCTGCTTCTTACAGTCGGTGCAGTTCCTTTTGGGTGCCGTTTTAACTACTTCATAGAAGTCTAGGATATCCGCGAGCTGTTGCCCAATGTGGCTCCCTAAATCCACGACGCAAGTAAATGTAAATCTGCAAATTTCGAACGACCATTATTGATTTTGCCACAGAATTCGTCAAGGATAATTTGGAAAATGATTCTTGGGTATATTCTAAGAAAAAAATCGTTCTACAGTAAGGGTCTATCTACAATGTTGACATCATTTATCGTGGATTTAAGAAAAGGCTTACTTAGGTGTACCCTTACCCATGTTAGCGGAAGTTTCTCTGAAGTAGAAACTGGTAGAAACTTCTTGTAGGGCTATATTTTTAGAATAAACACTAGCCTTTATAACGGCGCTTAAATAAAATTGATATTTTGTTATATTTAGATATCTAATTTCTAAGCCAGTTTCATTTTTATTTCCCAGGCTAATTTCTGAATTTTAGGTCACATTTCTCTGGAAAATGCGTAATAAATATAACGTTTTACTATTTTTTTCTTGTGAATGTAGGAATAATAAAAAAAAATCATCAACAAATTTGCAGAAAACCCATAGATTTTATGATGCTTGGGTTTTTTTCTGCTTTAAGCTCCAAAGGATATGAATAAAAAATGACTTTTGTGCTTTCAGATAATTTTTATTTTATGTGTGTACTAATAAGGTTATAACAGGTGCTGAAAGTGTCGTCCTTGGTTTCGTATAATTGCTGGAGGCTGTTTTTGCTACAAATATTTATTGATGCTAACTGAAGCCTCACTTTTGATGACGCTTCAAGAGTACGCTTTTCCAATTCACTTAAAGTTGCTATTTCGGTTGAATAAACAACTTCTTTCATTCTTCCCCATATAAAAAAATCCAATACTGTAAGGTCAGGGGATCTTGCAGGTCAGTTCACTGGTCCATTTCTTCCTATCTTCCTTCTTGCCGTACTATTCATCTAGAAATTTCTTAACCTCACTACCGTAGTGATTTGGAGCACCATCCTGCTGGAAATATAATGAAGCTCGTGGACTCAGTGGAATGTCCTCCAATAGTTCCGGTAAATTTTTTTTTTATAATTGGCGCGCGCACAAGAGATTTTGTGTACACTTAAGATATTTGCACATAGCATGAGCGAGGGGAAATTAAGGAGGAAAAAAAGAGAAGAAATACCGATGTGCGTTGGTTTTAAATGTTTGCAAGTTGTAGTGAATAGGAAATAAAGAGCTCGGCAGGGCATTCCATAAGCGAGTTGTGCGGTCTAGCAACGAATCGCGATATTTCAAAGTTCGTCCGAAGTTGGGCTTGAGGGTATACTGATGAGCATTCAAAGCGAGACGGGTGTTACGGTTAAAAGTTAGAAGCGATCGAATGTTACTGGCAATTTCGGTGGAGCACTGGTGGTGAAAATAGCGACACAACAAAGTGAGACAGGAGACATTACGTCTGTGTTCGAGGGTGTCGAATGACTGTGTAATATTGTTATCACTTATGAGTTTTATCGCGCGATTTCGGATCATATCCTGCAAGTGAAAGGAGGTCTTAAGGGCACCTGACCAGATGTAAGCATAGTACTCCAATTTCGAGCGGTTAAGCGCCTTATATATTGAGGCCAGATCAGAGGGGGTGAAATATTTCCTACATCGCTTGATTAAACCTAGACATTTCGCAGCATTTTTGGCGATATACATACCCAGAATGGAAAGTTTTTCGGTTTCAACGATGCAAGTGCCATTCATGTACAGTGGCTGTGTTGTTAAATTTCGCTTTAACGACAGCAGACAGCATTGTGTTTTGGAAGCATTAAATTCCACTCTGTTGATAGTTCCCCAGTTGGTTATGTTGTTAATATCAGAATTTAATGAGCTTAACATACGCTGCCGCCGTTCCCATTCTACAGTCGAAGAGCAGGGACGTGAGTTCGGAAACGAATATGAAAAGCAGAGAGTACTGTCGTCAGCAATAGAATATATTGGATTAGAAGTAGCAGACAAGAGATCATTTATGAAAATTAAAAAGAGTGTCGGAGACAGAACGGAGCCATGGGGCACGCCAGCATATATTTTGTGAATATCAGACTTGAAACCATCCAAGACAACTTAAACGGAACGTTCCGAAAGGTAATTTCTAATCCATTGAAGAAGAGAGCCATCGATCCCAAAAGCACGCATTTTCAACAAAAGAGCCTGATGCCAAACTCTGTCAAATGCCTTAGAAATATCAAGTGCAACTATCTTGCTTTCGCCTGATTGGTGTAGACTTTGGTTCCACTTTTCGGTGAGACATGCCATCAAATCACTAGTGGACCTGTTGCTATGAAAACCGTACTGCCGGTCATTGAGAAGTTTTCGTGTTTCGAGATATTTTATGAGCTGACGTTTTATCAAAGTTTCCACGACCTAGGAAAGAAGGGACGTAAGTGCAATGGGTCTGTAGGAGGAGAGAGAAGAAGATTCGCCTTTTCTACGGACGAGCTGGACAAATGCTGTTTTCCATCTGCTCATAAAGGGTCCTAAAGAGTAGGATTGATGAAAAAGCTTACGCAGTGGTTTTGCCAGCCTGGAAGAACACCTCTTTAGGGAAGATATACCATCTGCACCAGCAGATTTATGAATATTAAGATCTTTAAGTACTCTTGCTACTACACGAGTGCAGAAGTGGATTCGTCCCATTGAAGATTCAACACACTGGAGTGTAGACGGAGACAAAGCATAATCTGGAAGTGTTAAACTGGCCGCAAAATGTGCAGCAAGCAGATTGGCTTTGTTCAAAGAGCTGACAGCAGGAATGTCATTGTAAATGAGCGTTGGGATGGAGGATGAGGCAGAATTTTTAATATTTTTGACGAACGACCACATACTACCTTTGGGACATTGTAGTATGTTTTGCCTCAATTTTTGATCATATTCAAATTTCACGCGCTTAAGAAAGACGTTGCAGTCATTCCTGGCTCGTTTGAACATTTTTCGGTTTTCCTCTGTCGGGTTGGTCGTATAGTACCGAAAAAACATTTCTCTAACCCTGACAGCCTCTTTATAGTTCGAGCCGTACCATGCCTTTTCTTTTGATCTGATACTCTTAATCCGATAAGGGACAAAGGATCTCATTCCAAGGGAAAATAGTGTCAGTGATCATATCAGAGGAAACATGACGACCAGTTAAAATTCCTAAAGAATCTGTTAACACCGCTCCAGTTGGCTTTCTCTATTGCCATACGGTTCTTTTAGGAATTTTTTCTCTAACTGTGTGGTCAGTGTAAGAGAAATTAGCTGATATGTCGCAATAGTCCGATGAGCCTAGAGGGGAGAGCACATCAACGGTGTACTTATCAGGGTGAGAAGCTAAAAACAAGTCCAGGGTGTTGGCGGTATGACCATCAACATCTGGTATTCGCGTGGGCTCATTCACAAGCTGCGTTAAGTTGTTTTCCGCAACGAAGATCTAATAACGATTTCAGTATGAGGATACTGGGATACAATACTTTGAATGAAGTCAGACAAGGCATCAAACTCGTTAAAAGTCGAATTGCTGTCCAGTTTGGGGCTTCTGTAAATAAAGCAGTAGTGGATAATTTGCTAACGGAGATGGAATTTTAACCACATAAAATTGAATTCCGGATGTGAACAGGGACTACATTGTGGTGGAGTTTGGTAAGCTACATCACTACGCACGTAAATGGCGAGACTGCGGTGAGAGAAGAATAATGGCTCTAGTTCGTAGCCGTGTGGGCGGGGATCTACCAGTGTTTCACTAAATGCCAAAATACCTGGTCTGAATTTATAGACGTGGACGTACGCAAAAAAATTATTACTTTTTAGCCCGCGCATATTTGCCATGTCCACTCTAAATTCCCGAGTCATTACAAATTAGCAAACACAAAAGACACAAACACCGACGATGCAAATTGTTGTAGGTGTTATGCCCTTAAAACAAAATGAAACAATGCACCCACATAATTCACACTCGCAACCCGCTGTTCACCAGTTGTTACGTGAACTCAGTCACTACCTCTGCTGCATAACGGAATTATACAGTAATGGCAGTGGCCGAGTGCAAACAACAGCACTCTGGCCAGCGGCAGGAGATGTAGGAGTGCCCGCACTATGATTTTTTTTCCCCGATTCACCACCGACCAACCACGCCACTATTTTTTTTTTTTAATTTTGCACTCGCGAGCGTGGTTTTGCACAAACCCTGATCGAGAGTACGAGTGCACTATGTCTCGTGTGCACTCGTCGGAGGTCAGCTCGGCACGTTTCGGAAAACCTCCAGATAGATTGGTGTGCCGATTAAGGGGCACACCTAGTGTGACAAAGGCGATTTTTGGGAATTCAAAAAAAAAACACTACTGTATCAATTGTTTTAAAATTTTAAAGGTATATTTATACATATTTTAAGAATACACAGTAAAATTTTTGAAGAAAAAAATTAAATATTTTTAAGATACACGCGATCTCCGACGGCGCTAAAAAAAAAGGTCCTCCACTGCTGCAGTGATTCCGGTGTTCTCCGTGGATGAAATATAAAAAAAAACAATTCTCTTTAAACTAGAAGATATTGTCCGTACAATGACCTACGATCGAAAAAAAAAATCAAAAATTGACAAAATGGCGGCGTTTTTAAAAAAAAGTTGAATTTTACCCAAAATTTTGGTCGTTTTTGGCCTGCCAAAATTATGGAACTATATACAGAACATGCAGAAAAAATTTGATAGTGACTGATCATTTGTCTCCGAGTTATCACTGCAGCAAATTTGAAAAATGCTGTTTCGAGAAAAACGCGTTTAAAGATAAAATGATCGTTTTCACTGTTATAAATGGATTAAAATCATACTTACAGCTAATCTGCTATTCCAGTCCCATATATATACATACAACAGAAACTGGAATCGTATTATAACGGTTGCAGCCATTAGGAAGAGACGGTAGACTCCGAACAATACATCAGGTACGTTCCGTATGCTAATACAACTATTAACTGCCGAGCAGTTACTCTTCAAATGGCTGTAACTCAAAAACTGTTTGAGATATCGATTTAAAATTTTAGTGTGTTATTTTTAAAGGTATAACTTATCGAAATATGAAAAAAAAATCGATTTTTTTTAAATTTCACACTAGGTGTGCCCCTGAATTTGTTTCCAAGTACACCTGCCCACATATTGACGCTAAATTTGTGTTCAAATGATTTAGGTTTTCTTGTGTGTGGATTGTCCGCAGCTAACGCATGAAGATTATGAAAGTTACTGATCCCATCTCTTGTAAATTGAGATTCGTACGTCCAAAGAATTGTGCTTGTCATCCAAGCTCCGATCCAGCAACCAGTTAGAAAACTCAGGTCTCTTTTCCCAATTCTCCATGCAGTACATTAGAATTTTACGTCTGGAAACACTGAATTGCAAAGCTAAGCGTCCGATGCTGTTTGATGGATCAGTTGTAACAGTTTCCAGTAACCCTTTCCAAATACTCCTCCACTACGAAGTCGTGGGTTAGAATAGAGTTCATAGCATCTTTGTCGCGCTCCAGTTGAACTTCCATTGCACAGCACATAAAAGTAAATAATGTCTGCGTATTTTGGTTTTGTAAATATAAACATTTCAAATAGCCTTTCAAAGCCATTTTAGCCCTGACGTAAAAAATTGAACTGAGAAACTAACTTCCTTTTCTAATGTTTTATACCATTTTTGTTTGGTAAATTTTCCAAATAAGTCTTCAAACCCCAAACCTAACTCTTTCTAAGAAATTTTAAGGTCAGGCTATGTAATTTAAAAACAAAATATTGGAAAATCATTAATTCTAGGACAACCACTCTTATTTTCAACTGTTAGAAACGTGTCAACTGTCATAAATTCCTATTTTTACATGCTGCATGTTTTCCCATGTATCATAAAATCCATCTGTTTTTCTGCAAACTTGTTGATGATTTTTTTGTATTATTGTTACGTTCATAAGAAAAAAATAGTAAAACGTTATATTCATTACGCATTCTCTGGAGAAAAGTGCCCTAAATTTCAAAAATTAGCATGGGCAATGAAAATGGAACTGACTTAGAAATTGGATATCCAAGGACTCAAGCAAGATATCAACTTTATTTAAACGCCATTACAAAGGCTAAAAATAAAATCCTACTATTAGTATTAACAGAGCAATTATCATTGCCATGGGTCAGGGTACACCAAAGTAAGCCTTTTCTTAAACCCTCGATAAATTATGTCAACATTGGAGATAAACCCTTACTGTGAAACTATTTTTTCTTAAAATATACCCATAAATCATTTCCCAATTTGTCCGTGACGAATTTGGGGATACTCTGTATAATTGCAAAAATATTAAGTAAAATCACTTTAAAATCATGAGGACTTCTTGATGATTTCAAGGAATGACTTCATGAAATGATTGCTCAATTCATTGATTTCAAAATGATGTTTAATTTTACTTACGGAAGCGCTGAAGAACATTGTGAAGTCATGAATTCAAAAAATACAGCACGCAGTCATAAGAATTCAACACCCAAATGATTTCATTCGTTTACAACTCTGATTCGTACCACGTGAATAAATTTGGGTTACTAAAATATCAAAGAAAAAATCAATAAAATCCGTTTAACCAAAAATATTCGACACATTCCATTAAATATGCGTATCTGTAGTTTTGATTTGGAATATTCTCTATTGCTATTCTATTGTAGTTCGATAAACAAAAGAGAATTATTCAAAAATTTCCACTGAAATGAAAAACATTTTCCCATGTACAATTTCCAGCATTACATAGCTCCCATCGACTACGTGCGATGACAGGGAATTTGTGTACGTATCTGTATATTTGTCTAAACGCAATTTAAAATGCACCAATTTTGTAGCATTGTGTTTGAACATAACCACAGCCACTACACAAAACCGAGTTGTCTACGAATAGATGTCCGGTTGTGATGGTGGTAGGATATCCTGTGGTTCGATAACCGATACCTGTAATCTGAGGGGTGGTTGGAAACATTTTGTTGCTCTTCTATCTAACAATTGTGGTAAGGAATTTCCGATGTCGGTTCGTTCGTCCCAGAATCTGTATATATTTTTCCAAACCAAATTTATTGTTCTCCGCCGAAATTTCGCGCCCTACCCACCCAAATTTCTGCTTGTGTTTCCTGGTTTTTAGTGTTTCTTTAATTTTTACCTCATGAAAATCCTGTTGAACTACCAATCTATTATACATAATAAATTTCGGTAGTCGGTTTACTGATTTTCACTTTTGTGCTTTAATTATATAATTATGATGTAGATAGGGTTCGAGTATAAATTATTTCGCATTTTAAGCCAACATCCGGTGCGGTGTGATTAAGGATGGAGTAGAACAAAAGGATTTTCCGTTTGACGAAACCGACGTCTAAATTGGAATGTCGCATTTTAATTTCAATTTGACATGGAGTGAATTATTTATTGGGCAATCGCGAGAGTCAGAAAAGGATTTTTTGGGGGGTGCGAGCTCTAAAATAATTGAAATGTCACAAAGTAGACGATTGAAATTCCATGTTTAGGAATGAAGTGTCAGATTGCTTGTTACGTACTACGAGTATCTATCACGTTAGCATTTCGCGGTGACAGTTGGTTGTTCAATGGCAGACTTAATTCATTCATTATCAAAGACAAATCCAAATCGAGTGAGGTTTTTCCAATTTTCATTAATTGACATAAAAATGTGTATCTGTTAGTTAGTGTGAATAATGTATGAATGCTCACTACGAATTTAATTCAATTCAATTTAAATAAATGATTAAAACTATCAGGTTATACGAGTAATATGAAAAGAGAAGACAACAATGGCAGGACGAAAAGCTTGATAATGATATTGTTTGGTGTATTTTCGTGGCTTAATAATAAGCAGAAATTTATGCTGTCGAAACTTGCTCAAAAAGTATCGAATTTAATTATCCTTAAGCCCACTTTTGTGAAATAATCAGCTCCGCCTTTAGAGGCAGATTCAGAAGAGGACGTTTCTGGCCTTTAACCAAAATTGATCTATTTAGTTTATTATGTTATCCTGTTTGATACTCGTTATTTGTTCAATTTAAATTATTTAATTAATTCATTGTTAATCATTCATTTTCATTTATTTGTTTCATTCTTTCCTATTCGTTTAAATATTGTATTAATTGTTTATTATAAAATTATTGTTGCTACATTTGTCGAGTCACTGTTTATTTGTACGAAATTGCTGTTAGTCACTGCACCACAAAATCGGACCATTTTAAATCCTGCCAACAACCACACAGGCAAAATCGGATGATCGGCCAACAGGATCATCGTATGATTTTTTAAAAACAACAACGCTGTACAGTCTGCAGATCGGTGGTACGTAAACAAGTGCACTATGGGAATGATGAGGAGTTTGATCAATCACTTGCAATTGATTCGCGGCAGTGACAAGTTACCCTTGTAATTAGTACTAAACAAATAAATATACATTATAACGTGGATATTCGTGTGTGTGTGTATTATTTCCTAAACTTTTCGTTTCAAGATCGTTCGATTTATTCTGTCGATAGTGCGCACACAATAATTTCGATCGTCGAATCCAAATCATATTTGTTGGTCCTTCAGATCCAGATTAAAGTGAATCAGATATTAACGAAAAAAGAAAAAACGGAAACAGTGATTCGGGAATTAGACCTTTATATATTGAACAATAAGTTTCCTCCAATTTATCCCAGTGTATCCTAATCATGAACTCTCTTCGCATTAAACGTGGCAACGCAAAAGGACGTCTGACTCGTGCAGCAACGTTCATCGATACAATCAGTCCCGCCACTACCCTCGAAATGCTTGAGATTCGGCTGACTAAATTGGACGAAACATGGTCAGAATTCTGCTCACTCCATGGAGGAGCACTGCAAGATGCAAGTGAAGAAGAGGTCGTAAGTTTTGAGCAAGAATTCGGTGAGTATGAAGACAGATACTTTGTTGCACATTCGACAATTGCGAAAAATATACGCGAAAGGATTTCGGCTATTAAAGAAAGCTCAGCGGTAGAAGAGCTCGCGCAACAGCAATCTAAAATTCTGGAAAGGCTGAATTCGAATCCAGATCGTACGTCGTCAATTCAATTGCCCAAATTAACAGTGCCATCCTTCTCGGGAAACTACAAGGATTGGCCTTCGTTCAGAGACACGTTTATGGGTTCGGTAGACAATCATCCAAATTTAACGGCAACACAGAAATTTTACTATCTCAATTCGTTTCTTCGGGATGATGCCGCGAATTTAGTAAAACATCTTCCAATTACTGAAGCGAATTATTTAGAAGCCTGGGAACGGCTAGAAAAACGGTATGATCGCGTGAATCTCATTGTGCAATCGTTCATTCAGACATTTATAGCGCTTCCTTCAACCAGTGTAATTAATGTAGAGACATTGCGGAAAATTACGGATGGTGCTGATGAGGTTATACGCGGATTAAATGCGCTCGGTTCAAACAATCGTGATCCTTGGTTGATCTATTTAATAGTGAACAAACTCGATGCGGACACTAAGCAGAGTTGGGCTGAAACTGTCGGTTCTCGGGAGAATTGCAAATTTGAAGAACTTTTGTCGTTTTTGCAATCAAAGTGCGATGCATTAGAATCGTGCAAATCTCTTTCGCGCCCAAATAATTCACGTGCAAAACCGCATGGACAAATTCGCACTCATTTCGCTGAGTCTCCATCGCAATCGCAATCATGTCCACAATGCCCGAAATGCAAAAATAACCACATCTTGTCACAGTGTCCTCAGTTTACAGCTTTGAACATTGAAGCTCGCCGCGCGTTCGTTAAAACCAACTCTCTGTGTTTTAATTGTCTTCGTACAGGTCATACCTCGAGTAAATGTCGGTCATCGTTTCGCTGTCGTGTATGTAATTCTCGTCATCACTCTTTGGTTCACACCGATCAGCAAAACGTCTTACCCTCTAATCGTGTGCAAACTTCGTCGACTGAAAGCTTTCAGCATACCCCTAGACAATTAACACCCACACCCGCGCCTGTTTCGCCACCGGTAAATAATCATTCGTCGCTCGATGTTGGCCACTGTCGGCAAACAATTCTCCCAACCGTACTGGCAAAGGTTCAGGACAACCTAGGCAATTTCATAAACTGCCGTATATTGATCGATTCAGGTTCGCAAATCTCATTTGTCGTGGAATCATTTGCACAACGCTTAGGTCTACCCCGTAAGCATGCAAGAATTCCAGTTGTCGGGCTTTCTTCAACAGCTGCTGGTCAAACCAGAGGCTGCATCACAATCGATTTATGGTCGCGCCTTAATCAAACCCACCTCATCGTCGAAAGCTTCATTCTAAACAAGCTAACTTCAAATCTCCCTTCGCACTCCTTTGACGCATCTACCTGGTCTCATATACAGAATCTCGAATTGGCAGATCCCAACTTCAATGTACCTGGTCCTATTGATATGCTTCTTGGTGCAGACAAACTATGGTGTATCCTAAAGGCGGGTCAGATGCAAGGGCCACATGGTCTACCAATTGCTCAGAATACATCGTTTGGCTGGGTAGTCACTGGAGAGCTTTTAGATTTCAAACAACCACAACAAGTTCCGGTTTCATCGCTTCATTCTACGCTTGACGTCGACATTCTGCTGCAGCGGTTTTGGGAGTTGGATGAAGGAACACCACTGAAGGATGAATCTTTTGCTGATGATGAAGCTGAAACACACTTTCGGAACACGTTCTCGCGCTCCCCCGACGGGAGGTACGTCGTTCAATTGCCATTCAAACGCCCTTCGCCCTGTTTTAGTAGCTCAATTAAACAAGCTGTCAATCGCCTACATTCGATGGAACGTCGGTTTTCCAAGGATCCCAAATTGCATAGTTTATATGTTAAATTCATGCAGGAATACTTGGATCTAGGTCACATGGTTCGTGTATCACCAGATGAGTTGGAAAGTGAATCCGGAAAGGTTTTTTACCTACCACATCACGCTGTTTTGAAGTCAGACAGCTCGACAACCAAATTACGTGTAGTGTTTGATGGTTCGGCTAGGGATTCTCTAGGCACGTCGCTAAATAGTCAGTTGCTCATAGGTCCACCCATTCAGCGCGATTTATTTGGAGTTTGCGTACGTTTTCGTCAGCATAAGTTCGTGTTTACCGCAGATGTTGTCAAAATGTTTCGACAGATATGGGTAGATGATCTGCACACCAACTTCCAACGCATCGTCTGGCGTGAGAGCCCATCCGATTGTATTAGTCACTTTCGTCTACGCACCGTTACGTATGGAACTGCATCTGCACCATTTTTGTCAGTTCGAGTGCTCAAGCAGATAGCTTTGGACTACCAAACTAAGTATCCAGCTGCAGCGCGCGTTTTGTTAAGCGATGTGTACGTAGACGATATAATGACGGGAGCAAATTCAACAAACGAACTTCTACATCTTGCGTCTGAGCTTGTATCCTTATTGTCAAATGCTAGACTCGAACTCCGGAAGTGGAACTCTAACTGCTGGCCCCTACTTACCCAGTTGCCCAAGGATGACTGTGAATTCTCCTGGATTGATACTGATCGGTCGAAATCAATAATAAAGGTTCTCGGTATGCATTGGGATCCAAGATCAGATCAATATTCTTTTCGCATGACCGAGTCTCGATTGACCAGCCCTCCTACTAGGCGTTCATTGTTGTCTGAGATATCACGCATCTTTGATCCTTTAGGATTTTTGGGCCCATCAGTTGTTTTATTTAAAATGATGTTTCAGGTACTGTGGTCATCAGAACTCAACCTAGGCTGGGATGACCCACTTCCCACAGAATTAGCTGCAAGGTGGACGCGGTACCAAGAAGAACTGCACCACTTTGAACAAATACAAGTGCCTCGAGTAATTTTCCCTTCGTATGACATCGAACTTCACGGATTCTCGGATGCTTCGCTATTGGCCTACTCTGCTGTTGTCTACGCTCGATGTCAAATCGCTCCCAATCAGTTCCAGATCGTCATAGTTGCTGCCAAGACCAAGGTTGCACCTCTCAAACCTGTCTCGATTCCTCGGTTAGAGCTCTGTGGTGCTCTTCTTCTCAGTCGCCTAATAACCTCAATTAAATCGTCGATTCCCCGAAACTTGAAAGTTTTTGCATGGTGCGATTCACAAATCGTGCTCCATTGGCTGTCTTCCTCACCTCGTCGTTGGACTACATTCGTCGCTAATCGTACAGCTGCCATCCTAGAACGGATTCCACGATATGCGTGGAGGCATATCGCATCGGAGTCCAATCCCGCAGATTGTGCGTCACGAGGCTTACTACCATCTGCTCTTCCTACGCATCCTCTATGGTGGACCGGTCCTCCATGGTTATCGCTGCCACAGGAACATTGGCCAGTTTCAACGTTCTCAGTGCCACAACAGGATGAAGTGTCAGCGGAAGAACACAAACAACCAAAACAAACCCTCACAACCACAGCAGAAGCAGATAACTTCAAGATATTAATCGCCAAAATTTCGTCGTGGACTCGGTTAATTCGAATAGTCGCGTACTGTATTCGCTTTACAAAAAACTGTCGACCTAAACTACTTGATAAGACTGTGCTCGGTTTAAAGGTCTCAGAATTGCACTCAGCAGAACTTATTATTTTTAAAATTGTCCAGCAAGAATCGTTCGGGATTGATATTCGCAATCTGCAAACTAGCCGCGACCTTAATGCGAATTCAAAATTACTGAGGTACTCTCCATTCATTGACCAAGAGGGGCTTCTTCGTGTAGGGGGTCGACTGAAGAATACTTCCTTGTCATTCAGCCTTAAACATCCAATACTCCTACCCAATAACCACATTTCTCTACTTATAGTGAGACACATTCATGCAGCCTATCTTCACCCAGGAACAACGGAGACATTCGTCATAGTGCGCCAGAGATACTGGATTTTGGGAAGCCGAAATCTCATTCGCAAAGTCGTACATCAATGCAAACCCTGCTTTCTCCAGAGGAAGACGACAACTATGCAACTCATGGGTGATTTGCCAATTCAACGTGTTCAACGTAGTCGACCATTTTTGAATTCTGGATGCGACTATGCTGGGCCTTTTACCATGAAGCTTTCTCGTGGCCGAAATCCAAGATTATCGAAGGCGTATCTTGCGCTGTTTGTATGCATGAGCACCAAGGCTATTCACCTCGAATTGGTTAGTGATTTGACGACCGATGCATTTCTCGCTGCCTTCAGACGGTTCACTGCACGTCGCGGTAAGTGTTCCAATATTTACTCAGACAATGGGACAAATTTTCAAGGAGCTCGTCGCTGCTTAAACGAAATGCAACGGCTGGTCTTATCGGAGACTTACAACGATGACATCGCCAGTTCACTTGCCATTGATGGAACCACATGGCACTTCATACCTCCCTCTGCACCACACTTTGGAGGATTGTGGGAGGCCGGCGTGAAGTCCGTCAAACTTCACCTTCGTCGTGTAATCGGAAGTTCCATCTTAACATTTGAGGAGCTGTATACAGTGTTCACTCAAATCGAAGCTCTCCTCAACTCTCGTCCTTTGTGTCCGCTATCCGACGACGATTTAAATCCACTAACCCCTTCTCATTTCCTTATAGGTGAGCTGCACACTGCTGTTCCAGAGCCAAGCTGCCTAGACGTTCCTGTAAATCGTTTGTCCCATTGGACACACATTCAAAATATGGTCCAAGGATTTTGGAAGAGATGGCAGATGGAGTACGTCACAAGCCTTCAGGAGCGACCGAAATGGAAGAAGGTTCAGTGTAATTTGAAGGTGAATGACTTAGTCGTGATAAAGGAGCCACATCTTCCCCCATCAAAGTGGTTACTGGGCAGAATCGAAGCTGTTCATCCTGGACCAGATAATTTATCCCGAGTTGCGACGGTGCGAACCAATCGTGGACAATTACTTAGGCCTATCACCAAACTTGCGATCCTACCAATGTCCTGAAACTAGCTCCAGGGGGGGCGGGATGTTTGATACTCGTTATTTGTTCAATTTAAATTATTTAATTAATTCATTGTTAATCATTCATTTTCATTTATTTGTTTCATTCTTTCCTATTCGTTTAAATATTGTATTAATTGTTTATTATAAAATTATTGTTGCTACATTTGTCGAGTCACTGTTTATTTGTACGAAATTGCTGTTAGTCACTGCACCACAAAATCGGACCATTTTAAATCCTGCCAACAACCACACAGGCAAAATCGGATGATCGGCCAACAGGATCATCGTATGATTTTTTAAAAACAACAACGCTGTACAGTCTGCAGATCGGTGGTACGTAAACAAGTGCACTATGGGAATGATGAGGAGTTTGATCAATCACTTGCAATTGATTCGCGGCAGTGACAAGTTACCCTTGTAATTAGTACTAAACAAATAAATATACATTATAACGTGGATATTCGTGTGTGTGTGTATTATTTCCTAAACTTTTCGTTTCAAGATCGTTCGATTTATTCTGTCGATAGTGCGCACACAATAATTTCGATCGTCGAATCCAAATCATATCCCTTTAAACTTCTGTTAATTTTATACGTATAACCTTCATAGGAAGAGATTAAAAAGATGTGGCGAGCCAACTAATAAGCCTCGGATAAAAATAGACTTACCTTTGACGATCCCAGCAAACGTTTAAAGGACAACTACCATCAGATCTGCAAGTGGAGTGTTCGGACTCTTAACAGGCCGAGTGCAGCCGAACAATTAGCAGAGGTATTTTACTGCTATAGTGGAGATATCACCGCCATCCAGGAAGTACGATCGGATGTGCCGCACATAAAAAAGGATGAAAAACTTTACGTAAAGTAAAGTTACTATGGTGATTGCTATAAAGAAAAGAAACAAAGTTTATTCGGATGCGGGCTTTCCATATGCGACAGACTGCAAGAAGTCTTGAGCTTGTGACACGTGAGCGAGAGTCTTATGACAATCCGCATCAAGAGTAAATTCAATAAAATAAGCCTAATATGCGCCAATTCCCCTACGGAAGACAAGGATGACAGCGCCAAACAATGTTTCTACGACCTCCATATGTGTGACATATGAGCAATGTCCGAAGTATGACGATGATTTTAACACCAGCATAGGAAAAGAGGACATCTGTGATAGAACAGTTGGTAAGCGTAGGCATTTTGACTTTGCAGTGTGACGAAATATCAGTATAGCAAGCACACGGTTTCCTCATCTCAATACACAGGGACATGGTGGTCTCCGGATTATGAAACTCTAAATCAAATTGATATGGAACAATTTTTCCTGCAGACTGTATAACAGCGAATAAGCCCAACATCACGTCGTCAGGCAGAATAGACCATTCAGCTTGGACGACAATAGCCAAATCTTCTGTCCACCTGAACAAAATGATTCAACGAGAGCAATATCTAAACTGAAATCCAACACAGCAGCTGGACCTGATATATTCAAAGCTGAGGGAATGGCTTTTTGGAGAACATGCACCAACTCATTTCTCAGATTTGGTCAGAAGAGAGTATGACTTATGAATGGAATTTCAGTATCATTTGCTCGATCCACAAAAGAGGAGACTCCCTCAACTGCGCCAACTATAGAGGCACAAGTCTCGTCAACATCGCAATCTAAAAATCTAATTGTGTGAACGTCTGAAACCCTTCGTCAACAATCTGACTGGTCCTTGTCAGTACGGTTTCAGACCAGGAAAGTCCACAATCGACCAAATATTCTCATTCCCGCAGATCTTGGGAAAAAAACTCAAGAAGTCCAAATCGATACCCACCACGATACACACGATTTTAAGGTGGAATATTGAGCTATATCGAGCCATATCTAGTTTTGGCATCCCTGTCAAATTCGTCCGGCTTTGTAGAATGACGATGGAGAACGCTCGCTGCTCCGTCAATGTCTGTAACGACTTAACCGAGTCCTTTGATGTCAAAAAAGTTTTTAAAAAAGATGATGTTCTGTCATGTGACTTCTTTATCATCAGACTTGAAAGAATTGTACGGAACTCACAAGTGAACACTGGAGGCATAATTTTTCCAAAGTCTATGCAACTACTAGCGTACGCCAATGATATCGACATAGCGGACTGTCACCGGTGTGCTCGCTAGTATTAAAACGTAAGCTGATAAAATGGGTTTAGCAGTAAATGAGTGTAAAACCAAATACGAGGTGTATTCAGAAAATAACGGGAATTTTAGTTTTTTGAAAAAAATATTTATTTATTTGGCTACATTTATGTTGTCGCCTTTAAAATAGTCCCCATTAGATATTATGCACTTGTGCCAGCGCTTCTTCCATCCTCGAAACACTTCTCAAACTCGATCTTTGGGATAGCGTTTTGCTCTTTCAGCGATGCCCTTTTTTCGGTCTTGGCGAACCAGACGAACCAGACCACAGGGACGATTGAGCCTTAGTTTTGACGTCATATCCGTAAACAAATATTTCATTAATACTGTATCGTCGTTGACTGCATTTAGTGACTTCTGAGCAACTTCCATTCGCCCCTGTTTTTGTTCAACGTTCAACAATATTGGAACAAATTTTGCTACCACGCGTTTCATATGCTGTCAACAAGAAGGGACACACAAAAATGACGAATTGAAGAGAACATCACAGCTGGCAGGTATGACTTCGAGGTGGTAAGGACTTTGTTTTTCTTAAATCTGCTCAATTCTGCCAAAAACACCTCAGCAGAAAAAAAAATAAACCAAAAAATCACTCTTGCCAATCCCGGTTTCTTTGAGCTAAGAAGGCAATTAGGTAGTAAGGCTGTATCCCTAGAAACTAAGAGAACTCTATATCAGACCTTAATCATCCCAGTTCTACTTTATTGAGCTGAAGCATGGACTATATCGAAAGCGGATGAAGATATCCTCGGTCATTTCGAGAGAAATATCCTTCGAAAAATATTCGGTCCTGTTTGCGTTGACGGGCTTTAGAGGAGAATATTTAATAACGAACTAAATGAGCTGCGAGTATATAGCGACATAGATATAGTCAGAAATATGCTCATTAGTCGCATGAGATGGGTAGGACAGGTAGAGCAGATGGACGCCAATGTTCCGGCCCGCAGAGTATTCGAATCTACGACAACGCAGTATAGGGAGACCTCATATTAGTTGGCGTGCACAAATAGAAGGCAACCTTAATCGACTGGAGTGCACAACTGGAGGCTGTTAGCTACAGACCGGAGATGCATGTTAGTTGAGGCCTAGGTTCATCCCGAAATGTAGCGCTACCTATGTATGTAAGTAACCTTGTTTTACCAGTATCCTATATCTACTGTCTATCAATTGAGTGTGATATTATTTGATGCCGATGGGGCATAGTGGGGAACCATTGCTAGACTCTATGTTACATACATATATTCTAGTAATGTACGGGTTCAGAAGTGTGTGTGTCGGATCATGCTTCGATGTCTTCCGTGTCTCTGAGACCTAAGTATGAGATCAATTGCGTGAGCGACTACTAAATTTAACGAAGTGACATGAAAACCGGTTAGTTTAGTTAGTTTTCAATGCATTTTATATTCTTACTAATTAACTCTTACATACTAACAAAAAATGCTTAAATGCTAGCTTACAATTACTTAACAGTCTTATACTAACTTACTCGGCCCACACAGGCACTCTAAGCTACTCTAAATACTTACATCTATGTCTTTCGACTTTACTTACATTTTATTTAGAATTATTTATATTGTATACTTAAGGCTAAGAAAAAATATTCGTTAAGAAAAAACTTAGCATATGGACTTTTTTTATTTTTTTATAAAAACTTAATATCTAACTTAAAATAAACCTTACTCTACTTAACCTAAATACACAAAACACACATAAACACACATAGACAGTATACACAATCATATACATATGTCAGTATACACCTTTGTATATACTGACATATGTATATGTTTCTTAGATGCTAACCTAAACCTATGTAAGCTGGCCATCGCTATTTACAAGAGAAAACAGATTGGTCAGCTCTGCCTCATTAGTAAGGCTGGTCCGTAATTGACGGAAAACGACGAAGCATCTTCTCCATCATTCAACCACCAGAAATGCTGGTGCTGCCGAACGACATCCCTCTTATCGCGATTCCCCACCGCCCTACTGAACCTGAGGCGATCCACACTGCCGTGTGCGACGTCTCTGTTGTAGTTGAGTCGCCTGTCCCCAGCTGTCCGAGCGACATGGAAGATTAACGGCACCGCTGATCTATCCTGGATCAACCCTATCTGATCCATGTAGAGGAATGCTTCCGGTGGAACGAAGCCGTCAGAGCGCACAATCTCGTGGTAAAGGTAATTGGGGTAGTAAGCCCCAGATATCAGGTTATTCGTCGAGGTCATTGCTCTTGCAATGTGCCTTCGAGTCAGCTTAATTACGAAGTTGTCCACTCGTAATAGGTTCGCCCTGTTGTAAAGGACCTCATTAGGATAAAATTTCTTGTACTCCGACTCTGGTGTTCTGTACAAGCGAAGACAAGCCCTAAGACAAGCCCTCTCAAACACCCGAATCTTTTCCATTAAGCTTGCTCTCACGTTGAACCACACGGGCAACCAAATACCAGCATGGGCCATGTAGCAGATTACCTTTACCCTCGCATCGAGTTGGCTGCTATAAAACAGTCTCTTTGTAAGGGCAAAAGCACCTTTGGCTCTGGCCAGAGCAGCATCTACATTTTTGCCAAAATACAGAAACTGATCCAGCCAGATCCCAAGGTATCTGACTACATTTCGACAGGCAAGAGGCTGTCCGTGCTGTCCAATGATTGAGAACTTTCGCCAATTTTTTCTGGTATCCCTAAAGGCTCCAGACAACGGCGTCCTAAAGAGAATGGTTTCCGACTTCTGAAAGTTGATTTTCAACTTCCAGTCATCGCAAAATCGTCTTATCTTATCGAAGTCACGCTGCAAGAGAGTATTAATGACCTCGATTTTTGGACCTGTTCTGTACGCTACCACATCGTCTGCGTACGCAATAGTATGGGAAAGTGAACCTATCAAGTCGCTTGTATAAATGTTAAATAGGATCGGCGAATTGACCGCGCCTTGCTGAAGACCATTTTTAATTTGAAATATTCCAACAGAAGTCACATCGCCATTTTTCACGATGAACTGCCTGTTGGTTAGCATATTATAGAGAATGTACAAGAGTGGTTTACTGATCCCCAGCCTAGTCAGCTTATAGAAAAGACCCTCTAACCATACGGTGTCGAAGGCCTTCTCCAAGTCAACAAGGCAGGCACCAGTGCACTGTTTCTTGCCTTTGTTCCATTGGATATCGGACACCAGTTTAGACGCGGCATGTGAGATATCATGTCCCGCCTTAAAACCGAATTGATTATCCGGAACTATATGTTTGTCTTCAACCCACCTAGACAGAGCTCTATTGATTACCTTTTCAAAAACCTTACTGATATTCGGAAGGAGACTTATCGACCGGAGATTCGCCGGATTGGATATATCCTTCCCCTTTTTGGGGATAGGTTGAACCACCGCCGTTTTCCAATGCGCTGAATAATGTGCATTATTCATTGCATTATTAAACAGGGTGGTGTAAATGTCCACCGCTTCTAGAGGAAGATGTCGAAGCACGATGTTCGGAACACCATCGGTCCCGACCGATTTCTTAGCCCTGATTGTGTCGAAGATCTCATGGAGTTCTTCCTTCGAAATGAACGGGGGTAGGTCACCCTCTCTGGCAATGACATTATTTGCCATATTTTCGTCGCTAAACCGGGTGAAACCAGAGCCCTCGGATCGCCAGTTCCCTATTTCATTTCGAATGCAGAAGTCGTGCACCAAGACGCGACTGTCCAGGTCGTAATTAGGGCCAATGTTATCAATGGCCTTGTATACTTCCTGGAAAGTCGCCCCTATGGCCTCAACCTTCTCCTGTGGATCTTCGATCACAAAAAAGTCGTCATCAGCGGCCTCATTTGGATCAATGCCTGCTATTGTCAGTAACCGTTCGTTGTCTGTTGTCCGGGCTATTTTAAGACACTGAAGGTCGTTTTGATTTTTTCTCCGAAATAGTTTATTTATTTGCGGGAACATATTCGGGTTGCTGGTGTTTACAGCCCGAACCTTGTTGTTCCAATACAAACTTACAGAAATTCTGTAATTCTCTTTTATTAGCGTTTGAATATTTTTAATCGACGACTTCAGTGTCCTAACCTCCGGGTCTTGTCTGTCAGTTAACTGTCTGTACAAGTTTTTGAGTCTTGTCAGAAGTCGGTGCAGTGCGTCAATAGTAGGATTGCGGAACAGGTCTTCGTTAGTCGTACGTCGATACCGCGGTATTGTAGTGTCCATAGTTTGTTTAATTGTCTCGTCCATTTGTTTTAAGTAATTGTCGATCTCCTCGTTTGACAAATTCCTATTGGACGGTGGGTGGAGCGTGTTCGAGGAGAGCGCTCTTGTCAAAGTTGCGGAGAAGCGTGTCCATCGAGTCTTACTGTAGTTGTAAGAATATCTTTGGACAAACTCCTCCAATTCCGCAATTTCGTTGGGAACTGTAATTTCGGTGCTAAAACCGCAATGGTCGCTGTCATACACGAATGTGCGCAGACAGTTTAGCGTTTGTAAATTCGTACCTGTCAGTCGTATACGTTCGTCGTACAGCAGTAGATCCAAATAAGACCCGCCTCTGGGAAACGACGGGTTATCTGTCGCTTTAAGACCGAGTCTGTACATGACATCGTGCTGACCCCACCAATCGAGTAGTAGGTTCCCTCTAGTATTTGGCAAATTATTTCCCCAATCTCTATGTCTAGCGTTGAAATCCCCGCCGATTATAAAATAATTCTCCCCCGATTCCAGCCTCAGAAGTCGAAAAAGCGTGTCCACTGTATTACAGTGGATGGCATGACGATCGTTCCCCAATCTTTTAATGTTAAAATTGTTACCAATGACTAACTTACACAGGTCCTTGGTTGCACTCACCTCTAATTTATAGGTATTAATAGGAGGTACCTTCTCCTTCTTCTTCTGATGCTGCTGTTGTTGTTGTTGTTGCTGTTGTTGTTCTTGTTGGTGCTGCTGTTGCTTTTTTTTCTGCTGCTGTGGTTTCAGCTTTTGTTTTTGCAGCTGTTGCTGTGTCTGCTGCTGCTGTTGTTTCTGCTGCTGCTGTTTTTTTTGCTGCAGTTGTTGTTTCTGCTGCTGCTGGATTTGTTTTTGGGAGCTCGATACTTCCAATTGCTCCCTCTGCCTGCGTGCTATTTGCCGTTGCTTAATAGCAAGCATTTCCTTTTCCAGCCTTTGTATGCTGCTGGTGATGTTGTTTAATATTTGCTCATCCTCATCCTCCGATTCGGATGCCGCTAGAGAGGCAAAGTTGTTATTGCCCCCCTCGTAATTGACCTCATCAGCCGTTAAAGCGTCATTTGTTCTCTTTTTTGTAAGAATAGGAGGAGTTTTCAAACTCCTCCTCCTTTTAACGGCTTTCGCCACGGCACCGGCAACACTATATTTGCCTTTTTCCACTTCCGTCATGGGAAGAGCGGAGCGCTCTCCACCATCCATCACGTTATTTTGTTTTTTGTTTTTGTGAACACTTTAATTTCTCTTATTAAAATTGTCTGTCTGATAAATTAAATAAGAAAAACCCGTTCGCAGGGGCTGGGAAGCGAACCCACAACCCCGAGATTTGTCGCCCGGGTTCTTGCCACTTAGGCTACCGAACACTCGATAAATTATTGAGTAAAAGTATACTCCTTTTTTTTGCTTTTTTTTTTTTGTTTTTTGTCTTTCACACTGTGAAGCCCAACACGAAAAAATCACACGTCTATCCTCTGTCAAGGTCTATGAACGACTGACATGAAAACCGGTATAGATGTTGGTATTGCCATTTTAATTCATAATAACTTGGTCGTTTAAAATTGAAAATAGGGAAAATTCTTCTCGTTTTTGCGTACAGACCAAGCGATATATATTATACGAAATTTCTTGGAAAAATGAACAACTTTCTATTTAAAAACCATTTTAGACCCTGATTCTGTTAATACGATTGGTCTGAATGCATTATTTCACTGCAATCTGGGGTGGATCTGGCCCTTTGGCAATAACATCTCCAGATAGAGTGATCTTTGGTAAACTACATCCAGTTACGCAATCAAAAGTCCTTTACTGTTTATATTAAAGCCATTGTACCCTACTAATGTACACTTTTCTAACCAAGCCGATGCTGATATAAACCTTGTAATATGTATCTCTCCTCCACATTCCATTAACGTGAACGGGAATAAAAGTAGTTCAAAGAATTTTAGGTTCAAAAACGGACAAGGATATCTTTAACCTACTTCGCTGAAGTCGGCGATTCTGCGAAGTGGAGTGGGACTAGGTTTTATACAGAGTGTCTTTAGTGTTTTTTAACAAAGTCTTGTCACTCAATTGACTGCTTAGACCAAAGAAGTAGTGATGGTCAAGTGTAATTTTCGATTGTGTTACTACCTTACTCAAAGGTATAACTTTCTATTGATGTTGATATTGTACGTTACGTTCTTTTTTGCAAACAGCATATACTTTGCATTATTCACAGCTAAACCAATTTTTGCCGCTTCTGTTTCAATTCTTGTAAACGCAGGTGACGCTCAGTGTGTTCTACTAATAATACCAATATGCAAGTACTTACGAGTAGTTACATACATAGTTACACAGACTTTTGAAAAATTGTGCCTCTGGTATTATCTTGCGAATGTCACGCATTTATTGATTTTAGAAAAGTGACATGACATGACTAAACCGTTTTGTGACATCAAAGACCTGGGTGAGATTATTTCCGACCCGAAGCAACGAGATTTCTTCTCTGACATGGCTTAGAATAATTCGAATGTTGTCAAAGCCACGTTGCAATCGATAAACAGGTGGTGAGTAACGATCTGGACTTCTTGGCTTTTCTTAAGGGTCTGCCGTTATGTGAGTATTTAGCCAATCATTGACAAATGGCGTTCACACAATACAAGAGACAAGATTTAAATTAGGTCGTGCCCATGCGGAGATTAGTAGCCTTACAAAGTTTGCGCACATCGCCGGTAAAGGAAAGTTAAGGAGGAAAAATAGAGAGGTATCGATGTACGTTAGTCTTAAATGTTTGCTGGTTGAAATGACTAGGAAATAGAGAGCTCGGCAAGGCATTCCATAAGCGAGTTGTAGGGCTTAGGAATCAATCAGGATATATCCGAATACGTCCGAAAGCGGGCTTGAGGGTACTTCGGTTTTGACGATGCAAGTGCCATTCATGGATAATGGCTGGATATTTCATTTTCACTTTAACTACAGCAGTAAGCATTGTGTTTCAGAAGCAATAAATTCCACTCTATTGATAGTTCCACAATAGGCTATACTGTTAATATCGGAATTTAATGAGCTAAGCATACGCCGCTGTTCCCATTCTACAGCCGATGAGCACGGACGTGAGTCCGGGAACGAATATGAAAAGCAAAGAGTACTGTCGTCAGTAGATGAATATACTCGTATACTGTTTTTTTTATGATGCCAAAAAGCAACGGCCACCCACAGATAAAGTTATAGAAGCCGCAGACAAGAGATTATTGATGAAAATTAAAAAGAGTTTTAGAGACTGAACGTAGTCCTGGGCACACCAGGATTTACTTTGTGAATATCAGACTTGAAACCATCCAAGAGAACTTAAATTGAACGTTCCGAAATGTTATCTCTACTCCATTAAACAAGACATTCATCTATCCCAAATGCACGTATTTTCGACAAAAGAGCCTGATGCCAAACTCTGTCAAATACCTTAGAAATATGAAGTGTAACTATTTTGCTTTCCCCAGATTGATGTAAGCTTTGGTTCCACTTTTCGAAGAGACATGCCATCATATTTGCATGTGGAGCTGTTGCTACGAAAGTTATACTGCCGCGGTTCGAGATATTTCATGAGCTGACGGTTTATCAGCGTTTCCATGACCTTGGAAGAAGGTACGTAAGTGCAGTGGGTCTGTAATAGAAGGCAGAGGAATATTCGCCTTTTTTAGGGCTTGTCCAAAGAGCTAACAGCTGGAGCGTTATGATAAATGAGCGTTCTGATAAAGGATGAGGCAGAATTTCTAATATTTTTGACGAACGACCAAAAGTGTTTAGTACGTTTGGGACATTGTAGTACTCGTATGTTTTGCCTCAGTTGTTGGTCGTATTGACATTGCTTAAGAAAGACGTTTCGTACATTCCTGTTTGAAGTTTTGCTCTATCGGATTGGCCTGACAGCCTCCTTACAACTCGAGTCGTAGCCCCTTTTCTTTTGGTTTGGTACTCTTCATCCTATAAGTGACAAAGAATCGCATTCCAAAGAGAATAGTATTTGTCATCATATCAGCAACAACAGAGGAAACTTAACGACCAGTTAAAATTCCTAAAGAAGCTGTTAAAGTCGCTCGAATTGACTTTCTCGTATTGCGATACGGTTCTTTTAGGAATCTTTTCTCTAACATTGTGATCCGTGTACGAGAAACTAGCTTATATGACACAATGGCCCGTCGAGCGTAGAGGTGAAAGCACATCAATACTATATTTATCAGCGTGAAAAATTTAAAAAAAATCCTGGCTGTTGGCGGTATGACGTCTGGTACTCGCGTGGGCTCATGGCTCAGCTGGAGAAGGTTTGTTGTTGTGTTTCCAGAATCTCGAAACCACCTAGAATTGTGTATATTGAAATAGCCAGCAATAACGATTTCAGTATGAGGATACACGGATAAAATTATTTTTACGGAGTCACATAGCACGTCGAACTCGTTAAAGTGCTGTCCAGTTGGGGCTCCTTTAAACAAAACAGTAGTAGCTAATTTTTTTACGGAGATGGAATTTTATCCACACGAAGTCGAATTCCGGATTGTGTTAGAGTTTGGTAAGCCATTTACGCACGTAAATGGCGAGATCGCAGTGAGAAAAGAATAATGGCACTAGTTCGTAGCCAGGTAGTTTCAGATCAGATTGATTTGAGAGGTGTGAGCGGGGATCTACCTATGTTTCACTAAATGCCAAAACATCTGGCATGTATTTACATACGTGGACGTACGCTGAAAAGCACATATCCACCCTGAATTCCCGAGTCATAATTACAAATAAATATAAAATACAGGAATACCGACGATGCAAAGCAAGACTGTGAAGTGAAATTGGTTGGTCATTGGTTTACTGAATAAAATTGTTGTAGGTGTTATGCCCTTACAACAATTGGAAACAGTGCACCAACCAAATTCACACTGACAACCCGCTATCCATCAGAAGTTTAGTTACATTCCAGTCTGACATTGTTGTTGTTGCCGTATGACGGTGTAATACAGCAGCAGCAGTGACCGGGTGCTCCAACAGAAGCGGGAGAGTTGGTATAGCTGCACTGTGTAATATTTTTTTTTCTACTATGCTGCACTGCACTGTTCGACTGTAATCGGCAGCCCCATATACTTCTGTTTTAAAAAGCTCAACAGGCAGTCTGTCCTGTCTGGCAGCCTTTTTGTTCTTGTGTGGGCGAAATTTTTTGGCTGAATTTTTTGTTTCTGTTTAACAGAAGAGTTTGGGTTATCAACATCGTTTAATGGTCTGCAGAAGTGGGCTTCCTCAACACAAACTATGACTCTACTACTAAATACGCTTGCTCATCTGTTCGGATTTTGAAGGATCTTTTCTGTTCTCTTTTTTCCTCGGTCGCACGCTTCTCAAACTATTTCTTTTTTCTCACTAAAATGCTTGCATAATTTCGGGCTTTTTTTTTTAAATTTCATGCGTTCTGTATGGTAGTCTAGCAGGAGTACTTGACCAAACACAGAGATGTTTACGAGGACTAGGTATATTCTGTATAAAAATCAATTCCTCGCACGTATGGTTAGAACCCGGACCGTCTGGTCGGTGTTAACTGATCTTTATGGTTGAGATCTTCTCAAATTAAATAACCTAACGTGGTAGTGAACTGGCTTCCAAATCGGAAGGTTCGGTGTTGAAATCCCAACCTCACCCCAAACAAATTCATTTTTGCAATTAACGAAATTCAAATAAAACGAGTAGTTGACTAGAAATCAAAACAAGCCAACTTCTACTAAGAATTTAGTCTGCCCATTAAATGTTGGATGCCACCCATGGAGCGAAATAACCAATTGAGCCCAAACCATAGATAAACTAAACTAGATGTCAAACTCTACTAATACTTTTGCAAACCCTTAACTTTCGCACAGACACACTGTAAGTGAATTCCAACACTCTCTATAACTTTGTCAAAATTTGCTAGAATGAGAGCAATTTACAAGTAAAATTGCTAGAATGAGAGCGATTTGCACGAGTGTGTGTAATGTGGATGACGTTTTTTGGTTCAAATGGGCGTGGTTTGTATAAAAAAGGAGATAAATTGCCATTAATCACAATTCACACGTATTCACAGACAGAGTCTCACGGATAGTGACGATCAGTGGAAAACTGATTTTGATTTTCCAATATCTGGAAAGTTTGAATCTAGGTTAGTTTATCTATGGCCCAAACATCTTTCTTTATCTCACTATCCCATTTTCCAAAAAACTTGACACATGCTCGGGCATTATAGGTAGGTAGGTAAGAGTGGCTACTAGATAGGCTAAACTAGATGTCAAACTTTCCAGATATTGGAAAATCAAAACCGGTTTTCTACTAATCGTCACTAACCGTGTGACCCTGTCTATCAATACGTGTGTATTGTCATCAATGGCAAATTCTCTCCCATCTTATACAAACCACGCCCTTTTCAATCAAAAAACGTCATCAACGTTACACACACTAGTGCTAATCGCTCTCATTCTAGCAATTTTACTTGTAAATTGCTCTCATTCTAGCAAACTTTAACAAAGTTATAGAGATGTAAAAGTATTGGAATTCACTTACAGTGCGTCTTAGCGAAAGTTAAGGGTTTGCAAAAGTGTTAGTAAAGTTTGACATCTTGGTTAGTTTATCTATGCTATTGGCCTATTGTGATGCCACGTGAATCTATGATCCTCTTAATAATGGAACCAGTTTGAGCTTATGATAAAGCGTAGGAGACTGTTTACGTCTATATTTTTTAGATCGCTTAGGTCGTTCTAGGAGAAAGCTCCTAGATGAAGCTTTGTTCTCTGGGAGAGAGCTGGACATGTACAAAGTAAGTGTACCTCGTCCATGCAGCTTCTACAGAAATCATTTATAAAGGCGCCAAGCCTTTTTGCGTGGTCGCCTATGAGGCAGTGCCAGGCATTATAAATGAATTAAAATTTTGAGCTCCTACGCGGTCCAAATAAAATGTCTGGGCCCTCTGTCGAACGCTTTTTCCGAGGTCGATGAGGAAATATGCAGGTGTTTGTCCATCATTATCCCTAAACTCTCGAGCAAAATGTAGTTTGCCACATAGAATTCGATATAGTTTAATGCAATTATATGGTTATGCGTTTGATCGATCGGTAAATGTTTCAATTTGTCGTGTCACTTATGCCTTTATACAAAGTTCTTCATCCACTGGTAAGGCATCCGTTCATCATCTTATTTATTTCGGGTTGTCGCCCTTATTTTGATGTGTATGTTGTTCATCCTTTTTACTGGCTCCCTAACTTTATATTCTGTGGAATCAGCTGGTTCCTCTTCATGTGCTATAGCTGAGGGAATGCAACCGCCCGGGAATCCTTCGTTAAGTAATGCGTTAAAGTATCAGGTTGGTAACTAAGTAATTTCCGATTTTTTCGTATTTAATAAATAAAACACATTTTTTTAAATACAACGAATAAACTTTACTCAATGATGTATTTTGCATTTTGTTCGATGACCTTTTGCCATCTTTCTGGCCATCTTTATCGACAAACAACTGAACCAAGTGCGATTTCACAGCCCCATCATTATTGAAAGTTTTACCATCCCAAGAATTTTAATATCAAATAAATGAAAAATAATCGAAATAAATGGTGCAAGCTCAGGGCTATATGGTGAATGCAACATCAATTCCCAACTAAGCGCCAATAATTTTTGGCGAGTAACCAAAGATGTATGTGGCCTAGCGTTGTCCTGGTGAAAAATGATACCTTTCCGATGGACCAATCTGGCCGTTTTTCGTCGATCGCTGTATTTTAATCTTTCCAGTTGTTTTACACATCCGAATTGATCGTTTGATTCCTTGGAAGCAGCTCAAAATACACCCCACATTTCTAATCCCACCGAATTGGGAACAATATTTTCTTTTGGTGGATATCAGATTTCGAAGTGGATTGTGCTGGCTCATCAAACCTAGACCATGATCGTTTTCGATTGACTTTACTGTAAGCAATCCAGTTTTCCTCGTCAGTGATGATTTTTTTAAACAAAAGGTCGGATTCATTGCGTCTAAGATGCAAATCGCAATCCTTGAAGCGTTTCGTTAAATGAATTTCTATCAAA
The DNA here is from genome assembly GCA_949129095.1 of Volucella bombylans. NCBI lineage: Eukaryota > Metazoa > Arthropoda > Insecta > Diptera > Syrphidae > Volucella > Volucella bombylans. Next base: position 97,074,172 of record OX422144.1, read on the forward strand.
TCATGTGGAACCCAAATATCAAACTTTTTAATAATTCTATTTTTTTTGTTCTTATCTCTCGTACAGTTACATGGCGACCCGACTCGATTATGATTATTATTAAGTACATCTGGTCGACCTGATCATTGTTCATCTTTCAGTGAAAAATCTCCGGAACCAAACCAATTCCGGAACTGGACTGCTTGAGCTGCATTCTTTCCTTTACGGAAACAAAAAAGTAAAATATGAAGAAATGCTCGTTTTTGAACTCCATATTGAAATTGATGCCAAATGAATACCTTTTCATAAAAATACGCACAATTTGCTTCTAGAGCAAAGTAATAGCAGCTAACAAATGTCAACAAAAAAAAACATATGTCATTGACAGAAGCCATTAAAAAATACGGCCAAAGCCATCTACATATCACAGTAATCGGCAATCACTTAGTTGCCAACCCAATACTTTTACTTTATATGTGTTACGTGTTGAATATCTGAATTAAAAAACCACAAAATGTTAAGTATTGAAATATATAAAATAAAACGATCTTTTTCTGACAACGTTATAAATGGTAATGAATTTTATTTGACTTCTTAATTTGACATTTTACATTTATATTGACATTTAAGCAATGTTGTTGTTGTTGAGGGCGTTGTTACCATCAGGGTAAGTGCATAGATGGTAATTAATGATTATTCTAAACATGCTCCCCCCGGTGAGCGAAGCTCGCAAGTCTCGATCTGATTTTCTTCAACATTCACGTCGTCCACCATCCATTTAACAAAAGTGTCCAGTTTGTAATTTTATTCATACAGCCTCCATAACATTTCTGGTACTTAGCTCAGAACATGTAAGGAAACAGATCTTGATTAAATATGAATAACATAACGAAAATGACAATGTTAATGGCCGACAGCACAAACAAAGACAAAACATCGGTTGTCCCTATCACTCCTATGACTCAATACTTTAAATGGGATTACAGTAGTTGGAGTGCGCGGAATTACAATAGCGAGTGCGTAAACAATTTAAATCGGTTTCAATTTGTAGCTTGTGCGTAAATTTAATTTCGGAGTTATTAGTATGTATAAATTGATGCTGATTTGTTGAGTATAATCCAGGTGAGTGCCTGATTTGTATTGAAATTATTTTGATTCGGTGTGTATTGTGCATTTTTTTTTATTTTTTTTTTTATAATTTACGCGCGCCTAAGGGGTTTGATACCCTTTTACTGTTGCCTGGTCGCGGGCGGAAAGATAGAAGGAGGAGAAAGGAAAATTGTTTTTTTTTGTAGTAGTTTGAAACTCAGGTGTGTTTGGTTTCTATGTTTGCTCTCCAGGGGTGGGAGTCCGAATAGGACGGAGAGTTTTTCTTCACTCAGAGTGATTCGAGATATAATTCACAGTATTTTTTTCATTGCTTGAAACTCTTATAACAGCCATTTGAAATGTATTATTTGTTTTGTTTTGATTTGTGTAGAGTTTGGTATGTGTGCCTGTGTATATGCTTTGGGAAAAGAATGACCCAGATTTAAATTGTGTAGAGATTCTATGAATGAATGACCTATATTTGATTTGTGCGTATGTACATACATATATATAGATCATATGTTCAGGGTGTATGTATGTTTTGTAAAGTATTGTGTATAATATTTGTGTGCTTTAATATTTTTAGTGGACTGTATTTATGTAAATTTACGTATATTTATATAATGTGTAGTATTGTAATTTGAATATATGTATACTGATCATAAATAAAGTAAATTTGAGATGATTTCAAAGTGTATTTAATTTATAAAAGTGCATGAGTGATTTATTCGGAAACGATTCGCGGATGTTGTGTGGTGTATGATTGTGTTTAAATATTTTATTATTACAATATAGTATTATATGTTATGTTAGAATATTTATTAAAATGATACCAGTTAAAGTGTTGTGTTGTGTTTTGAGTGGACAACGTTGCTAGTGTTACTAAGAAGCTTCAAATGCCGTCGGGGTTTTGATTCTCCAATTCCCAATTTTGGAATTTCGGAACTCCGCAACGTTGACCGGGATGAATGCTTTGTGCGTGACATAGAGTGGACTGTACGTATGTGTGTTGTGTTGTGTAGGGAAATCTAGGATAAGTAATTTTGTAATTATTTGTATTTATTTAAAGGAATAAATTGCTTTTAAAAGAAAAGAAATGTCTTTGATTTTTATTGCGAATTTATTTAAAGTGTGAGTCTTATAAATGTTGTGTTGTGTCGTTCAAATGTTGTGTTAATCTATCTGGGAACTCGTATCCCTTCAAGTAACGAAAGTTCTCTGCGGAAGATAGACCAATCTTTGTGCAGTTCTGAAGGAATTTGTTTGTCCCAGTCTAATTTTCGAGACCATAATTGCTGCATCATTATTTTGGCCTTTATGATACAGGGTGAGATCCATCCAGTTATTGAAAGAATGGAACTTTTCGTCACCTCGGATGTGTCGCAGCAAATGTTTTGGGATGAGAATGAGTCTTTTAGAGGAAACCATTTAACACCTAAAGCCTTTATGGGTTCGGGTGAACCCAAGGGAAGAGAAAAGTCGACTTCACGCTGATCTGCCGGTATATGATGGAGAATTTCATCGGAATTGCTCGTCCATTTTCTTAAGCTGAACCCTGCTGAGGAAAGCAAAGCTTGTATTTCTTCCTTTTTACGCAAGGCTTCTTCTATAGAACCAGCCCCACTTATAAGGTCATCCACGTACATGTCTTGCTGAATCATTCTTGCTCCAAGAGGATATCTGTGCTCTTCATCAGCAGCCAATTTATTGATAGTTCGAATGGCGAGATAGGGTGCTGATGTTGTACCGAATGTCACTGTTAGCAGCCGATAGATTTTGATTGGCTCTTCTTGAGTATCACGCCAGTAGATGAGCTGGTAATAGGTAATAAATTTGTAAATTCTCCACCTTAAGATTATATCTATAATATTATTTTGAACCTTAGGTCCCCTGTGAAGATGCTGGTTTGACGACGTCCCGTCTAAAGTCTTTGTAGCAGCATCGAAGACAACTCGTAGCTTAGTGATGGAGCAGGAATCTTTAAAAACTGCATGGTGGAGTACGAAATATTGAAACTGTGTTTTAAGGACTTCGTCGTTGTCAACATCAACTTCTGTCATTTGGTTGAGAAGTAAGTATTCTTTAATACATTCCTTATATTGCTTGTGTAGTGTTGGGTTCTGCTCAAACCTTCTCTCCAACTGAAGAAACCTACGCAAGGCTCCTAGTTTCTAGGATTCAAGCCCAGGTTGTCTTCCTTCCTTAAATGGAAGCTATACCTCGTATCACCCATCGGTCAGTCAGCGACTTATATATGTAAGCGCGTTTGTTTGTCTCAAAAGTCGAGTGTAGAGACCCAAACGCAATGTCAACATAATTGTGACATGGACCGCTGCTGACCAACCGCAGCCCTGACACCTCAACGAATGTTCGACGACTTTTCAATCTCAAAAGTTGTACGGCAGATTCTGTTATAAAGGTTGCTTCTGAACCAGGATCTTAATCTCAAGGTGTGATATACTCCTTACGCGGACTTTACCCTTACCAGGGCCGTAGCTAAAAGTACCTGGGTGATGTTATTGTTAGAAGTGTGGAAAGTGTTTAGTCCTGAGCAGCTGGGTGTTGACTCCTGAACGCGATCAGATGGGTGAAAAGACGCGGTGTTGGCATTAAGAGTAATGACTTGACAGGATTGTGTAGTAGGCGCAGTTGAGCGCCCATGTGCAGAGTTATTATAAGATACTGAGTTATGTGGTAAGTTAGAGTGTGTAGTGTTGTGTTGATTTTAAGTTGTAGAACGGTGTGGAGTATGTTGAGTGTGTAAATGGGGGTTTTGTGAGTTTGTGTTAGGCAAATGTGCAGAGTAGTGAAGCAAGGAATGGTGTGGCTGCTGGCAAAAATAGCAGCGCGTTCGACTTGGACAATGCTGGGTACTGTGGCTATAAGCGAGACAATTTTCACATACCCCTATCCTCTCGACAGTTGTTTTCCGCAAACCTATATTCATTCTATAGGTAAAGACTTATTTATCCCTAACTTCTCTTCCCACAACTGTTGAGTCATTACAGCAAGTTTTTGCAGCACACAATAAATGAGGATTGAGTCCTATTGCTCAACCGGAAGATCAAGATTATGGAGTGAATGTCGGCATTCTGTGGTTGTATCCAATAGCTTCTTTATCCCTGTCACAGTTTCTTGATTTAAAGATGGTTGATTGAAGAAAAGCTTTAGCTGAGCATTGACGAGCATGCGTTTGTGATCATACCTCGAAGTTAAAATCGTCCATGCCTTCTCATAATTCCCTTGTGTAATTCCTAAATGCTGTATGAACCTATCAGCCTCATCTGTGACAGTCGATTTTAGAAAATGGAGTTTTTGAATTTCAGAAAGGGACTCGTTTGTATGGATAAGAGACACAAAAAGGTCATGGAATGATCTCCAATCTTCGTAACTCCCAGAAAACGCAGGTAAATTAATAACAGGCAATTTAAAATCTCTTTATTTGTTTCCACAGAACTCACCGTTGATCCTGAATGCTTCTCTGCTGCTGCCAATTTGTCGATGCTATCCATCAGTGCAGTCCGGTAATCCACATACAAATCCTCTATTTTGTCGAACAGCTTCTCTAATTCTTCTCGATTTTCAGCATCCTTTGATGAAACGACCTCCTTGTTGTACTCGCAGCTGGCATTAAAATTGTTATCCAATATGGTTATCCTTCATAATTCATATCAGCAAAGTACAGCTGTGTTTGCCCCGTAATTATTGCGGTTGGTCAACGGTATGTGTACCGTATATAGGAAAGCCGTAGCACGGTGCCTATGAAATACACACCGGTATTTGTACCGTAACTGTTTCTGTTGATTCCAACGGAATCAGGATCTTCCCCCAAACGGAAAAATTGCGTGGATTTAATTAACTTTTTTTTTTTTTATTAAACACTGAATTGAATTAATCGACGCTGGAAACCGATTTGCACTTTTGTATTATGTCCAAATGTTAGAAATGTTAATTTACATTAATTGTTAATTATCGAATAATTGAACTACTTGTATTTTGTAAACCGATTCACAATTACGGTTCGAAAGGACCAAATGTTACGTGTTGAATATCTGAATTAAAAAACCACCAAATGTTAAGTGTTGAAATATATAAAATAAAACCATCTTTTTCTGCCAACGTTATAAATGGTAATGAATTTTATTTGACTTCTTGATTTGACATTTTACATTTATATTGACATTTAAGCTCAGTTGTTGTTATTGGGGGCGTTGTTACCATCAGGGTGAGTGCATAGATGGTAATTAATGATTATTCTAAACAATATGTACTGTAAATTTTGTTGTCCCCTTTAGCAGGTTTTGCTCTGTTATTATACTTACAAGTAGCTGGATGTTATTTTTTAGAGACATTGCGAATGACTTCTTTAGGCAGAGTAAGAGCGTCCTATTCGTTGTTGAGATTGAGGATGGCACTTTGTAGGGGAACATGTGTAAGTCTTTCACTAAAATTCGCTGTAGGGTCCGTCTGGTGATGCCCAATTGCGTGGCCCGTCGTCTGGTTTGTTCTCAGCGGCATCGGCAGCCACAGCCACGATATTCTCGGCCGAATGACCAGTTCAGTGGCTGCTACGCCCTGCATGGTCTACTATGGTTCCACTCTGTTCGGGTTGAGTAGCTAAGCGTCGGAATGTTTGCCCATATGGCGCAACACGATTAGGAAATCGACCACCACCGACCGATTATTGGGCAAAAACATCGACACAATTATTCCACGCTCTTAAGGAGTATGGTGCTCCATTGCTTATCTGTTTGTATACTGCAGCTATCTAGTTCACAAATGTCAAATATGATTGATGTACGACGCCATTTGCAAAAATTATACCATCTGTGCGAAAAGAACCAATGAAGGTTAATCTAATCCCTTAAAATTCGGGTTACTGTAGTGCTCCAAAAAAACAAAGGTTTGATGTGTCTTCCAGCCTTGAAAAGTGTAATATTTCTGTTTAAGAAAATCTATTGTAATTACCTTATTCTAGGCAGGGCTGGTTGCCATAAAGTCTGCCAGAGTCTGCTAACTTGTAGCAGGGCTAAAAAGCCATAAGAAAAAACCCTCGTCTTGAAAGTCAAAGTGATTCTGTCATTATTGGTGACAACATGTAACTTATATACCAATCCCATTGTGAGTATTTTCCATGCATATCCATACATCGAATAAATTTTCGGGTCACAAAGAGTTAAAGAATTCATGAACCAGAATTAGACCAACGATCTTGATACATGATCCAGCCTGCAGTGTGCATACTGTGGTGCGTCACCCAAAGTAAAGCAATGTAGTGTGAATGTATTCTTGCGGTGCCATCAGTTTTTATGGGCTGTCGTATTGAATTGTATTGTACCATTGGGAGTGTTTGGATAATGAGATATAGGTCCACTACAAAAGAACAAAAACACAAAAAACCCTTCTTTAGATACATTCAATTCTCAGTCAAACGTCGAGGAACCATTTGCCAAAGGCAATAATTAAAAATTTCACAAATACCTACCCAGGAGACTTATCGGTAAACTAGGATAAACGGAAATCAACAAATACTCTTACACATGAATTCTTAGAAAGCTTAAAAAGAGAGCTACAGTAGCCTGCCAAGAAGCAATATAAATAAATATGTAAAAGATATTCTATTGACCACCTTTGCGAACTCTATTACCATATGAAATAACCATTGTAAATGAGGTCTTGTTTTTGTTTTCCATTTTATGTAAATATTTGGTTATTCATGGTTATTTTGTATAAGTCTTGTGCAGCTATTTATTTTCGAATACGATGTCTTTTGGCCAGATACTCGTATACTGCATCGTTAGGTGAATTCTCGCATTAAGTTCTCCATTGAAATATCCTGTTTATACCTTAATGTATACAAATGTTGTGCAAAGCGTAATAAACATTTATTATTTCACCTGCTTTTTAGAACTCAATTTGTTCTTTCAATTACGTTTTTACATCGTTTATGCGCTTTTTTAAATCTGCTTCCAGGAGAATCTTATACGAATGCTCTAAAGGGGGTGTTAAGCTAAAGCTCTAAGGTATACCCACAATCACCTTTGGGATGGCTCTAGGTCATTATAATAAATTGAGTTCTGTCATTAAGGATGGATGAGTAGGAGTAATTCGCGTTTCATGGTCGCAGAACTGCGAACTATATATGGTACTTAAATTCTGTTTTATAATAGAAAGTTCATCTTACGAGTAAAACATTCAAATTATTGTGTTAAATCCTTTCCTGTTTTAATAGGAGTAACAATGTCTGTTGTTTAGAGGGGAAATTATTGACACGTGCGTTCCATCTAAACATCCTAGCACACCTGTAATGGCAAACTTTTCGAAAAATGTAAACTTTGTAAATGTAAATGTAGAAAGTTAGAATGAGGATGCACACCTTGGATCACAAGTACTTTAAAAAAACTTTTCTTTGATAAAAGAAGCCATTTTTCGTTATTGATAAATTTATTTGGGAGTCTTTCTCACTTCTTTGTAATCTTAATAACTTCAAAACGTTATATAAACTCGCTAAATAACAAATGCTGCACGACTGATGACACGCGCCAAGGATACTCTACTCACATAGCTAATTCTCATAAGAACTCGCCGTACACATACGAATCCAGCTATGATTCAACGAAGAGTCGATAGTTAGCAGTCAGCAATCATGTTGTTATGATTATATTGCTAATGCAAGTATTCTCAAACTAGGTCAACCGATGTCGCTGGAGCAATTCTGTTGCTGGGCTGATGTATGCTGGTGTGAAATTCCGTGGACTCTTCATCAAATTACAGTTTTCCGTTACGTTTTGATGATGTTTTTGGAGTTATTATTAAGTAATGTTTAGGTAGCTACTTTGACGATGGTAGCAATGATGAGGATGATGGTGATGTTGTTGCAATGCACGTAACTCGTGCATTGTGCACTCATCCACGACACCTCCTTTACAGCTCACGGATCATTCCGTCCGAGTTTTTGCTCTCCTTTGGTTCCATACTCCGATTCTACCGTTCTTCACCCATGTCTCACTCTGCCTGAGCTGCATTACCATGCGTTCTACCACCTCCCGTTTCCTGTCGCTTTTTCATTTTATCGGAGTTTTAGTATCCACACCGAGATGGATGTTAAGGAGACTTTGAAGGGGAAGAACTCTGTTGGCTACGTAGGAGCACTACTGGTGGAAATAGCTATATAACCTCGCTAAGCAAGGAACACTTACCCTTGTTGGATAATATTAGTGTCATTTACAAGTACTCGTATTAACACACGGTTTTGAATGCCACTTAGTGGGTGCAAAAGGGCCTAAGGATTCGTTTCATCAGAGTTGTGAATCACTTCATGTCACTTTTTCGTTTCATCGGAGTTCGGAATTACTGCCAAACGTTTCATTAAAAACAAAAAAACACATTTTTTAAAAACAATTAAACTCCTATAGTTGATGTCAATTCCAAAGGATGTATTTTGCCTATCTGTTGTTACGGTACCCCTTCTAATTACCGAAACAATGTATTTTTTCTGTCCGTTCACATTGGCTTTGCCAGGAAGATCGTCCGATACTTGATCCGAAAATCCACTTCTGAAATCTATTTTCGGGTAAAGCATAACGGTCTTTCTCATATCAACCAATTTCTGATATGTTTTTCCATTCTAGTTTTGATCACTGATGAGCAAGGAAGTGTAAAGAAGAGGAAAACGCGTATATTTCAGGCCTATTGCTTAAATTTAAAAATTAAAAATTGTCCGAAGGCAAAAGAACAATAGGAAAAATTTGGGGCTTAAAACCATCTACGGCAGCATAGCCACATTTTTGTACCTAACACCGCTTGATTTACAGATCAAAAAACTTGCTGCCAACAGTGCAATACGACTCACTAATCGGGGTTACTTCAAGAGCAGTAGTTTCGAACATGGCACCGTAATAAAGGAGCTACTGCCAGGCAATCCAATTCTAAAGGATGAAATGACTTCCCTGGTCGACCTCAATATTCCGTACGATATAATTTATCCGAAGAGGGAGGACTGAAAAAAAATGCAATAATCAGGTCGAATGAAATTGCAAATATTGCAGACGGCTCGAAAATAGAGGAAGGCAAAGATTCTGGTATCTTCTCAGAAGACCGAGAGCTAAGAGTGTCTGTAAGACTACCGGACGCAAGCAGTGTCTTCCAATCAGAGGTTCTGGCTGTCCTCAGGGCGGCTGAGCTAATACAGATGAGATCGGTATCTGAAAGAGATATCGCTATTTATATCGATAGAGAAGCTTCACTCAAGGCAATGGATTCAACCAACGTCAATCTGATACAGGGGGCTGTCGCACAGTGCTCAAGGCACTATGCAGTCAGAAGCAGATAAGACTTTGCTGGGTGCCAGGACACTGCAATGTTAAAGAAAATGAACAAGTGAACGAGCTTGCAAGAAAAGGAGAGCTACTCGACAATAGTGAGGTTGTCAATATCAAACCACCCCTAAGCATAGTAAGGGGCACTATCGAGGAAAAAGCCACAAAGACTGCCAACCTAAGGTGGTCAAATCTTGTAGGACACAGGGTATCCAAGGCTCTTTGGCCACTTTTTGACGGCAAAAGATATAGGAAGTTAATGAAATTAAACTGGGATAATCTTAGGACAGTAATAGGGATCCTGACAGGACACTGTCTCCCGTGCCAACACGGAAACAGACTCAAATTGTCAGATACGGATATCTGCAGATTCTGTGGTGATCTGCAAGCTGTTGAAGACATAACACACATACTGTGTGAATGCGAGGCAATATCGCATAGTCAAAGAAAATATTTAAAGAAATGCTTTTCGAAAATCTAGAGGAAATAGACGGCACGAACTTCAAACGCCTTCTTGACTTTTGCAGAAAAATTGGGTGTTTCACCAGGGCGATTATTTAGGTTTTTGCCATTTGAAGACAATTTTAAATGATTCCACAGGGACCGCGATGGGCTCGTTTTGTGCCTAGTGTCTGCGTGATGGCATATCCATCACACCCCTGTTTAACCTAACCTAACCTAACCTACATCAGGCAAAGTCAGTAGGGGACTCCAGTAATTTGTTTTCGAGTCCTTTTTTATGACACTGATTCCAATTATTCTAAGCTTTTTTTATTGGTGAAAAATTGGTTGCTCTGAAATAAATAGGCTTTCTATCACACTCAAAAATTTTGTTTGAAAAACGGCAAATATCAAGGGAATCTAAGTATGAAAACTATGTACGAGTAGCGCAAAGATAAACTGACGTATTCTGATCGCCTTGGGATTCACGGCCACATATTGGGTATTTGAAACTTTTCTGGTATATAGAATTGATTATAAATGCACAAGGTAGGTTGTTTCACATGTAATTTCGGATTTCATAGTGAAACTTTAACCGACTGTATATTTTTTGAAACTTATATTTATTAATCAAAATAGAAACGACTACATGAAATACACTTTTCCCAACATGATAAAAGTGCATGTACGAATATAGCAGTTTTGTACAATAGAAATCCATATTTCTGGATTGAAGGAATTCTTCGAAAGCATTTTTGATGGCTTCTTCATGCTTGAATCGTTTTCCCACCAAAACGTGACCCAAATATTTGAAAAGGTAATAGTTGGTTGGCGACAGGTCAGATGAGTTTGGTGGATGAGAAGGAATCTCATACTGCATCGTGTTTAATGTTTGGACCGTAGTTCTATGACCACTTTTCATAAATGAATAGTGGATAATGCCAGCAGAAGACCACCAAAGAATCACTATGATCTTTCTTGGACGAAGGCTTGGTTTTGGCGTGTGTTTCGGTGTGTCATCAGCATCCAACCATTATGCAGATCGGCGACGATTATATTGTACAAAATCCAATTTTCATCACATGTCACTAGCCTGTTCAGAAACGGATCTTTTCTGTGCCGGTTACTAAGAAAACAAACATTTTCTTTTACTTACGGTCTTTTTTAAAGATGGTGAAGTAAAGGTAACTTTGAACGGCTGCATCGTACAAAGCGCATTCCAGAGGTCCAATTTTCGATTGCTTTTTCGAGTAATTGGGAGCTTATGCCGCGTATTACACGAACAATGTATTACTCCAAAACGTCAATCGTTGCTAATTTATTGTCATAAACTAGTGTCTTGTCTTAGCCTCACAGAATATAATCTAATGGCGTTAGATGTAGTTAGATATTTTCGTTGGTAGCGTACAGTGTACGGTACAATTCTTTTAAATTGATAGCACGCAAATTTGGGAAAAAATAATCCTCGATCATCGCATTGTACCGGTCGCATTGCTTCGGACTCATTTCTGAAGAAATAAGGACAATACAATCCGCACCATACGGTACATTTTTCTGGATGAAATGGGATCTGGTTAACTTTTTGAGGATTTTCGTCGCTCCAACTATAGCACTTCTGCTTGTTTACCTAGCCATTTAACGAGGTATGAACCTCATCACCGAACAAAATTTTACGGGAAAAAACTGGGTCAACTTCCAGTTGATTTAAAGTCCAATCATGGACCACATGGCGCAATAGATGGTCATGCAGCTTTCCCTGTTGAACCAATTGAATCTTGTAAGATTTGAGACCAATATCTTTGCGCAGATTTCTCCAGATAGTGGATAGAGGCCAATTTTTCAATATTTTTCAATAATTCGATAAATTGCACGTTCAGACGTAAATTTCACGAAGTGCTCTACACGTTTTGAGAACAGAGCTTGAATTCACATTTGAAATCATTGTTGTTACGTCAATGTTTCCATGATAAAATATAATATAAAACTGAACTGAAAATAAATGAAGCTTGGCAGCTTAATGTGATAATTGATTTGACATTTAATCCCTATTAAAATGTCTGACATTGCAAAGACGACACCCATTAGATGGAAATTTATCCATTCTGGTAACATTACCATACAGATACATCGTTTTAGTTACTTATTTATGAGGCGCTACAGTCTGGGTCGAAACTGGACCTTAGCCAAAAGGCCTCTTCAGCTAGCACGATCTTTTGTCAGATGCCTCCAGTGGTGCAATGTAAGTTTGTTGAGGTCTCCTTATACTTGTGTGCGCGACCTTAGGTGTGGTCGTCCCTGGGTGCGTTGTTCGTCGAGTTTAGAAGTTATAATCTCCACTCACCCCACACCCACAATCATATAATTATTATTTGCGTCATTCTTTTAACCATATTTGGGTGGATTAACGTCCGCCAGTTCAAATGTGTTAAACTGTAAACAAATTAGTCTAGGAAGCAGAATACAATGTAGATCAGTAACCACAATTAAACTGAATGCAACATAAATACATGAACTGCAGAACAAAAGTGCCAACTAAGTGGACACAGTGTATGTGGGTCAATACCCATAATTGAACTACTTATGTATGATACACAAATTGATTACTCAACACGACGCATTGAAGAAATGGAATACGAGTTTTGGTGCATGAAAGATATTTTAGTCAGAATGGAATGTTCAATATGGGAATGTTGAGCTAATAGAAATCAAGAAAGAGTTTCATTTTTCTTATTTTAACAACATATAACTTGTTTTGCCTATTAGACTCGAAGACCCTTTGGGCTGGAAATGTGGTATTATCGATTCATATACGTTTAACTGGGATGGTGTCACTGTGTAGTCCGTACAGTTCGTGGGTGATATAAATGGGACCATAACTCACACACAATATCCCTCTTTCAAAAGAGCCAAGTTGAAGAAGCAACCGCTTTCGCCATATATGCACGCATGATACCTTGAAGCCCAATTTGGTCGTATCTGCATGTATTTATCCCATCGCATCAGTATCATTCGCGTACGCAAGTAATTGCCTGATTTAGAAAAGATGGTGTCTTGTTTTTGGCCAATAAGTTTTTCACGATTTTTTCTAGGTCTATGTTGCAAAATTCACATGACAGCATGTTGTCTCGCCTTAAACTTTTCTTGACTTTGAAGGTCTCGGATAATTCAGCAGCAAGCAGCGAAAATTCTTCATAGCCATCCTCCATAACCTGACGAGCTTGGCAGGGATGCCTAACTAATGCGTAGATATGCACAGTATCATATGCGCCTTTGAAATCGACAAATAGAGTAGATGGTGAATATAGATCTAAAATTCTCGGTCCTTTTCGGAGAATATTTTCTGCCGTATTATGTGAGTGTTTGATTACATAGGCGACCTTAAGAAAATGTATTCCTCTGTAGTTGGCGCAGTCGAAATGGTCTCCTTTCTTGTGAGTCGGACAAACGATGCTGAGATTCCATGCCTCAAACCTTCTTTCCTCTGACCACACCTTACAGGTGAGTTGATTGATGTTATTAACCAGTTCATCTCCAGCTGCCGTAAATAGCTCAGCAGAGAGTCCGTCTTCGCCCGGATCCTAATAAGTCTTTAGCTTCGATATTGCCCACTTTAACTTCGTCTATGTTACGTTGACGGAATTCTCTGTCGTCTTCGAAGTATTAAAGGTTGGCCAATGGGTGTTTCACCATGACAGTGTCGAATAAAATCTAAATGTAAAAAAAAAAGAAAATTTAATATCAACATCTGTCATTTACTAGTACAGCCATTAAATATTTTTGTCATGAATAGGACACAATGTGTTAAAATTATCGAAGCACATTTTGGAAATGGCCGTCAAAAATATATAGTGCAATACGTGATTTATTTAATGTTTATGATCGACCAAATTGTATGCTTAAATTTTGAATGCGGTGCACAGATTTTCAGAAACTGGGTCGGTAGCTGATGTGAAATCATCAATGCGTGGTAACTGAACGGCTCGTTCAGCCCAAAATATTACTGCCGTACGTAAAAGTATGGCCGAGAGCTCAAGCACGTCAACTCGTCATTATTCACAGGAACATGAGGTAGAATCTTAACGAAAGATTTGAATATGCACGATTACAAAACTCAGTTAACGTAGGAGTTGAAACGTCCATACAATTTTGAGCGTCGTCGTACTTGTACATTCGACAATTGTATACACGAGCAAACCCAGCTTGATGAATACTGTTTTTTAAACTTTCGCAAAGTGTATTCCATGAGGTCCAAATCTGATGTTAAAAGCTGTATGAAGCATTTTTTGGATCAAGTGCATACCATATAGACACAGGACTGTGTGTAAAAATGTTACATTCATAAAATGGGTTGGAGTTCGTCAACGAGGAGGTGCTTAATATCGTGCAAAAGCGTGAAGTGTGCCAGGTTGATGAGACACGCAAAAGACATGAGCTACAAGTACTGGGGGAAATAGTATCCAACGCAGTTTACAGACTTAACCGGTAAGGATGTTGTCCAGAAAAACTTAAAACCCCTTTTGAATTGTTGTTTTAAAAAACTCCACATTTAACCCATTTACAAATTTTCGGCATAGATGCATTCATTTGTGCATATTCCCAAAGAAAAGAAACCCAAACTTAATCCGAAAGCAAAGAGGGGCGTATTTGTTAGATACGAGGAAGACTCAAAAGGATACTGAATCTGGTTGCCTGACTGTAGAAAAATAGTAATTTCCAGAGATGTGATCGTTAGGGATTCATTGCCAACAGCGACAACGATTTTCAGAAAAGGAGTTGGCAAAGGAAGAGAGTGTAGAAGAAAGAAAGCAGAACTCAAAATCAGTGAAAGGTAATGCGGAGATAGACAAAGATAATCAGAGAAGATAAATAAAAAGATATACTCGTATTTATTGCTGATGAAACTAAAATCGAGCTTGATGGAAATGTGCGGAAACTACGTTCTTGAACTATACATATGTATGTATGCTCTGAGTGAGAGTTTTGCGTATTTTGCCGACGCGCAAGAACCTCAATGTTTTAAAGATGTCCAAAACTCTTCGTTCTACAAACAGTGGAAGATTGTAATGGATGGAGAGATAGTGTGACTTAAAAAAAACCAAACGTGGGAAAAGAAATGTTAAGAGTTTCGAGAATATAGTTGTTTTTTTATTCGAATTTTAAATTTGTGTAAAGTTTGGAGAATAATTTCCAAAAATTAAACTTAAACGTCATCATCGAGGCTGTCCTCGATTTCCCTGGATAGTTGATTGGTGACGGTAACTTAGCTTTTATTTCAACACTATTTACGGTCCACTTATCTTCTATATCAGGATAATAAAATTTGTCGGAACCAGATTTCTTCTTCCAAAAGCTGACGTTGTACAGGTTGCCATCTTCCTCATTTATTTTCGCCACAAGAGCTACTGTCTCATATTTACTCGTATTGTGAATTGAATTTTTAACCCTATAAATTAAAGTACTCGACCGAATACCCTAAACCATGGCAGTCACTTTTAGATATATTGTATTATTGACTTCTTCTAGTATGATATTCCTAACGTCACTTTCGTTAAGATCTGTAGTTCCCTTGTTTTGTACTTGCGCACTTAAGTTACCTTAAATAATTAGAATAAATAATACTTTTGTAGTTATACCCAGTTTATCCGACAGGTCAATGAACGTTGAAGCAATCCGTATTGGTTCAATACCCGTAGAAATGCTGGTGTTTATATGAAATTATCCAAGAAGTTTAACAAACAGCCGATTGAACTGACACTTGACACTAACACTGACACATTGTTCTTATTTCTTTGTCTTTCCAAATATTTCGTTTGCAATCCCACATTTTAAATACACAACTAATACCTTCCCGATGATGAAAGAATGATGAGAGAGTAAAATGTTTATATGATATTTCAAAGCGGTTTATAAGCAGGAATGAACGTATGTGTGCTGAATATTTCAATGCAGTTCGTCAATAAGCAATGAAGTTGTGTTTATATGAGCGTATTGAATCAATGCGGATTGCTTCAACGCACATTGAGCTGTTGGATATATTGGGTATTAAACCTGTCAAAATATTTAGTAAGGCTTGTCATTTCATCATGCATCATATTATAGGAATTCCGGAATTGTAAATACTCAACGTGAATTTCGTCATAAGTTCGGTTGTCATCATGGCTTCAATGTGCAGGCAATTCGTTGTACAGTGGAAAAGTTTGAGCGTGAGTACACTCTATTTTATCTTAAGCCACCAACCAAACATAGATTGGTGCGAAATGAAGAAAACAAACAGTATCGAAAAAGACCCAGAAATGTCGATTGGGCGTAGATCAGCTGAATTGGGCATCGCCAGAGGGTCAACGCGGCTTATTTCGCGAATGGATTTGGACATACGAGTACATCCGTATAAGATCATGCTGACGCAAGAATTGAAGCCAGGGGACCATAGACAACGCCGTGAGTTCACTAATTGGGCATTGAAAATGTTGGACCGAAATTCGGATTCTGGGCAAAAAGCCATCTTCTCGAACGAGGCTTATTTTTGGCTCAGCGGCTATGTCAACACAATCCACAAGTGTTCGGCCAAGTATCAATGCATCCACAATGTGAAGGAGAAATTTGGCGACTGCAACTTAAAGAGCGTTAACTCCAATTTTCGGTCGTAATTCTCGCCCTAGTAGACAGGCAATAACTAGTTTAGTGGAAAAATTTGAGTCTACATACTCGTTGTGTGATGTTGCCGTGTCAGTGAGACAACGAGATGGTCGAAGTGTCGAAAATATCGCTGCCATTCGGGCATCCGTAGCAAACGACCCAAATGAGTCAATTCCACGGCGTTCTCAAGAATTGGGCATCGCTCAGACCACATTATGGCGGATTTTGCGTAAGGATCTTGGTTTACACCCATATAAGATCAAGCTGACTCAAGAATTGAAGCCGATGGACCATTTGAAGCGACGTACGTTCTCCGATTGGGTCTGGAGAAGATGCGCCAAGATGATGAATTTCATCGCAAAATCATCTTCAGTGACGAAGCTCATTTTTGGCTCAATGGGTTCGTCAATAAGCAAAATATGCGTGAATGTTTGGGTGAAAATCCACATGTGCTTCATGAATTAACACTTCATCCACAAAAAGTAACGGCTTGGTGCGGTTTGCATGACGGCGGCGTTATTGGGCCATATTTTGTCGTCGACGATAATGATCGTCACGTTTCTGTGAATGGTCAGCGTTATCGCGCCATGATCACCGATTATTTTTATCCCAAATTGGAAGATATGAACTTGGACGACATGTGTTTTCAACAAGCCACACAGCATACGCTACAATCGATTTATTGAAGATTAAGTATGGTGAGCGTGCTATCTCAAGAAATGGGATAGTCGATTGGCCGCCTCGTTCGTGCGATTTAACGCCGCTTGACTATTTTCTGTAGGGCTACGTTAAGTCATTGGTTTATGCCAACACGCCGACGACGTTGGAAGAGCTCAGAGCCAACATTGAACTCGATATGGCGGCCGTTTCGGCCGAAATGTGTGGCCAAGTCGTTGAAAATTGGGTCCAACAAATCGACCGCTACAAACGTGCCCGCGGTGGCCATATGAACTAAGTCGAGTTCCATTCATAAATGTTTTGAGTGTACTTCAAGCCGATAATAAAGTTTTTGAAATATCTCAAATGGTTTGCGTTTTATTTAAAAAAAAATTTATGAAGTCCTTATTGGAAAACCCTATACATATTTACACTTCTAAAAAAAATAATTTCAAAAATTGAAAACTATCTCATGAAATCCTCACACGCGGCTGCAGTAAGATGACGACTGAAGAACGACAGAAAATTGTTGACTATACCTTATCCAACAAAACATGTCAGTACAAGGCTTATGGGAAAGCTTTTTTTCTAACAGTGGTGCCTGTAGGTGGACTCAATGGCACATTACCACTGAAACACAAAGGAAGCCACTGAACTTTGTGTACAATTGTTGTTGTAATTATTTTCAGATTTAACCACAGCCACCTTATGACTTGCTTGCCCGATAGCCGTGGGCAGAATGATCATAAAATCACCATTCGCCATTACTGCTGGCTGTGCATTGAAAATAATCTCATCAAAGCAGTGTTAGCATTCTCAAATGTTAGCACATAGTTACTGTTATTTTACAAAGCATATGGGATTTGAAGCTTTTAAGACACAAAAATGAATTTGTGTGTAATAATATGTGTGGTGGTGTTGTCATTTGCGTTTTTTTCTCCTCTTTTTGAGAAACCGTTAACATTTAGTCAAACCATTTTTTTCGACTTTGTATTTTAAATTTTATTCGCGCGCTATTTTAATGCATTGCAACAAAGCAGTGCAATAAGTGACCATATTATTGTTGGACTATGTGCATTTTAGTGATATTGTGTTAAGTAATAGTGGTTCAAATTACTCTGTTGTGTCGGTGTTAATGTTGTGTTTAAGAAAAAAGGGATTGTTTTCGCGGTGTTTCGAAACTAGAATTCATTGACTATGCAATTAGTGATCATATTGTGATAACCACTTAAATGTGGCAGCGACATATAGATTTACAGAGCAGAAGATTTCGATACTTGAATAGCAAAGTCTCAACCATTGATGACTGGAGAGTGGAATCGAATTTTGTAGCAAAATGTAAATTATATGGGACGCTGTTTATTTTAAATGGGGAGATGGTAACCCTAAGCGAAATGCTCTTTCTCTTTGTGGTGATTCAGCATATACACCATGACAACCCTATAAGAGCTTTAAAGAGCGACACATTTATGCATGTTATTGCAACCAGACTAAGAGGCAAATGTCCTAACTTCCCTGTACTGACATTTATTCTTGGATAAACTATAGGTAAATACTAAGGATGACAGTATTGCCGCGCTTAAATTTCGGTTTACGTTTGGAAATTTTTTATTTATTGGCATTTTATTAGCAATGTTCAAACCTATCCCTTGTGCGAAAAATGACATGATTTAAATTTCCACCACGAGCACGTCTACGGCCTCTCATTCGAACATCAAAATTTCCAAGGACTCGCTCACATATTACCGCATTAACTTCATCAATTTCGGTCCCAATGTTGTTTTTTAGCTGTGCAATTATTGTCGGCTTATCCACATAGACTTTACTTTTCAAAACACCCCAATAAAAGTAATCTAATGGTGTTAAATCGCATGATCTTGGTTGCCAGTTTGTGCCACCATTACGTGAAATTAATCGACCAGGAAATTTACGAGTAGACCGCAAAAACGCAATCTTTGCACGTGTTTTGTGATAATATAATTAATAATAATATTGATTGAAATTTCTTCAGCTACACTTTGTGCTACAGCAGCAATGTTCTCAGTAGGCGTCCACTTATTGGTCTACCAGACCTTTTTCAGTCCTCGACAGAACCCGAGTCGTCAAATTTGTTCACTAAACTTTGAATTCTTGACTCAATTGGATGACTATTTACACCAAAAAAAAATCACGAATTTTACGATATGTACTTATTTTATTTTAATCTTTCAGTTGCTTTATTGAAAAAAGTTGAGACATACTCGTAAAAACTGCTCGACCACTTTTTATTTCGGTTTCCTTTAAATTCATTTGGAAAATCCGATGGAATATAAGCTTACCTGTGTCATACTTCTTTTCTTACATGATTCTCTCATTCCAAACTTCAAATTGATCTCCCTCAGTAGGTACGTATCTGAATGCCAGAAAGGCTTAAAAATTTCAAAAATATCGCACTCTGTCGTAGTTGGGAAGAAAATGAAAATACCAAAATTATTTTTTTCCATATAACATTACAGATTTTATTTTTATAATTTTTATTACTATTTCATTCTTTCCTCATTTTTTTGTTGCTGTTGCTGTTGTTGTTATTCTTCTTATATCGTTACATTTTTTGCATTATAAAAAAAAGTATTATTTATATTAGATTTCTTTCATTTGCTTATTTTTTTTTTGTTTTCTTCTTTCATATATGTATACAAAAAATAAAAACCTAACAATTTAAAATAAAACCAAAAAATTCATACATTATTATTATTTCGTTATAATTAATACACAAGTTGTATCTTATTTTTCAATTAAAAAAAAAAGAATAATTACAAACTTAAATAATAATCATAAAAAAATAAACTAAACTATTTTATTATACATACTGCATGTATATAGAGAAGTACAATTAATTTGCTTTTATGCATATAAGTTTCAACGAGTAGTTCTCATTTCGTTTTTAAATATTATTATTTTCTTTTTTCATATTTTCCCTTATTGGATTGCCCATACTTTATTTCAGAAAAAAATTAAGTTCAAAATCACAGTTTAAAAAACTAAAGAAAATATATCTTGTAAAAATACAAATGAAAGTAGAAAAGTAAAATTTTAAAATTTAAAAAAATCAAATACGCGTTATATATATATTTTTTTCTTTAAACAAAAAAAACTAAAATTTAAAAAATATACTTCTGTCGGATTTGGCGGATTCCCATGCATTTTTCTTTTGCAACAAAATTTT
Source organism: Volucella bombylans (assembly GCA_949129095.1). Lineage (NCBI taxonomy): Eukaryota > Metazoa > Arthropoda > Insecta > Diptera > Syrphidae > Volucella > Volucella bombylans. The sequence goes on from OX422144.1 coordinate 97,094,497, forward strand.
TCGAAAATAAAAACTAAAATTAAATGGTGGTATATTTTTTAGTAAGTGTACTTTGGCAGTGCTGTTTGTTTTTTTTTTACTAGTGAGATATCTGATTTGTTTTTTTTTATTTCTTTGTATCTTTTAATTATTTTACTAATGAGAATGGAACAACAATTGAGTAACGAATGACAACTAATTTCTATGGCAAGACATAAGGCATTACAACATTACAAATTATTTTATAAAACTTACAAAAAAAAAACAAAAAGAAAAACGATGTTTTTTTGTTTGGATTTGAATAAGTAAAAGAAACAAAATAAAACTGTCGGCTAAATCAGATTATTATCTAACTCTATATGTGTTTCATTTTTGTTTTAGTTCTTTTCTTTTCTTGAGTACATATATATTTTAAAATTTTTTTTAAGTTGCTTATTTGTTTTTTTTTTGGTAAGGATTTTTTTTTTAATAGCAAATATGGTGCATTAGAATTACACAAGATTTATATGAAAATTATTTGTTTTGTTTATTTTTTTTATCAAATCAAAACACTACAGAGTATTTGTTTTAAAAAGACGAAAACAAAAATTTGAATAAAAAGGAAAAAGAAAAGTTTCATTATATAAAAAAAATATAAAACAAAAAATTATGACGAATATAATTTATTATTATGACATACACTCATACTTCAACGTTCATCCCTGAATTACATGCTTATTTAATGGTAATTGTTTTATATATATTTTTTTTTTTAATGTTTTTATTTATTTTAAGAATATTTCTATCTCGCATTATTCACACACTTCAAGATTATGCTTAAAAAATAATAAATTTGAATTTCATATTTCTTTTCTTTTTATATTTTTAATGAGTTTATTATTTTACTTTATAAATATAACTAATTTATTTAAACTAGTCTTAGGTATTGGTTTTCTTAAAATATTATTTTTGCAATTTTTAAATAAAATTTAAATTTTAGAAACTTTACAATTGTCCATTAGTTTTGAAAATTGGTTCGGAAAGTTATGCTTTGAATGGAGGAACACTTATTTCGCAGTCTAACAGAGTCTTCTTAGTTATGATCATAATATGTTTGAGAAGAAATTTGCTAAGAAATATGGATGCACTTGTCTTGGAAATTCGACTATATCACTTATGTTTTTGGACATGGTTTAGTAGAGGTGAAATTTTTAAACCCTCGTAGTTTTTTTTAAGAAGGCGATAACGATTGTTACGAGCTATGCCTAGCTAGCCCAAGAATTAATTAGACATGAGGTGACTCTCTGATCAAAAAATAGTAAGACTTTTCCATTTGAATCGCTTGGGCTTATCCAAACGGACTCGTTCAGACATCTGTGTCAAATTTCCTGTTAATATGTTCAGTATTTGATTAGATACGCTTGTTTATTTTCATCTAAAAAATTTAATTTTTAGATTTTTACAATAAAACAAAATGTCTTCAAATGTTTTCTTCAAAAATGAAATGTCGTCCTCCAAAACGTGTAAAATGTTCAAAAAGGCTTTTGTTGAGCGAGCGTTCTTGATAGGTATAAGTTATTGAAAGACGGCAGAGAATGCGATGAACACGATGAACGTCCTGGTTCTCTTTCGAAGTCTACAGAGGAACACCACGTACAGGAACTCAAGGATTTGGTGCTCAAAAATCGTCGATTAACAAGTAGAAATCTTGTCGATAACGCGCAAATGTTGTTTTGGGTCGCTACAATCGATTTTGATTGACTATTTGGGCCTTGCGTCTCATCTTGTTTGGTTCCAAGACCAACAACAGTAATTTTCGACTAGCAGAACGTCATCAAATCTAGTAACATCGTTTTGGCTCGATTGAAAAGATACAAGGTGAATCGAAGAAGGTTTTGAAGTTCATTCAGGATATCGACTTTAACAACTGTTTTGAAGGCTTGAAAAAACATTGCCATTCTATCCGAAGGGGTCACTTTGAACGGGATGAGGTAAATTTAAAATATAAGCCGACTGTACTTTATTTAAAAAGTCTTACCACTTTTTGGTACATCGAACTAATAAACTTGAAGCAAACTTTTTGGTGGGAATGCAGGGACACATATCCAATACCTACCGTGAAAGACTTTAGCGGCTGCGTTAAATGTAATTAAATGCAATTAAATTTGAAGGTGGATAATAAATATGTTAGCAAATTTCATAAGAAAGGTTATTTTGTTAAAGGTCCACGCCGAATACTCTGATGTCATTGGTAATATTCATTATCATCTCCGTTTTTTGAAGACGTTAGTTATCAATCTTTCAAAATTTACATATCGGTCTTTTCCCAAAAGAGGCCTAGTTTAGTTGCCCTAATATTTGCATGTGGTTAGTGCTGAAAAGGATAATTCCCCCAACGGACACTAATTAAGTTATTTGCGAGCGCAGCTGCTTTTTGCCCATATTAAGCATGGTTTCATCATCTAGTCAAGAAATAGGAGTAAGAGGTCAATATACAATCACGAAGAAATTTATTGGATTTAAAATAGGAATGGATAAAGGAAAACTATAATTGTACAAAGGACAGCAAGTTTCAACAATCTTCAAATGAAGGTCCCTTAGTTCCATATGGACAGATCTTACTGCAATACCGCAAAGTGAAAGATGTCCCGATAAAACTGCTACTGATAACAGAAATAACTATTTAACTGTGGACTTTTCGTAAAGAAATGGTGAATCAAGCAACAAACTTTAAGTTTTGGACATAAAATGTTTCCCAACGTACTTTGCATCGTTGCTTTTAAAGGGCAGTGAGACGACACCACTACACATAGCTTTTATGAGCTCCTGGGCAATGCACAATCACGACATTAAAAAGATCTTTGGCGGCTTTTATACGAACTTGGACGGAAAAACCAACTTTGGTAGATAAATTAGAATTAATAGAATACACGGTGTCACCGTAAGTGCTCAGACTTTCGGTGAATAAATTTATTCACTCTCACTCAAAATTGTAATGGGACTAATCGCGGTTTTAGCTCTTTTGAGGATATGTTGATGACTCTACTGTTGACGAAGAATGCTTTGACATAAGTTTGAGGTAGAGATCATAATATCGAATAATACTCATACCGATCAGAGACCGTCGTGCCTCAGGAGTGGTACTATTCTGAAAGACCTGAAAGAAAATATTCACTTAATCTAAAATTCTTTCATAAAAATGAGCCATTTCAAAAAATGGCGCATTTGAGCCAAACAACAAACAAACTTCTATGACATTCCGATCAGAACTTGATCTTAAAAGTATTATACTCAAGTAAAGACTCCTCAAGGCGTCTTAAAGGTTTTTATTAAAACTGGAAATATTTGTAATCCTATTCACACAAAAGGCGATTAAAAAGAGTTCTTTTGGAAATCAATCTGTAGAATAGAAGAAGCCAACAGACCGAACAGCTTGACGTGTTTGTTTTAAATTCATTAAACTTGGTCGTAGGTTCAGAATAAGGTAATCTTAATGGTAATTGTCACAACTATTGGAGGGAAATTTGACTGCAGAATGAAGAAAGGAAAATCTTCTTATGATTTCTCCACTCACGAAAGGAATATTGTATTTCCGATCCATGTATGTGAAGCTATATATTTCAAAAATCGTAATGCCAATATCGAAAAACGGCCAAACATATCATCTAAGCTAGAACTAGTATATATACTACCTAAGTGGATCATTAGCTTTATTGATTTCTGTTTTGAAGCTATTTGACTGCTATTTTTTTTCAACTTTTCAACATGCTGCGAAAGGAGACCTTAACCGAAGGACTCCTTAAAGTTTCGCTTTTTTTCCATAAATACCAAAAACCATTTCTATTGTGTTCTCATCTGCACATCCTTACCTTTCCGACTTCGTTATTTCAATACTACACTTATGGAAAAGAAAGTAAAAGAAAAGTATATTTACCTGCAAGATTACTACATAATTAAAAATAAACATAAATCCAATTTATATTTTTGGCTTACAGCATATAAAAAAACAAAACAAAAAAAATTAATAATAATAACAAAAATTTAACGAAAAAACAAAAACAGATTTTTTGTATGTTTTTTTTTCTTCATTTCATATATCAAAAAACGTTAGATGTGCAATTTAATATTAGAATTTATAATTAAATTTTTTATTTCATATATTCATCGAACCATAAAAATACTGTTTCTGTTTCATTATCGTTAAATCTTTTGTTTGTTTTTTTCTTTTTTGTAATCTTAAAATCTCATAGTTTCTTGTTTTTTTTTGGTTTTTAATTTTTCTTCTTTTTTTTTTAAATATTACCACTACATAAATTTTTATCAAGGGACAATTCCCTTAATTATAATTCTAATTATTTTAATTTTATTTATATTTTCATTAATATATATTTCAATTATTTATTTACTTACTTATTTATTTATATATATATATATGTATATATATATATATATAAATAATTTTCTTTTATATACTTTCTATTCTATGTACATTACCAATTGCGCTAAGTTTTCTAAGGTATTTCTTGCAGATTTTTTTTATTTTTTTTTATGTATTTACGTGTGTGTGTGAATGTGTAGTATTCGTTTTGTTAATTTTTTTTTTTTGAGAAAATGGGATGGAAATAGAAGAGATTGAGTTGATTTGTTGTTTTTTTCTTATGTTAAATTGAGTATATAGGGGGCACTTGACCAGAGCTGTACGTTTATGAATCCAATTTTTGAAAGTGCTGTGGTGGTCGTTTTTTGTTTATACATGCCTCTGGTGGATATAAACAGTGATGTAGTAGAGACGATACTCGTAATATGGCATTTGAATATTTTTTTATAAATATTTTTTTTGTATGTTTTTTTATAATTAAATCTATCAAAACTGGGACTGATAGCAATTGATGTCGTTTTCGTTTTCAAGTTTAGTACATTTATGTTTTCTATTGTATGTATATGTTCTTATATGGTAAGTTTTTTTTCATTTAAATAACTTTCTTCGCCGCCTACAATATCATATGATGGAACGAAAACAGTCTTTGGGTAATTTTTTTCTTTTTCTTAAATGTGTTTTTATTTCTTATCTTTTTTTAAGTTACTAAAGTATATAATAATTACTTGACCACAACTCTGTTTTTTTTTAATTTATTCTTGTGGAGAAATTCTTGTTATTTATTTTTTTAAATGTCTTTCGCAATCAATTAAATAATTTTAATTAAAATTTTTGCTTGGAATTTTCATATGCATAGGGTTTGCATGGTTTGTCACCTTAAAAACATATTTTTTACGCATACATTTTTTTTTCTTTTAAATTTTTATGAATAGGTACTGGCATTTAAGTTTAAACTTATCCCTAAAACATTGTGTGTTTTCTTAAGTATTTTTTTTTTATTAATTTTTGTTCAAAGGAAATATTTTTGTTTTTATGTCAATGTATGTTTTTTTTTTTAATTTTTTTAATCTGTTTCGAGAGAAAAAAGTACAAAACTAAGTGGTAAATTGTATATGTATAAATATACTTAGTAAATATGTCGCAATATGCAGTTGTTATATATATATTTTTTTTTTGTTTTTCATGTTTTTTTTTTGGTTGTTTAGATTTTTGTTTTTTAGAACTTTAATTAACATAAAGTGTTTGTATTTTGTTTTTTTTTCGAAAAAAATATGTTAAATGTATGAGTGTTTTGTATACATATTTAATACAAATGTTTTTAATTTTTATTTGTTATTTTTTTGTTATTAAAAAAATCGTTGGAATAAACGTTTTTTTGCTTTGAATGACTTCTTTTTTTTTATTATATCTTACCGATAAACCTATTTTTCTTTTTTTTTAATTTACTCGTAGGCATTTTTTTTATTCCTAGATTTAAATTCATATTTAACATTATTCTTGTGTTTTTATCTATTCTTATTTTGAATTTTTTTTAAATAATACCTAGTAAAGTACTCGATTTAAATTTATTTTATTTATTTTATATAATGCATTACAATACAGGTATATGTATAAATTAAAATGATAAACTTTGGTTTAAGTTTTGTTTAGAGCTAAATATAAACTATATGTTGGGTGAAAAGGATTTCGTTTAGTAATGCAGTTTTTGTTGTTTTTCGAGTTCATTTCGATTTAAATAAGATTTATTTTTTGTATTTTAAATATTATACATAGGTATGCCCGATGTTGTGTTTTAAAAATTGATCGTAGTTGCAAATTTCTTTTAACGCCAATTTCTTTAATTTTTTTTTCCTTTTTTGTAAGTATGTAGGGGTTTTCAAATCCCGTCGATTATATATGTATTTTCTTTTTTTTGTTTTTTTTTTTGTTGGAGATTTCCTTTGTTTTTTGTGTTACTTAAATTTTTAATATATGTGTGACTTACAATTCTAAGTCTTGATTGACTTCGGGGCCATACATGTTGGCTAGTTTATCGAAACGTGGACCCCACGCTCCAAGGTAATCATATTCATGTGCCTCATCGTCAGTTCCTGTTAAATAAAAAAAAAATAAAGAAAAACAAACAAGGACGAATTTATTAAAGGAATTACTTTTGATTTATTAAGTTATATCTTTGAAGTCTTAGGGCAAGGGGTCTTGTATTGAGAATTGCCTACAATGTGGTTAATCATACTGATGGACACATAGCAAATATGTACGAGTTCTTTTCAGGGATAGTACTCTGTTTTACTCATATACAAGTACAAAATAACGATGCAATGAATTCTGTGTATATTGGAATAAAAAATTCAACAAAACTTAAAACTTAAACCAACAACTGATTGAAAAAATATTAAGCTAAAAACGCGCGGAATACAATATCTCTTTTCGAAAGGCGAAGAGTTTTAAAGAATAAATCGAAATTAATTTTTATTTTTTTTTTTTTTAGCCCGTTTTGCATTTTCACCCATTTTGTCTTTCCTCAAGGAAGTAATGGTAGGTCAACGATTGCTCTTTTGGCTTTGCAAGTTGACACGTCGGCACGTTGATTTTGATCTAGAAAACGTTATACGGGAATGAAAAGTCAATATGATATACCATACGTTCAAAAGACAAATTAAAAAAACGTCGAAAACAGGCTCGCTACGTACCCTAAGTAGGCAGTGAGCAATCAAAATAAGTAATGGTTTCGCTCCAGGATCTCAGCGAGAAAAAATGTACTGAGCACATGCAAATCACACTACCTAACTTCACTTAATATGACATTTGTGAAGCAACAGCTTGACTAGGTATACACCACTAGCAAATCAGAACTTACTTGTGCTGTCGAAAGGATAAACTGGCATACTTTAAACAAAGAAAGAGGCCAGTTGTGATCGCTATATTTTCAAGAAATGCTCTAAAATGACAAAAACCATGAAAAAGAACAAAGCGAGCAATGATTATGGAACAACTTCAATGATAAAGGGTTATTCTTTTAGAGGTACTTTTTTCAAAAATAAAAAACAATCAAAAAATTCAATTTTATCGGGTAATCTTTATTATCATACAACAGAACCATTCTTTACATTTATTTTTTGAAGATTATTTTTTTCAAATATTAGCCGTAACTGCGGCTACCATGGTCCATTCTGAAGTTGCAATTTTCGATGACGCGATCGAGAATTACGTATGTTGTTGTTTCGTCAATGACTCGAATAATGTTGGCCCCCAATTCCTCAATCGTAGCCCCAAAAGGAACAAGTATAGTGGTGAGATTTCACATGATCTAGGCGGTCAATCCAATATTATAGCGCGATAATGGGTGCCTTTCACAGTTAAGTTCCGGCCGGCCTCAGTTGATGATCCTCCGCTATTCAACCAGACCATAAACCACACCAAACTATTGTTTTGTCTGGATGTATTGGTAGCTCGTGAACCTCTTCGGGTTGCTCCGCGACCCAAATACGGCTGTTGTGGAAAATAAGAAGCTAAGTCTTTCCGTGGTGAAATGCTAAACAATACTGAACAAAAATACCATATCAGTGTAACACGATGCATGGGTGATCTCTCGTGAAACCTCCACTGGAAAAAGTACCTCTAAAAGAATCACCCTTTATAAGAGTAGTGCGACAACGCTGCTCGGTGTTTCAAGAGCCTGGCGCCCCATAAATAAGAAAAAGTGGTGGTGGAACGATACGATGAAAATTGTGGCAATGAATAAAATCAAACTTTTCAAGCGCAGACCAAATAAAAGCAGAAATATTGAAACCGATAAAGTACGTCTTGAGTGAAATTATAAACCTTGCAAAACGAGGCCAGAGAGGGGCAAGTAGAACACCAGTGAAAGTAGTAGAGGCACTACTACCCGGAATCGGGAATCAGAAGAAGTACTCTCATAGCTCATAAGCAGGCGACAAGACGATCGAGCTAATAGTCTTAAGATTTTGCTCACATCAATGGAAAAAATCAATGAACAGCTTAGAAATCCTGTACAATTTCAGTATTAACCTCGCAATTGGAAAGTTATTCCCAGAGCGGGTTCCCTCATTGCCCCCCTGAAATCCTTTCTCACTATATCTACATATTGATCAATTTTGTTACCACAACAAAAACACTAAAATCTGAAAAGTCCGGTGGTCTGTCCGGAATCACTAGGATTCTCATCTTCCCATGTATTGTAATTCTGATTATTAACATACATAGAGTGATCAAAATGTGCTTCATTGGTAAGGAAAATTTTTTTGAAAAATTATCATGTTCCAGAACCCACATTTTCCAATTTTAAAGATTATTTAATTAAGAACATATCCCAAAATCATACATTGTCGTAGACAAAATGAGCTCCGTACTTAATAGGGTTTGATGGCATCTATAAGGTTACATTTTTAATTTAAAACAATTAATAGATACGGCGTTCGGAATGCCAAAATAAATTAAAAAAACTATTGCTAATGGCTATTTAAAAATAGAGTTGTAATGTGTCAAGTCTGCCCTATAAATGAAGTAGCAATAATGACCTTGGTCAGGAGCAATGAGTGGAACTATGTATAAGAGATCAACAATAACTAGCTTTACGAAAAGTTTATTTATATTAAAATAAAAAGAAGTCACTCACCGCACTTTGCAAGTCCAGGCTAACAAAAATAAAGCTTAAAGTGTTCTCCATTTTGTCGGCAGTCGAATTTTGCTACCAACCCAACATCTACCATTATTACTTCAGGCCGGAGAGCTTAGATAATAGACAATTTGTCACAAGTATTTGCATAATTAATAGAAGTTTTCTAATGACAGTGCCTATATTTTATTTAAAAATATGTTTTGTTCAAGCAGGTTAACATTCTTGAACATATGAAATATGAGGTTGAAATTTGTTTGTGCAGATGCATTGCTGTTCTTGGACTTTCTTACAATGCGCAAAGAATATGATATTTAGTAACATGACCAGTTTAAAAGTTATTCAAATTGCGAACGGTATAACACTTGTATTGCTCATTGGGTAGAAAAGCAAAGCAATTATGTAACCCATATCAAATTGAATACTCATAATGCAAATAGTTAATGCGTTGGAATGCTGAAGAGCCATCAAAAGAAGTTAACGAAAGACCAAACGCGCATCGAATTGATGCTCTTTCAATACAAATGTTAGAGATTCTATGTCCTGCTAAAGTATTTCCAAAATGTTTTCTTTTCAGGTTAAGTTTTTATGAATCAGGGGAAAAAATATGAAAGGTAATTTGGAAGACCAGAATACGAACCTTTACCGTAAGTATTAAGATGTACCCGAAACTACTTCAAATTTACTTTAAAACAGGACAAATTGCATGTTCGCAGCACCTATTTATCTCACCGTAAAATGCGTACACATGTAGCGACTCAGTCATCGGATTACTACAGTAATAAAGATAAAGACTAAATTTTAAGCAAAATAACCAAGGACAAACAATTTCAAAACAGAATGAAGTGATTAACAAAGTTCTAAAAGCGGATATAAATACCAAAGCATGAACTACGGTCATATTAGAATTGTCTTGTCAGACAGTCAAAACGTCAACTGAACTAAAGGCATTTAAAGTGCCTTGTTCAAAACTTAGCCAGAATAAGATGTTAGATTTTCTTTCACTTACAGCTAGTTCTGTACTCATAGAAATAAAACTAGCGTAGCTATAGTCGTATATAAGAATGACAATGTCATGAGTTTGCGTAACACCAGAACAATAATTTTATAAAAAAAACTCATGAACAGCATAATTTCTTCTACCATTTAGCAACCAGAGCGAATACTCATTGCAGGGTCTGAAGACGATTGATCATTGTGATCAAGGAACTCCAATTCATTCTAAAACACGTTGTTTTAAAATATCCTACAATAGGGGAAATATGCAGCGAACACTATCAGAAATAAGCAAAAACATTCTTAGTTCACACAGGTCAAATTTGTCTTGGATCTTTGAGAAAGTTCTGAAGTTTTTTTTTTTCTGTATAACCTCAGCTATTCCAAGATCGCGTAATATAGACTACTCAATGTTGTGTCCAACTTTCGGATTTGAATATAATCTGCGGAAACAAAAAGTTTCATTGTTGAATGTTTTAACAGTTTTGAGTATCAGTTTGGTACTCAACTTTAATTGTAACTTACTATAATTATTCAAAAATGTTTGATTTTAATGTTTTTAATCTCTCCAATGCCTATAATTTTACAAATAATTTAATTGTATTTGGATAAGCTGATTAACGATTAAAGCTGTTAGAAAAGTAAATAAAATAACCAGCAGCTAACATCTGTTGTAAATTACTGAGTCAGATTGGGTGCTGATATGTGTTTTTTTTAGTGATATATCTAAAAATAGGGATAATTTTACTGTCATTTTCATGATGTTTTTCTGACAGTTCTGGTGTCAACAGCATTATTTGACAAATCATCATGAATAGACCTACAAGAGAAGAACGTACTATATAAACTTTTTTTCAAAATTTGTCCTTCAACTCGCGAAACGAATAGCAGATTAGATACTATATGTATGTTAAAATACATTTCTTAACATACGAGCAACGAGAAACCGAAAAAGGGGCAAAGAGTACCTGAAAACCTGTAACCGCTCTGAGTAAAAGTGTGGCGGAAGATCAGGAATTGCCAATTTGGCATCGATTGCAACGGTTTGGACTTCGTCCGTCCCCAATTTGAAAAAATATTCAAAAAAATCTTGGCCGGCATCCAAATGAGGTCTAGCTATTAAGGGAACTGAAGCCACTACAGCATAGCTTGAGACGGGAGTTTGCGGATTGGGCTATTGAGCAGCGTGAAGCTTTTATTTTTATCGAAAAATTATCTTAAGTGCCAAGGCTCACTTTTGACTTAAACAAACACCTTGCCAAAAAGAAAAGTTGTAAAATTGAGACAAATGCAGAAGAGACCATCAAACTGATTAATCGGGAAACTGCCAAGTCTCCTATAACTTGGATTGGGCCAGCAACGCAACAATCAAGTTTCAATACTTCCCACTGGTGGCTCCGGTATTTGCATGAGTAAGGGTTTACTAAAAAAGTCCTTGCTGAATTAGCAAGGGCAGGCCCGACCAGCAGCATTATACTGGCCTGTGCCTTCAAAGGGCTCACAACTCTATACGGAAGAGTTAAAACCAACTAATGGCATCGGATAAAAATGGACTATTTGTTGACCACCCTAGCAAACGTTTAAAGGACAATGATCTTCGGATCTGCACGCGGAATGTTCGGACCCTTCACAGTCCACGTGTAGCCAAACAATTAGCAGAGGACCTTGCCTGCTGCCATGTAGATATCACCGATATTAGGGGAGGCCGTGGTGTAGTGATACTAGCAATCGCTTCTCACTCGGAGGGTCAAGGTTCGAATCCTACCTATGACAAGTTTTTCAAGTTTTTAATTTGTGTAATTGGAACTCAGTCAGAAAAGGCGACATAAAGGGGATAAAAAACGGTGATATATACTATGGTGATTGCTATAGCGAAAAGAAACAGCGCTTATTCGGATAAGGATTACCATATGCGGCAGACTTAGGCACGAAGTTTTGAGCTTCCGACACATGAGCGAGCGTCTTATGATAATCCACATCAAGGCTAAATTCACTAACATATGAGGGGCGTTCAACATATTCTCGGTATCGGGGTGAAGCTGTAGTTGTATATATAAATTGACTTATTTATCAAGTAATACTATTATTTTAGTGCATTCATGTAAAATTTCATATAAATGTGATTATTAATTCGCGTTTTATCTCTAGTTAAACAGAATCATAATGGCAACTGAGACGATGATGGTGAAAATTGAGCATCGCGCTGTAATTAAATTTCTCACTAAGCAAGGCAAAAGTCAAAAAACTATTCATGAAGAGATGGTGGCTGTTTACCAGGGTTCCGCACCTTCATTATCAACTGTGCAAAAGTGGTCAAGTGAGTTCAAGAGAGGCAGAGAGAGCATTGAAGACGACCCCCCCTCCGGCGCCCCGGCTACTGCTTGTACGGGAGAAAGCATCAAAGAAGTCGAAAAACTTGTTCTTGAGGATGCCCGAATAAAGGTGAAAATGATGGCAGAGATCACCAAGCTTTCAATTGGTACCATTCACACCATTCTTCATGACCATCTTAACCTTTCAAAGGTCAGTGCAAGGTGGGTGCCACGAATGCTCACAGCGCCTCAGAAAAAAGTGAGAATCGCATGCTGTAGAGAGCTTTTGGAGATGTGTAGTGAAAACGCGGACGGTGTTATGGATCGAATTGTTACTGGGGACGAAACATGGGTCCACCACTATGACCCTGAAAGCAAACAAGAGTCCATGCAGTGGCATAAACAGACCCCCCGAAGAAGTTCAAAGTCACTCCGTCTGCCGGGAAGCTCATGGCCACAGTTTTTTGGGACTCAAAGGGAATCTTGCTCATTGAGTACAAAAAAAAGGTGAAACCATCAACGCCACATCCTACGCTTCCACTTTGCATAATTTGCGGGAGGAAATTAAAAAGAAAAGACGGGGTAAACTCGCAGCGGGTGTGTTGCTTCTTCATGACAACGCTCCTGTTCACACGGCGAGAGTTTCCAAGGCTGCTGCGCGAGATTGTGGTTTCGAAGAAATCCAACACCCACCCTATAGTCCAGACCTTGCCCCTAGTGATTATTTCCTGTTTCCGGATTTAAAAAAATGTCTTCGTGGAAAAAGATTTTCGGATGATGAAGAACTCAAGTCGGCAATAAATGGGTATTTTGCAGAGAAAGAGGAAATTTATTTTTTTGAAGGTTTAAAAAAGGTTATCTCAAGATGTAAGAAATGCATTGATGTTAGGAGAGATTATATTGAAAAAATAAAAACAATTTAAATTGAATTCGCATTTTCTTTCATATCGATACCGAGAATATATTGAACGCCCTTCGTAAGCCTAATATGCGCCCATTCCCCTACGGACGTAAGGCATACACCTAGTATTCTGGATGTCCGCACGCTGCGGATGGCCAACATTGACTCGAATCACCACCTTGTTGCAGCCAAGGTGCGAGTGCGGACTTCGCAAGCGCCACAAAAAAGAAGAACTAATGTGAGAAGATATAATGTAGAAAAGCTGCAATCGCAAGATACCACCTGCATCTTCCCTGAATATGTATCCCGAAATCTCTCAACAACTCCTTTCTCGCCAGCATCAAGTACCGAAGACCAGTGGCAACCAGTCAGATATGCCGCAATAAATGTGATGGGTATCACCCGACCACCATCAAGAAATCCCCGGTTTGATGAAGAATGCCGGAAAGCACATGTAGCTAAGCAGCTAAATAAGAAGTGTACAAAGTGGCGCTACAACGAAGGACGAGAGCTGTTCATGAACTCTACGAGCAGAAAAGATGATAAGAACATTGGGTTCTCAAGAAGAACAAAAAACAGCACGAGAAAGGCGAAATCGAAGATATTGAGAGGTTGCTCTGCAGGAATAACATACGGAAGTTGCACCAGCAGGTAAAAAGAATGTGTCAAGATAACAATATCCATACAGGAGCTTGTATAGATGAAAAAGGAAACCTTGTAGCAGAGTCACAGTCCGTGCTCAGATTATTGAAAAACTTTTTCTGCAGACTATATAACAACGAAGAAGCCCAACATCCCTCCATCGGACAGAAAAGACCTTTAAACTTAGACGATGATAGCCAAAACCATTTGATCAAAATTAAGTATCAATAGCAATACCTAAGCTAAAATCCAAAAAATCAGCTGGACCGAACGGCTTTGTGGAGAGCATGGACTAACTCATTTCTCTGATCTGGTCAGAAGAGGAATCTCAGCACCGTATGCCCGATCCAGAAAAAAATGAGACTGACAATTGAGGAACTGCGCCAAATGTAGCGGTATAAGTCTCTTCAACATCGGATACAAGATCTTATCTGCTATACGAGTATTGTGTGTCTTTGTCTGAAACCCTTCGCCAACAACCTGATGGGTCACTATCAGTGCGGTTTCAGACTAGAAAAGTCCATAATCAGCCAAATCTTCACACTACCGCATATCCTGAAAAAAAAAGTCCAGAAAAGTGCAGAATGACTATTCAGAACGCTCGCTGCTCAATCAATGTCATTAACTACTTAACCGAGACCTTTGATGTCAAAAAAGGTTATAGACAATTTGGCACGCTATCATGCAACTTCTTTAACATTATACTTAAAAGAATTGTGCGGGACTCACAAGTGAACATTGGGGGCACAATCTGTGCAACAACTAGCGAAGGCCGACGATATCGACATAATTGAGAGAACTCAGCGGGCTGTCAGAGGTGCGATCGCTAGTATTAAAACGGTAAACTAACCTCATTTTGACAGCTTCCGTTTGAGGACAATACCAAGAATTGGATGGAACGTCACAATCGATAGCTATAATTTGGCTCTGCTATGAATTCTGCCAATAACACCGCAGCAGAAATAAAACGAAGAATCACTCTTACCAATCGCTGTTTCTTTGGGATAAGAAGGCAATTGAATAGTAAGGCCTTATCCCGAAAAGCTAAGGGGATGTTATATAAGACCTTGATCATCTCAGTCCTAGCGGATGAAGATATCCTCAGTCGTTTCGTGAGAAAAGTCCTTCGAAAGATATTCGGTCCCGTTTTCGTTGACTGTGCATCAGTCGCCTGAGATGTCTAGAACACGTAGAGTGAAAGGACTACTTACATTGCTCCGAGTCGCACAGTCTTCGAATCTAATTTGGACAGACAACGCAGTAGAGGAAGACCTCACCTTAGGCTTCGCGCACAAGTAGAAAGGGACCTCAAATGTCTTAGATCGCGGAACTGGAGGTAGTTAACTAAAGACCAGACTATGTATATAATATGTATATAATGAATAACGAGGAAGATATGCATTGAATCAGGGACCGACATTAAGAGCATACTTCGTTTTATTATAGTGTCGGTGAAGTTGAATTTACTCGTAGAAGTGAGTAAAACAAAATTGATTAATGAAGGCACAAAATTTATTAGCAAGCTGCTCCTAGTGGTATCTAGCAGCAAGGTCAACAAAATATGCAAAGAAAGCGCGCTCCGAGATGAAAATATTCACGTCCCATTTTGGAGACAAAATAGCTTCTGATTGTGTGTTATGAAGTAAATATGACGATTTCTGAAGCTTCCCGAAACACTAAAATTAATGAAAATACTGCTTTTGGAAAGACCAACCCCCTTAGGCCTATTAGCCTATTATCAAAAGGTATTATAGGAGCCTATAAAAAAGAAAAAAAATCCAAAAAATCAATCAATCATAGAAGAATACGTAGAAACACATTCGGGAATAACTACAAGTAAATAAAAAAAATATTAAGAGGAGTCCACAACGAGAGAAAGGTTTTCCTATCACATATTGGAAATAGCCTCCGTCATCTTAAAATCGCTATCAAATTAGCTGCACTTGAAAATAAACAAATGAATTCGTACTACACGATTAAGAAAAATATAGGCCCAAGAATCCACAGAATGGGCTTATACTAATAAAGATACATAAAATGATATTCATCGACAACTGCAGGTTCAATCCACATCTCAGAAGATCGCAAGCACGCTCAATAAAAGGTACCCGGGCTTTGTCCCAGCTGAGCGTTGAAGAAATGTTACTCTAATTGCATCATTTAAGAACTAAGGTATAATGCCTAATAAGATTTTGATAAAGTCCAATTGTAACTCTAAGAATTTTGTTCATTTCTCCATGAATTTACAGAAAAACTGAAAGACACACTTCTTAATGATGGATAACGCCAGAATCCATAAGACACAAGAAGTTCAGGACGTGTTATCTACTACAAATCTCGGATTGAAATTATTTACCCCTTTACTATCCCATGCTTAACACTCGCAACTTTTTGTACAATTATAAAGTTCAAATAATTTTGTGTGTTGGTTAAAATGATTTGCTTTAGGTTTAAATATATTTATTCTTTGGTTAAACATATTTTCTAAAAGGCCAAACATATTTGATTTTAGATTAAAGTTAATTTCTAAGGAGCTTAATATGTTTGAGTTTGGGTAAATTTATTTGCTCTTAGGCTAAATAAACCTGCAAATGCTATATAATGTTCCAAAACTGACTGCAAAGTATTACCAAACTATGAAAGCCACTTTCGGGAAGCGTATAAACCGCCTTCTATTCGTTTTTTTTTTATTTTAGCTAATTATGGCGAAATTATTCAAAATAATAATTATAACGAAATAGAAAATTTACACAAAAAAAAAAAGAAAAATTACCACTACCACTTTAACAAACGGTTCCTTAATGTAGACAAGACAGCATGGAAGGTATACAAACCTTTCGTACATATGACATCTACTCGTAATTATATATTTCTAAAAATTTCTTAATCAACACAAAGTTCTAGAAATATATCCATACATACATATCTGTTGCGACAAAACTTGTATATAAATACCTAATTGCTGTGAATTTTCTCACCGAGTACATGCTGTGGTTAATGGTCTACTTAGTTTTCCCAAACTTGGTTTTTCCAACCACAAATCCTATATTTGAAAATGGAAAATTTCCAGGCAACTTGATGTTGACATGTTTGGATTAACAAAAAAAAAATAATAATAATAATAACTTACTGTTTGTGAAGCAAATTTCATTTACTAAATTCTTTACAATAAACTATTTTATGACTTTACAACTTTGCAAAAGGCGAACAAAAACTTTCTTGAGGCTTTAACGACAAGTTTTTAAACTGAAAACCTATATTAAGTACGTCAACAGCTTTACATCAGATCAAATAATCTCCACGTCAAGTTTCAACTAAGTTTCATACTTCCATCATCATTAAATGGAAATCATAACAGTCCTACGAGAGCGTTTTCAAATTTAGTGGATTTCCACTTAATATCGCGCAAACCAGCCATCTACGCCAAACAGTGTTTAATGACCCACTAAATGACAAAATAACAACCACCAACGACTGACTCATTTAATTACAATCTTTCCCCTGAGAACATTCATTGGATGGCAACCCTTCGAAATAAGTAAATACCCTTAGACATCCCCAAGTACCCTAGACATCCTCAAAACATCCACAGTCAGCAAATAGCCCGCCGTAGGTTCGTCGAAAAAACAAGAAAAGAAAACTTACCTGACGCTAATGAACTTAAGGATCCGGCAGTACTGCCACCACCTTCGTAGGCGTAATTTCGCAGGTCATCAAACGGCGGGGCGTTGGGGTCACTATCAGCACGCTTTTTATGTTCCTCAATGAAGATGCCAACATTTGGCTCCTGACCTGGCATCAGTGTCATTACAGGATCTGCAATAAAGGATATCAAAAAAAAAAGGGAAAAAAGAAAAACGAAAAGTTCATATCAAGAAAATGTCACCAATTTTAAAAAGTATTTTGATGAAACAGAATAAAAGTAATAAGAAAAAAATCCTTGCAAGGATAATAACTTACACATAATTGGCATTTTGCATGGAGCCAACTCTGGCATCGGTCCACCGATAGGAATTTGCAATGGTGTTATATCAAATGCTGTCATATCATCCTCGCCGCCACCTTCATCATCGTAGTTGATGATATTCTCCCGAACATCATCGTCAGGACCTGGATACTTAATATGCGCTTCTCGTCGTCTGTTATAAACCACGAACACCAAAACGAGAACTACAGAAAAAAAAAGCAAAACCATCTCCGTTAGTAATAAATTCTTCCATGACGATGTTAGATAAAAACAAAAAAAATCCCGAACGGCAGCGCAACTCTGTTACAAAAAAAAAAAAAAAAAGAAGAAAAAATCCTTTTCCATGCTAAATTGAAAGCTCTACAGTCTAAACTACAAGCTAACCTTCAATTCAAAGTCAAGTAAATTTTTTTTTCTCCTTAAAGATTCGTATGTACATACCCGTACTCTTACATACCTCATACTCCGAAAGGATGTTCTTTATTCGAATGATGTCAGGATAGCTATACTACTCGTACTTACCAACTTTTGACACTGTCGCTTATGTGACAAATTTTCGAAATTGAAATTTTTTGATTGCAATTAAATTTTGTGTTTTAATTTTAATTGAATGTTAGGTTCTTCGTTTTTTTGCTTCGTTGCAGTTTCCGGGATGCAAAGATAACTCGAAATAAGGGACACTTTGACTTGATGAACTGCTTTTGAGTATACTTATGAATATATGACGTTTCGCCCTTCTGTG
This sequence comes from Volucella bombylans, assembly GCA_949129095.1. NCBI lineage: Eukaryota > Metazoa > Arthropoda > Insecta > Diptera > Syrphidae > Volucella > Volucella bombylans. The sequence goes on from OX422144.1 coordinate 97,113,029, forward strand.
TGGCTGTGGGCTGGGCTTGTCTGCCGCATTACCGGCTATGGGACAAAAAGAAATGCAGTTGGTTTTGCCTCATTTGATGATTTTGCTTCTAGTTTTCGAATAATTCATTTGAAAAACTAGGAAATGTAGCGGAATATCAAAATTTGGTAATCCATTACTTATTGCACAGAGTGGAGTAGAAGAGAACAAGGCAGTCAATAGTAATTATTTACGGGTAATAATTTAATTATAATCGATTATTTAATTCAGAAACAATTACCATTATAATCATTACTTCGACTATAATAGTAGTCAGGTAGTTATTTAATTAATTGGTTGGTTACATCTTACTTTGTTAATGGAAAAATACAGGTTCGAATATTTGGTATTCTTGTTCTTCTGGAAAAACTATAATTGTTTCCATTAAAGTAGCTGTAAGAAATTTACACTTCACAGGAAAAATTTTGCACCTAGAAGTTGGGAGTGAAAATTGTATTTGAGGGAGCTATAACATATTAAAGAACTGATACCTACTGATCCGGTATGTAAAGGGATTTCGATAAAGATTACTGTCAAATGTGACTATGGACAACTATAATTTTGACCTGGTAAAACAATTTATTTAACTAGGCTCTGCAGTGAACTCCAGTAATGCCATAAGCACAAAAACTAAACGAAGACTAGTTCTTGCAAACCGCTGTTTGTATGCGCTAAGAGGACAAACGAAGAACACACGGTACAAGACTGCTATCGTCCATGTCCTGTTTATCACAACATGGGCATTCTCAAGACACGATGAAAGCTGTCTTAGTCGTTGAGCGAAAAATTTTCCCTGTGATACTCGTACATGTCCACGTCTGCGTTAACGAAGTTTGTAGGAAAAGATATAACGATATAATATACTCGTATATTGGCTGTACAGCGACGTTGATCTGGTCAGAAGGCTTTTGCTAAGGATCAGAATATACCCCAGGTAGGCATGCCTGTCATGATGGACAAAACGAAAGTAATTATTACCCCAGGTAGCAGACCAGCTTTGCTGGAAAATCCATTGTCTTCGTCGGTTCTACGGCTCTACGGATTCTGGGGAGAGACATTTATTGCATTTAATAAATCTGTTTGGAAAAACCTGAGCGGTATCGAGATCTCCACCACTTAGATCTTAAATAACTTCCTGCGAAATAAGAAATCCGACGACACCGAAAATGTCAGTGCACGAAAAATGGACTTCAGCGAAAAGTAAAAGGTTCAGTGAGGAAAATATGGGACTTCGGTACAGGCTGTCTAAAATGGAAATGCCCTGAGAAGAAATTAAGAAAGAGCTGGACAGACTAAAAGTCAAAGACGAAACTAATAAGGGTATAACCCAAATTCAGAAAGTGTCTGCAGTAAGTTGTAATTCATCAAGCAACCTATGAAATGGACGAAAAGGACATAAGTCGTGAAACGGACTGGATACTACAAGTACAAAAACGACCAGGCAAGAAACGGAAAGCCGGTTCTTCACCCAAAATTATCACTCAACAAGAAGCGAAGGGAAATAAGCCGGAAAAAAATTTTGTATTAATTAATACCCATTCCGAAGAAAAACGAAATCCCAAGTATCGACCACCGCCGACGTGATCGGAACTACGGATTACAATAAACTTCAAAACATCTTGAAGACGTTGTTGCGATCTGATTATACCATCACATCGCGTAATAACGACGTGTGGAAAGGCAACGTTAAAGACGCTGACAGCTATATTATATTTACGAGAATAAATCGTTGTAGCTAGAAGGCTTCATCCGTCGTGAAAAAAAAAAATACATCGTCAGTGACCTGAAAAATAGGCAACGGAAGGAAATTATAGTAAACCGCAGGCTTTGCCATTTCATACTTGCCTCTGATAATACAATAAATTATACTCAATATGATTATCAAAATCAAACCTCTGCGTAAGAGCATAAAACTAATCCTTCACTACAAACGCTGTCAAGGAAGAGGCCGTTGTGTGAAATGAGCAGGAAATCACCTCTTCAAAGACTTTGTTGTAAGCAAGCAAACCTCTGCAACGTGTACTAATTGCAAAGGAGAACACACAGCTAATTATTGAGGTTACGAAGTAGCCAGGGAGTTGCAAAAAAGCCTAGATAAATTTTCACCTAGCAAAGATCGAAAATAACTGCCACAATAAGCGAAATAAACCGAGAACACGAATATGGAACCTGTGATCTAAATACTTACCTGGAATCCTAACGGACATTTACCAAAATCTTGACGAATTAGAAATATTCATAGGAGAGAAGAATATTAACTTATGATTGATCTCTGCAACCCAAATGAAAAGCAGATCGGACCCTCCTTGTACATTAAGGAGTCTATCGAATATACGAGTACTAAAAACCTTAAAGTAGCGCTCGAATAGACACCAGGACCAGCAAATCTAACTGGCAGAAATACTAATTGGGAAGGCTTCAAGAAAGAAATTGAAGAAAATGTAGAACTGAACGTATCACTTAAGATACCCTATGAACTAGAAGTCGAGGTTAATCTTTAATTGTTCAATATGCCGCGTGGAATAACACACCATATCAATGGAAGAATCCAACAAAACTACGGTCTAAATTATCCACCGGATATAAAAGAAATGTTAAGGGAAAAAAGAAAAGCCGGTAAAAAAGGCAACAAAGTCGTGCTCTACAGCATAAAACACGTTTGAATAACCTGTGTTCCCTGCTGAGAGAGAGGTCATTAAAAACTTCAAAAACCGTGCGGTAGACAAGTATCTTGAAAGCTTGACAGCAAAAAAGGGAATCTCATTATTCCCTTTGGAAAGCATTAAAAGGTAATAAAAGATTTCAAATCTCCGCGCCACCAATTAGAAAAAATATCAACAAATTGGCGAAGGGAGATTAGGAGAAAGCGTAAATCCTCGCTTCGCATCTGGAAGGGACCCTTATGCCTCATCTTCCTAATTGATAGAAAAGGATATTCAGCGAATGCAGAAAATTATAGAGGAATTTCCTTTTTACGAATAAATGCTTCTTATAAGCTATTTATAGTAATTCTAAAGCGTCGTGAGAATGGATAATGCTTAAAGAATACCAAGCGGGGTTCAGGCCGGGATATTCTACTACCAATCACGTGTTTGTTTTGAGGATGATTTTGGAACCCTTTACTGGAAGAGGTAAAAAACCTTTAGGCATTCTTTGTGGATTTTAAATCTGCTTTTGACACGGTGAACTGGATATCCTGGAATGCTTTTCTAAGCTGTACAGGATGGATATGATGATAAATTGTGGACGAATTATACAAAACCTGTATGCAGATAATAAATCTGTGATGTGGAGTGGTGGGGAGTTGTCAACATAGTTCCGGATGTGGTCAGGTGCTAGTCTGGGATAACCACCTTGATCAAAAAACCCGGAATAACCACCGTGTGGCGTTCCCATTTCCGATTTGAGTTCTGTTTTTATTGTTAAGTTGCTAAATCTGTTGTTGACATTCCCTCTAAATCTTAGAGTCATAGCTTGACATTTGCAAAAGTTACGTAGCCAAGAGTACGCCTATCTTTGTGTGTGTTGGAGATTTTTTACAATTTTAGAAATGGATTTAAATTTGCAACAACGAACTTGTATTCAATTTTGCGTAAAAAACGGATTTAATTATGTGAGAAAGTTGAAAATGTTGGAAAAGTGTTTCGGCAACGATTCTCTAAAGAAAACACTCGTTCACCAGTGGCACGAGCGGTTCCATCGAAGATGATGAACGCTGTGGCAGACCATCGACATCGAAAACCGAAAACATTGATGGCGTAAAAGAAATGTTGGTCAATTAACGCAAATTAACCATCAGAGAGATAGCGGAGGACTTGAATATTGCCTATGGAGCCGTCCAAGACATTTTGGTTAATGATTTGGGTTTCCGTCTTGTAGCGGCAAAGTTGGTGCCAAAAGACCTCAATTTCATGCAAAATAGAGACCGTGTTGACGTCGCAAAAGAGATGATTTGCGAGGCTGAATCCGATCCCACATTCATCAAAAGGATCATTACTGGAGACGAGACGTGGGTTTATGAGTACGACACGCAATGCAGACATCCCTCCAGTGAATGGCATTCACCAAATGAGCCGAGACCAAATAGAACACGTCGTTTTCAGTCAAAAAAGAGGGCAATGCTCACAGTTTTCATGGATTACAACGGTGTAGTGTATCATGAATTTTTGCCAGAAGGCCAGCGAGTAAACAAAGAGTATTATTTGGGCGTTATGAGACGTTTGCGTGAAGCAATTCGCCGAAAGAGACCAGAATTGTAGGCAGAAAACTCGTGGATTTTGCGCCATGCTCACGCATTTTCACGAAAAATGCAACAAATACCATCCAACAGCCACCGAATTCACCTGATTTGGCTCCCTGTGACTTCTTTCTGGTCAATCGAGTTAAAAAACCACTACGGGGAACGCGTTTCAGCAGCCGAGAGGAAGTAATGGAAAAATCGCTGGAAGCACTGATGGACATACCGAAAATCGAATATAAAAAATGTTTCGAGGATTGGATCAAGCGCTGTATTTTTATTTTCTGAATAAATTCCGGGGACGTTTTGATCAATTATTATTTTGATGAAGCTGGTAATTTGAGTACAAGCTTGCTTGCACTATACAATGAGGTCATAATTGAAATTCTGCTAGGAGGCGTTGAGTACGCAGGACTACTCATCAAAGCATTGCTGTTTGCTGATGATATAGTGCTACTAGCGCACGCAACCAAATCGCTGCAGCTAATGACAAATAGATTAAATGAGTATTGTATGCGGTTGGACATAATCGTTATCCTAATACGAGTACGAGTACATATCGGGTTTTTAATACGGACATAATAATTATGTTTTTAAATAAAATACAAAATAATTTAGATATCGGGCTGAAATTTATTCCACAGTTAGTGGGACATATGTCAAATTTAAACATGAAATTCTATCTCGTTCATATAACCACCGTGAGCACGTTTGCAGCGATCGATTCTTTGGAGCCAATTTTCCATCTATCTTCCACACATATCGGTCGGAACATTGGCATTTTCGCGTTCCATATAGTTTCTGAGCTCCTCTAACGAGTTAACGTAACCCCATAAAAAGAGATCAAATGGCGTTAAATAGCGTTAATGAGCGAGGTGGCCATTCGACCGGACCATTTCTTCAATAGATGAATTGTTTGACTTGAACTGTGTGGTATGTCAAGTCATGATGTCAAGTCCATTCAATTATAGTTTTCCAACATTACACGATAGCGAAATCTATTGCCCGTAACATGGCGATCATTTTCATCGACGAAAAAATACGGTCTCATCACCACACGGTCACTTTTTATGGATGCAATAGAGCCCTTGAATCACATGTGGGTTTGCTGCTGTCCAGCTTCATCGCTGAAGATAATTTTTCGATGAAATTCAGCATTTTCTTCAAAATTTTGTACAGCACAAGAAGCTGCAGGTCTTGGGTCAATTTGATGTTGTAGGCTGTAAGATCTTTGTGCAAAATTCGCCACGGTGTGGACTGAGAGATTCCAAATTATTGTGTACGTCGTGGAATCGACCGATTTGACTCATTTTGAACTGAAGCGATATTTTCAGTACTTCGAACGGTGCGTTGTCATGCTGGCACAATAACATTCAATAGCGAATACCTTAACTCGAATTTATCCACTATTGCATACACAGCCTGCCCGGTGGGACGATTATTATGACCGAAAATTGGAGTAAGCGTTCTTAAAGTTGCGACATTATAAAGGAGTATAAGTATATTGGCGTTTATTTCACTAGAAACCTTGACGTCGAGAGGCACCTAGTGGAAAAACTAGGCAAGTCTAAAACGGCCATCAATACTGTTTGGAAGAAGTGCCCCTCAGCAACAATCACATTGCCTACAGAAGGAATTATAAAGTATTTATGGCGGTCTCTGAATCCATAATGTTTTATGCTGCGCAAGTTTGGGGTGTTAGGAACTACTACAGTATGGAAAAGCTATTATGACACTATATAAAAAGAGCACCTCGTAACACCCCAAATTACTTGCCAATGTTGGAAACGGGGTTTGTCCCCGCTCTTCAGAAAAACTAAAATTGCATGTAGACTATGTTTTAAAGATTTTGAAGATGCTAAATACCGGATGGACGAAAAAAGCAGCAATGCAAACCATGCGGTTCAAAAAGGAGTGGGGCAGTGGCTGAAGCTGGCTAGCAGCTGTGGAATAATACTAAACATTGATGACAGTAGGTGTTGGAAACCGCAACTTTACCAACTTATTGCACGTTTGGACGAACATAACTATATTCCACACAGAGATGATCTGCCAATACTGTGCAGCATGTGTAGCTTGGCGGATAGAGAAGACGTTATACATTTCATTAGAATATACATCTCCAGTTTTGAAAGAAGCTAGTAAACATCTTCAGAGTGATGTCCTGTCGGCGGAACAAGTGCTAATATTTCTCAACGAAATTAACATTGCATAACTATTTCAATAGTTTCAATTCATAATCAATGAATATTTATAATTAAATAAACTGTGCTACTTTATGTATGCATACACGTGTAATTGTTGCTAATCTGGCATACGGCAAAGCCAAGCTAATTGATTTATTGTAAAAATATGTTAAAATAGGAAGTACATCGATAAAAATCTATCTAATCGAAATCTGGTCTATTTAACGATTACTTGGATCAAAATTTACATGGCATCGATGTGGACGATATGTACTTTTAGCAAAATGGGGAAATATGTTATAGCCTCGATATATTGAAATCAACTTTTGGTGAAAGAGTGATTTCAAGATTACGGCTAGTATACGCCCAGTTTTAGCAGATATATGGCCTCAGGTGCTCGAAATGTTAGTCAAGAATTTACGACACGCTTTGTAACGGCGTGTAAGACGCAGTGCTCGTGTGACCAAAATCAACCTTCAGTTTTAAAAGATATGAAATTATTGTTCAAATAAATGCATCTCTAAGACCAAAAGGCAGTATCGCGTATTTTTATAAAAATTCATTTTTCGCTCTCAAGAAACCACATTTTATTATGAGCCTTGTCTAGAAGAAAAAAGTATAAGCTGCACAGATTGTAAGGCAATGCTATTTTCGCTTTACAGCATATGTCAAAAAAAAATGATTAGCAAGAATTTTCAACGCCGACTTTGAACCCAATAAGAGGGCTTTTTGCCAAATTTTGAAATTAAAACTGAATCTTGGAGGGAGATCTAGAATTTCAATTTGGTAAACGGGGCCTCTACGGCCCCGTGTAATAGAGCAAATAGGTGTTGGCATCTAGCACAACTACGATGCATAGCACTCTATTTACTTAGACATAGGAAATCTGTTAACCTTTTTGCATCGCTAGCCCTAATACATATATTACTTCTGTAATCTTTCTTCAGATTTTCTTGTCTTTTAGTATGTCTACTTTCAGTTTTAAAAGGCAGTTCCTCTTCTTGGTGGATATTACATTAGAGATGTCTTCTCTGCTATATCATTAAGTTAAGCGTGAGTTTGGTCCCTTGATATCCATGCCATAATTTGTATGTGGATTATTTTATTATATTTATATTGATCCATCGACTACGGCTCTTTGTTTGTTAGACTACTATGCATTCTTCATTGTGTAAAACAGCAATGTAAGGAGTAGAAAAAAATATTTAAACAAATGCCTGAAATGCTCACATACTTCTGAGTCTTGTTAAGGATACCGTATAAAAAAATATAGAAAAATAATTATAATTCCACTCCAAGGTGGGTTTTGGATCTACATTAGTTTAGATGGTGCAACACTCCGGATTTTTATCAGCAGACCTTCCTTATTTAGGTTAGTTACTCATATGTGTCAACCACCATCGTGCACACACCAAGTTTATGCAGATCCATTTGGACTTGAGAATGACACATAATACTTTGTTAGAAGAGGAGATCTATATTTATTGATTCGCTAGATCGTGGAGTTCATATTAACTCGCTGTACATGTCCTAGACGCCTGTTGAGCGTCTCTGTAGATTCGCTTAGGTTCCTATCCTTTTCCGATTTCATAAACGTAAGCTGGATCAAATCTCACTCAAAAAACTTTTCCTTTAAAGTAACGAAAGCCATTTTAATGCGTCTTTGAAAAAGGTTCATGGATTTGCGCAATGGGATGGCATGTGTATAGAGTCTGATAGATATTCTTGACTGGGTCGAGAAGTTTACTGTCGGAAAGAATCTTGTCACACCTTTAACTGTTTGTAAGTCTGGTAAGTTTGGGCTATTTTGAAGCGCAACATTGAATTTTCAAGCAACTATAATAGCTATCCTATGGAAATTTGGCATTACATGAGATAACTAAAGATAAAAAACTTATGGCTTGTTTATATGAGAAGACCTTATTTACTTGTATATTACCAAAGTTATATTGCTGGAAAAAATGGCAAAAAAGACCAGAAAAATCGCTGAACATGAAAAGAAAAATATATGGCAACACCAAGTATTATAAACATACTTAAACACAAGGATGTAACTGACAAGGCACACATTTTTGTCGTCCCAGAAAAAAAGAATGAATTACTGTCAAATGGTAACACCAAACAAGTCAAATGAACATCTCTACAAAGAAATCCTGTGAGACTTTTTGCTTTTGCTCTTTTACTTCTCATTTTAATTGTCAGCTTTTTGTGGACAATGTTTCAAATATCTTTCCATGTGGAAATGCAAAAGAGAAGCAAAACTGCCTGATGTGGCTACGAATAGGATATGCTGGCTGTTGTCGTAGTTCTTTTCTCCAAAGCAACATGGTGAACTAGATTACTTAAATGAAAGCAAAATAGAGCACACAGAAGAGGGCAGTGCTTTCCTAAAGAGGTAGTAGTGTTCTTTTTTTCTGACAGTCTTTAGCTCAGGGGTAAGTTTACATTTTTAATTGACACTTGAAAGAAAAATGTTAAATAGAAAAACTGAACAGTGGTTTCCTTAATGGTAGGAAGGTACCATTAGACTAGGATTTATGTGAGTACGGTAAAAGTCTAATTGCTTATGCAACCTCAAATTGGTACAATTTATACTCTCCAAGTTGGAGTATTCTTTTCCTATCGTTACGAATACATACAAGTATGTGCTCTTGAACTTCTGAATTTGAAACTGCACTGCACTTTTGAGGTTTTGAGAAAAATTAGGTAATAATTTGTAAATGGCTTTTGTGTACACAAACTGATTGCTTAAGTGTGTAGAATGATAATTTTAGTTGTACTCGTACATACTATAATTGATTTAATATGGTGGGTGTTGTGATTTCTTTCGAACTGTCTTCTTGATCTAAGATTCAGTGGCAACCAAAAAGATATACTATATGAGTGTAACCAGTGATCTCTGGATAATGAGATCTTTGATTTCCACACATTATCGTATAAAACGTGAAAGTTGTTCTTCCTTGAAAAAATCTGGGATTCCTAGATTCTAATTGGGAATAAATAACCACAGTGGTCTTAGTCATTGTTTTCAATTTACTTACCACAATCCGATAGAGAAGAAGTAGAGAATTAGTATCGATAGAAATTATAACTTATTTCTAAAGAGATAACTTGGGAACTAAAATAAGAGTTCGTAACCGCAACGCAAGACTAGCCGCACTGAACAATAGGTCCAGTACCGTATGAAAAGGAGGGTGCAATGCAGATTATGTGTAACCCGGATTAACTATTTCAGCGCTCTAGGCACCAAGACTGAAAAAGTAGCAAAGAAGTGCCACACCAGGACTGTCAATAGTTTTTCTAAGTATCTACATGTAGCAAAGGGACTAGATAGAAAACTGCTGACTTGGGGTGAGGAACACTCATTTAAATAACACTGATTTCAACCCAAGCTCAATTGGGTTTCTTGCAGCAATAAATACCCATAACCGCACCTTCGCATAAACGGTATCCAGGCGGAACCCTTCCTAGCCGCGATCAACACTGCGATGGGAATCCTACAGCAACTAACAAAGAAAGCATGGGAAACAGAAGCACATAAAGGCATATCTGATGGAATGTGGCAGCTGTAGTCATATATGCGTTCTTCTGGCTACGATTAAACCAATGGCTAGAATATTTCTAGTTTGAGTACAATAACATTACGATTCAACACATGACACAGTTTAGGCGGGTTTTAGGACCGGATTTTTGTGTGCATAGATCATCCTTCAGGATCAGTATTGAATGATGCATCGAGTATAGATATCCGATCTGTTCGCCGATTTCGAAAAGGCCTTCGATAATTTAAATCGAAATGCAATATGCCAAGCTTTTAGCGGAATAGGTATATCAAAAAAAATAGTGGCTATTATGGCGGTAAATGTCATATCGTGGAAAACTGTAAGGTGTCAGAGGAACTTGAACCCTGCAGTAGAGTATGACAAGGTTGTAATGGGTGACCAGATAGCAATGATAGTTTTTCCAATTGCTATGTTTCAGCAGCTGTCAAAGTTACCAATTAAGACCGGCATCGGTTGATTGGCAATTCATCGCACCGTGGAAAATTTGAGCCTGAGTACACTCTTTGAGATCTTAAGCCACCAACCAGACAGAGATTGGTGCGAAATGAAGAAAACATAGCCGCCGTAGCGGCCAGTATCGAAGAAGACTCAGAACAGCTAGAACTGAAACCGGACGACCATAGACAATGCCGTGAGTTCGCTAATTGGGCGCTGGGAACGCTGGCCGGTGAACCGGATTTTGGCAAAAAAAATCATCTTCTGAGACGATGCCCATTTTTAACTCAGCGGCTACGTCAACAAGCAAAATTGCCATTATCGGAGCGAATACAACCCACAAGTGTTTGGTCAAGCAGTAATAATCCACAAAGGTTGACTGTTTGGTGTGGTTTATGCATGGCTGCATCATCGGACATTATTTCTCTCGAAATGAGGAAGGAGACACCGTTACCGTCGATGGTCTCAGGTATAGAGCGATGTTAACCTACTTTTTTTGGTCAGAGCCCGAAAATATCTTATGCGTTTTGACATCGTTCGATTATTTGGGGCTACGTTAAGTTCTTAGTCTACGTTAACAAGCCATCTACTTAGGACTAACGCCGGAATATCGCCGCACATATTGGACCGAGTCATCAAAAATTGGACCGGCTGATATGTTATTCCACACATAATGGCATGAACGTAGCTCCAAAATAAAGCCGGAATGAATTTTGCTTGTTTTGTTTGATATTCTTTTATTTATTTTCTTTTATCGTTCTTATCTGGTCACCACATATCTTTCCGGCACTGCTATTCCTTACAATAATCAGTGATGTGGTCCGGGCGACTATGTCTGGAGGTAACATAGACTACGCTGATGACGTTTGGCTACTCTCAGCCATTGTAAATGCATCAGATAGCCCACAAGCTTATGATATACGTATGTATTTTAAGAACATTCACTGAGAAATATCACCTGAATAAGAGAAATTCGTACATCGTTTTCATTGACCTTGAAAAAGCCTTTGATCGAGTTCCTCAACACCTCATCAATTGAGTGCGTGACACCTATCACCAGGTTAAGTGCGCCTGTGGGCTTACTAATAAATTGGAAGTCAATGGTATTCAATCTTGTGATGGACCTTCTGACCGGCGAAAAACAAGGAAGTTTATCGTGGACGCGGCTTTACGCTGATGACACAGGGCTCCTAGCAGATGACAGAACTACCCTGCAAGAAAGGCTATCCGTATGGATAAATGCTCTTGAGGCCTATGGTCTGAGGATTAGCCGCACAAAAACGGAAAGGCTTGAATTCTGTTTTAGTCAAAACGATGACAGCTCGGTCCAGCTCAAAATAGGTGGCCAACTCATCAAAGAATCAGACAATTTTAAATACCTTGGATCACATGTCGATGATACTATGCGATAAAAAAGATCCCACAAAAGCTAAAAGGCAGAATATATAAGAAGGCAGGCAGAATATTAATCCTGCAATGACGTACGCTAGGCAGCACCTAAGAAACTTAAACAATGCTGTGCATGCTCAGGTGTGCCAGTGGAGTAACATTGTTAGACCAAGTCAGGAACAAGCATGTCAAAGGCAGCAATAAAGACACAGCGATCTGTGAAAAACTCCAAGAAAAACTCCTCCGATGGTACGGAAATGTCATGTGAAGATTGGAAAACTGCGCAGTAAGACAAGCGATGGACTGACCAGAGATAATAAGAGCACCGCGGGCAGACAACCCAAAACCTGGAGAAATACGATAAAAATGGAAATGTGAGAGAGGAATGTGGGTAATCAGACAACCCAGGACAGAACCGATTGGCGGTATCGTAAAAGAAGAGCCGACCCTAAATAGGATTGAGGCTAGGACAAAGTACAAGAATAAATAGCCCACAAGTAAGAATTAGAAAAAAATATAAATAGCTTAAAAGAAGGACCTAATCATTCAATCTTTTAGCATTACACAAGCACCGTTCAATTCAACAAGCCGAGAAAGTAAGCAGCCTTCTATATCTTGGAAATATGGTCTCAGAACAAAAACCAAGCCAAAACTGTGCTACTTTAGTATAGTATAGTACTTAGAAACTGAACAACGCCGTCTGAAGGAAAATTCAAAACATTATAAACAGATATCCTCGTAATATTTTAAGGATCTATAGGTATACGAAGAGTCCAGATCTTTGGGGATGACTTATACGAAAGTGCGCTTCAGAACTCTGAAAACTACGGCACTCAGACGTTATTGATTTCCCTATAACGCATAAGAAGTCTGACTACCTAGGTGAAAGAATATTAACTGTCAGTAACTACCTAGAATTTCCCTCGCATTTTAAGTCAAGTTTTAAGAGTTTTAAAGCACTATCTTTGCTATTAAATTAAGCTTTCAAGTTTAGTATATAGTATCTTGCATGCTGGCGATTAGAGCATCCTATCTTATTTGGACCTGTCAGAGCAACTTATGTCCTAAACCAAAAGCTTTGTTTTATAAAATTCGACGAGTTAAAAATATTTAAAATTAAGTTAATAAGCCAAGAAAATTCGTTCAAAATATCTGAGACTAAGGAAAAATGTTGTTTAACCTTTAAAAGGGATAAAACTTTGGGGTGAAGGGAATGCACAGCCGGTAGCATTTACCTTCGTTTATATTCATGAATTTTCGAAATCAAAATCTGACTTGACATTCCATGAAAAGGAGGATAAAGGGCATATACATGCATATATTCTGGTCCCCTCCGACCATTACGCTGCTGTATGTGAATGCAAGTCTTGAGAAATTAGGTTAATATAATCATGGATCAGTCACACATTTACGTGTGGATATATTCACATACTGCTATGATATTTTCTTTCCCAAAATGGGAGCAAATAGGAAAATTGGGGAGCGAAAAACTATTCAGTTGGCCCTGAATTTTTAAAAATTTAAATAACTGCATTTCATTAGAAATGTTCTTAGAAGGAAGTTGAACTTGTGACCTATATTTTCTGTTTTTTAACTTTACGACAGCGGAAATGGAAGCAATTTATATTCCTCTAAAATAATCCTTTTAAACTTTTCCCACAATTCGGAGATCATCGAATCATCTTCCAACGGAGGCAGTTTGGATGATTTTTATACTTTAGTTCTGCTTTTTGTGAATCGATTAGGAGCAAGGAGCATGTAAGCCCCATTAACATGGGGCTTTGCATATCTTGCAAAGAGGATTTGATTTAGTGTTGTCTTCTAACACTTTATAGCCAGGAACTCATTATAAAGAGATTTAATTTAAAAAAAAAATAAAAAAATAAGCCTTTTTAAGAATGGACTGAGTATACATTGCATAAAATGGTATAGATCCATAGAAAGTATAAGACAGATGGCATTGAGTTATTGCACAGAAAAGACTCTTTGCGTGATAATGGTTTCCAGTAAAGTAACTTGTCTTGTCTTGTCTTCTTACAAGTCGACAATACTGTATATAAACATTTGACGACAAGCTCTGAAAAATTTACTTTTCATTCGAGATCAAAATTCCAAAGACCGTTGCCTGAGGAGAGCAACGCAAAAACATTTCCCTGGTAATATATTATGTGTAGATCCTGATATTATGCAGTTTAAAGAAATCACAGTCAATAGACAAAACTGTTCTGAAAATCTAGATAATACTCGTAGAAACCAGAGGCACAATCTTCCAAAAATCTGTGCAACTGCTAGCATACGCCAATGATATTGACATAATTGGCAGAACTCAGCAGGCTGTCACCAGTGTGCGTTCGCTAGTATTAAAACGAAAGCGACCAAACTGGGTTTAGCTGTGAATGAGGACAAACCTAGTCTACATATAAAATACTGTCAACAAGAAGGAACACACAATATCGACGAATTGGATAGAACATCACAGTCGACATCTATAACTTTGTGTTAGATAGGGATTTTGTCTATGTCTTCTTTGATATTAATTTTGCCAACTATGCCTACGTACAATAGAAATAAAATGAAAAATAAGCATTGCCAATCGGTGTTTCCTTGTAGTAAGGTCATATCTCGAACGAATAGGGAAACCCTATAAAGATCCTGATCATCCCAGTCCCACTTTATGCCGCTAAAACATGGGCTCTATAGAAAGCGGATGAAGATACATATCCTCGGCCATTTGGAGTGAAAAATTATTTGTAAGATATTCAGCCCCGTTTACGTTGACGGGCTTTGGAAGACTAGATTCAACGACGAAATATATCGACTGTGCAGGGACATCGATCTAGGCAGAAAACTGCGCATCAGTTGGCTGATATGGCAAGCACATGTAGAGCGAATGGACACCAATGCACCAGCCCGCAAAGTCTATAAATCCAACCTAGGTAGAGAAATACCTCGTCTTAGGTGAAGCGCAAAAGTATGCAGTATGGATGCAGCTAGCTAAAGATCGAACTAACTAGAGATGCCTGTTGTTTCTTTGGCCTAAGTACAGAGCATTACGAATAATAATACCTTGTCGGAAAATGCAAAAACTAGAGTCTCCTTATAAAGCATTGGATTGTAAAGGATGATCCTAGTCTATGACGCAGACATATGGAGTTAGTGAATGTGTATAAAGATATCCTTAGAAGTTTCGGAAATATACAGACTGAGTAGAGGCATCGACCTGGTTGCTAGTAAATGAACTCGTGGATCGAATCGAAACGAACGACGCAGAAGGAAAAACATACTAAATTAGATCTTTCTGATTGCTTTTCAGCAAACTTTGTATACCATAGTTAGTAAAAGGATACTTTTCCTAACACAGTCTTCAAAATATAATTTTCCAAGTTTCTTTATTATTCAAGGAAAATAAATCCGGACGATTGCCTCTGTGTAGGCCAATGAAAAAAACCTTGCTTTGCTCAATTCAACGACGTGATTTTCATACTTAATTTCGCGATAAACGTCCGCATGACATTTAAGTAAAGATCTATTACCGAAGTAGGAAATTGATTTTTTTCACAAATTAGATGCCGTTTCTTGGAAAGCCAGACCATAAAGGAATATAATCCAATCCCGCTTTCTCTTCACAGTCATTCTATTTTGTTTCTCTCACGCCAGTATAATTGATTAAAAATATCAAAACATTTCGCGTTCTTCCTTATCAGTCAATTTTGACAAACAATTTAAAAAAACAAAAAACCTAGAAGAAAAAATCCGTGGGGTGTGAAATGGCTCGTTTAGCTGTAATCCAATTGCCCTCATTAAGCGTTTACGGGCAACGAACAGAAATTGTTTTATCTCCCCGGGTTTTTGTTTTTTTTTCCGGAATTTTTCCTTTTTTTTTCTTTTGTTTCTTGTACCAATTTTATTTGCCACTGTGTTGGTTCTTCTAGTCTCTTGAACTTTCTTTTAAATCTTTTGTTTTCAATAAGTATCCTTTGTCCTGTGTTCTACATTTGTCTTCGAATTTATTTACATTTCGTCCTAAAACGATCTCTATTCGTTTTACTTTTAGTTTAATTTAATACAAAAGAGTAACACAGAACTGGGCATAAAAAATAAAAAAAAATAAAATGAACTGAAATCTGGTAAAAGATGAGTCCTTTAAGGACTTTTCCCTTCGTTTTTGTTGTATGGTATTTGGTTTCAAATAAGCATGGTGACATAAAATAAGAACAAATTATTTCTTCGATGTTATATGAGTTTGTCAAACTTTAATTAAGGACCTTTTTTTCGACTTAACGATGACTGGAAAAATGCGAAACATGTTCCATGTCCTTTTGTCCATCATCATCCAGAACAATAACATTTAGGTGCTTGATACTCGTAGTTGGTCTTTGTTTATAGTGCGTGTTTCGTTTCAACAAAAAAAAATCATAAAGTTCAAATAACTTACAGAAAAAAGACGCAACAGAGAATACGAACGAGGACTGTAATCCTTGAGTTCTGAATAAAAGTATCCTGCCATTTGAGTCATGGGAGCAGGAATATCATTATAGCAATGGTGGCAAATACTACTGAGAATATCATATTGTACATACATATGATACGATGGCTTACTACTAGACGTACTCGTGTGTCTCATCACTATTCGTTATCAAATGTAAAGGACAAAGCAGAAAATCGAAAAAGTTTAGCTATGTTTTACTGTAATTTGTTTGCAATATGATTGCAACACAAGGAATGCAATCAAAAATAAATTATAATAGCTGTAGCCACAAGCTCTCTAGTGGAAGACATAGTGATGAAACCTCTTCAAAAATGGTAAAGTACTCGTATCTAGCTTCCAAGTAGTGCTGCTGGACAAAAAAATACTTTCCTTATTTAAGGAATATTTTTAGAGAATTGGAAAATAATGTTTTCCGATGAAATTTTCAAAGGAATATCTCTAAAGATGACAGAAAATACGCAGACATTCCAAAGATTTTACAAAGCGCTGATCAAAGAACAATTCATGTTGCATTACGTCTATAAGAATTCAGTGATATTTTTTATTTTAGAAATCAGAATATCCATTCTTTTCTGAAATAATATAGGGGGACCAGATAGCAATGATAGTTTTTCCAGTTCTTATATTTCAGCAGCTGTCAAAGTTACCAATGACGTCCAGTAGTCAAAATATTCCATATGATTTGCGATTTCGTCATGTATCGTTTTACTCTTGCTGAACGTGCGGAAATTATTAAAAAATATTAACGAGGTCGGTCGTCATCATGGCTTCAGTATGGATGCAATTCATTGCATGGTGGAAAAGTTTGAGCGTGAGTACACTCTTTTGAATTTTAAGCCACCAACCAGACATAGATTGGTGCGAAATGAGAAAAACATATCCACCGTAGCAGCCAGTGTCGAAGAAGACACAGAAATGTCGATTCGGTGCCGATCAGCTGAATTGGGCATTGACAGAACGTCAACCCAGTTTATTGGCCTACATCCAGATAAGATAGTACTGACGAACGAATTGAACCCGGACAACCATAGATAAGGCCGTGAGTTCGCTAACCTAATGGTAAGGAGACACCGTTACCGCCAATGGTCTCAGGCATAGAGTGATGCTACCCGACTTTCTGTGGCCAGAGCTCAACAACATACATATATTCGAGCTGGCATACTAGCGACGCAACGCTCGTAGTTATGAAGTATAGAAATTTGGCGACTGGGTCATCTGACGGCGAGCGTGCATCAATTAGCCGCCTCGATCATGCGATTTGACACCACTCGATTATTTTCTCGTCAAGTCCTAGTCTAAGCTAACAAGCCAATCACTTTTGACGATGTCGAGGCCGAGATTCGACATTCTATTGGGGGAATAACGCCGCACATATTGGACCAAGTCTTCAGGAATTGGAGCGAGTGCTTAAAACACAGCCAGCGAGCCGAGACGGCCAATTGAATGATGTGCTATTCCCCACATAATGTCATTAACGTGGATTCAAATAATTCTATCACTATTATTTGGTCACCCTATATATTTCGGAATTTAATAAGCATGATATATGCTGCAGTTCCCGTTCTATAGCCGAAGACCAGGGACGTGAGTCTAGCAGCGAAAATGAAAAGCAGAGAGTACTGTTGTGAGCAGAGGAATATATTGCTTTAGAAGTAGCATCATTGAAGAAAATTAAAAAGAGTGTCGGAGACACAATGGAACCCTGGAGCACATCGGCATTTATTTTGCGAATATCATACTTCAAACCATCCAAGAAAATTTGCATTGAACGTTCTTTCTATTGAAGAAGAGAGTCCTCGATCACAAATACACGCATTTTCGATAAAAAAAATCTGATGACAAGCACTGTCAAGTGCCTTAGAAATATCAAATGCAACCCTCTTTCTTTCGCCTGATTGATGTACGCTTTGATTCTACTTTTAGGTGAGACATGTCCTCAAATCACCAGTTTACCTGTTGCTGCGAAGAGCGTACTCCCGTTCACTGAGAAATTTTCGCGTTTCGAGATATTTCATGAGCTGGCGGTTTATCAGCGTTTCCATGACTTTGGAAAGAAGGGACAAATGTAAGTGCAATTGATCTCTAGGAGAAGAGAGAAGAAGACTCGTCTTTTTTAGGGACTGCTCGGAAAGAGCCCTGAAGAATAGAATTGATGAAAAAGCCAGGGCAGTGGTTATGGTTCTTTCCTTCCGTCGCCTTTACAGCTCTTGTAGAAATTATTGAAAGGAAAGCCTACCCATATTCTTGACATTTTCTCCTATCATGCACAGAAGGTCCCTGCTGTGGATCTTATATCCGAGCTTATAGCAGACTTTAGACTCATCGTAACGAAAGAGATTAAAAGATATACTACACTCTTCACTTGCTCGAAGGTGGCAATCTCTAAGTGGAGTCTGCGCAGGAGAATGGTATAGGCAGAGATTTTTTTTTGGGAACACGCACCTATTTATAGTTCAATTAAATATATGTTTTTTGAATCCAGAGCAAAGATAGTGATGTTATATGCTAGAATATAGTGCAGCCAATACCAGTGAGCTAGGGTAGCCAGTGAGTTCTTTTTCTATGCAAAGTGATGCGCATTGATGTCGCTGCCGATATGCTGCACATTTTTGGCGGGCAACTCGAAGTTGTCCATACGGTTTACCATAGGGAGGACTATTGTCTTTACAATTACGGCTCTATAAGACTTAACAAAATACTACACTCTCAGAGTAAACAAGGAATCATAGTTTTTGTAGACGAAGGCATCTTCCAGTTATCCGTGATCTTATAGAAGCAGCTTTAACTAAACGGTCTAAGTAAAATTTATTATATTTAATATTTATTGAGATGGAAATTTAAAGCACTTGAATTTGTGCTTCGTCTTAAAGTTATGCGCTTTCAAGGAGTCTGTTCGCAAATAATACATTGGCAAACCCCGCGGTAGCAAGAATAAAACACATCCATATAGCACACAGCTGGTGGTAAATAAAGCCACCGGATCATGGCTTCCGACTAGAATTTGCGGCTTGGGCTCTTAACCAACTTGAAGTCGACGTTCATTTGATTACTTCTTTGAAAATATGGACGACATTGATCCATCCCGACGATATGTAGTTCAAGTGAGTTACACAGAACGCGATTCAACAAAAATATTATATCGCAAAATGGTCCAGTGAATTAGCTACGGAGATCGTTCGACGACACTCGATTATTTCTAGTAGAGAATGTAAAGCCCTTAGTGTCTGCTGACAAACCGCAAAATTTTCCGGCCTTGGAGTTCAATATTCAGAGTGTCATCGTTGAGATAGAGCCCCAAATGCTCGAAAGAGTGATTCAAAATTGAAACCATATGCCTGAGATCTTAAAATACTTAATGTCAGAAACCATTTTTCATTCATTTTGATTCAAGCTCAATTCCTGTCTTATTCATAAAAAAAATCTGTAGCTCTTAAAGAAACACCACAGAAATTAGATGCTAACATTTATCTGAACGACAAGAATGCGCTCGAAAACTGTACGAAAAAACTGTGGCAAAAAATCAGGGCAAGAGTGGAACTGAAAACTTAATTTCTTCTTGATTACTAAATTCAGGAGAAATTGACATAAATATGGATATTTATTGGTATAGTTCCAGGTTTAATGAAGAAAGCCGGTCTAGTCACTATGAACCTAGCCTGGTCCACGTGCAGCTTATCGAATATGATGGATATCCACATGGCCTGTCTTAACCTAATTGAGTCTTTCTTGTAATAGATCGGCAGAGCTCTATTAGAATTGATGCAGCTCAACAAAGATGGAAATGTACCATCAGCCTCTTTCGAGGCTGTTAATAATCTTTTTTAAAATCGTTTGGGACAATGATTTAGGATCAGATTGGATGAAGTCCCCGAAAATCTTCCAAAAAACCGTAATGATTCGAAGAGAATTCTGATCTGTATGAAAGAGAAGTGGCACTTTTGGTCTACAAATCTGGTGAATTATAAAAAGTTCCCCTAGCAGTACTGGCTTAACATCTGTCCAAGTTTGGGGCAAAACAAAAAACAAACAAACAACTTAAAGCAGATCATTCACGAGACAAAATTGAAGAAGGATATGGTTACCGTATGCAAAAATTTGTGTTACCATCAATTTCTCAGGTGAAACATGCATATTTTACAACACCGAGGGAGCCAAGACGATGGCAACAGTGGGGTCGGCCTGTGGGCGTCAAAGTACAAAAAGGAATGATGGCTATGTAGACCCTGAAATGAGCCTCTACGGAAGTGGAAATATCACGGATTTTAAATTTTTATTACCTACGACCTCCTTTTTTATTCGTAGGAGTTCTTAGAATTTACTTTATTATTTTTCCCTGTTGTCCTCCTTGTTGTTGCTGTTTTCGTTTGACTTCTACTTCTGTGGATACTTGAATTCTCGGATTTGAAGTGCAAAGAAGGGAAATGAGATTTGCTTATTTGCGGAGATTTGTATTATAAAAAAGAGGGAAACCACAATTTTTAAAGGTTTCAAGAGCTCGTTTTTATTTCCTGGCTAACCTGAACTATTGGAAGATCTTTTTTTTTTTTTTTATAAACGATGATAAATAATAAATTCTGTGGTAAGTTGAGCGAATAAAAATGTTTCGTTGCTGAAAAACATTGTTTTGTTTGCTTTTGAGTTTAGCGACAGAATTACTTTCCTTTGAATTCTGGTTAAAGGAGTTGTAAATATAAATGATGAAACGGTGAAGGATTTAGTTGCGAGGAAAATTGCTTCCAGTGAATAAGATTTAAATGAGAAAAAATATACTATTATACATATATTTATATATAAAGTAGATTGTGTAGAATGGAGGATTTAAGGAGACTATTCCACGAGAGATAAAATAATTCTTCAAATTTTTATTGAAAGATAATTAGATTTGATAATTTTGGTGGGGGCTAATGCCCCCATTTAATACAAGCTTAAAAACTAGGACTTAAAAACTAAAAAAAATTAAGGTTTAAAGGTATCTAGGACTTATCACTAGGGCTTAAAGCTAGGACTGGTGAAGGAGATCGAATTTGAGGGAGAGAGTGCTACGATTAAAATCGAAAACGGAAAGGTTGGAGTTTACCTTACGCAGCATATGGGAGATTGGTTCGTTTGAGCCATATGTGGTGCGGTGGATTGGTTAGTGTAAAAGAAAATTGAGTTGTAAAGAGACGTGTAATCGACGGAGACTAAGAGGAGTCGGTGAATGAAAAGAATGTCAGCTGCATCCCTTCGTTCCTCAAGAGTATTCAGGTGATGCTGGATACTCTCAATAAGGGATACGTGAGCTCGTTGAAATGGACACCACGCTAGCGTACTCGAGAAGGGGGCGAACGTGAGTGATGTATAGTGATCTGGTCACATACGGGTTACAGAATTCTCTGGACCATGTTTTAACGAAGCCAAGTGATGAGTTTGCTTTAATAATTATCTCATCAATATGCGAGCGGAAATTAAGTTCGATGTCGCATAATATGCCAAGGTCGCGGATACACACAACAAGGGATATAGGGAAGGAAAATTCGGTTAGTAGACTTGTTGCACTTACGTTGGAAGGTTCACAATTTGCTGTTCTTTATACAAGTATTATAACAGCATGCATAACTCATTTGAGAGGTTTATTTGAATTACAGAAAAAACTTACGCATAAATGCTCGAGGTGTGGTACAACGTCTATGCCAGTGCAAAATCTGAAACTAAAAGTTTCATCAGCTTTGCCTTCGAGCCATATAAGCGAAGGCAAAAGAAACAACAATTTTGTTATGGAAGGGTTTTCAATGCTTTCATTTCTGAGGCCTTTAGATGGATCCCTAAATATGCATTCAAAGATTCCAGATCTTATTTGTTTATCACGAGCACTGAACAATCAAAAATATAACAAACCTACCGTAACATATATCAACGAGCAATCGAAGATATTGTGCTATCTGCATCTGTCCGAAAATTGGAGCTCCAGCGAAAGCAATTGACAACTTAGAAACAAAATTAAAGGTATTAACCATCTGTGGATATCCTAGACAATTTTGAAGAGGTGAACTTACCAATTCACTATTGATAACAATGTTCTATTGTATCTAAGTAACAAGCTACGAGAACTAAAAAATTTATGAAAATCGCCTAAATCATAATTTAATTTCATAATTTATTTATTTCGAATATTTGCTTACAACTGTAGGATGACAATGATCTTATTAAAAAGAACAAGCCATAATTAATATTAGGTGCTTTACATATACATATGTATAAGGGTGCTTATGTTTTTACATTACATATACTCGTAGGATTCTAATAATTCAATCAACTGCAAAGTAATATGGTTGACCATAACCTGATCGTAATGCGCGAAACCTACCTACTACAGAGTCACTATTTTTGTAGCAGCTTTTCACAATTTTAACATGTTCAGCGATTGTTAAACGAATTGTGAAATGGCAAACCTTACATAAACATTCTAAATACGTGACTATACAAAAGTTTGTTTTTTGTATAGGTATTCTGGCTGACCAGTTTGTATTACTTCATGTAAACGAAACTTTAGTAAATTTAAGAAGGAAAACACGCAAATATTTTTGGAGTATGGTCATGGCGTTTAAGATTGTGTACAAATTCGCTGAGTTAAGACTGAGGTCATTCTTTAGGGCCCTATTTCGTATAGCATATAGGTCATCATTCACAAGCTTTGCAGCTATATCTGTCACCTGAAGAGGCCGACTTAAAACAATCTGGACATTTTCCGCAAACATGTGCACACAACAATGTTTAATCTGAGCGTTAAGCTCGTTCATATATAAAGTGAAGACAACTGGTAATAGAATGGAGTCCTGTATTATGCTGCTATTAACCGGAAAAAAGCCTGACATTTTGTAGCAAATATGTAGCAAGAAACTATGATAGTTTTGTAGATTCCCAAGACAATTTAAATACTTTTTGAAACTAGAAGTCAATGATTAATTGTGTCAAAGGCTTTTGAAAAATCTAAAAAAGTAAAAAACTCACCTCGTTCCTATGTTGAGCTTTTCTAATTTCCGCAACAACCAACAACAGTGCAGTTTTGCTCGAAAACTAGATTGATGGGAGTAAGTAGATTGGCCAAGTGCTTTTGAATTTGGGAACAGTTAATTTTTTCAAATAATTTTGATGCAAAAGGAAGTATAGCTATCGGTCTATACTCCATAGAGCTTGAAATAATTTTTTTTAGGTACTGGGAAAGTTGGGAAAGTTGAACGTGTAATGATGAAATTAGAAGTAAATACCATAAATGGCAAAATTAATTTTATAAACCATGGATTGATATCAGGGCGATTGGGCTCGATTTTATAGACAGTGCCGCTTGGAGAATTTCTTCATTTTGCAAGCAACAAAAATGTAGGCTGTTATCGTTTTCATCCATTCCTATTGTCTCAAAGGGATCAAAAGGATTATCATTACTGGGTTGCGAAGCGGATGTTATAAAGTGTGCATTGAGAAGAATGTCTGACGGAGCATTCCCATGGGGCCTTTATCTAGTGCCGCAAGTTAGAAGCCCTTATTTTTGAACAACAGAATTTCGTAGAGCATGATAGGGCTTGTTGAATTCATAAAACCTGGCGAAACTAGTGGACTTCTTGGACCTATAAAAATAACTAATTATTACCTTGTATGTGCTACATGAGACCTCTGGATGTGCATAATCTAGAAGGCATTATCTGTAACATGGTTCAGATTTTATCTGGTATCGAAATGACTTCAAACCGCTTTAAAACAATCACCTAGGGTATTTGGATTTAGTAGAAGAGGGTTTAGATTAGGTCAGAGCTACTCCTAGAACCAAAGAGCTTCATCGATAATACATTCAAGGTCAGTGTTCTCAATGAAGCAGATCTGTAAAATCTTAGAAATGGTAACTGATTGAATTTTAAAGCGTGCCAAACCTGATTAGTTGCAAAGGAGGTCTACCATACATTCGTCTTCCTCTTCACCCCTGCAGCTCTTGATGAAATTGTTGTGAAGAACATCAATTACTGTCTATGTCTTCCAAAGTTAAAGTGCTCCGTGATAATGTTTGTAAGTTGGGAAGCTTCAGTTCAATGCAATTTGCATGGCAAATAGGTCTATGAGTAGCAAACGGGCCAAAGTTTGAAGAGTTTCATAACGCGCCAGTGATGCTTATATATACGATTCGTTACGGTTTTTCTAACACGTTTATATTTCAGGTGCAGGTTACCAAACGGCTATGACTTATGGCATTGGTCTAACGAATGTTGTGTACACATAGACACATTGCATGAATTTTGGTTGCACAACTAGAGGGCCATTGGAGCTTCTTTATTTAGTTCTGCAACTTTTTATTTCCATTTCAGATTGCTGTTCAGGATGAGGCCAAGATTGCTGATACTCCTCAATAAACTCAGACGGTAGCATTTAACTTGGTTTGTGAAAAGGACCAATTCTATTTTCACTAGGTTTAAACTTATGCCACACCTACATTCCCTAGAGGAGAGTGTGTCTAATGCGTACTAAGCAGTATTGGAGAAACTCTGTGGGTGTTTGCCGTACAGGCTCAGAATAACGTTAACACATACTGCGTTTTTTAATTTATTAAATAGCCCACTCAGGAATTGGTTCCATAGTATTGGAGAGAGTACAAGCTCTTGGAGTATTTTTCCATATACGAGTATTGAACACTCTTTTTTAAAGAGCAGCACCCAAAGTTTACGTCTACGATTCTGTGACTCTATGTCTATTGAAAATGAAATGGATAATGCAAATAAAGTCATTAATTTCAGTTCATGAAGAGAGTTTATAATCGAGCTGTCAAGTCCTCATGGAACGCCACTCTTGTTTTCTTCTTGAGAGAGCGTGATTTTTCAATGGGAAGGCATGCTTTTTGGCGGCAATTCTGAGATTGCCCTTGACAAGTAGATCGAGGGCTCTCTCGATGATCTTTAGCTCAAATGATGACGGACTGATTGGTCTGCCAAATTTGCTTTGGGTATAAAAACTACCGTTAGCTCAGTCTAGGCCAGGCACTGGGTACTGTACCAAGAGCAGAGAGGTTTCAGAATACACAACAGGATGTTTCTGACATCCTGAAAGCATTCTATTTTCTTGAAGGGACAATACTCGTTTTATCGGGTTAGTTTGAAAACAGCAAACTGATTACTCGTAATTAAGCTGTTTCACATGATTATGTCCGGGTTGATCCAGGTGGAACTGGGTGTTAGATATTCTCAAATGAGGTTTCAGTTGGGTTCCTAAAGTGCAGCTTTGGAAGTGTTCACAACCTGATGCAAGAATTCTTCCTCGGAGCCAACCCAGGTACGAGCCGAGTTCCTTAGTATGCTTGAAATTCGAGATATTTTGGACGGAACTTACCGTAGTCTTGAGGAGCATCCTTTCTCTGTAACAGTTATAATTTTTAGACACTGCACATCCATTAGTTAATAAGGGAATATTAAGTGTCTTGGTATAAGTAGTTACTTTTAGGGTGTCTTATGTACGAAGTACACCAAATATGCCTATTCTACTTTAAATTTCTGACAATTACTAATCCTTGATTTTTCGCGGTCTCATCATATGCAATTGGAGAATTTTCAAAATAATTTTTTATAAAGGCCTTCCGTGATATCACTATAGGGTGCGGCATCGGGAGCTTCGGTATAAAAATGTTTAATAGCTTTGACAAATCTCAACCGATCGACTACAGTAAGTATAACTTGCAATTTGTGGTCTGCCCCTCTGACAACACAATTCATTGGCCTCAAATTTTATTGAACACGGTTCCACATCGAATCGGTCCACGTCGTTCTAATGAAGCTCTTGAAGCTATTATAGGATTGCTCAAAATCCAAATGTCTCGTATCGCTGGCGATCTCAGATATTATATACATCAGCGGAACCATTTTAAAGAGGAAGCAAGACCTTCATATATATTTAGAAATAGACAAGCCGCGTCGCTTGACTTAAGAGAATAGCGTAATTCGAATGATTAAAAGTGAGTCGGATTTTTATGGAAGCGTATTCTGATGACCAACGAGGCTCCTTTCACCCTCTCTGGTGGAGAAAACAAACAAATTTGGGTAACTGATATTCCTCACATAATTCAGGAAAAACCATTGCTTGGTGACCATTATTGGGTTATTTTTATTAAGAGTTGGAAATACCAACCGGATGGGCGGATGTTGGCGCACTTTGTGTGTCCGCAAATGCGAGAAAAAAGGTCTACAAGACATCTGACTTCAACAGGATGACGCGCTATGCCACACTGAATGCCAAACAATCAACTTTTTGAAGTAAAAATTTCCAGGACATGTGATGTCGAAAAACGGTGACATGGGCTGGCCTCCACGATCTCCATATTTTACTCTTCCGGACTTCTTTTGTTGTGGGACTATTTAAAAAGCAAAGTTAATTCGTTTGTTGGAATTAACGTTGACTCTAGATGAATCCGAAAACAATATTCGAGACATTGGCCAATGTTATGCAAAATGCCAGAAAAGACCCAAACTTTGTATCACCAATAAAGGCGGCGATTTAATCGATATTGTGTTCGGAAAATAGTTCACATTGTGAAGGTCCAAACTAAATAAAAACTCACAACATTATGAAATCTGAAATTATTAAACCGAAGCTCCAGATGGCGCACCATGTATATATTTTGACTTAAACTTAGTTAGGCTTAGAATTTTTCTTAAGTCGTGTTGACATTTTACACTTTGCTATTCAAATTTTCAATGAGATAGAGAGTATAGCTGCTATACAATTGAACATAATTTGCATTCATTTGGAAGTACATTTATT
The DNA here is from genome assembly GCA_949129095.1 of Volucella bombylans. NCBI lineage: Eukaryota > Metazoa > Arthropoda > Insecta > Diptera > Syrphidae > Volucella > Volucella bombylans. The sequence goes on from OX422144.1 coordinate 97,140,119, forward strand.
TATAAAGTTAATATATTTACATATAACAAAAACAACAGTGGTCTGAGAATTGAACCCTGAGGAACAGAATTTTTGAAAGGTTGTCGTTCATCGCTACAGCGTGATTTCTATTAATTTACCTAATTTAACAAATGCGGAAGAGAAATTGTGCATTTTTGAAATTTTCCCCCGAAGTTTAAGGTGGTCAACATCGTCAAAGATTTGAGACAAGTCCAAATATACTAAAAATGTTAATTTTTACTAAATCCAAATCCAGTTTTTTTTTATATAATTAATAATGTTTAAAAGTTATGTTGTGCCGCTTGTTTTCGTCGACAAGCAGATTGCTTGCATGATAGGATAATTTACATACGAAGATAAGAATTAATTTGCTTTTTCAAAAACTTTGAAAAGATTGGGCTAAATTCCTCATAGGTTTGTCTTTTAAAAATTGGTTGAATTTGTGACCAGATAAGCATTAAAAATGTATGTTATACGTAAATAGGCTACTGACCCTGGCGTTTTTCTTGACGTCTCGCAAGCCTTTGACAAGGTGTCGCAGGAAGGCTTGAAACTCAAATTACAACAGGTCTTGCCATTAAGCCAACATGTCAGACACAGAAACGAGTTCTTGCAATTCAAAGAAATGTTAGAAGGCGTACTGTAACAAAGCGTTCTCGGTCCGCGTCTATGTATTCTGCATAGCGGCGATATACTGTAAGATGAGAGGACAGTTTTACATACGCATGATGGAGACATTCATAGTTTAGGTATGACACATGTATGTAGCTCATAATACATATTATTATAATGAATGCACAAAGGCCTTACGCAAAGAAAAAAGAAAAGATATACACATAACGCTTAGGCTCAAGAACAAGCTGATATTATAAGAGCACATGCTGAAGCCGGTGTGGTTACCATAGGTCCAACTCTGGAACAATATTTTACAAACTTTTGAAAATAAAGTGCTAAGAGAAATTGTCCATGTACAAGTTTGTTATTTATGTAATTCTTTTAAAAAGAGTGTGGCGTTACCCTATCGTTATTGCAAATTTCTCTTTTTATATGAATACACCCATTAAGAAAATAGTTAATATTGTCCTTATTCTATTTTTAAAAAAAACCATACAATCTTTTTAGACACCTGTTGTCTAATTTTACACATTTTATTTTACAGTGGCAAAAATAGAACTGATGCTGGAAAAAATTATATTCTTGTTGTTTGATTTAGAAACAATTATTATAATTATACTTACGACATATTTCTGTTAAGAACAAAATTAAAATTCATTGTTTTATTTTCATGAATTCAGAAAAACATATCAAAAACCACCACAAATTGTAAAAAAAAATCGTCACAAAACGACGTTAGTACTTACCTTGAAAAAACAAATAAAATACACAATACAAAACCACTTACATTCAAAAAAAAAATAGAATACACAATAAAGCTCACACAAAGTACATCTACAACTTTTTTATACAAAAAATAAAAATAAAAGAACAAATATAAAATTAAAAAAAGAAATAAAAAAATTACTCACGTATCAGAGTACTGGAGCATAGAACAAGTGCTATTATAAAATCACGGGACGGTGTCAACACTCCAGATGCAAGGAGTTCCAATTCACAATGCATTCCTGTGAAGCCCATTGGACAAATGCACTCGTATTTCTTGGGTGGATTGTGATCTCGACATCTACCACCGTTCCGACAAGGGAACAGTAAGCATTCGTTATCGTTCATACATTGACTGCCAGAAATTTTGTATCCAGCAGGACATCTAAATTGTTTGAATGGGAATCATATTTTTTTTTTTTTTTTTCTACTTTTTGTTTTGTGACATTAAAGGTGTATACAGGGTGTCCAAGAATTATTATTTTGTTTTCAATATAAAAATAGACATGCCTAGAAATTAAAGGACGTAATACGAGTTGGTAGCATTCACATGAATCTATTTCGAGCGGCGCTATAAGCATAGATAATCGTAGCAGATATTTTAGATGCACAACATAACAGAAGAGGAGAGGAGTGTATCAAGTGAGAGCCGTGAATAGTCGTAGAGAAATCACGGCAATTAGGGAAACATTTACTTAATTTTCAGAATAAACCGGTAATTTACAATGGCACAACGCCTTAAACAAGTTGACATTGAGAATAAAAATTGTAACCCCAGTTGTGAAACTCTCAAGTCTATGAATAGAATTTTAAAGTCTGTTTTATAGCAAAATCTCCGTTCATGGCTCGTAAACTTCGGACGGTTGGCATAAAAGCCGGCATTATTGGCCAGGTAGCCTTCAAATTTGTAAGGTGACTTTCTCCGTAATGGTTGTGTATATGTACTCGTATAATGTGAGGCCATTTGCAACATCCCGAATGGTAATAAGCAGATGCGCCCTTCATCATCTTGCTCGCTTATTTCACTTTTTTTGGGGCAGTACTGGCGATAACACACGACAGCTGCATACAACTAAGTTATGGGTACTGACACTCCAATTTTTTGTTAAATTGCTTAAATTGAATAGATTTAATTTGTGACAGTATCGTTGAAGATAAAGAAGGACTGTAAAAGGCAGAAGTTAGCGCTGAGAGACAACCAAGACTTATTTTCTAAATTTAAGACTTGAAAACTTTCAACAAAAGATGGTCATTTTTAGGAATGTGTAGTAAAAAGCCTCATACTAGGATTTTTCAACGATGGAAAGTACAAGAACAAAATGCTTTCAGGATGCCAAAAAAATGCTTCTCTCTCTGTAACCAATGAGTGTAGTGAGCCTCTCCACTTCATCGGTCTACAGAAAATTGTGTGGCGAAAAGCAGTAAATACATACATATGTTTGCTCTATGGAAAATCTAAATATCAAACATCACTTCTTTAAAATACCTGTCAGTTTGTAGAAATTACACCATTCGAATCTGCGGCAGTTTGCCCATTGTAAGGGGTAGAAATCTTATTGGGAATTGTACAACTTAACCAGTCATGTCTTATTCGAACCTGTGAAAACACTTTGCTATCGAAAGGGAACACAAAAATTGATGTTCAAATGGGCAGCCGATAAATTTTACTTTTTCCATCGCAACCACCAAAGAATCTATCTTCTTCACAGTACACAAATGGAACTAAGCGATTGTGCTGACAATAATAAACAGATGTTTTCGTACTAATGCACCATTGAACATTATTCAATCTTCGCTATCTGTGATAGATAAATATATCTGGAAACGTAATAAAAGGTTCAGAAGATGGAAGCCAAAGAAAAAGTAATGAAGCCATAGTGAAGTCCATGCTTGATCAAGCAGATGACGTATCCACACAATCAGTGAGCATATCTATAAGTATTCCACTGAGACATGACCATCCAAATGCATTCGAAGAAGCCGACAAAATGTCTATAAAGTAGACATAGTATGATATGTATATCTCTGTGCACGTCAAGCCACTTCAGGTAGGCTTTGATTAATTGTTAAAACGGTATATTTAAATATCTATAGAAATACGAGTATCTATAGAAAGCAGTTTATGTTGTCTATACAGCTGACAGCTGAAATTCTACTGTTTAGTTTAAATATTTTGATAGCCCGAGTCAAACAGTTGAGTTCATTCCATTCTAAGCAAGAGGAGATTCTAACCAATTTTAGAAGCAAAAAAACTATCTCCGATGATGGAGCACATTTTCACATCAATGGCTATCTAAACCTGCCGAATTGTACTCGTAGATGCTTTAAATCGGAAAGTGACTGATGAAGTACCATTATATACATTTGAAGTGGATTTTGAGAGACCTAGGTCAAAGATGAGGAGTATCAGGCCATGGTAACTTCTTTTGTGGTTTCAACAGGAGAGTCTAAGACGATACACAGCCATGAAACAATTGATTAATTTTGTGAAAACATAAAATATCATTAATTTCAAGACTTTTACGTCAAATTGGCCTGAATTGTGTGACTTGATACCGTAAGTCTTCTTCTTCCTGTGTTATACAAAGAAATGTGTCCATGTGAATCTCTCAACGTAGGTTTGGACATGGTATTTATCGAGGCCAGAAAGTACACTTTCAATGAGCGATATTGTGAAGGATTCCTGTAGTCATAGATGAGGTACATATATGCATTGGTGAACGTGAAGCAGTCCCTTTTTAATTTAGGAGAATGGAACGAATTAACTCTGGAAGAATACTAGTTTTAACAAAATTTATTTATACTAACAAATCTAGAGATATTCCGAGGAAGGTCGTACATATTTGATTGGGTTTACTGTTTAAAATAAGTAAAATAATTTTGCAAATATTGAAATTTAAAAGAAAAATGCAAACCATTTCATTGCTTTATTTTGTAGTCATATACATATTTTTAAATAATTAAAAAAAATACTTCGAGTCATACTTTTGCTTGGACACCCTGTATTTTGTGCCAGAGGTAACTTTCAGTTTTCTTTTTTTCTGTATGAATGCTTGACAGGGAATATTGTATGAAAAATAATAAAAAGGAAGATAGCGATTTAGAAAGAAGACAGAGAAAGCTTTTCACAGTAGAAAAACCAAGAACGAACGTCACAAAATAAAACAAATGGGGAAAATATAAATAAAAAATATAAAAAAATTATTATGCTAGTGTAAAACCAAAGGAAAAAGATTGGTAAGAAGGCAATTTGCGTCACCCTTTAAGTTTTTTTTTTTTTTTTTTTGCAAAAACTTGGAATCATTAGAATAAGTATTATCTTCAATCCCGTTTTTCAAATAGATTTTCTTAAAATAATATTTAATAGTAGATTTGAGGAAAGAAAAATCTCTTCCAACGATGGTTACTTGAGTTTGATTTAATTCAGAGTTCTGTATGTTTGTACGTACCTTTCTTTGGATATTTTTTACACTTTTTTGAGTAAGAATTGCAAAAATCCTATACGAGATATTGTTTATAGCTAGCGTTCTTTTAATAATTTGGCTTATATACGTGAAAATACGAATACAAGAATGAACATGAGAATTGGACAAAACAATTATTATTTTTGACTAAACATTTATGAAATAAATGAGTAAATGTTCTTTTTTTTATACATAATGTAGAGAAAATATAAATATATATAAAATGGAATTTGCTTTAGTCATGCATAAAGGAAATATTTATATATTAAACATTCACATAACAATATCTATTTATGGTGTGAAGAAAATGAATTGTATGCAAAGGAAGTTTGTGAAATGTATTTAAATTCGTAATTACAATACATAGAGATGGCAGTTTTTACTCAAGAAATTCAATAAAATGAATCTGTTTGTTTTTTAGGAGCTAGGTTTTCCAGAGTAAATACTTGGCAAAGAACGGCAGTGGTACCGATTTTGTTTTCGAAAATAGTCTGTAATTCATTTCATTTGGCAATGTTAACAACCCTGTGTCACACAAACAAATAAAATCTCTAACTAACAATCTGTGTGAACAATTGTATCCAGTAGACCTTTAAAAATCGAAGAATAAATTCTCTTTTAAATTAAGGAAATTTGGTCTGATTTTTAATGTCGTGGTTTAATTTTGCTATCAGAGCTATATATATATTTAGACAAATTGGAGCTCAATAATGTGTTTGCTCATCATGATCCCTATCCTTTGAATGATCACCGCGACATAAAAGCTGTTCATCAACATTTTTTAACTGACCTTTTGAATTGCAAAATTTGTATAGTGGCATTTTTAATTGAGTTCTAATTTAGATACGACCTACCATAAGGCTGTATACTGTGATGGTTAGCGATGTTATCTGTCAATCAAAATGAGAGAATTCAAAGACCATTTGAAAACTAATAAACCTTACAAGAATAATTTGCGGATGAAGTAGTAGAACAAGGAAACATTGATGTCAGAAATCTACAAAAACCCTCATTCCAAGCTGTAGTTGTTTCGAACGGAGCTTGTCTAGAAACTGAGTTAAGTGCAACCCAAAAATATTTGCACTAGAGGTACAAGATGATAAATCTTCAACATGCACAAGTAATATCAATACATAAACGACCGCTAAACCAACAAGGCAATACAATAGAACCCTGGCGCTGTTAAAGTCATGGGCATAGGAGAATCCGACAACACAAGAAAGTACTTTTGCAAGTAGATTGACTTATGTTTGTTATGATCATTGTTATTTTTTAATTGATCATTGACATTTGATAGATGTTACTTTAGGCTGACTTTAGTAACAACTCGAGTTTAATTTTGCATAGATATTATATTATAATAATTGTAATTGTAAGATAAAGATTTTTTTTTATTTCCGTAAAGGCAAGAAAGCTGTTGAGACTCACGAAGAGATATATAAAGTTTATGGTGTTGACTGCTTAGCACAGCGCACTTGTCAAAATTGATTTAGGAAATTCCATCCTGGAGATTTGTCACTCAAAGATAACCAATGTTCTGGTAGACCAACTGAAGTTGACGACGACCAAATCAGAGTCATAATTAAATCAGATCGTCACGTGACCATGCGAGAGATTGCATAGACATATAAATCCATTATACACAATAAACAAAAATCACATCACGAGCCGTGGACTTGGAAAGACGCACATAAGGTGAAAGTGGATACAAATACACCGAATTAATAATGATCTACAACAACATCAACCGAAAACAATCGTGGTCCAGCCGTGATGAACCAGCACAAACCACATTGAAAACTGAACTGCATCACAAGAATATTATGTTGTTAATTTGGTAGGATTGTAAAGGTGTCATTTATTTTCAGATGCTTCCAAGTTACCAAACGATCGATTCAGATGTTTACTGTCAATAATTTATGAAACTGGAAGAACCAATCAAAGACAAATGGCCGAACTTGGAAAATCGTAAGGAAATGTTCCACCATAAAAGCGCTAAATCCCACATATATTTGGTCATCTCTGGTACCTGGTGAAAAATTATTGAACCTTGGTTGAATGGATTGGGATTTCATATCCACCATACATCACCGATTTGCATCATCAGATTTTCATTTGTTTCGAAGTTGGTAAAACTCTTTGAATGGTAAAACGTTCATCAATGATGATAGCAAGGAGACAATCAAGCCGTTAAAAAAGCAAGAAAAAGTCGTTCAACGTCTTTGATTAAACGTCACTTTACATGACAAGTACTCAATGTGTTTACTAATCTGCCCCCAAAAGAAATTGTTTGAGGATTAACATCCCACAAAGAAAAGTTTGAGTATTTTGAGATGGTAAACCAAATGAAAATGTTAAAGGGTCTTCTACACAATCGATAGTCCAGTATCCCCAAAATTACAGCACACCAATGCAGTTTTCAAAGACAAGTTTTCAGCAATTCAATGAGTTTGACACCATGTTTCTTCTATTGCTATTGATATGATCCGGTTGATTGAACAATGATATTCTTCCCAAAAATAAATTTTTTGACAATGGCATCTATCTTAACTATGATAGTTCACCACAATAATGAAAAAAACAAAAATTATATACACTTATTTTCAAAACCACCATCTCTGTATAAGATTTAAATTATTTCTAAACCAACTTCACATACAGATCAACACAAGTGATATTATTCACTCTAGAAGTGAAACAAAATTAAATGAGCTTAGTTAAGCGGACATTTAAAAAAAAATTTAAAAACAAATAGAGAGCGCCGCGTATCTAGACATTTAAAAAAAATTAAAGAAATGAAAATACAGATTTATCTAAAGGTGCTCACTTAGTATAATTAATAAGCAGACAAGTATAGCTGCTAATGCGCCCATGCTCAATTTGAGCGTTTGACCCTCTTGAACAAGTTCACAATTTTCACCCCAATATCCATCGGGACAAATGCAACGATACCGTAATCTTGGTTCCAAATTAATGCAAGTCGCACCATTTAAACAGGGTAAATCCAAGCATTCGTTACGATCCATACAGCCTTTAGCATCCGGCGACATAACACGTCCTTCGCCGCAACTAATTATTTATTTAATATTTTATACCTTTTTTAAATTACTTTTCTTTTTTTTTTAATTTATATTTAATAGTTAAAGGATTATTTTTTTTTTATTTTTACATTCAGGATAACATACAATCATTTTTTTTATATATGATATAAATACACATAGGTTTTTTTCGTTTTATTATATAATTAAGAGTTAAAATTAAGAAACAGAAGTTATATAAAAAAGGATGAACGCATGCAAACGATACAGATACAGAGATATGAATGTTTAAGGGTGTGAGGAAGGAGAGCAATAAGTATATCTCCAATTCGAAAGGACAATAATCAAGGATAATTACAAATGAATGAATATGCTTGTTTTTGCCAATTAAAATACGTACGAGTACGATTATGTTGTACGAGAACGAGTATTTAACATATGTCCAGATTCGTTTTTACTACAGGCATTTTATATATTCAAAAATTTTATAAGTAATCTCTGGCTGATTGTTTTTGTATCTCATTTAGGAAATTTTAAATAAATATTTAACAACCTTGCAAAGGTATTTGTTGTTGGTAATTATTTGACACTAAATAATTTTTACTCAACCATTGGAAGTACTTTATTGATGCTGGTATATGTATGTAACTTGCAGGATTTACTAGTACCAAACTAAAAATGGAAATATAATTTTCTTATCTGGTAAATTTCCTACAGCACATCTATTTTATATTTTTTTGAATATTTAACAAAAATTGTCTTTCCCCAATAGATTGCATTCAAGTAGACTTTAGGTATTGTATGTAGGGACAAACTGTGTTGTTTCTGTTTTGTATTTAAATATTGGGGATATCTGAGAAGTAACAACCAGAACAAATTGGAAACTATTATGCAAAGTAACTTATCAGTAAATTGGAAAATTCCTATAGTATTTACCCCAACATATCACCTTCCATATTCTCTTGTAGATCACAACTATACAGTTTAGAAGCTTTTCGATTAAAATTGTTTACTAAACCTAAATGAATTGAGAAATATGTTAATTCAAATAATTTAATTCCCTTAAGAAACATGTCAGTTGGACCTGGACGTACAGTAGTTAGGGCGATAACTAAGGAGTAGAATAATTCTTTGGCAAAGAATGATTAACAAGGGTTTTCTTAATAAAGGACTAATAAAAATCTTCAGATTTTATGGTGCTCAGCAGTTGTATAAGTTCTACAAATAACAACTCGACCAGACAACAAATAAACAATAACAAATATCGAGAGTGGTACACCACGATAAAATTTATTTAAACAAAATTCATTCGGACAAGTTATGTGGAAAAAAAAAATTGTTAAAGGCAGTTGGAACAACTGCTGCCGAATGTATCTACAAAGTAAATAAAGTCATATCGAGGTGAATGTAGGTAATCTTCAGATCATCATTACGGCATTGTACTGAAAGTTGGTCCTAAAAGCCACATGTTGAATGATATTCTTTTTTGCTCGTTCTATCGATACAGACACAGAACTATCAAGCGTTCTTCATAGTAATGCCTGACCATATAAAGTTCCCCGAAACACTACCGATTTGCATTACCTCGAGTGACCAGTTGTAAGCTCACGCGGAATTTTTGCAAGATTTGTGCTTACTCTAGCTAAAAAAAAAAGCTGAACTGACTTCGAAGACACTACGAATACTATATTAAAAGATAAGTCGATTAAGAAATAAGAGAAGTTCATACTTTAAAAACTGCGAAAGGTTCCATAATAATTTCTACCTAACTTCTTAGAAAAAAATTATAGGGTAAGTTCAATTTGGGTAGGCCGGCTTTTGTTGATGCACTGAAAGTCTTCAATCCACACATAATACGACTCAGTCTTCTAGAATTACTCTACAGTGACTGTTTTTTGTGGTTGGAATTATTCGCAACTGTGAAGTGTTAAGTTCTGTCAAAATAACCGGGACTGAGTAAATAAAAACAGCACAAATCAACTAGCCATCAAAACTTTTTGTCCCCTTCAAAATAGGCTCCATTTGAAGCCGTACATTTATTCCAATGAACAATCCAGTCATCCATACATTTTTTATAGCCTTGAATCCACTCAAAGCGGGTCCCAAGAAATGGTAATTTGATTTTCGGAAATTGGTAAAAGTCACAGGGTGCCATATCCGGTGAATACGATACTTGCTCGATCTTTGAACGCTCTGTACCACTCAAATGTTCGTGTTCTCTATATTACAGAGTCCCCGTAGGCTTTCTCCAACATTTTAAACGCGTCGCATTCCACTAAATTCCATTCGCAAAACAAAATTTCGAAGAAACTCTTTGCTTAATATTTTTTTACATAGTTAAAATCGCCAGAGCACTTGAAGTTAACTAATGTCTTTAGCTACTGACAACAAACTAATTGACAGATGGCGTCCAAATTTAGCATCAAAATAGATGGTATTTGTATCTCCATATGTTTGTTATTAAAGCGTGTCCAGCGGAAAATTTTCAAATTTAAATTGTAATTGCTCGTAAATTAACAGGGTGGAGTAATGGAGAGGGGTATCGTTCGACACGCGTGATTTACGGTTGTATCGCAAAGTCACGAAAATCTATAAAAAAGGAAGCGGCGTTTACTGGAATAAAAAAAAATCAACAGTGCCTTATTTTGAATAAGAGACTAAAGGCATTCTTTACGAAAAACCTTGAATAGAAAATTTAGAAATGTTTCCGAATAACACGAACGCTTGGAAACATATTGTTCACCTACGAGGCATATTTTCATATCGATTGCTATGTTAATAAATAGAAAAAAACGACAGTGTGGTATGCAATACCTGCCCGAGCGATTATTCGCCCCTATTATTTTAATCAGCGAGAGACAGACATTGCTGACGTACAAGTATGTTGCCGAATGATCGATGAGTTTTTGGTACCACAACTACAGCTGTTTCCCGGGTTTAACAACAGAAACTCAATTTCAAAAAGACGGAGCCACTCTACACACAGCTAGAGTTTCAATAGGAAAGCTGAGGGTAATTTTTCCCAATAAATTAATCAGCAAGCACGGAGACATACGAGGGTAATCCCAAAAGTACCCGACCTAACAAAGAAAACAAAAAAAAAAAAATAGGGAAAAATATGTTCATTTCTCTACGTAGTCTCCTTTTAGTTCAATACACTTTTCCCAGCGATGATCAATAGCTTCGATACCCTGTTTATAGTCAGAATCGTCGAGCTCCTTAAAATAGCCAACAACCGCAGACTCTAACTCTTTGCTGTTGACAAATCTTTTACCACCGAGCAATTTTTTCAACTTCGGAAGTAGAAACTAATCCCACGGGGCTAAATCTAGCGAATAGGTTGCCTGAGGAAGCAATTCGAACCTTAACTCATTGATTTTGGCTATCGCGATGACGCATGTGTGAACTTGTGCATTGTCTTGATGCAAACAAACTTTTTTCTTCGCCAAATGCGGCCATTTTTTCTTGATTTCAACTTTCAAACGCTGCAATAAGTTCTCATAATACACGCCGTTGATTGTTTTGATGAAAATTATCCCACGCGCATCCCAAAAAACTGACGCCATGACCTTGAATGCAGATGGAACTGTTTTCGCCTTCTTTGGAGTCGTTTCTGCCCTTTGAGTCCATTGTTTTGACTGTTCCTTCGTCTCGGGTGTGAAGTGATAGACCCATGTTTCATCGATAGTTATGAATCGACACAAAAACTCGGCTTTATTGCTGTGAGGCGAAGTTTTCGATTGAAACATCCTCACGACGCTATTTTCGTTCCATTGTAAATAATCGCGGCACCCATTCTGCACACAGCTTTCTCATGTCCAATTTTTCAATCAACATGCGATGTACAGTGCGTTTTAAAATTCCTACCATATCAGTTAGTTCACGCACTTTCAAATGAAAGTATTGTATCACATAACGATGACCAATTTTTTCCATATTTAAAAATTAATTGAGAGCGTTCATTATTATTGACTGCCGAACAAATATTAAACAACATAGTGTCGTGGGTACTTTCTACAATTGTCGTTCTTTTTAAACAAGAAGGGCCATCTATACGTCAGTTCGGGTACTGCTGGGACTACCCTCGTACCCTGGGCTCCTCGGAGCTTACACAATGCGAATATTTTTTATAGGGATAACTTAAGTCGAGGGTTTGCAGTAACAATACCCGAACAATTCAGGCCCTGCCATTGAATCAACGCTTCGCTCTAGAGTGTTCACAAATTTTCCGCTTTTACCATTTCGAAACGATGAATGAAACCTGGGTCACACAGAAAGAAAGTTTCAACAAATACTGACGATTACTTAAGTTGCAAAAATTCTTTCAGCTCGAATTGGCTGGTTCGCTGCGTGAAAGCTCAATTGCGGTGATAAAATCCACCGTAAGTAAGTTTAATCTCATAAGGTAGGCAGATTATTGCGATTAGTGAGCACTTTAAAAATTGTATCTTTAACGTTCGCTGGTATCATCTAACGCTTATTTATGAACATCTGTACTCTATCAGGTAACTGGGTACCACTCTATCATACTGAGAAAAATCAGATTCAACATTGATGGGGGAAGATTACAGTACCACCAAGTGGATCAATGGAAGCACATTGCCTTAAAAGCAGACAAAAACAGCGTCGGAGTATATGACGACACAGATAATCGAATTTGGGCACCAGCACAACTGAAAATGAATCCTATAATCGATTCGCTAGTGCTTGAAAAATAACACCATCGCTAAAGTTTAAATAATAAGCTACGCAATTATGAATTAGAATTATTTCAAGACATTTAGAAAATTATCGCAAAACCATAACTTATTTAGGCGTCACGACCTGTAGATATAGTGAATTACTATACTCTGGAATACGGCGATTTTCGGAAATTGGAATTTAAATTGCAGTTTATGCAGCTACCGAAAAATTACAACTCCTTTTGTGGGATAGTTAGTGGAAAATGAATCTGAAGTACGAGTACATAAAAAATTAAAAATTCGTAGTTTTGTGATTGTAACTCGTCATCATTTATTTGAATGACATATTAAATATTTCTTGGTTTTAGAAAAGCCATATAAAAGAATGCACTCAACGAAAAATATCGAAAAAAAAGTAGTATAAGTGAGAAACCTTTTGTCGGTGTTTCAAAAAGCCACAAATGGAAATGTGTTGCAAAACAAATAAAGTGCGTCTTGCGTTAGGCTACGAACATTGGAAAACAAATGTGAGAAAAGCGATTACTAGGGCACGTGCAATAGAAATAGAGACATTGTATCTGGAATTTGAAAAGGCACCCCACTATCAAATGATTAAATCGCAGAAATATATTGCAGACGAGCAGAGACACCTGCAATAGATGGGAGCAGTACTTTGACGCTATATTCAGCGAAGAATTTCCTCGTAAAACCATTCACAACAATAAAATGGGGGAACATACGCTCCGAAGTATTGATGAAAGTTTCAGCAGGGCTTTCTTCTTCTACCGATTAAGGGTAAAGACGACACGAGAAATTGCAACAACTACTAATCGGTGAAACTAATGTCACATACTATGTTATATGTGACAGTCGGGGAACGCAATATTATTAAATTCCATGGGAATAAATGCGACTTGGAAAAAAGTTTTCAATAGAGTTCCCAGAGATCTAATATGTATGGCGCTAAGATCACAAAATATACCCAAGACGTTCATGTGTATGTATGATATGTCAGCCCTTCTGGCAACTCCTAATCAATAGATGAAGGCGCTAAAAGACAATGATCAGTGTGGTTCGAAATGTCCAGAGAATGGCACGTAGATGGCGACTCTAATATTATATCCATACGAATTTTAGTTACCGAACGATAAGAGTCAAAATTTGATAACGTTTGACCATTCGTCATCGAGATGTTGAAGTTATAGTGACGCACTTTTTTATATTTTCGAAATCATGGAAAAAAACGAGCTTCATACGTTGATAAAGCACTGTTATTTGATACGAAAAAAAAACCGTTAAAATTCAAGAATGTCTTGAAAAGTATTATAAGTAATCTGCTCCGTCAAAAGTAACAATTTGTCGCTGGTTTGCTGAATTCAAACGCGGTCGACCAAAATCACAAATGATGCTGAACGCTCTGAGTATTGGATCCTGTCACCTGATCAAAGCCCTCAAAAAATGCTCGACGGAAAGAGATATGGCGCCAATGAAGAGGCGATCGTCGAAACGTATTTTGAAGGGTTAAACAAATCGCATTTCTATACATAGAAATATTAGAGCAGCGCTGAAATTATTGTATCAGTCTAGAAGAAGACAAATTTGATAAATAAAGTGGAATCTTGCCATGTTTTTATACAATATGTTAGTCTCGGGACTTTTCGAACTTAAAACGCCAACCAAATTCTTGACATCTAACATAAATATACAGAAGGAGTCATGGATCTAATTGCGAGAAATTTGAATTCTTAATGTCTGTCGTTAACCAGTATGTATTATGTGACAGTAAAAATGCTAGAACTTAAGGGTTTGTTGTACAAGATAGTCACTCGTTTGGCTATAACATACGGTATGTATACATCGCAATATCGGACGATGTACGAGAAGTGTTAAAGAAAACTGACAGCGATGAAAATGAAGATATAGTGAATGTCAGCGAATGTGACAAAACGTGATCTGATAGAAGTAAATGCGTTAGTTGAGGTTTCCACATTAAAAAAAACTTCAGTCTGAGTAAATCACCTGCTTTCTCAAAGTCAAATGAAGCGCGTCGGAAAATCTGGTACAGTTTCCACCGAAGTAGAGGCCGTTAGAACCTCTTAGCTCCACTTACGAAATGTTCCAACATAGAGCGGCCTGTAGAATGTTTCTAAGGGCCGCAATTTTAGCCAACCCAACAATAGGCGCAGTAGCAAAACAGATATGTTTAGATTTAATTATAAGCGTTACATACCACATTTCAATAGGTAGGTAATGAAAGAAAAAGAAGAAGAATGTACTCAATAGACAATGTTACAGGAAGCATGGCATAGGACAATTGATAGGAAATTTGGGTTTGTAAGATCCAAACTTGAAGGTTTGAAAAACATCGCCCACAGACATAGTAAGCAGCACTCCTCTTATGTATGAAGCGCTTCTCTTTTAACCTTTTCAAAACACTGTGAAAATGGATAAAAATCCTTCAAAAATTTCGATGGATCTATCCTTGTACTCATACAAATGCACCTCGAATTAGAGTTCTCACATCGAACAATAAATGTAGAAGTATTATCATGTATTATGTTTGGGATGATCGCCCCAACCACATCTTTTATTTAGTAAAGTAACGAATCCTTTCGACACAATTTTCCAAGAACTTATTGACTGTTTCTGACCATATTTCACGAATGGCTCGGACGATATTCGCTTTAAGGGCTTGGCTCGTTTCTGAAAACGAAAACGAAACTCACCAATAAAGTCTAACGGGATCAAATTTCAGCTCCGAGACGGCCAATTGAAATAGCCATGGCGGCTGATAATACGATTATAGAACTTCAGGCGCAAAAGATCGATTTTTTGATGGGCTGTGTGCGCCTCGTCAGAAAAAGTGATTTTTCGGCTAAATTCGACGTCCAATTCGTGCTGCTGTAAGAAGAGGGAGAAGAGAAGAGTACCGAAATTGATGGCCGTTTGCCTTCAATTTCTGCGTCAATTGGACTTTGTAAGGAATAATTCGAGATTTTTGTGCAAAATTCTCATCAGGCTGGTGCGGGGATTGTTGAGTTGTTAAGATTGATGCCAAATCAATGTTTCTGAATGGTGTCGAACACTCTAGGCCACAGCCGCCACATTCTCGTCGGTACATACCGTATGACAACGGGTAGCGTAAGTATTGTCCACAAGCAAGCTAGTCTCAGGAACTTTTTCAACAAACTTACGTACATCAGGCGCGGTGGGTGCTTCATTTCGGCCAAAATTGCTTTTCAAAAAACGCACAGCTTGGGCAACACAGCACTCACTCTTGAAGTAAGTTTGCAATATTCAACAACGTGAAATCACTGTGAGAATAACACATGATTCAAAAAGAAACTGATATTTGGACAACCCGTTATATCAGACCGTTCACATTTCTTTTTTATAAGATAAATTGGTACGTGAGACTTTTACAAGTACAATTGTTTGACATGCTGTTATGATGTTTATAGTTCAAATTCGGACTCTTTTCCTTTATAAATTTAAACTGGATATAGCGGAAAACATGACACACCATTCGAAGTTAGCTTAAAAAGTTCCATTCTAGAGATTTGAACGTGGACGACAAACCACATGGGGAACCGGACACAGTTATTAATGACGATTTCTTAAGAGCAACGGTAGATTCAGATCCAACAAAATCGGTGTCCAATATTGGACACAACATACGGGTATCCCCCATGCGATTTAGTCGAGTCCTCTTTCTCATAGGAAATGTGAAGGAACTCGACAAATCCATCAACTGAACGAAACCAAAAAACTGCGGCTACTAGAATTATGTGGATCGCTTAGCCTTAGACACTAAAGTGAGCCGTTTTGGCACCGGATAACCACCTTCGAACAAAAATAGATTTTGTCTGACAGCCGTAAAAGACCTGCGAAATGATTGGATGGAGAAGAAAAACCAAAAGACACTTCCAAGCTTGGTCTTCACCCAGAAAAAGTTGTGGTCGCAGTCTAGTGGACATCGAATAGACCAATCCATTTTTCATTTCTTTAACCAGTACACACGATTAACGCTGTCAAGTGTTGTGAGCATATTCACACAGTGCATGGACAATTGGATAAAATGTAGCCTGTGTTGTTCAATAGGAATGGTTTAACCCTGTTCCATGACAATGCATCACACGCAACGTTCCAAAAACTATTACAGTTCGGATTTGAAAATTGTTCCCATATATGTTATAGTACTACCCTGACGTTTTCTCAACGCACTATCAACTTTTCCGCAATCAGGAGCCACGTCGAAAGCACAAAATCAAATATAATAGCTTCCGAAACAAGATTTCTTTGATTCATTGACAAAAAAATTCTCACAAGACCAAAAAATGCAAAGAATTCTGTATTAACCAGCTACACCCACTTATAGAGTGATATGTATACTCTTGTTTGTTTTAGTCTCATGGCAATAATCCGAACGCCGATCGGTTGTCCAAGAAAGAACATCTGAGAGCTGTGCCATCAATTAAATGTCACTAAGTCAGGCCAAAGATGATTTGAGTCAAGTCTGACACATTTCCTGGAACCTCCTCCGATATTGGGAAAACTCGTTAAGAATGGAAGCGCCACTAACCCTAAGAGGTTTTTCTTATAACAATGGTCTTAATTCATTTCAACTAACTCATTCTCTTTCTGTTGAGCTGCAATTGGAAATTGACTTCAGCTTAAGTCTCTTCCTTAAATCCATATTTAAAATGGCAAAGAAATTTAACCAACCTCAAGAAATTTCATTAAAATCATCATTTTCTTCCATGAAAAGAAAATAAGAGGGAATTACCTCATCTCTCATATGCAGGTTCGTAAAATTAACAATTTTGCTAATAGCAAAAATCTTTCTGAAACACAAAACAAACAAAAAATAACGGAAACAACGAACAAACTGTAACTGCTGTTGAAGGAAGGAACAACGGAAAAAAAATCGGATTTACTATAAAATGACGTGAAAACCAAGTACAGTTTCCTTAACCAGTTTAACTTCAAAAGGGTTAAATGAAAATACTCGTCCTGTAGGATGAGCAACATCCATCCAAACTATTGACCTAATTATTATGCAAACCTTGGTTCTTTACCGTTCGCCAACGCCAATTTTTAATGAGAGTCAGAGAACAAAAGTAAAATGAAATAAAAAAAAACAAAATCGAAAACGGGATGCCGAATAAATTAAAGAACCCAAAATGCGTTCCACTTCATCGTCGTTACAAGTATGTATTTAAATTAAATCCAGATTCAACGTGGTTTTTTTATATACTATATGCACGTACATACACACACATGCATTTACATATATATATGTGTAAACTTCGTGGAGTAGAAAGGACGAGATGAGAGAATGCCTGCATGGGAGTCGACTTCACTACTCGTATGTGAATATATATGGTACATAATATACATACAATACATACGTATATGTCACAATTGAAATTATACGACAATATAAAAATGACAGCAGGGATAGATACTCTTATGGTGGTATGCAGCAAAAAAGGAAACCAGCCTTACAACCAAACGTACACTAAAAGAACCACCAATTAAGAGTGCAAAGCAGGACTAACGAAAAGGGTAATTTCGAATTATCCCTTCAATTAAATTAAGTTTGTTTAATGAGTTGTTAAAGCCTAACGTTTTGTAGGCACCAATACCTATGCGGTATAGGGAGGGTAAAATTCAACCCTTGAAATGGCCTGATGAAAATTATCTGCAAAAGGACCGGAAGACTTAAAGAGCGCCTACAGAGCAGGGTTTCATCAGCATTCAAATGATCAGAAGGACGACACTGCTTTCATTGTTTGCCACTAGAACATTTGGTGACTTTGTTCGAGTCCAGTTTGCCATTATTATCTTTTGCACAATGCAGCTTTACTATGTCCACCTAAATGTTCGTTTTCTCTTTTCCTTTTCAATATAATCAGAAAACGGGATTCTTCAACTACAAGGCAACTCGTATTTAATGAAAAGGACAAACAAAATCTAGTTTCGAACATAAGGTAACAACCATCATGGGAAAAAGCCCTCGTCCTACAGAATGACATTAAAATGTCTTAGGTTTCACCTTCTATTGTACTCCTGGTCACTTGAGCAAGGATAATGAACAAACAATGAGCAGAGGAAAAGGACTTAAAACCATTCGAAACATTTGTTGTTAATTTATTTATTTTTCTTGTTTTTTTTTGTTCCCATTGCATAAGGGGTGGCAATTTAAATTCTCATTTCACAAGCCGGCATCCTCGAATAAAGGAAGACGGCATAGATATTTAATGCTAGTTACAGCTGTGTTTCCTATAAGGTAATCGTATCTATGTACTATGTACTCGCACACAGCTAATGTTCAGCAAGATAGCAAGTTATAATGCAAGAACTGGACGATAAAATCAAACGACAAAAAAGAATTTCTTTTGATTTTGAATTTTTTTCTATTAACAGAAAGGAGAAAAAAAAAGGCTACTTTCACTGCCTCTTTAGGAACAGAGAACGAAAGTACTAAAGACAAAGTAGCGGGTATAGTTAAAGTTGCATAGATGCTAATAGCTTTCTGGAAGCTTATAGAACAACGAAAATCATAAATCTTTTCGGTGAACTTTGCCTGGGAAGGCGTCGTCAAATTTCAGAAGAAAAGAAAAAGAATCCCAACGGACTTTTCTTAATGGGAAATTTCACTTTACCTATTGTTAAGGACCTATCGATTTTCATCTACTGCACCTACATTGTTATACACATAGAGCAATCAGATGTTAGTTTCGAAAGGACTTAGGATTAAATTTTATTGTTATCAGAAAAATTGTTGACCTTGTTTCTCGATAGCAAGTCAGTGATATATTTTACCCAATCGAATGACAACGTCATTTGACAACAACGATACAGTGAATGACTGCTTTGATAAATTCAGTCAGTTGAGTGGACGTAACATAATAGCAGGGAATATTAAGTAACGGTATGGTTGGATGACGTAGAAATAGGCTAGGCACTAAGAGGTGTCAACTTAGCGAAGCCCAGTGTTGTATATTACTCTACACATTAATTGTGCTTATTAACCAGCGGGTACTGGTCGATGTCCATCTGGACTCAACTTATAAGCGCGACCGCTGACCAGCAGACAAAAATAGCAGCACTATAAACGGGACATGGATGAATTCCCCAGATTGAATCATCTGAAGTAAAGTCACACGTTCAAAGTCATGTTCTTGGCGGATGAGAACTCAATGGACCAACGGCAGCGCTCATATAACAGAATGGGTTAGTGGCATCGATCTAACCGGTATCAATAAAGCAACTGTCCCTACAGGTTGGGGGTTGTACCATCAGGGTAACTGCCCGGCCATGAAAAAAATGCACAGTTACGAAACAGCAACAAGACTCGGATACGGACGGCCATACTGTTGACAACCCCTGCAAATGAAATATGGACAACGAAATTCGGATCTATACGTGGAATGTAAAGTCCCTTTACAGGCCACGTGCAACCGAACAACTAGTGAAACCTCTGGACTGCTGCAAAGCAGGTATTGCCGCCATCCAAGAAATGCGATGGCATGGGCCGGACGAAAAGAGGATGAAAAACGACATTTACTAAAAGCCAAAGCAGCTACTCTTTGGACGCAGATTTATTATTAGAGACAGAATTAGGCAAGAAGTCTTGTGTTTTCCACACGTATGCAGCGCCTTGTAACAATCCGTATTAAGGATAAATTTGCAAAGATTGGCCTTATATACGAGCACGCTCCCAATGAGGAGAAAGATGACGACATAAAAGATAGCTTCTACGAGCTCTTGGACAAGACTTATGGGCAGTGAACTAGCTATGATATTAAAATGGTTTCCGGCGCCTTTAATCCAAAGCTCGGGAGATAGGGCATCTTTGGTAGTACTCTCGGAAAGTACAGTTTTAACTGTCATGTAGCCTCCGATAACTGATTCAGGCTAACCCCGTTTAGGTGAGGCAAAATATTTCCGTAGCTAGCATGCGGTTCCCGCATCTCGATACTCATAAGGGAACTTGGAGATCTCCGGACCAAGCAGCCGTCAGCCAGATTGACCATATTACGAGCGACACTAGCCGCTCCTCCAGTATTATGGATGTTCTAATGTTCTGAGGGTCAACATATACTCGGGCCGTTACCTTGTTTTAGCCAAGGTACGGTTGCGGATATCCCAAACATTGTAAAGACAAGCTACAATCATACTGCGGGGAAGATCGACGTCGGACGGCTACAAACGCAAGATCGCTAAATCCTTTTCCCATCGAGTCTTCTTTAATTTCTGAAGACCTCATGTGCCACAAGCAGCAAGTATTGAAGAGCAGTGGAAACATTGCCAAACAGCCATCAGAGATGCCGCCTCTAATGTAGTGGGTTTCATTAGGCCACCACAACAAAACCCCTTGTGTGATGACGATTGCCATTTGAGCAAGAGCTCTAAGAGTAAAAGAGGATAGGCGAACACCAGCTTCTCAGGAGGAAAACGAAGGAGCAGGATAAGCGCGCGGTCGAGAAAATTGAGAGATGCTATTACCGGTATGAGACTCGGAAGTTCGAATAAAAGGTAAAAAAAAACATACCACGGACACAAACGTCGAACCGAATACTGTAGAGATGAACAAGGGAAAATAGTAGTAGAGTCGCAGTCGATGCTGAGGATTTGGAAACAGCATTTCTGTAGAATGTATAACGGCGATGACAAACCAAATACCGCTGTCAGACAGAATAAACCTTTCAACCTGGACGATATAGACCAACAATCGACTCGACATGGATGAAGTAGAGATAGCCAGATGTAAGCTTAAGTCAAACAAAGCTGCTGGAGCAGATAGTCTGACTGCCGAGCTCTTTAAAGCGGTAAGTAGCATATACAGTCGACTCTGGATAATTTGAAACTCAAGGGACCAGAGAAAATTTTCAAATTACCAAGGTTTCAAAATAGCAAGTGTTCAAATAAACAAGAGGAAGGAAGGAAAAATTCAAGTAAACGAGAGTTTGATTAAAGTTCGTGATTTATTCCTTCAAACATGTTCATTTTGAAAAAAAGTCCGTAATTTTCTGTTCCTCCCTAGCTTCAATCACACGCTTTTTTTCACTTATGGAAAGACACTTGTTTTTTCTTTAACTCATTTTGATACTTTAAAATACACAAATAAAAAATTAACGTAACCCACTTCAACGTTTGAAAGAAAACTAGACTGCGAACCTATGCATATGCATATCTCATTCGACAGGTCTGAACATATATGTAAACAAATGACAGGCCGGTTCATGAAAAACGCTTCAAGTTATAGAGAGTAGGAAAGCCTGACTTCAAATTGTTGAATGTCGTCGGGTAAGATGTTAAACTGTATTCCTTCAGTGTGTATTTCTTCAACTTCAAATTACCGAGGGGACCAATTAATATTGATTGTATTCAATTTATCGAGTATTTTGCAAGGGACCGGGAAAAAATTTCAAATTAACGAGAGATTCAAATTAACGAGTGTCAAATTATCGAGAGTCGACTGTACCAACTCATCTGTAAAATAAGGTCGGACGAAAGTTATCCCGATGAATAGAACCTCAGCATTGTTTGTCCGATCCTAATGAAAGGAAAACCCTGAACTGTGCCAACTACAGAGGCATCAGCCTTATTATCATCTTATTAACAACACATGCTGGTCGACCCACTACTCAACGCGCAGCATACGCGGATGATGTAGCTGTACTGTCTGTTGGATCATGTCGACCGTTCTCGACTTAGGTTTTTTTATATTGTAATTATCGTGAGCTCAAGGGGCTACTACAATTGTACCCCTCTTAAAATGTTTGCGCACAGCACAGGCACAGGAAACTTAGGGAGGAAGACAAGAGAGTTACTGATGCACGTTGGTCTTAAATGTTTGTAAGTTACAATGACTAGGAAATATAGAGTTCGGCAGGGCATTCCATAACCGAATTGTACGACTTAGGAATGAATCACGATATTTTAGAGTACGTCCGAAAGTGGGCTTGAGGGTATACTGATGAGCATTCATAGTAAGACGGGTGTTATGGTTGAAGGTTTGAAGGGGCGAAATGCTACTAGCGATTTCAATGGAGCACTGGTGGTGGAAATAGCAACAAAACAAAGTGAGACAATAGACATTACGTCGGTGTTCGATGGTATCAATTGACTGACTGGTATTAGTATCACCTATGAGTTTTCAATCCTATCTAGCGGGTACAGATTACCTGACCAGATGTGGGCATTGTATTAAAATTTTGGGCGGATAAATGCCTTATATGTATATTGAGGCAAGTGTAGAGGGGGGAAAAGTATGTATTATATCGTTTTAGATAACCGAAACATTTTGCTGCATTTTTGACGACATCGAATATGTGGTCATTCCAAAGTAGTAAGTTGTCATTGACACGCCGAGAATGACAAGTTATTCGCTTTCAACGGTGCAAATTCCATTCATGGATAATGGTTGAGTTCTTAAATGATACCGCCAGCCCACAACACACATCACAAAGTATCATTTTGGAACCCGTTGATTTTCGTGGACCTCATGAGGATTTTCCGGGCCTAATATACGATAATTTTTGCTGCTTTCCTACCCGTCCATCCTAAAATGAGATTCATCGGAAAAGATAACATTTGGTAAAAAATTGCCTCTTCGCTTACAGGATAATTTAAACGAAATGGCTTTAATTCGTATCCCATTTGGACCTCACATGGGTCTCAATACACATTAAAAGCCCAAATCTTGCGATAAGTTGTGTAAGCGAATCCTGGCTTTGGCGACGGATCGAGATGCTTGGCTCAGTTGATATATTGCTTGACCCCAGCTCATAAGGGCGATATTGATCTACAAAAACCAGGAATCTTGCGAAATGTACCTTTCACAAATCACAAGTTTCCGTAATAGCTTTAAACGACTCCATGACATTAACTACCTTAGTTTGTACTTGATATCTGCCGAGAAGATTAAGAATCCAGTATAGCTCGTTTAATGGAAATCAAAATCCACTTGGCTCATCCTCTTTTACTTATTTTCCTCTGTCAGAATAGATTGTTCAGTCAAAGTTAAAGTCAAAGCTACTACATTATGTTCCTTTTGCTGAAATTTCTGGAGTTTTGTAGAAAAATGAGTAAATGCTTCAGTGATCCCTACAATGCCAGCACACACCGCACTATTGCGGTTTTCCTTCTGAGGGACAGCGGAGACCTTTTATAGACATAGGGAAGCATTCCTTGGGTTTGCCAGCAGCCTTTGAAGTCATGCCATTATAGTTATGTTTATATGAAATCCAACTGTCAATGAAAGCCCCAAATAATGATGCAGGCAGTTCTAACGCAAGTTTGGGTTCTGAGATACTCTCCTTTGAACCTTGCTTAGCAAGTCCACCGGCGATTTTATTTCCCGTGTCCCCATTGTGATCTGGAACTCAAACAAATGAATTCAGTGAATTTAGCTTATTCCGCGGAATATTTTGCAATCTCGAACTAGTTTAGAAGTCGTGAGGGGGTTCAGCAGGGCTGTAAGTGCAGCTTGACTGTCCCTATAAATGCAGGTGCTTCGACGTTTCTACCGGTTTTTCACAATAAAGTTAATTGTCATGAGCATGGCCTAAATCTCCGTTTGTGAGAACGACTCCAGTTTCCTTAGGCCAAAGCAAAATTTACGGTGTGATTCTGGTCGAAAGTAATCCTGTACACAGGAAAAGACGATTTCGCACCAGGAGTTCTGGTGTCACTGCACCAGACTAACTTTTTCCACCAGACAACAGACACATAGGATATTGGCCTTATCATAGCCATGTAAACGGTGTTTTTTTACAGGCTTGGTTTTAAAGTTGGCAACACTGTGTCTACAAATTGTCAATTTGACAGTTCAAAGTTGATTTGTGGTTAGTACGTTTTTGGCATTTTACGATGAATCGATTAACGCCAGAACAATGCGCATTGAATTCTTTTTGCACCACGTGGATAATACGCATCCCTAAAGACGACAAACAGTGTGAACAGAAGAAGTTATTGCCGTTGTGGAGCGCAGTGTTGAGGAGAATCCGAATGAGTCGATTCGCCATCGTGTATAGCAATTGGAGCTATGCACATCCACTTTGTGGAAGATTGTACACGAGTTGAAACCGAGTCACAATTATATGCGTCGTAGGTTCGGTGAGTGGGCCGAAAACATGATTCAGCTTCATCCTCATTTTCAACTCAAAGTTTTGTTCTCAGATGAGGCCCATTTTTGTTTAATATCCATTTAAAGAAGAAAAATTGCCGAATTTGGAGTGGAGAAAACCCAGAAGCCTTTGTCGAGACGCCCTTACAACCATTAAAACTCATTGTTTGGTGTGATTTATGGGCTGGTGGAATCATCGGCCCATATTTATTTAAGGATGATGACGGCCAGAATGTTACCGTCAATAGAAAGCGCTATAGAAACATGATTTATGACTTCTTCGTTCCTCAGATGAATGGCATTGACATGACAGAGTTTTGGTTTCAACAAGATGGCGCAACATGCCAGACGACGCGTGACACCATAAATTTATTGCGGGAAACATTTGCTTACGTAATGGACCTGTGAAGCCTACACAATCCTGTGATCTCACACCTTTAGTTTACCGTCTTTGGGGGTATGTGAAGTCACTAGTATATGCCGATAAACCAGAGACGTTGGACTATTTGGAAGTCAATATTCGCCGCGTTTTTGCTGATATACGGTCCCAGTTACTCGATAACATTGTCGAGAAATGGACTTCACGATTGTGCTTCATTCGAGCGCGCATTTTCCCGACGCCATATTTAAGCACTAATGGCATAGAATTATCTATTAAGTAAAGCTAATATAATAGACATTAACATTACCTTCAAGTGTTTTATTTCATATTGAAATTGTATACCTCCTTGGAGGTTTTCGGCGAAACGTGACTCCCAAATACTTAGCTTCGTTGGACAAACGGTGGGTGATGCCTTATGTACTAAATGGACCAGACTAATCGGCTTCTTCATTCTCGTAAAGAGGACAACCTGAGTTTTAAAATTATTGACTGAAAGCCCATTTCTAGAGCATCAATCGTCGATCACCTCTAGGGTCCCTGCACTTTGGAGCAGACAGACTGCGAAAAACATAGAATTTCGGCTTGAAATTGCAAAAGATATTACAGTTTGATTATATCAACAGGTACAACGAAAAATTTATTACAAAATATCTCATACAATTCTCGAATCAGACCAAGATTAAAACGGAATAAAGCAGTAGATCTACCAAAATAAATTTCTCTATACTTTGCCCAACTCTCTAGGACAACTATTTAAACCGAATGAGTATGTGGTGCAGTAATTTAGGACCCCAAAGGATTCTTCCATTTCATCAACACTGAAAGTAAATCTGACGATTAACATATACATTATCTCTGAATTTTACTAATAAGTCCTCGGGCGATCCGATTCGATCTCATCACAATTTTTTTTAGTCAAGCATTCGTCATCCATACCATAAGAGCCAGCAAACAACTTTAAAATCAATGTCTATAACTTTAGAGTAAGTTACAGAAAAAATACTAAACGTCAAAGATGATTATTCTGAAGATTTGCATTTTTAAAGAAATGCATCTAATCCAACCTCTTACAGCTCTCTTTCAGCTTCCTATCATCTAGAGATTATTTCATTCAACCTGGAAGAGGTCATTTATTATTGCCCTATATAAAAAGGGTAGCAAAGATGATATTCCTAACTATCGACCAATTGCTACGCTGTATTGCGTAAAGCCTAAGCTTTTTGAGAGCATCATTTATGCCATAATGCTTTTCCATTGTAAATCTATTTTTTACTAAAGCCAGAAAGGATTTCCTAGAGGTAGATCTACAATCACCAACTTAACAGAATTTAATATCAAACACCTTATGTACAGTAGAATCTGGAAATGAAGTGGATGTGATTGCTACAGTTTTCAGAAAATCAAATGATACAATCTTTCTAAAATTAAAGGCTCATGGTTTCCAAATAAGCTCTTTAATGTGGGTTAAATCTTCTTAACTGTACGACATTATTATGTTCTATTTAGGTCCGTGGTTTTCCATTAAATACCAATTAAAGCCTCTTTTGGTATCCCTCAAGGGAGCCAGCTTATTGGGAGCCTTATTGTTTATTCTACTATTAACGACGTTAATTATTTCTTTGAAAATCCATACATATCTGTTCACGCAGACGATATGAAAATGGTTAGACATACAAGTATATCATCTTCCTGAGACTGTCTACCACTGCAGGAAGATCTAGGTAGATTTTGTACTTGGTTTCAGAAGAATTTCCTTTAGCTTAATGTTAGTAAGTGTTGTGTTATAACTTATACCCGTAGGCTTGATATACTTTCAATCTATCCTGTTCCCTCAGTGAATAGTTGCCTGATCTACGAGTGTGTATTGTCTGTGTTAAGGAACTCAATTTCCGTTCTCACATTGATAACATGATAAAAAAAACTTACAACAGAAGCTGTTCCACGAACGTTTTTACGATTTGCTTTACGTGGACTTCCCTGGGATGATAGCCAAAACTTACCACCATGCACTGATCGACTGAAGATTATAAATTTACAAACCCTTTCTATATGCCGAAATGGTGCCGATATTGTCTTTATTCATCAGATCTTAGTTGGTAATGTTGATTGTCCTGTTCTATTTCAACTTATCTCTTTAAACACCGACCGATGTAATCATAGGTCTGTGTAACTTGAAGCAATGTCCGTGAAGCTAGCCCCTTTTCGACTACCACTTTAGTAAACTGTCCCTCAAGAACATTTTCTTCAACCGCTCCCACCATTTAGTTGTTGTCTTTGTTTTTAAGTGTTAGTTTTAAATCTAGAATATAAACATGCTTTTAACGAGCTTTAATAAATCTGTCCAGAATTGGAACGGGCCTCAAATTATATCTAAATGGAATTCCTAAAGGCAGATGACTTACTGTCAGTTGAAATACAAGGGTGCCAGATATGGTGAAGGCAGAACCGAAAACACATTTGTTCCAGATTTTTTTTATTTGTTTTGGAGGTTGCTGTCAGGCGCAACTATTGATTTATTGGGCAAGCACGACAGCTCAAACAAACTACTTACTTTACTGCTGCATTCTTCGGTTTCACAGAGTGACTTTCCTCCTGTGATGACGATCTCAGATGTTTACCAATAATATTTGTAAACCATCTCCAGTCAGCCTTCAGAGAAGGAAGAAAAAATGCCACGATTTGGATTCATCTTTGTCCAGAGTCCTTAGAGTTTTGCCATTATTGTACATACGAGTATTTCTAAAACAAGTACGATTGCCTGCAAAAATGGTTATCACAAATAGAGACAGCCCCAAAGCCGGATTCTGAGAAGACTTGGTGTGATCGGCCAGCTCAACAAAAATATAATTTGCAGAGAACCAGGCAGCATCCAATTCATCAGATTCAGATAAAGCTTGAGTTTTGGCATTATTTTGCAAGAGGTCAATGACTGATAATAACTTGGGTGCGTCATGGCATCATTTCCACTGAGAAATAAACATCAGTTTCAACTGACGATTTTAGGACAAAACTCGAATGCTTTTCATAAAACCTCAGCTCTGGTCAAACTTGACCCATTAAGCTTTTGAATCTATCAAAGTGTTTAACTTCAATCTTGTACCTACACTGTAGCAATTTAAAACTCCCCAATAACATTTTCCTCTTAAGAACTGTCCTTAGTTAGTATAAGCAAATAGGGCCTACCCTAAACCATGAACACATCCTAAACCTCCTACTTGCTAAAATACAGGATCTCTTCAAACTCACATGGTGATGACACTTTTACTCCAGCCTTCAACATTCAGACACGTATCCCATTTTATTTTCTCGACTTAAACGTGACGAAGATAGAAGAACTCTCCATATCTACCCTTTTCCATTTTAACTTTGCTTGTTTTTCCACTGATATCCAGATCGTAGCACAAAACAAAAGCAACACAATTGCCATATTTTAAAGCCGTCCCGTCCTTTCACTATCAATTGATTACAGTTGCAAGGATGGCAGAAGAAATAAAAAAGAAAAAAAAAAACGTCTTCTGCCTACATACTTCAATAAACGGTACATCAACCAAAAAATTACTTCGAATAAAAGCTTTTATTATATTTTTTCTATTCTACTCCCTTTTTTCGGAGGTAGGTGTGTATGCATGTAGGTGTGGATGCATGTAGGTATGTATGTATAGGAACCTATTTAAGGACGAAGAAACTCTGTTTGATTCATGCGAGTATCCTTTCTGAATTTTGTTGTTTTTTTCTTTGTTTTTTCATTTTGTATGCCTAAAATCTTAAAATTTCATTTCGTTGTGTGTTCGTTCTTGTTTCACAGAGGGAAGTGGAAAGAAATAGACACAAAGAAAAAGAGAAAAACAAATAAAACTGGAATAAGCTAACAAAATGAAGCAAATGAAGATAGATGGAGGATATGGAAAGGAAGCATAAATTTACAGGCATACAATACAATTGTCAATATGGAACCACTCTCTTCCTCTTTCTCTATCAATTATTTAAAGTCCAAGTGACCAAAAAGAAAAAATAAACAGAATTCCCATCTGGCAATTGAATGTAAACCGATCTTAGCTTTTCAGGGAAAAGGAAAAGCAAACAAAAAAACTCGGAATGAATGGCAAAGTTAAAGGACAACAAAAATTAAATGAAATGAAGAAAATTTGAAGGGAAACTTCACTGTATTTCTTCGTTCTCACATTAAAATACATTAGCCATGGTTTAAAGAAATAAAATAACAACAACAATAAAAATAAAATAAAACCACTCACGTGCACTCGTATTCATTCCAAAGGTCCACACACTCGAACGGATCCGGGCATATAACATTTGAACAAGGCTTATTCGATGGACAGTTCTTTTCCAGATTCCTTGCCATTGTCGCCTGACCCCACTGGGTGCCATTCATTGCTGGTGGCAATGGCAGATGCTTTCCCTCCAATCTATTAAATATACAAGAGAAGCCATTTTATTTTTGGAAAAACCTATAAATCAGTTGGAAAACCTCACCTGATATCATCCAGACAACTCTTCTGATAGTCCGCATACACTTCGAAAGTTCTCACCCCGGTGTATTCGGCTTTACCACCAGCGTACACACCCTCTTGCTTGTCAACCAGCAGCCATTGATGTCCTTCAAAAATAAAGGTCTCGTTGTAACGTCGGCCCTCTCCGCCGTCTAATTCCAAAGTTGCCGCTGAACCGTAGCGATTAATGCGCACCACATGCCATTGTCCATCATCAACGGTTATTGCATTTAACCACAAGTCCCTCTCTTCGGTGCGTAACGAATTTAAATTATACCGGAAATGCAGGCGGGCTTCTTTAATTTCCAAAATGCCATATTCCCGATTATGCTGGTCACTCACACGGAACAGCTCGCCATGTTGTTCCCGTGTTCGGAATCTCAATTGTATCTGAGTGCTATACCGGTCTGGTTCGAAACTTAACGCATATTTCACATAGCTCTGCTGTTTGAACGTGGTCGGAATTGTTGGTATATTGCAAGCGGGTCCAGTCCACCCGGGTCGACATTGACACCGTGCTTCGGTCAAACTACCCACACAATTGCCATGCTCCCAGCAACGTGCTGTTTGTTCGCTTTGTGCACAAACATCCTCTGTTTGAGGGCAGCCGGCAACACTATTTCTTGACAGACCTGGATGTGCCAAATCATACAATTTACTATTATGCACCACATTTCGTATGCATCCATCAAAACCTTTCGATGTTGGAGCATAGTGCCAGAAATACAATGACTGATCGAATTGCTCACGATAAAGGCCACCAATTTGTAGAGGAGCGTTCACATTCAAATACTCATTGAATGGGGGTATCTGTCCACGTGCCTGACACGACATATCATCGAATTCTGGCGGTGTACCATCCTCCATTTCGGTTACCTCAGCTGACTTGCAGAAATCTACAACCATACGAATGTTCTCCGTATCCCAAAACAAATCAATGCGATGCCATTCACCGTCGTCTAAAGTTTTCTTTGTCTTCACCCTTAACTCCAAAGTGCCAGATCCGAAGTCGATCAACAGCCGTGGGAAACCGCGTTCCAATTCAAGTGACACAAAATCCGATATTAACATTTCATCTCGTTCTGGCGGCACTATTGGACCATTATACAAAATCAGACCGTCCGGCTTGCGAGTTATGAACTCTAGATTTAAATGTGATGCATCGCACATTTCCAAAGGTGGATACCATGCCCATCCATTGCCACGGAAACTTCTTGTCGTTTGCTGACATCGTGGTCCAGTGTATCCAGCTGGGCAGGAGCAATGCGGTCCGTAACGTGTCTCAATGCATCTTCCACCATTATAACAAGGTGTATTGCGACACGATTCACCTTTGCTGAAATTTCTCGCTCCACATGTACACTCGGCCAGTGTGTCCACCCTCACACCCACCAATGAGGTTTTATTCGCATTAACCATATACGGTAGAGTACTGATGTCTAGCGTATTCGTACATGAGCCTTCACACATTTGATTTTCATACAAACACTCGTCAATGCCCACCATTGTAATATTGATGCCCACATCTTTTTCAATTTCCTCTCTATGCATCAATACGATGCCATTTAGTCTGACCGGCTTGTAGTACGGTGAACCATGGGCCGAGAATCGTACGTCGGTTAATGGTGGATGACGTCTTTTTAACTGTACACTGAATATGTCCACATTCTCTCGGTCAGTGTTGAGCAGATCGGCCAACTTATCACGGAACCTGTCCAACTTACTACGTGACAAACTCTGTGTTCGATAATTCCAGACACGGATAAAGTCCTCGTCTGATATACCAGATATCCTTACTGAACCCGAATTAATAACTGCCTCATGAGGTATTTCACGCACCGTCACTGTTATATTGGCTGGCACATCTGTTTGGGTATGCTTTCGGTCGTACACTTTAAATCTTAAATGGTAGCGTCCTTCCCTGGTACCGGCTCGCATTGTTACCATACCAGAATCTTCGTCGAGTTTGAAACGTGGATGCTCCTGTGCTTCCCAATAGAATTTCTTGTCTGGCAAATCCCAATCGTCCAAATCATAGACATATACACGTCCCACTTGGGTATCTGGCGATTGTCCTTGATAGTTGTAGACGAATATATCCTTTGAACCAGGTTGCATCTTATTATCGTTCACATCACCAATAACAACCGTTAGTGTACTGGTACCAGTCATTGCTGGACTACCATGGTCCTTAATCACAATCGGGATTAGATATTCCTTCTGTTGTTCACGGTCGAAGGAACGTAGAGATGAGACCACTGCCATGCCATCACCATTGGCACCCTCTAAAAAAAAGGCGAAAAAGAAAACACAAAAACCAAAATGAAAGGTATGACTTGATAAAATGTGAACAAGAGAAATCAGCTTGGGTCATTCTCCGGAACTGTATACCAAGGTGAACGGTATTTCTGTTCCAGAAACGGACAATAATACCAAAGTATCCTGAATAAAGATACGTACTACATACTCGTAGTGAATCTGCTATCTGGTATTTAGCCAGAAGCAATTTGCAAATTACGATTCTAGGAAAAAATTTTCGGCTTTCCTCATGCGGTTTTGTGCCAGGATGTGACTGAAGAAGTGAAGTGATTGCCACTTGTTGTGCGAAACGAAACCTGGTCCCTGTCGGATAGCACTTGGGTTCCTGAGATATTTTTGTTGGTGTGCATATGTCAGTTTGCTGATGTGCCTATTTTATACCCTATAATAGTATGTCCAATAATTTAATGCGATTAAACTTTAATTTAACGAATACGAGCATTGTTTGTATGGATGTGAGTACATAGGAGTATTTTGGTTTTGTGGAAAGAATAAGAGTAGGATAAATATCCAAGGTAGGAAATTAAGCAATGCCTACGTGAATTGTATTCAAATTCATACGTGTCTTCAAAAAAAGGATTACGTGGATTTATAAAGGTCATACTTCAGTGAATACCATGTAGGAGGAAACAGTAAAACAAGGAATTTAAGCTGGACACATGGGCAAACAGTGACTTGTTTG
The DNA here is from genome assembly GCA_949129095.1 of Volucella bombylans. Classification (NCBI taxonomy): domain Eukaryota; kingdom Metazoa; phylum Arthropoda; class Insecta; order Diptera; family Syrphidae; genus Volucella; species Volucella bombylans. The sequence goes on from OX422144.1 coordinate 97,172,713, forward strand.
ACATAATGTCACTTTGAATACCTACAAGACACAAATTTGGAGAGATGTACAAAAGTACAAGCATCTTTCAAAAGATAAACATCTGTCAGTCCGTACAAAGTGTTAGAAACTTTTAGGAAGGACTACGAGTACTGATCGTACTCACTACTGACCACAATGCCGCAAAAGCTTAAAGAAGATGGTATTACGAAACCGGTCATAGCAAGATTATATTTTGACGCTAAAATAACAACAACGAAGGAGCCACAGGCGTCAGCAATAAGTCCCACACTGTTAAGTTACAAGTAAACAAGCAAACTTCAACTTCACTTCACTACTTCAATAACTCCCTTAAAATTGACTTCAAAAACGTAAAAAAGGCAAACGGCAAACAAATAAAATCTCATACTCACTTTGATCCTGTTCGACCTTGAAAGATGCTCTTATAATATCATCTGCGCCGGGATCTAATCTAAATTGGAATGGTGGTCCATTACTCTTTGATCGATCATCATCGTCTGTTGCCAATATTTCGACCACTTTGCGTGGCGGCACATGCTCCGGTAGTACAGGCCTATAGTCCTTTAGGAATTTCGGAGCGTTATCATTTATATCTTGTACAATCACAGTCAAAGTTGCTGTCGCCGTCTTCGGTGGTATACCATCGTCGATGGCCAATATCTTCACCTGATGCCTTGGCACCACTTCACGATCCAACGATCGCTGTATTGACACTGAACCATTTTGATTTATTGAAAACTGCCTCTGACGATCCGATGAACGATCAATCGAATATGACACTTTACTCTTGCCACCCTGATCCGGATCGGTTGCCTTGAATTTCTCCAATTCGGTACCAACTTTTGTATCCTCATACACAGATACTTCGATGTTGGCCCGTTCAAAGTGCGGTTTATTGTCATTGATGTCACGCAGTTTCACCACAACCCATGAGTAAGCAACATGATATTTATCATTGTCATTGTCTTCACCCTTGTCGTTTACTTGAATACGAAAACGAAAACCATTGCTCTGCAATTGGTCCTCATAGTCAAGGGGTTGAACAATTTTCAAACTGCCCGTACCATCATTGTTTCGCACCATTGTAAATTTATCAGCTCCATAGCCACTGTTATCAATCACTTTGTACTGGAATTTATTTGTCTCATCCTCATCGTGTACTGTCACAGTTAAAATGGGCATCTCCGGCAGGCTAGTACCATCTGTTTCATCTACCTCTGTAAACCATTCGTCCTTTGTAAATTGTGGCGGCATATCGTTTATGTCCTTAACACGTATCGATGCTGTACCCGTACCCTTTAAGCCACCACCATCCATTGCTACCACTTGTATTGAATAGTCAGGGGTACGTTCTCTGTCCAAACAGCAGACGGCTGTTTTGATAACTCCTGTTTCCGGTTCGATTTCAAAGATAGGCGAACCGGTTTCCTCCTCGATGACATTCTTTTCAATGGAATAAACCAGTTTGGCATTGAGTCCCTCGTTGGGATCATCATAATCGACTGCTGTCATTGTCATAACAACCATTCCGGCGGTACCATTTTCAGTGACATTACCAAAATACACACCCTGTGGAAAGATTGGTGCATTGTCGTTGATGTCCTTTAAATTAACTTGCACATCTGCATAGCCAACTAAACCTTCACCGCCTTCGTCTTGTGCGAACACTGTAAATCGCCATTGGGGTCGTCCATTGGGCTGATCACGATCCAAGGGCTGTAAGACAAGAAATGGTAAAAAAATTTAACTTTTGCTCATGGAAAAAATCTGTTTCAGGATGTTCTCTCAAGTATGTATGCATATGTGTTCGTATGTGCAGTGGAGTTATGAACATGTACACACATGGTGGGGAAGGATGTGCACGTTTGAGTGCATAAACTATGGCAGGACATGATAGTGGGTAACGCCCTGCGTGTTGGATTGTCGAAGCCATATACCAGAGATGAGTGCTGGGGATGGCTCAAATTGTATAAAGGGGAAGAATCTAGAGGGTGTAAAATATTCATGGCTGGGAGGATGTGTTTCCGTCTAGTGCTTGACGCTTTATGCGATGAGTGGGAAAAACCGGGTGAGGGATACATATGTTTTGTTTTTTTTTATTTAACAACTGAGAACGACTGCTTGAAATAAATTGTAGCCATATACTACCTGCTTGAGTCATTTATTTTAATTGAGTACTACAAAAGATTGGTGATGTACTTGAACTGGCCATACTTTGTTGATAAGCTCAAGCAGCATTCGAAGAAACAACGTGATATCAACACCATTGCGCACCAGCGGCGTATTGTTCTAATATGAACAAGAAGAGTTGATGTAAAGTTTAGTGTTAATACAGACACACCGAAATTAAGACAGTTTAACGAAACATAGCTGGAACTCAACAAAAGATTAACAAAAGCTTCTATATGGAAAAAACAAAAATGCGGTATTAAGTTTTGTTTAATGAAACCATTTGCTAGACTGAAAGGTACAAGAGCTTATTTGGCTCCTAAGCTCAGCCGTATGTTAGTAATGAACAATTTGTGGTAGTTAACAATTTCAAAATGTATTTAATTCAGGTATTTTAAAAAATGAATGTTTGCACTCAAACAAATAAATGTACTTTTCATCAATACTCTGAAGAGGTACTAGCTGAAGACTTAAACAAAATACGAACAAATAAGTGGTCAATAAGAAAACTAGTCGGGAGTTATGACGTGGCAGAGTTATCGAAAAGCCTAGAAAAATGGGTTCCGAGACAGTCCTGAGTGCAGTTGAAGAAACTAGCTAATAAATCTGGTGAAATGCGGATTTCCACAGAAACCGACGGACCTATTAAATACGGTTCAAAAAAATTATACAGGATGACAAAAGAGAGACACCATTCAAAAATGTCCTGCCAGGTAAAAAGTGGTATTACGATTTTCTTAAGCGCCACCCGGAACTGTCTCTTAGATCGACTGAGGGACTTTCAAAAGGACGAGCTATCGTCACGGAAGAATCAATAAGAAAGTGGTTCCGAGAGTAAAAGGAACATTTGGAGGAAACAAAATATTTATCCAGAATTTTTAATGGCGATGACACGTCTTTCTGTCTATCACCAAAATCAAGTCTTGTTTTGGCTCTGAAGGAAAAACTGAAAAAACCTTTATAAGGTCAGCTGTGCAACGACAAGGAGACAATCATTGTACTTTTGCTTTTTAGTGCTGATGGGCAAACATTGCCATCTATGGTTGTATTTCCCGTGATTAAAATCATGCCAGATGAATGGGTACTAGGGAGTTTAGAAAGTAGCTGGATGCGTTCAGAAACATTTTTCGAATACATAGCCAATAGTTTTAATGACTGGGTGAATAAACGAAATATCAAAAGGCCAGTATTATTACTGGTCGATGGTCCAAGTCACAGTTGACGATGGAGCTCAGCGATTTTTGTCGCGATAATGGGACCATTTTATATGCACTCCTCCCAAATACCACTCATATTACCCAACCACCCGATGTGGGTGTCTTTAAGGGCCTCAAAACTGACTACAACACACTGTGCATAGATGGCAGACTATTCCGGGTAACGCTGGCAAAAGTGTTGCCAAAGTAACCTTTTGTGAAGTTTTGAAATTCGTGTTAGATGGCTCGGATAGAACACAAACAATCAAAAATGCCTTCCGGAAGTGTGGCATATACCCCTTTAATCCAAATTAGTTTTGCATTACTTTTGTCAGTACTGGCAGATCAGTTGTTAAGATAGGTGCATTTTTATCAAAACGATGGCTTTAACAGAAAAGCAAAAAATTGACATAATTGTTTATAAAAAGCAAAATATGAAAAATGTTGCAATCTGCAGCAAAATTAAGTGCAACGAGTGATCGGTAGGAAGAGTTTAGTGCTCCAGTCAGGCAGCGGACGTTCAAGGAAGACGAATGAGCGTGAGGACATAAATTTAGTCCGAATATCTCTGCGCAATCGTTTTAAAACTGCTCCAGAAATTACGGCAGAGCTAAAAGCTGTTCATAATGTGAAAATAAGTATCTCAACTGTAAAACGTCGTTTAAAGGAAAATAATTTACATGCCAGACAAGCTGTAAAAAACCGCTTCTTAAAGCGAAAATGCGGTCTACGCGACTAAATTGGTGTAAAGAAAGGGCAAATTGGACAGTAAATGATTGACCTAAAATAATTTTCTCTCATGAAAGCAAAATAAATTTGATTGATAGAATGAACGATACAGTGATGAATGTGTACAAAGTACTGTAAAGCATTCGCCATGCATTATGGTTTGGTGAGCAATAACCAGTCATGGTGTTGGAGAACTTATATTTCTAAAAGGTAGTGTAAACTCGGCACCTTACATAGAAATTATAAAAAAGGCGTTTTGCGCACAATCAAGGCTTTAACTGAACACGTAGAAACAGTGGTCTTTCAAGATGATTCTGCACCATGTCATCGATAAGGACAGATTGGACATTTTCTTATATTTGTTAAATTCTCTTGAAAAAATTAACATTAATTAACTTTTTTTCTTTGCATAGGTTAAGGAATATAAAGATAGTTTGGGGATAGAGACTCTACTATGGCCTGGAAACAGCCCAGACCTCAATCCCATTGAAAACCTTTGGTCCATTATAAAGGGAAAAATAAAAAATACGCCGTCATAAGCCCAGTAATATTCAAAAACTAGAGGACATTATTAAATTTACTTGGTACAATGAAATATCACCAGAGCTAATAAAAAAATTATATGAAAGCATGCCTGTTAATTTTATTACTTTTCACGATGAAGTTTTAACATAGAAAAATACCTTTTTTATAGAATACAGTTAAAAATAAATAGTTGAATGTAATAATAACATTACAACATAAAATCGGCTTTTTTTTAGCATAAGTGTAGAAAAACATCAAAATGAACAAATCTTAACACTATCGGAGTCCTGTTTCTATAAAACAAAAAAAGTTATAAATGTCATTAAAGATGATCTAATATAAAAAAAAAACATTGATATCGATACAGTTATGGATGTAATTGAAAAGCTAGAGAAAACATATCTAGGTGAACCTGCCCCCAAACGAAGCAATAACAGGAACATACATTATAGATGAAGCAAGAGAATTACAAAGAATGCCTTCAGATGTTATTATTTCAATGCCGCCACCAATATCCGGAAGTAATCCATTCTCGAAATCTTACAAAACGCAGAAGAAATTTTATCAACACCTATACCAGAGTTGGCAGATGAATCGATTTTTGAAGTTTTGGAAAAAGCAGAAGTAGTCCTGTCAATACCGATTGGTAGGACCATTGAATATTGTAGGTACTTTGATTTTAATCAAATCGGTTTTTTTCTTAGCGCACTCATCACGGCGATCATCTAATTCATTCTCAGTTATTGATGAAATAATGAAAAATGTTGGAGATGAAAAACAAATTGGTTTGTACCTATCTTATAGGTACCTGTACCCAGTTTAAATTTGTAATCTTTAAACTCCTTAAATTAAATACAGTTCAACCCACGCCATCTACCTCCGGTTCAGCCAGCCCTGCTTTCCAAAAACACCTTTACTATCCAGATTTGTTTCCAAAATCAGCCAAATATGATCATACCTAACTACCTTGCGGTATTTTATCCGTGGCATGGAAAGAATTCTTCAATAAAAAGAGCAAAAAAAAGCTGAGGATATTGAATTTAAGAAAGGAAATTGGTTGGAAGCCGAAAACAAGAAACTGACCGGAAGGGCAAGACAGATCAAAAAAATTAATCTCCAAAATTAGATGATCCAATTGCGATGCAGAGCTGATTTCCGATGTTGAAGACAACGATTTAAAGAATATTGGCTGTGATACGTGTACAAAGTGGTTTCATTTGAAATGTAAAATTTTTTGCCGGAGAATGCTTTAATGTTTTGATTAAAATGCATTTTTTTTTTAAATAAAGGGTTTTCCAATAGGGACTTGACAAATTTGAATTTAATTTGTGAACGCACTCTTTCATTAATCATCAAAGAGTCACTGTCAATTTATTCAGTAAACTCAACATTTTCATCATGGTAAAGTACACGAACGAACAACGTCTGCAAATTATAAAAATTTTCTATTCAGAGTCGGTGACTGCAACTTTAAAAGCGTTTAGTTCAAAAATTTGAGTCTACATATTCATTGTGTGATGTTGCAGTGTCAGTGAGACAACGGGTTGGTCGAAGTGTCGAAAATATCGCTGCCGTTCAGGCTTCCGTAGCAAACGATCCAAATCAGTCAATTCCACGGCGTTCTCAAGAATTGGACTCGTTCAGACCACATTATGGCGTATTTTGCGTAAGGATCTTGGTTTACACCCATACAAGATTAAGCTGACTCAAGAATTGAAGCCGATGGACCATTTGAAGCGACATACGTTCTCCGATTGGGTTCTGGAGAAGATGCGCCAAGATGATGAATTTCATCGCAAAATCATCTTCAGTGACGAAGCTCATTTTTGGCTCAATGGGTTCGTCAATAAGCAAAATATGCGTTATTGGTCGGGTGAAAATTCACATGTGCTTCATGAATCACCACTTCATCCACATAAAATAACTGTGCATGGTGCAGTTTGCATGCCGGCGGCGTTATTGGGTCATATTTTTTCGACGACGATAACGATCGGCACGTTACTGTGAATGGTCAATGTTATCGCGCCATGATAACCGATTATTTTTGGCCCGAATTGGAAGATATGGACTTGGACGATATGTGGTTTCAACAGGATGATGCCACAAGCCATACATCAGATGCTACAATCGATTTATTGAAGAGCAAGTATGGTGAGCGTGTTATCTCAAGACATGGGCCAGTCGATTGGCCCCCTCGTTCGTGCGATTTAACGCCGCTTGACTATTTTCTGTGGGGCTACGTTAAGTCATTGGTTTATGCCAACACGCCGACGAAGTTGGAAGAGCTCAGAGCCAACATTGAACGCGGAATAGCGGCCATTTCGGCCGAAATGTGTGGCCGATCGTTGAAAATTGGGTCCTACGAATCGACCGCTGCAAACGTGCCCGCGGTGGCCATATGAACGAAGTCGAGTTCCATTCATAAATGTTTTGATTGTACTTCAAGCGGATAATAAAGTTTTTGAAATATCTCAAATAGTTTGCGTTTTATTTAAAAAAAAAAATTGTCAAGTCTTTATTGGAGAACCCAATACCGATTCTGGTTTATATTATATTTGTTTAATGAATTCATTGTTTATTTTTTATGTTTCTATGTTAAAATACATATATTTACATCATTTTTTGTTGGTTTTTCTTTGTGTTACTTAAAAACAATTTAATAAAAATACCAACTCAATTTTGAGGCATATATAACTGTACCCATATAACTGAAATAAATGTTCGTTTTGATTTTTTACTATTTAATTAATGACTTTTGTTATTAAATATGGAAAAGTTTCTTAACTTAATATTTTTGTTGTTGTTAGAACGATAAAAATGTAGAAATGGTAATTGGGCTGACTACTGGAGCTGACGGGGCTGACTACGCGCAAATCATAAGCTTTTCACTTATTTTGTAAATACTTAGTTTGCATTAGATAGCTCATATCCCTATTAGTATTTTCCAATCTACAGACTTCAAACATTCAGAAGAACCAAATACTTGATTAAATAATTGTAGAATGAATTCTTAAGGATCAATTACACACCAAAAAAAAAAATGTTAAGGGGCTGACTACAGGTGCCATCACATTGGTGACGTATGAAGGATATAGCACAATAGTAACAATTTTGTAATCAACATCAGAGATGAACCCAAAGAGCGTCGACTGCATTAGCTTTACACTTTCGAAATGTATGAGTTATAATGCTATGGCTCTTCAAATCTTGATCATTGCCGCCAACGGATTAAAGCCGATGAAAAACCACCATAATTAGTACACTGTTTCAGTGGCTTGATATTGACGAACATACCGAATGTGTCGCAGTCGAAGCACAATGACAATGCAGATACGGTGAAGGAATATGCAGGTTTATAAAAGAAGAAGAAAGTAAAATCCGCAAATATTGTAAAATGGAATTCCGGTTCTAGCTTGTAATCTGATGCCATATAGTTAAGTAAGTGAGTAAGTAAAGAAAGCAAACAAGAAGAGATATTTCTCACAGAGATCATATTTACGACGGGATTTTGACACTACACTGATTCCTAATGCATCAGCTCCACATTTTCAATTTTATTCTAAATTCGACCTCCGCCTTTCAAAAGTAAAAATAGAGGATATTTTTCGGCAAATATATATATAATAAGATGGTATTTTTTCGGTAACATTGTTCAGAGAAACCACAATAATCAAGAAGATTAGAATTCGCTGCAAATAGCAGACATTAAATATGGGTTCTCCAGTACCATTGCGGTATACTCCTACAATTCCTGGACGGCTTTCAAGTTTTTAACAATAAGTAGAGAAAAACCAAATGAACAACAATTTCTCATTCTAAAATGAGAAATCACTGTTCTGCATGCAAAGTTACCATTTAATTTTAATCTCTACATTTTATATACGCCCGTGCTAACTTCTATTCGCCTTTTATACAATTCCACGAGTTGAAAGTTTTCGCTTAAATTTGCTGCATGGAATAGTTTCCAATTCATGAATAAACTACTCTTTCACGTGGCAGTGTTGAATAGAAATTGTAGAGCAGCTCATGAAAGTTTCAAAAATTAAAAAATGGACACTTCCAGCTATCGTTGCTCAAAATAACCTAAAACAAAACAACAACAAAAATAAGAATCTTTGACGCGCCTGCTGCCTGAAAAACAAAACCGCTTCCGGTCACCATCTCGTTCGCAGATCATTTCTAAAAAAAATTCTATACTTTTTCAGTCTGACTTTTTTAATTGAAGAGAAAAAAGAAAAACAAATCACTTATTTCTCCCACAATCCCGCAGAATAAAAAGGACTCAGCCTGTTTCCAACCGTTGGCAGCTGGTTTTTAATTACGCCGACCTATTGTTTCCTATCGTTGGCTTTAACCAACCCAAATACACATACATTGACACAGAGATGCTCAGATGCATACCATATTTATACAATCGGTTAGATTTAAAAATTAATTCGTTGGGTCAGGTCCTGGGGTACTCGTAGCACTTCAGCTACTGCTACAGATAGAAAGGATTTCTCTAATTCTCCATTTTAATACGAGTAGTGTCAGCTGTCGCTTTGTTTTTAGTTGCCACGTTTTTCTTCTAGCTTTGTTGATGGTTTTGGATTTTTTTTTTGTTCCCAGCCCGTCTGTTCTATCTGTTTATTGCCGTGTATCTTTTTGAAATTGAGCATGAGATACGACAAGTATTCGTACAACTGAAAATTGCGAAGCATTCAATTGTGGTTTTATATCAGCTAGTAGCACCAGATGACGCCACATGCCCGCACATACTCGTATATATCTGCATGAGTTGTTTGGCTTCCGAATGCGCCCTAAAAAACAATACTAGCCGGTTTTGTGAATACACCAAATGGTAGTGCCTCGTTGGAGGCAAAGTTCTAATCCAAAAAGCTGGATTTAGTCATTCCAGTGAGGATGAATGTGAATGGGGATGTGAATACGAAATGGCGGACGCAAGAGGCAACCATCTAATTGAAATTAAATGACAGTTACGAAGCCATAATTTCTAATGATGTGCATGCAGCCAGTGCAATGCACATGACGTCACCAATCAGGATACACCATAACATGGGATTTTTGTCGTTGGTTTGCCGAACGTCGACCGGAAGTAGTATCCTGTCGAGTGTTTTTCTACCTAGTTGTACGGTTGTCATCGGTGTCAGGAAATGTCGGCATACAAATACGAATATGTACATGGCCCGGTATGTCACCATAACTGTAGGCACTTGGTTAGGTATTTATGGAGGTCGAAAACGGGGTAAACGCCGGACCACTAAGGCAAGAATAAATACGTATGTATGTAAGTACAATATTTTCGAGAGAATTTTTACCCAACGAGGTGGGAAACAGCCGACAGATAATTGGCCTAAATCGGCTAAATATTGCCAAGAGGTCGTGATTGGGAAATTTATATCTCGTCTAGGTACACACGACTCTTTGTTTTTAGGCGCGTTTGCTTTTTGGATCTTTTTTGTCAGCCATCGTCGTTGTTAGTTTGTTTGTTTTTTCTTACTCTCACTCTTTTGGCGACCGCCAGACATTCTGGCGCTGCGAACTTGTGTCTTGTTTCGTTGTTTCTATTAATGCGAAAACATTTAAAGGGGGTTTCGAATATTTATCTGTTTACGTAGAAAATTAACCCTATCCCGTAGAGAATCTGAAAGATACCACGTGCGGGGAGATGAGTTGTTTATTGATTCACATGGTCCATCGACATGCTGGGTTGTTTTGGCGTAGGTCTTAACAAATTTCCACTCGACTGGAAACCCTTTTAATTTTGCAAGAAGGACGTGCGGTGGTTTTTATAGTCATGCAGGTCGTTTTTTTTTTTTGGTGAAAAGTGGTATTGTGGAAGGACTAAAGGTTTAAATTCCAGGAACAGGGTCGGTCTTTGTTTATAGTTAGTCATGTTGTGGTACTTTTTATGGGGTTTCAGAAGAATTAATTGTTTCTCTAGAAACGTGTTGGCTTCGCAGAACCTTGTAATCGAGGATGAAAAAGCGACGGAATCACTTTGCAGTTGAGAGGATCTAATATTATTACATTGTGCCATGGCATTATATAAGTCATTTCGGAATGTTCACACAATTGCTGTTGATTAATTGAGAGATGCGAGAGGTAGAATTAGTTGGATAGCCCAGATCGATTTGCTTGTTTTTAACTACCATCAACCATCGACACATAAGAAATCAGATAAAGCCGCCTATTGTAAGAGATTTCCTCAGAAAAGGTACAGTTGGTAACATTTTATTTTAATTAAAAGAACGACCAATATTAAACCAAACCGAAATCAATCTCTCAAGAGACCGCAAATTACGCAAATGAGATTATTGACCGATTTTATGTCCGTAACTATAAATCAAACTACTATTTTGAATTTGAGTAAATCTTTATAAATTTTACCTCATATCTAGACTTGTACTGAACCTTGAAGGAGTGACATCTTCCAAAAGGTTTTTGTCAGGTAAATATTGAGAACGAATGTAACTGAGCATATTATAGCTCTGCGATTTTAGGATCCTCTTCATACCTCCACGCGGCAGCATACTCGTATAAGAATTTGTTCGAAGATCGTGAAGGGAAACGACTTTTATGATAAACCTAAGATTGATGTGGAGATTGTAATGAGAGATTCCATTAGCAATATAGAATGCGATAAGGCATGGACTCAAATAGATAATGAGTGTGCAAGGCCTTGAGATCGAAGTGACAATGATGAGCAGTTTGGAGGTTAGGTTTCCAAGTACCGGACCAGATAGACAATACTACGAGCTGGGGATAGTTTCAAAGTTACCACCCGTTGTAAGCTGGGGGCCAATATCGATCCATCATATTAATACAGGTCTAGTACGTCTTCGTACTGTGTTCCTTAGTGGGTCATCGCCCAATTATTACGGCTTCTTCCATTAATAACGTAGCCTAATAAAAAGCGGATATAGAGCAGACAGTGGTCTTATCGTAAACATTTTCAGATGACGCCACCGAAGTTTGCTACGATTTGACCAGTTACAAGCTGCCGGTCATAGATCGTGTCGAAGGCAGGACCACCATTAGTCCACACCAGGACTTAAATTATAGTACCGTGGGAGTCAGGGCCAGCCGGACTTCAGTCCATGGCTGACTTGTTAGAGGTAAGCCCCCTAATGTGTGCTTCACGGTAGCTGTGCTTGAAACCTAAAACGCAGGAAGGGTTTTTCAGTTGTTTTGACCCGATGTAGAGTTGCAAAATGTACTGGGTGTCGTGACCTTAAGATCGGCAAGATGTTTTAGGTCGGCCTCGACTCATACCAAGAGTGGAGCTTGTGCCCTCAACACAGATTCTATTTTGGTATCAAAGTGAATTGACGGAGAGCGATGGCTCCCACCAATTTATGGGCATTCCGTGACCTTAAGTCTACAGGACAGGCATTCACGACAATACATAAGAGACATCTCTGTTACTTAGTGGTAACCACTTCAAAATACCTACTTTACCCAGGTAAAACACTGGCAAAATTTGTAATCCCACAGCACGGCAAAAAGTGGGAGACCTTCTCATCTTAGGAATGAAGAAGACTACTGAAGATCAGAGAAAGATGTTGTCAAAATTGGATGGCACATTGACGGCACCCCTTCGGAAGTCTTCAAACTGATAGGGTTTATATATACATACATATATATACATATATAAAGTCGTTGTACAGTAAGGGTCTCCAATGTTGACAGCATTTATCGAGGATTTAAGAAAAGGCTTACTCTGGTGTACCCTGACCCATGTTAACAGAAATTGCTCTGTTAGTACTACTGGTCGAAACTTTGTGTAGGACTTTATCTTTAGAAGAAATACTATCTGGGCAGTATTGTCGGTATCTACAGCAACATCGGTTACGGATTCAACGACGGATATGGCTGTCACATGTTGAGCGAATGGACAGCACAGCTCCAGCCCAAAAAATATTTGATTCTAACCACATTCGACGACAAAGCATAAGACGAACGCATCGTAGTTAGTGGAAAGCTGCCACAGGCAACTTGGATTGCGTCAATGGAGGCGACTGGCAAAAGACATTGCGCGCTGAAAACGTAGCTACACACCATGTAAAATATCATGTTCAAACGGAGTTCGACATATTTATATTTTATCACTGCTTATTAAAGGATGAAGGTTGGATGCAGTGGAAATATTTTAGGCACTGAGACGTGTTAGCATGGCGATACCCATCAATTGTGGTTATTTTATCTCAAAGTGGAAACCATCGGGTACTGGTCGATTTGCGTCCGAAGTTGACTTGCCAATTTATAAGCGCGAGTGATGACCAGCAGACAAAAATAGCAGGAGTATATACGAGACAGCGGATGAATTCCACAGATGAGAACAACGGCAAAGTAAAATTCTAAGAATGAGCAAATAAGGCCTTATACGGGCTACTCCGACATATTTGGAACTCAGGCCGGTAAGAATTTCCGATATTAAGTCAGGGTGTTGGAAAAGAGATGAGGGCTAATGAGCCCTTATTGGACCATGGGAAAGAAAGTTAGTTTACGACAACAACCATCAGATACGGACGGGTCTACTGTTGACAACTCCTGCAAACAAAACAAGGAGAACGAACTTCGGACTTGCATGTTAGGTCCTTAATCGTGCAGCCGAACAAAGAGCGGAGGCCTGGACTGCTGCAAGAAATGCGATATGATGGGCCAGACAATAAGGGGATGAAAAACTGCGAAGTCTAACGCCTATTTGTTGTTAGAGGCAGGCTTAGGAAAGAAGTCTTGGTTTTCCGGCATGTGAACGAGCGCCTCGTAACAATCTGTATCAATGCTAAATTTGCCAACATTAGCCTCATACGCGCACGCCCTCGCAGAGGAGAAGATGACGACGCCATAGATTGCTTCTACAAGCTCTTGAACAAGACTTATGAGCAGTGAACTAGCTATGGTATTAAAATTGTCTCCGGCGACTTTAATGAAAAGCTAGGGAGACAGGGCATCAAAACTTCCCATAACAGATTCAGGCTAATCCACTTTGGATGGGGCGAAACATTGCCGTAGCTAGCACGTAGTTCCAGCATCTCGATATTTATAAGGGAATTTGGAGATCTTCTGACCAATCAGCCGTCAGCTAGATTGACCACACTACGAGCGATACAACTCACTCCTCCAGTAATATGGATGTCCCAATGCTCCGAGGGGCCAACATGGGCTCGGACCTTTACTTCGTTGTATCCAAGGTACGGTTGACAAGCTAATACTGTGAGGCTACAATTACAAGAGATCGCCAAATCCCTTTCCGATCGAGTTCCCTTAAGCTCTGAAGAAAACCAGTTGCAACATTGCCAAAAAGCTATCAGAGATGCCGCCTCTGATGGACTGGGTTTCAGAAGGATACCACAATGAAACCCCAGGTTTGACAACGAGTGGCGGTAAGCACACGCAATTAAGCCAGGGGAATACAAAGCGGCGCTGCACAGAAGGACTAGAGCTGCTTACGAGCTCTACGAGCAGAAGAGGAGGGACGAACACCGGCATCTCAGAAGAAGGAACACGAAAAGCGCGCCGTCGAGGAAATTAAGAGATTCTACTCCAGGAATGAGAATCGGAAGTTTTACCAAAAGGTAAAAAAAACATACCGCGGAGACAAACCCCGAACCCGAAGCCTGTAGAGACAAACAATGGAATATCGTAGTACAGTCGCAGTCGATGCTGAGAATTTGGAAAGAGCATTTCTGTAGATTGTATTTTTTCAACCTGGACAACAATTCCTTCCACCCGATCTGGATGGAATGAAAATAGTCATCTCTAATGTTAAGTCCAACAAAGCTGCTGGAGCGGATGGCGTGAGTACCCTCCTCTTCAAGGTGCATGCGATGACTTGGTAAGGAGCATACATACCTCATCTGTAAAATATGGTCGAACGAAAGTATGCCCGATGAATAGAACCTAAGCGTTTTTTGTTGATCCTCCAGAAAGGAGACCCTCTGAACTTCTTGACCTCCCCTACAAGATCCTACCTGCCATATGGTGTGAACTCCTTAAGCTGTTAGTCAACAACCTGATTGGTCCATATTAGTGTGGCCTTAGCCCAAGAAAGTCCACCATCGACCAAATATTCATACTACGGCAGATCTTGGAAAAAAACCCATGAGCTTCAAATCAATACACACCACCTATTCATCGATTTTAAGGCCACGTATGACAGCATCTATAGAAACGAGCTATACAGAGCAATGCCTAGTGTTTTGGCATCGCTGCGCTAGCTGGGTCATGTAGAGCGGATGAACACCTATGCTTCGGTACGAGAAATCTTGCAATCCACCCACGAGGGATAGCGTAGTAGAGTAAGACTGCCACTTAGGTAGCGCACGCAAGTGGAAGAAGACCTCAGCCAACGTAGTGTGCAAAACTGGAGGTAGCTAGCTATAGATCAAACTGACTGGAGACGCTTGTTGGTTCAGGCCCAGGTCCACCTCGGACTGTAGCGCCACCTTAAGTAAATAAGTAATTAGTGGATAATGGAAAGTGGCCAATATATTCATTTTCATTAGGATCGTTTGAATGATAGACGTAAGTTTTGTAAGTTTTATGAGGGCATCGTTGATTGGGTTTCGATTCGACTTTATTCTTTTCCTGTCTCATGTTCTAGTTCAGATTCTGGCCGAAGCCCACATGCTGTATCAACGGATTTTCGTTTGTGGTCGCTTATGCTCCTAAAAATGGACACCATTAGCAATGAACTTTGCTATCCAGAATAAAAGTAGCTTCATTCACAAAATGGATGTTGACGGCTTTACCAACTAGATGATTTAGAGCATATTTTTCCTTTTCGTGAGGAAGGAAATTTCAGTTCGGAGGGGCTTGACTGAAAGCCCATTTCTAGAGCATAAATTATCGATCATGTCCACAGGTACCTGCACTGTAGAGAAGACACTTCTTAGACAGAATCCAATAGACACTACGGCTATATCAACTACCTATATATTCCTGAGCGTGGATGTCAGAACCAACTTAGGCATGCTTGAAATGCTAGAGGTGTCGTATTTTCGGCTCAAATAGCATTTACAACACCGTCTATTGTACACAAAACTCGACTATTTACTTCACGCTTTATAACAGGAAAAAACTCAATTGGGGCTGTCGTGTGAGCCGTTGCAGTTTTTGGTAAATAAAGAACTCATTAGTAACTTTATTGGTAAATAAAGAACACATGTCTGAATAGAGCCTTTGTGATAAAAAGTTTGTAGCAAGTTCTGCCGAAAAATTCTTTAAAATTATGTCCCATACACTAGTTAGGCGTTTAATTGCAACAAAGCGCAAAAGTATAGTGGCAAGCATCTAGTTGAGCTTGTGCTAGGAGCCTCTAGTTTGACTACGATAGAACCATAGATGAACTGTATAAATAAGACCATTGAAATCCTGGAGAGAAGGTCCGGCGACGTGATTCTCGCCCGATCGATCACAACAAATGAAAACTGAGCAAAGCCATTAAGTTAGAGCTAAGGCTGACGGAGATAGGTATCTTCAAAGGCAGCGTGCTCACAGATAAAAAAATAAGAAACTAAGAACGATGATTGATGATTGATGACTGAACTCATTGAATGTTGCCGATTCTTTGGACGGGCATTATGTTAAGTACTTGATGATTGCCTTTCAGGCTCAATCTCCAAAGATGTGTGCAAGTGGCAGGGGACCACGATTGGCTTGGGGTTTAAATCTCAGATTGCATAAGGCAAACTAGGGTACAGCAAAAATTAATGTAAGGAAGCGTGGTCATATTCTCTCAAAAGTTACAATATTTTTATATGTCTGTTTATATGTGTAGCTAAAGAGATAAATTGACAGGAAAAATCATAACATATGGTAAACGCTCCCACTATCACTGGCCAAAATCTGATTTAATTTAACTGGTTCAACATTTTAACATTTGTACTCACCTTTAGAACGAAAATCTCTCCAGTTGTACGATTAATATCAAATTTGCTGTTGGCTGGATTATCCGGATCAATCCCCTGTCCAGTAAGAAAGTAAACAATATTCTGTGGTCGATCCTTGTCACCATCAGTTGCTGTTACCTGCATTAGAACAAAAATAAACATTATTATCGTTTTTACTTACATTCCGCAAACTATCACAACACAAGCAAACACCATTAAACTCCCTCTAAAAGCATTCAATTTTGTAATTGCATTAACCAGACAAAAACATGCAAAGTGCAAGAGTGCAAAAGTTACCGCTTGAAGCAAAATAGCAGCCAGAAGCCCAAACAAACGTGTAAATAAGCATTCAACAAAAACAAAAATAAATGTACGTAAATAAATAAACATCCAAAACCAACACATGCCAAGGTTAACTAAGAGTACATACAAAAAACGTCATGTGAAATTTTGGAAAATTCTTTTTCTCCACAACACATTCTTTCCGAACCACGGGCAACTTTAAAACCACCTCACCGCAGCAACATAACCCACGTGAAGGTAGAAAAGCTACACTCACCATTTTCAAACAAAATTTCTCAAAAAAAAACAAAAAAAAGACGGACACTTATCGTTATAGCTCAACATTCAAACATAAACTTATACTACATACCAACATACACACACTCAAATATGTAATTGTAAATTGTTAAGTAAAGTTTGCTTAAGTGAAATGTTAACATTTCCTTGCGAAGGTACATATATATACACAAATGTGTATGCGGAAAATTTGCGTCAGGTAAACTTCCAACCGTCCGTTATATTGTTGTGGATTTTGGCGCCATCAACATCAGTCCTTACCACTTTAAAACTGTAAATATGGAAATTTTGACGTCATCTCCGTCATTGGTGCATCGCCAACGATGCATTCCCCTGTGGTGTTTGGTAAATATTTGGGCTAACAGTAAAGGACCTGAATACCCACTTCAACCCCACGTCTACCTCATATTAGGAAAATCGATCCAGATGTTGTGCTTGCAACTGGTTTGCACTTGGTGAACTTTACTTATTTTTCAGAACATTTTCAGAACACAAGCTCAGATTGTGTCAGCCCATGTATAATTGCACATCCCTGCACTTGAAACGTATGCACAAGTGTTGCCGATGTTATTATTTTTATTCTGACTAGACAGTTTTTATTCTTAAAGTGGTATTCAATATTAAGGACAAAAGAATGCATGACATAAGGATGTACATCAAATATTTTGCCCGAAAACAACAATAAAAAAATTTTAGGATTTTAAATTTGGATTGTCTAGAAATTTTTTTAAAAATAAATTAGGTGTGGTAGTTTGCAAAGAGTCAAACTAGAAATCCAGATATTCCAGGTACCGAAACTTGTCAAAATTAGAAAACAAGCTTTACCTGCCTTCATACCGAGAATATGAGATCTTGGAAGGAAAAATCTAGTAAACCTGGAAATATACACCAAGGAGCAGAAATTTGAGGATTCCAATTAAATAGATTCAACGCCAAATTCGAGGTTATCGGTGACCGTGAAACGACAAGGTATCATGGCCATCATAAACTAAGTTGTTTCCAAAATTGTATACACCTACATTCGGTTTGAAATTAGACGATAATATACATTGGTAGATCTGTGAAAAGAGTGCTTGTGACCAGATAGACATACATATATTTTAAACTGTTTCAACCTCTCTGCAAACAGAAATTTCTCGACGAAAACTTCGATCAATGTGTAAGGACCACTTTTCCTATCTTAAATATATAAGGCTATCAAAGAGCAGAATTCCGTCCTCTAACTACATTGCAATAGAACTCGACCGATTCAGTCTAACTGATGAGCAATGCAAATCCATACAAAATTTATTCGTAGTATTTTCGAAACAGAACTGTTTTTTTGTGTAACATATAGGCTAAGCTAGCATGAAGAGTTGCAGTAACTACAGTCCAACTCATATCGCAAATGAAGTGAATTTACTTCGCTGATTCTGACAAATGGTAGTGTAGAAGTTGCCATTGGGCGGCAATGACATGGGTTACTCGTCAGAGTAAAATCACGCGGAACAACCTTGTAGCTCTTGTAGCAAGCCCTAATTTCTGCCTTCCTTCAGCGTTTCCTAGGACTTACCAGAAGGACTGCAAAGTGAAGAGGACTGCAAAGTGCCGGATGTCTTTTCAAAATTTTACTAAATACGTTCTGATAACTTTTTGACGTCCTCTGAATTTATAACAAGAAGTCTCTTCTCGACTCAAATGAAAAAGGTAAGCAATACTGTTTCATTGCCAAAGACGATCAATATTATAGACTGCGTAATCTGGGAGGATCTTTGTTTGGCTCTGCATCGACCAGATAAATACGTTCCGAATCAATATATACCAAACTTAGAGACGTATACCAAGTCTCTGTTTTACCTGGCTTTTGTTGACCTCGAGCAGGTTTTCAACGGCGTAAATATTGAGTTCGTGCAAAAAGCCTTGGACAGAAGGATATTCCGGAAAGAATATTAGTATAATTCAGCCCACATTTGTAGATCGAAATTCTTTTTAAACAAGGTGGAATAAAGGCAGGACTGAACCATTACTCTTCATATTTTGGAGAGAATTCGCGATATTGGCTACGGTCCTCTATCTGTAGAAAATATAGGGATCAAAAGGAAAATGGCGTCTATCATAAAATATAGGTACAATTCTGACGGCAATTGGATTTTCATGATGACGCAAATGCTTAAAGCCGCAGTAATTAGAGTAATACTAAATATAAATGCTTTCAGTAATCGAAGCCCTTGGCCTTTGAAAATCATCTAATTAACATATCGCTAGATAGGAGAACGAGAAAGTTTATAGTTTTTCTAATTTAGGAAACATAATCTTGATTGAAGGCAGTATGGAACTTGATGTTGGTAGCAGATTGAGAAAGGAAAAACTGCATCCACCACAGGTGTTAAGCTGCGAGGAATTCGTTTGAAAGTTGATTCCAGTACATGAATTTACTCTGCAACAATTACATAAAAGTCGAAAGCTTTTGTCAATGTCTTCTTTGTTCAGAAACATCGACGAATCAGCTAACACTTGACATCCCCCTTGGGAGTAAACACACCGCAAACAGAAGTGCGGTTCGTCCTAAGCATATGACAATTTAGGAGGAAAAGAAGTAGGACCTATTTCGTTCAGATCATTCATTTCTGCAAATATTCTTACTATCGAAACTACAGAGATTTAAGATAGCAGGAAATGCCATATGGATCTCAACTAGACGCGCTCGAATGGATCGAGACTATATTGAAAAGCCGAATAGGCAAAAACTAACTTGATGGTTCAAAAGTTCGGGATGGACCATTCTAGTCCTTCCCACTCAATTATTCATTTTGTGGTTTGGTTTTGGTAAATCTAACAGCGAGAGTGTTCGAAGAAGCTTTCACTTTCGGAGGTTTTTCAATGCGGACTAAAAGGTTGGTGGTGATGGCTGAAAATATATTTATTTTTCTGCCCTTCAGTGTTAGCAGTGGTTGAAATACAATACGTTTTTGATAGTAATTCACGAGCTAACTAAGCTCCTTAGAACTGAAGCTATATAATATTGTAATCCCGGGTTAAGTGTACCAGGTTACGCAAGGCAGGATATTTCTCAAACAAATGGCGGAATGAATAAATCACATGTAGGAGATCGAAAAATCATACCAGAAACTGGAGATTAGATAGTGACACCGAAGCAGACAGTGAAGGACGAACACTGGTCATCAAAGATTTCATTCGAGGAACTTCGCGGTGGAGAAAATCAGCAAACGAATACAGGGATTGCTTTGCAAGGTGCGCTGGTGAACTACTTGCTAGTACAAGTAGGAAGACTTCGATATCGAAACTCTAACCAAGAAACCTGCCTGTATTGCATCGTATCGACTGCCATTCGAAATATCATCAAGGATAAAGTCGACGAGCTCTCTAGTCGGAGTACTTGAGGAAACTGGGCTTACAATCAATATGAAAAATTGTGTCTTCCTGAAAACTAACCTGGTGTATTTGGGGTACTACGTTACTGCAGAAGGAATCAAACCAAACCAAAGGAAAACACACGCAATACAGGAGTTTCCGACACCAAAGCACATACGCGTACTAAGAAAATTCTTGAACCTAATAGGATTCTTCTGGAAATTCGGCATATGCAACAACAGCAACACCGCTTACCGATTTGCTAAAGGAAGAAACCCATTTTATATGGGAAGAACAGCATGAAAAGGCGTTTAAGACGCTAAAGGATGGACACTTGTCAGCAGCCCATAATAAGCACTCTACCACATCGAATAACCTCATGATGTGCACACACTACAGCCGATACAAAATACCTACTGGTTCCTTAGAATGAGATGGTTTGTGAAGGATTACACAAGGTTGTTGAATGCTTTGAATGCTCATATTCTAAGCGCAAAGGGGCAGTCGCTGAATGATATCTGCATAGTGCAGGGAGGGTTCTAATCCAATTCGGTACACATTGAGGACCTGTGACCCTTTGCCGTGGAGAAAGGTGGCACACGCTTAGTACTTACACTTGTCGATAATTTCACTAAATAACAGAGTAGTCTGGATATTTTGGAGTCCCAGGGAGATTGATAAGCGATAGAGGAAGGAGTTTGAACAATTTTGCGAGTCACTAGAAATACACTGAGCGATTTTAGCAGCAATCAAATGTGATCATTCCTAGGACTGGGCCAGTCAACTTAGGTAACTTCAATGGAGTTTCAATACTTCAAAAAGCCGAACGACAAAGGTTACGCCACATGAGCTTCTTTTCTCATATACACCAAGGTGCATGACTGAGGATCGATTGCTCAAAGAACTATTGCCTCGTGAATATCGTAAAGGATCAGGCATATCAGAACAGAATGTATGACGAAAAGCATAGAAGACTAATGAAATACATTGTAAATGATCTAGTACCTATCAAAACAGAGTCTGTTTGCACAGGTGAATCTCGTAAGTTGGAACCTCATTTTAAGGGACCGTACATCTTAACGCAGCAGCTGCCGAATGCAGCGCACTCAAAGAAGACTTACCACGATCATGAGCGCAGACAAGATAAAAGGATGGTATGAGCCATTTAAATAATGAATTCACCTTTGAAGAAGAAACTGAAGAATCACTATCCGAAGACGGAAAGGTGCGCGAAGTTGCGCTCGACATCAAGATGTAGGAGTTGTAAGCCCATCCCAGTCAGCTTACATTAAATGCACTCCAACAACTCATGTTACACAATTGTCGGACCTGGACATACACAACTCCAACCAATACGTATATAACACCACTATCGAGTGACAACCGACAACAGTTTCTTCATATGGCGATCTCAATTATCCAAGTTGCTTTGGGCGGCTAACTAACGAACCACTGTAATAAGCGGTACTCACCATGATTCGTCTCGTCGTGTGGTATAAAAGGAGGTTACGCTCCACCAGCTGGAGGAGTACTCAATCGAATTTTCTAGGTATAGAGTTAATAAAGAAATTTGGATATCAAACCTCTGTTTGACTATTTTAATTAGCAGTTCGCAGCAGATCTGATTTCATCCTTCTACACTATTAATTCGAGAGACGGCCATATGATAGATTTGATCACTTTAAAATAGAAATACCGTGATTCCCATTTCTACAATTTTATTCACACCATTATGGCAACTCTGGTTGGCATTAGGAATCGATGTTAAGTAAAGAACAAGCAATGTAAATAAATATATTGTAAATTGCTTTTGTGGGACCTTATTCCAATAGTTAGGGTTTATTTTTACTCTTATACATACATATATCCAATGCTTAGTCCCTCTAAGCACTATCCTTATTCGATACTTCCAAAGCAGCACTTGAAATTTGTGGCTTTTCAATTTTGTAGAAATTGAACAAGCATTTCAAATACAAACATCGGTATGCAAAGGTCCTTTCCTTTTATTTATTATTTGGATAGTTATTGCATTAGAATTTTAGAAGTGGCAAGGGTAAGGAAGTGGAAAATGGTCAGGTCAAAAACAGATGCGGAAATGCAACGAATAGCCTGATTGCCGTTCCGAACACAGGACGAAGAAGAGAAATGTATTAAAGCTCCATTAGATAGAGATTATTCACCGATTATTTATGGTAATGGCTTTTCAAGTTCTCTAATGAACACAAAAGCAATTATCGTTTATAGTTTGGCCAAAATTGTGTGGCTAACTTGAAATTGGAAGAGTATCTCTTGTTTCATAGGTATGGCACTAGTATCATATTGTAGTAACAACAAAACAAAAAACGCGTTTCGAATTGGTATAATTTAGTTACTTATGCAGGAGTTAAATTAACTGTAGGACGCCTTGTAAAGTTGAATTGATTGACCTTTAGGGTTGCCTTAAAGGGGAGAAATTAAAGTTTTTTGAAAGCTAACAACAGCGAGGTGACGATGAATATGTTGTTTTGAACAAAGCTTAGAGCACCAAATGCAATCAGTCAAAGGCAGTGACACGTTTTAAATAAAATAGGCTGCCTCTATAGACAATATCATACAATTATTATACAATTATCATAACTATTAGGGAGTTGCTGGGAATACTTTAGAGGTTAAATCGAGGTAATAAATAAACCTAGGTAGGTAAATACTTCTAAATTATGAATTAGACTCTTGGGTTATGTGTTCGGTTTTGTTCTAACTGTACAGAAGATTTTCCTATACAGACAATTCTAATGGATGCCAAATATAATTACCATAATAGATGTGAGCCTTTGAGGGCAACAATTTCTAGCACGTTACGTTACGCAAACCAAATTTCAATATATTTAAAGGACGTAGTCCCAATTATGAAGGATCTTACAGTCAAGGAATATAAACGTAACAACATTTCGATACGCATCTACGTATAATGGTGAAAGGTAACCCGGTGTTTCTTAAAGATACATTTAAGCGATCTATTGCCAGAAGTACCTGAAAAAGAAGACGTAAGTGACAAGCACATTTGAAAACTGAAATGCTTTCGAGGTTTATGTTATACATTAGCAACGCGCATTTTGTGGTAAGATGATAAGTCATTTTGAGGAGAAACATATTATTCTAGTATCACCTAGAAGTTCAAAATATTATGAAAAGTTCGAATTACATTTCACATTTGATGGTGATAACGAAGGACGTCGGAAATACTTTGCTGTCATTGTAAACATCTAAGACAATTGTAGTTTAAAATCGGAGGTTAGTTAAATGCCTGGATTCAAATATTCTATTTTCTTGGACTTGGAGAAGTCATCGATAGCGTTAAGTTCAAGCTATTACTTACAATGCTTAGTGTTTCTGAAGTTAAGTAGGCCAGAAGAAGTGAGGTCTTTAGTATAGAATGGACTTAACCCCATGTTGTATAATTCAGCAGAGGCATGCAATAGGGCTTACTAGGGGAAGACCTAGCCTTTCTGTCTGGGGAATGTACTTTCCAGTTATTTAGAAAATCCAAATACTCTAGAGGGTCATGCATTATGTGATTCCTTTGGTTCTCTCAATATACCCAGAAATCCCCATTTTCCATGAATAGCTGAATGAGAACTCGACAGTACCTCAATAAGAAGCCAAAGGTTTTTTATAATGAACAAATTTTCCGGGAAATTTACAGAAATGTAGACGATGGTACCAAGTAAAATCGTCTTGGCCAAGAAGACAAATCATAGGGCTTGAAAGTATAATGTCGACTGAAGCTCAAGATTCCACACATTATTAGACAAATTTATGAAGTCTGTCTCAAACTGGTTCTCCTTTAATTTTTGTAGAAAAAGTTAACAATCTGAGGAGACCTCTCAAACTTATTCAAAAGACTTGAGCTTAATTAGTCTACGAATTACTCAGATTCAAACAAGGACGCACTATCTGATTCAAGGAAGTTCTTTACACCCTTGTGACACTATTAATAAATCCTCATACAAAAATAAAATTATAAGAAAAACCAAACCCAAAGTCATGACCCGCACCTTCGAGGATGTAAAGAAAACCAGATTCCTTAGGTTAGTTAAGCTGATGGCAACCAATTAAATTTTGTGTAAATTCCCCAATCCTTTAAAATATCACCAAATAAGCTTAGGATAGGCTAACAAAGTGGGTCCAAATGGCGAGAACCGTGCTCGTGCAATTTGCAAGAAGACATAAGGTCCTTAAATCTGTCAAATATTGAAGAATAGTAGCTTAAATCGTTTTTGAGCAGGCTAAATCATTTACAGTAACCAGTGCTATGTATATATATGTATGTAGGAAAACTCTAGGGCAAAAATGAGATCTTCAGCTAAAAGAATTGAATACACATGCCCGATATCTTAGTATCCTGGGACAAGCCCAAACAAAAATCAGCAATAATGAAGCAAAGCAGGATTCAACGGGTAAAATGTATGGGCATTAATTAGGCTATGAGAATGGTCCCAACTGTGGACATGGAAACGTTATTACACGTAGCTCCACTTCAAGTAGCAATTCAAGAGGAAGCAGCTATATAGCACCTGAGTTGCTACATCGCGGAAACCAGGTAATTTCGTTGGTCACTTTGAAATACTTAAGAAAATACTAAGCCAAGTGGAACCCATTAGCTTTTCAAGAAGGGTCCCCTTGTGGGGAAGGAATGGAACATAAATCCTAAGCGGCTAAACGTGGATACACTGAGGATGCGAAAAGGTCTAGGCGTAGGATCAGGAGTAGTATGACCTCGAGCCCATCTCTTATTTGCGCTAAGAAAGGATGTCTATTGGAAGCTATATGCACTCTACTAAGTAAACGATATAAAAGACTCAAAACAGCTACTTGTGCACATCAAAAACCCTCCTAGCGTATAATAAAGCACTCAAAAGTGTCACGATGGCAATGAAAAGGCAAACCATCAGGGCAAGAAAGGAGTCGAAAATCCATTTATTGGGCCCTGCTCAAGGCTTGGCTTTACTTCAAACAACTTAAAACAGGAAATAAAATACTTGGCAAAGCTACGGGCAGCTAAATGTTGGAATTATCCAGATGATCTCAATACGTCAAAACAATTTTTAAATTATAATATCAAAAAAGCCGAAGAGCCCTCCTACTTGATAGAAAACAAATAAGAATTCAGTGGGAAAAAAAGACAATTTCAGAGACCAAAAGACGATGTAAGCTTAGACTAATCGGGTTAGGTTGGGCTACGCATTGCCTCACTGAAACATGAAAGCAGAATGAATTCTCTCTCCAATATTTTCTACAAAAGCTACGATCCTGCTTAGCAATAGCAATCCTTCCGCCGGCGATATATGTACGTATAAGACAAGTCATTCTGCATAGGCAGGTTGAAAACTCTCAACAAGAGGCATCATCAGTGTCAGAAAGTTTGTCTCATTTTAAAGAAGTTAAGTACAATGTCCCCAGGAGCCGGCAACTAAATCAAAAAACCTTGACTTTTGTGTACTCTCTTTACTGAGACAGTATCCACTCAACCTAATCGCACATATTTGAAATGCAATCGAAATTAAATAGAAAAGATATATTCAGCTCTACTTAAGTTAATTTGGCGGTGTTCTCGTTAAACGTTCGATTAGTACCTTCGTAATCACTGCAACTTGAAATGGAGTCCTTTGTCAACGTACACCTTAAGATAAGAACGGATCTTAATCTACAACTTACTCGCTGGCCTAGATAGCAAGTAGTCTGACTTGGGTCTAACTAAAAAATTCACTACGAGTATAACGATCGTTGATCGATCACACTTTGAATTGATCATCAGATTGACCACGTAGTGTCATGTGAAGTTTTTCTCTCCCCTAACACGCAAAGAAATAGGTCACCGTGTTGTAATGTCTCTCTCGTTTAATTAACAGGTTACTTAAACCGTGGCTTTGACGCAGTTTTGAAAGAGGCATGGCTTCAAAAATTACATAAAGCTATCATCAGTTGCAGATAGAGGGGTTTTCCACATTTAGCATTTAGTATACTGATCTTATGTAGTTGGTATTTCAACAAGAGCTGTAGGATTTGTTTTTTGAAAAAAAAAAAAAACGAACAACTGTTGAGATAATATATAGCTGAAACTTTTATTGCTTTAAAAAATACTATATGTTCCAAATGACCGCCTCAGCTTTACTTGAAGACCCTCAACCTTTTCTTGAAATTTTAAATCATTTTTTCACTTAATTGCTCTATCTATCTTCATATTCGTTTCCAGAATTTCAATTGTTTGCGGATGGTTGACCCAGATCATGCTTTTAACATATCCCTAAAGAAAGAAGTCTAATGGTGTTAAGTCGCACGATCTTGGCGGCCAATGGGTGTCATCGAAACGTGAAATAATGCGGCCAGAAAACTTCGTGCACAATAACTCGATTGTTTCGCAACTTTTATGACACGTGGCATCATCTTGTTGAAAACAGAGGTCAACCGTATCCATATATCCGAACTTCGGTCACAAAAAGTTGTTTATCATGCCTCGGTACGGCCCTATGATACCGTCACTTATTCTCTGTATACAAATACAATGTACAATAAAACAAACAAAAGGTTTATTGCTAAGAGATTTTTAAGTGAAATATTCTAAGTAAGCAGACCCAGAAAATGAAAGATAAATGACGGCGATATTTTGTTAAAGAGATTTGATTTAAAGAGCCTTAAACAGTCAACTAATTTGTGACTGGAATAAGCTAAACAAAAACAAAAATAAAAAAATGGATACATTGAGGACACTGAAGTGTACTTTCAACAAATACAACAAATTAATTGGGAATATTTAAGCCAATACCGATCACATTTCTATTCACTTTCCCGTCATATACTCGTAAATATTGTCCTTCTTGATTCACCCAAATATCATAAAATTTTCATTGAAGAGTCTTCAATTTAAGCTCCAACCAATGTACTGTGTTTCTATTTATATTCGTACACCTTAAAAACCCCCCTTACATACGATAACCGATGGATAAAATGCACCCATTCCCAGTTTTATTGTAAACTCATCTGAAACATTAATTGAAAATTGAATTAAAAGTAAATAATTGATGGTCGGAGTGGTATGCTCTTAACCCAAGCGTACCGCCCTTAGTTTGCTGTGTTAGCCGCAATGCCATACCAAAAGTATGATACTGTTCTGTTAGTAACATTGTTAAGTCTATACAATACATATATCTAGATACAAA
Source organism: Volucella bombylans (assembly GCA_949129095.1). Classification (NCBI taxonomy): domain Eukaryota; kingdom Metazoa; phylum Arthropoda; class Insecta; order Diptera; family Syrphidae; genus Volucella; species Volucella bombylans. The sequence continues at coordinate 97,200,355 of OX422144.1, forward strand.
ATACATAAACAATAAAGTAATTACAATTTCGAATGGAAAATACATTACGAAATGCAATTCCATTCGCAAGACCAACCACCAGAAACGTACGTACATATTACACAATATTCGAAAAATCTGCAGTACTGCAAAAGAGATAGATAGATGTATCCGTACAGTACATCAAAATTAATTGCATGAGTTAGGGTTTTAAATGAGAAATGAACGATTATTTTTAATTGTAATTGATGTTAATCTATAAAATATTTATCTAGATACGAGTATATAGATGCGTATTACAATACGAGTACGAATATTTGTTTCTTAAATTTTTTATCTGTTTTTTTTTTAAATAAGTACATCGAACAATGAGGATAACCTGAATTATTGTGAAGGGTACATCCATTTCCTCATCCAATGTACGCTCGTAAAGCGTTTGCGGAAATACCGGTGGTAGATCGTTGACGTCACGAATATTTATTACTATTGTTGTCTGGTTCTCATTCAGACTATCAGATGCAACCAATTTCAATTCATACTAATAAATAAAAATACAAAATAAAAAACAAAAAATAAAAACAATTTAAAATAAAAAAAAAATTAACAAAAACATTATAGATAACGCTTGCATTCATGAATAAAGAAAAAAAAACACATTTGGCAGACAACTAGTAAAATTTAATGAACCACAGTTGTATTTATGTTTCCTGATATTCGTATATCTATCCAACACTCTGCAGTTAATTTAATTAATTTTTTTTCTACAAGTTTTTTTGTTTAATTTCAAATTAAATTTTAAAGTTTAACTTCGCTTCATTAAATTGAAAAAAAGGAGCGGAGATCCGAAAGGTGATTGCACTGCTTTCTGGTGCTCGTTTTTATTGTTGTAGTACTTTACAGTGTTTCATCACTAATGTGGCAGTTAAAATTGGTAATCCCCTTTACGGGGAGTCAACTTAAGTCCACTGTTGTATACTTCAATTAAAAGAAACGACTTGCACGTATGCCACACGCAGGACCCAAAAGTCAGTGTTCTTTCCCTTGCTATAAATATAATACATGTAGTACCACCCTGTGATGCATTGCTATTTACGTTCACTTTTATATATGTACATATGTTCACATATCCAAATGTATGAGTATGTGAATGACTCTCTACTGGCATTTATTCTGTTCATGCTGTTTCTACAAATGATATTCAAGGCATATTTTTCGTGTTCTCATTTTTTCTTACTGGTTAATGATGATTTTTAATTTAATTTAATCTCTCATTACTGTCGTAGTATCAACTTGGTGGATACAGCATATCTGATACAGTGGTAGTCCTGGTTATGGCTGCGTAATAATTTTCGTAATTAATTCCAATGCAGCGAAGAGGAAATAAGAATACAGAAGTAATAAGAAAGATAAAAAAAAGAAGCAAGTATTTCAATTCAATTTGCGAAGTAATTAAATGGAACTTTCGATTAAATTAAAATAAGATTAAATCGCTGCTGGTCCATGCTTAGTTATTTGGCTTTTTCTTTGGCCCTCATGCTATAGGTATGTCCATACGATAATGGCGGAGGTGGAAAGATACATACTTTATCCATACAACCGTACAAGTTGAAGATAATTTGGGTTTATGGTGGTCTTCAAATTGGTAAAATTTTGTAATTAGAAAGTAATCAGTGGAATGTCGATCGGAAGTGGTAGGAGATTTTGATCTACCTATCAGCTATCTACCGGACCAGAATAATACTAATTGGGAGAGTGATTCTATTAGCCTAAGAGCCCGCAGTAAATTTTTGACGTGAGAGGCAACCGCATGTATCCTACTTTAGTATGTTGCTCTAATGCCAAAGATTCCGAATATACTCGTCTGGCAGGACGTAATGGCAGCTATAGGGTGTATATCAAAAATCGCTTTTATTCAAAACAGGAATAATTAGTTCAACCACTTGAAACTATTAGTAAACAATAGGGTATGACTCACTCAGTACAAATTCATATATCTAAGACATTTTAGGTGTAGTCAAGGCTCTGCCAGACGCGACGGAAGTGCGTAAAAATAACAAATTTTGAATAATTAATGCAACTGCATCAATTGTTCGTTAAACATAGAATATTACAACATGAATATAAATATGAAGGTTTGGGTTTTTTGGGTGTCGATAAGAGCTTGCACGAAGTCAAAATATTAACAAAATGCCAATTTGGAATAAGCGATGCAACCACATAATTTTTATTTTCAGAATCTAGAGCTCAACTCTCCGATTACAAATATATAATTCCAAGACGTTTTACTTTTCGCTAAGTCCTTGCCACGCTGATGGTATTACTTATGTCTCGGAAGAAAGCAGCAGGGAATTTCATTTGTTCCTCCTGTAATCGAGATAATCATGCTTCCTACGTTCTCATAAAACCCCAATTGTCATTGAAAGCCGTAACAGAGGCAGCAGGGAGTCCAACGTGGGTACAGGTCCTGATAAATTTTCCAGTAAATTGAGCGGCTTTCTCATTTCCCGCGATCACATTACAACTTGCAACCCAGAAAAGGCTCATTAATTTATACTTACTAACAGTGTGCTAATAATAAGCCTTGCATTCCCAAACTACCCTAGCAGTGGTGAGAGGTCAAACAAGACCTGAAGCACAGCTTGGCTGTCGCTACAGATGCAGACACTTCGCCACTCTACTTGCTTCTTACAATATACGAGTAGTTCATTAACATCAGGATTACGTTTGTTTCTGCTTGGAAAACAGACATAAGTCTGCCGAACGGGCAGTAAAGTTAAAGATTGTCGTCCTCCACAAAGACGTGATCGCAAATTTGAGATAGATTTTAGTGTCGTCGATGAAGATCTTGGCCGATCGCAGTCCTATGAATACGACTTCAAATTCCCTCATGAAATGACGTTGTTATTTCGCCATTATGGATGCCCTTAAGATTGGAGTCAAAAGAGATTCGGTGCACAACGAAACTTCGGTGAATACTCATATTCATAAGAGAATATGTTCGCGTTCCTCTACCTTGAAAAAGAAGGTCTGTGATCGTCGCAGATGGCAGTGTGCAGTGTGTGTTCGATTGAGTAGGGCGGCATTAAGTCGCGACATGAGAGATGTTGTTCGGCAGCACCAGCAATTTTGGTAGCTTGTTGAAATAGATGATCTTCCTCATTGAACTCCTCTATTACAGGGTAGCTTCATTAGAGAGCAATGTTGGTCACCCTAATTTGTTTAATTATTAAAAATTATATTATATGTATTATGTATACTATGTATAGCTGTGCTCAAAATAATAGCACCATGAGTATGTTATTAGTATCCGTATGCAATAGTTTTTTATTTGGCATTGGAATGTTCCCTGGTATGATGAGAACAAGATCGTCCTGTTTGGTGGTGTTGGGTCTCATTGTTATGTTAGAAAGCCGCTAAATACAGAATTCAAGCCGACTTAAATGACAAAAATGGTAAAACATGGTGACTGCAGCATTATGTTATGGGGATGTTTTTCATAGCATGATGTTGGTCCGATATATTGAATCAAATCTGTCTGGTTCAACACATTTATGTCAAAATAATGGAGGAAATAACGTTGCCATTTGCTGTACAAGAAATTCCGTTGGTGTGGGTTTTTCAACAAGAGAACGACTCGAAAAGGCCAAAATATGGTTTCAAGAACACCAGATTAATATAATGGAATGGCCACCTCAACCTGCAGACTTAAATCCACTGGAAAATATATGGGCTGATGTGCTAATGAGCTTTGGTATGCGGTTCAACGCTGCTGGTATGATATTTTCTCAGAAAGATGTCAGTCATTTGTTGATTCAATGCAATGATATTGTACGACTGTCATTTTCAACAAAAAGATATGCAATCAAGTATGTATTAACAATATTATAAGCTGGCCTACTTATTGAATAAATATACGTTTCATTTCGGGCAAAAATTTGCTCCGTGTACAAAATATTTTTTTAACACTATAAATTATCTTATCTAGCAATCCACGTAATGGGATAAGTTAAAAGCAGTAACCTTCTTTTTGCAATAGCTCAATTTATGTCAATAAATTGTTGCTACTATATCACTGAAGGGTGCACTGCTATTTGTTTTGACCGCAATTGTACAACAATATAGCTTAAGTAGGATACGATTTATTTTTTTAGGTGGCTTACAAGTTTTGGTTTTAATTTATTACTAAGTTTTTTCCACAAAATAATTGTTTTTCTTAGTTTTAATTTTAACTATGCTAATATAAATACTGTAAGGAACGTTGAAAGACATAGTCTAAGTGTTAGGATAATTTTAAGTTACTTGAGCTAATTTCTAAGCGTTTTTTCGTCTAGCATATAAGAGCTAATCGATGAATTTAAATTGGTGCAAAAAATGAAGAAAAGAATTGAACGGAATCTGCCTTAGATCACAAGACTGCAAAAGAGGTGAAAATATCGGACCGAAGCATCTGAAAAATGAGCTTCAAGGTAAACAAGATACTCGTTCAAAATTTGCACGATCTCAACGATAAGCAGAATAAGCAACGTTTGAAAGGAGCAACGAAATTGAGGGACCTTGCTGTGAGTGGCGCATTCCAAAATATCGTCCTCGGATGATAGGCAGATCAAAAAATCCACCTTCACTAATTAAGTGCAGTTTTCGTCGTAAACCGCACTTCCTCGGTATCCCTGATCCCTGACGATAAGTTTTATGCAACTGAGTGGCGCTAACGAGTGGAATGTTCGTGAGGAAATACAATTTTTTGACTCAATGATGATTTGGCTACAGAATACAGCATTGACAAACCTTAAGCAATTCAAAACACTATTCGTTAGTCAAGATTACAGGCATTATTATCTATTCCTCTATCTTTTCTGACAATAATATCAACGTCAGCATGCTGACAAGAAAACTACTCTCAGAAAAACTCAGAAATATTCATATCACAAAGGTTTGACAAAACGTTGGCCTTAGTATCCTACCTCCATACGAAAAGACAGCTAAAGTTTAAGAAGGATATGAAACCTGTTATATTGTATCTAAATAATTCTCACTTACAGCGTGTGATTTAAACAAACATGTTGATAAAGGAATCACCCAGCCATAATTGTCTCATCGCATTGTTTAAAAATAAAAAATTAAAAAATTCCGTTTGAAAATGTTTTCAGACGTAAGCATTTTTAAACAATGGTATAAACCCGCTGAAATCTGATATTCAAGAGAGTGGCAGTACTAAGGCGGGTATAACACTGAAAACAATAGTACTCGCACATCTATGTACGAGTATATCCACGTGGATAACATTTGGAAAATCCTCTTAAATAAATTAATGCCACCTTTGCAACCTATCCGTACTTATTCATATTGTCGAATATTTCATTAAAACCTTCCTTCATCCACGTGTAAAACAAAAGCAAATCCCATATCCAACTAGGATAGATCAGCTTAGTGCCGGCGCTGCTCCAGATTCAATTACTTCAATTTTCATCGAATAAATCATCGCATTCTGTTTATTGTCCACAGATAAGAGAATGGAGAAACAATCTTACCCACCCCATCAGAATCAGATTAACAAATTCAATTTTTCCGAATTCTTTTTTTTATTATTTTCATTATATTGTTTTATTTTTTGTCTTTTACATGCCTCGTTTAAATTATTATTTATTGGTTTTTCGATAGTCCTCTAGGACATTCATAAATGGGATTCCGATGGCAGTTACAGTCGAAAAAATATCTATAAACATATAAAAAAATGATGTCCTGCTCTGGCGAAAAAAAAGAAGAACAATCGATGCTCGACGACGGTGACAAATAAAAAAAAAATAAATAAAACAATAAAATCGAACCTCCACGAAATAAAAAGGACATTTATCACAGTATTTTGTTTTCATACGTTTCTGTCTAAAAATTTATTGACAACAGCATAACGAAATAAAATGTTCATACCACCACCGGAGCGATTATGACTATGGAGCTGGCCTAGGAGAGGAAGGAGATTTTGTGTACAAATCCAGAAGAGCCTCCACAGAGCAAGAATTTACTATTACCCCTGACATTGTGCATACGAGTACAATTACTGGATACACTTGTCGTATTATGGCGAATTTCTTTTTGTTCTTCTGTTTTTTTAATCTCTGGGTTTTGAGCTGCTGGATTTTTGACCTGTCAAGGACGACCCAATATAAATACGAGTATAAAGCCATTTTATCCCCTTTTGTTTTTGATGACGATGACAACTGTTATTCAATTACAACACAAATATAAATAATAAAATTGTTTCGTCCATGCGGGTAAAAATTGTAAAGCATGCGGATTTTCGAGCGCAAAGACCTCACAACAGGAGTTTCGATGGATTGAGGTGGCCCAAATTGATGTTTGTCGTTGTAGATAACCGGTACTAAAAATACGCGAAATTTGTTTGGCATTCTTTTGCCCTTTTCAAAATGAAAAGAGTCCAGTTTCACTGTCTGAAGGCCGTGATATGGCGCAATGAAGCTTGAAACTAATTGAATAGCTACTGTTTGTCTAAGGGTTTGATATTAAATACCAAGTCGAATTTAATTATATTCAATGAGTGCCTGCACATCAAATAGTTTTATTGGTGACCGGATTTATTTCTATCAGTACTTGGCGAATACTTAATTTCCTTTACTACCAACTCTAGGACATCACCTTCTGAAGGAGTTTTTAGATTTGAATTGCATTTTAGAAAACTTTTGCCCGTAATTTCAGTCATACGATTCCAACAAGTTTAGATCCATCTAAAAATGTATCATAGATCGCATTTCAGAATAGATTCTCAAGCAATGCATTTACTGTGCGATACAGTGACACATTGATATCTGTGTGGTTCGACCCACATATGTCCAAGGTCGGATTCCTATATTTGGGGGCCGGTGAATCAATGGCTTATTGCGTATGTTAATAGTTAACAGAACTTCTCCAGGACCTTCAACGCCAGAAGCAACGCCAGAACATGTGGCTTAACAACGAGACGAAATTACACCTAATTCAAGTAATTCAATAGGGACGACTGCTGCCTGTATTAGAATTGAAAAACCATTGAATTATCTTAAAAAATAGGTTAAAATTCCACGCATACAAACTGCATATCGTGCAGTGAATTGCAAAACACGAAACATACTGTTCACTAAAGAAGCACATTTTTACATGACTTAATGAATAAACAGACCATGTGTGGCGGGTGTACCAGAAACTTCAGAGAATGACATCAAAAACATTATACAAACCCACAGTGTGGTGAACGATTTCTGTGTAAGGGATAATTGGCCCTTGCTTTTTTAAGCAGGGGGAAACAGTGATTTCCGAATAGCCGATGAGTTTCTGTTGTTCGGCAAGATGGCGCCACTTAGCCCACCGATGTAGAAGTTGAGCGAAATTTTCCCGATTCAATTAAGAAGCACATTTGGATACATTCTCTTGCTCTCTCGCTTGTAGGACCACACACCATGCGATCTTTTTTTGTGGGTTTAGCTATAATCGAAAGCCTACAATATCAATTCTCGAAGGATTCCGAACTTGCACCTAAATTTTGCTCTCTTCCTTATACTTCCTTTTTTGTTGAATTTTAAGAACAAACATTAAGAAACAAGTTGAATTTTTTTTCTACCCTTATACTTTTATATAACATATATGACTATCCCATTCGTGGTATTCCAATATCCCGTCCTTAGACAAATCTGGGCGTTTGGAAGACAAAAACCGTTTCAGTAATACAACTACATATATTGATTCTAATCTGAGGAGAACGCAGTAGTGAAATATAGAGTAATGAAATTTATGCAAAACAAACATTTCTCCCACCATAAAGAAGAAAAAATATGTTTTGAAAGTACAACGATAGTCATTATAACTACGACAGCGATACAAATACGACATTTCGGCGTCGGAAAAACTATAGAAAAACTATAGTAAAATTTAAGAAAAAGAACTAAATTCCTTTTCTCACCAAACCTAAGCAAAAGCATTCATGAGCCGCCCAGGACTTTTATATCTTGGCGACGATGCTCCAATGATATTGTTTCTCGAGTATAAAATGGGTACCTAGCCATATACAGTGCTGTGCTTGGGCAAAAATTCAAACCCCTTGCATTGATCACTTTGTAATACAGTGATATCTACTTGGGAATATATATCTTCGATACCTATATTAAAGTGCAGACAATGGAATGTCATATTTTCACTATCATACGTTAGCCTTTAAATCCATTAACAACAATTATCTTTTTACATACTCGTACTACGACAACAAGAAATGAAAGCGAGAAACTTTGGAATATTATGAATATTATGATAATAATATAGTAGAAGCCCGGTTAATGAGGAAATATGAAATAACTTCGAAGCCGCATCTCCGTTTGCAAAAGTCATACCAGATTCGGCAGTATCTAGCCTTTTACTAATGGCTGGTAAACACCAATACAGATAAAGAAGAGGGAAACATAACGTGGGTCGTTGTTTCGAAGCTAAGAAAAGCTAACAGGTGACACAGTAGAAACGTTAATAGTTTGAGTATTGCTAAAGAATTTATGTACAGTAATACCTCTATTAACAACAGAAATATTTAGGTCATTTCGACTTACGTCGAAAGGAAAGCACCTCTATCTCCGTCAAAATTGCCTCGAATTACGGCATATTTTGAATCGATTTTTTTTTTTGAAATGTGCTGTGATTTTCAAAAATTACATTCAATCAGATGTGCATGCCTACTTGCCATATTCTTTTTTGGTAGCCGCAGTTTGTTCAGAGTATATAGAAGTGCATATACTCGTATGTATTCGTATGTAATAATATGAATATCTGTATCTGTTATCTCCAGATTTAGAGAGATGGTGTTTAGCCGGTTTTCGATAGCGGAGTAACTTTTTAGGAACTTATATGCATACATAAGTATGTATCTCATCATGGCTGCTCGCAGAATGGCGCTGAGTGTTCGGTAACATCCATTCGGCATTGTGGTCAAGAATTGAACGTTTCAAGTAGCATTTTGTAGCGTGTTCTCGCGAAAGATTTGTGTCTTTATAACTACAAAATTCAACTGACTTCAAAACTTTAAGCTTAATGATTATACAGAGCGAAGAAGAAAAATGTAAGAAATAGTGCAAAACCTTTACGTAAAAGTCCGGCTCCGCATAAATAAAGAAATATGGTGTTGTAATGATGAAATAAGTACAGGGGAAGAAATTAGGCGGTTTCGTTGCGTCTTGCAATCAGACGGAAGGATTCTTATTTGTGAAACAATGAAAAGAAAACACGAACGAGATTCAATTACCGAAATAGTAGTGATATCTGCGAATGACGACCGTCGAAATTTGCAACATATGGAAAGAGTATTTTACCGCGTTACAATGAAATATTACTAAACTCGATCGCAGGCAATGCGGCTTTGTAAGATGCAGGTCGATAGAGGACACGATTCGAAGTCTACAGATAATAATTGAGAAACGCTTCGAAAGATCTGCATATGATCTTCAAAGATTTGGAAAAGCATCTGATAGAATTCCCAGAGATCGTATACATAAGATCTTACTAACATCTCAAAATGTACCAGAGGCAGCGGGAGTAATCGAAAAATTCGAAGTGAAAGTTGGAAAAGATCAACTCAGCGTATAATACTAAGTCCGTTGCTTTTGAATGTCCTCCAAATTCTTGTATTAAAATCCTGAACGACTTCTTGTCGATGAAACAACTATCGCAAGCAACGACGTGACAGCATAAAGGCTACAAATGAGTTGTAATAATACATGCATTGCCTATTTCCCGAACTTAAAAGCAAAATTTCTGACACCGTCATTGTACCGAAGTGCGAAAAGTTTACATACTAAGGCTTTGTCGTTAACCAGCAAGGAAATTGCGCTGACAATATTGCACATAGAGTTAGCCTGGGGTGACTTTAATAGCGCGAAAACTTTGGCAGAAAAATATCGCTTAGGCTTAAAGGTTTGTTTTACAGTTGTCGTCCAACTTTGACATATGCTTCCAAATGTTGAACGATTCTCGAGAAATATTACTCGTATACAAACAAACAATGACAAATTCTCATATTAAATCTTCATATTAACAAACTGATATTGAAAAGATTTAAAGAAAAGACTTGGTTCTAAAGGCAATGAAGTTTGCATCAGTCAAATGCAAATTCACCAGGAAATACATGACCGCACTAAATATGAGATCCAACAAATGGGATATATTTAATATGTTCATCTTCCCCATGCATTCAAGGGATAACCTGATTTATGTAATTATTTCATTGACAAGCTGGGGATGGAAACTTTTAACCCTGCATTCGAGACTAATTTGACTAAATTAGAATTTTGTCAAAAATTTGAGCCAAGACTTAAATAGCAAGGAAAGTAATTTTAACCGAATATACCGGTCAACACAAATTTTGAGTCTGGGTTTTGCTTATCTGATTCTTATTTCTCTCTTCATACTAATTAAAAAAAAATAAAGGCTTACCTAAAACAAAGTTAGCTTATGTGGCTGTCGGAACAACATACGGAATTTAGCTAAAGTTCATTTTTTATCTCTTTTATGTATAAGGTGGGCCATAATGTATGACCCTATCGAAAAGTGGCATAACTTTTACAAATTAAGCAAACAGAATTTGAATTTATGCGGCGTTCATGGAATAACATGGGACCAAGCCTGGAAGGCCTCGTACCCCTTGTTCGGCTTAGAATATCGCTTCCGTGGCGGAAAATGTCGTAGCGGCTCCGTCGACATCGACGACGTGCCACGTAATTGGCAATTCCACTCACGTATCCTCGGCGCATTTTGATGAACAACTTGAAGATGTTTCGTTACAAAGTGCAGACTTGATGAGCCATTATTCACTCACAATCACTGTTTGAAGTGCTGTTTAGCCTGGAGGAGTCATTGGACCATTTTTTTTTTAACGGCGTTGGCCAAACGGTCACTGTGGATGGTCAGTGCTACAGAGCCATGATCAATTAATTTTACATCCCACAATTGGACATGTAATATGCCAAAACCGACATTCTCAAGCAGGGTCATATATTATGGCCCACCTTGTACTTACAAATAAAAATAAACATTCGCATCGAATTTCAATTCTTTTTACTAACTAAAAACAACTTAAAACAAATAACAAAATATATAAAAAATACAAAAAAAAAATTGTTAAAGATGAATGCTATATGTATATACGAGTACATACTACTCTTTTAATTGAACGGACTGTTTCGCACAAATATAATCTCCCACCATTCTCTCACGTTCAAAATGCATCAAATCTATTCTACCGAATAAGCCATACCCATATTGTCTTTAAATTGGTCCAAATGAGCATGTAAAATATGCACTTTACGGAACATTCTACAACCCATGAGTTTAAAGTCTTCGAGCATATTTGAAACGAGCTCTTTGTAGTTCTCAGCTCTGATGTGTCCGAGAAAACAATGGACCACTGCTTTAAGGCTGACCCATGCTCCCCTTCTATGAGTGTGGAGTAGCAGTACAAATTCATTGCTGGCTATTATAATATTTTCTTTATCTGTGGTTCCACGAAAATACTAGCTTTTACTTTAGCTTCGGATGACTTGGGAAACATTTTTATATATATATTGAAAAGTTTCAGAATCTTGATGAAGAGCTTTTACAAATTGCTTCATAAGGCCTACATTAATATGTATGAAATGGAGGCATCAATATGTGCTTAGACTCGACATACAGTTAGGTCACATTTCACATTGTGTTTTCCTATCTAGAAATTGGTTTGCAGCAGCATGAGCGCTGCTGTTAATAAGAATTGTCCACTTTACTGTCCCATACACAAAGGTAGCAAGGATGTTTGGTATACCCCCCTCTGCATTCAGTCTTTAAAGCTTAGCATTGTGAAATCCGATATCACTGTCCAGGTGTCCTGCATATAGGTACATATGATACTTTAAACTCACAAGCACCAATTTCACACTTTCGTAATTTTCTTTGAGTATCACGGAATCAGCAAAAGGTATAGGTGAACGTTTATTTAAATTATGGAGAAGGACAGCTTTTAAATATTTTGTGGAACTGTCTATGAAAAGACGCCAGGCCAGTCAGAATGAACGCATGGAATTCCGATTTCTCCAAACAAGACCTTCATATCACTACAGTAGCAAAGCCCGTCTTCGAAACTATCTTTGATCACTTATTCTAACAAGCTAATTCCAATGTTTCAACCGAGAAGCTAGAATTTCTGCTTTACTTTTGGGCATGTTCAAATCTCTAACTAAGTCGTTTAATTCGTTGAAATTAATGAGGTGTGGTTCGGAACTTACTGATTTGATCACGAAGTCAACGCTCTCATAGCTGGTACTAGTAGCTTGGGATTGAGATAAATAAATTTGTGAAGCTACCGTTATATAAAATACATTTTATCGCTGCCAGGTGCATGCACATACTAACTAATGAACCATAGGTTCTAGTTATTTTTCGGTATAAGGAATTAGAAAATAATCACAGAAATAAAAAAAACTCAAAGATAATTGTTTGTTTTATTGACCTGCGCTATTGACATAACATTTTCAAAATAAAGTTTATAAAGAAGATATATTAAATTAACTTAATTGGGCACTCAAAAACAAAAAAAAATTTGAAGCCCGTACACGGTGATCAACCGAATAAAATATTCTTAGCTTGAAAAACGGAAATTAAAAATACGATTAAAATCAAATATCGCATACAACTTTAAATGTGTTTATTGCTTAAATTACCAGCAGATTTTTTTAGTGGCTTAAAAAAATATTTCTCTACTCAAATATTCCACAGCATAGATATTTTCCTCTAAAAAAATAAAACAAAAGCAAATATCACACATGCATATTTCTCTCATAAAAGATATTTTTTTCACATCACATAAAGCAAATATCAGATTTTTTATGTACGAAAATTCAATAAATACACACTAAAAATAGTTTCTAAATTACGTGAAATCCTGGTAAATAGAAGGACACTCAATGGAAAAACTATGTATGTAAAGTAACCAAAAGCAGAAAAAAAGCTATAAAAATTCAAACAAATAAGAGCAGAAATTTGGGGACATAGTTGGAGAGAAAAATGAAAACAAAAACAATAATACAATTTCGACTGTTTGCATTTAAAACAATATCAACGAGCGTATCATCAATCAACAGCAGGATATTCTCCAACATAATGCAAATCAAAAGAATATAAAAAAAACAACAAAAACAAAAATCCTCTACAAGGATTAAGATCGATTACATTCGACGGTGTGTGCATATGCATAGAGGGAACGATTGGTTTTTGTTTTTATGTTTTCAGAAGTTAAGGACCTGCAAAACACGTTTCGGCAAATTTCGGTCATCCTCTTCGGTGATTTGTGTTCGATATGTGGGCCGTTCAAATACTGGTGGATTATCATTGACATCTTTGACATGGATTATGACAGTTGTGTAATTTTCCTTAAGATTATCAGATGCCGCTAAGCGTAGTTCATACTTTTTTTTGAAAAAAATTGTTTTTTATGGTGACAAGATGATTGATGATGGCCAGTCATATCACGTACGCCGAGTAGCGAAAAACAAAATTCAGAGAGAAAAGATGAAAAAGAAAAAAGTTGATAAAGTTATTTTTTTTTTATTTGGAAAAGTTTCTAACTACAGAATGTACATATATAGGAAAAAGAAATCTTTTCACAAAAAAAAAAGTTATCGAAAAAGAGCTTAAGAACTTAAGTTGATGTATTAGGGGCGCATGTGTCTTAAAGTGCATTACGAGTGATATTTTTTCCGCCGGAGGTTGAAGATGTCATTCACGTCGACATATTATACGTCTTGACATATCACTTTTAGAATTTTATTGGGTGTCAGACTATTGCAAATATCCAGCGTGCCATTGGAGGTGGATTTAAATTCAATACGATCTAAAAACAGTTAATCGCTTTTTGAAAATACTCGTACTTTTCATTTCCTGTCAATTTCAATATTGTAAAGTGGAACTTCCTTGGACCTAAGAATCCATAATATATAATTTATTATAATTTTTTTAGCATCCCTTTTGGTGGCTTTCCACTACAGAATGAACACCATTTTTTTCGTGTCAAATAAAAGAAGGACGAAGAATAAAAACCAAAGCAATTAGTATCTGTTCATTGCAGAAAAACGAACCAAGAACTGTGATTATCCTTTCTTTTCACTAAAAGCACATTAATGTTGAGGTTCCTTTTTTTCCGGATTTTCTATTTTTTATGGAACTCTTCTGCTATAACGCGGATATTTATATATGTATCTTTCTTTTTATTTAATAGTTTGCTCATTTATTTTTCCTTGTTTTTTGTTCGTACTCGTACTTCTGTCTTCTTTTCATGGCTCAGCGAGTTTTAAATTGACAATGTCCTTAACTCTTCGCCGAACAATAGAGGTCAAAGTTCTTTTTTTTTTTTAAATCTGCCCACTGATTTAAATGAATCACATTGACATTGCCATACGTAGGTATAGTCAAATGTGTGTGAGCGGGAATCCGCAGATATCCTTTGGGAGATTTATGAACATATTTGGATGGATCCATTGTGTGTGGTAGGATTTTTTGATGGCTCCTTTAGAGGCGTAAAGATGTAAAAAAAAAAGTATTTTATGAACGACGAGTACTTTTTTTTCTCTCCTTCACAGGATGCTTAATGTGTTGTATACGTATTTTATATCGAAAAGTAAATATTTATTTAAGTAGTCCGTTTTGGTTTTTGATAGTCCTTATCTACATATGTCATAGTGTCTTCGAACAAATTACTGGAAAGAATTTATGAATTTCATGGCCACCGGATGGGTGAACCATTAATTTGAATTGCGAAATATATTCACTTACCCGTCGTCTTGTTTCGTAGTCAAGGGCACCAGCGACATAAATGGCACCCGTCATATTTTTTACAGCAAAAGCACCACCTATGTTACCGCTTGTGATCTCGTATCGAATACGCGAGGCTATAAATAGAAATTGAGAAAAAATTAATATATTTTATGAATGGATAATTATTCAGAAACATAAAAGAGTAATTCTTTTATGAAAAGAAATGAAAAGAGTACCACGATAAGATATTGTATAAAGCAAAATCTGTACGATGAATTGGAAATACAATTTTGGGACCTGACATCTGTTTGAAAATTTTTAGTTCACATACAATTTTTAAACTGGTGCGGGGACTTAAAATTCAATCATTGAGAAGGCTTATGGCGGAGTCGGAGAGGTTTTACTTTACTGCTGAATTCCATTGGTAGTAGATGGTGTACGGGCGAAGACCCAGAAGCATCCTTACCCCGATCTGGAGTTGATATACTGATTAACTTTCAGAATTCAAGAATATCATTAGGATTGTTATTGTTAGTTCGACCCCAACTCTGACTGAAAAAATTGTTTGCTAACAAAAATTAATTTGAACGATTAGTACAGAAAATGTAATGGACTGGCGAGAAGGTTGCCGTTTATTGGCAAGTTCTAAGTGTTCTAAGTGGACTATGTACATAAAAGACTGAGTATAATAAGGCCAAGACATGCCCAAAATATTTTTGATTGGGGAAGGCATTCTCAAAGTCCCATCTGCTAAATTATTTGTTGATTAATCGTACATAGATCTTATTTCGGAATTCCAAGAAGAAGTCAATTCAGCCGATAGGTATTAATGAACCCAAAGTTTCTGAAGCATATAAGTTGTTGCTTTACGAAGCCAGAAGTTTACAAGAACTTAAAGAAAAGTTAAAAATATACAAAGGAATGAAAGGAAAGCAGCACGTGTTAAAATCGATCGCGTTGATAAATAAAGTCAAGAAACGCCAGGGTGCACCTTATTTTGAAACTTTTGAAATTACCTTCTCCCAACCCGTTAATCGGTTCTTACTCATGGAAAAAAATTATGCGAATCGGATAACATTTAGGGGTACCTACCGGGCTTTGAAAATACGCAAAATCAGTCAAAAGCTGTTTTTTTGTTTTTCAAAATTCAAGAAAAAGTTTTTTTTTTAAATTTAAAATTTCCGTTGTCATAAAATAAAGCTCCAATGCAACAACGAACTAGTTTGTGCACGTTTGCCCTGTATGGTTGAATGCTTCGTTACAGAATTTGATTTGAGTTTCCTGCAGTACTGCTACAGCGATCGGTTGTTTTTCAACAAATTTTTATTAAATTACGGTTCTATAACTTTTCTGTTTTTGCGAATAAAACTGTGAATTGAATAGTGAATATGGCGACAATTAGTTGTAGTTCTTGCCACTAGAAAAAAAAACCCAGATCTGGTTAGTAATCGGACAATTAATATCATCAAGTCTTAATGGAAGAATGTTACCTTCGAAGAAGGAAGTTATTTCATTGTTCTTCCATTAAAAACAAGTGTTAAAATAAAACAGTAAAGGAGCATGACGTTCAACTGCTAAAAATTTAATATAAATCTGCAACAATGCTCGAATTCCAAAAAAACGGTATGATCATGTGTGTGATAAAGTGGAACTCATTTTCAGAGAATGGGAGAGATTAAAAAAAATAAAGACAACAAGGCGAAGCGCTCAGACGGACTACAAAAAAAGGGGATGACTGGACGAAAGAACTAGGTAATCTATTCGATATTGCCCATGCAAATTATCAAAATTGAAGAGGGCAAGATGTTTCGAGTTGCACAACGTGAAAAAGGGGCGTCGTGGGAAAATGGGTAATATTAATACAACTCTGGCGAAAAAAGAATTATGCTTGGCGAAAAAAAAAAGAAAATTTAAAGAAAAGGAGGCAACTACAAGAGAAAGAAATAAAGTCTTGCCAAGAGAGATTAATTTTTGCTTCATCATCTAATTCAGAGGTGGAAGTAGATTCTCAATATCGTCGGATAATTAATCAACCAGTTCAGCCGCCATTTGGAGTGCAGCCTTAAAAGAGAGGTCGAAATATTGGATGAAAACTTGGCGGCTAGTCTTGACGTTGCTAAGATAAGTGATCGAAATGCAGCATTGTTTCTAACTCCTGTGCTGAAACTTCTCGGACATGATCCCGCTGAATACAATGTGAATCTAAACTCTATTCGTCAAGAAAGTGCGAAGTACCGTTTACAGATTGCTGAGAATTTAAAAGTTGAATTTACCCCAGAAGTTCCATTGACAATTCACTGAGGCGGTAAACTTCTGGAGGATATAGTTGGAAGTCACGTGGTTGATCGCCTTTCTATTTTAGTAAGTGGTAAAGGAGTCCCGAAGATAAGTTCTGGCACATGTGAGGCTGCAGCAATAGCAGGCTATGCGACAGCAGCAAAATGGGGAATCTGCGATAAAGTAAAGTGTCTAGGATTTCACACTACATCAGTGAATACGGGAAGAAGAAATGGGGTGTGTATTCATATGGACAAAGACATGCTGTGGTGGGCAGTCACCACCACATATACGAGATTATGTTGGAAGCAGTAGTTAGGACAACACTAGGGCCATCAACAGGCCCAGACATTCTTATTTTTAAACGTTTCAAAGAATCCTGGTCCAACATCGATCGGAAAAACTACAAAACAGTCTTGTCCAATGAAGTTGCAACAGCCGCAGTTATTGAAGTCTCGGAAGAAATGATTGCCTTTTCAAAATCTCAGCTGCAAGAGTTCCAACCTCAAGGACTACAAAGATCCTCTGGAACTGACAGTAATATTCTTAGAAAGAGTTCGTCTGAAATGAGTATCATTTAAAGTTCCGGCTGGACTACACCGTGCTAGATGGATGTCCAAAGCTATCTACTCCCTTAAGATATGGATGTTCCGTAGTCAGTTCAAGCTAACAAAGAGAGAAGAACATGGAATTTTTGACATTTGCCTCTTTGTTGTTAGACTGTATGTCAGGGTCTGGATGACTGCCCCCGATTCTACGTCAGCTCCACGAAGTGATCTTGAGCTGATCCAAAACCTTGACAACTATAAAAAAGTAAATGATGTTATTTCAAGAATTCGCTCTGCAAAAGTTCCTTGGATACCTCTGGTATGCTCATGAGAAAGAGCAAAATGGGGGGTTGGGACGGTCAAATTCAAATTCAACAAAAAAATTGTTTGGATCAAATACGGCGTATCCTAAGAAACGGTCGGTGATATTTTAACTGTGGAAGTAAAGAATACGATTTTTGCAGTTGTCAGGTTGAAGGCCGTGGTCAAAAATGTTTTAAATGCAACTTCTTCGGACATAGCAGGTTCGAGTGCGGGAAAACGATTGACAAAAAAGAGCGGAATGTTCACTTGATCAGTAAAAACAAAATGTGTGAACTGATTGATATAGGTGGTATTTAAGTGGAAGCCCTAGTGGATACGGGTAGTGATCTTACTCTCATGAAAGAGCAAATTGTGGCCAAAATGAATTCAAAGGCGGTTAACTCAATAATTAATAAAAAGATCATACGTTATCCATTTTCATTTCCTCTGATAGAGGATTAAATTAGTCAATTGGAAGGTGCTGAACTTTTTCCAACCATTGATTTGGAAAACGGTTTCTTTCGTCTTGATGTTAATGAAGGTTCACGAAAATACACTGTATTCGTAACATCCATTAGGAACCTAGAACTCAACGAGACTCCATTTGGTATGAAGAACTCGAATGGTGTTTTCCAATAGCAGATAAATCACGTTGATCGAAAGATACCAGCTAGGTATAATCAGGAGGCAGTCCCAAGTTTAGCTCACTTATTAGAGGTAGCAGCTGAGAATGGATTGGCAATTAAGTGGAAAACATTTCACATTCTACAACGCAGGATCGAGAATTTAGGGCAAATAACTGAAAACGAAAACGGTTATGAATTTTCTGGAGCATAGAAATGTTAAGCGGGTAAAGAGTTTCCTACGATTAATCGGATACTTTAGAAAATTCATAGATTCATTTGCATCGTTTGCGCGTCCATTGAATGATTTGACGAAAACTGGCATTAAATTTACCTGGGGACAATCAGAATTAAAAGGGTTTAAGTTACTAAAGGAAAGTCTTTGCTGCAAGCACTTTGGGCAATGTTGTTGGAGGAGTACGAGTGGAGTGGAGTGGAGCACAAGAGCGGATGCCGATTGCGTCATGTTGGTGCTTTAAGTCGAGACCCAGTCGCAATTGTTGTTCAACTGAATGATGATAGGTATTTTTTTAGACAAAATAAGGAACGCACAATGCAATGATTCAATACTTAGTGAGCTGATTGGAAGCGTTAACGGAGACTCTGGAAACGGTTACGTTATTTTGTACAAAGATGATAATGGAGTCCAGCGGTTTGTTGTTCCAGAGGATATGCAGACAGAAGTCATCCGAACAGCACATGAAAGTAGTCATTTTGCAGTACGAAGAATAAGAGAGCTACTGTTGAGTTTTGTTTTCCAAATATGACATCCAAAATTCATAGAATGTTGTACTCCTAGCATCCCAGCGGTAAGGAAAAGAAGAAAAAAAGAGGGGTTCTCACATTCATTCCCTAAAGGTTAATTTGCCTTTAGACAGTTTTCGCATGGATCAGTTAGGACCAATGGTAGCAACTGGTAAAGAGTATTGTTATTTCCTGTCTATAATCGATGGATTTACCAAGTTCGTTTGGCTGTTTCCGGTTAAAACTTTGTAGGTAGGAAAAGTCATCAGAAAACTACAGGTAATTTAGGAAACCTTTAGAAATCCAAGAAGACTCATAGTGGACAGAGGAGGAGCTTTTATAAGCAAAAAATTTACAGAACACTGCGAAGGAGAACAGATTGGAACAATGGGAAGAAACAAGGACAGTAATGCAAAAATAAATAAATTAATTTTGCAACAGTCCGATATAAAATAAAGTCGTTTTCCCACTCACTGTGTTTTGCGAACAGAGGGAAGGAAATTTTCGAATTGTTGCAGTAGAAAAATGATACGTTTTCGGAGATTAGTCTTCGCCTGCCACTCGTTTATTACTGCTAGTACTCTGAGGCAATAAACGTTCAAAGATCGAAATATCAGTCCTAGACTATTTGCTGCAATAAACGAAGGAACATTGTTGTTCTCTATGAAAACTTAGATCGTGTTGGAACAGCAAAGACAAGAACGTCCCTGTAAATAGTCGAGTTTTAAGCACCATGTTCATATGGCGTAAAGGATCGTTAACAGACTATGTAGACACAGATCCGAATATTTATCCTATACGCGCGTCGTTGCCATATCTACAAAATAATTGAAATATCAAAAATACAACAAGTTGTATATTCCTATGGGAAAATAATATACCACTCAAGATTATGGTCTCATGAAAACTTATAAATTACATCCATTTAAATTATGAATGCTAAAATATGTATGCATACTTACTCGTATATACCTGGGCATATAATTCCCTGTCCTTGAAACTGGATAGCAGAAATGAGAAGAATTCTTTGTTTGTCGACATTGACATAAAACCTTTTTCTCCTTTTTGGCTTAAGGAGCTTTTTCAGGATCCTACCACGTAAAATTAAAAACAAAAAGCCGTTGGGTGCATATGGAAAAATTCTACAAAAATAAGTTGAGCAAAAAATTACTTTCGTAATATTTTCGTCTGGAATTCCAAAAATGAGTTTTGAATTTCGACCTCTAAGAAAAAAAGTGCAGACATTCTTAATTCCACCCAGATCTGTTGGAAAATATGTGCGTTTTCCTCCATTATCCGCTGAAAACAATATCCTGTGAAAGACTTTTTCTCAATTGAAAACAAAACAAAAAGTTAAATAGACAGTGGCGGCAGGGAACAATGCCAGCTTGACACGACCTCTTTTAATCATACGACATTGTGGTGACATGTGTTGTCTTTCAATTAAAACGCTGAATTTTTAAACGTAACACGTGTTTTGAGAAACAAAACAAAAATACACTTAGATACTCGTACAATTCTAATTTCCTGTTAAATTGAGTGGAAGTGGAGTGGAATGGAGGCCGAATACATATACGACCCGAAGCAGGTAGTAGGAGCTCTCAGGGTGGGATAAAAACAAAGCTCCTTGCAAGATTAATTGCGTATGTCATGGGAAATTATTCCTATAACTTTTCCTTTGTTCTGCGGTTTACTTTTAAGTTCTTTTCCAACGAGAAGAAGGACGAAGAATGTGAATAACGCGGATAAACAAGGGAATAAACGTAATTCGCCTGCTCCCGCTTTTCGTTCTTTTGAGAAATTGTTATGAATAATTTTCACAATGTTTCTCTCCAAAGACCCGCCCTATTTAGCAACGACTAAGGACAGTCGGGTAGGTAGGCTCTTATTTGTGACAGTCCCTTGGTATGGTGCCAATTACATTCAATCAATAATAACGAAAGAAGGAAAAATGAAAAAAAAACCCTTTGTCAAATAAAAATACTATGGTTACCGGAAAAATGTCATCCACGCCAATTTGGCAGGAGTCAGTGCATGAAAATTAGGATTCAATACCTTTTCATCCCTGCCACTACCCCAATAATATATGTATACCTCCTTTACAATATCAAAGCTTATTTTCGGTATGACAAGAATACAAAAAAACATTTTTCGAAAATTTTTTTACTAACGCAAATAAGGACCACCACCCTACATAACATACCTACATGAAAACACATATATCCACATATGTATGTATATTCGCATTCGTAGTTGTATTCGTAAATTTATCTTTTTTTTGGAAAGAAATCTAGTATGTACCCTTGTTTATGGGGGAATACCATTAGGATAATTGAATACTTACACTCATCGTGATCTTTGGCGGTGACTGTGAGTACGGTATGTTGAATGTCTTCATTTTCGTCGACTTCCGCCTCGTACAGGGACTTGTCAAAATACGGTGGGTTATCGTTCTTGTCAGCAATTCCAATACGAATGAATTTAGTCACTGGAAAAAAGAAAAGGATATGGATTTAAGTTTACTTAATTAATCGATATCTATGGCAGTATTATGTTTATTTATAGAAAACTTATTTATCTGTATTGTGTCAAGTTAATTTGGATAAATGTTTTCAAACGAATATATCTAATCTCGAGGGTAACTGAGAGATATACTTACACACCGATGAATTTCTCCTTGGACTGGGATTGATTAAGTGATGTGACCGTTGGCATTTGGGGAAGAACCATACATAATTCAAATTAGGGATTAAGGTTGAGGATACAATTTATAAGCTTGGATTGGGTGGATGAATACCTCAATGGAGAATTCGAAATAGGTCAATTGGAAAGACGGTAAAGGAGCTGCCTTGACCTTTGAAAAGTTAACAGAATGTGATGAAAACATTTTGAAGCGTCATAGTGAATTTCGTGATCCCATGTTCACTAAAGTCGATGAGGCTTTTTAAGTTTTATACTGGAGCAGATATTGCATACGTATGATACTTGTGGAGGAAGGAAGGCAATTTTCGATAGGATACGCCATTTAACAATTTCACATAAACTTACTATGCACCCTCGCAGAAGTGCATCTGATGTATGTAGTGTGAATATTTCGTCGATTGTAGTCTTACCGGGTTTAAAACCACACTGATAGGAGCCAATCAGATCGTTGATATATGATTTCTGGCGCTCACACAAGACCACAGGAGTTTGGACTGTCCTCGCCGTTTAACAGTCTGTGAACTACTAAAACTGTGACTCTACTAAAAGCTTCCTTCTCCATTTCATCTGACCTCTCTGTGGGTCTTTTTGCCTTAACACGCTCTTCTTAATTTTTGGTAAAACTTTCCATTGTGCCTGGAGTTAGCATCTCTATATTTCCTCGATCGCTGTTTTCTCATGCGCTTACATTTTCCTCCGGGGAAGCTGATGTTCTCCCCCTCTCTTCTGTTCATAAAGCTCATGGAATGCACTCATTCTTTTATGCAGTGGCAATCTGCGATCTTTTTCAAACAATGTTTCGGGTGAAACCCAGCACATCCGTTGCGGCGTTACTGATGGTTTCTTGGCACCGATGCCACTGCTCTTCAGCATGTTGATGTTGGTTGCATTGGACATGTCGAGAAGTTGAGACATACGCGATCGGAAAAGATTCCCAGCACCTACATCCCAATACGAGTGTTAACCGGCCATTTATTCAAAGATCAAGCGGACAGTGCCTGGAGTCACTTCTATCCAGCACACTTAAGTTTTAAGCAAAAGCTTAATTTTACTGTAAGCACCCACTAAACCGTCTACAATGATGAAGGCCGCTGACTTATTAAAGACGTCATGCCGCTTACAGTTGTGCTCATAACGAGGAATTACTTTACGTTTCGGAGACGTTTTTAGGTCTGCTGCAGCCCGAAAAGTCATCCCACCTACAATTTAGCTCCCATTGTAATCAACGTCAGTAAACAGTTCACAATCTGTTTTGATGAACGACAGAAGAAAGTTTGACGACTTCTTGGCGATATCTTTAACTTCTCAGAGTGAGGTCCTAGGAAGATCACCTATGAACCTTACTTATTAAGTTCACCGCAGACCTCATTTCTCATGATCCTATTGTGAGATAGACCCCAAAAAAAGATTCAGGGATTTCAGTCTTCCAATTCCTTGCACTTTCAAACTACGAGCATTTCAGATCTTTTGTGTTGTGATTGATTACTTCTCCTGACCTGCAGCCATGGTAAAGTAGCACAAAATTTGAAGGATTTTAACTTGTAGGGCCCATTGTGGATGTAGCACACTTTGTCTGTTTTTCTAGACCTTGTTGATTGTGTATGACATAACGGTCTTATTACCTTTCGGAACGTCCAATTCAAGTTTCCTTGCTTCAAAAACCGAAACCTTTCGAAACCGAAGAACTTTCCATTCTCTGTATGTGTGTCAATGACAACTTACGTTAGAATGACCACATATTTGATGTCGCCAAAACTACTGCGAAATGTCTAGGTTTCCTGTAAGAAATATTTTACCACCTCTGATCTGATCTCAATATATAGGGTTTTCCAATAAGGACTTGACAACATTTTTTTTTAAATAAAACGCAAACTATTTGAGATATTTCAAAAACTTTATTATCGGCTTGAAGTACAATCTAAACATTTATGAATGGAACTCGACTTCGTTCATATGGCCACCGCGGGCACGTTTGCACCGATCGATTCGTTGGACCCAATTTTCAACGACTCGGCCACACATTTCGGCCGAAACGGCCGCTATTTCGCGTTCATTGTTGGCTCTGAGCTCTTCCAACGTCGTCGGCGTGTTAGCATGAACCAATAACTTAACGTAGCCCCACAGAAAATAGTCAAGCGGCATTAAATCGCATGAACGAGGCGGCCAATCGACTGTCCCATGTCTTGAGATAACACGCTCACCATACTTACTCTTCAGTAAATCGATTGTAGCATGTGATGTATGGCTTGTGGCATCATCCTGTTGAAACCACATGTCGTCCAAGTCCATATCTTCCAATTTGGACCAAAAATAATCGGTGATCATGGCGGTATAACGCTGACCACTCACAGTAACGTGACGTCGACGAAAAAATATGGCCCAATAACGCCGCCGGCGTGCAAACCGCACCAAACAGTTATTTTTTGTGGATGAAGTGTTGATTCATGAAGCACATGTGGATTTTCACCCGACCAATAACGCATATTTTGCTTATTGACGAACCCATTGAGCCAAAAATGAACTTCGTCAATGAAGATGATTTTGCGATGAAATTCATCTTCTTGGCGAATCTTCTCCAGAACCCAATCGGAGAACGTACGTCGCTTCAAATGGTCCATCGGCTTCAATTCTTGAGTCAGCTTGATCTTGTATGTGTGTAAACCAATATCCTTACGCAAAATATGCCATAATGTGGTCTGAGCGATGCCCCATTCTTGAGAAATCCGTTGAATTAACTGATTTGGATCGTTTGCTACGGACGCCTGAACGGCAGCGATATTTTTGACACTTCGACCAACCCGTTGTCTCACTGACACGGCAACATCAAACAACGAATATGTAGACTCAAATTTTTGCACTAAACTTGTCATTGCCTGTTTACTAGGGCAAGAATTACGACTGAAAATTGGAGTTAACGCTCTTAAAGTTCCAGTCAGCGACTCCGAATTTCGGTAGAAAATTTTTATAATTTGCAGACGTTGCTCGTTCGTGTATTTTACCATGATGTAAACGTTGAGTTTACTGAATAAATTGACAGTGATAGTTTGATGATTCACAAATTAAATTCAAAGTTGTCAAGTCCCTATTGGAAAAGCCTTTATAAGGCATTAATCCGCCCAAAATTGGAGTACAATACCTACATCTGGTCAGGTGCTCCTTAAACCTCTCTGCACCTACTATGTTAGATAGGACTCAAAACCGATAAAACTTATTGATAAAAGCGATAAAACTTATTGATAAAAGCGATAAAACTTATTGATAAAAGCGATAAAACTTATTGATGATACTAATATCAGTCAATCAATTGACACTCTCGAACACCGACGTAATGTCTCCTGTCTCACACGAAATAGCCAGTAGCATTCCGCCCCTTCAAACTTTCAACAGTAACAACCGTCTCGCTATGAATGCTCATCAGTATAACCTCAAGCCCATTTTCGGACGTACTTTAAAATATCGTGATTCGTTCCTAAGCCGTACAACTCGCTTATGGAATGCCCTGCCGATCTCTGTATTTCCTGGTCGTTATAGCTTGCAAACATTTAAAAACAATGTACACCGGTACCTCTCTTTTCTTCCTCCATAAACTTCCATTGCCCGCACTGTGTACAATCACTTTAAGGAACACAAACACCTTGAGCGCACAATCATTATAAAAAAAAAATGGATTAAAATCTTCATCGTTTTTATGTAAATTAGATCAAAGTTCCAAAGTTCGTTTGTTCATGAATAGTAGTCGCTCTGATGTAAAATATGTCAGTACCACAAGGTGTTGTTTTTGGTCCTATGTTGTTTCGAAAAAGAAAAACATACTATCATCCCTGAAATCGCTTACGACTAAATGATAACTTATTTAAATGGGAGCTTATACATACATTATACTCATGAAAAATAAGAAGTTCGTAACGGAGTGAACGAAATTTTTTTCCCCATCGGACAATCATGATCTCAAATGACTATCCAAAGATGAACAAGATCACCGAAATCTGAATTTTGGTCCTGCACTGAAGATCCACTGAAGATGTTCGTATCCAGGCATAGAGTTTGTCCATGGTGTGTTCTTTCTACTGTTTCCCCTAGTCGTAAAAAGATATACTCGTACACTTCAACAACGTTTAAAATGTATCCAAATTAAATATAATCGTTATAATTATCCCGACAAGCAAACAATTCGGGGCTTAGTGAACAAATTTAAATCGACTTACTGTTGTGCCATTGAGAGAGCGAAACGCCGGATCTGTGGCTTCACGAGAGTCGGAAGGATCAGACCGCAATCAACGGATTTCGCGATGTTCTTAAGATATGGGCATCTTTCTAACGTTTGGGGCCCCGCCCAATTATCAAGTCTTCTTCCATCAATGATGTGGTCTAATAAAAAGCGGGAGCAAAAATACCTGGTCTTATCGTAACGGTTTTCAGAACTTAACGCCACTGAAGATTGCTACGATTTGACCACTTACAAGCTGTCGGTCATAATCGTAGGTCCTGTTGAGTGGCAGGTCCACCGATATTCCATACCAGGACTTGATACACCGCGGTGCCGTGGGACTGTCCTCAACACAGTTCCGAATTGTACTCAGGAAGGCAGTAGGTGACGATAGACATTAGTTCACGTAAAACCCAAGACATCTTTTGAACGTCCCTGTGGCAGATTTTGTGGAAAGACTTGGCTTAAAGTCCGTAACGATCGCATTGAGCCCAAACAACCATCGTATTTTTTTTTAGATTAAATTATTTATTTCTTATACATTAAAAAAAATTTACATCAAAAGATACACTGGATGGTATAATAAAGCATAAGAAAGGTGACGTTCTATATTTATATACAAGTAAAAAATAGAGGCGAATGCCACTTCTGTTTGCTTAGGCAAAATTAAAAAAGATTTAGGGTGGGGTGACCCATTAATTAATCGAAAAAATTTAAATAAAAAGTCGTGTAATAAAGATAAATAAGATAATTCAATTACTTCAACAACAAAAAAATAATTGTAAAAAGAATAAAAGTAGTAGATAATAATAATAACTAAATATAGACATAAATGGAAAAGCAAGATACACAAAACCAGAAAGAAATGTCATAGAAGAATCAAATTAAAGAAAAAATTAAAATAAATATAACACGAAATTAAACGAGAATTGCGATTGCCAGATTTCATAAAAAACAATTTTATGACTTTGAAACAATACAAATGACGCACAGGAAGAATATTCAAAGCACAAAACAAAGGAAAGCTAGAATGTCTGAAAGGTTTACGACAAATTTTTCTAACGACGTATTTTTGCAAAACCAACAGAGGATGAATTTTATTTTGGTACACACCTCCCCAACAAGCAATGCCATATTGTAATTTGGATTGAAAAATACCATAGTATATTGACTTTAAAAGATTGCTTGAAAAAACATTACGCAAATATAGGGTCCGCCAAAAAAAATTTTTTTTGAAAATGCTATAAAAAAAAACTACTGAATATTTTCTCAAATTTCTTTTTTTATTTGAAAGCACAATCCTTCCGGTTAATAATAGAAAATAATTTCATTCAAATGGCTGCCTCGGCTGGCCATGCAGTAGCCTACACGATCGGTCCAATTTTTAAGCACCTTATCGATTGTGTGCAGCTGTATTTCACCAATGGCTTCACGAATATTGTCCTTTAAAGCGTCAATTGTCTCTAGCTTGTCGGCGTAACACTTATCTCTTACGGCACCCCACAAATAAATGTCCAACGGTGTCAAATGGCAGCTCCGAGGTGGCCAAACGACATCAGCTCTGCGGCTGATAATGCGATTTTCAAAAACAGGGCGCAAAACATCGAGTGTAGCTTCGGCTGTGTGGCACGTAGCGCCGTTCTGTTGAAACAAAATGTTGCCAATATCCTCCTCTTCAATTTTTGTGAACAAAAATTCGTTCAACATGGCCCGATAACGATCGCCATTGACTGTAACGGCCAAAAAAAAGAAAAATGGCCCAATTATGCCTCTGGACCAAAATCCGCACCAAACAGTGACTAGTTTTGGGTGTATCGGCTTTTCAATGTATGTCTGCGGGTTTTCTTGCCCCAAATGCGACAATTTTGCTTGTTTACATACCCGCCAAGATCAAAATGAGCTTCATCTGAAAAGATGATTTTTTTGGCAAAATCGACATCTTCTTTAAGTCGATCGCAGGCAATTTTTCCCAGCATTGTTCAAGCGTATACACAACCATATTCGTTCAGCGGAAGGATAAACCTAACTATCTGTCAAATCAGACATGAGCTAAGTATTACCATTCACGAAATAAGCACTAGTTGAAAAAAAAAATGTTAAATGGCGGACCCTAGTAAAAATAGCGCAGGGTGCAACGAAAATACATTTTTAGAGTATCAGTATGAATTGCAAAACTCATCCTAGAGTTAATCGTAAGACCCAAGTAAAATTCTTTTACGCTCTCTATTAGGAAACATTTATCACTACAGGATGAATTATGACAAAATGAAGCGGACGAACACAATAGCAGTGTTTTTAGTATATATCGAAGACACTCAGGAGAATGAAAGTACAGATTAGAATCAAAATCGTAAGTGGAAGACAAGCTGAAAAACATAATCTTAGTTTTGGAGCTAATTACTAAATGATGCTCAGAAAACCACTGTCTTAAGCGGCTTAGATCCCAATTAATACAGGAAACAAGATCTAAAGGGTTATTTAAGCCATAAGTGAAACCGATGTCATCAGCAAAAGGAGTTGGAGATCCTTTGAAGTTGAGCGCAAAGAGTGAATTGATGTAAACTAAGAACAGAATAGGGCCAAATACAGAGCCTTGAGGAACACCTAAGCTGCTGAAGAACCTCATTTCGCTCCTTGTATCATCAATCTTCATTCTTTGGGACCTATTTTCAAGATATGATCTGAACCAGGAGAGCATGAAACCTCGAAAACCAGCTTTTTCAAGTTTCCTTAATAAGATGTTGTGGTTGACCATATCAAAGGCCTTGGTAATATCAATAAATAGGTCAGATGTAGATTTTTTTCCGCCTAAATTCGACATTATATTGGAACAAAACTGAAGAATCGAACTTTCGCTAATTAGACGCAATGGAGACCATTATCGCTTCAGAGATAAAATTTTGTTGGGATTAATTGCAAGTGGAAGGCTTGGTTTCAACAGAACAGTGCCACTTGCCACACAGCGCAATCA
The DNA here is from genome assembly GCA_949129095.1 of Volucella bombylans. Lineage (NCBI taxonomy): Eukaryota > Metazoa > Arthropoda > Insecta > Diptera > Syrphidae > Volucella > Volucella bombylans. The sequence continues at coordinate 97,229,515 of OX422144.1, forward strand.
ACAATCGACTTATTAAAGACGAAATTTGGTGATCATCTTATATTATGTACACAATAGTCGGAGATAAATTAGGATGTAACATGGAGTTAAGACTTTTTTGAATTACTGTCAATCATTGTATTATATGTGTATTTTGTCATGTCAACCATTCTATTTCCGACTACTGAAATAAAGAGATTCTTTTCGTGTCTGTTGAAAAACGTGGGTCTCTTAATTCAAGTGAGGATCTATCATCTTATTACTAGAAAAGGCGATGTCAATTGGCCGCCCCTCTCTTGCAATTTAATGCCTTTAGGCTTTATTATTATTTTAGGCATTTATAGCACCTCATTAAGCTAAAAGCTTTTTACGATTTGGAGGTGAACATTCAACGTGAAAATTCTGCAACATTGGTCAAAAAGTCATGGAAAATTTGATCTACGACATTTGATATTTATTTATATTTATTTTTATTTATCTCGGCAAAGCTTTTGTCAATCAAACTCGGGAAGTGTTCGAATGGATAAGCATTCCTGAGCTGCGCTCCAAATCTCTTTATTCAAGACATATAAGCATTACTGCTTCATAGTCTGATTTAATTTTTACTGTCACAAAGTGGGACACTAATGTACTGACATCTGATGTAGGACATTAATAGAAGCAGTAATTACAGCTGGAAAAAAAATTCCAACTAGAACTAGAGCGTGATGCTTAAGGCATACTAACATGTTTCTCAGGATTATTTACTTCCTTACCGTTCGAGGATATTACTCTCTCAAGAGCCCAGTCGTGCATCAACTACTAATGACATGAGAGCTTTAGAAGTGCACTCCTGTATGAATTCAACTCGTTTGTTCGTTTTCCATTGTCGCTAGAGCAACGGATGTCATTCCAAATAGAATGCACTAAAACAGACCTACATAAATGAACCACACCACGGAATCAACATAACTGAATACATAGAAGAGGTTCCCACAAGCGACCACCTGTGAAATTCTGTTGAAATCACTATTTACGCTATGTTCCAATGTCGTTGACAATTGACATAGAATGTGACACACTGTCGATTTTCCACTTAACTACATTCCACTATTTGCATTCAAATTGTTCAATTCCGTTTGTAATACAATTTTCTACTCAACTAACTTTCTATCGTTTCTAAAAAAAACCACCCCAAACCGAACAAAGTCGTCCTGGTTTATTGGTATCTGAGAGTATTCAATAAAATTCCACAATTCAACATGTGCTTTTGTTGAAATTTAACATCTAAATAATGTCACAGTCAAAATCTAAGCTTTTTTGCATAAAAAAATGAATTTTAATTCAATACAATTTGCATGCGAATATTCTTATAAAATTTCAAATAATATTTTATTATTTCTGTACCAAAATACTCTGGTAATGTCCTAGTATGTGCCTAGAATCAATAAATGTTCGAATGTCAAAACATTGTCATCATCAGTACTACGAATTCAAAATTCATTCATTCGTTGAGAAATCCATATAAAAAACGAATTTTCCTATTGACTGGATTGAATGTGGAAATATTTTTTCAACTGGAAAACTTATCATCCAAACATTTCCGCATCACCTCACATGTTTCTTCAGCTAGCGCCCTCCGGCATGTATCGAGACTGACCGTCCTTTCGGTTATTCGTAACATCAAAATCATGTGTCAAACACTCAGAGATACATAGATAGATACAAAGGTCCTTGCTGGAGACAAAATGTGTATGTAATGTTCAATGAGCAACGGACATAATTGGGAGAGTGTGTCGTTCAACTGGACCATGAGAAATGGGTAAATCAAAGTGGATCGGAAATTTTTAAGCATCTCGATACAAGAGCAATCAGCACTGTGGGTGTTGTTTGGGAAAATGATTTTAATGTTAAATCATGGACACTTTAAATATCATGATATCTACAAGTATTTGACCTTTTTCATGCAAGGTTCTTGCTATTTGAGGACGGTTTAGATATTGAGTAAGAAGTAGGTGAATGGTCCTACAATGGCTAATGAAGTGTCGAATGCAGCTTTATTGGTTGTCTTTCTCTCAAACTACATATCATCATATTATCATCAAAATCATGTCTAGGATTCCAGCACAAAAATTGAACAAAAACTCGATTATATTTGGAGAGAGCAAAGAAGACAGAAAAAAGTTCAATCGAGCCAGAAAGTATACTATATACAACGCCTTTCTAAAGCGTGTAATTTCATTATGGTCGCAAACTGAGGCAAAAAATATTACAGTGTCCCAAAGGTACACTGCCATACAGTCTGTTGGGGCTATCAGCCAATCCTCTCAAAACTGAGGTTGTTCTCTTCACGAGAAGGAGCAAGTGCTTAAAGATAGCACCACTCGTAGATGAGCCAGACCAGTCACAATCAGGTATTTCGTCCTGAATAACAATCTTCTTTATACTAAACGTATTAGGTCCAAAGTCACCGCTCTAGGAGCATTGATAAATCTCCCTCCTCTTGATATTCATTACATGGGCTGCACCCTCAAAGCCATCTTACATTTAAAAGGAAGTGGTTTTTAGTACAACATGCACTGGAGCTTTGATTACTTTGCGCGCCGGCTGTCTTTTGACTCTGGTCTTATGAGCATGCCGTCTGATGCAATGGCGCCTGAACTCCTGCTGCAGAAAAAATACGAAATCGACTTTCTCTGTGCACAAAATAGGTTTCGGCCAGAATTTGGGCCAGGAAAGGAATGTAGTCGGGCATTCATGGTTACAACACCAATATAGGATGTGGCGCTGGTGTCTTTCTGGAGGAGGAGAACGTTAGATATCACTCCTCTCCTCGCAGATTAACTTGCCAGGCAAGGCACAGAGGGGAGTTTTTCAGGGCACGAACCTACGTTAGGTCTGCCTGGGTGGGGTCGGCCAGGGTTTTCATTGGCAGTTGGGTTTCATGTGAGCACAACTGCAGATAATATGACTTCTCAGGTTGCAGGCAGATTAAACATCTGTAAATGTCCGGTTTTCGCTCACATCAGGCAACAGGTACTCGGCATTGACGTGATGGGAATTGGCTAGTATTGTAGGCACTTTGTCACTGAAATACAGTCGATAGACTGAAAGATTTCATTAAAAGGCACTTACAGCTAGTCTTTTGTCTGAGTGTTCTGTTCCGACAAAGCTATAGACAGTCTTAAGTAATATTCACCTTATGGTGATAGCAATTGAACCAGATCGATCAATTTACCAAAAGTCAATGCTTTAGAAATCGGATCCAGACCGTCCGTGACAAATGTCGAGTCGACATCCTAATAAAGAGGAATCACCATCTAATCATAGTAATTGTACGTTTTCTTACTGCATCTTTCTTGCCGAAATCTCCGGAATCCCGAAGTGAACCAATAAATAAAGGACCAGCTTCGCGACGGAGAGCATTACCTATCTCTGCAATGCTGTGAAAAACACTTTTACGTTGGAACAGACGAAATTGTCGGTAGAAGGTATTGAACTAAAGACATAGATGGCAGTGGCCTCAACAGTAAAAGTTCATTGCCGCATAATGTAAGACGTGGCAAGGGTAACTACATCAACACACGAACCACGAAGGCTGAAGAAGCAGCAAGTACAACAGATGCGACAGAAATTCCGTATGTAGTATTGATTAAAAATACGCAAGCGCTTAACGTTTCGAAATACATCTAGAGCAGACGAGAATTTGCTGATTTCGGATGGAGAACAGCTTACCAAATGGCCTCAGGGCAGTAGGTGGTGTGATCCGGGCAGCTCTGTCTATAGCTGAGATGGATTATGACAAAATAGTTTAAACATCTTGTCTACTGTGCTCTCACACATGATACCGAAGCTGCACCAGATGGTTCACAACTTGGAGTCAAAGGCGAACAAGGTAGTAGAACTTACAAAGGCTCTAGACAAAGGCATTAGGCAGATCAATTTCCCAGTATAACACCAACGGCACTCAATTCAACATTACCGAATCCCCCCAAAAAAAGTAAGCAGCTCTCTCCTAGTATGGTCTCAGGAGATGATGGTATCGACCTGGATGTGGATAGCGGAGTTCACAGAGCAAAAACTGTGTTCGGTATACTATCTCGAATCTGGTGAAGTAATTTTTTCAGCAAAAAACCATCATTAGTATCTAAGTCCTTCAGTAATTAATGTAGCACAAAGCTATATCTGACACTTGTTGCTTTTTATAAAACAGATAGGAACTAGAGAGTAAGTTTTATTTATTTCAAAGTTATATATATTTATGGGTACTTTGAATCACTGCAGTTATTTTATTTTATTTTATTGCTCTCAGTAAACCATTTTTTTTTGTAACTCCAAGTAATATTAGTCCCCAACTTAACTCTACCTGCTGATGAAAGAGCTGAGGTTTTTGCCTTAAAGATGGAATTTCTAAATATCTCACCAAAAAAAAATTAAATTTCAGTCAGCTTGTTTTATAGTCAGCCATAAAAAAAATAAAATTAAATTAAAAACAAAAATACATATATAAAATAAAATAAAATTTTTCCAGAATAGCATCTGAACAAAGGATTTTAGAGAATTTCTCATTAAAAAAAAACACTGGATTCTTTGATATTTTGCCCCGAATTTTTCGGATTAATTCATTTAACCAGAATCAGGAGTTTGTTAAAGCAAACTTTGAATAACTGTTTTATGCCTGTGATTGTATCTCACCCAGAGGGTAATTGTAATTGGTACTGGTAAATTGGTACTCAGACATCAAGGACACATGGCCTATGAAGTACTTATGCAAATGAGTTATCCTCCAGTCAATCTAGAAATGTTCAACTACTCTTTCAAATTATTCGGGTCTCAGATACTGAAGACATACTGGTCGATATACATAGGTAGTCAATAATGTCTATTCTCATTTATGATCCCCGCACTACTCGTATATAGTGTCCTGGTGACAACGCGACGAAGGGTATATTTAGAGGCCGTCCATCTCATAAATTGAATTTACAGTGCATGGCTGGCGATGATAAAGAATGCGAGTAGACTCGGGGACTGACGTTAATGATGATGATGAAGGTGGTGGCGATGAAGTTGACGATAACGACGGCGACGTCGATAATGCCGGTAATGAATGCAGGACTTATTAGCCTATTTGAATGCCGGTCACGTTTAGTAGGCGATAATATTTTCTTTCTGCCACTAATTAAATCTAGGTAGAGAATTTATTTCTCTTTTCATCCTGTCTGGGATATACTGCCTTCTTGTATTCCCGTCGTCCCTTGGGTGTGTGAGATTTTTTTATTTATTTCTGATCTCCGCCGATGAATATTGCACGAAATTCAAAGTGCAACATTGAATGACTTATGTGTTTTCTTTTAAGAACCTCTGTTAGCCTTTATAACAGAAATTAAATCAAAATTATATGAAGTTGAATTGAATTTCCACATAAATTCAGAATAGCAACAGTTGGGGTTAATAAATCATTGGATTATGTCAATCCCCTTGATAATTTATTATGATATCATGTTTCTCATAAAAATAACACTTGTGGCACAGGTAACTAAGTAGGTATACATTTGAGGATTCAGACCAGCAAAATAAAAGATGTGATTAATGTCTGTTTAGTGCTTTTGGGAGGATAAATTATCATTAATTTCTTTCCCTGGCCAATATGAAATATTCTTCTGCGTCCATCAAAAAACTTACAACATAAATCTCAGCTAATACACATAGCCGTACGGATGTATGTACGAGTCAATATAACATACGAGTACAAGTCCAGGTATAAAGAAGTAGGTATATACAAAAATTGTTGGGGACTTAAACTAGTTTAATATTTATCGCATTCAGGAATATCCATCAGGAAGAGCCATTCAAATTGTCAAAAAAAAAAAATACTTTTTGTCAATAACTTGGTTGACGATCATTACATTTGTCCCACATGTTTAGTTATGGTCAGCGCTAACAGTGATATCAAGTTTAATTTGTTGGAAAGAATTTGAATTTCCGACAAAATAAGTTGAATTCTTGACTATATTTGACTTCAAAGTCTGAATTTGTGATAATATTAAAATGCCAAATGTCAAACTCTTCGCAACCTGTGTTACTATCCTTCTCAATATCTCTTCTAAGCGTTGCCAAATTACATCTTGGTGGAAGATAGAATTTCTTTGCATGGTTGACTACCCATCCCCAACGCTTTGAAGTGCTTGGCTACTGTTTATACCGCTAATATATAGAAAGGCCTAAATAAAAAGTCGACTGTCAAAACGAGTGAAGGAGGCCTTCTAAAGGGTAGATTTATATTTTCTGCTTCAAAATTAAATGACCTACCTATCGTGACCAGAATGCTACCAAATGTTTAGGGATGACCCAGAGAACTGGAAAACAAAAGGTCCTGTAATTTGTCATCTAAGTCATCGATTCCGAATAAATATGAGCCAATAAGAAATAGGCAGACACCTGGCACCTTCGCCGTTTGAACTCCCAATCTTCGTCTTCATCCTTCCCCATTAACAGTGGAAATATATTGTATAAGGGATATATGTAATTACATTTACTGCTACATATTTGTCCCTTGTATCTGTATTGATCCTGTGCCGCTTGTCAGCTTCAATACATTTGCAAACCATTAGAACCATTCTACAGGCAGCTTTTTTTTTGGATAACCTTGTTTGTGAGGCTAAGGGTATGTTGATGTGTTTTCCATTTCGGACTCTTCGAACTTCGGCTATTTTTTTGTGACCTAAACGAACTTTTGTACCATTTGGTCAGAACTAATGTTAGGCTAGTAGGTTTTCTACTTTCCAAATGAAGTTGATAACACTAATAGCAGAGGAATTCATTAGTTCCTTGCAGCCGAATAGTTCCCTGAACAAAATCTTTCATTGAGGGCTGCACATTCACATAAGTTGTGTTCAGCAGTTTCGTCTTCTTCAAGACAAGGTCGGCATTCAGGAGAGTCGACTAGCTTAATTTTGTTGATGTAAAATACTAAGTTTTTGATATTGTGACGTCTTAGATTTAGACATCTATTGGCATTTTTGTTGAATAGCAGGATGGCTCATTTGGCATGTTTTAGACTATTCTCCCAATATGAGATGCATCTCGAATGCTCCCAGTACGATAATTAATATGACTGCTAATTTAAGAGTACAGCAGAAGGGTTAAAGGGAGTTTGGAAGCCCTTTCTGGCCAGTTCGTCGGTCTTTTTATTCCCATCAATGTCCTCATAACCAGGAACCCACAACAATTTGGTTTTGTTCCTGGAGCCTAGTTTTTGGCGAGTTTTAAAGCAGTACATGACTGATTCGTAGTCAATGTGGTGAGCAAGCTAAGGACATTTATGGCTGCTTTACTGTGAGTGAATATAAGTATGTTTGCGTCCTTGATACCAGAGCTGTAAATATGGTTGGCACATACTTGAATCGCGTGGAGTTCCGCTTGGAATACCCTGGGACTATTGCCCATAGCTATGGATACATTTAGGTTTGATCCATGTATTCCAGCTCCAACTCCCAATTTAATTTTTAGAACCATCCGTATACTACTTTACACCAGTATGGCTGTTTGGTGCGTTATTGCTAACCCATGGTTCTTTGCTGGGAATCTCCGTGGAGAAACCTTTATTGAAGCATAATGTTTTTAGAAGGCGGTCTGTTACCGTGCAAATCATATCAAGTTCCGGTATTTCGGAGAGTAGGATCTTTAGGCCAGAGTATTCGGTAAGACTTAATTCTCTAATTTGTACCAGACTTGCTGTGGTGCGTAATGCCACGTTGCTTATATAAGTGTAGGGGGGTTAGTCCTATTATTGCTTCTATTGTAGCTCCGAAAATGCCCAGACATGCAACACGCTACATTGCACTTTGTTGAGCTTTCAAATGGCGGTCTTTTGTGCCACTTTAATCCACCGTACCATAGAAGCATATGTTATGATGGGCCTGACCACCAGTGAGTGATCTTTGGAGAGATCTCCCATGTGCTGCCATTGTTTATTTTAGTTATTTTGTTGTTTAAGTGAGAGATATAGTTGAGTCTTTTTTCTAGAATTACTCCCAGATGTTTGACCTCATCGGAGTACTCAACGATTGTATCGTTAAGTGAAACTATACATAAATTTAAGTTTCTTCTTTTAGTGAAAGGAACTACGACTGCCTTATTGCCAGATACTCTCTAGTGCACCAGTTTAGGAGTGTCGTAAGGGCGTTTTGCATACGTGCAGTGACTTCGTTAGTCTCTCTGCCTCAAATTATGTTGAATGGATCATCGGTATAACTTAAGTTGCTTAATTTGTTAAGCAGATCATCTATGACAAAAGACCACAGGAGGGGCGATAATAGGCCTCCATGTGGGAAGCCCCTTACGGCAGATACTGATACTGAAGTCGGACCTGAAGAAGAAGTAATCATCCGGCTTTCAAGTTTCGCTTTGACCCAGTTGATGTTTCGATGATGGATGTTTCCATGGAGCAAAGCATTTAATATGGAGTCATATCCACCCTCTATGTTAAGTAAAGCGCAAAGTGTAATTTCTTTATAGCGGAAGGAGCTTTTGACTTCAGCTGTCAGCTTCAATGTACAAGCTATAATTTAAGCCTCTGTTGCTTTTTCAAACGGATCTTGCAACGTCCTTTGTTATTCATGGCGAAACTAGATTATTTTCTAAGTCTTTTTCACAATCTATTTCTTAATGTACAGTCTTTCGCGCATGCGTAACTTCGTTTTAGATCACATTTTGTCACACCGTATGACATTAGTAACATTTTCATTGTCTTGTTAATCGTCCGACTTTGTGCTTCGTATCTGAGAGTTGGATGAACGACAAACGTGTATAACCAACCTTTAAGTTTAAGCTGCATTTTTTTGCCACAGCCTTGACAGCACTTAATAAAAAGATGTCAAATTGAGTTTGTGGTTCTGCGGCAGATATTTGGTACAAGAACGACTGATCCCTACTCTGACACATCATTGCTTATGAGAGCATTATCATCAGCGAAAGGAAGAGAGTTCGTTCTGGACTTGACAATGTGCTGTAATTTACAAACTAGATTTTCGATCGCCCATACTTTGAAGGGTATGTTATCCGGTTCGGCCTCGTTATAATTGAGCTTATTACTCTTCGTGCGCGATAGTCGAGTAAATTGAGTCTCGCAGAAATTCTTCGATAAGTAACGTGCTAATCTTTCTGTTGGCAATTTCGTTGTTCGCCGCTAGCAGTTGTCCGTATTTATCTTAAGTATATTCTGGCGAATAAACCTCTTGCGAGTGTTTTGTTTTTTGTGCTGTAATCCTACAAATATTCCCTCGCTTACCCGTGCTTCGACGTAACAGTTATCCTTTCTACTTGTCATCCACTTAAGGTTAGTGAGGGCACCTCACACTCTAGGATAGTCATCACAGACCCTCACAGAATGTCGTCAAGTACTCAGCAACCATGCTACCCTGATTAAAGTCTCGCTAGTATGGGAACCAGGGCATGAGGGTCATGATGGCAATGAAAAACCGGACCAATATTTTCGGAGCCTGTCCAAATTGTGGCTTTAGTGATAATGACTTAGAACAGCAACTAAAACACTAATGAAAATATAAAAGAATTAGCCCTTCTTCTTGATAGGAAAAAAATAACAGTACTTCGCGGAACACTAACAGGTCAATTTTCCTGTAATAAACATCCAAACAGATTAGAAACCTTCAGCACGTGTGGATTTTGCTGTGAAACGGGGGAGTCTATGTAACACCTAACCACAAACTGTCCGGCACTGACACAAAGATGAGTAATATTTCTAAGCAAATATATTCCCCATGAAGAGGATCTGAAGGCGTTCTCGCAGAAAGGGCTGATCCAATTCCTGGAAATATAAAACAAATAAAGCCCTCGTATCACTATATAATACCATACAGATGAGGGTATATCTTTTAATTCTCGAAATAACGCCTCTACTGCTGTCGCACGAGTTCTGAATACTTTTTTATATCTATTTTTTGCAACGTTCATAGTCTGAGTCAAGATGCACTTCATTGGTTTTGTTTTTCTATTAAGTCCTTGCTTGAAAGGCGAGGGCTGGGCCCTGCGCTGCTATTTTCTTCTCATCATTTCATCATCTCGTTTCTTTATTTATGAGGAGCCGATTTTGTTAGCCTTGTATAATACTACACTACCCTTTTTTTTTAAGTTGTTCCACATTCTTTTACATTTGGTTCTTGGCATTTTGGAGTCATTCCCGCAAAAGACGACCCCAACACTGGCCTATTTCCTTGTTTAAATTGTGGCAGTGTTTATTCTTGACTGCTGATGGTTTTCGTTGGTTTTTCTGTATTTTCTTCACGAACAAATCACGTAGGTAATGTAATTGCTGTCTGATAAACTAACATAAGGGATATGCAGTCTGAAGTCCTTTTTACGATCACTGTGAGGGTAAGATACAGAATGCTAAACCCTCCAAGCAGTAACAAGACTATCCTCTGCAGATTAGTCGAATGAAACCAAAGAAGAACAAGGAAACTTAAGAATATAAAAGAAAAGAGGCATAACGTTAGGCCTATCCTTACAAATAAATAGTTACTGTAAGTCTACAGGAAGGGAAATTCAGTATTCGATTAAGGCTAGGGTTAGGTAAAAGTGGCTGTTAAAACGTCAAATCACTATTGGCCCATTGTGTTGCCATGTGGATCTGTGATCCTCCTACTCTTGGAACGTATTAACGTCTATATTATTTAGATCGCTTAAGTCTTTGTAGAAGAGGGCTGGGCATGTACAGACTAGCCTCTACCGAAGCTTCTGTCAAGCCTTCTTGCATGGTCCCCTATAAGACAATGTCCAATGATAGCGTTGAGAAGTTTCCTATTTTGAAGGATAAAACTCTTAGAACGATTCAGATCCGACTTTTCCTAGATTAACCCAACAGTCTACCTATGGTTTGTTCTTCTATTAACATCCAGCTTTAGTATTAGTTTGCACATAGCGATTGGTATACACATGATAATTTTTATCAGGCCTTACTATTCCCTGGAATATCTCTGTGGCCCAGAACCCAACGTAGGTGAATGTTGAACTGTTCTGCCATCTCCCTGAGAGGTGATCAGCAATCAAGGGTGGTTTTAGAATTTTATGAGACTAAGTCCAGGGTTTTGATAGCGGCCTGATAATCCAAAAAGATGTAAACATCCCTGGCAGGTATCACGTTTTTCGTCAGCCAAGACAGGAATTTATTGATAGACAAAATTTCCACCTGGAACACGCTACAGTCATAAGGAAGGCGGAAGAAGAAACTTAGGTTAAGCTTATCTGAGAAAACACCGTCGGAAACCCAGCTATCAATCTTGGATCCATCCGTATAGAAACGGATTGACTTGTCGTCCATGAAAGCATCTTCCTCCCAGAAATACCTAGAGGGGATGCTTACATGAAAGTCTTTGTCAAACCAATATTGGTCGCTGTTCTCTGGAAGTATTCCTAGTGTGTTAAGAATATTAGTGTGGCCAAACAAGGCTCCGCTTATGCACAGAAAATGTGTCGTTTACTTTAGTTGACTGCATTGTATAAGGCCGTCCAGCAGACAACCACCACGTAGGTGAATATCGGTTTTATATCCGAGACGTACGAGTAGGCAGAGCGTGAAGCGAGGCTGAGGCCCTCATTTGTTCCCAATGACTTTTTCGCCAGTTTAGTTACCTGTCAAAGATAAGATCCAGATATTTCGCTGTATCGGAAAAGATTGGAATTTTATATTTCCAGAAAAAGAGGGGGGTTTACTCTCAATCCACAGCGAACCACCTGTAAGAGTTCTTTAATAGTATTGATATACTTTCCTGAGACAGATATAGCAACGGCATCCGCATCAGCAACCACCCGTCTCCATATATGGTATATCAGCAGTTCGTTGACTTCATTTAGTTGCTGAAAAAGGGTGAAAGGATACGGCCCTGCGGCGTACTTCTGCTGACATATCTTTTAGCAGAAGCCCCACCCGGTTTGGGTACTGCTATTTAGCATAAGATTGATCAACTCGCTAAGTGAATCATTAGTTAGAACTGAATGAATGAATTAGAACTGAATGTTGTGGTCCAATTTAAATGGCAATAGTATAATACTTAAATGACCTGTGGAGAGAATTCAACGCTACGGACCTTCAGTTAAAGCACAGAATTTCAAATATACTCATATAAACATCTCTAGTTGATCACATACATAGATGATGTAGATAAAAAAAAGGAAGCGAGTAAAGAAAACTAATTCAGATACATGTTGTATCCACTCCTTGAGGAAAACATGCTCTATTCCTGACAAAAAGGGAAAAACTTTCCATTGAATGGAGGGAGATTACAACTGCCGTTTAGGTGCAAGTAATCCCATACCCAGTCCAAGAAAGCCAATGAGGCCAAATAGATAAGTAGCTGAGGGCCATAGGTAGCAGTTTAAGATTGATTGATCAATTCTTATGTAGTCTGTAGTATCTCAAAATGAAAGTAGAAAAATCGTAGTTGTCAAGTTTTTGCAGAAGAATCCTGGAGTCTGCTGGGTAAGTAATGTCTATTCAGATTCTAACTGCAAAAACCTAAAAATCAATCCCAAAAAAGTAGCGAGAATAGTGGAACAGGAGTAAGCATGACATTTCCCGTAATATCGTATACAGAACTCCGGTTCTTAGACCAATAAGCAATACGGCTGGCAATGAATTGCTTGAACTGCGACTCAAAATAGAATATATCTAAAGCTAAGCACGAATATTTAAGATGGTGATTGTACAAACATATTAGAATAAACGGATAATCAATATCGAGATTAGAGCAATGCAAACGAGTTTTTCAAGAATGCTTCAGCTGAGAACCTTCAATGAAAATCAAAAAGAGTGATTTAAAATTAATTAACTCAAAAGAATTTACTCATTGCGAATGTAGAGCACTCCTGTGAATGCAGTCGTAATTAAGTGCAACTTCATGATTATTTGGGAAGATATCCCATTTTCACTTTAGCCAATCAAGCTTCACCCAGTTACTTCTCTCATCAAATTCCAGCTCGACTTAAAAAAAGGGAAACAAAATCCAAAATAAACTTTTGTGACTATTCAAATTTCGTTGAATAAAAACGAAACAGATGTCAGGATGTTCTAGTGGAAAAAGAGTCAAATCACGAAACTTTTCCCAAAGCAAAAAATAACAAAACCTTTTTCAACCAAAAAGATTTCCGAAAAAAGGAGTAGAAACTCCAAAAAAGAACCTACAAACTTTTCTTCCTTTGACTAGTAAAAGACGCCCGCCATCGCGGAACTCCTTAAAAAGATACATGAGCATCTCTTTCACCGTTTCACGAAATTAATTACAGAAAGTATTTTAATTAAAACATAAAGGGAGTACTTTTCTACGTTTTCTTTGTTCCATTGAAAGTAAAGAGGATAGAGATAGAAACTGCGAGAGATAAAGAAATCAAGTAAAAAAAGCGAAAAGAAAATTAATGACAAGCAAAATAGCGCTCAGAGGAAAAATTCATCTCAGACCATTACATAAAAACGCAAAAAGAAAAATTCTTTCTTATGCTGACGATGTTCTAAAATTCGCATGAAAGCCAAAAATTCATTCCATCCTAGTGAACGTTAAGAATCGACAAGACAAAAGCGAGGGGTAGGAAAAATTACAAGGAAGAAAAAAGTCACCTCGAAGACTTAACGTTCATTTAAAGTCAAGAAAATGTGAAAACTAGCCGGCGAAGTCAGATGTTTTCAACTGAAATTTGTCTGCTATTTTGAGTTTAACTTTAAAATAAAATTCAACACTTTAGGCAACTTGTGGAGAGGTTTGTCCATGGCGATGACAACATTGTGCAGCTTTTTAATTTCTCTACGGAACTTGTTTCTTATAGACTAGTGTAGAACAAAACCTTTGCGTGCCTTTCCTTCTGTGGCTCTGTGGAATCATTTTCCAATGCACTCATATGGTATATTTAGGGAGCATTTATTATTATTTATTTATTATTTTTATTTATTTATTTTATCATTATCCTCGTTTTACAATTTACAAATAATTTCTAAATAAAATATGTTGCAGCTTAAAATACGAGAATAGTTAGTGACATTTTGCATTAAATAACATAAATAGAGGCAAATGTCACTTTATATTAAACTATTAATAGTGGGGTGAACAATTCAAAATAAAAAAAGAGAAAAAATAAAAATAAAAATATATACATACGAGTATATATAATTAATAATTTTATTTTAGATGCAAAGAGGAAAAGCATTTCATAGGGAAAATTTGTTAAAAGTAAATTAAAAGCTGTTACTCAATGTAGTGCAGCAAAATTTCGATTTCGTTCTAATTGTAGCTAAAAAGCCATTGTTCAACTCTTTTCATGAAAGTACGCAATTACCTACAAATCTTGTATCTACAGGGAGACTAGTGAATAATTTGCAGGATAGAATGGAATATGAATTTCTGTAGCAGGTGGTACGAAAGCAGGAATAGCGACAAGAGATTGTTGATGGCTCCTCAGGTTGTAAGAGTCAGAAATCGGACTCTGCATATAACCACCTCGGATGAAAAATATTTTTAAGACCTCAAAATAGAACAGATGCCTGACTGGTAGGATTTGCATGAATCTAAATAATTCCATAGTGGGCCAGACGAGAAGAACCACAGATCTTCGGTATGACACACTTCCGTAGAACAATCATTGGCTGAATTTTACTCAGGTAAGCACTTCCCCAACATCCCATACCGTACTGCAATTTTGAATGAAATATCCCATAATAAATTGTTTTTAGAGTATTAAAAGGACAAAGCTTCTTTAGACGGTAGAATGAGCGAATGGTAGATAACAGGTATTGCTATAAACTTAAAATATGATTAGACCAACCTAAACTACGGTCAATAATAGCACCTAGGTATTTAAAATGACTTACATTTTCAATGTTAAAACAACTGTCCTAGCAGGGAACATTCACGTCGAAAGACATTTTTGAGCATTGGGCAGAAGATGGACAGTGAAACATGTTAAAACTTGTTTATTTAGAAGCATGGAATACGACCTCAATATCTGGAGACTCGTGCGTGGTAAGACGGAAAAACATAAGTTTTGTCTTACCGCTTGCTATTAGCTTGTGTTCCGTGAAACACAGTCTTAGCAATTCAACATCGTGGTTTATATCAGCCACTAAGTTTAAGGGATTGGCGGAAAAGTATGCGATCCCAAGGTCATCTGCAAAAGCACTGATTTTAATACAAATGACTGGGTAAACAAGGAGTTGGCATATATTAGAAATAATATAGGTCCAAGGACCGAGCCCTGAGGGACACCAAGCTTGATAACCATAAAGTTACGTAGGTTAGATTCGATTTTCACTTTGCATACTAAGGGGCACTATCGAGGAAAAAATCATAAAGAGTGTCAACCTAAAGTGGTACGGGTTGAAGCACACAAGGTATCCAAGACTCTCTGGGCGCTTATTGATGGCAAAAGATCTAGGGAGTTAATAAAATTAAACAGGGATAGACACAGGAAATACGCAGAGACTCAAATTGTCAGATATGGATATTTGCAAATTCAGCGGTGATCTGCAAGCTGTTGAGGACATAACACACATACTGTGTGAATGCAAGACCATATCGCGTAGTCGAAGAAAATTTTTAGGGAAACAGTTTTCGAAAACCTAGAGGAAGGCCCTCTTGGCTCTTGCAAGGAAATTAGATGTTTCACCAGGGAGATAGTTTAGGATTTTGCCATTTGAAAGTTGGCTCTGGTTGCATAGAGACCGCGATTGGCCAGCCTTGGTGCTTAGTGTTTGTGTGATGGCATATCCATCACACCCCTGCTTTAAACTAACCTAACTTGTATCCAACAGGAAAAAATCCCACATAGGTAACAACAGACATAGAATTGCTGAAGATTATTCTGAGTAAATATTAGGGATAAATGCTAGAGGTATGAGACATTGGTATATATATATATTGGCATATCTGTATAACTTAAAGCAAACCCAAACTACATATACCTTTTTCTGTTCAACTTCATAATAGAGTAGCATTAAACCCTACCATACAGCGAATGTAGCTGTACCAGGTGATACCGATTTCGAGATCGCATTAGAACTAATTTCGCTATTGCAACTTTGAATAGCAGGCTATATTCTATGCGGTATGGAAATTATAATTGTATCTACCTGCTTTGGGAAAAACCCTCTTACTAAAATCTTACTTATAGAAACCCGATTCTGCCAGTCCTATTATACAATTTCTATATGCACGATTTTAAATGCCAGAAAATCAGCATGAAAGTAGAGCAAGTAGTAGACAGCTCAGAGGAGGTAGACATTGACAAACTCAGAAAAAAGCATAGACGCGAACTCGATAAGCTGTACCAAGATATGTGTAACATGTTGACACAGTCGACTGTGTTGATGCTTACCCAGAGACATCAGTCGAAACGATAATAATGCTCCAATTGAGAGCCTTTCGATATCTACACTAAAGTTCGAAATAGTCCGACACCTAAGTATTAGTTTATCAAGGTGAGTTGGTCATAAAATACATGGGACCTTTAAATATCACTCGTCAGTTCTAATGAAGTTAAAAATGACGATTCAGTGCTTTGTTACTTAAATTGTAGCTTAAACGCAAGAAGGCATTTTGATTCAGATAGGTTCGGCATTATATATCTGACAATGAAAAAAATGATTCTCTGCTTCCAAAGTCTTACAAATCACTGAAATCCATTCTGCAATAAAAGCGCAGAAGGGAAATCAACCCCAATAACCTTTTGTAAAATTGAAATTTTTCGTAGAATTTTAAACCGTATTATAAGCAATTTCTCACAACAGATTAACTTTCTCCATAATCCTTCTAATCCTTCCACAAAAGTTTTAACAATTTTGAAAATTTTGTACAATTCATGTCCAGTGCTTATTTCGCAGTTCCATCCAAAAAATCGGAAAAAATTCTAGCTCCCGCCATTTGGTCACCGTCTAAATTTGAAATAATTAATAAACTCCACGTCCTTCCATTCACACATCCTTTCAGTTGGATATTGCCAAATACCCGGAAAACCCATTGCAAAGCTATGACTCAATTAATTTACTTTTCCTGACAAGATTGATGGTCTGCCACGTTTCGAGATTCTATAATGATACACTGAAATTTACAGCCATAACTATCTACCGCATCCTGTGTATCACTGGGGATAAGATAATTTTAATTAACTTTCCAACAGTCGTGCGCGTCCAGTACTGTTATTCGTATTCTACGCCGCTTGGCAATGATAAATAATGCTATCAAAATTTTCAAAACAAAAAAGTATATTTCCCAATCCAAAAGCAAAAACAAAGCCACTACTTCTAACTTGAACTATAGCTATCCGTGCGATGTTCATCAAAGAGATAGTTGCTTCTTGTTATAAGATATAGATATTGCAGAGTGTGCTCGTAAAGCATCCGGATACCGTACAGGATCCGGTAGCACTAATGGTCGTGATTATGGCAACTATTCGAAAACCCTTTCTTATTTTTTTTTCCATTTAGATATCCATGGACCCAATTTTATTGTTTTCCCAACAAGAGACATTCCATTTTCGGTTTTCCATTTGTAGTATCTTTTCTGTCTTTTGTGAAAACTAAAAACCCTTCCTTTTCATTGCCGGCAAAGTGATTAAAACTGTCAAACTTTTTAAAAGGAATAAACAATTTTTTAGGTAGCCAGTGGTAGAATTCGAGTACTCTGTATTATCGTTCCCTTTCATGATGAGGAAGGACAAGGCTCTCATGTCATTTCGAGAAAGCGTAAATCAAACAAAAGACTTTCCAACACCATTCGCTGGTGCTATTAGTTTCTATGAAACAAGGAAATATATACACCTACTCAGACCTCCTATCACACAAATCCTCCTACCCATAGCGATGGTATGCAATCTCTAAGGACAGCGGCAAAAAAAGAAATATAACAGTTCGGGTCCATTCACATACTGTGATAGACGCCCAGGCAGGACTACCACCATTTTTTTTTTTTGCTAGAAATCTCCTTCTAGGAAGGGATAAAAAAGGAAAATTTTTTGGCAACCATAGGAGTCGGTTTAAGCAAGTTCTGAAGGTTGTTGTTCAAAAGCAATCGATGCAGAGATGTCAGAAAAGACAGAATAAAAATAAATTCTATAAAAGGTTTCCACCACATTGCCGTAGAATATGGAGAAACTGTCAGCAGCGTGTGTGGCAGCAGTAATGACCGTTACTACTGATGTCTCTGCTGCCACCATCACCACTGACAATAACGATGACGACGACTACGACCACGACCACGAGAACAACATCGTCGTCGGAGGGGTTGTGTATTTGTAGGTTGTGCAACGAATAGAACGTAATGATTGGATTCATGGAAGCATAACCACAGGAAGTGTACTCTATGTTCTAATACACAAACGGTGGGGTACGAAGAGTTCGCTGCTATTATATTATAGTGTCGGGCGCTATCCACTGCAATAACGACAATAATAACAATAATGCAGTTGCAACAACCACAACCAGATGCCCTATACCCACATCCCTTACAGAACACTATCAGTGGCACGAGTAGTAACTAGCTACAGTCGGCAAGCAACACTGTAGTCCTTTTAACCACCATCATCTAAACAACAAATCTATCCCAAGTTTGGTTATATAGCGATTCACTCTTCGGCACGGTGCTTTATCCGCCCAACTTTCTTTTGTTCTTTTTTTTGTCGAGAGTAGGTTTCCTCCTCGGTTATGTACGGAATACCCGTACTCGTATGTGTCCGAAGGACTTTGACAAAAAAAATAAATAAATTCTTATATTATCAGGATGACAGGATGGCCAGATAGGGTAGCATGACTGCATAGCGACTATTATTGTGTATTGCAACTGCTGCAAATGGCAAATGTATCCTTTTTTCGTATCCGCTTTATGATTATTATTGTATGTATCTCAACGAGGTTTTCTTTTTTATTCTTTACACTCAACACCCATCAGTAGCCGAACATCACTCCATTTTGGCCTCACCCACATCACCGCATTGTTGATGCTTAAATAGAAATCTAAGCGATGCGTCATGAGTTTGTGGCAACTGGACGTTATGGATTTGTGGATTTTGCCGACCTCCGTACTATCATGTGGGCGCTACAAAATTAGGCGGTGGCTTGAACCGATGACGGCGGCGGTTATTTGGTCGATGTTGAGAGTTCTCGTACTCTATCGCCGATCATTTATCGTTAGATGGGGTTGGCTTTTTTCTTGCTTGCTTTTGTGTACGATATGTCAGCAGGATAGGAATTGTGTGCTGAGGGTATCCCGGTTAATGGACAGCTAAAATGTTCTTCCACCACGGCTTTTAGGATTAGCTTAGGATTTGCAGTGTTGGCATTGTTAGATATAATGTTGGAACGAAATAAGCAGTCAGAAATAGGCAAAGTGGCTAAATGGACTATTTAAGAATATGGATTCTACATAGAATACGATTTAGCTATTCTAGACATAAATAGAAAAAATAGTTTTCATTTGTTTGCTATGGGGTGCGGTTTGTTTTAAAATTGCCGAATATTTTGAAAGAATTAAAGTGATTTGATTGGAGATAGCTCATTTCTACCCTCGTGTTACTTTAAGAGGCAGCCTTACATAAATACTAATAAACATGACGTTACCACAATGGGCTCACATAAAAATCCTGTTCGACAACACAAACCATAATGAAGTCTATATTCATAAGAGCAGGATAACACCAAGATACTCTAAGATAATCTAAAGAGAACAACG
This sequence comes from Volucella bombylans, assembly GCA_949129095.1. Lineage (NCBI taxonomy): Eukaryota > Metazoa > Arthropoda > Insecta > Diptera > Syrphidae > Volucella > Volucella bombylans. The sequence goes on from OX422144.1 coordinate 97,249,194, forward strand.
AAATCTTTGGGGGATCATCTTTAGTAATTGAAACGAAATCCTTCGGATACGATGGATCTGCCCGTGAAATATGTAGACCTTAAACAAATATACATACAGCCCAAGAACTACTGGATGCCCTAAACTGCTCTACAGCAGATATAATCGCCATTCAGCAAGTGGAGACAACAGGAGGATGGAAAACGCTCATGTACACAACAATGACTGCTACACGCAGCGGAAGCAACGTCTAATTGAGTACGGATTTGTTAAAAGTGGCGGAATCAGCCAAGAACTTTGTGCACGTGAGCGGACGCCCATTTACCCACATTTAAGTAAAATTCGCGAACCTCAGACCGACATGCGCTCGCTGCTCCACAGACGAAAATGCAAAAGAAAAGCTACCAAAGTATACGTTTCTACGAACTCCTCAGCAAAACCTACGAGCTATATTTCAACTGTGATGTTAAAACCGTTTTAGGTGATTTTGATATTAAATCCAGACAGAACGCCTGCAAATGGACCTAGGCTAATTAACTATGCTGTAGAACATCACTGTGGTGATGCTGTGAAACTTCTAGTCACTTCACCATAAAGTAATCTACCCAATTAAATACAATACAACTAAGCAATGCATTCGTACGGTATTACTGATATCCTTACACAGACAGACTAGCAATAGGATACTACTCAGTTGCACCACAGGTACATCTATGGATAGCTCAGCCTCTACTGGAATGGAGAAATACTATGAGGACATTACAATAGATGCATATTCAGTACTGACTACACAAAATAACACTTTTGCGTCCTGTTAAACAACGAGGACTGCCTAATGAAATTACTGGTTGTAAAGTACTGTCAAAGGTTTCCAGACATACGAGTATAATACGGTCCAATCTCTATTCTCCCGTTCATATCCAAAGTTTTCGAAAATACAATACAGAACTCGATCCAGCTATTTAACAATGACTAATTAAATGAAAGTTGGGCTGCCGTATAAAGTAAAGCTCTTGAAAAACACTTTTACTTGTAGCCATATACCATGCCAATCCATGGATAAAAATTGTTAAATGATGCTAACTTTGCTAGATTTTTTCAAAGCCGTTTGTCATCATCACGCCTCACCTTTTCTCCCAAAAGCTGTCAAAGGTTTCCAGACATAGGTACATTGAACTTAGAATCGTAAGCGAGGTCTCGACTTTGTTCAGAATCTGAGCAGCGCACTCGTCAAGTGTGCTAAGCTGACATATCTAGCTAGGGAGCAATCCCGTAGAACGTCCATTCCATAGTGGAACGCAGATCAAAAGGGTCTACGTGAAGAAACTAGAAAACTTCTAAACAAGTCACTTAAGACCAATTTTGAGAAAGATTGGAAAAGGTCGAAGCAAAAGGAATATAAGAATCTAATTCGGATTTCAAATGGTTTCTTATAAAGACTTTTGCCAACAGATCGAGGAGGCTACTCGAAGTCCAAACCAGAGTCACTCAACAAACCTGATGGCATATACACTGGGTCGAAAACAGACTCTCTGCGTCTCATGCTTGAGACTCACTTTCGAGCTAACCTTATCAGAATCAATGAAGCTGCAAGTGAGCTGTGTAACACGCCATATCTGGCATCTTTCATCGGTTGTGTTGGCAGATGGGACCTTCCATACGCTGTTGCTAATTTTGGTGCCTTCAAGTCCTTTGGCACCGATGGCATACATTTAGCTACGCTATAAAAAATCTGCTGGAAACTCTGAAGAAAACTTTATCAGCTTGCCTGGCACTAACATAGATACCGAAACTCTGGCCAATAGTGAAAGTAGCCTTTTTACTGAAGACCAGAAAATATGACTACAGTCTCGTCAAAAGCTTCAGACGTAGTAGTCTGACTCCCTTTGTATCCAAGAGCACGGAAATAATGATAGAACTTCATGCGCACAAAACCGCCTTGCGAATGCATCATTTGTCTTAGATTCAACATGTCCAGCAACGCGGAAGGTCTTGAGAAACTGCGCTTAAAAATCCGCTAGGCAGAATTTAAGGCGCATTCAACAAGAAAGAATACGCACTAGGCGTTTTCCTCGTCATTGAAGCTGCTTCATTAATGCAACCTTTGACGACATGTGTAGGACATGTTGTAGAGAAATCACTATTTCTGTGGGTAAAAGCAAGGCTATAATGGCGCGGGTTGTCGCAAGGCGGCGTACTATCGCCACTGCTACGGTGCATGTTGGTCGACTAGTTACTTAATTCACTATAGTTCTGACGTCTATGTTCAAGCGTATAGAGACGATGTAGGTGTACTATCTGTACTATCATGCCTAGCAACAAGCACAGGCAGTCCTAGATGTGCATTAGAAGTGGTTTTTCAGTAAATCTTCTCAAAACTGAGGTTGTTTTATTTTTATGAGAAAGAACCAGCTGACTGCTCTGACTCATCTAGTGCTTCAAAGCACCACCGTCGATTTATCCAATGAAGCTAAGTATTTGGGTGTCATACTGGACAGCAAACTTTTTTTGGTTAAACATGTCACGTCAAAAACTTCCAAGGCAGTGTCGGCCTACTGTGTAAAGGGGTTTTCGTTAAATCATGAAGCTTGTCGCCGCGGAGAAGATGATTTTGGGCAAAACTAAGTATATGCTGCCACGGGGGAGAAAAAGACAACATCAACGCAATATAGCTAACTAGACATATAACTTTGACAATATTGTTAATTTTAAATACCTCGACTCCGTTATTTACTATGATGATGACACCTCATCAGAGGTGAATCAGAATTACACATGACAATCACTATTGCTTTTACCTAGGGAGATTATTAAGAAATAAGGGATATAGGAGACTCATTAATCATGACAGTCCTGCTCTATACTATGAAGTAGTTAGAGAAGGCGGGTGAAGATATCCTTTGGAATTTTAGACACAAGATTCTACGAGTAGTTTTTGGTTGGTAGAACTTAGAGGTGGTAACTTACGAGTCCACAGTGAAAAAAGGGCACACCAGTCGCTAGAAGTTTTCGATTTTTACACGAAAGTACAACGCAGTAAAAGTAGTCTTAGTATACCGAATGGATTTTAATAGATATTAAGACCATCGAGTGAATAGGTGAAACCATCTTTCGACAGCACAAAACTCAGGTCTTAACACCTGCACCTGAAAAGTCCTGCAAAGAGTATAAGAGAAAGATCTCGTCCACATAATCTTTGCTGTGAAGTGGCTAAACGACTTTAAATGTCATGTCGCACACCGTTTCGGTAACTGAGGCCCATTATAAAGAGCTCAGACTAAATTTCAACTACCTCCAACACAACCAAAATCAGTAGTATGTCAAAGAGACTACTGAACAACGCCGTTAATACGGCTGTAGCTGAGGGTGATAGAGCAAGCCAAGAACCAGCTGCGAAGTACTCGTAGAGTACCTGTACCTCTACCGAGGTATCAAGCGGCAGAAAACACAGCTCATCCTTCGAGACTGAGACCAAAGAACCACTTCCTTGACGAGGAACCCCGCGCATAGCCGCAAAAAACGATGGCTACATTAAATGTTTTGGAGCGAAACCTGCACAATGTTAAAGGTGCCTCGTACACCTTTAACTAACGATGCGCAAGAGAAAACAGCGCCCTAGGACTTTGCTCGGGGAGATTTGAGACCGAGGGCTTCTTTACTGATCAATAGCTGCTCATTCCACTTTTGAACACCAGGGATTTCGTTGCTGCTATCATCGTACTACCTCAGGGGAATTCACTGGAAGAGTTCGCGTGCGCCTCAGTCTGTTTCCCCGGAGACATAGAAGCGATTCCTCCTGTTCTGGTACAGACTGTCCCACAGCCGCAATTGACGTCGCCCAAAACAACATCTGTGTAGCAGCGACAACAGCAAAAGGAGTGAGCTACTTTCAAATCATATATTTTTAGCAAAAATCAGCTTCCATTTAATAGGGGTAACAAACCCACTTTCATCAATTATGTAAAAGAGGAGATACCTACTTGACCACAGCATCTCGTCACCCTTTCTTCATACTCTAATCAAGGATTGGCATGTGTCAGATACACATAAGGTTCAATATCAGACAGGGTAAAACTAGATACATGAAGAAACACACGAAAGGGAGTACTTTTCAAAAAAATTTCGCTATCAAAGCTCACTCGCTGCCGTTATCTCCACAGTCCATAAGATCCACAGCGGATCAACTAAATGAATACATTTTCAGATCGTTTAAATACAGTTGCAATTTGAAACGCAATATGATTAAAAGATGTGTACCATGGAAGAACCCTCAACTTAAACAGATGCGTAAAATGGTGATAGAAATGTTTAACAAATCCAAACACACTGATAATTGGCACCTATATATGTAAGCTTTAACCAACTAAATGTACGAATCAATAAGTCCATGCATTGTTTAACCAGAATACTTTCACAATTTTGTCTGTTGTTTCTAGAGGTCAACCTATTACTTCAACTCACTGACTGACTGGCTTAGAATAATAATTCCAAATAAGAACACCTCATAATCCGACAACAGGCAATGGTTTTCAGTTGCTAGTGAGTGCTTGACTTGGGTGTTATTGTTGCATAACTCTGTTGAAGACGGCGAACTATATTCCTCTCTACACTTGCGTTTCTAGCTGGTTTTCCCATTGTTTTCAATGGTTAGTTGGTATGCTCTTAGAATCGCTGGCCTACATATTTTTTTAGTATAGTGATTATAGCGTGTCAGTAAAGTGCATCTTACCTCAACAACTACTTGCTTCAGATAACTCTGTCTCGGTGGGTCACAAGGGCCATTAATGTTGCAAAATTTCTTGGTCCATAATTAAAATGTTAATCCACTATACGGCATAATTTCTTAAGTCCTTTCTTGTTGCAGACAAAGTGAACTCACTAGTAAAGTTATAAAATGGTAAAGGCAGAAATTTGTACCATCCCAATAGTATCATACTTAAAAAGAACTGGGTCTATCTAACGACATACTCACAAATTCATTTTACAAAAATTGTTTTCAAAGTCAGAAAGCAAAAACACCTCTAATCTAAACATACTAAAGCAATTATCATCCCTTCTAAAGAATTCTCAACGCGCAAAACCAACCAAAGGCAGAAAAAATTCAACTTATCTTTGGTTCTAAGTAGATAATTTTCTACCATAAACCCTCAAAAAGAGCTAACAAGGTAAAGCAGTGGCCCTTCCCTGCCTGCACTTAAAACAGCCTGCTCAAAGTGTTTTTCCATGATACAACCTAACATAAAATTCCAAGTGTTACCATCAAGAAATGAGAGAAAAACAAAGTGGCAACCCCCTACCTCAAAAACGATGTCTAAATCTAGTGTAATTTGAGTCACCACCCAACCTTACATTCAAGTGGTCTTAATGAATAAAAGAAAGCCGCCAATTAGGAGTCTTGCTTTCTAGGGTTTCTTTTTATTACCACAGCGTAAAACCGATTTAATGACACAACAGGAAGAGCACGAGGAAAGGAAAAAAAAAACGCTCAGAAACGTCAGAACAGCTCTTATAAGTTCGGTCCGAGTTGTTAACGCTCTTAGAGGGTAAAATTAAAGCGTGGCCGTCCTTTTATTATTATTATTATTTTTTTTTTTTTGTGAAAGCCTTTACGTGTAGACACTTTGCATGAACACCCCTCGTAGGACATTAAATAAAAAGAATTTGCATTTATGGTGGAACGTGACAGAATAGTACGAGACAACTGATGCGATGATGGTTTTGTGGATGACAAATTTCAGCGGACGAAAGTAAAATTAGTATTATTGATTTCGGGACATGTAGTTCCCGGCACAGGGAGTATGTATATTCGTGTGGCATTGTGGGAGGTTTTGTAATTTTTACTCAGGGACATCGACAGTTAAATTTGTCAAAAACGAAAGTTTGGTTGTTAATCGAGATGACAGAAAGTAATTTTCGTTTGAGGATGTTGTTATTTTCTTGTTGGTTATTTTAATTTCTTAATTAACATTCTTGATGGATGTGCTCATTCGAGCAGAGAAAAATTGTTCCATGAAAAAAATGTAATTATGAATATTAATGAAATGATAGGACAAGATGTCAACTCAAACGATGGTGTTTCAAGGGAAATTCCCGGTATTAACTAGCAAAAAAGAGCTGAATTCATGAACCTGACAGGAGGATTCTGAAACACGATTAAGCATTTTCCAGCTTATTACTTGTAAATATTGCAGTATCCTGTCTAATATCTGGATGTCTTTCAATATTTTTGGTTCAAATTTTGGGTCTCTAACACCCGACATTTTCGAAAATTTTCATTGTTGACTAATGTCGCTTACCATCTTCAGTCTAAAGGGCCTACCGAAGCGAGTGTCTATTCATTCTATTTATTGCAGATCAGCTGGCGTAAGTATGTTTTATATTTTAAGTTTGGAGACAGGGACTTAGATTAGCAATTCTGTATAGAAAGCGCAATCATCCATAATCTCAAGCGTAGTCGGTTGTTCTTTTTCACACGCTGTGGGACCACCAAGTCCAGTAAAAAACTCTGTGAAGAAAACGCACTTGAACTGATCGTAATAGTATGAGTATTCCAGAAAACCAAATATCAATAGTCGTTTAATCCTTTATGATCTGATCTGAATATGGACCGACCTTCTGTTGGGCAACAGATTTTTACTTAGATCATGAGACGCCGCAAAAGACAGAAAATAAGCTGCTAAAATTACTTTGACGTTCAAAAAAGTTTTTTTTTGTTGTACATACTGAAAGGCCCATCCACCACATAAAAGGGGGAATGAAATTTGATAGTAACATAGTGACTCAACGAACTTTATTGATTATCAAGTCTTTAGCTGGAAGTTACCTACTTCATTCTTTTAAGAAATAGAAATATCAGTGCTAAACTAACGCAATAATATTTTCAATAATATAACGGATCTTCCTTTTATTTTTAGTTTCAACAATATGAGCCTTTTGAGCTTTTGAGTTAACAAAAAGGATTTTTAATCATATTATTGCCTTTATGATCGTTCCTTTAACAATGCTTTATATTGCCTTTGGTCACTAACATGGAAGTGGATAGGAAGCTTGAGGTAGATCTTAGTCGGTATTCTGCTGGCCTTAGAACATGCTTGAGATGCTTGTGATCATTACTTCTTTTTATTTAAATTATTAGAAACATTTTATACCCCGAGTACCAATTACAACGTGTCCAAAACCAGAAGAGAATCCAACATACTTAAATCATTGTATGTACAATACTACCGCCTTGAAGTAGCCCTTCACTGACCATAAAAATGTAACTAAACACTTTGATATGGACAGTAACAGGTAAGTGAGGCCTAGCCGAAACAAAGAGCAATACGGACCTTTATGCGAAAGAATTTCCATACGTGCAGACAACCTCTGAGGTTGGTTCATCGGAAATCTCATTTGAGTTCAGGTCTTCTAATATACTATAGATATTGTCGAGATAGAGTTCTTAGAGAACCATCGGCAACGACCATACCCCTAAGGTGAGATACAGGCATTATACTTTAAAATTGCTTGCCTTTCTGAGTAATATTATGTCAGACCATGTGCAATACTAACATGATGTTAGGTGAACATTCATGGGCAACGACCTTCCGTTATGAACATTAAATAAAAAACACGCCGCTAAAAGCATTAAGGGAGACCGTATACCTCTAGGGAGTTGACATCACTCCCATCCAAGAATGGATTGACAGAGCAAAAGAAGGACAGTTACTATATTGATTTTTATAGAAAAAAAAAACAATAAGTATCACACGTGAAAATAAATAAAACACCTTCGAAATCCCTTAATCAAAAAACAAACAACGAGGTTCACCACTATATTACAGACGTAGAGCATGGCCTCAGTACACCGAATATGCTGATGTCGCCGAGAGCCAGCATCCACTTAAGCACTATCTTGATGCAACCAATGTATAAATGCGAATGTCCTAGACTCTTTAAAACTTAAGAAGTACAGTGAAACAGTTTAACGTCCAACTATCGAAAAGTCTTACACTGTCACAAATAAGGGCCAAAGGTCTGCATATCGTAAGGGTATGGCCGATGTGAAGGTTTAAACCTGACCAAAAAATACAGATTTAGGAAAGAATGCCTCCAAACGCATCGCTGATCAGAAAAACGTCGTATGAGCATTTCAGCGAAACTAGTCTTGTCAGAAGTATACGAATTTGTCGACTAACTTGCTATTCAGAGTACAATGCAATATGCAGAAAACCCCGCATGACTGAGCAACCTGCCTCAAGTGGAAACGGACCTCAACCAACTCATTGAGTGCAACAAGATCACAAGATCACAAAAAAGATTTGAAGATGTAGTTGGATGACTTTGTTCTAGGAGGTTTTGAGCCAAATTTAATTTCTCAGATCCCTGACATGGCAACCACCTTCAATGTCGAGAAGATAATAAACCTGAATATGTGCTTACTTAACAGGCTCCCGACCCATAAACAGTATCTGCCTGTAACATAGCTGTCTTGCACTCTCTTCGATCGCGCGTGGCGCGCTGCTTCAAGACCAAGCGCTTCGATGTGGTGCTTATCGTCTAGCACACGGCACCTTAGAGTAGAACTGCCAGGATTAATGTTTTTTTAAAGCATGCAATTCGTCTTCCGAGTCAGTAGTTCTGAACTGAAGTAGCACCGGCTTCCTAGGTTATGTCTTCGCCGAATCTCCACTAGAGTGTTATTCGTGAAGATGATATTTACTTAGAGGTAGGTTAACTCATTAATCACTTTGAAGCCACTTTGAAGCTAAAAACTATCGCGGCATATCCCCGCTAAATATGCGATCCCATCCTAGGTCCTGTTTGAACGCCTTCAACCTTTCTGCCACACGCAATATAGTGCTGGAACAGATCAATAAATCCGTCCAGCTGCTGGGATATGCAGATCGGCATCATCGGTCGCTCCCAGCGCGCTGTCATAAAGGCTTTTACGGCGAAGACAAAACAAGTACATGTGTCAGCAAAGAAAGATTCATATGTCCACCGCTTAGGAAAGAATGTCCCTTTTGACAACTGTAAGGCCTTAATGCATTTCATAATCCACCTATCTAAAGGTTCTGATTAGATAAATTAAATTGCAGTTTTTGGTCGAACTGTTAGCCCTAGACAACTTGTCTATGCTATGCGACTAATAAATTGCATGAGAGTTGATCAAAAGGAAAAAACGCTGAGTTTAGTTATAATTCCACTGGTACCACTAAAGTCACTGAATCGGATACTCTTACTGTCAACCCTTGATTGAATGTCGTAGTTGCCTAAATGGTCACTTGATAAAGCCGAGTAAAATGGGTAGAAGAATACAGAACAGGAATGACATTAAGTCCAATTCTCAGCCAGTTTTTCGAACAGATGAGGCGTGAGAGTATATCTGCAATAACGCAGTGTACGTTGGCTTCCAAGTCTTCCATTGTCTTCGGTTTATTGACGTAGACTAGCAACTTTTCACATCCCCACTAAAAAAACGCAAAGGTGCTAAACCATACGGTCTTGGAGGCCAATCCACAGGATCATTACGCCGAATTCTACACTCATCGAATGCTTCCTTCAATAAACTTATTGTGACATCTTGTTGAAACGACAGCTCTTTCACAATATTGCCATACAGAGTCAGTAATCATGGTTCTATAACGCTCTTTAATGACTATAACGTCATTAAAATCATTTTTGAATAAATACGCAAAAATGATTCCACCGACCCATAAAGTACACCAAATAATGACATTTTGTGATGTATTAGCATCTCAATAATGCTCCTAAATTTTTCCACTCACTATACGAGTATGACACTTTTGCTTGTAAGATGAGCAATCCAACCAAACAGAGTCTTATCACAGAGCGGTAAGTGAGGGGTAAGAAAGAGGATCAAGAGCGATCTAGTTTTAAGTTCATTAACACCGAACGAACGATGCACACAACGTTCAAGCGTTTCCAATTCATGAGCTGGATCTTGAAGGATTATTAAATAAAGTGTGATCAGACAACACAGTCCCAATTGCTGCACACAACGGCGCACTTGTGTCCTTATTATGAATAAGAGTAAACTTGTTGCGAAAACGATCCATGGTGACTCGAATTACATGGACTACAGTTTACCAAATATTGTACTTATATGTATGTAATACGAGTATTTGCACAATTTGCAGGAGATGCTCTGGCGAAAGTCTATTCATGGTGAAATGGCAAACCAAATTGGGCACACATTAGTTGTCAGACCTCAAATTGGAAACAGGATTCCGAATTCCGAAATCGCTTATACCAAAGTGTGTTTGCTCTTTTCATATTAGCCCTTACAGGCTGCAGGATTATGGAGCTCAAGCCGGTAAGGTGAGCCTAAATTCAGCCGAAATTTTTGTATACACCAAGCCAAAATAAGAGATACATACACGTGGATATAGTATTACCATCTTAAAATGAATATTATCTAAAAATTGAAGTAACCGATAGAAAGGTACGAAAGGTGAATGTATAAAATGAAACCCATCTTTACTAGGTCAAATTCGTTACTTAGTATTGTACAACAATAGGAGTCAACATCAAAAGCTACCCCATTGAAATTAGCCAAAGAGATGGAAAAACAAAAGCATAAATTAACCTCATAATTGAAATGGGTTATGAGATACATTCGCATCATTCCTCTTCGTTAAATCCAATTCGCTCTGACAAGATGGGTCTGGAGTATCCGTAAAACTAGGAAATATAATATATCCATACAGTCATACTCGTAACTTTCATTTAATGTATCTACTCGCACTCACACTCAAAGTCATATTCATAGTCATATACGAGCACGTATAAACTTATACTGATAGTCATAGTCACATTTAGAGTCTATACCATAGGAAGGAAGTATCTGGCCTGGAGTATAAATGACGATAATGTTCTAGATGACTTTCGGTTCCTTGAATTAATGTGCGGTAATTCCTAGGTAAACCAGGACCGTGTTTTATATGTACCATCTTCCAATTCCTGATGTGTCTAACAATGTGTGTACAGAATACTACAACAATCGTATATAGTCTGTGGTTGGTTATAGGTGCAGATACAGAATTTCATTGTGGCTTATGAAATTTATTACATTCTCTATTAGATTCAGAAAAGGATTAGAAATTAATATCTAAATCTGGTCTGGCCTAGAGAATGACGTAGATGCTCGCATCGAATCTGCCCAGCCCCAAACCAGATAATGCTCTCTTTGCGGTTTGTTATGACAAGTACTAGTGTGGGGATGATATTCGTGGTAGTGCCCAAACAACCGTAAAGAGGATGTTGGTGTTTTGGTTTCAGTTTTTCATTCTGACTTGTCGAGGTTTCGTGATTATTAAATTTTGAGCAATTTCACAACGTCGCCGCCGCCCGTCCTGGTAGACAGACACCCTTGAATTTAATGATAATGTTGACCTAAGGGCGGCTTTTTATCTAAATAGAGGGCAAGAGCAAATGAAGGTCTTTTCAAATTAAATTTAATGTATGTTTTATGTTTTGCAAAGAGGCATAGTTAATGTGGTAGATGAGATTAAATGGGTTTGCCCTTGCAATTGTTAACACAACTCTTTGTAGGGGACAGCTATATGGATAGCAATTTGGAGATTGTGGTGACATTTGGATTCTACAAAATAATCGATGGCAGGAAGGGAGATTTTTGAGAATGATTATAGCTTGATGACAATAGTACATAAATTAGTTTTGGAAGGATTTTACTTTAAACAGTGTATCCATGGATATGAGGCTAATGAGCCTTGTTTTCGAATTGGTTGAAGAAGGGTTACTCGTTTTGGGATCACTCTTTGATCCGAAACGCTCCTTCATATCAGTGAACTTATGTTTAATCTAGAAGAACTATTCAACAACTCTTTTATCAGATCTTATTCATTAATGTGTCTTTGAAAAGCACTAAAAAGATGGAATAGCCAGTCCACAAATTTATAGTGAACGTTTTGGTAACTATTTTTCTGACTTGCATAAAAGAGACCAATACAGACTCCTCGCTACTATACTATTTGTTAATTGTATACTAAACGACGTTTTTTGCACAACCAATTTCGGGTTGTTCTCTTCATGGAAAGAAGGTCACTTATGCCCACTTTCACTTCCGTTTAGCAATTTTTCGGTTTAGCAGTGCGCGATTAAACTCAAAGTGGAGTTTATCTTGTCGTTTAAGTTAAACGACTGCATTCTGACGTTTGAACTCTCGTTTCACACTCAAGACGTAACCATTTTGGAGATATATTTTGATGACATAAGTGACGTGGACTCGCCTTTTCTTTTGCTTTCATACTCTTCATCCGAAGAGGGATGAAGTATCTCATTCAAAAGAGAGTACGAGTAGTGTCTGTGATCGTATCAGCAGCGGCATCCACGTCGTTATTGAGGAAACATAATGATCAGTTAAAATTCTTAAAAAAGCTGTTCAGTCCACTATAGTTGGCTTTCTCGTATTGTTATACGGTTCGTTTAGGAATCTTTTCTCTAATTGTATGGTCGGTGTACGAGAAGTTAGCTGATATGACACAGTGGGGATATCACATCGTCGTTGTACTTATCAGGGTGAGAAGTTAAAAAAGTCCAGGGTGTTGGCAGTATGACTATGAATGTCTGGAATCTGTGTGGTTTCATTTACAAGCTGGGTCAAGTTGCCTTCGCAGCAAAGACCTCAACACACTGTTTTTCGGGTGTTATCTGTCCAGAATGTTGAAGCCACCCAGAATTGTGTATATTAAAATCGCTTGTAATAACGATTCCAGTATGAGGATACAGGGATACAATTCTTTGAATGGAATCAGACAGCGCATCGAATTAATTAAAGGCCGAATTTCTGTGCTGTTTGGGGCTTCTCTAAATAAAGCAATAGTGGATAATTTGCTTACGGAGATTGAATTTTAACCACATGAAATTGAATTCCTTGGAAGAGGGACTACATTGTTGTGGATTATGGTAAGCTGCATCACTGCGCACGTAAATGGCGAGACCGCTTCAGATTAGAGAGGTCTGATAGGTGTGGGCGGGGATCTACCTGCGTTTCACTACGTGAAAAAAGAACTAGTGCATATTTACAGACGTGAACGCACGCAGAAAAGTGATTGATTTTCAGGTCGCGTAGATTTGCTATGTCCATTCTAAATTCCCGGGTCATTATAAAAAAAAAAACAAATATAAACACCGACGATGCTAAGCAAGTCTGCGATGGGAAAATTCGGACACTGGTTTACCCAATCAAATTGTTGTAAGTGTTATGCCCTGTACTGTAACACCTACAAAATTCACACTCATCGCGCGTTATCCTTCAGTTTTTACATGCACTCGGTCATTGCTTTTGCCGTATGACAGTGTTGTACTGCAGTTACCGAGTGTAAGCACCAGCACCGAATCAGGGGACAAGAAAATATGGCTTAGGATGGGAGTTCGCAGATTCAGTTTTTAAGCAGCTAAACTCGACCTTGTTTTATCGAAAAATCGTGTTAAGAGATTAGACTTACTTTTGGCTCAATAGGTTTGTGAGCAAACAAAATTGCAAAATTAAAATCCAGAATAGTCTCATCAGACTCAGTCACACTCACAAAAAAACACATTTTGGTTTTATCTTCACATTGGTGGCATCATTGGTCCTTGTTACTTCAAAACTGGGGCCAGAGCGCATGCCACAGTTAATGGAGAACGGTACAAGGCATGTGAGTGATTATTTCTTCGAGGATATTGACGGCATTGATCCGCACGACACCCTCTTCTAACAGGATGACATTACGTGTCTTATAATTTGATAATATTTAGACCAATATTGAGAACCTTAATGGGGATACCTATCCTGAAGTGTTCAAAAGAGTGGGTTTAAACTAGACTAACTGAATGCGATAATCAAAACAACCAAGAAAGCCACTAGCCTGAAGTCTTATTCAAAACATAATATACCATATGATGGTTTTTAATTCTAACTCACTTCTTGTCATTATCTTTTAAAAAAAATTATTTAGATGTTTCAAAAGGATATACCCTAAATTGTCAAGGAAATCGGCTTTCTTTTGGCGAAAAGCAATATTTTAACTCCAAAACGTTAGTTTTGCCAGCTTTGATATGCTAAGACGTAGGTTGATAGCACTTTTTCAAGTCTATGAACTAAATAAATATAAAGATGTAGTGCTGAAAGTCAAAATTATGAGGGTGGAATAATAAGTGACTTTTTGAATTTCCCGCATTGTAACTAGAAAAGCCAGACTGATCCCGTCAACTATAGTCTGCTGGTAGCCTACTGTCAAATTTTGAGCAAGCTACATCATCTGATTTGGGTGTGAAACGCGAGAACAACACATCGGAGATCAAGCGGCAGTCGAAACAGTGACAGTGAATCCGCGCAAAAGAAGACAAAGGTGCGTCAGTTGGCCAATAAGATCAATGCTTTTTTTTTTTTTTTTTTGTTATAATTTACGCACGCCTAAGGGGTTAGATACCCTTTTACTGTTGCCACGGCGCGGGCGGAAAGGTAGAAGGAAGAGAAAGGAAAATTGTTTTGTAGTGGTTTGAAACTCAGGTATGTTTGGTTTCGATATTCGCTCTCCAGGAGTCCGAATAGGACGGAGAATTTTTTCTTCACTCAGAGTGATTCGAGGTATAATTCACAGTATTTTTTTTTCTGTGCTTGAAACTCTACAACAGCCAAATCTACGTGTCACTTTTATGCCCTCACACGCAGAATTTTTCTGTCTGAGTTCCAATTACACAAATGAAAAACTGACTTGCCATGGGCAGGATTCGAACCTGGACCGTCCGAGTGAGAAGCGATTGCTAGTACCACTACACCACGGCCACCCCTGTTATCAGAGATGCCGCAATTGATGTGCTGCGTTTCACCCTACCACCACCAAGAATACCCTGGTTTGATGAAAAATGCCGAGAAAGACATGCAGCTAAACAAGAAGAGAATAAAGTGGTGCTGCAACGAAGGACGAGAGCTGCTCGTGAGCTAAACGAGCAGAAAAGTTGGGAGAGCATCGACTTCTCTAGGTGAAGTAAAAAATGCACGAAAAGCACTCGATGATGATATCGAGAGTTTTTACTCCAGGGATAACGTACAAAAGTTTTACCAAAAGCGAAAAAGACGTGTCAAGGACAGAAGACCGGTGGCAGAAGCCTGTAGAGATGAAGCATTAGAGTCATAGTCGGTGCGGAAAGGCTTTTTCTGCAGACTGTGTAATGACAACGAGCTTAACATCCCACCTAACATCCAACGGACTATTCAACTTACACGGTGATAGCCAAGGTGATTCAAGGAGAGCAATATCCAAACTGCAATTCAACAAAGCAGCTGGACTTGACGTCTTACAGGCCGAGGTATTCAAAACTGCTGGAAATGGCTTTATGGAGAGCATATACCAACTCATTTTCCAGATCTGTTCAGAAGTGTGTATGTTTGATGAATAGAATTTCAGTATCGTTTGCCTGATATACAAAAAAGGAGACCCCCTCAACTGTACCAAGAACTATAGAGGCATAAGTCTCTTCAACATCGCATACAAAATCTTATGTGCCATATTGTGTGAACATTTGAAACCCTTCATCAAATAACCTAATTGGCCCATATCAGTGCGATTTCAGACCAGGAAAGTCAACAGCCGACCACATCTTCACACTACAGCAGATCCTGGAAACAAATCTAGAAGCCCAAATTGATACCCATCGTTTTTTCGTCGATCTTAAGGCCACATATGACAGCATTTATAGAGCCCTTCTGTGCAGAATGACAATTGAGAACACTCACTGTTCCGTTAAAGTCTATAGCGAGTTAACCGATACCTTTGATGTCAAAAAAGTTGTTAGACAAGGTGATGCGCTGTCTTCTTGACTTCTTTAACATCATAGCCAAAAGAATTGTACACACAAGGGAACACTGAAGGCACAATCTTTCAAAAGTCGGCATAATTTTAAACACAAAAGATATGAATTCGACAGGACGTCATAATCGACAGCCATGATTTCGAGTTAGTAAGATACTTTGTCTACTTTGGCTCTGCTATAAATTCTGCCAACAACACTTGAGCAGAAATAAAACGAAAAATCAATCACTCTTGCCAATCGCTGTTTCTTACCCCTAAGAAGGCAATTAAGTAGTAAGACCCTACCCCGAAAAACTAAAGAGAGTCTATATAATACCTTGATCTTCCCAGTCCTACTTTATGGTGGTGGAGAATGAACTCTAACGAAAGCGGATGAAGATATCCTTAGTTGTTTCGAGAGAAAAATACTTCGGAAAATCTTCAATCCCAATTGCGTTGATTTGGTGGCGAAGATTAAACGAAGAACTATACAAGGTGTACAGCGGCATCGACCTAGTCAGAAAACTGTACATTAGTCGCCTGAGACGGCTAGAACATATAGAGCGAATGGACACCTCAACTTAGGTGGCGCGCACAAGTAGAAGGGGATTTGAACCGACTTGGAGTGCGCAAGTGGAGGCAGCTAGCTAAATACCGGACTAATTGGAGAGACTTCTTGGTTGTGGACCAGGTTCAACCCGAACTGTAGCATCACCTATGTAAGTAAGTAAGAATTGAGAAAATCTGGCGAATTAGATAAGTAATGATGACTAGTGCTGTCCTGAAGGATGAGAACATAAAAGCAAAAAAGGACCGCATAACAAAGAGTACTATTACTTCTCTGAACGCAAACCATCCTGTCATCATATGTATGTGATCAGATATCGTTCAACCATATTTTTTCTAGTATCAATTACAAGGGGCAGGGATGTAGAGATTTGCTTAGATCTATTGGTATAAAATTTACTTGATGATGGTGTTTTAAAAAAAATCTGAAATTATTCGAGGTCTTCAATCTCAATCCGGAGGGACAATGCATTAGGTGGCACATTGAAACGTAAGCTCTTAACTTGAAGTGCGCAACTGTGGCAGTCAGCTAAATTTGGAAACTTAACATATTAGGTAACCTTAGGTCCACTACTACTCTACATTTGTAAATAGCTATTTTTAAGAAAATCTGTATCCTAAATATTTGAATTAAAGAATTTTTGTTTAATTTAAAAAATATATTATTTATAAATTGTTAACTTATCTTTTCCGCAAGCACAACCCCACAGCACAGATTTAAATATCTTCAAAATATTTACCTAGAAGAAAGAAAAATGAAATACTTTTTTTTAGGTTTAAATTCTCAATTATCTGTAATTTAAAAGCATTATGTTACATAGGAAAACAGATGATAAAATATTCATTAAATATTCAAAAGCCTAAAGTCATGTCCTATGATACTCGTTTTTACAAAATTTAATAATGGAAAAAAAGAGCAACATTCTTAGTCAATTACAAATTCACAGCACGTGCATGATTGTAAAAGAGAATGTTAAATGCGCGTAGTTACGAGTACATCTACGAGTACTTGTAGGATCTCAAAAAAAAAAGCACCTCCAGTCTTTACATACAGATGGCGAAGTGGATTAATGATTCCCATTCAGGGCTCTACTCGTATTAGGATAGTTTATTTTTTTGTTCCTTTTACCCTCAACGGATTAATTTTGAGTTTCAATTCTCTCTGCAGTTTTGTAGAAAAATGGGGGAAAAAACTTGAAAGCACAAAAATCTGCATCAGAATACGAGTACTTTGGACAGGTTCCAAAAAACAGTTTCTCCAAAAAAAAAAACTAAAAACCAGCCGTCTAGAAACTTGATAATATTCCAAGCTCAGCGTAACATACAAAACAAATAGAAAAATGAAGAGTTCAAGGAAATACCTCTCTCCCAGTCATGTCCCTTATAAGGGATACATATGTTCAATTTATGATACTTAAGGCAATACCAGGACATCACTTCAAAATGTTCAAAGGAAAGAAGTTAAAATTAATCACGATTTCTCTATACCGATACGAGTGCATTACTGCAATCTGTTTTGGCAGTCCATAGATAGATTTTCAGTGTTTTTTTTAAGGATGGGAATATAAATCGAAGTTCATTTACTTGATTTACAATGAAGACGATAATTTAGTTCTTCATCTATCCACCACTCATTATTACTGGATATTTGAGTATACTGGTATTTTTTCCTCCAATGGGTATACCGTATACGAATAGATACTAATACCCGTAAAGGGGGAGTGCTAAAAATTGCAGAGATACGAAAATACTCGTATCATCATTAGTAGTTTGTGCAGTTAGTGTATGTGCACATTATGTTAATGGATGTCGTTTGTTAGAGACAAAATCAAGTGAAGTAGAAATCTGTACTCCAGAATTGATGGCACTTACATTTGACTAGACATGTTAATCAGTACTCAAAGCCTACGCAACAACTTTTATAAATAGCTTATTTGAGCCGGCAAAAGCTAATAAAAAGAAAAGTACTACGAATAGCAACTCATGTCGATTACGAAAAAAAAAATTATATGAAATAAATTGTGAAGGACGTCTTAAAAAGAGAAAGAAGTCGAAGAATGATAAGTTATAAAGGCGTTCCCAGTCTTGCAGGGATGTATACGTTTCTTATTTGTTTTTCGCTATTGGCAAGTGGTGAAATATTTTTTATAGGCGTGTAGCTAATTGGAAAAAAAGGATATTGGTGCGAGCCTCATTGCTTATAGAAATATTTTTTTCATTTTTATCTAAAACATAAAAAATTGGATAGAGCGAGGACATTTCCACAGAGTGATTCAAATGAAAACGAACACGAGGAATGGATAGGTCTTGATGAGATCATCACAGACTTATACTCAAAATTTGGCGCGATAGCTAACAAATGTCAAAGTAAAGAATGATGTCCTATTAATCCTTGCTTCTCATTGTAGCATCCTGATGACCTGCAGAAAAAACTTTGGTGGGAGAAGGCAATCAAGCGGAAGTCCTCTGAAAGCTTACTATTGTGCAGAACAGAACATCCGTAATAATGATCTGAAATGGTATGTAAAGCACATATATCTAAACAAATTGACAAATTGATTGATACCCCTGTGCTTCTCCCTTAAGGCATTACTTTGCGACTTAGCTTACTCTATGCGATTCGATATATTTTCCTTAATATTGAAGCAGCAATTCCAGCAAGGAGTCTTTTATTTTGTTTTGGGCCTCCGATTAGTCATCAGCCTTGTAAATGCACTAGTTATAAGCAACGCTCAGTCGCAAACCGGTGCTAGTTAACCAGCTACGCACAATTATTTCGTTGCTGTAGAGTTACAACTCTGCTAGCATTTTTACCTACAAATCCCAGGGCCATGTTAACAGATAAACGGTATTTCGCATAGCATCTGTAGGCGCGAAATTTAATCGTATATGATATTCCATAGTAGGGTGGCTAATACCGAGCCTTGTGGCACACTGCCAGTAACTTTGTACGCTTTAACACCATCGTCAGGGCCATAGAGGAGGATAATATTGAAGAAATAGTTCGCTATAATTTTACAAAGACACCCCAGTACTTCAATCTGATAAACACGGTTCATTCACGGTTCCGTTCCTAATTGGCTGAATTAATTACGTTCTTTAAGTCGGAGGTTATCTTGGCGCCTAGTTTCCAGTGCCTGAATACTGTCTCGAGCTCTAGTTATTCCCGCATTAAATGCATCTACTGTTGGCTCTGACATACGAAAACCGTTTTGGTGGTCCGATAGACCTTCTGCTATTTCAGTTTCTGCGAATAGTCTATTGATAATGATATACTAAAGGATTTTTCGGACCGTGTTAAGCAAACGAATAGGGTGATAAGACGAAGAATCATTTAGGTTCTCTTTTCCATTTGGCAATAGCAATAGCTCTTGGCGCTTCTAAGCTTAGAAAAGCCGACCTCTTGAAGACCCTTTAACAACGTTAAACATTTCAGCAAATAAGTACGGTCGTGTTTGTATGGAGTTCCTTAAGGCTTTAGTTTTTGTCGCGAACCTTTTCACAGCAGTTCTTTGCGTGTTATAATTGGTATGTGGGTACACTTGCGAATTGTGATTAATGAATTTGAGCAAGCGGTACGCTTTTTTTCTTTGGAAGAAAATAGGGTCACACTGTTTGTCGCGACAGTAACGGTCATGTTGCCTACAGCATGCGGTTCGGTGATTAAGTTCTTCGCAAAACTCTCTAAAGCAAAGTCATTTGCTATACTTAAACGCTGGTTTTAGTCAAGACTAAAACCTTGACTGGATAACATCGGGTGTACATTACACTTACTGGTCATCAGCGTCCCGCAGCAGGCAGGAATCTATAATAGTATTTGTGCTAAACTGACTTATTCTGCTTTCGCGACGAGATCATGTCTGATATATTGGTATACTAGAGTATCTTGAGACTTATCTTAGTATGCTAATATTAGTTTGGCATTCATTTTGTATGTCAAGGATGGATATTTAACAATGCCAGCTTTTAGAAGTACAATACATCCTATCATTATGGTATTCATGTTGGGAAAGCCGATAAAATATTTGTCGTAGTCAATCCAATTTTCGGTGCCGTGTTTTTCCACCGAGTAGCTAAGCTCAGTTATATCGATATCTGAAACTTTGTCTTCATTATTTTTTTCGATAAAATTTTTAAATGCTAATAGGTTACGAGCGTGCTTCCAGTTGGTTTCGCAGAATGAACATCATTCCAACCATCCTCTTCAACTTTAATTTAAATAACCATCTCCCTTCGCGTGTATTTTCTCTTCTTAACAGTAGAAGAATCTGGTGTTCTAAGGCCGCAGGTCCTTTGATTCAAATTCTGATTCTCCAACTCCATTAGTGCTGTTTATAGAAATAATATTGTAGTTCAGCCCTTCTGGGCTTAAAGGTTTTCAATGTGATTTGATGAGAACAAAATATGGAAAAGATTCTAGGAATTCTAAGTATGACGCTAGGTACGACAGATACTTCTAACCTGAATGTAAAATACGTAGAGGTCTGGATCACGGCTTAAAATTTATAGAAATTATATCGAATCAATATAACATTGCCATGAGTATCTTAACAGAAATGTTGAATTATTTATATATACCACAGGACATCAGTGGCAAAGATGACTGAAGGGAGCAAAAAATTAACTGATTTTTGTTAACCTAAGTACATCTTCTTATGGTGTTACGAAGGGCGTTCAATATATTCTCGGTATCGATATGAAGGAAAATGCGAATTCAATTTAAATTGTTTTTATTTTTCAATATAATTTCCCCTAACATCAATGCATTTGTTACATCTTGAGATAAGCTTTTTTAAACCCTCAAAAAAATAAATTTCCTCTTTCTCTGCAAAATACCCATTTATTGCCGACTTGAGTTCTTCATCATCCGAAAATCTTTTTCCACGAAGACATTTTTTCAAATCCGGAAACAGGAAATAATCACTAGGGGCAAGGTCTGGACTATAGGGTGGGTATTGGATTTCTTCGAAACCACAATCTCGCGCAGCAGCCTTGGAAACTCGCGCCGTGTGAACAGGAGCGTTGTCATGAAGAAGCAACACACCCGCTGCGAGTTTACCCCGTCTTTTCTTTTTAATTTCCTCCCGCAAATTACACAAAGTGGAAGCGTAGGATGTGGCGTTGATGGTTTCATCTTTTTTTTTGTACTCAATGAGCAAGATTCCCTTTGAGTCCCAAAAAACTGTGGCCATGAGCTTCCCGGCAGACGGAGTGACTTTGAACTTCTTCGGGGGGTCTGTTCTTTTTTTAAGCCACTGCATGGACTCTTGATTGCTTTCAGGGTCATAGTGGTGGACCCATGTTTCGTCCCCAGTAACAATTCGATCCATAACACCGTCCGCGTTCTCACTACACATCTCCAAAAGCTCTCTACAGCATGCGATTCTCACTTTTTTCTGAGGCGCTGTGAGCATTCGTGGCACCCACCTTGCACTGACCTTTGAAAGGTTAAGATGGTCATGGAGAATGGTGTGAATGGTACCAATTGAAAGCTTGGTGATCTCTGCCATCATTTTCACCTTTATTCGGGCATCCTCAAGAACAAGTTTTTCGACTTCTTTGATGCTTTCTCCCGTACAAGCAGTAGCCGCGGCGCCGGAGCGGGGGTCGTCTTCAATGCTCTCTCTGCCTCCCTTGACCACTTTTGCACAGTTGATAATGAAGGTGCGGAACCCTGGTAAACAGCCACCATCTCTTCATGAATAGTTTTTTGACTTTTTCGTTGCTTAGTGAGAAATTTAATTACAGCGCGATGCTCAATTTTCACCATCATCGTCTCAGTTGCCATTATGATTCTGTTTAACTAGAGTTTATCTCTTTATTATTTTTATTTATCGCGAATTAATAATCACATTTATATGAAATTTTACATGAATGGACTAAAATAATAGTATTACTTGATAAATAAGTCAATTTATATATACAACCACAGCTTCACCCCGATACCGAGAATATGAACGCCCCTCGTACATCCTTGGTAGAATTTCGACTTCCGAATGACGCGGCTCCATTCTGTGCTGTCTTGTGCTGCATTTCTACAAATTTGAACGTTTAGTTTTTGTACGTCGTCAGTGACACCATCTATCCATCTTATCCTTGGCCTGCCTCTTGTTCTCGTGCTTTCGGGCTTTCTGTTTCTTTTCAGTTTTCTTGGGTCATACATTCTTACATCCAATCTAACTTCATATTTTCTTAAATATTCCAAAGGGTTAATGCTGTCTCTTCTTGATGTCTATACATGTTCGTGAACTGCAGAAAATATGTTGTTAGTGAACATGTTTCACTGTGGCGTCAGTAGGCGCAGATCCAGTCTTCAGACAGAAGAAAGGTAACTTTGTCTTATATTTCGAAATGGAGATGGTCATAATGTTATTGACATTGGCCTTGGTAAGACATCACAATTTTAAGAAATTTATTATCCAATTAGACATGCTGTTGTTCAAAGATTTCACGACTATACAAGGTGCATCGTAAGAGATCGTCAACAACCAAAGCCATTGAGATTCTGCAAAACTGTTTCAACATCCGGCGCTGAAACAATTGTCAGTCGATTTAAATGAAGACATGATGAGTTGGTTCAAGGGGGTGGATATGGCCCCGTTGACCTTCGGAGCCCCAGTCTACTGTACAGATAACGTATTTTCAGATCAGTTATTGATATTGTACCGTGCAGCTTAAAACAAATGCTATCTTAGATTCAAGCATATGATCAACCATAGTCCTTTAAATGCTTAAGAAATTTATCCCCGATACTAATATGAGGAATAAATAATTCATTTGCCTTTCGTATTGTAAATGATTTGGTATTCTAAATAGAAGTTAAAGTACGGTCTAAAAAAGTTTGTTTATACCTTTAACAGTCAGTTATCCGTTATGGGCTATCATTATTCTATGGTTCGATTACTTGGTACGGAAATGGAAGACCCACTAAAATATTTTGAGTCCTCTTTTTAATACGATAGTGATTATAGTGTTATTGAATATTAATGGTACTAACTACTACTCCTTGACTCAAATAAAAAATATTAGAATCCATCCTTAACAACAAAACAAGGCATCAGATGAATATTATGACTTAGATATACTGACCTTTAGAAGAGTCAAACAGCAGAAAAACAGGAAAATAAATATGATGGTATTAGAAAGATACATTCGTCATGCACAAACATGGTGGCACTATAAAATAGTACGCCATCCCAATTCACAAATAAAATTCTTCGAACGATAGCACTAGTTTAAAGCATTACTGATTAAGTATTTGCCTATGCGATTGATACTGCAGTTTTCGGAACATGGGATTGAAATATTTGATATGAAAACTCACCTTAAACCAAGGTACGGACCAATAATTTTACAACCAAGACTTGTAGAGTAAACAATTTGGTATTTGTGTACCTCTATAAGCCAGACCATAGCACGGAATATTAAAATGTGCACCCTTCACAAAGTCGAGTATCGCAGGGATTAGTTTGTATGATACTTCGTATTCAAACCATGAATTTCGAAACTAAATATTGAAAATTCGGAATAAACATGAAAAGAGTACTTCAAAATTCAGAAGTGCATCCTTCAAAAAGAAGTATTTTTGAATAAAATCAAAGTGGAATACCTATGGTTTTCTAAACGTATGTGTTTGTCACAAAGTTGTTGAGAGGCATGGAACAGTGTCCTTACTTCTATGAAAACATGAACAGTGTTGCATCAATTTGAGTCATAAAACTATGTATAGTAGTAGACATGTATTTCTGTTCTTCATGACGTGAGCAGTTGAGCAGAAAAGCCTTGCAGACTGGTGTGATTTGAAAGGGGTCGTGTGCCATAATAAATTTAAAACGATACCTTCCGATGTTGACAAATTGAAAAGGATAGATTTTCCGCTAAGAACTTAAAAAGCGAATCCTCCTAAATAGAGATGCGCATTCGTGTATATATCTAGCCATGGAAACTTCTAAAATTTGTATCCATGAAGAGGCTGCGTGCCGCTTAGAAACTCAAGAACGAAGCAGTATTGTTTTAAGAGACATTTCTATATCAAGGTATTTTGGAGCGGTTTGGGACAGTATGATTTGTATTTTGTGGTTTATTGTTTACAATTTCAGTATAACTAGGATCACAACGAATGTTGCAATGGTTCGAATAGGCATAAGTCGTCATGAGACTGTTTTTTCTGCAGCTTTACTTGAAAGGAGAGAATATACTCGTATGTAGATGAGGCATTTCACGTAAAACTGGATGGCTTGAAAATGAAAGTCTAGAAGGGTTCATGACTAGAAAAACGGTTGGCGGAAGAATTATTTTAATGAAATTGGTAATAACGGTATAGTCAGGACTTCGCACATCTTAAAAAAAACATCGAAACATTTAAGTCGTGTGTATTAGGTTTTCAGAAAAACATTGAAATGGGTATTGTAGCGGAAAAGCCGTCATAAATATCTTAAGCATCTACATCACTCATATCCAGAAGTTTCTGAGTTTCTGAAGTTTCTATTGCCAGTTTCTTTATATGAGAGAGCCTCTATGTCGGGATTACAAGTATAAGCAGGATTAACTATACCGGTGTACATAAAAACAAATATCTTTCACTAAAGAAACACAAACTTCAACTAACGGAACATCTGAAGTAAGATCATAATCCGGAATGAACACAAATATTTGAGAGCATCTATTTTTGAGAGAATGTGTACTTTTCGCTCCAGGAGATACTTAAAAATTGACAATTTTCTAGTAATTATTTGACACAACCTGCCCAACTTCTTCGACAGGGACAAAGCAACAATTTCAACATTTATCGCATCAACGTACCAGGAAGTTGCAGCTTAAGCGTCTGTGTAAAAAATCTCCGGGAATGTCACTTCCCCTCACAAATGTAAACAGTGCATCCATGCTTCCAAATTATTTAGAAAATACTCGAGGCAACTACCAATCATCAGCGAGATAAAACCACTGGAACGATGGTGACTACATGCAAAGGAAATGGGTTACAAAAGCCACACGCAAAAAAAATCTGTAATGAAAAACTAGAACAGATAAGAAAGAATATCGAACCTTTCAAGGCGACGGCTGGAATATTGCATCTTTATGCTTTATATACAAGATCGAGAGGGTAACAATGTAGAGCCCGTAATAGATGCACACAACTTAAAATTACCACCAAGCTGGATTTTGAGATACTCGTAATGCGTTTATTGCTGCACAATTAGTTGTAAGTTTTGATGTCTTCACATCTCCCAATAACTTACTTACTCACTTAGCTGGCGCTCCGGTCCGCGATCCACTTCTTTCTTAATCTACATATGTTACTTCTCTCGCAGGTTCTGTTATTTCCTACATGCTTCCAAGAAATTGGGAAAGCAGACCAAGTTGTTTAAGGTCTCTTTCTATTTGCACGCGCTACATGAAGTGTGTTCTTCCTCTGCTTCGTACCCTCTCGGTGATAGACTCGAAGACTTTTGAAGCTAGTTTGCTTTACTTGTCTCAGTTATGTATTTAAGCCAATGAATTTGTTTAGTTAAGTCCATATCGCTGTACAGCCCGTAAAGTTCTTGTTCTTGTTACCATATTTTGTTGATAAAGCAGGACTTGGGCAACCAATGATTTATAGAGCTCCATTTCGATTGTACAAGACAAGAGTCTACTACTCAATTAACTCTGAGCCAACAAAATTCGCATTTGACAAGAGTTACTTTTTTCTAGACTGACCTTTTAGTTGCGGATCATAGATAAAAAAAGGCCTAGACTACTTGGAAGATATATTGGGTCATCCAACAAGGGGTATCATTTGGAATCAATAGAAAAATTCAAGTACCCAATCAGCGAAAGTACGGCATTGTGTATGATCTGTTGGCTTCAATTCTGGTATCAACTTGATCTTATAAGCATGCAGGCCAAGGTCTATATGCAAAATTCGGTGCAAGGTTATTGCGGATAGGCACAATCCCTGTGCTTGTCTCGAAATAGGCACACTTGGTTCTCAGTCATACTGTCAGCGGCGGCGATATTTTCACATCACTAACCTGTCCGAGACTATCAAATTTATCGATGAAATTCACTATAACTGTGCGAGAAGCGCTTGATGTTAACCCAAAGGAGTAAGAACTTTATGAAACATTTCCGCGGTATCTTCACCGTTTTTGTAGTGAATTTGGACTATTTCAACATGCTGTGCGAGGGTGTTTCGATCCATATTTAATAATCTTCTAGTTTTTACTTATTAAAAGTTATCGCAGCGAAATTATTGAAATTATTGTACTCGTAGAATACTGACAGTTCAACTATGGATGTTGATGGATGATAAGATAACCTTTCACCTGTATTCAATACATTGACTCCTAATCGTCGATATAGTGAGTAACTTCTGGATGACATGTGGTGCATGTATTTCATCCCACTGTCGTTACCACTCAATATTTCTGCTTCAGTACTTTCAAATTCCAAGCAGCTCGCAGTGTCTTGCCAATAATATTCATGTTATCCGCATAGTCAAGTTGTTGTGCCTATGGTGTTACTCTATGAGTTTCGCATAATTGGTTGACGTAATGCTTAGGGCGATTACATACTACTGGTAAGACAGAAAAACTTGTATAGGTAATAATGAGGAACTGATGCCTCAGGTGGATGGAATAATTGTTCATCATCGCACAGGTTAATTAGTTCATAGTATGATACACTATATTGTTCGTAGTGTCCACATGCCGCTCCAGTACTACTTCCTAGCGCCGTTCTATCTGCTTTCTGATTTTCTAAATGTGCAGTGGTGGGCGGACGAAACCTAAAACATAAGAGGCGGCATATCTAGCGACAAAATATCGAGCGAAGATAAGGAACACTTGATCGTGAATTGTCTGGCGGTTTCCAACGAGTGCAGTCTTATAACGTCAAATTTCCTCAGAGTACTTTCCACACTGACAAGAACAAGATAATGGTCTGAGTCAATTTCGGGTTCGAACGTTCGAACATCTAAAATACTGGAGGTGCGACAATAGTGTAATTAACATGGTAGGTGGTAGATTGATAAGTAGACAGCCAATTCCCCATGTGGATGTCAAGATGCGGAAACAATGATTTTGTTTGACGTTAGAGCACGGGAAACTTATCGCACAGAAGGAGAGTTTTCTTACTTCGGTTTAGAAAGACAATGTGACACTAAAAAATGTAACACATTGCTATTGGTGAGGTCAATGTTATGCAAATTTTAAAGTCAGTAGAGCAGTACAGTTGAACTTCATGACAACCAATGCAAATTTTCTAGAAACATTGTGATGCTCTAACGCCTGTTATCCTATATTGAAGAATAGCAACTGAGACGCAGGCAAAACCTCTTTTCTGGAATTTAACATAACTGAAGTTTTTTTCATGTATAATATATTATCTATTGTTTTCGAGAAAAAAAATTACGCTAAATAAGTTACTTGGATGTATAATGGTAGTGCACTCGGTTTATTGTCTTACCAATAATAGCCAGAATTTTAACATTCTGTCAAATTTGTGTAATGCATCACAAATGTACGAATAAGTTTTAATTATTAGTTCTTATTAATTATTAGTTCTGAATAGACATTGGTCTTCCCAGTCAAAACCTTTGGTTATGCCATTACAGTTTCCTAGCATTTCATCTGATGTTCTTAAGATTACTTTTGAGGCTTGATGCCTGAAGACAGACTTTCCTTAAAATGAACACACGCATTAATCCTCGACCAGATGTCGGATAAAAAAATTTCAATATCCTCCACCAAAAAGTACAATTAAATGCTGTAATTAACATTCCACTGATTTAACAAATTTTTTTTCATTACACTTGCAGACAGTTCATTCCTCTAAACAGATTTGGGTTATTAGAGAAAGGTACAGATACCCAAATGAAATCGGTAATTCACCCTTAATCCTCTCTTCAGCTTCGTTCTTCACCGCACCATTCATCCAGACTTAACCACTCAACACTCAAACCATGAAATCAAAATTTACCCACAAAATCCCAAAAGAATAATTGGCATCTTTTCAACATCAATTAACCAACGCTTAAGGGTAAAACACGATGGTCAAGCATCTGCGATATCCATCGAAGTAGAACCACACAAAAGGGATTTTTCGGATTTTTCACAAAAAAAGAGAAAGGAGAAAAAAAGCAAATAAAAATCCAGGAGTGGGCATAATTAATGGGGAAAATTAAAACCTTTAAGAATTCAGAATCCAGAATCGAGAATCAATCTGTTTTTGATTTCGAATGTTTCTGTGTCGTGTTTACGTTGGTTAATATGAGCAGTTTCCGACCAGCAGGTGGCATCCAAACTTATGGCACTGACAGTTACATAGAAAAATGGCTCGTGAGTGCGAAAATAAATATGATGACCGTAGAAAATATATCATCTAATTAGAAAACATTTCATTTTTTTGTATATTCTTTTATTTTGATCAGATTAATATTTAGGTAATTATTTCAGGTCTTATAGCAATGTTTGGGCAGCTTACTTTATTTTTTATTTTTACAAAAAGTGATTTCATGATTTCAGACCCTTTTTAGCTTTATTTAAATTTGTGAAATTTAATCGTTTCTGATTATTTCTTTTAGGGTCCATTGTCTAAGTAAGAACTCAAGCGTGAACGGAGAAATAAGTTCTCAAGTGGAAAATGCAAAGAAATAATTAACATTTTTTTAACTGAAGGGATGAATTTTGTCCTCGGATGACCTTGAGGTGATTTAACGCATCTTTATCAAAAACTAAAGGCTAAAGTTAATAAACTTGTAAAGAATAAAAAGACGTTAGAACATACGAGTATTTTTATGAAACTATAAAGTTTTCTCCTCGTTTGCTACCGAAACTTTTTCTATGTATTTCCTAAAAAGTTTTCCTTCAAATCTATTTGGCATAAGATCCTTGGATACTTTGATACAATAATAAAATTCATAAAATTGTACGTAGTTTGATAGAACTATTGTACATATCTGTCTATTTTCATGAAGAGTTTTGTATGAGATCGTAACAAGTTGTTCTAAAAGTTTTTGGACAAAACATGTCTCAAAGTTTTGAATATCGACAACCGGTTCAGAAACTCCGCTGAATTTAATGGTTTTTCGTTTTATTACAAAGTAATTCGTTGATGTATGGGTACGAGTATAATGCAAGAAGACTTTAGATTTTTCGAAACTCTTCAAAACTAAGTGCTCATCTTTTTGGGAATGTCACAAATTTAATTGATATTGGTGGGAAAGTTTGAAAATTTGGTTACTCTGCTCCGAAAAATGATATGCTTAGATTGAAATGTGATCCACAGTGATGTCACTTAGAGATTCTTTTTTTAATACTGAAGTGTCGACTTTGCTAAGATAACTTTTGAAGCATGTTTTTTTTAAAGTGCTATAGCGTTTCCCTTCCAAATAATAATGTTTGTATAAAAAAAAACTTGCTTATTCAAAAATCCACTGAACGAAAAGTGAGCCTGGCCAATGAATATAATTTTTCGATATCCGCAAAACGTCGGTCGTCTAGTGGTTTTAGTTTCAAGCACCATCTGGATCTTATACGGTTCTAAGCCGAGACTGTCTCGGAATAGACTAATTTTGCATCACTTTCATTGACAGCGGCTACAGTTTCTTCTCTACACACATTACTTTGACGCATTGTTGGCTTTGCGTCATTTAATGTGACATGAAATTTATTCACAACACGACGAATAGCGTACGTATGTGGTTAAGTGGTGGTATTTTGCGGTTTGTTTCTTAGTCAACCCTACAAAATATTTCAGAGCAATATAATTGTATTGGTAAAGGCAGTGTGTTTACTAGCAATATTTAACTCCATCAATTTAATGCAATCTAATTACAAACTTTTTCTATTTTCCACATGAGGTTAGTATATGATTCCTAGCAAAATGGACTTAATTATTCGGTGACTGTCCATTCATCCAAGGAAAACTTGTTGTGTTTGATTTCAACTTATTGATGGACTTTTCAGGATTCAATGGCAAATTCCATTAAGTGCCCACTGCTAAATAATTCGCGAATCCTAGTTTATTCTATCCATGGCTCTCGAAACACTAGAAAGCAGAAAGGAAAATTACGATTGCACTTGAACGTTGTCTGCAGTGCTTTAGAAGTCGGTCAAGTGTTCAAACAACGCGAAAATAGTAATGGGACAAAACTAGACCCCTTTGGCACTTCTATAGCAACTATTAGAAACGAAAAAAATTCGATTGCCGACGGATTGGTTCTGTTGAATATCAGTCAAGTTATACGAGCAATTTTACTGCAAATATGTAGGAGAACATCAAAATTGTTCAACAGCTTTTGGGAGAAAAGGTGAGGCGTGATGATGACAAACGGCTTTGAAAAAATCTAGCAAAGTTAGCATCATTTAACACTTTTTATCCATGGATTGGCATGGTATATGGCTACAAGTAAAAGTGTTTTTCAAGAGCTTTACTTTATACGGCAGCCCAACTTTAATTTAATTAGACATTGTTAAATAGCTGGATCGAGTTCTATATTGTATTTTCGAAAACTTTGGATATAAACGGGAGAATAGAGATTGGACCGTATTATATATGAATATAATTGATTTGAATAAGGCCAATATTGCCTTTTTCTATGATAAAGGATTTACTAAGGTTTGTATGCAACTGAATAAATGTGTTATATCTTAAAAACACATGAAAGAATTTGGTTTAGTTCCTTCAATGGTGGCGTTTCTACTATGTCCTCATTCGTAATTCAAGTAGAGTTAAATTAGGTCTGTTATCGCATGTATTTCGTTTATAACATTTTGGTGTGAGTTAGACAAACTGGGAATTGAGCAGATTGAAATCTACGAGTATGTCCATAAGTGTGATATTAAAAGTTGTTATTTCCCATTTACCAATTTGTGAATCTTTTCCCAGATTAAAGTTGGCATATAAAAATTCATTAAAGAAGTGACGTTCTCATTATTTCGCCCTTCTCTAGGCAAGATACGCATGGTAATGGTGCATTGATTGACCGTGATCAAAATAATCAAATAAATAATGCATTTTCTGCAATGCAACGGAGTGCACTGGCTACGTAGATGTACAATGGATTCCAGCTTCGGTTATCATTTAAGATGCTCAATAATTCTTCAACCGTGAGTACATACGCTCTACAGAAACTGTAGTGGAATTATTTGAGGGTATGGCATATAGCGATGAAGTGAAACACGTCCTCACGTCCATTGCAGTTACAGAGATTACACAAAATTAGGAGTTCTGGGCGGTGCGGTATATAATTTAAACTTAACAGTTCACCGCTTATTTTGAAGATAGGGATTATCATATCAGTTGAGTAACTCATCGAGAAATACTATACGTTCTATACTGCTAATGATAGGTAATTCAGTTTGGTATAATATGCCCTATATTGCGTTGACTGGGCTTCATTCAAAAATTCTTCACAAATCCTAATCTGTTTTTTCTTTTAATTTGTTGAACTTTTGTTTCAGGGGGATGAGCTGTTCATCTGGTGTAACTAGGAGATTACATTCGCATTGCAATGCTAGGTTCTCCCAGCTTTGAACACATTTTCTCCGTTAAGCAGGATTTCGTTGGGCACTATCTTGGGTATCCTGCCATATTACTTTTACGACATAGTCGAGATGGAGTTTAATGGTATCCAGGAATAGGGCGTCTCCAGATGAAGCATATAATTAATTCTTAATAATTTAAGAATTCTACTGATGGAATAGCGAAGAAATTTTTCTACGGTTTCAAGTGAACAATATCCCCATACTTGAGCAGCGTAAAGCAGGATGGATGCTACAATAGCACGGAATATTTTCTGCTCTGATTTATGACAGACATTTTTATTAAAATACTGATACAGCAATCCCAAACTGAACAAATTGCCACCTTCGCTTCGGTTGATTTACTTTGGAGGTGTTTGTTCATATTTAGACTAGGTGTAATCAAGACACCCGCTCAATCTCAATATGTTCTCCTTGGAACTCCCAAATTTCATTCCGGGAGTATCTGCCACCACCGTCTCTGAATATCATTATTTTTGACTTCGATAAATTTACCGACGGATTCCAAGTTTTACAATAATCGTTCATCCTGTCAATCATTAGCTGCATTCTGCGAACATTAGAGTTGGTATTATAGTTTGGGTTATCTCGATCTCTTTACATGATGTGTTATGTAATTTACATATAAAATGAGGCCAGGATAAGTCCGGACGGATTTATTGAGGCTTATTATAAGCAAAAAACACTTAAATACTAGACTTGAATCTAACAAAGCCAACTTAAAGGTATACTTAAGAACTAAAAGCTTGAGATATTGGTCGAGAGGCAAGGGAAGAGTACAAGAAATTCGTTAGGGAAATTTTGTTGAGGTGGGAATCGAAGAAAGTTTGCACACCGTTAATTTCCTATAGCATCCTAGATATCGGTTTTAAGATGGTATATGATGGACAAAGATAATGTCGCCAACTTTACGGCGTGCAGAAAGGGGCTGTATGTCTATAAGTTTCAGTCGATCTGTAAATGCTGTTTGATTTAAGTTATCAATCCAGGGTAGTCCCTGTATAGGTAATTGGAGGAACCTGCGTTGTCTGGCTTCAACCCGGAGAATATGAGTGGTGTAGTATAGTGACCAAACTTGTCTAGCGTATTCAAGAAGAGGTCGAACAAAGGTTATAAAAAGGGACTTAGTAATATAGGGTTTGAAGAATTCCTTAGACCAACGTTTGACAAAACCAGGAGAACTAGTTACGAACTAGCACTATTAACATTGATCACATGAAAACTATTTTTGCACCAAATGAATCATTATGTACTAAAAGGCAATGAAAGTAGGTTGAGAGACCTTTGAAGATTTTGATGACATGGTTAACATAATTGATTGTTAGTATAAATAGTAAAGGACCAAGATGGCTACCTTGAGGTACTCTGAAAGAGGCATTATTGGGTTTATAAAATCCAGGCCTTAAATAAAACATTATATTGTCAATCTTCTAAGTAAGCGTGATCAAAAGCCAAGAGCCTTTAGTTTGAGCTAAATAATTTTATGAGGGATATTGTCGAAAGCTTTGCTGAAATCAGTGGCGATCACGTCGACTTCAATTCCACATTCTAGTGCGCCCAAGGTACTTAAGACGAGTTCAGTAAAGTTTGTGGCTGTAAATCCGTGCTCATTTGAGGAAAATATAGACTTGCAATGAAAATACATTGAGCCATAAATAATACTCTCGAACAGCTTACCATAGGAATGAAGGAGAGCTTAGCAATGGGTGGATGGTTAAAAATTTCACCTTTGCGGCCTTTCTTATGAAAAAGAAGTATACAGGAATTCTTCCAGATTATGGGAAAAGTTCTATGGGATATCGAAAGTTAGAAGAGAGCAGTGAGAGCTTAAGCAAAATAGAATGCACAATTTTTTAGAAGTATGGCCGGCAACCCATCGGGTCGTCCTTGAGATCTTCAATTTGTTTGCTTACTTGTTCCAACTATATATATACTGATTCTAATGTTCTTTGCGAATAGTTGTTTATGCACGAAAAGTAGGGATAGTCAGATTCATGGGTTTGACTAGTAAATGCCTCACTGAAAAAATTGGCAAAAATATTTGCAATTGTTTGGTGATTGTTGGAGGATTTGTCCAAAAAGTTTAGGGACGATGGGTAGTTATCAGACTTTCCTTTGGTGTTAATGAATTCAAAAAATCATTTCGGATCGGAAATGTTGGTGTAGCGCATTTGTTTCAAGTATTTAAGCTAGAGATATTGACAAAGTTCAGAAAAGTCAATATAGGCAGAGCTTGTTTCTTTTATTTCGAATGTACGCTCTCATTTTTGTTATACCAGGCTGGTGAATATGCTGGATTTTCCTTTGGTAAGCAAGGAATACATTGTGAAATATAGTTAAAAATCTCTAAAAACAGTGATAGAGCATCATTGATAGAACATAGCAGTGTACTCAACACGCATCTTTCATTCAACCCATCGTTGTATTAAACTGATAGGTTGCTCCCATCCCAAATACAGGCTGCGCTGCTTCCGTACATAGCTCCCAATACTTTGGTAACCTTATTTGAGATATATGTAGGACTCACAGAAGGTAGCTTCATGTGCTACAGAGTCAAAGCCGAACGAAAATCAACGAAGAAGTCATATAACCTTGTATGTTTCCTTTTGTAAATCCCTGCTAAGTTTACAAATGCGAATATTTGATCCATTTGATTAATTTATCCATAGTAGAATAATTTAGCCTAAATCTCGCTTGGAATTCGTATAGGATCTTCTTCTATTCAATCCACAACGTAATTCTATTACATAGCACACCAGCAAACAACTTGGAACTTTCAGGAACATTTGCAGTTTCGAATACCTATCCGGATGAATTGTTTGGTGAATACTAGATGGAATTCAGGCGTACATTTTTTAAAAAAACTCGAACTATGACCACTATGTATATATACATATGTATATACATTGCAGGATATAAAAACAAAATTTGTTGAGTATATGTCATTTTACCTTCGAAACGATTTACAAAAGCATGAGTCATGTGTGCGAAGGGCAGATATGATGAGAGAGAATATTCGTTGGTGCAATGAACGATATATTATATGTTTACAGGGGTAATTGGATCAGAGTTTTGATAGTATAAAATAATTTAAAGGCCATTGACTTTATCGGGTTCTCCAGAGAGCTTACAATCGTTCGATAAAGTATTTAGATAGTTGACATGTTTCCTCATCTAGTACTATCGTTTTGTTAATAGCGATTCCGATCTCGACTTGGGCAGGGAAGACTGTCGCTACATTCATAATGCTGGAAAAGGAATGCTTTCAACACTACGATCTGACTGCGACAGTTTTCTTTTGACAGTCTAAATTCGAATATAATCACTTAGGTGCACTAATCAAATGCAACGCACAGCAGATGAAGAGGAATCTGGGAATAAGAACTAGAATCATAGAATAAGTTGAACAAAGTTTAAAGTCGGTTTAAAAAATCGAACAATCGGCTAGGCCCACTGCCCTACAAAGGGTCACTGAGATCAAATACGAATGAAAACTTTTGCTCATTCGCAAATCAATATCGCGGTTTCTAGACCTTATTTCTGGAGCACGCAAAGATATCCTTTAAAAACAGCCCTTTTTCCAAGCTAAACTCCTTCTTTCATTTGTGGTCAAGTGTGTTTTATTCAGGGTTCCAATTAAAGGGATGTTGCGCTTCGTTTTCGTGTAATTCTATGATTATTCGTTGTGTGTTTACGTTTCTTAATTTCTTTTGGTAAATTCAAGTCAAACCATATTGTTACTTCAATATGATCAGTCGAGCGAGGTCTAGGTTATCATTACAGGTATGCTAACGATACTCACGGTAAGCCGATAAGTAACTTCACTTGATTAACCTTATCACTAAGAACAAAGCCTATTTGAAACATTTCGCCAGTTGCCCGTTGGGGCTTTTTAGGCCGCACAAAATGATTTTGAAGGAGTCTAGTTAAGTAGTTTAAAGAAAAATAAAGGAACAAGAGGAACAAAAATTTTGATATAAGTTGCATCCTTAAATACATACATATCTACTTCCAGATAGCAAATCATTTAAAAACAATAGAAAAACTGGACTTCACTTCAAATTTATTCGCCGTACAACTATATTTATCAAGACCTAGGTAAGAGCATTTTGAACATTTTATCATGATTAATAACTCGAAAACCCTTTAACAATTTTAATAATCCCAAACCACGCCAATAACTCAGGAATTCAAAAAATCCTAAACAAAAGATTGTAAAAGTTTGTACCACATTCTCGGAATTACAGTTTCATTTTATTCCTCTTTTATTTGTACACGAAACCTGAAAATTCCCCAAAGGCCAGGACCAAAATCCGCATACACATGCACGTCGCCTTACCCCAAAAAAATTATGATAAAGCACACAAAATGTATCTAAAATCTACATACAGAATACCATACTCACTTATAAGGAAATCTGTGTGTCAAACATGTTGTACAAAAAACGGATGACTGGCATTTCCGACGTAACAATGTGACTTCGTTTCTAGTGACAAATGTACTCATGATTCCATCATCATACAAAACAAAGCCTTCAGGTTGAATCCGTCATTAGCTTATTGATTCGGAAAAGAGATTTCTAAGGAAAACCTTTCCGCTTTGGGGACTAAAATGGACCTCACATCTTTCGTGCAGCAATGATCAGAGATTTATAATTCAAACGTGTATGGATGTAGGTATTTTTTCGAATGCATACGCAATAACAATGTGGACTTATTGTTATTGTTTAGCTTCGAGCAGGCAAAGGAAGTGTAAAGGAAATAAAAGTGACGAAGAAGAAACCTAATATTATACAGCACATTTAGTACACACCACTCAAGTACTCGTACACATTCTTCAAAAATATTGTATGTATGTATCCTTTGCATGAGTATATCTCAAGCAAGGACAAAGTGGGGGGGGGGTTAATATGCCTTTGTGCTTTGAAATAACCCTCTCAGATTTTGCTTTATAGTTAGTGTCGTACGGCTTATCTTGGATATACAAATCTGGGCTTTTATCTAAGAGCTTTGACAATTCAATGGGGTTGGCTTCTTTTTTTGTCTTTTACTACCCAACCGACAGAGATTTCACAAAAGAAAAGGATAACACGAAACCTGCAATGCAATAAGCACTAAAAAATAAATAAAAAATCACAAAAGCGAGTTATAATAGCTAAGTGAGCCTATTTGATGTGATGTGTATTGAGGACACATGTTGATTGGAGTCATTATTAGCGGGCTTATCCAACCGTAAAGGCTTACATTTTACAAATTGTTACTGTAGGAATGTGTAGTCTGGCAAAAGCGACTTTACAGGAGGATTTTAGAAAGAAAAGTGGGATGCTGTAGAGATGTTTGTTTAGGCCTGCAATATGATTTTTTTTTTAAACTGGCTAAACTGTATAAAGACATAAATTTCCGACTAAAAGTTATTAGAGGACCGTACCTTCGGCGCTAGGCAGACATGGGATGAATGACCAATGAACAGATGAAGGAGAAAACGCTAGTCAATCTCGCCAAATAAGCGGCTAAAGGTTTGACGCGATATCAGGCATTCACATACGTCATGTATCAATAGGGACACACTTATGAATTCTTAGTATTCTGGCAGGAGCATCGATTAAGGATAGCCATGCAGAACCTCTTATTACTTAGTAGGAAGAATTATCTCACATAAATTAACGAATTAGTTTCTTGCATTCAAAAGATCATACCTAGACACGATATCTTGGTGAACTATCTAGATTAGCTGCTATATATTTTCTATACTTATTGGAAAGGAAGATATTTACAAATTATAAGCTGAAAAGTACAGTACAAAAGAGGATACAATCATATGAAGACAGATTGTGATTTTCTAGTCTAAACTATAATGCAATGATTAACTTTTCCTTTGATAGGATTATGTGAGTCACATATTGAGTGTCCCATGTTTAAAAATGAAGCAGATTCATCTTTTCAAATAATCTTAGATATAATATCTTGATGGACTACCTACACAGATGTGATTTTAATGATTAGAACTGCCTCATATGGGTTGTGTCTTAGTGACATATCACCATAAATAGAACAATAGCTTTTTTTCAATCAGTTTAAATATTTCCATAAGAAATATTTAAATATTTATCCTTAAAAATTATAGCACTTGCAGGAAAAGTTGATAGAGTACAGCGGATTGAAATTCCGGGTTGTATGCTGCATCTATAAGACCGCATCGATATCGAATCACGAAAACATACTCACAAGAAAATAAGATCACCAAAAATTCCTCCTTGAAAAGAACATACTCGGAACTATTTCGATGAAATTAGTCATACATTTGTATGCAAGATGTTCCGGTAAATCGCACGAAAGACAATTGGTACTCGTATAGTACGGGTAGGACAAAATTGTTCCACCGCGAGAGAAGATATTTCAGCGAATAATTCATTAGAGGAATGCAACAAAATGTTTTGGATTTTCTAAAAGTACTTGAGAAATTTGCTACTAAAATTGGGAAGAATTAGGGATGATAGGTGAAATAATTCGACTCATGCCTAACTATGTTTTTTTTTTGTTTTTACCGAAAAATTCATGTTTATCAAATGAAGCACGAACCGCTGAGGTAGCACTGCAAATAGTGCACTAGACCAACATATTCCAGTTTATCTAAATTACCTGCATCTCAAGTTTCTCGTTGGCTACAGAACACCAATTAAAATTGCAATATCCCACCACTACCACTAAGGTAAAATAGATACTCGTACTTAGTGTAGTATTCATAAAACTGTTGGCATCAAAATTTCATATGTTTTAAAAGTGTGCTGTGTTGAACCATTATAACACAATATGTTGGTATACAATATGTATATACTTACCTAAATAAGTGCTGTTTGTCAGAACCCAAAATATCTTT
This sequence comes from Volucella bombylans, assembly GCA_949129095.1. Classification (NCBI taxonomy): domain Eukaryota; kingdom Metazoa; phylum Arthropoda; class Insecta; order Diptera; family Syrphidae; genus Volucella; species Volucella bombylans. The sequence continues at coordinate 97,287,943 of OX422144.1, forward strand.
AATGGATCCACCATAACTCCTTTGAGGATATGCTGCAAAGCTAGTCAGCAGCAATACCAGAGGTATGCAATTAATTTGCAAATGTTGCTGTTAACATGTTTTCGAAAATATCGCTTCTCCTGATAATAAGCTTGTTGTATATGTGGTTTTTGTTGGGATTGTAGTGTATGGTGTATGCTCGATTGAAGATGATGATGATGACGGTCTTGTTGCTGTTTCAGCTGTTCCTGCAAGTATCGATGTTGATGTTGATGTTGTCGTTGCTTTTGGTGGTTCTTGCTAAGATTAGCAAACGTATGATGTTCTATATTCACTGGATTAGGTGGTAGCACAGTTTCACGCAAAACAACTTGATTAAAGTTTTTCATAGTAAATATAGCGGTTCTCACGTCTTCGACATAAACGACAATTCAACTAGCATCCACCCGATATTTATTCAGAATGTTTGGTGTTAGTGTAGAGGGTGGTAAATTTGCTACAAGAATAAGTTAATTAGTAAAATGTATGACGACGGTATGTCTGCCTGGATGCTAAGGGGTTTTCTTTTGAAATTTCTTGAGTCCCTGCCAAGTTTGACGAGAATGCAAAATAACCGGTTTAAGGAGATAGGAAGAAAGAGAAAAACCATGAGTTTGAGACATCTCAAGTTTGAATTACGTTTCCATTAATAACACAAACAGATGCGGAGGGTGTGAAAATATGCATGAAATTTTGACATGCAATTCTACTCTTGATTATGGCAGAGGTGGAATCTTAACTCCAAGCACTCTGGTCTAACAAGTGTTCCTTTTCTACAGGTGGCACTTAACTCCTGAAATAACTTATTACTGCTGCGAGGGATTTTGTCAGAATTCCAGAGAAATTGAGAGAAATCCTGAGGTAAAGTAACATTTTAAGATCTGAATCAATTTGTCTTCGGTTGGTTGTGTAGTTTTGTGACATAGTGAATTTATTACAGGTGTACGAGAAAGGTACTCACATTTTGAAGTCAGCAAATTTGCATACGACCGAACTTATGATAATATGTATTCTACAGTACGAGTAACTAACGAGATTCGAATATTATTTGAGATTCGAAATCATACGTATGTTGGGAAGGAAGTTTTTCATTCTCAGCTTTGAGTTAAGAGTATCTCAACAGATTCAAAGGAATTTCATAATACTTAATTAATTGAATACTTACGCATATGTACGCGATATATGTATTTGGATAAAGAATGTATGTTTTGGGTAAGCCTTAATTGAGCAACTTAAACACTACCACACTACGTCAATAAGATGTAAGGAATCTCTTTAATGAGAATGCATTTCGAAAGATCGGAATTCAAATGCATTTGAAGTTCTAACTAATGTACCTTTAGAGTACTGACACTTGGTATACTTTGTACTAACATTTTAAATTTATAAAGAAATAGTTAACAAATCAAGTTAAGCATATAATGAAAGTAGAATATCAGAGTTGTTTACCAAGTGAAATAGCTCAGATTGTCCCGGCTAGTTCTATAGTAACAAGAAAATGACAAGCGACAAAGAGCCTTAGGGCTTTTGAATATATTTTTGAAAAATAATCTTTCTTTCAAGTCGAAAGAACTTTATTAAGGATAGGTAGTTCCAGATATACAATACATGAGAGTAATTATACCACAAAGACAAAGAGGACGAAGTATAAAATCAAAGGGTACGTCCCAAAGACCCCGCTATCGAAGCTTTTGTTTAAAGTTCCATATAGAGCACAGTCCATTAGATGCTTCTTTAATATAGCGTGAGCAATGAAACAGAAACCTGACCAATTAGAGTTAACATCATATCAGATGCCACGAGTTCTTTACAACAATGGCAATATTAGAGCATTTCCATAATACAGGACGGAAGCAGTACCTATTATTAGCCATAGAGTTGAAATGAGAACATGAACTTGAAGGATGTATCTTACTGAACAAATTCCATAACATGTGTAAAATATTAAGGATACACTAAGGAGTCATATAAAATAGAAATAACTTTAATGTTTGATGACTCAGGTTATATCGCAGTTATTTCGGTTCGACTGTTGATTTGGAGTTAGTTTAGAGTCTTCGACTTGTTGGGATAAACTTTACTTTTTAAATAGCTCCACAGAAAGAAGTCCGGTGAAGTCAAATTTGGAGATCTTGGAGGCCAGTCCATGTTACCCTTTTTTTAACACCACACGTCCCAGAAATTTTTACTTCAAAAAGTTATTTGTTTTTCACGCAGTGTGACATGGCGCGCCGGTTTGTTGAAACCAGAAATCCTATATACCTTCTTCACTCATCTACGGACACACAAAGTGCGCCAACATCCACCAATACCGATTGCCGATAAAATGATGATTTTGGAACAAGTGCTGTCCAAAACAGTTACTTTCTCGGGATTATCAGTTCTCTCCTCCAGAGAGGGTGAAATGAGCATCGGTCATCAGAATTCACGCCAAAAAATCCGGCTCAGATTCAATCATTCGAATGACGGTATTCACGTAACCCAAAATCCTTTGAGCTAACTGCATTTTGTATGGAAACATGTGAAGGTCTTTCTTCAAAGTCCTCTTTAAAGTGGTCCCATTGATGTTTAATACCTGAGATTCGAGACATTTTGGTTTTAGGCATTCTATTGGAACGACGTAGACGATGTCTTATATGTTCTTGGCGACTCGCTGCACTGTGTAAAGTAATTCATTGTTGAAATTTTACTAAATAAACGTGTCCAAACCAATATTATACAGAAACTTTAAGAAAAATTTAACAGTGTTTCATCTAAAATGTGTATGAATGTAGAACAATTTCGGATTAGTTGGTATATGTATAGTCTACAACGCAAAACGACTTCAAGAGTGAAGATTTTAGAGGACAGCATGACTAAAAAAGTGGAAACAGTGATTAGACATGTAACTCCCAGTCAGATACATTTATTAACAAACTAATACCATATATACATATGTGTTCGAATTGATACTAAATAAGCGAAAACTCAGAGAAGGATACAAACTAATTTAGAGAACGGCGAATGGAATTTCTTAAAGAAATTCAAGAGTTCGACACCATCTCTTCAATGACTTCGCAGCCCCACGTCTAGTTTTGTCACACTGCAAGACTTATTCGGCAGTGCAGGATCACGACAGAGAATACACGCTATTCCGTCAAGGTCGGTAATGATAATTGAGATAATTGTGCGAAACTAGCGAGCCAACTCCAGAAGCAGCATCTTTCCAAAGCCTGCTCTGTTATTGGCATACGCAGACGTGGGAAAAACACAGTGAACTGTCAATGGCGTGTTTGCGACTATGGCATCTACAAATTTTAAATAGTAAGGGACTTTATCTACCAAGGCAACGCAATCAAATTGTCGTTCACCAGAGTGGAAATCATGCGACAAATCACATTTGCTAATCGCTGCTTCTTGAGCAGCCACACAGACATTGCACAAGACACTGATCATCCTAGTCCTGCTATATGGCGCAGAAGCTTGGACACTGACGAAAGAGATCTACTGGAACACATGGATGAGCTCATAGTAAGTGGCGCACGCAAGTGGTCTTGGAGTTCGTAACTGGAGGCAACTAGTAGAAGACCACACTAGATTGTGACGTTATCTAAGTTACTAAATACGCAACGTCAGCCTCATGGGAAATAGATAGAGCAGTCCAAGCGAAGTTTTGGCATTACTCGCCGAATTGATGATGACGTCAAGAAATTAGATAACTTTTCCTGCTGATATGATTGATGATCCAGTTTTGAGCGCAAACCCGATTTATCTAGATAAATTTATCGCATTCACTCTTTACTGACTTAATGGTTGATGTCTGTCAAAGTCTCTCCTATATCTGAGCAAGAAGAAAATGTTCCAAAATCAAAAAGGGCAGGAGGGCCTTAGTACAATAGCAAATAGTATTTGATACAATAACAGCATTTGCGGGAAGTTTAAAACTTATTTAGACCGTATTTCTCCTTCTTATTCTAAACCGTAAACTGGGATAATAACAAAACTTAAGGCACATTGCAAGGAAGATAAGTTACTGACACCAATGTTGGAATGGTAAAGGGTGCTAGATGGTCTTAGAATTAAGAATTGATGAAGGATTGTCAAAACTATGCCAACCTAAGGATGATATTGAATAAATTTAAGTTTTGGCCAGACAAAAGCATAATAATAGCAGAGTTATAACTAACATTTAAATCAGGGTTGATAAGTGCAGGTTTGCTAATCAGTAATAGGCCTTAGTTCAAGTCCAGAACGAACTCCTGATCTCACCAATCTTTCTGCAGGCGATTTCAAGAATAAAAAGAAAATTGTTTGCAGTATTTCGTCCTCACTGAAATCAGTAATTTAAATTTACCGTCTTTTCATCGGCTTCTTCGTCGCATATGAGAATGGATATAAATGAGTTAACCAACAGAGTTTTCGTCCCCTAACCACTTGTTCAAGATGTTAAGGATGTTTTTTTTATATACAATTACAGCTTTACAAGTTACACGTCCTATGAGACCTTTTGGCAAAAAGCCAGACCGTTGATGGAGGAGAAATCTGGTCATTCAGATTAAGAGTTTAGGTGAAGATAAGTAAAGAAGCAGTTAAGGCATTTAACTGGAATCACCAAGAGGATATACAAATAAAATTCACAGTCAACTACCTTCAGGCTTTCCTTTCTGTTACTATGAAGTTGGCAAATATCCAGCTAAAATATACTAAATTATTGCCAGGTTTCCTTTAAAGAAGGCAAATTTACAGAGGCAGTGTTTTAAAATTTTAAGAAGAGTGCAGAGTATACTTTTTCGTAAGCACACTTACTTTGATATCGAAGTTACTTCTAATATTCCTAACTTACTAATCTCTCACTAGAGCATAAGATTATATTCTTGAGTAGAAGTTGGATCAATGCCGGAATCTGTAGCTGCTGGGACAGGCAGTAGGTCTTATTGGGCTCTGAAGGGCTGCTAATGACTACTCTCGGCAAGTTGTTGATCGACTTTTAATAATATCAAGTATACCATTCAATTTTAGGACTTGCTAATATCTTATTAGGTGCTCTACAAATGATTCAAGGATTGAGTTTTAGTGACATACAAGAAGAAGGAAACCTCAGTACAAATGCTTGTAGTTTGATAGCCAATTAAAATCCCAAGGTAACCACAAAAGAAAATCTTCGGATTTCTACATTAAAGTTAAGCATATCAGTCATTCGTCTTTGAATGAAACAGAACAGAACTGTGCGTCCGGCCTTAACTTTAGCGTAGTCTTCGGAAAACCACGCCATGGATCCATGGTAATTACTTTGTCCTAACTTTAGGTAGCTTAACCCCGGTTTTAGATAGATTAAACTGTGAGAAGCTGACATACAACCAGACTACAGATACATGGTACATTCAAACTGCAATTTTATAGATATATTGTACAGATGATTTGATTTAATAAGACTAAGGAGATGTTGCTTTAGATTTTATGTCAGATATGGAAAATTGGCACTCTGGCCAGTATAAGTGAATCAGATCATTTTACTAACTCTTAGCTGGTGATGGAATGAAAAATGGAGGATCCTTTATGATCAAAACATCACTCTTTAAGGCAGAGATTTTCTATTTGATAATACTCAGAATAGTCTCATCCATTATGATCCAAAAACAGAATTACATAGCATGGATCTTGTAGGTAACATGTATACTGAAACTAGTGGGCGAGAAGTTACTCAAACAGACATGATGAGAATATAAGCTTTTTCTGAGGCAAACATATTCAGATCTTTGCAAAAATAAAACAAATTATGCATCAAAAGGCAACTGGCGTGAGGTTTGACATAACATTTTTTCCTACGGTATCTTCTACAAATTTTTAACCATTAAGGCCCTTCAAACTCCCTTCAAAGACTTTAACTTCGTATTCCGCAAACCAAAAACACTTTCCAATCAGATCGCAAATAAAAACCACGCCATTCCAATCAATCACTGTAATAGGAAGGGATAACTCAAAAACTTTTATATTTGACCCCACCAATAACGTTATCCCAACCATTTTCTGGGCAGTTCTTTTGTTTTTTTATCTATTTAAAGATGGATAGTGATTTTCATTTAATGTATTCAAAAAACTTTTCCACAAATGAAGAAAAAGGGAAAAACAGAGATTTACATTCTGTGAGAGTCAGAGACTACATATCCCTGACACTATCGTAACGTGACAGGACTGCTGAAACCGATTCAAAACTTTTCGCTCATAAAACATGATTTATTCACAAATCACAAAAGTCTATCTAAATCTCTTCCTCACAAATAAAAAAAATAAAAACACATAAATTTCATACAAAGTCGTGTCTCACAATGAAGGAGTACTCGTACCCCGTCAGTTTCAACCCAATCCATCTATACCTTAACGATGCCCCCTCCAACCCCCCTCCCTAAACACCCACAAAACAAATCCAATCAGAGGTTGCTTACCATAAAAGCCTTGCTCTGTTGTCCTACCAATAAACCCAAAATTTATAATTATATCGCCTAGAGCTGGGATTACTTTAATCTCTTATCTAATTCCAATGCCTGCCCCAAAAGGAAATCACTCGACGCCACTGTTGGCCGTGCTTCCGGCGGGGTCGCCATCACCAAGTATTCAATCCGCCGAGCTGGAATAATGAAAATTCCAAAGCAAATGTGACTATGGGAAAGGAGACATGGTGCATGCCAGGGATCAGGACATATAGTGGGCCATGGGATTCAAACTTGGCTGTGAAAGTTTCATGCGATATTTACGTATGCAGTATGTATGTATGTATGTATGTATGTATGTAATTGCCCCACCCGAATACAATCCCCTGAACACAACACTCGTGATTCTCATTTTGGAATACAGATTAGCGAACAGCGTTTCGCTCATGTTGTAGCGATTAATGCGACGAATCAATTAATTATCCGCCTGCGATTTATTATTTTTATGCAAATCCAGATCAGAAACATCTTTTCCAAGGACAACTTGAAGTGCTTTGGCATGGCTTTTAGATTCTCTGGCAACAAATGGGTATGGCTTGGTATGGCTGGGTAATCACTGGGAATGGCCTCCCCACTAACATTAAAACAATAAGCGAGTGGTAGCAGTAATTAATTTTAATTTTTATTTCCATTTCCATGTTAATTGATGTGAATTAATTGCAAGGGCGAGCAAACACGACGGGAATATTTCAAGATCTAATTAGTGAAGAGACAGGATGTCGTCTTCGCAGAGGAGATTTGTGATTGAGCTGCTTCCTTAATGACGCCTCCACTCAATCAATTTGTCAACTTTTGTTAATGTTTTGTTTTTTTTTTTTTTTCAATTTGATTAGCATGTAATCGACAACGAATGTTTTAATGCGATTTCACACACAAATGTCCTTCGGTGATAAATCCACCAATTGTCGAACATTGAATACAGTATCCTGTTGCCAAATGTTCATATCGCATTGCCCATACCATTTTAAGGGAGTAAATTCGCAACAATTGTTTGATGAAGTAGTCGAACGCAGCAAATTGACTAGACTAGAATGCTTAATGAAGTCATAATTTATTAGCTGAATTGTGGATAATGGAAATCTAATTTTAATTGCCATTCTCTCTTAATGATGGTCACACTGTATTCGAATAAGGGTGCCGGGAGCCGCAGGGTGATGTGCTGATGACAACAGTAATGAATGTCCGAATTCTGAAATGATAAACTTGCAAAAAGAGGTCGTCAGGGTAAATACCGAACGTGTTCAACATTCCAAAAAAAAAAAATTGTACATGTATCTTTCAATGGATGTATTGTGGGTGTACGGCTAATTGATGACGTTGATCATAGCTCTTACAGATGACAGTTGTTATGGTATTGTGTGAGCGTTTTTGGGGAAGTTCACCAACAAGAGGAAGCCACAATTTCAGCATGTGATTTGCTGAATACAGCGAGGAAGTGTATGGTTGAAAAAAGAATACTCACTGAAAAGTATTTGTATTTGTAAAATATAAGAAAACATTTCAACAGTTATCCTTGTGGAGATTTTTAAGCATTACACTAAACTTATTCGAGTGCATTTGGAATGTGAACTGGCGAATATACAAGCGACGTTTCGTGATCTCATAAGATTTGAAAAGAAAATCCTTAAAAGTGTTGCCTTCTGAAACCCATACAAGGAGGCGCAAAGAAAACCTTCAAGCGAAGGTTGAAGAAAGCTTATCTTCCTAACTTGATCAAACACCTGTCGAAGTCGGTTTGTTCTTCGATTTATGATTTGGTAATTCCTGAGTTCTACCAGACGAAACTTAACGGAGCACTAAAAGGATTTGTATTTGTATTGAAAATTGTGAAATAGGGATGAATCATTTCTGCATAGCATCTATATATCAATGGAGCCCAATGGAAACAGGTGGAGGTGCAAAGTACCTCGGGGTTGTATTTACTAGTGAGTGATGTACAAATGATGACGTTTTCCGTCGACTTGTTCAACCCAAAGGAATTTTAAAATATCTTGGCCAAATGGTTAATACAAGGTATGTCAAAAATAATGCTATAATGTGAATGTGTCATAGTTTTTGGCAAATGGCGTCAACTGTCACTGTGCTGTGACTTTATGTTGTGGACAGATAGAGAATTAGTTGATAAGAAGCAATGGAGCGATATACACCTGAAGAACGCGGAATTATTGTTACTGCTTATTTGTCCAATTTGCGGTCTCTTGTTTTGTTGTTTGACTGAGCGTCTTATGCAAACTGAGATATCACAGGAAGTGGTTTTGATTTAAGTTTCCTTTTAGGATGCCAACGGCACCACCATAAGCGCTACAGACAGATGTTGAACGAGTTTTTTGGCAGCAATTTGCTGAGGTCTCGAGTATCGTTGGTTCCAGCACGACATGGCAACCACACACATAGCTTGCGCAGCGATAGAGATTTTGAATCACGAATTACCAAGTTGTGTGATCTCCCGTTTTAGTGATTTGAACTGGCCTGCTAGATCGTCAGATCTGACGACGTCAAACTTCTTCCTTCGGCGCTTTTTGAAATCTCGCGTACACCACAATGAACCAGAAATTTTGCAAGTCTTGAATACCAATATTGAAGAAGAAATCACCAATTTGAAACCAGGTGTTTTGCGAGCAATAATTCGAAATGCCCTAAAATGATCACAAATATGCATCAGCTCAGGAGGTAGTCATTTGACATTTTACACTTTTAAATAAACTTTTCGTGAAAACGGAGTCCAATTTTTCTCATTTCTAACAAAATGGCACTCAATTCACAATATGACATTACTTTTGTTCTACGTGTATAAGGGCGTATCTGCATCACAGCGCTTAGTCATGGGCATCAACTCAGTATTTGTTTCAACTCTCATCTATGGTCAAAATATTAATCAGCAGTAGAAATGAGATTTTATTTTTGGGTTACTTCTTACCTGTGAGTTTCTCTACATTTCTGAATATCGATTGACATACAAAACACAAAAGCCCTTCTTCCAGTATACTCGTAGTGTTGTGATTCAAAAGAGACATGATCCAGTCTTCTCCAGTAAAAGTAGAAGACCATCTATTTTTTTTAATAAAAAATTATCGAAGTTAATGATGGCTAAAAAATTTCAGCCACTCATTCGGACACTTGACTCAAATTTAAGCACAACAAAAGAACGAACGACAAATTCCAGCGTATTTACAGTTTTCTCTTCAAAGGTGTTATTGTCTTTTGAGAAACTAATTATAGCACCGCTGTTACGCCTTAGAAAAGGTTAATGGAGGCCATAAACCAGTTTTCGTCCCAAACCAGATGTGCCAAGTTACAGATATTAGAGGGTGATTTTTTTACTAGTTGTTTTTTCAGTGTTTTATTTTTGACAGCTCAAGTGTGATTCGTGATATGTGTTAAAGTCAAACAGGCTTAGTTAGCATTGCCATTTCGTCATGGAAAATCTTACACCCGAACATATGTCATTGAATTCTATTATCAAAAGTCGCGGTCTGTAAAAAATATTTTTCGCGCACTTCGACCATTTTACGGTCATCATAATCGACCTACCGAGCTAGCAATTCAAGCCACACTAGCTATTAGACATCAAGCCACCAAATATTGCTGTTGTATCCTCCAGTGTTAATGTAGACCGTGGTTTGTCTATTCGTCGCCATCCGCAGCAATTGGGATTGTGTTACTCGACTACGTGGAAGATTTTACCCAATGATCTTCGTATAAAGTCTTACAAAATACAGTTCGTACAGGAACTGTCTACAGCGACTAAGCTCATTTCTGGTTGAATGTGTATGTTAATAAACAAAACTGCAATACAAGAGCTGCCAATGCAGCTTAAATAATGCACTGTTTGGTTCGGTTTATGATCCAGCGGAATCATTGACCCGTATTTTTTCTCAGATGACCGTGAGAACATTTGGCTCCCGCTTTCGTTCAATGATTTCGAACTTTTTTTTCCCCAAAATGCACGAGTTGAACCTGGTCGACATGTGATCCCAGCAAGACGGCGTCACATGCCGATGGAACAATTGAGAAATGAGTTCGGCGAGCAATTCTGTCGTTTTGAACGGCTAGATCATGCGATTTGATGCCTTTACATTATTTTTTATGGGTATACGTCAAATCACTCATCTATGCCATTAAATAAACATCAATTGCATGCAGCTTTAAAAAATAACGTGCTATTGGCGAGATACTAGCAAATATGCTCGAAAAACTGATTCAAAATTGGACTCTCTGTATGGACCACTTAAAACGCAATCGTGGTCAACACTTACATGAAATAATTTTTAAAAAGTAAATGGCAAGCATTTACATCAATCAAAAAAAAAACTTATATCCACTTTTGCAATTTTCCTATGTTTTTTTGACAATTAAAAACCAAACGCTTAAAAAATCACCCATTATTTCAGTCACTAAGTTTGGGTCAAGATTTCGATTGGATTATGAAATTCTCGTCACTAGGACTTGTTACACTAGGTCTAGGAAAAATATGCTCAAATAACAATTGAATCTCCCATGCTCTATCATTCAATTTTTCTTCTTAATGTGTATACTTTCTAGAGAGTAATTGGTGTACGCAAAGCCCTCCGTGATATCAGCAATACTTTTATTCAACTCCGGGCATCCTCAGGTTCTAAGAGATGCGAGATTATTAAGGCTGTGGTACGGAGGCTCTCTATCCAATTTCCCGGTTATAGAATTCATACCGCAATTGCCATACGATTCTTCACGAGGATTTCTTCATCGCTTTACTGAATTATTAAGTTAATTTTGATCCCTTGAAATGCTTTTATTAGCCACAAGATACTTTTTGAGATTTTTCGATTATTTCAAAAATAATAACGGCAACAAAAAGCAAAATGACTGGCGGAGTAAAATCCAAAGGACAAGTCTTCAAAAACAAAAGCAAACCGACCGATGTCCGGATGAACAACAAGCATCAAAAGCTGTTACCGATGACGTATGCACCAGGTGTCAGTGGTATGGACAAAATGATTCATTCTGGTAATGTAGAGGTTCCTTTCACCAACGAGAGAGCTATCTTTATCCAGTAGCCTGGTTCAACTGGTTCACAAGATATCGAAGCTGGAGACGGAACTACTTCATCCAACCGCCATTTCTGATTCTTGCGAAAGTTTAAATGGTATGTCGAATCCGTCAAGAAACACTCATCAAAAGTGCTTCCACTTCGTTAAGTTCTAAAGTTGTTTCCCAACAGATTTGTCTACTTGTGCCCATTGCTGTGGAAGTTGTCATAAAGGTGACAGAACCTAGCAAGGAAGCAGGTATTGACTTGAAGAACATCGAAAATTTATCAGGAATTTGACGACACACAGTTGGTTGATGGTTTGGTATTTACTATGCGCACGCAGTCTTATCGAATTTTAAAATTAAGCACCCAGTGGGGAGGACATCGAATTCGTTTGCAAAACTTTGAACTATTGTCTAGTAAACGCTGACCTCTGTGAAGAAATCTGCAGTGGAACTAATAAATTTGTCAATATAACCGGAATTGAAAACCCTGATCGCAAAGTGTCTATCATTTGCCGCCGCTCTACAAAATTATTTCTTAAAGAGGCCACTCCTTCATTGCACGATTTTTTGTGCGTTGTTCGTTGTTTAGTTAAGCAACGTGCTCAAATTTGTGGTGGAGGCGCCGCTGAGATCGAAATGGCCTTGCAATTAGCTGCTTACGTTCGGACAGCTGAAGGAGCCCATGCTTATTGTTTCCGTGCTTATGGTAACGACCTTAAAGTCATTCCCTTCACTATGGTTGATAATACCGGTCTTATTAAATTGACCCTTTGACGGAATTGAGAAATCGTCGCGCTTTAAAAAGAATGCAGGTATTAACGTGCGTAAGGGTGCTATTACTGAGATTTTCGCAGAGAATGTAATGCAGTCATCTTGAGAAAAGATTTACACTGAATTCGGTCTAAAATTAGGGACCATAAAAAGTGAAACTAACCTTGGCAATAGAGCTACTATAGTACCTTGACGACAACTCTCAGCGTGATCCTTTCAAGTTCCAATTGAGCTTCCTTGAAAGTGGGTGTACTGACAAAATTTAGAGTTCAAGATACTAGGCAAACGATTAGTCTGCAAGAAAAAGGGTGCCCAAAATGTTGAGCTTCTCCAACACCTGTAAAATGACTCCTGAGGCGAGTGCCGGAACTTTTCGAAAAAAATGTAAATGTACCAAGTTACCACTTCCATTTAAGTAAATCCTACATTTTGTAAATGGAAATATTGATAATTCAAGGACCAGAGAAAAAAGGTAGTCATGCTTCTACTTCATACTTGTAGATTTATTGCGATGGAGAACGACCATCCCAGTTTGCAGGATCTTGCCTTTCGGTGTGTTTCTAGAAATCTAGAGAACCACTAGCCAGATGAATTAGCCAAGAAAGAATCGACTTAGGATTATCCTATTGCCTTATAACCAAACTCAAAATCAACATTGTCAAAATCTAGAGCAGTTTTACTATCAAGATTGCAGGCGGTCACCTGAACATTCCCTAACCTGGCTACTTTATCGCTAAACCGACTACTCATTTTTCTTCACAATACTGAGAAATTGTATTACGAGGAACAGAAAATGAGTAACATGGATCAGTTTTTTGTCTTAGTGCTCGGTTTCAATAGAAAAATAAGCATGAGAGGATCGGAAAAGTATTATTAAGCAGCACAGTGCAGTAGTTAAGAGTTTCGTGTATAGATAAAATAATCATCATGAGTAGAGATATAAGCAGTTAGACGATCATCATAAAACTATGACTTGATCTTGAGTCAACTATCAAGAGATCACTAAATTTTCATCATCCAATCGTCAGTCAACTATTATCATTAGTTACCTGTGATAGTTCGAGTTAAATAGATTATCCCAAAATAATTGTCAATCGATTGGTAACCAATTTTCACATTGATTCGTCTCTTTGGCAAACCGTTAGTTTTCGATGGAATGACAATCTTTTTTCCATTCATGATCTCTGCCGTATCGTAGTTAAACCCGGACATGAGAAAAGAAGTATCAACTCGGCATAAAAAAACCTTCTATAACTGCAAAACATGCTTTTCCATTTCAGAAAACTCAGTCATAAGATTCCATTTCACAATTGGACATACTACAAACCCATTAGCTCATTCCAAAATGTCATAATATCAACAGAATTTACGATCTGTGTATACGTCCAATTGTTGTTTACCTTTCTGTCATTCTAATCCAAACCATGTCATTGTCTTTACCCTTTCCTCAGCCGCTTCACCATATTAATGGGTAATTTGGTTCAACCAAAAATAAGAAAAAAAAAATACTGAACTGCCACAGATGACAAAAACCACTCAGTAATAGCGGTACTTCATCACAAACCCTTGCAAAAATTGTCAACATTTGTTTAATCCAAGCAATAATTTAATGCCCTACACGGTACACAGTTTTATGTCCTTCACATCCTACAAATCAATATAAATCATTACAGCCATTAAGAAAGACTAATACAACTCTCTCTTACTCTCCGGTACAACACTGGTACTATCCTGAATCCAAAGCCATTCCTTCACAATACCAGAACGGATATTTTTCTATTTTAGCAAATGCGCTCCTACTACCACGAGTACAGCCATCCAGTGCTGCTACGGTCCATGCTCGTGCATATGGTTATTTGCTTTTTCAGAACAAATAAATCATTTATTCCCTCCCCCGCAAGTAAAAGGACATTACCCAAGCATTTCCGTCGTCGGTTGTCGGTGGTCGCTTCCATACACACTCGCTGCCATTTTCTTCCGAAAATTGCTTTCTCTTCCTCGCATTCAGCCTTATTTATTTCTGGAGAGGTTTAACCTGACTCCCCCTTAGCTCACTTCGACATTGCCACTACAACACCTCCACCCCCATATCATAAGATATTTGAATTTCTTTAAATTTGATTAATGAGCCACGACCACGAGGACGAAGACGAGAAAGGAAATTCTGGCAACAGCCAATGACTGGACCTTAAACAATAATTCAATTTATTCCATAGTTGTGGCCATGGGGCCAAATGTTTTGTGTCATCCCAAAGGGATAAATTCAAATTCAAATTTTTGGAATTCCAAACAAGACCATTACCATTACAACCGCCCTTTTTGTCAGGAACGCCCAACCGTTTTGCAGATTTCGAAATTATTTCCTAAGGCGCCTTTCGCGTTTGCAAAGAACAAAGTAAAATAAAAAGACAATCGCACGACGGGCGATTGTAGGTATCTAGGACAAACACAAGAAAAACAATTGAAAACAATTTTGTCTATATCCGGAGAGTTTTTCTACATTTCCTATTCCAAACGTGTGTTTCAGTAAACGCGCTGTCGTCGGTCGGATGGTCGGATGGTGTATCTCTTCTCTTTTCGTTTGCTAAAAAGCTTTCCTACATATTATATATAAAAAGCAACGATGCGGCAGCCCACGTTATCCTTAAATGGAGTTTGTTTGAAAAATAAAAAAAAATAAAAATCTATGAGAAATGTAAGTTGGCATAACGTGAAGTACATCTGACAGCCTATAGACTCCCTCCTACAATACACTATATAAAATTAGTAACATTCGCCTCTGTTTTCGTGTTGAAAGGGATTTTTTTTTTATTTTAAAAAATTCATTTCATTTCTATTTTTTGGTCTTACGCCAACGGGATTACTACTTAATTATGGAAAAAGTATAGGTCCAGCTTTATATTGAACAATTGTACGGGTTCTCATGAATGCTATCATAGGTCGAACATGCACATAATTCTAAAATTTAGAGGCATTTTGACGGATTTTATCAGTAGTGATTTCTGGTACTGAAATTAGGGGAAGTACCACTGTTGTGTAAGTTTTTCTCGTATGTGGTGAGCACAAAAAGCGCGTTTTACAATCCAGGCCGTTTCCATGCAGGTCCGAATTCAGTATTGTTAGAGTATAAGCGTTTTGTAAACAAGAGTATGTTAAAAGAATGGGCTTTGTCGCTTTTGCCACAGTTAGTTATCTGTATATGTTACGAGGGGCGTTCAATATATTCTCGGTATCGATATGAAAGAAAATGCGAATCAATTTAAATTGTTTTTATTTCTCAATATAATCTCCCCTAACATCAATGCATTTGTTACATCTTGAGATAAGCTTTTTTAAATCCTCAAAAAAATAAATTTCCTCTTTCTCTGCAAAATACCCATTTATTGCCTTGAGTTCTTCATCATCCGAAAATCTTTTTCCACGAAGACATTTTTTCAAATCCGGAAACTGGAAACAATCACTAGGGGCAAGGTCTGGACTATAGGGTGGGTGTTGGATTTCTTCGAAACCACAATCTCGCGCAGCAGCCTTGGAAACTCGCGCCGTGTGAACAGGAACGTTGTCATGACGAAGCAACACACCCGCTGCGAGTTTACCCCGTCTTTTCTTTTTAATTTCCTCCCGCAAATTATGCAAAGTGGAAGCGTAGGATGTGGCGTTGATGGTTTCACCTTTTTTTTGTACTCAATGAGCAAGATTCACTTTGAGTCCCAAAAAAACTGTGGCCATGAGCTTCCCGGCAGACGGAGTGACTTTGAACTTCTTCGGGGGGTCTGTTCCTTTTTTATGCCACTGCATGGACTCTTGTTTGCTTTCAGGGTCATAGTGGTGGACCCATGATTCGTCCCCAGTAATAATTCGGTCCATAACACCGTCCGCGTTCTCACTACACATCTCCAAAAGCTCTCTACAGCATGCGATTATCACTTTTTTCTGAGGCGCTGTGAGCATTCGTGGCACCCACCTTGCACTGACCTTTGAAAGGTTAAGATGGTCATGAAGAATGGTGTGAATGGTACCAATTGAAGCTTGATGATCTCTGCCATCATTGAACTCACTTGATCACTTTTGCACAGTTGATAATGAAGGTGCGGAACCCTGGTAAACAGCCACCATCTCTCCATGAATAGTTTTTTGACTTTTTCCTTGCTTAGTGAGAAATTTAATTACAGCGCGATGCTCAATTTTCACCATCATCGTCTCAGTTGCCATTATGATTCTGTTTAACTAGAGATAAAACGCGAATTAATAATCACATTTATATGAAATTTTACATGAATGCACTAAAATAATAGTATTACTTGATAAATAAGTCAATTTATATATACAACCACAGTTTCACCCCGATACCGAGAATATGTTGAACGCCCCTCGTATATAAAATCGGACATTTCATGTGGCAGAACCCAATACTATCGAAGCAACTGGAAAGGAGCTGTAATGAAATGTCAACTGATGCTTATATGGCCGGGCACTTATTGAGAAGCCACCTGAAGTCTAGGCTGCCTTCAATTTTATAAAATTCTGCTCACCAATGGATTGCTTTTGGGAGCTACCCCTACAGCAAGATATAAAGAAAGTCAGAAGAAAAATGTTTATTTTCTAGAGAATTCCGCTATTTGTTACGGACTAGGAAATTCTGAGAAATGAGCATTCTTAGAAATAGCCAGGATTTTTGTCCAATTTTTAGAAAGGCTTCGGCTATCTGAAAATTGGCAAATCCGTAAAAAAATAGTGTAGAGTATCTGAATATCATTTTTAATGATATTCCAACAAAAAAAACGTTGACCATTCGCCTCATTGATATCTGGTCTTGACTGTTTTTAGGGCACCAAGGCGGGAGCATTTCCGTTTTGTCAAGACAATTTTGACAGTAATAAGAGGTTTTCACCTGTAGCAGATTTTTCCTCTTCCTAATCCGGCAGTGTAAATCCTTGTTAAAGAAAAGGATTATCCTGTGTAACGCTGCGCTGCACCGATGGACGAGAAATGGTCGTGAACTCTAAGAGCAGAAAAGAAGGAAAGTACACGGGCATCTGAAAAGAAAACGAAAGAGTACAAGAAGCGCGCAATCGAGGAGAAATGTTATGTAGGAATGACGTTCGAAAGTTCGAAACGAACATGCCAGGGCTACAAAGCCAGAATGGAAGCCTGCAAAGATGAACATGAACAACTAGTAGAGTCGCAGTCGCTTCTCAGAATATGGAAAGACCAATTTTACGGACTATATAACTGCGTGATGGTCAAAATACCGCTTTTAGGTAGAATAAACCACTCGATCTCCAGAGAGACGACAGGGAACTCCGACTCCGTTAAGGTAGCAATAACGAAGCTGAAGTCTTATAAAGCTGCTGCTGCAGACGAATTGCCTATTAACCTATGTAAAGCGGTTTCAGGGCAAGAAAGTTCACCATCCATCAAATATACACACTACGGCAGACCTTGGAAAAACAAAGAATTTCAGATCGACACTCACATCGCCGTGTCTAGTTTTGAAATCCGTGACCTTCAATATCAAGAAAGGTTTTAGATAAGGCGATGCGCTGTCGTATGATTTTTTTTAACATCACCGTAGAAAGAATTGTGCAAAACTCATTCGCTAAAGAATGGTAGACAATATCTTATAAGTCCGCACAATTATATGCGTACTCGCATGATATTTATGTGATTAGACAAACAGAGCGAACCGTATTGAGGCCAAAATGGGACTGGCATGCTGCCAACAGAAAGTGAAGCACACCATGGCTTGGCCAGAATCTCACCATTGACAGATATAACTAAGAGTAGCTAAGGACTTCGTTTACCTGGGCTAGGCATTTACCAGCAGCAACGGCATTAGCGTAGAAACACTCTTGCCCATTGCTGTTTCTTTGGGTTCAGCGGACAATTGAGTATGAAAGCGAAATGAAGAAGCAGCTGGACATGATTTTTGGTCCCGTTTGTAGTGACGGGAAAAGGAGAACGAGATTCAACCACGAACTGTACGGCTTGTGCAACAGCATCGGTCTTCTCAGGCATCTAAATTTGAGATGGCTGGCCATATTGACTGAATTGATACCATAGCTCTGGCCCTAAGAATATCGGGTTAACCTTGAGGGACGGCGCGGAACACGACGACCGCATATAGAGTGGCGCATGCAAACGGAAACGGACCTTAACCACCTTGGAGTTCGGTAGTGCAGTCAACTACCGTAAAACCTGGAGAAGTCTTTTGGTTGAGGCCCAGGTTCCCCCGAACTGTAACGCTACCTAAGTGGTAAGCAAATCGAAGACAGAACGAAGCCCTTTGCCCTTCTTTTGTAAATATCACAGATTTGGAACCGTGGAAAACAACTCAAATTGAAAAGTCCGAAATGTAATATCTTGTGCATAGAAGAAGCGACCCATCGATTTTTTTGACAAAATAGTCGAATGCCATACTAATTTAATACCTTTGAAGCATTAAGTGCAATTGCCTGTGTTGGTTTTGTCAGATTAGTGCAGACATTGGTTACATTTTTCAGGGAGATATGTCGATAACCAGTGGGCCTGTTGTTACGAAAACCATACTAGTCGATCGATCGGAAGAGAAGGGCGTACATAAGTACAATGGGCCTGCAGGAAGGGAAACATTTTTCTTGGGGACGAGTTGTGCACCAACATTCGTTGGTATAAAAGATGAAACAGAATTAGAATTTTTTTTTGATAAGGGACAAAACATTTCTACTATTTTGGGACATTGAAGATCAACTCCATTAACTGATTCAATCCTATAGAGTACGATCGCTTGTCTGTCAAGGATCAACTTTTTTATTCTCTCAAGATTCTGGGATTTTCCACCAAATAGATGTTTTCTAAGACAAATATGTATGCTCTCTATAATTTTTGAAAACGTTTATAAAATTATAATCGTGAAGCAGATTAAAATTGAAAAAAATCGTTTTGGGATTATTAAAAAAATGATAGTGCTTCTAATATCATGGCAAAGTACTGCAGATGCGAATTGCTCTCGCTGTTAAATAGAAACGTCCTTCATGTTTTCAAATATTCTCTTTTCTTGGCGAAGGATGAGAATTCCACAAAAACATCTACATCTAGTAAGTAAGCTGCACATATTGGTGGTAAAAGTTCTATGCTTTTAAGTACCTTTTTCAGGAAGGACTACTGAAATACTAAGTTAGCATAGAGTGAGTTGCGGATGGCAGGGTAGAGAACATTCTCATTTAAATTGAAGCCCTGCCTGTAGATCTGAAACTCTTATGATTTTCAGAAGAATTGCCACTCGTCCTTAGCATGCACATCTGCATGAGTTTTTCAATTAACTGACATCAAAAGAACAATTTTGAGATTTCGTTTCCACCCTTTTCCATTTTTGTATTCCATCATGCGAGGAAAGCAAGATCTGTGGCAGTAACAGCACTTAGAATGTACATCCTTGGGATTTTTTTTTAATTTAATTTTTATTTTATTTTTACAAAAATATTCCTTCTCCCCAGCGAAGGGAAAATTGTTTCCACCACGTTTTTCACTTGATTCAGAGAGTACTCGCACTTGTATCTCGTACTCGTATTTCGTATCTCGTATATCGCATTCGTTTTCGTACTCGTACTCGTGTGCGGTATAAAATTAAATAAAGGAGTGGGAGATTTTCGTACTCCTATCTACTATTCATGATGTTGTTCTCAAGAAAACTAAGAATTAATAGTGAAAATATGTAAAAAAAAAAAAACTATCTTGGGGTATAGTATTCATAAGCAAACGAATTCTCGCTCTAACTAAACACTAGTGTAGGAAGTATGGTTTGGAAGGAACACGTCCTTGCAATTTCAAAGAGCTTCAATAATGAACGAGAGAAAGAGTTGTCATACAATACGAAAAAATTAGCAGGCAGTATGACGTAAAAGTGGCATGTGCTTTTTGCAGAAAATATTTTACTTTTAGATGTGAACTTACTGGTAGTTGATGTCCTTACTTGAACATGCACACATATATGTGCATATTGATCTAACATGTTATTCAGCGTTTTGGTAAATTAAATTATCAATGAAATGGTACAGAGCAATGGAGATGCTCGTCTTTAGTGAAAAGATATCTTCTTCTCATTGTTAATTAATTTGGTTGCCAAAACGTCCATTTGTCACTATTTTGTTGCAGAATAGTTGTAGAATTATAAAATAGTACAGACTTTGAAATGAAGAAGACAGACATTGTAGGTCGGTGAGTCTTTTAAAACTTGTATACCGAATGGACGGTATATCATAGCATGATAAAGTTTTTTTCACTATGAAGACAATACGAGCAAATGACATTTATAAGCTAAGCACTATCGGCATATAGGTAGAATAATGACATTGCTTATGACGTAATACACCACTGCTTTAAAAATAATTTATTGTATCAACCTACATATATAGGAATGATGCACGTTGCAATCATAGTTAGGTCAAAAATCAAAAATCTAATGAAATGAGGGCCCTGTTAATCTCTGTCAAAACGGAAACGATATTTGTCCTTTCAAAGACTAAAATATCTGGTTTTATCGTTACACAACAGCCAAAACCCTCTCCTCTATCTGGTGTAAGGTATCCGACAATACCCCATCTGGGATAGGTTATATTACAGTGATACTAATCTTAGTGCACTTGGACAATTTGTAGGTAATAAACCTTCTAATATTAGAGAGAAAAGGATAGGAGGCTTAGCCTGATTTTTGCTGGAACCATTGAGATTTTGTGACAAGTTAGTCAAACTCGACTATAAATATCGGCCAGGTATCGGTTTCACCTAGAAATCGTATTCTGATACGCGATTTCAGCAGGCATCTCAGCCAGGTGTTCCCCAATCATACCCAAACACCTAAGCATCTCTACTTTTCATACTTGAATAACTGTTCGAAATGATGATTACTCTATTAGACCTGATCGGTTGACCGCAAAATGAAATTAATTTAACTCACCCTCTTACAGCTCACATAATTTTGAGTTCTTCTTCATTAAGAATGCCTCAAAAATGAAATACCAAACTATCAACTCATCGCTAAAATCTTTTTCATATCTAGGTTGTTTAAGAGCATAATTTATAATTCAATATTCTTTTTTATTTGTACAATAAGTCCATCTTTTCCCAAAATCGACATGGATCTCTAACAACTACAAACCTTATTAAATTCATGTCAAATGAATGTTTTTGTCAAGTTTTTGGGCAGAAGTTGTAGTGATCGCTACCGATTTCAGCAAAGCCGCCTTTGATAAGATCTATAAAAAAAAATTTCTGCTCAAATTGAAGGCTATAGGCTTTCAGTAAAATTTTATAATATGGATTAAATGCTATTTATAAGACCGATATTACCGATATATATCAACCCCATTGAAGCCCTTTCTGGAGTACCTCAACGAAGCCATCCCGGGAACTTATTACTCATTCAACCGATTAATGATGTGGACTTTGTTATCAAAATTTCATTGTACGAGGGTTGTCTGAAAAGTTTTCGAGCAATGATACAAGACATATTTTCTAATTTTTTTTTTATTTTTCTACATTGTCTCCTTGTACTATAACTCTAAACACTTCTCCCAGCGATGCTCTCATCTCTCTAACCCATCCAAATAGTATTTGGCGTTTTTCTCTGCAAAATAATTGTTCACGAAGGTGATTGCCTCATTTGACGAAAATCTCTGTCCTCCGAGCGCAGTTTTTAGACGAGGGAACAAAAAGAAATCACTTGGGGCTAGATCTGGTGAATAAGTGGATGGTCAAGCAGTTCCAACCGTAATTCATGGATTTTCGCCATGGCAACCGCTGAGGTGTGAGACGGCGCGTTGTGCTGGTGTAACAGGATTTTCTTTTTCTGCGAATTTGGCCTTTTTTCCGCAATTTCTGCCTTCGGCTTGGCAAGTAATGATGCGTAGCGTAGTATGCTCTTGTAATGGTTTTTCCTTTTTGAAGATAATCGATTAAAATAACTCCTTTATTATCCCAAAAACAGTCGACATCACTGTTCCAGCCGAAAAAACAGTTTTTGCTTTTTTTGGAGCCGGCTCGCCCTTTGCAGTCCACTGTTCAGACAGAATTTTTGTTTCGGGCGTTTAATGGTTTATCTAAGTTTCAATTACAGTAATTATTTGGCGCCAAAAGACAGATTTATTGCGCCTAAACATTCAGCTGACCAAAATTTCACTGTGGTAAATGATGGTGCAGAGTCCCCATTCACAGAGTCCAATTTTTGATTTGCGTAGGCGTATTGCCTTTCAAAAACAAGAATTTAATAACAGCTCGATACTCAATTTTTTCCATTTTCACAAAAAAACACTGATATCGGCTCACTCAAACGACTATCAACTAAAAACAACGCGTCCAAAATGACTGAAATTTCGGTAAGTAACTGTCAAAAGATGCACAACTAGCATTCACTAGCTTTTATTGACGAATACCGCTATCTTTACGTTTCAGACAAGCCTCGTATATTCGTCTACGTTGACGACATGAAAATCTTCAGACATATCTCATCTCATCTCATCTCCCAACGATTGTTTTCTGCAGGATGATCTGGATAGATTTACTACTTGGTGTCAAAAGAGTTTGCTTAAGCTCAATGTTAATAAGTGCCGAGCAACAACATGCACCCGTAAGCACCTTCCACCTACCCCACGCACTCAGGCGAAATTTGTTTCGTTCCCATATAGTCAAAAAAAGCCAACTTCTAAGGTCTAAGGAATTTCCCAACCCTTATGACAAAATGTTCCTTTACATGACATTTGTCCGCCTTCTACTTGGATACGCTAAACAAATGTGGTCGCATACATATTCTTTGGGTAAAAGTTCTATACCGTAGGCTTTTCCGATTCGCTTTAGGAAGACTTCCCTGGACCGATGACATGAACTACAGACTTACAGCCTATCTCTGTATGCCGAAAAGTTGCTGATATAGTATTTTCTGTTAGTTGGTAACATTGATAAGCCATCTTTACTTCAACTTATCTTTCTCAACACAAACCCACTTAATCTTGGGTTCATGCCCCTCTTTCGAAGTAACCTTCACAGAACAAATTACGGATGCCATGAATCAATGTCTAGAATCCTACGGTAAGTCAACGATGTCCAACTTCTCTTCCACGTCTACCTGAACAAGCCGTCCCAAAAAATTTCCTTTACTTTACTTTACTTTATTTTCAAGGAAATCTGTGCTGAACAATCAGGTTAGTTCTAGTTATTGCGGTCTTTCTTATTTGACATAAGGTACTTTGTTTGCTTGTTAAGTAGTTGCATATGACGGTTATTTATAATCGGCTTACGAAGTCCACTTGTTAAATATAAAGGGGTTGCAAGTCGACTAAGATGACTCCGAATATTTGATATATCTATATATCTATTTGATATATATCTGAAGCTAATGAGAGAACAGTGCAATGGTGATTTAAAAATTTTCAAGCATAAGAGAACCACCAAATGGAGATAAAGATGAAGAGTGTCATGACGATGAAAGGCCGAATCATTATCCTAAGCAATAACTTCTCGAACGAAGAAGAATGAAAAGAGCCCACCAAGTAAAACTTTTCAAGCATATATACCATTTCCTATGAGAGAAAACTTTCAACAATCAAATCGATATTCAGAATGCCTTATGAGAGTACAGAAATACAAAAATTAGATTTCATTTCGCATAATGAGGTTAAATCCAGCTGAATTTGAATTTGAAGGTAAGAAACTACAATAACGTTCTTGAAAACCCTAAAAAGTATTGAGCCCCTTAAAAGGAATTGAAAAACCCAACAAACATATTAGTTTAGTTTAGTTTTATATGCATTTTATTTTCTTAACACTAACTCTTACATTCTAACAAAAAATGCTTAAATGCTAGCTTACAATTACTTAATAATCTTACACTAACTTACTGGCCCCGCACAGGCACTCTAAGCTACTCTAAATTCTTATAACTATGTCTTTCGACTTCATTTACATTTTCTTAGAACTATTTATTTTGTATACTTAAAGCTAAGAAAAAAATTTGTTAACAAAACTTAGCATATGGACATTATTTTTTATTTTTAATAAAAACTTAGTATCTAACTTAAAATAAACCTTAGCCTACCTAAACTAAATGTACAATACACACATAAACACACAT
This sequence comes from Volucella bombylans, assembly GCA_949129095.1. NCBI lineage: Eukaryota > Metazoa > Arthropoda > Insecta > Diptera > Syrphidae > Volucella > Volucella bombylans. The sequence continues at coordinate 97,312,318 of OX422144.1, forward strand.
AGACATTATACACAATCATATACATATATCAGTGTATACAAAGGTGTATATACACTGATATATGTATATGTTTCTTAAATGCTAACCTAAACCTATGTAAGCTGGCCATCGCTATTTACTGAGCAAATAGATTGGTCAGCTCTGCCTCATTAGTGAGGCTGGTCCGTAATTGACGGAAACGACGACGAAACATCTTCTCCATCATTCAACCACCAGAAATGCTGGTGCTGCCGAACGACATCCCTCTTATCGCGATTCCCCACCGCCCTACTGAACCTGAGGCGATCCACACTGCCGTGTGCGACGTCTCTGTTGTAGTTGAGTCGCCTGTCCCCAGCTGTCCGAGCGACATGGAAGATTAACGGCACCGCTGATCTATCCTGGATCAACCCTTTCTGATCTAGGTAGAGGAATGCTTCCGGTGGAACGAAGCCGTCAGAGCGCACACTCTCGTGGTAAAGGTAATTGGGGTAGTAAGCCCCAGATATCAGGTTATTCGTCGACGTCATTGCTCTTGCAATGTGCCTTCGAGTCAGCTTAATTACGAAGTTGTCCACTCGTATTAGGTTCGCCCTATTGTAAAGGACCTCATTAGGATAAAATTTCTTGTACTCCGACTCTGGTGTTCTGTACAAGCGAAGACAAGCCCTAAGGCAAGCCCTCTCAAACACCCGAATCTTTTCCATTAAGCTTGCTCGTACATTGAACCACACGGGACAACCAAATACCAGCATGGGCCTAATAAGGGCCATGTAGCAGATTACCTTTACCCTCACATCGAGTTGGCTGCTATAAAACAGTCTCTTTGTAAGGGCAAAAGCACCTCTAGCTCTGGCCAGAGCAGCATCTACATTTTTGCCAAAATACAGAAACTGATCTAGCCAGATCCCAAGGTATCTGACTACATTTCGACAGGCAAGAGGCTGTCCGTGCTGTCCAATGATTGAGAACTTTCGCCAATTTTTTCTGGTATCCCTAGAGGCTCCAGACAACGGCGTCCTAAAGAGAATGGTTTCCGACTTCTGAAAGTTGATTTTCAACTTCCAGTCATCGCAAAATCGTCTTATCTTATCGAAGTCACTCTGCAAGAGAGTATTAATGACCTCGATTTTTGGACCTGTTCTGTACGCTACCAAATCGTCTGCGTACGCAATAGTATGGGGAAGTGAACCTATCAAGTCGCTTGTATAAATGTTAAATAGAATCGGCGAATTGACCGCGCCCTGCTGAAGACCATTTTTAATTTGAAATATTCCAACAGAAGTCACATCGCCATTTTTCACGATGAACTGTCTGTTGGTTAGCATATTATAAAGAATGTACAAGAGAGGTTTGCTGATCCCCAGCCTAGTCAGCTTATAGAAAAGACCCTCTAACCATACGGTGTCGAAGGCCTTCTCCAAGTCAACAAGGCAGGCACCAGTGCACTGTTTCTTGCCTTTGTTCCATTGGATATCAGAAACCAGGTTAGACGCGGCATGTGAGATATCATGTCCCGCCTTAAAACCGAATTGATTATCCGGAACTATATGTTTGTCCTCAACCCACCTAGACAGAGCTCTATTGATTACTTTTTCAAAAACCTTACTGATATTCGGAAGGAGACTTATCGACCGGAGATTCACCGGATTGGATATACCCTTTCCCTTTTTGGGGATAGGTTGAACCACCGCCGTTTTCCAATGCGCTGGATAATGTGCATTATTCATTGCATTATTAAACAGGGTAGTGTAAATGTCCACCGCTTCTAGAGGAAGATGTCGAAGCACGATGTTTGGAATACCATCGGTCCCCACTGACTTCTTAGCCCTGATTGTGTCGAAGATCTCACGGAGTTTTTGCTTCGAAATGAACGGGGGTAGGTCACCTTCTCTGGCAATGACGTTATTTGCCATATTTTCGTCACTAAACCGGGTGAAACCAGAGCCCTCGGATCGCCAGCTCCCTATTTCATTTCGAATGCAGAAGTCGTGCACCAAGACGCGACTGTCCAGGTCGCAATTAGGGCCAATGGTATCAATGGCCTTGTATACTTCCTGGAAAGTCGCCCCTATGGTCTCAACCTTCTCCTGCGGATCCTCGATCACAAAGAAGTCGTCATCGTCAGCGGCTTCATTTGGATCAATACCTGCTATTGTCAGTAACCGTTCGTTTTCTGTTGTCCGGGCTATTTTAAGACACTGAAGGTCGTTTTGTTTTTTTCTCCGAAATAGTTTATTGATTTGCGGAAACATGTTCGGGTTGCTGGTGTTTACAGCCCGAACCTTGTTGTTCCAATATGAGCTAACAGCAATTCTGTAATTTTCTTTTATTAACTTTTGCACATTTTTAATCGACGACTTCAGCGTCCTAATCTCCGGATCTTGTCTGTCAGTTAACTGTCTGTACAAGTTTTTGAGTCTTGACAGAAGTCTACTTTTCTGTCGGTGCAGTGCGTCAATAGTAGGATTACGGAACAGGTCTTCGTTAGTTGTACGTCGATACCGCGGTATTGTAGTGTCCATAGTTTGTTTAATTGTCTCGTCCATCTGTTTTAGGTAATTGTCGATCTCCTCGTTTGACAAATTCCTATTGGACGGTGGGTGGAGCGTGTTCGAGGAGAGCGCTCTGTTCAAGGTTGCGGAGAAGCGCGTCCATCGAGTCTTACTGTAGTTGTAAGAATATCTTTGGACAAACTCCTCCAATTCCGCAATTTCGTTGGGAACTGTAATTTCGGTGCTAAAACCGCAATGGTCGCTGTCATACACGAATGTGCGCAGACAGTTTAGCGTTTGTAAATTCGTACCTGTCAGTCGTATACGTTCGTCGTACAGCAGTATATCCAAATAAGACCCGCCTCTGGGAAACGACGGGTTATCCGTCGCTTTAAGACCGAGTCTGTACATGACATCGTGCTGACCCCACCAATCGAGTAGTAGGTTCCCCCTAGTATTTGGCAAATTATTTCCCCAATCTCTGTGTCTAGCGTTGAAATCCCCGCCGATTATAAAATAATTCTCCCCCGATTCCAGCCTCAGAAGTCGAAAAAGCGTGTCGAGCTCTGTAATAAATAGGGCGGATTGTGAAGCCTCAGGTGCATAAACAGAGGCCAAGTACAGCCGCTTTCCACTGCGAAGCGGGATGTAAATGACAACTGCCTCCAACACCCGGAACCTGCGCAACACTCCCTTGTACACTCTGTGAAATTGTATACCTTCTTTAATGAAGATCGCGACACCACCTCCACGTTTGGATCTGGGCCGGTTTCTTCTTCTAACAATATAATTATTGTACTCCAGTTTGTGATTATCGGTTAGCTTGGTTTCGCTAGCGAAAAGCACATTTGGTCTTCTAGCAATTTAAACATTGCGGCTCTTCGTCCGATCCTAATCAGTGAATTCACATTCACCGCAAGGACCTTCAAAGTTTGCTCCACCATGTGCGTACCCATTACGACATGTGTTGCGTTAGGCCCGGCAGCAGCGCGTAAATCTGGTCCACCCGCTTGGCCTGTTCTTGCACCTGCTTTTGCAGCTGAGCCATCTGCCCTTGGATTGCGAGCAAGATGGCTAGCATGTTAGGTGCAGCTTCCGTTGTTCTCGGCATTGGCGCCGGAGAAGCAACAGTCGCTTGCTGTACCGTAGCCCCCCTACCTGACGCCATTTGGGCGTAGGAAATTTGGGACGTGACGGCTGGTGTTTGAAATCTAAGAGGTGAACATTTGACCTCCACCTTCTGCTGCCGAGCCAGTTTTGCTTTCTTAATGTCCGCGAACTTAGGACAACCCCGATAGTTTGCGGTGTGTCCCATGTTTCCACATAACACGCACGAGAGCTTCGATCTATCGGATGCTCCGTCAACACCCAGAGGACACTCCTCGGAACTGTGGTTCTTAGCGCACTTCACGCATCGAGGCTGCATTTGGCAGTTCGACGCGGCGTGCCCGAACCTTTGGCAGCGAACGCATTGTATAACGCCTTCGCTCCTTTTTAGTTTTTCCCAGTGAACCACCTGGTAGTCTAGGACATTGATACTCCTTAGACTATCCAGACGGCTTTCGGGACTGAGCTGCACCAGGAAGAACGGCAGACTCCGTTTCTCCCGCCTGGCTCTAGCTGTGGTAAATGGCTTTACCCCCACAAACTTGAGTCCTTCGCACTCCTTCTCTTTGAGCAGTGCCAGGATCTCCTCAGGATCAGAAGACAGTTCCAACCCCTTCAGCAGCATCGATTGCCGCTTTTCACACTTCGGTGTGTATGAGTAGTGCTCCGTCGTCGTTTTTTTTAGGAGCTCTTTCACTTTTGCGTAGCCCTCCACTGTATTACAGTGGATGGCATGGCGATCGTTCCCCAATCTCTTTATATTAAAATTATTACCAATGACCAACTTACACAGGTCCTTGGTTGCACTTACCTCCATTTTGTAGGTGTTGATCGGAGGCACCTTCTCTTTCTTCTTCTTCTGCTGCTGCTGCTGTTGTTGTTGTTGTTGTTGGTGTTGCTGCTGCTGCTGTTGTTGATTTTGTTGTTGTTGGTGTTCTTGCCGCTGTTGCTTTCGCTGCAGTTGTTGCTTCGGCTGCTGATGTTTTTGTTGTTGCTGCAGTTGCTGTTTCTGCTCTTGTTGTTGTTGATTTAGGGAGCTCTCTACTTCTGATTGCTCCCTCTGCCTTCGTGCAATTTGCCGCTGTTTAAGAGCAAGCATGTCTTGCTCCAGCTTTTGTATGCTGCTTTTTATGTGATTAAAAAGAGAGGCGAAGCTGTTGGAGCCCCCCTCCTCTTTACCTTCTTCAGCTGTGGAAACAGCACTTATTTTTTTCTTTGAGAGATTAGGAGGGGTATTCAACCTCTTCCTCCTTTTGCTGGCTTTCGCCACGGTTATGGGAAGAGCGGGGCGCTCTTCACCATCCATCATGTGGTTTTTGCTTTTTGTTTGTTGGTTTTGCAATTACACAATTTTATGAGAAAAAAAAAGTAAAAACAAGAAAAAAAAAAAGTTTCAAGTTTCACTCGGGATTCAAACCCGCGTCCCACGATTTGTTGACTGGCGCCCTTAACCGATGGGCTACCGAGTCAATTGATAACGTTGTAACTAATTGTGTTTATCACTAATTTATTGTTTTTTTTTTTTACTTTATGAGAAGCCGAAAGACGTCTACTCTCACCAGAGATTTGCGAACGACTGACAACAAACATATTGTTATCTACAAAATGTTCGAACTAATGAAGGCAAATAGAGCAAATTTTATAGTTAAAACTAAATGTTAATAAATCGAAATGTATGGTTCTTAGACATAAAGTTAACATCAATTTTACAATAGAAAATGACCTAATTGAGCATATAGAACAAATAAAGTTTTTAGGAGTGTTAATTGACCATAAATTGACACTGAGTTTACATGGCGATTCAAATAGGTGAAGATGTTTAGCCTGAAGTCAAAGAGACTATGCATTGTGATTTGCTTGCTACAAAAAAACGATCAAATTATTTAGTTTTTAGTTCTTAACATTTAGGTCTGTTGGCAATAGAACATAGAATTCATAAGCAAACAATCACCTATGTTTAAATAAACAATGAAAAGTGGACCTCTTTGTAGTAATCTTTGCAATATTTTTTTCCAAAATATTACAACTCCAAGCGAAAACCGAAAGAGCCACCCTTTCTGAAAAAGACTTTGCATGAACTTCAAGTTCCCGGAAACTCTCCCAATAAAAACTTTTCAACATTTCAAAAACGTAACAAAGGGGCAATTTATTTTGTCAAATGAATTATACAACATTTTATCATTTACTGAATTAATCTTCTTGTGAACACAGAAATCTGTTCTACCAAAACTTTATGCTTTGTAGGAAGATGTAGCTCTGGAAGGGTGGAACTTAATTTTCTTCGAAAATCTTCTTCCGCAAAAACTCCTTTGTTTATAAGTTTGATGTCCCTTAAGTGAAAACCCAGAAAAAAGTAGTAAGACAATTTTCTTTTATCTCTCTCTAGACCTAAATTCAATTTCCGTTTGCGAAATCTCTAGACACCTTTTGGAAATAAAACTACAAAACACAAAACACCATGGAACTCTCGAAATGATTTCAGTCTAGCTATAGCTCTAAATTATGCCTACAGTTTCTCACTACACATATAGTATACGAGTATAGACGAGATACATGTACTCCTCCTGACCTTTCTCTTGTCGAAAAGCTAAATTAATCCGAAGGAAATAAAATGTGAAACCAATACACTAAGATCAGGACACTAGAGAGAAAAAATAGGAATAATATTGCTGGCTTATCTATACATGAGGATAATGTGTCGAAGACTTTATACGGAGATATTCCTTGCCATATTCTGAGAAAAAAATCATAAGTTTAAACAAAGCTTTACGCTGCCCTGTTTTGAATCCTATTGAAAATAACATCTTTTAAATTTATGATAACAAATGGTGTACCGTTAGACCGGTAACTATGAGTTTAAAAGTAAATGTTACCCTAAAATTAATGCGTCAAAAGTTATTGAAGTACAAAAGTGATTTTGTTTTTTGTTAAACTTAAAATTTTAACTTTGTCATCATTTTTTTCAGAAAAATATCTATATCCACTTCTTGTAACTTTGAAACATGTTCCTAGTATTTACAAACAAGAAAGAATCAGTTAGTTTCATCTCAAATCATTAGTTTTCAAGATACGGCCCAACTTGTTCCAACTATAAAACTCGAAAGTGGGGTATTATTTTACAACAGCCCTATAAAATTAACTAGTTAACAGCTGTTTCGGAATTTATTTCCTGTAAAATAAATTGACACTTAATTCATAATTTCCTCGACGATGAGCTGTTCAATACTAGTAAACAAAGAAATGGTTTACGGAACACCTGAGTCGATATCCTGGTAGAACTGCTCCAAATGTCAAGATATTTATTAGAACATTTTCCAGCTTGAAGGAGACAGGAGCAAAGCAGAAATCATCGAGAGACTCATATCCTGTGCTAGCATATGGCGTTCGCAGCTACGAAGACATTTTACATGATGTCAGAAACCATCCAAGTGCCAGCCTTAGGCAAATAAGCAGACATTTTAGTCGAAGCAGAACTTACATCTGGATACTTCTACATACATTCAGAAGGCATGCATGCATTCTCCATCATGGAGATAAAACCCGGGGACTCAGCGAATCTATAATTACGTTCTGGAAAAACTCTTTGCGAATAACAACTATTGGCATGGACGGATGAGTCCCAATTCACCACGAATGGAATCACTAATTTCCGAAATGTACATACCTGATCAGAGAGCAACCACCACTCCATGAAACACAGAGCTTTTCAGCATAAGTTAAACGTCAATGTGGAATAACAAGCTGATAGGACTCTATCGTCTTGCTCCAGGGCTTAATTGGAATCTCTACCTGGATTTTGTACGTACTATTGTATATTACTGCAACAAAAAACAGCCGTTTTGTACCAGCAGGTTGGCGTCCCCGCACAGTATGTCCATGCAGTTAGAGAATAGTTAGATTGGGTGTTTGAAAATTCGTGGATAGGGCGGGATGGACCCATTCCATAATGTTCAAGGTCCCCACTGGGATAACAGAATCTAGCAAGACGCTAATTGATTATGTTATAACAAATACACACACAACAGCTACCAAAACAAACCCAGAATTAAAAATAAATGACCATGAAACGATAACAATCTGTCTTATTACTTAAAGAGATTTTAGAAAGAAATGAAGCGAAGAAAGTAGAATTCCTCAAATACAATAGAGCTTCATTTTTAAATCAGTTAAGACACAGCAATTTAGCCACAAATTATCGTTGTGAAGATACAAGTGTAATTGGTTTTCGAACAAGTAAAACCCAAATCCACACAAAAGGTCGACGGGCTAGCTTAAATAATTGGTACAACGATCGATTAAAAAGCTTGAATCTTAGTAAAATAGCCAAGTTCCATGAATTTAGAACGTCCAAAACCGAGGCCAGTTGGAATAATTATCGCGCCGTTAGAAAGCAGTATAAGGCAGAGATAGTAAAAGCTAAAAATAGTAAAACCAGAAACTAAATCGAAAGAGCTACCGATCAGAAAGCGATGTGGAGGACCATAAAAACATTCGTACTAAACAAAACAAGTAGTTCAACAAAGGACCTATACCTCAACAGTTTGTGCATAAAAGGTGATCGAAATTAAGAAATTTAATAAGTTTTTTGTACAAAGCGTTGTGCAAATTAATCAGTCAATACCGTACGAATAACTCACTCCGATAGCTGAAACCTCAAATTCAGCTTTCTGCTTCCAACTCGTAGATTTGCAATCCATAAGACAGCTGTTTCGATTACTAAATCAAAAAAAGGTATTCAATCACATACGTTCTAAAATGCTAATTGACGCGATGAAGATAGTTGGCCCTGTCTTCGTTCAACTAATAAACCAATCATTTAGGACCGGTTCATTTCCGGAGTCATGGAAGGAGTCAATAGTTATCCCCTGTGACAAAATCAAAGGAACAACATCATGTGAGAACTTTCATTCTCAGTATTTGAAAAAATAGTCCAAATTCAACTGGAGGAGTACTTTGAAAAATATAATCTGTTTCTCGAAAGCCAATCAGGGTTCCGAAAAAAGCACTCGTGTGAGACTCCTTTAAACAGCATACCGATCTCTTGTAGGGAGGAGTTGTCCGAAAAAAACTTTGTAAATGCAGTCTTTTTAGATTTTAGAAGATCTAAACTTCAAAGTTATGGTATCAAAGGTAACAAACTTGGTTACATCCAAGTTGCCCTATTTGCCGATGATGCCCTATTATTTATAACCTGGAAGAATATTTGTGACTCTGAACGCAAGATACAAGAGAACTTATTTAGGTTAAATGCATGGATAAGAGTAAGCAAGTTAAAACTAAATGTTAATAAATCGAAATGTATGGTTCTTAAACATAAAGTTAACATCAATTTTACAATAGAAAATGACCTAATTGAGCAAATAGAACAAATAAAGTTTTTCGGAGTGGTAATTGACCATAAATTAACACTGAGTTTACATGGCGAATACATAAAAAAAAAAACATCAGAAAAAGTAGGATTCTTTGGAAGAATCAGAAGTAAGATTTCGTTAATGTGCGCAATACAAATGTATAACACCATGATTAAACCGAACTTTGAATACTATTCTTCAATACTATATATTTCATCTAATACGAGTAGTACGATTGTTAAACTGCAACCTTTACAAAATAGAGCAATGCGTATAATTCTATAATGTAGTCGGTTGCCCCCGACAAGAATGATGCTCGATGTTTTAATGTAGTTAAGTGTAAAGCAAACAATTCTATTCAATGTGTTAAATTTCATTTTCAAAATTAAATGCAACCTTGTACCTGAGTATTTAAAAAAAGTATTTACGATTTGTAGGGGGCTCTCAACCCTATTATCTGAGAAGTAGTTATGATATTAAGTTACCTGGTTATCAGGAAAACACTGTACAAATTAGTATCGTATACAAAGGTTACTAGTTTTTCAATTCATTACCACATTATATCAAATATGATTGTAATTTTCAAACATTTAAAAGACTTATAGACAATTATATCTGGCTCACGATACCATATACATAACACAACTTCCATTTTCCATATTTGATTTTATAACAACTACTATAGAATTGAATTATTTATACGTTGGTTAGGTTAAGTTTAAAATGTATTTTATACTGTAAATGGAATTTAATGGCATTATTTGCTAAATAAATAAATATGAAGGTCTCCGGAACTCCGAAGCGAAGTCTTTCAAAAAGGAGCTCTGGCGTGCATACAAAGCACTTTGAATAATTGATATGATACTAAGTTTGATGAAAAAAATAGAAAGAAAAATGTGCTATCAATATGTAATTGTAACTTTTAGCAATTTTTAATTTAATGTAAGTGTTAAGGTATCCTCAAACTGTTTGCACACAGGGCGGGCGAGGGAAAATTAGGGAGGAAAGAAATAGAGGGACCGATGTACGTTCGTTTTGAATGTTTGAAGGTTACAATGGTCAGCAAATAAAGAGCTCAGCAGTGCATTTCATAAGAGAGATTTACGGCTGAGGAAAGAGTCACGATATTTCAATGTACGTTCAAAAGTGGGCTTGAGCATTCATAGCGAGACGCGTGTTACGGTTAAAGGTTTGAAGGGGCGGAATGCTACTGAGTAGTGGCAATTTCAATGGAGCACTGGTAGTAAAATTAGGGATAGAGCAAGGTGAGACAGGACACATTCCATCCGTCGATTGTTCCCCAATTAGTTACGCAGTGGTCTTGCGAGGAAGAACACCTTTTTTTTTTCTTTTTCTTTTTAAAGAATTAACACTCAAGGGATTATGAATACACATATAATGCCTCAGCATGTGAAAATGGGATAGAGAGAGAAGGAAAGATGTTTGGGCTCAGTTGTTATTTCGCTCCATGGGTGGCATCCAACATTTAATGGGGAGACTATATTCTTAGTGGAAGTTGGCTTGTTGTTGATAGTCAACTACTCATCTTACTTGATTTTCGTTAACTGAAAAACGAAGAAGGGGTGATATCCCATCTCGACCAGCGGATTTATGTATGTTAAGTTCCTTAAATAAGGTTGCTACTACACGAACGCGAAAGTGGATTCGTCCCATTGAAGATTCGACGCACTCAAGTTGAGTTGGCCTTTGGTACATTGTAGTACTTTTTACCTCCGTTCTTAGTTATATTGAAAGAAAGAGCTTGCAATCATTGTTGACACGTTTAAACTTTTTTCTGTTTTTGACTATCGGGTTGGCCTATCGAGGAAATATAACGACCAGTTAAAATTGCTAAAGAAGGTGTTAAGTTTGTTCCAATTGGATTTCTCGTATTGCCATACATGTTTTACCAGTTTCAATAAGTTGGCCGCCTTTTGAAAATTGCTGACCTGTGATATAACGAACTAACATTTTGTTTTGTTTCCAAATACTAGTTGCAAAAAAAAATGTGGTTAATAAGATATTTATCCGAAAAAAATGATGACAAAGCTAACATAACGATACCCCACTTGTTACCATACACGCATTCATTTGAAAGATGTTATTTCCAATAGGAGCCAAACTGGGCAGCTTAAGATTTTACTTAAAACTTATGCATCTCATAGGGGAAGCATTTCCGACCGACCTCCAACCCATACGAATTTTTTCTCAAAATATGTAATGAAATCTAACCTTAAATTCTTCGATACATTATCCGGAACACCCTGTACATACAGATATACAGATGTTCAGAGGCAATGAAATCTGTCAGATATACAGCGTCCTATAGTTTCCAGAATTACTACGCTTTCTATTCGTACAAGGTCATTTATAAGCATTATGTAAATATTTGCCTCCAGCGGGGAAAGAAAATAACAACGGATTTAGGAAGGGTGAAATTGTAGATCAGGAAGCTACAGTTCTACAGTACACAAGGCTAGATTCCTAAATTCTATAGCTGACCCAAATAGTTTTAAATACAAAGCCTTTATCCCATACGTGTCTGTAGGAATATTTCAAGGAAGAAAACAGTTTCTGCTGCACATTGGCCCCGAAGTTACAATCTCCGGAAAGATGCACTTCTTTGAAATCCTCTTATTCAAATATTTCAATTATCTACTCATTTAAATTTGCATCCGTGTGTAGGTTGCCATACATATCCGTAAGTGGAAAGGGACATCCTTTAGAACAACCGAACTTTTGAACAATACTAGGACGAATGTCGAAATGTCGATTGTACGGAAGCAAATGGAAATCGGAATGCATAGCATGGGAATCCTTATTGAGTGGAAATAATTTCTTTTCTCTTCTCGATGATGACGGAACCTGATGATCATACATACGAGTAAATAAAAATAATGCTGGTACATACTAAATAAGGCAAATAAAATTAGAAGGAGTGGAGAATTTCTCCGAAAATTCTTCGGATATGTTTGAATTTGTTGAGAAGTTGGTTTTGTTTATTTGCTGAGTTTAGAAAACTTGGAAAAGAAATTAGAAAAGAAAATGACATTTTTAATTCGACTATCTCCAGCACTTCATTGGAAGAAGAACGTATAGTTTGCAGGTATGTTATGTCTTGATCTGGTATTACTAAAATTAGAAATCTTATTTCCTCGATGACTTGAGCTATGCCATATTGAGCTACGCTTCAGTGTAGTGTTCAAGATAAATGAAACATTTAATTTGAAAGACAGCAAAATTTAAAATCTTTCGGTCTGATAACCAAGCCAAAGCTGAAACAAGAACCATGAAAGTTAGAAGCATAAAATTCACATACATACACAAGGCCACTCGTTTATCGCCGTGCCATGACGCTATCACGATTCTTATCCCAGACGAGATACTTGTTTCAAAAACAAATTCTGGTATCCTCAACAATGAGTTTTTGGACAAACTAACTTTCAACGTGGTCAAAGGATAAGCTATAGCAAAAGCAAAAATAGTGTTTCTTAGAAATGATGCAATATAAAACTTCTAAAAAACATATTTTTGAGCCTCCATTGGGGAACCAGATTTATTTTGACCTGAACCCTGTAGTGTTCTTGCTATTTTTCGGTTGAAGCTTAGACAAAAGTATAGTCTGATAGTATAACTGAACCTATTGGTAGCATCCAGTGTCCCGCATCGAATTTGGAAATCTCATCGTACCCAGTGAACCTGAGTACACTCAACGGAAACCGCTCCAGCACTCGTCGCAGCCAGACAAACAAGTAAGCACCCTCATTGGTTAACCTGTACAATTTGCCGCCATCGGCAAGTGTCGATATTCGACTCAACGTGTGAAATTGTCAATTCGCCACCGAACGAATGGATTCTATGGACGGCAGCTCATACAAGGAGGTTAAGCAAAGCAGGCGATGCTGAAGTACCCAAACTGCGCAGTTGGAAGTTATGATAACGTCTGCTGTAGTGGAGCACCAACGAAGAATGCCAACGGCTCGGTACACTACTTAATAGCGATGGTGGCCATCGCTCCCATCTGCACAAAGTCCATATCTACAGGTGTAGTCATAACAGTTACTTCCAACATCAATGCCACTTCCATACATATGTATGTTGTCCCTAAGCAGCAGTGTTACTATTTTAAGAACCTGCTGCACCACAACCTTCTTCCATCGCTATCGTGTCCTTCTTCATAGTATGAGTAGTCAAAGACTATTCTGTGTCAACAGGTTTCCTGTTCGCCAGTGACTGCTCCGTCGATTTATAGTTGCTGTTGAAATTTCTACGATAACCTCAAACCCAACGTTCCTCCCAACGCTGAGCGTCGTGGAAATCTTGAAAAAATAGCGATTCATACTGAAGCCTGTTTTTCCAGAATGTCCCCTGGCTCAATATTCATCCCCATATTCAGTTAGACAAGGAAGCCATCAATCATTACACGATGTTTGTATAGCTGTCTTAGAATCAACAACGTGCAGAAAAGCATCAAAGGTGATACATCCTGAAAAAAAGATATCCACTTTAGAACTTCGTTTCGGCATGGTTTCGGCGAGTGGTTTCACATATAATACTATTGGTGATGCAAAACTTAATGGTGCTCTTGAAACCGAGTGGTATGCGTCAGCATTTGGCGAATTCTGCCGTCTCAGATGAGCTTGTTGTTGTTGGAAAGTTTTCAAGAAGCAAGATACTAAAGCGAGCACAGTCTTGTATAGTATGTCCATCCTGCCGTATGCGACCGTAAAATATTTTAACGAATACTTGAGATAAATCGCTATATTATCTATCTTCATGCCAAGAAGCATCCTGCACATGAATGGAATTTCTTTCCTCCCCCGTTTAACGCAACGGCTGGCAAGTGTCCGTGTTACAAAGCAGAAGAGCATCCAGCCACCGAGTCCAATAGCTTTAGGATGTTAGACCATCGAGCCAAATGAACATTTGTAAAGCGGAATCAACTTTGTAGTAGTCGTATAGAGTTGTAGCTGTAGAGCACCCGTAGCTGTGAACGGGCAGACGTACAAAGACAAATTATTGCAATGATGAAGGAGCAACGAAGATTCTTTTCCAGATGTTGTCAGTTAGAGTTAGTAAAGAGTAGACAATGGCTCATCATTATCTAAAGAGTTCGTTCGCAATTGACACCTAAACGAAAATCGGACATTGACTGAATTCAATGATTCTCTGTCTTCTTGAACTACTAATTAAGTGGTTACGATTTAGCAAGACTCGTCATCTTGGCTGTGCTGACTTATCTTATCGATTCTGCACAATGTACCTATGTATAGCAATAGGGGCAGAAAATATTGAATAAATGAAACAGAAAAAATTGTACAAATGAGTAGGTAATACACAACCTTGAGGCAAACTAAAGCATGTGCAAATATAGCGTGAACGTATTACCACGGCAAATTAATCCAGAGAGAAATCGTTAATTTATATTAATGAGATATAGTTGGCTCACTAGACACTGTATTTGATACTTGCACCATTCCGCCATTGAATGGCATTGCACCTCTGTCTAATTACTTTCAATACCCCTCGTTCCATATACAATACATACCCAAGATTGTATAACCCAGAGGCATAACCAGATTTAATTGAATTTCTCCTTCAAAACATGAGATTTTGACATTCCCATTCATCTAAATTCCACAAAAGTTTCTCACAGGAAGACAATAGCATACAATTTCAGTAGTAATTTGCTTCTTTACAATCCCACAGAGATAGAATATCAATGTCAGAGATGGTTCATGAAACTTCCTAATTGGCGTATATCATGCTAAATTTGAAATTGCAGCAACTTCAAACTGCAAACTTTAAGTTTACAACTAAAAACTACAGAAGAGCAACTAATATTTGTTGAGCAACAGAGAGCAGGAGTTCAAAAGAAACAGCACCTACAATCCCTTAAAAAATTTCCGAAATATAGTTACTTTTGTGCAAACCCAGAAAAAGTTATTCACCCTTTCACAGGAAACTATCTACACATGTGTATGTACAAGTATCCATATCAACAACCAAAATTAAGGAATCATATATAGACTAGAGAAGAGAATTTTCAAAGAAATTAAAACTAAGAAGAAAAAAACTAATAATAATTGTATCCATACACATTTTGTACACACGAGACGAACACTGTTTACAAAATCACTTGCAACAACTTTTCAACACGGTCCAAGCAAAAGCCAATAGAAATCCTTCGTCGTCCTTGTCATCATTCTCATTATTTTTAAGTTTATACATAAAGCAAAACAAAAAAACAAATACATATATTTCTACAGATAAAAGTAGATGCATACACTATGTATGGCAGGATACTGAAGAAGAAGCAATTTAAACAGCAACACTGAAACTGAGAGACAGTATGATGGAGAACTGTAATAAAACTCACATCAAGAAGAGACTGACAAGTGGGGAAACTAAATGGGGTCGCATCACTGATCTTATAGCTTCTGGTATCAAACTAGTGAGTGTGGACTTAGAGAGCTAGATTGTACGAGTATCTTCCGGAGAAGGGTGATATCAACCCCCATCCTGCTTAATACATGACTGGTGACACTTTGAACTGTTTTTCATCCTCTCCATACCAAAATTTTTATTAATACCGTTTCGAAGGATTTTTCTCACTCTTGATGGCCCAGATATAACACACATGTACGTATGTATGTAGCACATCCTGGTTAGAGATAGTAAATTGTTAAAAGTGAACCACGGCTGCGGGTGGTTGGCAAGATTTAATGCCTCCCACCCCACCGACAACTTTGAGGGTAAGTTAAAAATTTACAATCGATTTGTTTTACTCATTTTTGTTTTTGTTCCTCACTAAACATTAATTCGTTCGATACATTTAATTTTCACCACCATCACCAGAACCCGTTTGCCCTTTTGTTCACCAAATGCTGGTGTAAGTTTTGACGCTTCTTTCGGCTGGTTTTTTTTGTGTTTTTTTTTTAAGTGTATTTCGAATTTTTATTGCCAATAAAATGAAAGATTCGAAAACATTTACAACACACACGAAGGTCTACTTCGAGGATACCATAACCAAACTCAAACCACAAAGCCAAGCGGTTATGATTTATTTATCAAACATGATTTGGTGATGGTCTTCGTTTTTTCTGACTTCGATTTTGGAATGAGAAATTAGGACACCACCACTTCACATCCTCCCTCCAGAGGGCCGAGAATGATAAGGCCTATGCGTTCAGTTTGTTGGAATTTATGAAATGTGTCCAAGGAAAAAGGGTACTAGAGGAAATGTATTTGCTAAAACTGAAACCGAATCCGATTGAGGACCCTCTCCACAGGGTTATTTAAATTCCAATGAGAACAAAAAGGGTCAACAAGAGATTTTGTATCATGTGATTTTGAACTTTGAAGTTTTGAATTTAATTTTGTTTATATTTGTTGATGACAATGAAATTTTGTTCGTGAGGACTTGCTTTTTTATTTAATTCAAATTACAGGCAGAGCAGAATTAAAAGAAAAACTATTAATTCAAAAGTTTGCAGTAATTTAAGTAGTGCACTTCGCATTTACAATGACGCTTTCTCAATTTTGCTCTCTTAGAAAATGGTTTCTTAGGTTCGAACGAATTGAAAAATTCACAGATGGGAACTCAATCCAATTTCTGAAAAATTGATGACCAAATTTATATAGAAAATATCATAGAATCCTCAGTGAAGGAGAATCATTGCATACCCAGTCCTTCAGAAACTACTTAATCTTAAAGTTGACTGAGTCGTATAATATCAACGACTTAAATCAATATAGCGGCGTTCAATAGAACTCAAGAGGGTCCGTAGAGGCAAATAGAAATACTAATGCAACGTTACTCATTTAATATGGTACAAAGCTGTAAGATGTGAAATACCTTCGTTTGCATTTAAAAGTTTCGTTCTCTGTTAGCCACCTTAAGATGCAGACACCTTCCAAAAGGAAGGTAATATATGAACACTGTGAATGCCAACAGCAGCAATATGACATAAGCACCAAGAAACTGAACTTAAAGTCTGGGGTTGCAAACAAAAGAAAAACTACTATTGCTCTGAACTAAGATGATTACCACAGAATACCCTTTAAATTAAACTACCAACCTAAGTCAGATAGTAAATTTAAGAACCCCAAAAAAGAGACAATTGAACTAAATACGGAGCCAGAAAGTCCAGTTCCAAGCTGATCCACGTTCCAAAGTGATCGCGCATGTTTAATGACCAACCCGGAGTGAAGTCAGTCGTTCATAGACCTCGACAGGGGACAGATGTGTTTCGGCTTCTTTCCAAGTGAAATAGTGTAAAAGCAATAAAAGAACAATTAAAAACATTTTGGTCAAGTGATTCGGTGGCGCAACAGTAGTGGTGTCGGCCGACAAAGCCAGGGGTCGTGGGTTCGATTCCCGAAAAAATTACATCGAATTTTTATTTTTAAAAAAGTTTGAATCAATTTGAATCAATAGACAACTGCATAAAAATAAAGTGTGATCGATCGTGTGATGAGTGGAAACAAGCGGTCCGCTATCCCAATAGAGGGGTCAGCAGATGGTATGATATCGTCTGATGATCAAACTGTTAAGCCAGTCCACTCAAAATCAACAACAACAATAATAGACATCGTCACAAAGAGGGGAAGGACGCTGAAGCCGACTGCGACTCCGAATCTCGATATGAGCGCCATTTCAGCATCGTTGGAAATACTGCATGGCAGAGTGAAGGAGAGGGCTGCGCTGATATCGGCAAGCGCAGCAATAAAGCGAGGCAAGATTCGGACAATAACGACTGTCCGCATGTACCTAACGGAGGGGAAGGATAATACGTGGGAGCAGACAACTGCTTCGCATCCCTAGCTGCATCGGAGTCAGATGAAGCAGAGGAAGAGGTTGAAGTCCTGTACAGTAGCATCAAACAGCTACAACAAAAAGTGCTGACGATAAGAGCTAAGCAAGTGGCAAGGAGGGAGATGGAGAAGCAGCAACAACTCCAGAGACCTCAGCAGCATGAAACCATAAACGCGGAGCTTCCACAAAAACAACAACAGAAACAACCGATGGCAAAACAAAAGACACATGTACAAGAACTAGCAAGAACAAGAGCACAAACTCAACAAAAACATAAACAACAAAAACAGCAACAACAAAAGCCACAACAGCAGCAAAAGCCGCAACATCGGCAACAGCAACGACAACAGCAACAACAACAGCCACAACAACAACATCAGCAAAAGCAACAGCAGCAGAGACAACAACAACAGCAAGAGCAGAAATCCACCAAACAGAAAGTGACACCAATCAACACTTTCAAATTGGAGTTAAAGGACACCTTCGAACTGTGTAAGTCGGCCATAGGCTGTAATTTTTTTTATAAAAATATTAAGTGTATATAGACACGCGATCCACTGTAACACAGTGGAGCGCTACCACGAAATTAAAAGTCTATTGAAGGATTCGACGACGGAGTTCTACTCCTACACCCCGAAAGGGGTGAAGCTGCAAACAATGCTGCTGAGGGGGTTAGAACCATCGACTGATCCGGAGGAGCTCCTTGCACTGCTGAAAGAGAAGGAGTGCTGACAGAGAAGAATGTCATCACCAACGATAGGGTACTACCCCCGTTCATTTCGAATGAAGAGCTCCAAACGATCTTCGAATCACTTAGAAGGTAAGAAATCAGTGGGAACCGATAAAATACCGAGCATTGTGCTTCAACATCTACCACGAGAAGCGGTGAACATTTATTCCACCCTATTTAATAATGCAATGAATAATGCACATTATCCAGCGCATTGGAAAACTGCGGTGGTACATCCCATCCCCAAAAGAGATAGAGATACTTCCAATCCGGCGAATCTCCGCTCGATCAGTCTTCCTCCAAACACTAGTAAGGTTTTCGAGAAGGTGATCAATAGAGTCCTGACTAAGTGGGTTGAGGACAAACATATAGTTCTGGATAATCAACTCGGTTTCAAGGCAGGACATGATATCATTCATGCTGCGTCCAAACTGGTTTCTAATATCCAGTGGAACAAAGGCAAGAAACAGTGCACTGGTGCCTGCCTGATTGACTTGGAAAAGGTCTTCGATACCGTATGTTTAGAGGGACTCTTTTTCAAGCTGGACAGGTTGGGCATTAGTAAACCACTGCTGTATATTCTTTTTGATATGCTCTCCAGTAGACAGTTCATCGTGAAGAATGGCGATGTGACTTCTGCTGGTACTTTTAACATTAAAAGCGGTCTGCAACAAGGTGCGGTAAATTCGCTGATTTTACTCATCATTTACACAAGGCTCACTTCACCATGCCATAGCGTACGCAGACGACAGATCGGGTCCAAAGATTGAGGTCATTAATATGCTTTTGCAACGTGACTTCGACAAAATTAAGCGATATTGCGACGACTGGAAATCAACTTTCAGATGTCGGAAACCATTCTGTTTAGGACGCCTTTGTCTGGGGCCTCTAGGGATACCAGAAAGCATTGGCGAAAGTTTTCTATCGTCGGACAACACGGACAGCCACTTTATTGTCGAAATGTAGTCAGATACCTTGGGATCTGGCTCGATCAATATCTGTATTTTAACAAACATATAGATGTTGCTCTGGCCAGAGCAAAAGATGCTTTTGCCCTTACAAAGAGACTGTTTTATAACTGCCAACTCGATGTGAGGGTGAAGGTGATCTGCTACATGGCCCTTATCCGGCCTATGCTTGTATTTGGATGTCCCGTGTGGTTCAACGTGAGAGCAAGTTTATTGGAAAAGATTCGGGTGTTTGAGAGGGCTTGTCTTCTCTTGTACAGAACACCAGAGTCTGAGTAAATAAAATTCTATCCTAATGAGGTCTTATACAATAGGGCAAACCTAATAAGAGTTGACAATTTCGCCATTAATTTGACTCGAAGGCACATTGCAAGAGCAATGACCTCATCGAACAACCTGATCTCCGGGGTTTTCTACCCCAATTATATGTATCACGAGAGAGTTCGCTTTGACGGCTCTATTCCTCCAGAAGCGTTCCTCTATCTAGATAGTAAAGTTCTGATCCAGGACAGATTGACGGTGCCGCTTATCTTTCATGTCGCTCGAACAGGTGCGGTCAGGCGACTCAACTACGACAGAGATGTCGCACATGGCAGTGCGGAGCGTCTCCGGTTCAGTAGGGAGTCGCGACAGGAGGTATGTTGCTCAGCAGCACCAGCAATTTTGGTGGCTTGTTGAAGGGGAGGATGCTTCGTCGTGGAACTCCTCCAGTGATAGGTAGCTTCATGTAAAGAAAAGTGGGCCAGCCTAATTTTTTTTTTAGCCATGGCCGGCTTACATAGTTTTAGATAGAATTAAGTTAGTTTTAAGAAAAAATAAATACATAAATAAAAAAATATATATGTATAAATATATTTTTTTTTATTTATAATAAAATAAAAAAAAGGTCATGTTACTAAGTTTTTTGTTAAAAAATGTTTTCTTAGTTTTAGTATTAATTAATGTTAAAATAAAAATAAAATTAGACTGCAAGATACGTCGAAAGACATAGTTTAAGTGTTAGGTTTACCTTACAGTGCCCGCATGGGGCCAGTAAGTTAGTATAAGATAATTTTAAGTTATTTAAGCTAATTTTTAAGCATTTTTTTGTCTAGCAAGTGAGAGTAATTTAAGTTATAAAAATAAAAATGCATAGAAACTGAAACTGAACTGATCCGGAGTGAAGTTGATAGAAAAATAGAAAACTGATTGGTCCTGGGTAGAAAGCATCTAAAAGTACTAAGTCGCCGACGTCATGGATTAGGGAAACACTTTACATTGAACTGAGATGTGCATGCAACTATAAATACTACCAGCAAGACTTTTTTGAAGGTTAGAATCAAACTACGCTGTGTTAGTTATTGAAAATGTTCTGCAACTCAATTATCGCTCGAATTAATGGTCCACTTAGATATGTACGAGTATAAGACTCATATTGATAAGACTCAGATTGCTTCAACGCAAATTGAGCTGATGGAAAAACTGGGTAATAGTCGCCAAATGTCAGTGGAACGTATTGGAAAACAGCTTACCTGTATCTATAGAAAGAAAAGCTCTCCTCACAGGCAAGCAATTATACTAAAACCAGAAAGGAATTGATTGATTTCTTAAAACAGCGTCTTACTGATGATGTGGACATATACATACTAAAGTATGATGTATGCAATTGCAAAGAAAAATAGTAGCAAATGCTAAAACAATTCCTTAAGCATATTTCAGAACCAAATTAGTAGAAAAGGTGCTGCTCAATGTTATTGATTAAAATTAGTAACACGCTATCATCTTTGTTAGATTTAATAGAAAATTCATTTAACATTGGTTTAAACATTTTTTGTACAGAGCCATGAAAAACTACCTTGTTTTCGGCTTCTCGATCTACTGCCACCAAATGAAGAAAGATTACTTTCCGACAAAGGTAAGCACTATCACCACCGATGTGCACAGAAAACACTAATTCCTCAGATATTACAGGAAACTGGCTGTCTGAAGTGAAACACAGTGTATCTACATCAACTTGGAAAATACATATTCAGAAGAGAATCAGAAAAAATATTACCTTAAATAGGACATTATTAAAAGTACTCGTATCTGTAGGAACCCCATTAGGTCACTGTTTTCATTCGAAATATATCAGGACTAACATATTTAAACAGAAAACATAATACGTAAGAATCTAATTCTAATGTGTGATTAGGTGTGAAGAATTTAAAAAATCTTGTGTTCTAGCCCTGCTAAACCCAAGTTGATATCTCTTTTTGAAAGGAAAACTACAAGCTTCTTGGAACAAAAAGAAACCGAACGAAGAATAACTATTGCATAATGAAGCAATGGACAATAAAATAATACTGCGATTGATTTCAAGACGAAAGTCACGCAGATTGCGCATTTGCAAAAGAAAATTTGTTCTAAATTGGGAAAATATGGTGGATGAAATAGGAATTCGTGGCCCAATTCATGAAATTTTGCAAGAAGTGAAGTCACCAATAAGTCGGCATTATATTCATCGTGTACTGCTTTCCTTTTGAAAGTAATGAATATGTATTATGCCGTTTGCATTAAAAAAATTGTCACTTGATCTTATAAGCCAGCAGACCAACCTTGACCTTTTTCGGAGCCGATATGGACGGAGAACCCCACTGTTGAGAGTATTGTCTGTCTTCCCATGTACATATTGTGGCAGATCCATTTTTCGTCCAAGGTTATGAAACGATGCAAAAAGTCGCCCGGATTGCGGTTGAACGACACCAAACAATCAAAATTAAATTTTCTCCATTCATGCAAAAATTACCGCGATTATCTGCTATCGAAGAATGTCGCACGACGCACACAATCTAAATGACGCAGTTTACCCGAAACTTTGACAGGGATTTATTGGCGGAGAGTGGTTGACGAGAACAGCGTTACTGTTCACGGACTTATTGGTCTACCCTAGTATTTGATGCGGGGTATATTGAAAAAACATAGTCGAGCAGATTCCGTATATACTCGTACAATTGCCTTTTTGAAAAAACAAAATTCGGTTACCAGTACCTGCGTACATACTCGTACGTGACTCCAAAAACTATTCGCTCATTAACCCATGTGAAAAAGAAAATGGCTTTAGAAAAAAAACAAAAAGTTTTACAGAATTCATATATACGTGTATTTAATCTAACTTCACAAAACAAAAAAACAAAATATTACAATATTTAACAAAATAAACTAAAAAATGTTCGTTGACTTCAAGTTTAAAGCTCCAAAAGCTCACGCTCACAATAACTTAGTTTTTAGCTCACCTAGTATCTTATTGGTCAACCTTTGTTTCTAATAATGTGTGTTAACCTATTTGGAATGGAATCGACTAGATTTTGAGTAATGTTAGGTGTTATTTGTTCACATTCCGCTATTAAAGCGGCTTTCAGTTGAGTTTTACTGCGGATTTCATATTTTTTTATATTTTGCTCCAAAATATTCCAAATGTTTTCTATAGGATTGATATCTGGTGAATGGGGTGGCATCTCGATCCATTTTGGGGTATTATATAGTAACCACATTTTAGTGTTCCCGGCTGTATGTTATGGATCATTGTCTTGACTAAAAATATAGTCAGAGGTAAGACCCATTTTATTTGCACTCGATTGTAGGTGTGCTTTGAATGTATTAATATATTCCTTGTGATCCATAATACCATCAATAAAGTGAAAATTACCAACCCCTTCGGCACCCATACAACCCCACACTAGCACGGAGCCACCCCCATGCTTGAATGTCGGTTTAAGGTGTTTTTCCTCCATTTCGGTGTTTTTTTTCCTCTATAACATATATCGTCCATCTAAACCACAAATATTATATTTACTTTCATCTGTAAATGTAAACTTGTTCCAAAACTCTTTTGGTTCGTTTTTGTACTGATTTGCAAATAAAAGCCGTTTTTTCTTGTTGGTAGTGCTTATAAATGGATTTTTTCTTGCAACTCTACCATGATAGCCAGCATCATACAACACATTTCTTACACTGTTAACACACATTTCAGCACCAAATTCATTTTTCACTTCAGTGTGAATTTGTGTAGCACTTTTTTTTGGATCTTGCTTCACATTGTGGACAATTGCACGCATTCCCGTTAACCGTTAAGACACGTGGACGACCCGATCGTGGAGCATTGGACAATCTGTTTCTACCAGGGAACCTATCAATAATGCTTTTAACAGTTGAATATGACCGCCTAACAATTTTTCCTACTGTTCTAATCGATTCTCTGGATTCACGCATATCTAACATAATTTTACGCACTTCCTCCGATGTTTCTTTCGCTTTTCGACCCATTTTAAATAGAATCACCACGTCTCGCAGAATGTCAGTACAAATGGGCTGAGAATTTATGTTTACTATACAAACAAAGAGTAAGAAGTCGTTGTTGCTATTTTTTTCTAAAAGAAGTCCCGTTATTTCGAGACAAAGACCAATGTCTAATGGGTGAGCGAATACTTTTTGGAGCTTTAAACTTGAAGCCAACGAACATTTTTTAGTTTATTTTGTTAAATATTGTAATATTTTGTTTTTTTGTTTTGTGAAGTTTTACTGTTTTTCACATAGATTAAATACACATATATATGAATTGTGTAAAACCTTTTGTTTTTCTTTAAAGACATTTTCTTTTTAACATTGGTTAATGAGCGAATAATTTTTGGAGTCACTGTATATTCCACCTTAGGCTAATCAACTACTAAGTCTGTAAGCAATGACTGTTCACCAGAAGAGCAAATCAAATCTAAGCATTTGAAAATGTTGTAATTTGGTTGTGTGCATACACAAAATCGATTTCTTAGATGTAGTCACTTGAATGTATATCTGGTGGATGGAATCTCAGTATCCTCTACTCTATCTAGAAGAAAGTAGGTTTCTTCGACTGTGCTAACTACGGAAACTTTAGCCCCTGTAGTAAGTTATGTTGTGTAAACCTCTAGAACCCTTTGTCTTTCAGTTGATCAGGCGTCAAAAGCGCCGATCAATTTTTTGCACTTTGGCAGATCACAAAAATGCCAAGTAGACCAAGTACTCGTATACTCACTCGATCAGCCTCAAAATCGCCAAAGACAGGATTAAATCCATAAATTCTACAGAGCCAAGTGTAGTCTTGGTATTCTTACCAAATTCGTCTAGCTAAGCTGGATGAAAAAAGAAATTCTTGCTGCTCTATTTCTAAAACGCAGAGAATTACAAAATTATTTTGTACGAAACTTACAATATCTTAGTTGACTAGGTTGTGTAAGCGAGGAGGACGCTTACGCACATTAAAGTAAGATTTCTTTTTTGTTTGCACGCACAGGTACACACAGAATTGAACCAACTTAGAGTGCCCAACTGCAGGCAGTTTACTAAGTAAATATTTACCTCAAGTTGTTGCGCTGCCTTAGTATAAATTTACATACAATGGAGGCCGAAACCTCAATCTAATCGGCTTAACACTGGCTTTAGCTACTACAAAATAAAAGATTAAACCAAGACAATGACTCAAACTAAAAAATAAAACTAGATTAACACTTAAGGGTAATGGTGAAGGAGATCGTATTTATTTATTTATTTATACATCTACAAGTCACTTAAGTGCTAACAGATACTAGAAAACAAAATATAACATATATACATAAATTAAATTTAAAAAATGTATAAAGTTTTGACTATATTTTTAAATTGATCTCTATTTAAACAAATGTCTAAGAGGTTACTGACTTCGTTGAAGGCTTTGACAGTACGAGTAAGCGGTTCGTTAATACCATAATTCGTTCTGTGGTATTCAACAAAAAGAAGATGCCGTGTTCTCAATGACCGTATAGGGACATGAAGTCCTATTTTTGATAATAGAATAGGGCATCTTATATGATAACCGAGAAGGTCTCTAACAAACATTATATCATGTATAGTACGTCTAGACTTTAGCGATTTTAAGCCAAGGAGTAAACATCTAGCTTTATAATTGGGGCAAAAGTTCCAATGCATTCTATAGAAAATGAATCTTGTAAAACGCTTTTGAACACGTTCAATTCGGTCGGAGTCAGTAGAGAGATTGGGATTCCAAATCACAACTGCGTATTCCAGATAAGGTCTAACAAGGGCGGAGTACAATGACAGGAGAGAGAATGGGTCCGAAAAGCTTTTGCAATTTCTCTTGATGAAACCTATTGCCGAATAAGCTTTAGATAAAGTACGATTCAAATGTACTTTAAAAGAAAAGGAGTTGTTCTACAGTTCAAATCGAAAAGAGTGAGATCTAACTGGGTTCGATTGAAACAAACGTGGTACAGTGGATCAGTTCTAAAAATATGCGCAATAGACAGAACCCAAGAATACGCAGACACTATTTACGTTTATGGGTTATGCAATGGAAGTTCAACTAGAGCGCGACAAAGATACCACGATCTTTATCCTAACCGACGAATTTCAAGTGAAGGAGTATTTGGAAATTTTGGAAATACAGATCGAAGGCTTCGAGAAACGGGATCATCGGGAGCTCCACGGTTAAGAAGAATTTCGACTGATCACAGAATACTAGAAGCTATTACAACTGAACCCTCAATCAGCATCAGATGCTCAGCTTTGCAATCCAATGTTTCCAGACATAAAATTTTTAATTAGAGAATTTAGAGAATTGTTATCCAAACCACGATACATTTGTGCATGAACTGCTTCCGATGATTTGGAAAAGAGACTTGAGTTTTCTAACTGGTTGCTGGAGCGGAGCTTCGATAACAACGAGTTTATTAACAAAATTCGTTGGACGGACGGATCTAAATTTACATGTACCAGTATGAAGATTATGAAAATTCGTGGCATAATCTTCATACTCATTTCGATACCAATTCAGCGTCAATATGTGGGCAGGTGTAATTGCAAACAAGTTAATCGGCCCCTTCAAACTACCACCTAGGCTGAAATCCACAAACTATATGGAGTTTTTACGAAATGATTTACCAGAACTATTAGAGGACATTTCACTGATTCAACTATCATAGCTTCATCATATTTCCAACAGGATGGTGCTCCAGCCCACTATGGTCGTGAATTGGCTATATGAAGACTACGGTAATCGTTAAATAGGAAGAAATGGACTAATTCATTGTCCTGCAAGATCTCCTGACCTTCTAGTATTGAATTTTTTTTATGGGGAAGTATGAAAGAACTTTATTTAACCGAAATGGCAACTGTAAGTGAATTGGTAGAGTGTATTCTCGAAGCGTCATGCAAAATGAGGCAGCAGATAGCATCAATAAGCACTCTAGAAGAACAATTTGAGCACCTGTTATAACTGTTTTAGTACACACATAAAACAAAAATTATCTAATACTACACAAAATCATTTTCTATTCATAGCCTTTGGAGCTTTAAGCAAAAAATTCTTCTTTTTTTTTAATTTTACCAACTGCAGGTTTTCTCAAGTATCATAAAATGTATGAGTTTTTCTGCAAACTTACTCATAATTCCCTTTTTTATTATTGTTATGTCCATAAGAAAAAAAATAGTAAAACGTTATGTTTATTACGCATTTTCTGAAGGAGAAAAGTGACCTCAAAGACAAAACTTAGCAGAGGCAAGAAAAATGGAACAGGATTTGAAATTGGATATCTCAAGACTCAAAGAAGATATCAACTTTACTTAAACGCAGTTACAAAGGCTAGTAATTCTTATAAAAACGGTATTCTAAACAAAGTTTCTACCATTAGTAGTAACAGAGCAATTTCCCTTAACGTGGGCCACCTTAAATCCTCGATCAATTATGTCAACATTGGAGATAGACCCTTACTCTAGAATGACTTTTGTTTTAGAATATACCCAAAAATCATTTCCCAAATTATCATTTACGAATTAGGGGACACCCTATATAATTGAAATAAATTAATTGTTCATTTAAGGATTTAAAGTAAGAGAGAGTATTGGAAAGTGAATTGAAAATATCCACTACACTTAATGTCACCTAATGTCACTCTGACATTTATATTATTATACCTACAATAAATCTTCTTCCTTCTATACATTCATATAAATCGAACGTGTCTTTTACTTTATTTGTGATATAAATTAATCACTGCTCAACCCTAACACGACTATCGAATATAGGAAACATTACTTTCCTCTGAAACTCGATAGGAAAATTGATGTTCAACCATCCGTCAAAATTTCATTAAAAAGTTATTTAATAAAACTCTGTGCAAAAGAGTTTTATTGCACTTGAAACATCCAGACCTTAATCATCTTCTGTCGCACTACAACTTTCTGGGGGAAAAAAAAAGCTAAGCCACTATGTTTCCTCATTTGTGGAGGACCGGAAAACAGATCAGGAGAGGTACCTATACAATATTCGGAATTAAGAATTAATTAAATTATAAATTTCATCAACATACATTACATACTTCGTTCTAGTGGAAAACTAATATGCTCTACTCGTATACCTTTTCATTATTTTTGGGGAACAACTCAAGGACATACAAAACAATCTGCCGAAAGCCAATTAATTCAATTAAGATCACCACAAATTGTGTTGTACAAATACACATATTCCTATAAAATTTTCCCGCACAAACAACAATTAATTGCGAAGGTCCTTGAATCAATTCGTCTGGTAGAAATAATTCTACCATAAAACTCGAAATTATTTATGCACTTACAAACTTTTGTTTCGATACCCTGTAAACAAATTGAATTACTCTCTCTGGCAAATTGAAACAAATGAAGAGAAACATTTCTTTCAATTTCAATTTCAAAAAAGAAAAAAAAAAGAAACTCGACAGAAAGGAAAATATAACCCTTTAAAAGCCTTTTGTAGAGGCCTCTTCCCTTGTCAATATTAATTAATAAAATGGCTAATTGAAAAGTATGATTCCCCCTATTTCAGACTCCTTAGTCATAACGCCACCGGCAGCACTCGTTTTGGGGAAAGGAGGTTTTGACTAATTCGAATCCCAAAATTGTCAGTTACTCAAAACAAATAGGAAATTGACTTTCTTATTTCATCATACTTACAATTTATCTTAATTAATCCTAAGGAAAATGTCCTTAAAGTAAATAATTAACCCTTTCATTGGCTCTTAAAGGAGTTTGAGTAAAAAAACGACAAACAACCAGATGCGAAAGGAAATTAGTTCAAAGAATTGTCCTCGTTTGAAGAAAAAAAGGGCATTTGAATGTACTGTAATACGAGTACAATGAAACGTGTTTGAATCTATGTTAAAATACTTTCGTCTCCTTAGCTAGGAATCTACTTTCAGAAGCGAAACATCAAACTGAAACATTTCAAGGATCTACGGTCAGATCCGTACTCTGTAGATAAATATAACATCAGCAGGGTAGTTTAGAAAACCTTTCGTCATTTGCTTAGTCTTCAACACCGCCCAAGTCACCTAAATGATGAATAAACTTTCAACGAAGTGGTGCATTACTATTGCTATACCTTCAAGTGCTACGAAACCGGGCTAATGCTATTGATTGATTTGCTCAGTGTGATTGCACTGGTTGCAAGTCGTTCGGTACCCTTGGCAAGTATTTGAAATACTCGCGGAAAGTGGTATCGACAATGTGCATTTTCACTGCAGCTCCTCCTCTCCTCTTTTAGTTTTCCCTATCCAATACGAAAAACTTAAATCTGTAGGGGACCTTAGAAGGCTCTCGTAGATGGCCTGCAATTTTAATGAGAAAATATTCATCATCACTCCACCGCCAAATATATCGGTAACGCGTCCTTAAGCAATCAATTGTTTGAACATTAATCTATTTTTTCTCCCCCTCCCCAAATGTTATGCATGTAGTTCCATCATAGAACTGAGTACATGGAAACGAATATGTGTTCGAATCTGCATATTTAATTGAATGCCAATTGCTCTAAAGCATCCACACTCATCGCAATCTAAGCGAATGCGTGTACATAGATGCAGTTAGAAGGGAATTCTTTTTGTTCTCATATGACAAGTTTGTTAACCCACAAGGATACAAGAGGGGATTGTGTATGGTAACTTTATAAATTTCCAATTAAAATTCATACCCAAGGACTGGCAGAACTAACGAGTAACGTACAATGCCCTACAAATTTACTGAGTATGTCAAAGTTAAAAGTACTCAACAGTTAAAAGGATTCAACGTCTAGAAGTGGTAATAGTAATGACAAGTGATTCAAGGTACAGATATGATATTTTTATGTCAAAGTTAAAAGTACTCAACAGTTAAAAGGATTCAACGTCTAGAAGTGGTAATAGTAATGACAAGTGATTCAAGGTACAGATATGATA
Organism: Volucella bombylans; assembly: GCA_949129095.1. Lineage (NCBI taxonomy): Eukaryota > Metazoa > Arthropoda > Insecta > Diptera > Syrphidae > Volucella > Volucella bombylans. The sequence continues at coordinate 97,342,001 of OX422144.1, forward strand.
TTTTTACGAGGAAAACTCCTGAAGTGAGGACACCATCATTTCAGTTTTATGTTGTTATTTTTATTATATATTATTTTCGCTACATGAAGTTGTTGGTTTTTTATAATACTGACAGTGTTAGTAGACGTTAGATTTTTTTAGGATTCTCCACAATATGAAAACACATAGCCAAACAGTATTATGCAAAGAACATTTATCTGACGAGACAGTATTCAGAATATTAACTATCGTTCAAATTGCGTTTGTTCAATTTAAAGTAGATTCATTGGAGAGGTTGGGAAGGTTTTCACACAATTAGGGAAAGTATGGTTCTTGGTATGCATCCCTACATATCAGCTCATTCCAAATATGTTTCCCTGATAAAAGTGTTCTAATATACCTCCGACGACAGCTAATGTGTAAGATTAACGAACTCGATTCTGTATAGTTGGTGGAAGAAACACATGAACTCGAATCAACAAAAGTATATACTCTCCCAGTTAGTCAATGCTGCAAGGTTAACCTCAGGTGGCAGACTGCACCCTAAACATTAAAAAAAGGCATGAAAATACGGTCACTTCACTTATTAGTAATGGCGAAGGCAAATTCAAGTCCAAGACGTCAAGCGAGCTGACGTGACTCTATAAGTTTCATTCAAATCATGTTCTGCAAAAACTTGCATACACTTCGACTAGAGCCAATCAAATGGCGTACTATGTTGTATTACAAAATAATGTGTAAAGGGGAGGACTTTACCAACTTCGACAACGACATCAGCGCGGAAATTATGAGAAGAACCACTCTTTCTACTCACTGCTTCTTTGAACTCAGAAGGCAATTGAGTAGTAACGCCCTTTCTCGAGCAGGCAAAAAGACTTCATACAAGATATTGATCTTCCGAGTACTGCTTTACGGCACAGAAGCTTGGACATTGACGTAAGCGCATGAAAATGCTCACGGGCACTTCGAAAAAAAATCAATGAAGAATGGAGAAGACGTTTCAAGAACGAACTACATATATGGTCTCTCATATCGTCAGAAAATTTTTGATAATCGATCTTCGATGGCTAGGTCACCCTGAACGTATGTACACCAGAGCGCCGTCACGGATAGTTTTCGACTCTAACCCAAAGGGACAACGTATTACGAGGGGCGTTCAATATATTCTCGGTATCGATATGAAGGAAAATGCGAATTCAATTTAAATTGTTTTTATTTTTCAATATAATTTCCCCTAACATCAATGCATTTGTTACATCTTGAGATAAGCTTTTTTAAACCCTCAAAAAAATAAATTTCCTCTTTCTCTGCAAAATACCCATTTATTGCCGGCTTGAGTTCTTCATCATCCGAAAATCTTTTTCCACGAAGACATTTTTTCAAATCCGCAAACAGGAAATAATCACTAGGGGCAAGGTCTGGACTATAGGGTGGGTGTTGGATTTCTTCGAAACCATAATCTCGCGCAGCAGCCTTGGAAACTCGCGCCGTGTGAACAGGAGCGTTGTCATGAAGAAGCAACACACCCGCTGCGAGTTTACCCCGTCTTTTCTTTTTAATTTCCTCCCGCAAATTATGCAAAGTGGAAGCGTAGGATGTGGCGTTGATGGTTTCACCTTTTTTTTTGTACTCAATGAGCAAGATTCCCTTTGAGTCCCAAAAAACTGTGGCCTTGAGATTCCCGGCAGACGGAGTGACTTTGAACTTCTTCGGGGGGTCTGTTCCTTTTTTATGCCACTGCATGGACTCTTGTTTGCTTTCATTGTCATAGTGGTGGACCCATGTTTCGTCCCCAGTAACAATTCGATCCATAACACCGTCCGCGTTCTCACTACACATCTCCAAAAGCTCTCTACAGCATGCGATTCTCACTTTTTTCTGAGGCGCTGTGAGCATTCGTGGCACCCACCTTGCACTGACCTTTGAAAGGTTAAGATGGTCATGAAGAATGGTGTGAATGGTACCAATTGAAAGCTTGGTGATCTCTGCCATCATTTTCACCTTTATTCGGGCATCCTCAAGAACAAGTTTTTCGACTTCTTTGATGCTTTCTCCCGTACAAGCAGTAGCCGGGGCGCCGGAGCGGGGATCGTCTTCAATGCTCCCTCTGCCTCTCTTGAACTCACTTGACCACTTTTGCACAGTTGATAATGAAGGTGCGGAACCCTGGTAAACAGCCACCATCTCTTCATGAATAGTTTTTGACTTTATCCTTGCTTAGTGAGAAATTTAATTACAGCGCGATGCTCAATTTTCACCATCATCGTATCAGTTGCCATTATGATTCTGTTTAACTAGAGATAAAACGCGAATTAATAATCACATTTATATGAAATTTTACATGAATGCACTAAAATAATAGTATTACTTGACAAATAAGTCAATTTATATATACAACCACAGCTTCACCCCGATACCGAGAATATGTTGAACGCCCCTCGTAGAGGGCGCTTACTATGTATGCATCAACCAGCTGGGGCTTTGATTGTGAATAAAATCTCAACACTTCTGAATATGTTGAAATAGGCGTAGTGATTATCCTCAGTGAGGATAATCTTAAGCGCAGCTTCATCGCTTTTTGAGAATAGAGTTCTCTTCAAAGTTAGAGAGATATTTGAAAGATTAAAGTTTTAAACTCAGGGTGTAGAATAATTTGGAATAATTTGTCGAAATATGTCCGAGTATCTCCAAGTACACCACCTATTGTACATTGTAATAGCTACCAGCAAGAATTATTGAAAAATTAACTCAATGTAGGTTTTCCTTGCAAAGCGGTTGAGTTTGTATCTCGATGAATCCTTTAACAAAAAAATTCAGATTTAGCTTTTGCTGAGTGCTTTATGTTGTTTTCATGAGGTGTGTGACATTGATTTTCATTTGCAAATTTAGTCGCTATAATTGGATTGGATGATGATATTATTGGCTAGACAATCACGATAGTAGAAAATTATTGTAATGCTAATTGAAGGAGTGAATACTTTCCAATCAAAAACAGTCATGAATCCAGTGGAAGTTATGTTCGAAACAGCATTTGTTGACCCATATACAATGAAAAGGAGTTTAGACTTAATTCTTGGGAAAATTATGCGAATCTCGCCATTCTCACCTCACCAGAGACATAGTTTGCAAAAAGTCTGTGCAACTGCTTGAATACGGTGATAATCATTTAGCTGTGAATAAGATCAAAATCAAATACATGCTGTCCCCAGAGGACAGGATCTGTAATATGTATAGACAGCTACAACTTTATAACTAGTTAAGGATTTGTCTACCTCGGGACCGCACATTTGCTCTAATAAAATATTTCATCAGAAATCAAACGAGGAACTACCCTGCGCAATTACTATTTGATTAGCCTCAATAGGCAATTGAGTAATACGGTTCTTAAGAGAAATATTGAAAGGATTCAATAAAAGACCGTAATTTTTCCAGTCCTGTTGTATGGTATGGTATGGTATCCTTGGTTGTTTTTAACGCATGATTCTTCAAGTAAACAAACTGGGAATAAATTTAAAGTCAGACGACTACAATTACCGGTGATCGCTAAATTATTTTCCGATCGAGTCTCCCTTAATCTTAATTAAGAGGTCCACTGCCGCCAGCATTAAGTATCAGAGACCAGTGGTAACATTGCCAAAAATCCATCAGAGATACCAAACCTGATATGCCGGGTTTCACTCAGTCACCATAACGTAACCCCTGGTTTGAAGACGAATATTGCCAAACACATGCAGCTTATCAAGATGCATACAAAGCAGCGTTGCATAGGAGGATTAGAGCTTCTCACGTGCTCTCCGAGCAGAAAAGGAGTGACGAACTCCGGCTTCTCAAAAGGAAGGAGCTACAAACAAATAAGATAAAAGAAGATACAAACCCCGAACGGAAGCCTGTGGGGACGAAAAAGTGAACATCGTTGTAGAGCTGCAGTCGATGCTGAGGATTTGGAAAGAGCATTTCTGTAGACTGTATAACGGTGATGACAAATACCGCTGTCAGGCGGAATGAACCTTACAACTTGGACGAAGTAGATTCGATAAATAATTCCGTCTACCCGACTTCGATGAAGTGAATATAACCATATCTAAGCCTAAGTCAAACAAATCTGATGTAGAAGTCGGCCTTTTTGCGTTGCTCTTCAAAGCGACAGGCGATGACTTGGTAAGGAGCATACACCAACTCATCTGTATGGTCGGAAGAAAAAATGTCCGATAAATGGACCATCAGCATTGTTTGTCAGCGGGTCTTCTATAGAGGCATCAGTCTTCTTAACATCACCTCCAAGATCTTATCTGCAGTATTGTGTGAAGGGCTGTAGCAGTTCATCAACAACCTGGTTAGGTCATATCAGTGTGGCTTTAAGCCAGGAAAATCCAACATCGATTATGTATTCACACTGCCACAAATCTTTGAAAAAACCTATGACCCCACATTGATACACACACACACCACCTATTCACCGATGTAAAGGCCCCATATCACAGTATCTATATGGATGAGCTGCACAGAGCAATATCTAATTTCGGCATCCTTGCCAAACTCTTCCATTTGGATGATGATGGAGAATGCACGCTGTTCAATCAAAGTCGTTGAAGAGCTCACCGAGACCTTTGATGTCAAAACAGGATTTATACAAGGCGATGCGCTGTCAGGCGGCTTCTGTAACATCATTCTTGAAAGATATTTTAAATGTCTATCCAATTACTCGCATACGCCGATAATATTGACATAATCGAAAGAAAGCAGCGTGATATCAGTGGCGCTTTCGAGAGTATTGAGACTGAAGTTGCGAAGATGGGGTCAATGAGGGCAAGACCAATTTTGTTGGGGCTAAGGCCCCCATTTATTTAGTTTAATATAACCTTAACCTATCTTAAAATTTAGGACTAAAAACTAACAGCATAACTTAAGGGAATGATGGAGCAGATCTTGTTTGAGACGAGGAGTGCTCAGGTTGAAATCAAAAACGGAGAGGTTTCAGTTGACCATTCAGAGCATACGAGAGATTGGTTCGTTGGAGCCATAAAAGGTGCGATGGACCGGTAGAGAGAAGAGACGAGGACAACATAGTTTACGTTGATCCACGTTTAAGGAAATAATGTTGAAAATGGATGCGCAGTCGATGGAATCTAAAAGCAATCGATAACTGAAAAGAATGTCAGAATTATTCCTACGTTCTCCTAATATATTCATATTGAGAAGTTTTCGGCGGGCCTGATAGGGAGGTAAGATTAAGGCGTCGTTCCAGACCAAACCGCGGAGAGCAAATCGGAGAAATCTATGTTGAATACCCTCGATTCGGGAATCATGAACTCGGTAAAAGCCAGACCAAGCTTGACTGGCATACTCAAGCCAGGGGCGAATATAGGTAACATAGAAATATCTAGTTACGTACGGATTGAAAAATTCCTTAGACCACCGTTTAAAAAATCCAAGTGATGCTCTGGCTTTAAGTATCATGTTATCGGTATGCGAACGGAAATTAACCTCATAGTCGAATAATATGTCAAGGTCTTAAAAGTATTAAACCAGTGGAGTTGTTTGGCTATAGAGAAAATAAAGTCGGAGGACACCCAACACCGGCGTCTCGGACAGTCACCTTCGACCTTCGGGTGGTTTTCGGTCCCGTCTGCATAGACGGTGAGTAGAGGAGAATATATAATGACGAGCTGTACGGGCTGTACAGCGACATCGATCTTGCCAGAAGAGTGAAGATCCAACCACTGAAGTGGCTGGGTCATGTAGAGCGAATGGACGACAATGCTCCGATCCGAAAGGTCTTCGAGTACACCCTGAGGGACATCGTAGTAGAGGAAGATCGTAACTCTGGTGGCGCAAGCAAGTGGAAGGGACCTCAATCAACTTAGCGTGCGCAGCTGGAGGCAGCAAGATAAAGAGCGAGCTGGCGACATACGCTTGTTGGTTGAGACCCAGGTCCACCCCGGAGTTTGGCACCACCTTAAGTAAGTAAGTAAATTAGTAGGTAAGTAGGCATTTAAGGAATTTTCTGCGGTACAGCTGGGATGAAGGTATGTGGTCCTCAGAAATCCTAAAAACATCGATTAAATATAATTGAAATCCTAATATTGAGACAAATATGGAAAGTTTCCAGACGTATTAAGGTTTGAAAAACCCTACAGGACGCAACTGTAGATGTATACTCTAAAAAATTAATTTTTGCTGTTGTTATAGTAGTTGTGCTATGGGAAGATATAATGATCTTATTTGGCAAGTCTTTAAAAACGTGGACCAACGTAGTTAATAACATTATGCGAAAATTTAACAATACAATATAGAAAGACATGTGTCTCACATACTTGTAATACTGATCAAACGCTGAGAACGTTTAAAATAGAGAAATTCATCTCTACAGATAAAAATTGTATTGGCTCAACATCTCTGTGAATAAGTTACAAACACATACTCCAATTATTACTGTACGTACAGCCCTCCAACTAGCAATAATAATTTGAAATTCCAATTTTTAATAAAATATAAACTTTTTGTGGAGAAAATCTGTCAATGAAGGAGACCTCGTTGCGGCTAAATTTATACTCATAATGAAACCGCAAATTAATTTCTAACACTTGTCACGTTCAGTTCAACAGCTGCTCCAAAGGGTCAATTTTTCTTAAGGAGACGACAGAAGAGTTCAAATCTTTTTTTTCTTTTGATGACAGCCCAGGGCGACTATTTGCATTACACCCGACAAATTTTTCTTGAATATTTTTGTGGATTTAGCTCAAGAAATGAAACCTTTTTCATATAAGCCAACGAAACTCTTTGTAGAAATATGCAAGATAAAAGGATCATTTGCAGGTACGTCAACAAGCTAAAATATTCTCTAAAAGCATAAACGTTGTACAAGAGCTATTTGGGTATTGAATTCCTCAATTCTCAGAACTTAACAAGAAGGCTATACAAATGAATCGTTATTCTTCAGAAATCCACTGGCAACCTTGGGATTATTTTGTGGGCAGATTCCATATAGTGAACTGCCAAAAAGTTGATGTAGCATACTCAAGAGGCACTTTCAAAGTAATCGCGATTTCTTTAGAACTATCTTAAGTTGCTTGGTTTATTTTTGTTGCAGTTACAAATCAAATTTTCAAAATATCAAAAAGGAAAACTCTATCCTGGCAGCTTAAGCTGATGTTAATAAGCAGTGATTAACAATGCCTTGTTGCTTACTCGTCGAGAGTATGCCATTCCTTCAAATTAATTATGAAAATTTTAATCAATGGGCAGAAATACTATAATCCTTGCCTAATTTGAGGTTGGAATATCGACTGCATTGAAGTGAAAGTCATTATATGTCTCATACCACTAGGGTTATTCCTATCGTTTGGAAAACGCCTGAAGCAACATTTAATATATTTCGCTTGAAGTCGTTTAGGCGAATTAAGGTCTGATGAAGTCTTTAGAATAGGTGTGGTTTGGTGCCTTGTTTAATTGCTTAAAAACTAAGGCGTCTTTTATGCCTAAATAACCACTAGTTCTCAAGAAGCAAACTTAAGTTTTGTTTAAATTCAATGAGCAGAAGCCAACTAAAGAAGCCAGTAGCTAAAAAAAACTGATACAACGGAAACACCAATAATGTCATTGATCCAGGAATTCAGGTCAAATGTACTGCAAGAGAATCAGCCCAAAATGTATCAATATCAATATCAATATCAATATCAATATCCTTTTCGGTTTTGTACCGGCAGCATGATAGGATGGTAACAGAGAAAATATTTATTTATTCGGGGTGTTTTCAAAACTCTCAACATATGCTTCACAGAATAAAGTGTCTTTTCGTGCCTGAAGTTGCTTTTCTTTTCGAGAGACAGCAAAACGTGGGATAATAAATTAGCAATGGGAGCCTTGACTGTGGATACATAATTTCCTTATGTTAGTTCAATCATCACATTTTATAACAGAAATACAATATTATATTATTATATATAATATATTATATTATATTATTACAGCAAAAAGTATAGTCTATCTTTCGTATGCAGATCCGTATATAAAATGCTTGCATACAGAAGTATTATTGCCAGTTGTTAGTATGCTGGCCAATAACAGGGCGCTGCATACATTAAATATAAGAATGGCTGAGTTATATGTCAAGAGTTAATGCCAAAGAGTTCTCGTTAACAAAATATATAGTGGAAGTAGGAATCAACATTCGAACGATTAATCTATTTTAGGACTTAAAGCTATCCAATTTCCCTTCGTACATTGAACTAAACAAAATTCAATCTGAGACCGTCTTTTTCGTCGATCTGAACCACATACTGGTACATATTCTATGTATCAACGATGTTTAAAAAATGGAAGATGTTAATTATTTTCAGTTTAACTATAAGAAAAGTTGTAGAGCCTGCCAAGAGATTTCATTAAGAAATACCAGAAGCATCAACAAAAGGATCAAAAATCCATTTAGAGCCATAAATAGTTCCATCACTTCCAAGTAACTTTACTCCATTATTTCAGTATAAATTTAAGGCAAGAAATACCAAAAGATAACTACCCTCATCCTGATAACACTAATCGTATACACTCATATGTATCACTGGCAGAGTATTTGTGAGGTCCACTCATGATTGGAAGTCCATCACATAATCCAAGTTTCTGAAAGATGAAGATTAGTCAGGATTATATCGTCCCAAATCGATTGGAATCGTAAGAGAAATCCATTTTTTTCTCTTAATGATAATATCTCATCCAAATCCTCCGATTATAACCATAATATTTTCGTTTGATGTCCTACTATTCTTCAGACACCATTTATGTATGCATGCTGGTCCCGTTCATATTCCATCTAAAGCAAACAAAAATGAACTTCTCCGACCTGGTTTAGATATAAATCTAATTCCTTAGAACTAAGTTAATCGTCGTGAAACCCTTGCACTAGTATTCGCATGGATCAAATGAGATACATCCACAGAACAAAGGAACTCAACAATACTCGTAATCATAAGAACCAGGCATCTGCTGTTCATCCTTGAACTTTGTCTACATGATGCTTATTGCTACCCTTCCTCTACACTACGGATACATCTCAAAACTGCTCATTTCATCAAAATCGAAAAGGAATTTTACGAGCAGTTTTACGAGCATGTCGAATCTTCATTAATATGGTAATTTATAACAAAAAAAAAACGGAAAAGGATTAAGAATGGATGAGAACTGACAAGTGGAGAATATATGGTAAAACACTTCCACGATTGAAATCACACTTCCTAGAGAGAGATTGTGGTAAATATATTGTATGTACAATCTGGAGTTGGGATGTTAAATGGCTTATTGTTCTACTCTGAGGGTTGGTGTGAATAGGCGGCCTGGATTGTTAAGGATTAAGCCGCACAGGATTGGGTAGTCGTTTTGGTATTCAAAGTCAAAAAGGAATTAGTATGCGTGCGTAATTTGAATTATTAATGGGGTATCTTATAAAAAGGAACAGAATAACCCCGTTTTTTATGATACATCCTTCTTTTCAAAACGGGGACAAGTAAAAAATGATTTAATATAAATGTTTCCCATTTGCCATTTTAAAATTAAGTGCGGTACTTTGTAGACTTAATTCACTATGCATAGCTTCTAAAGGGTCCATAAAAAGGACAAACGGTGGGGGTTATGGTATCCTCTAAATAAAAGCGTGTATTTTACTACTTATATTATTGACTTAAACGTTAAGATACCCCCTTATAATAAAGTCTTGGGACCGATTATAAAAAAAGGGAAAATGATTTCTAACAATGTCTGTGAAACAAACATAAAATCGCGCAAAATTTTATTATCGCTATCCGGTTTAACCCTACATAAATGATGGAAATTAAATTAAAAGGTCTTAGACAGTAACATCTTATAACATAATGTATGTAACTTTTGGTGCCACAAAACGAGCTGAGGTTTTACTCAAGCGAGACTATAAAGAGCTGTAGATTGACTATTTTCCCAGTTACTTTTAGTATTGTAATTTTTTCATGGATATTCATGGTTCAGTTCCGCTTTTGACAGTTTAACAAGAATGGCTGGGAACATTGAGCGCATTAGTGAGCTTTGTATTTAATGATTCTAAATGAGAATGGTTTGCCTGAAACCTGCAAGCAATTCAATGGCAGGTTCGGGTTCTGGAAAATTCCCCTTCTAAGCATTGCCTAGAGCGAGTTCATCGACGATCTTATCACCCGAGATCCTGGGTCCAAAACAAGACTCAACGAATTCAGCCTTCCCATTGCTTCCAGATAAGTCTTGCTTTTTAGAACTAGTATGGAAGTGGCTAAAGGGTTCAGTTCCTTACAAACGCAGATACTTCCTTTTCTCACTGATTCATCACAATATCCCATCATAATTGCGCATATTGCATGCAAAATAGGTGAACGTTTTTCTAACGAGTAGTGACATTTAACGGTGCCTTCTAAAAAAAAATCACACTATGTGGAGCCCTGATAACACTTAATTCGTACCTAAAACCATTGCTGGGTAGTACAGAGAAAACCGATTTCGTAGTTTTGCAGTCTCATTGTGTCAGAGGGCAGCCTCATAAGACCAGAGTCAACAGAGAATGATCAAAATTCTAGTATATATTCTAAAAAGGTCAGTTATTTTTAAAAGAAAAATGGCGTTGAGAATGCAGCCCTTGGTGTGAACATTAAGAGGAGGGAGAATCATCAGTGCATCGGCAGTCGACAATAGATATTACAGCCACATAAGCTGCGTACCTGTAACTTAGCGTATACATTAGAACAATGGACAGCGCTAAGCAGTGAATTGACCTGCTTGTACCATAGCAGTTAAGACGATGCCCGGGAAAACCCTGTTTATCACCGCCATCTTGTATTGGCCACATTCAGCATCCGGGACCTATTCACTATTACTGATCTTATCCACAAGACCCAAAAACTCTTCTCGTCTGGCTAAATTACACATGATATCGAAAGCTGTGTTGCCAAAACAGCCCCAATGTTGATGAAAACAAAGCGTCATGTCAAGTTCGCCTTCAATTCCTTCCAGCGAATTTGAAGCGCTGTTTCGCAGGATCTTCCGGGTTAGCAATTATGATGAGTTTTGCGTATATAAAGCTCAACCAATGTCTCCATGCCCTTCACCATTTAGGAAGTCAGACTTATAGGTCTGGAGCCTTTGGCGAGTGGGAAGTTATTTTTGCCGATTGAGGATATAAAAGCTAGTCTCACTGTTTGCTAGAGACTTAGTATATATGCCAGTACTCAACTAGCATCAACGAGTATGCCATCGACTTGGAGTCATCAAAGGAAGTGCCTAATAGCCTCATCCGTAACCATAACCATTGAGTTACTCAACTCACAAATAGTCGTGGGCTTGTTCTCAATACATTACCTAGGATGTGAGTTTCCAGCATGAGATTGAGAGTTCCTTCTTTGGGTTCAGTGTAAGTGCCCCTATTGGGGACTTTAACTAGCTTACTGGTTTCGCAAAACAAATTTTAAGTTTTACTCTTCACTTGTCACACTTCACTGGTCGTGATCTGTAAACTTTCTTATCTTCCATCAACTCCTTTCCAATACTTTGGATATGGGATTGAGCATGGTATAACAAATCAATCTAGCACCGAAAACACTGCGCTCGTCATTTAATTGAAAATATAGGAAATAAATCCTTTAAGAGTAGAGTTAGATAATCGGTATAATATATTCCAAGCAAACGCCACACGTCTTTGAATCTGAATGCGTGACATGATTCAAAAAGCTGATATTTCCATTGATTGTCATATGAATCTCAGTTCTGAAAGGATTGCTCTAGAATGCCCATAAGAATTCTAAGAACTGTTTAGAAGGAGGTGTATGAAGTTGTACCAAATCAACTAGGCGGTAAAATGGACATATACATAGCTCTCAGTTACACTTTATGTACATTCACTACTAGAGTCCTGTATCTTCGCAGTACTTCTGACCACAGCAATTGTATAGTCGTTCCAATGTATGTTGCCATTGGCACACATATGGAAAATGACAAGTTTTTCAGTATCAATAAAGCAAGTGCCGGCGAGTAGCTGAGTTGAAGTTTCACTTTAACAACAGAAAACAACACAGTTTGTTTAAAGCATTAAATACCACTCTGGTCTGCAAAAGACACTGACCAAACTCCGAAAAGGGGCTTTCAAATATCAAGCCCAGCTATTTTGCTTTTGCCTGATAGGAACCAAAGCATGGTCTCACTTTAGATGCGATTTCTTAAGAAATTATCAGTATAGCCGTTGCTTCGGAAACCGTACTGCTAGTCAATAAAAAGTTTTCGAGTCTCGAGATATTCCACAAGCTCAAGGTATAAGTATCAAAGTTTCTTTGAGGCGTACTCATAAATACCATGGGCCAGTATGAGAAGAGGGAATGAGATTCGTGTAAGGGCGACTCCATAGAATAAAAGAAAATATACCATTTGGATCAACGAGGAACTAGATACATGTTGCTATGTTTCTTGGTGTATTGTCTCTCCAGAGTTATAAATGCACCCAACATTGTGTGTATTGCAATAGTCGCCTGCAATAATTATCAACAATGATATCTGAATAGAGTGATATCTAAATACAGTGATACGATATCTGCGATGGAGTCAGACACCTTATCCAAGCGTTTTGGATAATTTTCATGCGGAAAACAACAGGGAGCTTATACATAGTTGTTGAACTTCGTAAGCTTCATCACTCCATACGTTAACGTCAAAACAGCGATAAGGACGGAATAATGCCAATATACTAATATGCCAGATTTTAACCACCTGCGCCTCGCTAAGGGACAAAATGGCTCGTCCAAATCGGCGAGAGCAGATGTAGGCGGAAGAAAATGGTCCTTGGTCCAAGAATGTTTCTAATGAATAACCGAACATTTTTAACTACAAACATGAAAATCCGACCAAGAGGGTTTCTATTGCGTAATCTTCCCTCTTGTGCCTACACACAAATCCTCCTCCTCCGTTAAGATGTGCCCTCCATACCTTGGCAGTGCATGTAGCTTATATTATTAGCGAATAAGACTATCAAAAAATGTCCATGTGAGAAATATGGCAATCATGCCATTTAAAAGCCTCATCAACACATCATCAGTTTATAAAAATCTGAAATGTTTAAAGGACTTCACTTGAATTCCATCAAGGCCGTATTTTCTTCCAAACAACCAAATTTCCCTAGGACATGGGAAATCAGCACTTGTCAAAATATTGTACGTAGTCTATTAACTGCAAATATCTCAGAGCTACTTTAAACGTATCCACGTTTTCGAAATTCCTCAATCCATCACCTATAAAACGGAACAAATAAACTGGTATTTCCACAATGTTTTAAGCTTATGGCCTTTAGCAACATCCGTCAAGAATTTCCAAATTATAGAGTAAATCTGAAAAAGTCCTTTACAACCCCCACTGCATTGAATCCAATTAAAGTGACATAAGAAGCCGAAATCCTTTACATGTAAGTGCTGCTCAATAAAACAGTCCCCCCCGCCATGTCATCCGTAATTCATAAATAAAACGTTAAATTAGCCATGAAATTACAACTTTCCAGGCGAGTTTTCTCAACACTCAAACCCTTTCCAAAGTGTATTGCCACTTGGTAGTCCTCATTAAGATTTTATTTCTCCAATTATCTATTCCTGCATACACAAGACTTCCGTTCTACGTTTCACCATTTAACTGGTTTCATCTTCTTTTATTTCGGTATCCTCTCTCACCTCTATTTCCTCGCTAGGAAAAACGGTTTTTCAATTCTTTACGACGAAAAGGTTAACGATTTCTTTCACCATTTCTATGTCAACATTCCTTTGCAGAACCTACGTCAAGTCTTTTTTTGCCCATTTCACTCAGGACCTAAGCTTCAACCTGAAAATCGAAAAGTGAAGAGAAAAAACAAAACTCTCTACCATTTGTGGAGAACGATGGGCTAAAATAAAAAAGGAAAAAACAAATACAGAAAATGCTTAATGTGCATATCCTTGTCTGACGAAAACGAACACGAGCGAAAAGACACCAACGAAGACTGTGAAGACTATGAAGATGAAGATCAAAACTTGATGAAAAAAATTGCAGACACTTGCCGATGAAAGTATAGGGGCAGAAAAAAAAACTAACTATCCTCATACTCGTAAAAATAAATTTTTATTCACTTTACGGGACACAGGACGAAATGACGACGACAACAACGAGTGACGGGTAGATATATGTAGGTCCTAGGTCGTAGGTCGCTTAGTAATTTCGTATAATACTGCCTGTGTACGTGTATCGTAGGGAATCAAGGAGCCCGATGCGTCACATATGTACACGTACAAAGCAATTTCAGTTTTCCTTTATGAGATCCAGCGACAGCACAAAATTACATCCCGTTTGCTTGACATGGAAGAGAAATTGTATATGCAAGTAATTGGAGGATATACATACTATGATAATGTGTCCTTGGACAAAACGAAAAAATAGAGAAGAACATTTTTATGAATGATGGAGCATTTTGGAGGCAAATTTCTGTATATGTATGTACTCCGTATATTTATTAAAGAGAACCCCCAATCGTGGATTACTATGAAATTGAATTTCATGTATCGAAATGCACTTTTATCGAATACGAGATTCTGCATCCATTTAACTATGTGCCACGATGCGTAGTATTGTGAGCATTATCTTTTCATGACCTGAAAGGTGCTGGCTTACGTCAAACTTATACCAAATGACTTGCTTAAGTAATTCGTATTCAGACATTCAAAAGATCAAACAATGACTGGATGGCACGTCAGAATAAAGCCAAGTCTGGTTGAAAAATATTACAAAGTTTGGTTAAAAGCCGCTTCATCTGGTATTAAAATAAAAATATTGCTGTGTCTACTATATGGTCTACTATATGATCTATATGGTCCATATTACAGGTTCTCCTGTAAGACAATAAATATATAAAAGAGACCATTCAGCATCGCCTTATACCTATAGATCAGCGCGGGTCATCGAATAAGTGTCGGTTACAATTTATGTGGATTTCTCACCTATTTATCTACAGTTTTTGGCAAACAAATGTTGCACTAGAAAAAGTGATAAGGTTGGTCGAGAAGTATAAAAATCCGTAAATTTGGTCTTCGTCATGAAGAGCGTCTGTTTCAACCTTGGTATTATTGCGTTAATGACTTTGAATAACTGTGTTGCAGCCAAAATAACTACAAAAAGGGAGATATGCTCTGTCAGAAGTTGATATTGCCGTGTCTATGTTTATATATTATCTTAATATCTTATCAAACTAACAAGACTTTATTCTAACAAGGCTTCACAGGTCATCCCAGATCGCGAATTTCTTTGCTCTTTCCACGTGCTCTGTTTGTTATTTGGCAGTTTAATGGCGGGAATTGGATCATGTAGGAAAGAATATGCTTTCACATAAGTAAATACGTCACTATTAATTTCACTAAACTTCAAAGGGATTTTCGTTATCATTCCTGGTACGCTGGATTTATTTGTAAATTATATGTATATACAAATGTGTATGGTAGATATTTAGTAAATCATGAAACGGAAAAACTATTGAATCCGTCCGAACATGCACCACTTATATACTTCTTTCAAATATTGGGAGGGCTTGTAACTTAATTGATACAGATACTCGTAGCCTTAGGACGAATGAAAGTTTCAAGAAATTAAGCATTTTTTAAAGGTATTTATCAAATTGCAATCAACTGATGAAAGCAAGACAGTGGAGTCAAGCTATGGCGAACTAGAGAATCAAAAGCCGCTTGAACAACACATTGAAATTGTTAAAAATCACCACAAAAATCATAAAAATTTCGTTGAAGTAGTTTGATAAGTTAAATGTTTTCTAGGTCAACATGAAGCACCTCTCCGTTCAGAACAACTGGGTGTATTGCTTCTGTAGCTGAAAGTATGTCGATTATATAACTATCTTAGAAATCGACCATATCACAAAGAACATATAAAGACTTAGGTTTTTTTTTATATTGTAAATAGCGTGCTCTCAAGGGGCTACTAGAATAGTACCCTTAAAATCTTTGCAAACAGCACAGGCACAGGAAACTTAGGGAGGAAGACAAGAGAGCTACTGATGCTCGTTGGTCTTAAATGTTTGTAAATTACAATGACTAGGAAAAAGAGAGTTCGGCAGTGCATTCCAAGCGAGTTATACGGCTTAGGAAGGAATCACGATATTTTAGAGTATGCTTGACAGTGGTCTTGAGGGTAAATGACGGATGTTATGGTTAAAAGTTAGAATAGGTGGAATGCTATTGGCAATTTCGGTGGGGTACTGGTGATGAAAATATGAGTGTTATGAGTTTTATCGAACGGTTTAAAATCTTATATAGCAAGTGCAAAGTGGTATTGGGGGCATCTGACCAGATCTGGGCATTGTACTGAAAATTTTGGGAGGATAAATGCCTTATATATTGAGGCCAAATCAAAGCGGGAAAATTATTTCTTACATCGTTTTAGGAAGCGACATCGAATATATAGATATTCTAAGGTAAGTTATCATTGACACACACATCGAGAATGGAAAGTTCTCCGGTTTCCACGATGTAAACGACATTCATGGATAATGGCTGTCTATTTAAACATCGCTTTAACGACATAAGACATCATTATATTCCCCAATTGGTTATGCTCTTTATATCGAAATTTAATGAGTTTAACATACGCTGCCATTCCCATTCTACAGCCTAAGAGCATGGACCTGAGTCCGGGAAGGAATATGAAAAGCAGGGAATATATTGGATAAGAAGTAGCACACAAGAGACCATTAATGAAAATGAATGTATACAGAACCGGGCCCTGGGGCACATCAGCATTTATTTTGTGAATATCAGACTTAAAACCATCCAAGATAGTTTGAATTGAACGTTCCGAAAGGTAATTTTTAATCCACTGAAGAAGAGATCCATCGAACCCAAATGCACGCGTTCTCGAAGAAAAGGCCTGATGCCACATTCCGTCAAATGCCTTGGAAATATCTACTGCAACTATCTTGCTTTCGCCAGATTGATGTATGCTTTGCTACCACTTTTTCCGTTGCCACGAAAACCATACTGCTGATCATTAAGAAGTTTTCATGTTTAAAGATATTTCATGAGCTGACGGTTTATAGCGTTTTCATAACATTGGAAAGAAAGAAGGGACGTAAGTGCAATGGGTCTGTAAAAGGAGGGATAATCAGACTCATATTTTTTAGGGACGAGATGGACAAATACTGTTTTCCAGCTGCTCGGAAATGTCCTAAGTGTAGATTGGTGGCGGAAGAGCACCTTTTTAGAAAAAGGGGAAATATACCATCTGGACCCGCGGATTTGTCTACATTACGATGCACAAGTACTCCTGCTACTATACGAGTGCGAAAGTGGATCCATTTAATATTCAACGCACTCAAATGTAGGCCGATACAAATCACAATCTGCAAGTCCTGGGCTGAACGAAAATTTTCAACACGCAAATTGGCCTTGTTCAGAGCTGACAGCTAGAATGTTATTATAAATGAGCGTAGGGATGAAGTTATCAGTTATCCGATGAACCTGGAGAGGATAGCACATCGACTTTGTACTTATTAGGATGAGAAGTTAAAAGCAGTTAAAAACAAATCCATGGTGTTGATAGTATGACTATCAATGACTGGTATTTGTGTTGGTTTATTTACAAGCTGGGTCAAGTTGTTTTCCGCAGCGAAAGGTCTCTACAAACCGTCCTTCGGATTTTGCCCATCCAGAATGTCGAAGCTATCAAGAATTGTGTGTATTGAAATCGCCTGTAATAACGATTTCAGTGTGAGGATACAGGGATACAATTCTTTGGATGGAGTCAGAGCGCGCATCGAACACGTTAGAGGTCGATTAGTGAATAATTTGCTTACGGTGATGAAATTTTAACCAGATGAAATTGAATTCCGGATTGGAGCAAAGAATGCATTGTGGTGGAGTTTGGTAAGCTTCATCACTATGCACGTAAATGGCGAGATCGCGATGAAAAAAGAATAATGCCACCAGTTCGTAGATAGGTTGATTGAAATCTGTCGAGTCGAGCGAGTCATTTCTCGAAATGGTAATCAAGTTGCCCGCCGATGCAGATTATTTCTTTGGGGCAATTTAAAAAAAAGATTTATGCCTGCGCGCCGCAGTCAAGTGAAGTACTCAAAGTCAACTTCCATGATATTGTCGATAAATACAGCCGCGAATGTACGAATATGTTATGAAGAATTTTTTTGAAAGAGCCTGAATATGCAACAGAGGTTTAGAAAGTCATTTGGCTGATATTATTTTTTATTGCTAATGGCAGCCCCGACAGCGATAAAGGAATTTTTTTAATATACCAAAATTAATTGCGTTAAAGTTGTGCAAGTTATCAGTTATGCTACTACTGTTCTTTCGGTACAATTCGGGTTGTACAGATTACGAAAAAAGCAGAAGAATTGAATAGTAAACAGCTGATGCTCCTTCAATTACTCCATTGAGTCATAAGGGTATAATTGAAACCATAGATGACTTCCTAAAATAAGATCCGAAATTTGTTTCGGATTTCTATTTCAGTTTCTGCAGTTGGCACTTCTTCTAAGGGCATAAAATAACTGAATGTAATATAAAAATAGATTATTTTAAGTTAATACCACATAAAAAGAATCTATATAAAATAGCTTCACACCCACTAAAAGGAGTAAATTCAATTCAAGTCAATTGTTAAGTGATTTTATTTTAAGGGGCGAAAATGACCTAAAAAACATTTAAGACGTTTACAGCTTTGAAATTTGTAATTCTGGCAAGGCAGAGACATCCGATGTAGGCTAAAAGTAGTAGTCATGTCAGTGTATTAGTTTGTCAATTAGTTTCCTTTATTTTTAACTAGTGTTAAAGTTAAATTTGAATAACGAAGTTTGTAAATGTTATTTCGAAATTGTAGTTCTTATTTTATTTAAATAAAAATCTAAGTAAATATGTGAAAGAAAGTTCATCGCGATCTGTTGTGTGTTACGCATTTGGTGTACTTTTGAAAATGGAGACAAATAAAGAGTATCTTTGGCATATTATGCTCTTATATAAAAACGCTGCACAAACACTTTGCGCTGTGCACGGGGATAACTCTGTCAACGCCTGGAAATATTGGACATAACGAAATCAAGCGCAGGAAATCACTTGCAAATAATTGCAATACGTTAATAGATATGAGATTTGGCTACTGCATAATTTGAGTGAAAAGAATTTATTCGATCGTTTCTCCATCAGCGATTCTCTACAGAAACGCAAAGAAAGTGAACAATTTTTAAAACGGATGATAACGGGCGATAAAAAGTGGATTCTTTACAACAACGTGGAATAGAAAAGATCTGGGAGCAAAAGAGGTGAGTCACCGTTAACCATTCCAAAAGCTGGTCTTCAACCTACGAAGGTTATGCTCTGAATTTGGTGGGATTGGAAAGGAATTATGTATTATTAGTTACTTCCGCATACCGAAACCATTGATCCAGATAAATACTGCTCTCTGAAGAATGCAATCAGCGAAAAACGCCCGGAACTGGTTAATAGCCAACGCTAGACTCGGCAGAAGTTGGTGCAGTTTAAATGGGATAAATTACCTTACCTCCGTGTTCACCTAATCTTGCACCTATAGTAAAATTGCCAGAAAGGTGGCAAGATGTGATAGCAAATAATGGTGCAAATACATAGGTATATAACTGGTTAAAGTTTTTCCTAACGATAAATATTTAATCTTTAATTGCAACTAAAAAACAGGGCGAACTTCTAACAAGGGAGGGAAGACAAATAAATAGAATGATCAACTATTCCGTTGCTATCAACTTTTTGAAGAGCCTTGAGAGCGTAAAAAGTAGACCAAAAGAATACCCTACAATATGAAAACTGAAATTGTAGTGAAATGAGTTTCATCATCAGTTTTATTATTGCCATCTCTGGTTGTCCGAATTACGAATTCGAGCAATTGTTAGGTCATTTGAAACTGACGACAAATCTTGTACATTCTGCTACGACATAAATTAACCGGAAAAAGATGATACTCATATTATGCACCCTTCAAACCAAACTAAAATTTTATTTTCTTCACGGAGTATAGACTTATCCTACTACCAACCTATTGTTTTTGATTATCACACAAATGTTGCTCATCGCACAATGCGATCCATTGTATGAATAGATCTGAATAAGTGCGGTTATTGCAGCTCTTTTGTGCTTGATTCTGTTCTCGACCTGCAAAGTTTGCACTCATTCGTCTAATCGTCTCATGCAATAAGCCAACTCGCATTCACACTATCCAACAGGGGTGAGGACAAGAAGCAGGGGTGTTTCCCAGTATAGTGACAGTGATCTTGTCGAAGATATTGTGTTTTAAAAGTTTCTTTAGAAGTTGAGTGATAAATATTAAATTGGTAAATATGAATATAAATTTTTGTTTTTGTAAAATGTTATAAAGTTGTCTTAATTATAATCAATATAACACATGCTAATGTATATAATGTATATAATAATACAATATAACATATGCTATATGTATATAGGTGGGCGGGTTAAAAATCTGGTAAAATGTAAAAAGTGCACTAGTGCTTACAAATTAACGAACAATACTTCTAATCTTGTGAAGCATAAGTTAAAAGAGTCTAGAAGACGCATTAAAAGCAGACCCAAAGCAGACGTTAATCACTATAAAAAGAAGCAAGTTACTCCTACAACCTCTGAGTGGGTTGTCAAAAACTGTCGTTCATTAAAAATTATAGAGTAAAATTAGAATGTAGACAAAGATGAACTTTTACCATACTGCACAACTATTGTACATATATCTAGAAATGTTAACAAATTATACGAAACTACGTCCACATATCTACATATGCAGATAAACTTAGTGCCAATGGGTTTGGCTTTACTTCAGAGCTGTAGACTGATAGCTATTGATGAATTAATTACTGAATCTAATAATTATTTGCCTGTGCTTTTCTAATAGTTATTATCAGTCTCTATTAGTTAAGTTAACACAGTGACGAAAAAATATGAGAATAAAGAGTTTAAAATGTTAAATTTGTGTTTTGTCTTCATACAATTTCTTCGCCTAACTCGAACTAAAACTCGGACACTAACGGAAGGAAACATTGTTGATTGTATAAAAAATAAAATTAATTGATTGTGCTGACAGGTTGGATAGAGGGTCTTTCCGCGGAATCTCTCCACTCATTGTATGACATGTTTTTGTAGATTCGTTACGGCAATATAATGAGAGAGACACTATCGTAAGCAGGTTTACCGCATTAGCGTAATGGTTATAGTAAAAACATAAGAAATATTTTTTCTGTATTTTACTATGCTTCCCAGACAGACACAATACCGCCCCAATTTTGTCAATATCGAAAGTAATTTTCGTTCGCCTCCGACACACATCGCTGAAATAGTAACAATTCACTACAAAAACGGTGAAATTATCGCGAAAAAGTTTCATAAAGTTCGTACTGCTTTGGTCATCATCAAGCGCGTTCCCGCACAGCTATAGTGAATTTAATCAATAAATTTGAACATCTCGGACACATGCCACATAGCTGGTGAAACAATGCGTGACAAATTTCGTGGACGTGTGATTTCCCGAAATGGAGACTTCAATTTGCTTCTCGTGTGATCTAACACATTTAGACTTTTTCCTTCAGGTCTATATTAAAGTTAAAGTCTACGTCAACGCTCCACCAAAGATTCATACACTAAAAAAAAAATATCAGTATCAGAGCTGTTATTCGCGAAAAACAGACAGTCGCAATTATGCGAAAACGTGAGGAAAAATTTCATCAAAAGCATGACTATTTGCAGACAGAGCTGAGGCGAAACATGTGGCAAATATTGTATTCCATTACTAACGTAAGAGTTTCGTAACCAATTCGTAAAAATTTTGCTTATTTCTATTGATTTAAAATGACACCTCTTGTTGGTGTATGTACAAAATACCAGTAAAGTAAGTACACAAATAAGTGTGGGTCTTTTACTCGTAAATGGGGTTTTTGTTGAAAAATTAATGAAGGGTACCTTACGAGTCTACTCACAAAATATGAATTGAATTCCAGAAAATGTTGCCTTTCAACATCTTGAACAAGACATCAATAGCATAAATTAAATTGAACTTGAAAATATTGGTTCCCAAGCAACAAAAGAAGGATCTAAGTATTTATGTGGACAGAGATCTTTTTTTGAGGGAGAAGAACTTCGATAAAAGACAATTGAGAGAGAGGTGAGTTAAAATTCAGTGATTTCTTTCAAAACAAAATATAATTTAAAAGCGAACGTCAGGTATAAAGTAAAAAATAAATATTTCCGCTTAAAACTTAAAAACACGCTCAATTTATCTAGCTTATGAATTTATTTTTTAAATTGTGAGCGTATTTATATTTTAATTTATTATCCTTAACAAACATAGAGAAAACAAATAATATATCTCATTTTGAGCAAACATCATCGAAAGAATAGCGGTCTTAGAAAAGAAAGTGCGGATATAGTTCACAATGTATATATGCATGTGGTAAATCCAACTTAACCTTTACGACTGAAAGTCGAATTAAATACACGTTATACCTACATTATAATAGGTTGCATGACTCATAACAGTATTTAGGGTTGACTCATTAAATTTGCTGATGCATTTTTTTCTAATTTTCAGACTGACAATTCTGTAATTTCAGTTCTTCATGATAATATTAAAAGGTTCTATCTAAGCAAGCAAAACTATAATAGAAGTCACCTCTATTACAAATTACAAAACTAATTCTTTACGAAACCGAAAAACTAAGGTGTGAGAAAAAGTTACTGGAAAAAGGGAACTCGCTTCCAATTCACACCGGACTAATACATCATTGTACCTAAGATTAACTCTTTTCGTAGAACATCCTTACTACGTAGCAAAATAATCTGCAATTCCTATACGGAAACTTTCACAACTCAGCTTATCTAGTTGTAAGCCTTTTTGTTCCAAGTTAATTTACAACTTCCCTAACATCCTGTTGCCCGGTTAGTTTTTCCCAACCAATACATAAATCCAGATCGATACAGGTAAACTCGAATCTGAAAATACTACGTTTGAAGGTGTATTCCCACATCATACTCGTAGTTAGGAGGAATTTCCGTTCGAACTGATAAAACCGTGTTCCAAAGAGTTTAATGCGCCACTTGAAAGCTCATTAATCTATCGGTATACAACCGTGTTACCCTTTTGGCAATATATTTCAAAAAAGCGTAAGAAAAAAAATAAATAAATCGTAAATCTTTGTGAGAATCTATTTGAAAATTTTGCATCCTTTTTCTTGGTTCCTTTCTTATCGGTAACAATAAGCTACGAGATACGAAAGAAGTATTCTTTATCCCCAGCCAACCGAAGACAAATGGTGAGTAATTTGGAATGATTTATCGGAAACACGTAGCCAAAGTGCTTGCGCTACTAAAGAGCAAGGACATTTCCGTCTTTATTTTTCGCTTACAAACAAAAGCCGACACACCGTCTCATCATTTACCCATATAACAAAAACAGCATCCGGATCACAAAAAAAAAAAAGAACAAAATCAAATAAATACAGGGATATAGAAAATGTTATTTCCTTGAAATGAAACGGATGTATCCTTTTCTTGAAAACATGATGACTATCTCAACATACGAACTAAGTAACCGCTTAGCACTTTTCTTCTACCAACTTCTTGGCAAAAATATCACAACTCAGAGGGTATATTTTATTTTCGTTGATGTTATTGTAGTAGGTGTTGGTTGATGGTGAAATTACTATTTCATTTCCACTGATCACAGATTTTTCTTAACATTAATCACTCGAATTTAATGGTTGTTCACTTTTGAATAAATTTCGGCACTACAATACATTATTCATGGAATGGATCGGTAGGCGCGCCAGGCGTGGGAAATGGTTACTTTTTTTTCACTTTTTTTTTTTAGCTAAGTAATCCCTTGAAGAGCTTAGGTGTCCCCAGAAAAGTAAACAGCTGCAGCACGTATTATCCTCAAAACTTAAAGTAGATAAGCCTTGTCTGTAGAACTCTCCGCCTGTCTACTCCTCGTTTCGACACTTCTTGTTTTACCAGAGACCGAAAGCCGATTAGTGAACAATTTTCTGCCGAACCGGACTACATCAGAAAAGGACAGAGGAGCACTCAAATATCCTCGAGTTATGACTAAACGGCTACGTTTTCCACGATATTTAAAACCGTTGGCGTTTTCTTTTTTTGTTTAATTTCGCGCCTTATTGGCTTTTATATTTTATATCCATCGAAGTTTGTGTCTAATCTATAGGACGCGTACAAAAGCACGCACACGCACACATCTACCCCTACTAAAACGGAAATTTCTTGTTCGGCGATCCTTCGCAAATAAACAAATGAACACGCGCGTTTACGATGACTTATCGGCGCTTACTGATAGCGTATCCTTGAATTGCCAGAATTTTTTGTTGGGGATGTTCCGTTGTTTTGGAGTATATCGTGGGGAGGTTTTGTTTTTGTGGATGCTGTGTGTGTGCAGATTCAAGAGAGGACATGCGCATTATCAAATACATGGTTTTATCTTAATATTTTCTGAATTAGATACCTATGTGGAATCTGCACAGCGTCTGAAAATCGTTTTCGAAGTTCGAAAAACTCTGTTTTCGACTTGTTTTTGTTTCTGTTAGCTCAAGCCAAGAGAACAGATTTCGCAGAATCCACAGACTCCACGGACAAGACCACACTTGATGGACTTCTTTCTCTTTAAAAACTATCTACAGAGAAGCGGGATTCACAATTTTACAAGTGATGTTTCTGAGGCACATGAAACATCCGTAAAGTAGTGCAACTAAAAAAATTTACGATAAAAAGAAATATTTATGAACCTTGGAACCATAAAAAGGGTAAAAAACAATTTTATAGGCAAAACCATTTTGTTCATGGATGAATGGGATTTACTTTTACGCCAACATTGGCTCGGTTCAATGATAGGTGCAGATACTACAATCCCTCCGATCCACACTAAAAAAACAAAAAAAAAAAATCTGTTTTGAGTCTTTTTCAAAATGAAATCTTCGTCTCTTTGTAGTGATTTCTGAATATAAGTTTTTTTTTTTCATCTTGTTCTTTATACTCGTATTTTTATTTCATTTCGGTGCCTTATGTTGGTGGAATTAGGTAAAGGCAATGTGAAAAATGAGGTTAAGATGGATTACAAAAATATAAAAATGAAAAAGTCTCCTCAGAGAAGTAAGTGATTGCATCTCTTGTGGTAGGTCCGATGAATTTTTAAAAAGCTTCCATATTGAGTTCAATAGTTAAAGGGGAGATCTATTTTAAGATAGATGCAATTGAATAGGTGGCATTGAAAAGGATTTCAAGTAAAGTGCTTGGAGAATTTAAGAGGATGAATTTAATTTATGGTTCGGTGAGTCTGACTTCCTTTTCTTTGGATTTACATCTACAATTATTATTATATGTATAATACATTTCATCTTATTTTAAACTTTATGTCTTAAAAGCAAAAAAGGAAACATTATAGTCGTTAAGTTATTGGGATAAACAATTTGAATAATTACATTTAGCAGTTACTGTTGTTTTCAAGAGCGAAGCTGGACAATTTTTTTCTAAACTACCTAGGAAACAAAAATGGATAGAAGATAGCCATTCTTGGGATATGAGGTTTTATTTTTTGAATTACTTAAGTCAAAACATCTTATAATTTTTATTATACGCCTGGGTATGTACAGATCTGTGCACCTGACTATAATGAGTGGAAATGAGGTAGCTGCGACAATAGTTGCACAGTCAGGTATTTCCAACAGACTAGAGTGCAGATCAAAGAAAACTCTTGGCATCTTATTTGAGCCAAAAGAGGGGGTTTACCAAGTTTCTAAAGACACTTTGCTGTGATGTGTGCTATTGCACGAGATATCATCGAGTTTTATCCTCAAATAAATTATCTAAAGATAAACGTTTCTTCTTGCAGAGGATCGGAAGATTGCTTCTGATATTACCTAGAGCAATTTGTGCTCGCGGAAATAAAGTGTTTCTCATTGGGGCGTCCAATTTTTCCAATATGTCTTGATGTCTTGAACTCACGCTTACCATCTGTTGACATATGTATGTATGTTATATTTGTGTTCCATATTGTCTAAAATCTAACCATGAAAAGGCGTACGCTTAAACAACGTTAACAAATCATCCAAATTTGCTATCGAGGTTCACTATGTTACGTTCGATAACTCCAATTTTCGGCCGTTATAATCGCCCTGATAAGCGAACAATTGAGCGATTGGTGAACAAATTCGAGTCAACTTATTCATTCCATAATGTTGCCGCGCAATTGCGACAGAAAGTCGTCAGAAGTGAAGAGAAAAATTCACAATCAATCGATACCGGGTCGTTCTCCATTCTAATTCTCTCGGACATTCTTTCTATTGTCCCTGTAGCATATTTTGCGGGAAAACTTATTAGATATATGTCCGTAAAAAATTCGATTAATCTAAGAGCTAAGCCTAAATGACCATCGTGTACGTCAAACTTCGCGTAGTGAAGATGGAAGAAAATTCAGAAAATTAATTGTTAGGATGCTAAGCGTCGAGGCAATTTTGAAGCAATATTGCAACATTGTATTCGAAAACATTGACTACCAATTGGAATTGGAAGTTTCGAAGGATATGTGGTTTCAACAGGACGGTGCAACTTCGACTTACTGAAGTCAATGTCCAGTGACCGCCTAATATCCCTATCATTTAACACCTTTAGATTTTTTTCTTTGAGCTTCGACATCAGACTAGAGTCTGATTTTAACAGTCTATTTGAGAGTTGAATTAACCATGCAATTTGCTCAGGTTAAGCAATTTTTTGAGTAAGTAAACAACTGTCTATAAAGGCAGAATTCTTTTTAGCGTAAAAAGTTGCAAATACTCAAACTCTGTCTATCGATTCTGGCAGTAAAGTTTGGACGTCAAATATTGGGTCTAGGAAAAAGTTTCGTTAGTTTAGTAAAGTTTAATTTATTTTCTTAGAGTGTACAAATAAATTTAGTGAAACCAATTACGCTCTATTATTATTGACAATATTTCGCCATTTTTTGTGTAAAGTCAAGATGCCACCGGTGAAGAATTTCTATGTTTTTGGTTGGAAAAGTAAAAACCACGTAGATACACACAATTTCAGCCTTCATATTTCAAAGGAGCGTCCACAGTTGCCAGAGCATTCACCGATTCTTTAGCTATTTGGATACAATGCCATCTATTGCCAAAACGCCACGAATCTTTCGCCAGAACGAATTTATTAATGCAGCGAAAAAGAACGGTTGAAGGCAGTTTTTATTTCGATCTTTGATGACTTTGTTAAAAAGCGGAATAGCTACTATTGGGATAAGTGAAATCCCTCGTAGAGTGACTGTATGAATTGGGTTAGTTGGACCTACGAATCGAATTTTATGAACAACGTTTTCCGGCTTTATAATTTCAATAGCTGGATAAACCTTACTGACTTACTTTGTAACTTTGTAGCAAATGATCGGAACAAACTGCAATCAGAATTTATATCACAAATGGGCCTGTACATTGTAAAAAAAGATATATATCGATAATGCAGAGTGTCAGTAACGGGTTGAAGAAGGCGATCCAGATTAAATAAAAGGTGGATACAAAAGCATCAAGCTAGCTTCTAAAAACCATGAATGCCACGGCACTTTGTAGGCTTATGCAGGAGTGGAGTATGCCGCTACAGTAAGCTGGTATATGTACATATATGAATATTTCTATAATGTCCACTAATCAAATTATGATAAATGATTGCAGAACTAGTATCCAGTGACGAAATTTGAGGTCATTTCTAATCAACTAGAGTCAGAATTGAAGCTTTTTGCCATACAAAACCTCATTCGCGAGTCGGTAAATTTGAACCGTGTAGTTCAGATTGCAGTTCAGAATGTTTGTCTGTTTTTGCTTCTTTTTTTATGGACAGCATTCGTATCGAATTCTAATGCGCGTACTTCTGCTTCGGCAGGAACGTCAACAGTGACATAGTGCAAACTTTCAATTGAATTCGTTACCCACCCGACACATATTTACACATGTACTCGTACCAATAGGTGCACATTCGGTATCTGTTCGAATCTAGGTTAGAAGGGAGTTTTTGTTGTGTGCCTTATGTCAGTCAAAATGTATCTAAATCCATTTCCAATGACATGTACGTGATCTCTGTCAACAAAACATCGCAACGGTAATAGATGCAAAACAAAAGCGAATAAAATTTAACGAAAGTCCTTTTGCAGAAAGAGAACAGTTTATGCGATATCCTCCTCGTTCATATTCATGGCGCAGCACAAAGCTTCCGGATATAAAAACCAAACTTGCAAGACGACAATAAGAACAACAATAAGGATACCGATACAGATACGAATACTGATAAAGGTAGCGATACAGATATTGAAACACTGTTACGACAATGGCAAACTAATGTGTTGAGAGGATAATTACAATTTAATAAATTCACAGTAACGCACCATCCACTTAAGTAAATTGAGAAGGTATTTTTTCTATCCCACACACCATATCCCTTTCATCGAGATATTTCAGGAGTAAATCTAAAAGGGCTGTGTTACTATGTATTCGTATTTGTAAACAAAAAGGACATGAAGCACATTATCTAATTATTTTGTTTTAATAAGGCGCTCTGTACGCTGTCACAAGTTTCACAGTACCTCTGGGCTAAACCAATATTATTTTACACCTTTGGTACTAACGTACCTCTTCGAATAAAGAGGCCAGGCCAACAAAGCAAAAGGGGTTTGGATGCAAAAAAATTAAAAAAACTTAAATAAGACCGACAAGGGATAAGGATAGGTATCTGGAAACATGAACATGCTTTTAGAACAGGCAGCATCGTTGCGCGACATTCTACGACTACTACATATATATAACATACATACAGATAGGTACAACCTACATAAGTGGCTTGGCGTTTGAAATCTTAATCAAAGGTGAGTTTTAATGAGTCGCCGCTGTCGAAAAATGAAAAAAAATATAAAAAAAAAAATAATTTTTTTTTATGAAAAGGATATTGTTTGTTTGCGTTCCATTGCTGTTGGGATACGTGGCTTGCAAAGAGTGGGATTTAAGTACATACGTGTGTAAGCAAGCTTAAATGAGCATCGCAGTAGGCTAATCGCAGGATTTTAATTGTAAATACCTTTTGGTAAATGAGGTTAACTTGTAATGGAAGGATTATTTGTGACAACAAAAAGAACATGGTATAAGCTAGTATGGCAGATGAAAAGGTATTGGCAAAATCCTTTAGGGTTAGGGGTTACTTATAATTAAGGAGCAAACAATATTCCTAGCACGTGTAAGGTGAAATGTCATGATTTATTTTTAAAAGAACGTGAAAATTGTAAAGCATAAGCCGTTTAAGGGTAAAATCGGATAGTAATGGTTGTTTATAGAAAAAAAAGATTTAAAAAAGTAGAGAGTAAAGACCAGACATGGTATGTTATGAAATTTGACATTTTCCAAGAGAATTTAAATGAATGAACGAACTTATCATAAGTCAACTAATTCGACATAGGTTGGCAGTTAATTTGTTCGGTTTATATATTTATAATCATTGAGCAATATTTATGAAAACCAGAGAGAATAACAGAGAAAATCTGACTACACAGCGTTAATTCACATAACTGAAATGCATGCCCACCGAGCCCAATGCTTGAAACTTCCTTGTGTCCTTCTGAATTCCAGATGCGAGTCATAGCTAAGTCATGGTTAGAACACACGTTATTTGCACACGATATTTGGCAAAACCTTAAGCAAAATTTAACCGTGGCCACAAAATAGTAATACATATAGAAATGAGAATAACTTCTAGTTGTCAAATAGTACAAAGATGAAAGCTTTCATAATGGTCACGTGACACAAAGCCCAGAAAGCATATTGAATCATACAAATAAACGGAATTCAATTTTTTCTTAACGCCGCGACACAATATTTTTCACATTATGACTACGTATGTAGATGTCTACATAAATATTTAAAAGTTGAGGCAACGGAGACCATAGGTACAACTCACAACCGCAATCCACATTTCGTAGGCATATCCTTGACTGATGGAGCGAATGAATTGGATTCGGAGTTCTGAATACCCAAGAATAAGCATAGGTTTCAGCTGAGAGTTAGGCTTAAACTATCAGAACTTTATGTCAAATCAGTGCTATTGACAGTAACGACAGAAATTAAGTTTGAAACCTTTATTTCCTGTCAGAAATGGGGTCATGATATTATGTTTTAAACACGACAACATTTGTGCCCCAATATAAGCAAAAATGCCTTGAATATTGACTTCCAAGGCCTAAAGTGCGGTTTAGCAGCATATACCAAAAACTTTACATAGCCTCAAAAGAAGTAATCGAATCAAATCGCACGAATCAAGCCCACAGTAAGTCAATGGTTTCACAGGGAATGTGGCACATACCGGACTCTGGACTCTCATTTTTGAAAAAGTAAGGACCGATGATCCCACCAAACCACACCAAACAAACTACACTCGGGTGTAGTTTCATCTCCCCTCGATTAACTTCACTCTAGAAATGGCAATTTTGGTTGTTCACAAACTCATTCAGGTAAAAGGAAGCTTCGCCACTAAACACGATTTTAGGATCGGGTCGACTTAAAGCTGCCCAAGAGCCGAATGCAACTCCGATTGCAAGCCATATATAGCCACTTAAGCTCCCGCACCAGCTGGATCTTATACGGATGCAAGCCAAGATATTTTTACTAAATTTTCCACATAGTGAATGGATAATAACCAAGCTGCTGCAATCGACGCTGAATTGTTAACCCCGGACCTTCTGCAACACTTTCACTTCAAGGGGCTCCAGCTTTTCTGTATGCCAATTACGTTGACGCGTTCTTTGCTTTGTTTTATGTAGAATGAATGTGGTATAAAATATATCCACAATACGACGAATAGTTGGTCTACTAAATCTGAAATAGTATAATACGTTTCCCGAATTGAAGACCATTTGAATAAGGTGGACGGAACTTGAACTTAAATGTCCAAGAACTGTTAAAAAATAAGAGCACGATTTGAAAGTCGCGCCCATGAAAAGATCTATAAGAGTAAAAACATATGTAAGTGACACACTTTCTTGATTCGAATATGTAATAAACCTAATTTTTCATTTAGGAATTTCATTATTAATCTTTAGGTCAGGTTGAATGGAGGGGTGGCACTATTCACCCTTATTACTGCAACCAGTTTAGCCCCATTGTGATTTGAAATCACCTAAAACACTCCGTCGCCGCACCCAGAGAAAAACGCTTGATAAGGCTCCTGTTAAATTAACAAGATAAACATACATCCCATACAAATTGACAACAATTTCAGAAATACACACGATTGATTTTACATTATTCACAAGTAGGTAACATGGGTAAATACAATTGTTGCATATTTCAGTTGACTTAGCCAAGTTATTTCAACATATTTGTCTTATAAATAGGGTACGAGCAGATTTAATCGTGACAACAGTCACAACTTAAACTAGAAGATCATGTTGTTTAACGATAGCCCTTTAGAAACAGTGCAAAAGTTGTTTTCAACACGACAACGTATTCTCTTGATATTTCGAGTACTCTGTATCCGGTCGTCTTCACATGCTGTCTCCACATAATTTAAGTTATGCCTTCAGTCATGGCATTAATATATCCAACATAGACCGTAAGTTTGTGGACTTGACTTGCATACATATTGTACATATGACTGGACATCCAAATCTAACTTTACACCGCATCTCCACGGGGCACAAATATGTAAGACTAAATTCAGACATTTCGTCTGACATTTTTTTTTTAAACTCGGTGGGCAAATTATTACATTTAATTCTATGAGTGTAAGTCGGTTGAGTAGGTGTGAACTGCTGGCATTCGGTGTTTTTTTTTGCTCACACAAAGCAACTGCATTATACAATAGTAGAAAAGTGGCGGCGCAGATCTATATTTCTTGTTCTTTTCTGCCAGCACATGGCATTGTGGTATATGAAATTCGCCATACTTTTTTTTCACATTCCGAACTGACAAGCGCTGTCAAAAAAATTTCAGGGTTGATGTCTACAGAGATGTCTTCAATAAAACCCAGACATTTATTTCTTGAAACATTTCTTGTCTGCAAACTACACGTCTCCACTGGACATTTTGATTTCATACAAATTTTCTTAACACCAGTGATGTCTCGTGGAGACACGGTATTACGAACTCCGACTGAAATTTGACACTTTATGAATAAGCAAGTTGTTTTCTGTTGAATGGTTAACGTTTGTCGCATGAACATTTGCTCGCAAAATGAAATGTTTTGACATAATGATGACGACGAGATGTCAGATGTTTCGTCACACATAATTTTGTCTCGGGGAGATGAATTGTAATGCAAGTAAATAGAATACAATACTTGTGTTAATGTGTTTATTTTGACTGATTCCATGCTGTATCTGTTTCTTTCAATAAAAGTATACAGATCATCATGTTGTTACACAAAATGAGCCGTTTATTTTATGACACTGCACATCTTCATTAGCTGTGTTTTTTTACACGCATGTTATTAGCGATTGTCGCAAAAAACGGCCCAACTCCGCTTAAGATTGCATCATAAAAACTTGGTAGCACAGATACATCCTCGTACATAATATATATTATATAATATTATATCTATGACGTTTAATGTGTAGGTTGGTGAAAAAAATTATATCTTTAATGAACGATTGCGGAATGGAAAGCCTTTGCTTAATTAAAGGTGCAGTATTAATGAATTGTTTCCAATTTCGAATATGGGACTGCGAGTTAAGTTTAAGGCACAACTCTGTCTCAAGTAGCACAACGACGTAGCATTAATAGATATGAATGCACCATACATATTTCAATATCACCACAAAAACATATTTCAGACAGATTCACTTTTATTAAAAAGCTGGTTAACTTCGACATCAAATCAAAGCTTTGCAGGCAATGTTAGGGATCCGAAAATTCATGAGTTCTTTCAGTAAACTCCACGAGGGCAAACAATTTTAATTTTTTTTTAAGGTAAATTGAATTTTGAAGCATGAGCAGGGAGTTGCTTCCACAGAGATTATAGTTAAGAGTGAGTTAGGCACTCACAGAGATGCTAATATCTGCAAGTACCTATATGGCTTTGAAGGATATTGTGAAATTCCTGTGGAAGACATGGTAACAAGGTACTTAATTTTAACTGTTTTTGTACAATTTTAACTACTTACTATTATATCATATAAGGACGGTATTAATGGATCGACATAATTTGTAAAAAGACCGAATTATTCTCATCTATTATATTATTTTAATTTAAGAGATTTTACTGTATTACAGTGCTCGAGGAAAAGGAATACATCCAACTGGTAAAGGCCACAAAAGAGCGCAAAAAAAATAAAAAAGCAGAGACCAAATACAGAAACCAATTCGAGAGTATTATTCACAGCTTCTGAACCAATAGCTGTGAGTGCAAGCATATGATTAATTAATCATAAACATACAATAGATATTTGATACAGTTTACTTTTCTAGCAGGTGAAAATGATCTCTAGGAATAAAGTGTGCGAGAAATAGAAAGACAGTTTTTAAATGCGCAGATCCAGTGTCTTAAAGGAGGATGTGTTAAGTTTTTTTACTTGTTTTGAACTCAAAATTATTAATTTTATTGCACATCTCCAAGCTTATGTTTTAGGAGAAGTTATTAATAATCATACTAAGTATTTGAAATGTAAGTGAATTCGTTTCACCGCCTTTCCACGTTCACACACTTTGTAATATATTAAAAGCAGTATGGCTAAAATACTGTATTTTTAGTGAACTAAAAAATAAAAATTTAAAAAAAAGTTAAAGTTAAATGTTCACTTTTAAATTAAACCGAAGTGGTATGATATGGCCATGTCTGAAATGAGCATTTTTTATTCAAGGGGATTTCAATATAATCAATTTGACAATGGGTTATGTAGATTTGACAGGTGAGCAATGTTAATTTCATAGTGAATCGAAATTAGAAATTTCCAGGGTCATTTAGAATAAACGGGGTTCCCGTTTTGAATCAACGTTAAAAAAACGTTACTTTTCCACTCAAACGTATTAATTTATAAATTATTAGCATTGAGTTGACAAGAAATTCTTTAAAATTTAAAAGAAAACGTTTTTAAATAATGAGGATTCTTCACGTCTGATTAACATTTGTTAATGTTTATGTTGATGGAAAGAAAAACAAATGCTGTAAGAACTTTGTATCATATTAGAATTAAGAAGTCTAACCATAACAACATGATAATAATTGCTTAACTTCTGTTTGACTTTAGGTATTTTTTTCCAGAGTGGGATTCCTTTTAAACGGACTTCCTGCGAAGCTGAAGGAAGTCAATCCTTGTTGTCTTGAACTTTAATTCAATTGACGGATCTTCAAATATGTAGTGAGTATAAAAAACATCATATTCGACAAGCCGAAAGTTTGGTGGTATTTTCTTGATTTAAGTTATGCACTATTTTTTTGTTTGCCTTCTTTTTCGTACGTGGGCCGACACTTTAGCTTTTGATTTTTAAACTTCATTTTCCGACGACCTCCTTTTTGAACATGGCAATACTAGATGATAAGTTTGAATTCGGGTTTTACGCAATTCGTTTCTTAAGATTGAGACTACTGCGAGTCCCGTGTACTTATTATGAAGAGCTGAAATTCGACGTATTTTAATCCTTCTAGCTGTAATTTTTTCTACAATATATATTTCCCGTACCATGTAGTACTTTGCAATGCAGATATACTCGTATATGAAAGGAGGAAAATCAATGAACCGCTGAAGATCGCATAAGAGGAAAAGGTTTTATTGTTGGCTAAGAATAAACGAGAAAAATCAAGTCAATAGTAGACAGGATATAGCCAAAACTGACTAGCAAGATATCTTTAAATGAAGCCAAAATTGAAAGAAATAGTGGCTATCGAAAAGCAGAGCAAAATCTATCTTTATAAAAGTTATGTACTCGTAATCAGAAAGAGGAAACACACTTTGACACAACAGCATGTGCGCAATTAACAGAATATTTTCTCACTAGTTTAAACAAAACTGGAGCCAGGTTTGTGTTAAGACTGAATTAAAATATCCCTTCTTGTTGATTCTCATATTTTTAAATATGGGAACAAACACGGTTTTCCTTAGCAAGTTATACTTGTTTTGTTCTCACATTTCAAAGTCTATGAAGTGGTAAAGAAGTAAGTTATTACAATTCCAGCTATACTATATATTCGCATTTATGGACGGACATTTTGCTATAAACATGCTTACCCATTTTCCATTCCTACTACAAACTGATGGACTCTTTATCAAAACTTTTGAAATGTGAATGTGATGTGATGCATAGTACTGACACTTACCTAAAAAGATACAAGAAGAAAAGAAAACAATTAAAATTTACAAAAAAAGAACTACCTACAAGTATTCGTATGTATTAATAGACCACAACCATTTCAAGTGCAATTACTTCAACCCGACTTTGCTCAAATATTTTAATTAGAATTCCTCTATGTCATCGTTTACCACAAGGACCACAAGTCAACATTCAAACAAATGAAAGCACTCACGACAGAAAACTAGGAGTGGGGTTATACGGTAAACTATCTCTGACAATGTGACAATATTGTTCAGCAATAAAACACTTTAAATTACTGAGGTGTGGCTAATTTGGTTTTCTTTCTTTAACTTAACACCAATGTTGATGTCTCATTGTCCTTCGTAAACTGACCCAGATGACCTCCTTCAACTCCTTTTGTAAAAGGATCTTCAAATAAATGAAATAATTGAGTGGTAGGTGCTATATAAATAGGCACACTTATATATGGATATATGTATTTCACATACATTCTTCTGTAGACGTACTGAAGCAGGAATGCATGGACTGCAAAATTATTTAGGTAGGCGATTGTGCATCAAAGGAAGAATTCCATTACCACAATTTTTATACTTACATACATATATACATACTCGTCCATATATAAAATAGATATGTTTGTATGTACATATTCGTATAACGACAAACAAAGCAAGACTCATCGCAGTTAAACCAATGACGATGACGACACCAAACCAAGCGGAACCAGCGGCACTCTCTCGGGCAAAGTGAAAAACTCCAAAGAGATTTGTCAATGCTGGCACACCATCTGTGCTCGTGCTCGTGCTCATGTTAGTAACATATGTATGTATGTATGCATACCATATATAAATGCTTTTTCTTCAACCAATTCCGAAGGACTTCCGATGACCCAAATAGTCATTTCCGGTAACGGTCGAGTGCACACGATTGAAAAACCTACGAGTGGAAAAGTGCTTGTAAACATAAATCTTAAAACTGCATTATCTGCAAATGTGTGTAGGTGGACAGCAATGAGAACCTAAATAGTATGGCCAGCATATGTCGTATCTGCGGATGAAAATCTGAAGATATGAATACGAAAAGGAGTATGAGTGCGAGTAAATTCGTCTTCAGTAAACCACATACCTACTCATATCCCTATGGTTTGAAGGGAGCCAAATCAAAATCGCTTACCGCATAGTCCAACAGTCAAAGACCCGTTCAAACAGGTAGACATGGAGGTACGATAATCGTATCATGATGGCATAATGACAAACACATAAACCCACAAACAGATATGTAAAAAGAGATATACTCGCCCATAGAATTATTCACTCATCCTGCACAGCTCGACAAATACAAGACGTTAATTGTATACTAAATTCAACTCCTTGAATCGTATTCTAAAAGACGACACACAGAAAAAAAAAACAAAAACAAAAACGATTGATCTGAAAAATACGAAGGAAGAGTAGTGAACTAGAAAATACGAGTAGAAAAAGATTTAAAATTATTCTGGGCATGCTTCTTGATGCATACACATTCGCATTCGACCTCCTTGTGCATGTGTACATGTACAACAGTATGTGCATTTTCATTCGTTGCGATATGTTGTTCGTTGTTTTCATTGTCGTTGTTGGTGTGTTCATCATTTGGATTTTAGATTTTCCATTCAAATTCACGAAAAGCAAAAGCAAAGTATTCAAGCACGGAACAAGGGACGAACAAATTTGTCGGGAAAGAAGAATACAAAAAAAACCTAAAAAAATTAAGTCAACAACAGGATACGCTTGTATTCCCGGTGAACATGCATTTTCGTCCACTTTTTCTTCTTCCATTTTTATTTCCGTTTTTTTTTGTTTTTTTTTTTTGTGGGATTTTAACAGTTCCTCTGGGTTTGCTGGTTTCCCCATATAACTTGTGAATGATTTAATTCACACACAGAGCCAAGGAGATGGATGAATGGTGACAAATTGCACTGGAGATTGATTTATAGTGCACAGTGCGCCTAACGAGCAATGATACCAACTTGAAAGGACCCAACTAAACCAGAGAATTAAAAAAAAAGAACAAAAAACTGAAATTTCGGAAAGTAATACATTGTACGAGTATGTATAACCACAAGTTGAAATACTAATTTACGTGTTGTCCTTTGGGGAGAAAGCCTACATAAAAAAACCACATTTGTTTCCTATGTTTTTCAAGGCACTCAATTGCTTGCAACACAATAAAGGTCAGTTAACGAGTCATCAAAGTGTCAATAAGTCAATCGATATTCCTTTTTACTACTGTGACTTCTTGATGAACAAGTTTATTTTGTGCTCATCAGACTCGATAGTGATGTTGTTAAACAATTGCTCATTGTGTCTCATCTCATTGCAGAGAAATGTATTTCACTATAACAACACCTATAGACAAGAGGCTGTTGTAGATGTCCATTGAAGGATATAAGTACAATACATTGACAAATATTTTTTTAACGATCCATCGAAGGGTCTAAAATCAAACAGAGCACTTTACTCGTAAAACCAATGTTCGTTATGAATTTTTGGAAGGCATTGAAGGAATTCCAAACTTACTCATAGAATCTCTGGATCTCTGATATTCTGTAGAAGTGTATCAAATCAAATAAATTAAATTTTCCATCGACAGTTTTAGTAGTAAACCACAATACATGTTTGTATAATATGTAACAACAAAAGTGATGAAAAAAATTCTGAATAAAAGTTCCCTCTCCGTGATTCTTATAATTTTTAGTGGCTTTCCTTTAAATGTTATTTGGGGATTTTTCTGACAATTTATGATGAATTTCTAATTTGAATTTCAAAATTTAACAACTTTTGTTGGAGAAGTACATATGTGTTGCAGTTGTCAAGTACTGATCCAGACACCACTGATTACAAGTTACATTTCGCCATATTTTTGATCCAATTTCAAAAGCCTTGAAATGTGAGAAAAATATGATATATTCGGTGGATATGGTGCAATTTGATGATACAATTTAGATGGTGCATGAGCTTGAATTACAATAAGTTCCATGCGACGATAAGCAAACTAATAGTTGTCATAGTTTTCAGATGAAGAGGATATATTGGAACTGACTCCCTGTATATCATCATCATCATCAATTGCAATCGCTTTGGAACAATATAGTGTGTTCCAGGAAAAAAAAAACTCTAGGATATTTCAAGAAATAGCAATCACTTTTCACCATGTTTTAGTGAGGTATTTCAAAATATTTTCAAGAAAAGCATTTCAGTTGCTAACGAGTTCTGAATGAAGTTTCAGCAAAACTGAATTGAAATGGAGTTTTTATGGGATTTCTTGGAACGAATATAATTCGCCTTTTTCAAAAACCGCTTTTTGTGTGCAAATTAGAAAGATTAGAAAAAATTAAAATCAAGAACGATGAAAATAAGTGTATTGAGCTGTGAACAACATTATCATATTGATATAAATATAATTATTTGTACATGTCTGTTGGAAACTCGTCAGACTTCTTAGGATCAGATGGCTTTATTGGTTCTGTGGATCAATCTTACTCCAGATTCGTGGAATTTTAAATGCCATATAATGGCAGAATGGTTGAGTACCTTTAGTGGATCAAGCTGCGCTGGCTGTACGATTTGACTGGAATTCCGAATGGCATTATGGTAAAATGTTACGATACTTGGAAAGGACAGGAAAACCCTAATCGCTTCTCGGAATAGAGTTTTAAATAAAAACATATATTAACATAGGTTACATCAAGAAACAAGGTACATCGGAGTCAATACCTGAAATACCGGTCGTATTCTGCTGCAGTAAATCATTGATTAAAGCATGATGTGAACTGCTAGGAAGAATAACTTTGTACTAGTTGTCTTATTTTAGCTATCCGATATGTTCAAGTTATTTTAAAACAGAAATAATTGCTGGGATCTTTTAAGACCTTATCTGAGTTGAAATTCCCCTATATGGAACTTCAACCATGGAAGAGAGGAACTCTTACTACTGAGAGGGACTGCTTTTAAAAATGCTTGTCGTTGAGGTGAATCGGAAATCTTCCGATAGTTACTTGCATCATTTTATTTTTTTTTTTTCACACATAAATAAATTTCTATTGAGAATTGTTGTACATCGATGCCAAAGTGGGCATCATGCTATCATAAAATGACAATGTTGGCAGGATTGGTCGGTGATCTCCGAAGAAGCTTACAAGCAAGGATTCTTAATCAATAAATCGTCCATCTAACTGATCGTACTGCAATCAACGCCAGTCTCAGATTCAGTATTCCAGTTGAGGTAAGGCTCGTGGAAGCCATTACTCACTAGCATTTATTGCGCATGTTATGGATATCTAGACACATAGGAAATAGTGTATATTCATAAGGCTATCTAGAGCTTTCTTAAATAAACCCTACAAGTCAACGCGCGTATAGACTCGTTTCTAATCTGGTCTTCTAATAGTGAGTGAACCTTAACTTTTGAATTTGGGAAAGACATTTTTAACTTATAAATTTTATTCGGTTTTTGTTACCTTTTTCGTTCATTATTCCTTAACCAAATTCCTGGTGAAAAAAGGAATATTTTGCCGTTACCATACCCCACGTACATACAGAATTGGATTCCTGTATCCTCGTACTGAAATCGTGATTACGGGCGATTTCAATATACACAATTCTGGTTGGCTTCGACATTCTGGGCCGACAACCCCCAAAGGACGGTGTGTCGAGATCTTCCCTGCGGAAATAACTTGACCCAGCTTGTAAATGGGCCCACACGAACACCAAACATTGATAATTATACCGCCAACACCTTGGACTTGTTTTTAGCTCCTCACACTGACAAGTATACTGTTGATGTGCTTTCCGCTCTAGGCTAGTCGTATTGCAATACAAGAAAGCCAATTGGATCGGACTCAACACCTTTTTAGGAACCTTAACTGTTCGTGATAACGACGTGGATGCCGCTGCTGATATGGCCACAGACACTATTCACTTTGGAATGAGATTCATTAACCCTCATCGTATGAAGAGTATCAAACCAAAATGAAAGGCGTGGTACGACTCAAGCTTTAAAGAGCCTGTCAGGGTTTGAGGAAAGTTGTTTAGGTCACACAAGACCAACCCGATAGAGGAAAACCAAAAAAGTTCAAACGAGCTAGGAATGACTGCAACGTCTTAATCGTGTGGAATTCCAATGCGACCAAAAACTGAGGCAAAAAATACTACATTTTTGGTCGATTCTGCTTCATCCTACATCCCAACGCTCATTTGGGATGATATTTTAGCTGTCAGCTCTAAGGACAAGACCAATCTGCTTGCTGCACGCTTTGCAGCTAGCTCAACACTTTCAGATCGTGCCTCGTCTCCGCCTACAATTGAGTGCATCGAATCTCCAATGGACAAATCTACTTTCGCACTTAAGCATTGATTCCCACTAGATCACCGAAATCAAGCAGTGTTGAGCGCGGTAAGTACCTAGACGGAGGACCACATGTGAACTCGGTACCCCGCGTGCTGTTGACAAAAACGCCAAATGGGCATAGCCCCCCGGCGTAAAATCCCGGATTTTACAAATTCAGTATATCTTTTCTTCTTCTGCTCTTCCTCGCTGGTAAAACTACTGTGTAAACTCCCTCATCAATCCTACTCTTTATGATTCTTCCCGAGAAGACAGAAAACAGCATTTTTGCAGCCGGTCTCTAAACAAGGCAAATCTTATTCTCTCTCCTCCTACAAACCCATTGCACTTTTGTCCCTTCTTTCCAAGATTATGGAGACGCTGCTGAAATATCTCAAAACACAAAAACTTCCAAATGTCCGGCGGTACATTTTTCGTAGAGATAGGTCCACTGGTGATTTGATGGCATGTCTCACCGAAAAGTGTAACCGAGGGTTACATCAATCCGGCGAAAGCAAAATAGTTACACTTGATATTTCTAAGGCATTTGACGGAATCTGGAATGAGGCTCTTTTGTCGAAAATGCGTGCATTTGGGATCGATGACTCTCTTCTTCAGTAGATTAGAGATTACCTTTCAGAACGTTCAATTCAAGTTGTCTAGGATGGCTTCAAGTCAGACATTCACGAAATAAATGCT
This sequence comes from Volucella bombylans, assembly GCA_949129095.1. Classification (NCBI taxonomy): domain Eukaryota; kingdom Metazoa; phylum Arthropoda; class Insecta; order Diptera; family Syrphidae; genus Volucella; species Volucella bombylans. The sequence goes on from OX422144.1 coordinate 97,383,411, forward strand.
AAGGGCTTTGACACTCCTCCTACACTCTTTTTAATTTTCATTAATGATCTCTTTTCTGCTACTTCTAATAAAATATATTCGTTTACTGATGACAGTACTCTCTGCTTTTCATATTCGTTCCCAGACTCATATTCATGCTCTTCGGCTGTAGAACGGGCATAGCAGCGTATGTTAAGTTCATTAAATTCCGATATAAAGAGCATAACCATTTGGGGAACAATAAACAGAATGGAATTTAAAGCTGTTTGCTATAGTTAAGTCGATATTTAAATACACAGCTATTATCCCTGAATGTAAGTGCCCATCGTTGAAACTGAAAAACTTTCCATTCTCGGTATGTGTGTCAATGACAACTTTCGTTGGAATGACTACATATTCGATGTCACCAAAAATGCTGCAAATTGTGTAGGTTTACTCAAGTGATGTAAGAAATACTTTTCCCCTTCCGATCTGGCCTCAATATATAAAGCATTTGTCTACCCAAAACTGGAGTACAATGCACACATCTGGTCAGGTGCGCCTAAAGCATATCTGCCCCTGCTAGATAGGATTCAAACCCGTGCGATAAACTCATAGGAAATACTAATATAACTCAGACACGGACACACTCGAACACCGACGTAATATTTCGTTTATCTCTGTATTCTATCACTATTTCAACCACCAGTGCTCCATAGAAATTGACAGTAGCATTCCGCTTCTTCAAACTTTTAACCGTAACATCCGTCTTGCTACGACACACACACAGCACACCCTCAAGCCCACTTTCAAACGTACTCTAATATATCGTGATTCATTCCTAAGCCGTACAACTCGCTTATGAATACCCTGCCAAGCTCTCTATTTCCTGGTCATTATAACTTGCAATCATTTAAGACCAGTGTACATCGATGCCTCAGGTTTCTTGTGTGTAAACATTTGAAGGGTATAATAACCCCTTGAGTACGCGCTTATAATAAAAAAAGACAAAAAACACATAAGTCTTTCACTTATCATGCCGGTCTCTTTAAAAAAATTACCAAAAATTCTCTATAACTAAAAACCAATGTCCACACATGACACCTGTTTGACAGGTAATGCTATATGACTGGCACAAAAAAATGGCGCAGAATTCAAAGTAGGCGATCTTCAGAAGGCACCCAAATGTCAAAATGTCGTCAATAGAACTAACGTATCCTATCAGTCGCGAGACGGCAATTTATCGGATATTGTGTTCCATAGATATGTATATGTAACCCCCATATCTACACCATTTCACTTATTTCACAAATAAACACTGGGTTTTTTTTCAAATTTTAAAATAGGCCATCTTAATGAGATACCCTTTATATACTCATTTAAATTGTAAATTTGTTGTCATCCCTGTGTTGTTATCACTTTTGCCTTCTTTTCTCTTTCTATTTCTATTTTGTTTTTCTGCTTTTATTTTTGTTCTTGTGTGAGAGTTTTGCACTTTTTCTCTATATCGTATAATGTGTGCTGCAAGTTTTTCTTTTAATGGTCGGCACAGTCTGAATGAAACATCGACCAACAATATGGCGAATGTTATCTCGAAATATCATGAGGGACTTAAGATTTGTTATTTAAATGCACGTAGCCTGAACAATTGTAAATTAGATTATTTAGAGTACTTGTTTTTCCAGTGCCTGTGTTGGTGTTATTTGTGTGAGTGAAGCCTGGTTAAAGCCTCTACCTGACTCGGTCCATAAAACTTCACACTATGAGATATTTAGAAATGACAACGACACAACAACTGGTGGAGTAGCTAGTTGTTGCAAATCAGAACTAAAATGTGGCATTATTATTGAATCCTGTGGTAATTGGTAAAGAATACATCATTGTAGAAATACGTGACTCTAATATCAAATCTATTGCTTCCTGTACCTACAGCTATAATCGAAACTGCTCCTCTGCTCCTTTGTTTTCTACTTTATTTCACATACACACATATATGCTATTTACAAACATACCTATAATAATCTGATAATCTGTGGTGACTTTAATGCAGATTTTCTAAGAAGTGATTCTCGTATCTTTCACATGAAAAATCAAGTTTCCTTTGTAGGACTTAATATTGTTAATATAACATATCCAACAAGATTCGCTCGCAATCAACCCAGTCTGCTTGTTCATATAATTATTACGGATCAGAAAATCCACCGATAATCTTAATAATTGACCAAATATCTTTTGATTCTGTTTCTGACGACGATTTTCTTTTGTACGTATAACGTCATTCTATTTAGATTTTAAATCCATAGAGTTAAATGCGGAAAACGGAGTTAAATGTCCGTTAAAAAACGGACTCCTTTATTCTTAAAGATTTTAAATCCATAGAGTTAAATGCGCTTTATAATACCATAACATTAGCTCTATGGGAACAATGTCGTTTAATTGCTGACCTAAATACAAAAGTTAATTGCTTCCAATCAAATCTTTCAACATTATATGATCAGTTTGTACGGAGCAATACAGTTCGAATACAAAACTAGGATTGCTGATGTTGTAAGTTCTATCAAAAAACCTAACTAATTGTATTATAATTGTAGGTGGATGCACCGACCAAAAGATTCAAACGCGACTGCATACAAGGCTGCTCGAACTTCTTCAATCTCAATCTGCCGCAAAATTACTATGCCTCAAAGAGTAACAACTCCCTGCCCGCTAGAAAACTTCGGAGTAATCTGCGAAAGATTTATGTCCCGAGCAACAATAGTGAATTTAATTCTAATTCGGATCCACATGAATAATTTTTTTCCTGAAAGATGTCTCTGAGGTTGGTGATATTGATCTCAAGGCAGTGTACTTACTTGCCATATTTAGAAGATTGTATTATAGCCACTGAAGACGGGATTTTCGACCATGCAAATGCTATAAAGTCCAACTGCACAGGAGAGGTCTGTGTACTAATACATATGCGTTGTTAAACTTCTTCTGCCACATATTGTATTACCATATACCTCGCCCCTGCGATCAACTGGTGCATCATGGTATCAACTTTCCCACAGTCCTGGAAGATCAAAAGGATTTTGCCAATTGCAAAACAAAAATCCAACTTGCCTTTGTGACTACCTATTAGCATCATTCCCTGTCTTCGACACATATAGTATAGTTAATATATATGTACATACAGTCTATTTATTATTTATGTATGCATATAGTCTACTAAGTTCTCATCAGTCTGACTTTATTAAACTATAGCTGTTACACGGGTATGGTCAATTTAGTAGAAGAAATAACACCAGATTTTGATGGGAGTTATATAATGTTAATCTGTTTCTTTGACACAAAGGCTTTCGATACAGTAAAGAACAAAATTCTTTGATGGAAACTGAATAACTTACTTAGTGATAGGACTGTTAAATTAATTGATAATTACCTCTCTGAGAGATTGCCAATTGAGAGATTTCAAATAGAAATCAGTCTTCTCTAAAAACAACTTCACATGGAGTGGCACAGGGGTCAATCAGCCACATGTAATTCGTATATTCCACAAACGATTTTAGTTGAACATCTTTTTTTTGGCTATGTATATACCTATAATCCCTAAGCATGTGTTAAGTTATTAGAAAAATGGAACAGAGAGAGAAAGAAAGATGTATAAGCTCAGTGGTTATTTCGCTCCATGAGTGGCATACAACATTTAAAGGGAAGACTAAATTCTTAGTGGAAGTTGGATTGTTGTTGATTTCTAGTCAGCTACTTATCTCATTTGATAAAATGAATGCCTTTTAGGCGCAGCTGGGATTCGAACACCGAACCTTCCGATTTGGAAGCCAGTCCACTACCACTTGAGCAACCCGATATATGGCTTTCAGATAATAAAATATAAATTGCGGAGTATGTTCCAAGTCTCAGATTTGTAATAAATCGTTAGTTGTATGGTTACAATCACTCTAACACAGTCAATGGTCAGATATGTGGATGTCTTCGGAAACTACGGCTAACTGTGTACAATACTTTATACCACTTGAAACGGGTCAAAAGTTGGTAATAACTTTCATTCTAGCTCTCATTAGATATGCAGATGTCGTCTACTGCGCTCTCGACTCACTATCTCAACGTAAACCAAAAGTTGCGTTTAATGATTCAGTGCGGTACGTGTATGGTCTTCGTAGGTCTGACCACATTTCTTTGTACTGCCAAAGGCTTTTACTCTACAAATCTATATCAATAGCAGAAATTGTGTAAACAAACTTAGTTTTACTAGTTCCTCCAGAACTTGAATATAAATGATTTCACTCTATTTTCAATGCCATAATTCTTCTCTGTCTGTTTTTTATCCATGCTCTTAGACTGCGGAATATTCATCCCCCGCGTATTGAATCAATTTCCTTTTGTTCCACATGTAAATGTTGTTGTGATTATAATAACAAAAAAAATTATATTTTAAAATCTGTCAAATACAAAACAAGAAAACATACTAGTTCGTAAAATGCGCCTTTTTAAATCGGTAAAAGAACGTTAAGCTCGAAAATTTTTGTCTTAATTTAAAATTAATTGAAAATTCCTAACATTAAAAGGATGCCGATTAGAAGAACGAAAAAGACTCTTATGTAAACCTACATTTTGTTTAGTCATTTTAATTCATTACTTACTGTGACTTAAATAAAATTCAAATGCATTCATTTCGAAAACGTTTCATTCTAAGTTGGACCAGTAGAAAGATTCTAGAAAATTATCATTCTCTCTTTGAATTGAAATTAAATGAATTCTAATCAATTGCAAAAGAAAATTTACATGCCACTTCAACAAAGAGTCAACGCATCCCAAGTTAGAAATTTCTATACAGATAGATACTCGTACATATGTACGCATCTAAGGCCCTACAACAAGACCATAAGAGGAAAACTCAATGCAAAGTGTAAAGCTTAAAAACAGACACCAAGACCATATGAGTAATTAAAATATTCAAATGTAAAAGTGACCGTAACACTATTTCAAATTAAATTATTCTCATGCGGTTCATTCGTTTCTGCCCAGCATTAGCAAAAGCACCAACAGCAGGGGGTGGTTCAGACATTAGTTGATACCGGAGATAGTCGTAATAGTTAGGTGCCCCGTTGCCTCTTTGAAATTCATTTTACCATACTGTGTGTGAAGGGAGAGAGTATATGGAATAGGGTAGTTATGTTATTATTCAAACTGCATCCCCTTTGAAAGCTTCCCAAGGGATTCTCCATCCACTTCTCCGTACGAGTGCTTAATGTTCCATTGTATTCAGCTCAAAAAACACTCCTTCGTTCGGTAAGTGTTCTCGGTGTGGGTTTTTCTATAACTCTATGTGTGAGTGTAATGTAATGTAACACATTCTGGCACACACCGGAATCCTTCAACACGCTCCCTACCCTAACCTGTACCGCAGATAAATTAGGCATAACACATTGGAGCATGTGTTGATATAATAGGAACTCCATTTCAATGAAAAGGGCCCTATACAGATGAGTTCTATACAGATCGTTCTATATTAACCAATGTAACATAGATATGTAGATCCTTGCTTTAAGACACACATTGGAGAGCTAGTGTAATGATGATGAAGGTCCCCTTTCGCCAGTTGCTCAGAAATGTTGAGCTGAAAATTTTTAGATATTCTTGTGGAATTTCATTTTTAATTTTTCAAATGTTCACCACCGCCAGAAGGGATTTTCACCAACTCACACTTCAACACAATGTTCAAAGCCCCGTCTCTATATCTTTGACGTCGAGAGTTGATGCCTGAATAGATTCAAACAAGCCTTCAGAGAGCGGGTCGATTTCAGAACTCCTGCCAGGGAAGCCAGTTTTGTGTATCTGTTTTCTTATTTTTTTCTATTATGCTGGTTGGGTACCTATAATTACATTAACCAAACATTAGTTAATCATGCTTCTGAGTTTCCTGAGCCGGGGAGTACTTAAAGAGGATGTGGGTATTCTATAAAAGTTCAGCATTGTCCTATGGGGCTTCAGTTCAGCGAGCTGGTTACAAAATATGGTGAGACATTCCTTTAAACAAAAAAAAACACAACAACAAACTTTCCATCCATAGAATCGAAAAGGTGTCTGTAGTACTCGCAGAACGTTAAAAGCAAGTGCGGCTGGTCTAATTTAAACTTTATTATTTGTTCCTTTTACCCCTAATGAGGAGCGAAAATTAGGGGAAAGCGGTTTGTTGAAGTTAAATTAATGAGAACAAAGTTTGTTTTGTCCACAACAACAGAGGACCTTCTTTTTTGTTGCTCTCCCTTTATTACAAGTCAACTTGGGAGATATTTTCAACCCAAAAGTCACTTAGGTCTCGTCTTTGTGATTTCAATAGAAAACACCGTGCGGGTAATAAAATTGTTGTCCTCGAATAATTACAACCGAGGTGGCGACGTTTTACAATTGGCTGCCGCCCCTCTTCGGATGGGATAATGTTTTTAATAAATGAAGTTCATGACATTGGTTTCGTGTTCGAAATTTGTCAGGTGAAAGCCATTAAGTTTGGTGTTATGACGAACAACTGGGGATCAAACTTGGTCATTGGGTATTGTTTAATAGATTCTGAGAGCTTATGGAGAGTCCAAACCCTTGTCCTTTGTCTGCTACGGACACGTTCTCGCTTATGACTACGACATTTTAAACTTCACCATCATATTATTTCAGGAGTTTTATTTTATTTCTAATTAATGATCACCAAAAGTTTGTGGTGATTGAGCTCAAGGATTAAATATCATAATTCGTAAGTCCACACATTGTAAGCCCTTAATTCTCTATAAAAGAAATCAGTAAGCCTAGTGGAGGCATGTGGGGTGCGGAACTCTGTCACGAATACGAAGCAAGTCTGCATTTCGATATATTAAGCCTATTCATAAGGACTACAGGTCTTCATTACAATGAACAGTACAAATTTAGGCCAGTTAATCCAAAGATACTTAATATACGAGTATTAATATCTGCTTCAGATACTGCACTCAAAACAAAAGTATAATATTTTCGTAATGAATTTTCTGATTATTCGGGGGCATTTGCTGCTCAATACCGCTATCTTATAAAGCAGAGAACAGCAGTAGGAACGGTGAGAAAAAAGCCAACATGTATTCTTGTTTTACCAAACAACAGGCTATGAAATACTTCACTTAAACCTTAAATGCATATACCAACTAAAACTTGTTTTGTAGATAGGATCCTCCACAATGTTATGTGTGAATTTCTTAATTCGTTTGATGTTTTACATCCAACGAATCGGTAAGTATCAGAGTGGCTTTCAAGCCGCCAAAGCGACCAAATTTCAGGAATCCTGGACAATGTAAGACAGCATACACTTCATATATCTCTACCAGGCGGTGGCCGAATTCATATTCCCTTGCCTGGATAGCAAGAAGTATTCTTATCAGGTGACAGACAAATCTTTTTATGAAATGAGTTATGAGCTAAGATGAGGGGATTGAGTTCTAGCTAGAGAGACCTGTTGATTGAAGCCCAGGTTCACACTGGACTGTAGTGCCACCTAAGTATATATTCGAGGATACTCGGACATATCGAAAAATTCCACCACGGGTTTTCAATCCCAATCATCAGGTGCAAGATAACCAGAAATAGTAAATCATTCTTTAAAAGACCAAGCAATCACGGATACACGGTAGCTTGTCTGTCAGATTGGAAGGAGCATTTCCGGGGCCAAATAAAGTGGAAAACTGTACTGGTACTCCTCCGAGTCTGTTGAGTAAATAAATGAGTAAATCACTTGCCTTCTAGGCCCCCATTTATTTGGCTTAATATTCGTTTAATTCCTAGTTTAGGACTAAAAAATTAATAAAAAGACTTCAGAGCTAGGAACCAAGGGAATGGTGGAGGAGATGAAGTTTGAGACGAGAAGTGCTCAGGTTGAAATCAAAATCGGAGAGGTTTGAGTTGACCACTCGGAGTATATGGGAGATTGGTTCGTTTAAACAATAAGAGGTAGACAGGTAGATAGAAGAGAATTACGTGGGTGCAACGTAAATGCGCAGTCGATGAAAGATGAAAGAAAGCTATGTTTCTATGATACGAGGGTGGGTCAATAAGTCCGTGACTTTTTGAATTTCTGACCTCTTTACTGAAACAGCAATACTGCTCCTGTCAACAGGCATCTGTCAGTTGACTCCTGTCAAAATTTAAACTTGCTGCGTCAGTTAGTTTGTGTTTGACAGCTATTTTTATCAGACTACTCACTAATGGAATGAAAATGGAAAAAAGTGAATTTCGTGTGCTTCACTTCACAGGAAGGTTTGGCGTTGTTTAATCGCAATATGGAGGAGTTTTTGCTCCGTTTTGTAACCGTGGACGAAACATGGATCCATCACAACACACCAGAGAACAAACAACAGTCAAAACAGTTGGTTTCTAAGGGTGAATCGGCGCCAAAGAAGGCCAAGGTGGGTTTGTCAGCCAATAAAGTTATGGCGACTGTTTTTTGGGATGCACGCGGGATAATCCACATTGACTACCTTCAAAAGGGAAGAACAATCAATGGGGAATATTATGCCAACTTATTGGACCGATTCAATGAAAAAAAACCGACCTCATTTGGCCAAGAAAAAAGTTCTTTTCCACCAAGCCAATGCAAGGGTGCACACATGTGCAGTTGCCATGGCAAAAATCCATGAATTGGGCTATGAATTGCTCCCTCATCCACCCTATTCTCCAGATTTGGCTCCGAGCGACTACTTTTTGTCCCCAAACCTGAAGAAATGGCTTGGTGGAAAAAGATTTGACTCCAATGATGAAGTCATCTCGCAAACAAAGGCCTATTTTGAGGACCTCGACAAATCATTTTTTTTGGAAGGGATAACAAAATTGGAGAAGCGTTGGACAAAGTGTATAGAGCTCAAGGGAGACTACGTTGAAAAATAAAATTATTTTTTTATCAAAAAATCTGTGTTTTATTCTAAAAGTCACGGACTTATTGACCCGCCCTCGTATGTTCTCCTAAGAATTTCAAATTGATAAGTTTGAGGAAGTCCTGATGGTAAAATTAAAGGTACGTTCCAAGGCACACCACGGAGAGAAGATCGGACGTTCAATATCCTCTATTCGAGGAGCATGAACTCGGTGAAAAGGGAACCAAGCTTGACTGGCATACTCAAGGAGGGGCGAATAAAGGTAAGATAGAGAGAGTTTGTTACGTACGGGTTGGATAATTCATTGGACCAACTTTTAATAAAGTCAAGTGATGAGTTGGCTTTAAGGATCATCCTATCGGTATGCGAATGGAAAATAAGCTCCCTATCGAATAATATGCCACAATCATGAAAACATTGAACCACAGAGAAAATACAGTCGGGGAGGAGACAGGCTGCATTTACGTCAGAAGATATTAAGTTCTAAGCAATTTTCGAGGTACCTGAGTGAGTTGGTCTTCGAGGTCTTCTTGAAGGAGGGCAGAGTAATGGGGAGAAAAAAAATTTTCAACAAATTTTGTATCGTCAGCGTAGTGGAAGGGGGAAGGAGTGTTTAGTGACCCTGTCAAGACCCTTAATAGGAAGAATGACGAGAAGGGGACCAAATTGGCTGCCTGGCGGAACCCCAGAGGAGACTAGGAAAGGAACTGCAAGGGCGAATCTAAGCCGAATATTATAATATCGGTTTAGGAGGTAAGTAAATATCTATTTCAATAAAAGAAGTTCAAAGCCGAGAGCAGGCAATTTAAAGATGATCAATTGATGGGATATATTTTTAAGGGATTTGTAACGTCAATTTTCTAAGGCTGGAAGGGCAAAAGATACGAATTCCACTAGATTTATGGTAGTTAATCTGCCTTTAAGAAAACCATGTTGTCTAGATGAAATAAAAATCCTAGACCATATAAAATGCTTACAAAGAGTTTAGATATATGAGAGAGTTTAGCAATGGGGCAGTAATTGGTAACATCATTCCTTGACCCCTTTTTGTGTATCGGGATTATAAAAGAAGGCTTCCAAATCTGAAGAAATTCCCCCTGTGATAGACGAAATAAGTAGGAAACGGGAAAAGAAAAGTTGGAATATAATTTTTTAGGAAAAATGGCAGGAGACCATCGGGACCGGTAGAAACTTAACTTTAAGTTTTTCTTTAACTTTTTCTCAATAACAGAAGGATCGAAATTTTGAGAGAGAAATGGACCAACGGAAAATGTTGGTATGTCAATGAAGTAAGAGGAATCTGGTACGAAGGAGTTGTTGACAAATGATTGTTTAAAAAATGTAGCAAAAAAGTTGGCGATGGTAGAAGGATCACTTAAAGATTCGTTTTCGAAAGAGAGAGAGGAAGATAACCGTCGGTCTTACTTTTGCAATTGACAAATTGAGAAAAAGGGACTTGGTGTCTTTCATAAGATCGGTTTGCGCACTATTAGGCAGCGTTGATAGCGAGAGTAGTAGAGTTCGATAAAATGAAGCTGTGTACCTAGATAGTTTGAATAGTCGAAAGAAGAGTAGTAGCGAAGGAACACCGTCTATAGCTTGTTTCTTTTGTTTCGCAGCGAGCGGAGTCTACTATTATACAAAGGAAGGGATGTATAAGATATTTTATAGCGGAAGTGCCATATTTCCGCTGGGCAAATGGATGAGAATATTTCACTGTAAAATCGGCGGGAAATAGATTGGTCAGTTCGGAAGTAACCCTACGTAAATTGATTTTAACTTCGTGAAAATTGTAAGAAGGGAAGGCGACTGTAGGGGAGAATGGTGGAAAAATGAAAGAGGAAGTGGAGTATGAAAGATATAAATTGTCTAAAGTGATAGGGGACAAACGATACTGATGAGTTAATGGGTTCAGTTGTGAAAATAAGGTCTAATTACTTTTGAATCTACATAGTTGGAAACGCAACTAACTTGGCCTAGACTAGAGTCTGTTAACAAAACTAAGATGAGATATTCCTTAGTACAAATGGGATTAGAAGCGATCGAAAAAGATATGTTCAGTTGAGGCAGATTAAAATCGTCGATGATAATGATATCATCAAGGGAGTCCAATAAGTCAATCGAATTTTCAATTGCAAGTTTGTAGGATTCTATAGGTAGGGCCGGAAGAATGTAACAACATATAATGTACAAGGATCTACGAGTGCTATTTTAATGTTGGTGTTATTTTAGCTGACACAAAGTCTAACTTAGAAGACGACGAAGTGGTACCGAGATGGGGGTCGAAGCTGTTGTGAATTCCATGACTTATTTAATTTCGAGGCAGAACCTCAGTTCATTTCACAGTTAAAATACAGTTAAAATATTCATTTGCTTCTAGAATTTGGGGTTTTTGAATACATTTAACTACGTACCACTAATACAGGGGAAGTCCTTCTATACAACTTTCTAGGCATTTCTGCAGAAAACAATATAGAACTGGTACTTCTGCGAAAAGCACTAAATTCGAGTTTGGTGATCGGTAATGTATTAGGCTATCTTTGTTCGCAGTAGCTACAGTCATTCATTCGGAATAACACTGCACGAAATTGTTCTTGACACTTTTTGAGTAAACGTTCCAGATATGCTCTATGCGAACCGCAACCGTAGAGGTGCTTGCTTCCTAAAGCTATTTGCAGACCTCGACCAAAAAATTCACAACACTGTTGCACCAAAGCATATGGAGAATGGAGAGAAGATTTTTCCGATACTATTGAAGGACCATAACATTTAAAATTCCGCCGCTGGAGAAGGTGAACCGGGAAACCTTGTCACTAATTTCGTAAAAGATGTTCCAATCATTAGGGTTCAATATGCCAGCATAGTTTTTGGGATAAATGCGAATCTCGAAGACTACCAACGATTATTTATTAACAATGTTAAGGATCGTTTCGCTGTTTCCACATAGTTCATTTTACTTTACAGCAACCAACGGCATGATCATGTAGCTTTCTGTCAACGAAGCAACGTCCTTCGCGCAGTCAGCGCAATTCTGTTCAGACGCAAGAAAGAATCCCTTCTAGTAAGACTTATAATTTAGGGTAGAATAAAATATTTTGTTTCAAGGAGCACCTATATTTTAGATAGAAATATGTTTTTCTATCTTGTATACAGCAAAACTAACAATAATGTCTGTCAACAGACCCACTTCGAACAACAAAGAAATACTGCATTAGTTGACCTTGGATCTGTACAATCTTTCAATAATGAGGATCTGGCCACAGTTAGTTTGTCTAACTCCCCTTATACCACGAAAAGCAGGTCAAATTGGTGGCGGTCAAGACTTATCGTAGATTGCTTTTGAAGCACTTCAAGTGTGCACTCCATTAAAGACTTTGGAGGCTTTTATTTAAATATTTGTGTTGGAGTACCTAAAAGAATATCATCGACGAAAATATTCTAAAGCCTGTACAATCTACATCAAGTTGCCATATATGAACATTCGTTCTTAAGAACTTATCTTAAAGTAAAATTCCTTATTAAATCAATCACTACGTCTCCTTCAATGTAAACTTTCCTACTTTAAGGGTCTATTCAGTTAATGCCACATGGGAGCATTGTCAACTGAAACACAAGCGTATCAATATAACTTACCCCCAAATGAAAGTTTTCATATCATAAAACGAACACACAGGATAACGACGAACAGACAGAGGGAACGAAAGCTATAAGGAAACAAGACGAAAAAAGAAGAAAACAAAAATACAAACATCCTTCCTTCCAGAGGGAGGTTCGTGATCTGTTTGTAATATTGTTGAAGTTAAAATGCTGCTTCAGCTATTAGACTCCGTTTAATGTTTGACCAACCCAACCTACTCCCACTTGAAGCTTTTGTAGGCTCTCTCTTGTCCTACAAGGATACCTGAAGGACTGTTTTCCGAACAATTTTCCTATTTTTGGTATTTATACAAAAAGATGACCAACAGACGAAGGCCACATCTACAAATAAAAAAAGCAAAACGAACACGTACGAAACGTATGCACATAGAGATGATTGTTTTTATATTCTCCTAAGGATATGCCCTTGAGAAAGAGAAAATACACTTTTGCCCCCTTATCGTATTTCCGTTGGCTATGTTGAGGCGACAAAAATGCTTTAGTGTATCTGTATCACCTCCACTGATTTTTGGTCTCCCTTCCTAGTGTTACTGAATTTTACTTCAACGCTCAGATATTCAGAACCAGATAGCGTTGTGCAATAACCCATTGGAATGGCGCTGGGCTGGACACTGCTAGATACACAAAATAGGTTAAATTCCAGAGAGCGCATAAAAATATAAATAAATATAAATTATATATTTTGTACGTTTATTATTATTCCTTTCGCTATAGGAGGAGACTATAGCTTCTTATTTTTTTATGGTCCAGATCGCGTAACCTCCCACATATGGAGACATGCAGTTCATTTGAAAGCTTTGCCTTAACGGGAGTCTCGTAAAATTGAAGGATTTCTTCCTGGAAAAATCTCATGCATGATAACGCACAAGGAAATAGGCAAAGCACTCTAATATTAGGAGGGATATTGAAATATAGTCAGATACAAGTACAACTGAGCTTAGTCTTCCACCCATTGTAAATGGAAGTAAATGGATAACATGTGAAATGGCCCAGAAATCTTGGATGGGTCAGTTTCAGCTTAAGGTGCAGTTGCTCGTTTGTTTATCCTTAAGATGGTCGTTACCGTTGAGGAACAATTTTATGACTGCCTAGAGAGTTTATTCATTTCGGGTGGTTTAATGTGGAACAAATATCGTTTGATGAATTGTTGTTTTTGTAGGTTTATTTTCATTATTTTTTTGTTCTCCTTCCGAGCGGAATTAAATCCAAGCACGACTACATTAATGGATTGATGAACTCCACAAACAGAGGTGTTTCTACGGATATGTACGTACATATATATGTAAGCTGGAGTCTATTTCTTTTTCTGCAAAGCCATGTATATTTTCCTCATTTATTTGTAAGCAAATTTGAAAGAAAGATAGAAAAAAGAAAAATAATATGCTGAACTCGTAAGCAGCAATTTCGACTTGGTTTCCAAGTGCCAAAACACGCAGAAATATATTTTTGAATATTTATGAAAGACTTTAGGGTTTTCGTCAAATATGATTTCTCGTTTGCCTTCGGAAGTACATTTCATTTTAAGCGATCCGCCTTTTTGATTAAAATTCTGCTGGTTTTCTTGAGTATTCAAAGTCCGCAGGAGAACGTGTTGGAATTGAGAATTCTGATTGAAGGACCATCATTTTCATTTGGGTATAACAGTATATAAAAGTGAAATGATAACGCATTGGAATTCGGGGAGTTATGAATCTTCAAATAGGTCAGTTTGGTAAAAATAAACAAGTTAAAATAAAAATCTTCACGCCAACTCTTTAAGTCGAAACACTGCTGTTAAACCTACGATAATTTAATCATTTTTCAGCTGCAAAATGAATCGTATATTTCTGCGGAGTTATTTACATAAATGAGGGCTGTGTTGCACTTGATATAAACCCTTTGGATTACTTATCACTTGAATAGAGCTAGTAGTATGAACCTTCAGGCTGTAATAAAGTTCTTTCACCACCTAAGGTGCTAGTAATAGTGTGACACTCACCACATTAGAACCTAGTACTTTCGGCCTGATACAAAAGTAAACAGGATAATAACATGCCCAGGAGAACCTTCAGTTTTGTCATCGATCGTACACTAAGCATCATAGCAAGGGAAGTTTCTTACTCGTATTTCTAGTATAATAAGGTGTTTACTAGAAGCAAGGCTGCTTAATTGGATGCAAGTAAGTACGATGAAAGATTTACCATTTGGTATCTCGATTTATCTTCCAATTGTCAATCGAAGAGAGAGAAACTAGGCAATCCAAATGCAGATTCTAAAAAGTTCTACTGTAAACCTTGTCGTACTAAACAGTGCTGGGTCTGTAAATTTTAACACTGCAGCAATATCTCGCATTATTAAATTCTGCTTTGGAATTGACAACTGAGTAGAGCACAGCCTTCAGTTCAACTTGGGTGCCAGATACTAAACAAACATTTTGGATTGGAAAACAAACATAGTTTGTACCCTGGAACGTTTGAAGAACAAATGCCCATCGGCGGGTAAGCCCACAATTCCTCAGTTCCATGCATTCCACCACGAAAACGAATCATGGGAAAGCATTTTCAACTTTTCCAACTACAACAGTATTTCACCGCAAACTCTTTGGAAGATGGCAACTTAAAAAAAGCCAACGATTTGCTAAAAAAAAGTTGGTAGGCACAGAAGATGTAAGTAGGCTCACATTCAAATACCTTTCTATGTAACTAACCAAACATTTCGAATCCCAACTGCACGTCCTTGGTTCGAGCTGTTGAAACAAAATGTGATGTGCGGATTTAAAAGTCCTTGTAATATACATCATATGCGGATACCATGATAAGAGACATGATCGTATTTTATACTCTTCACGACGCTGCTACTATTGCTGCAACGCTAAAGAAAAATCCATCATTGTAAAAAATTGAGGAATTGACCACAGCTTACGAATCAACACAGCACGCATCAAATATATTGAAGGTGCCGGTTAAAGGTTTATTCAATGTAAGTGCACAGTGGGAAACCAAAACACAAACTTTGCCCATTTTAGTTTGTAATATTGAGCGAGGCGCAAACATAATGAGTTTGGATTGGTTCCAAGCATTTGTTTTACAACTTCGAGTTCAGTCTTACAAATTGGATCTGCTTCTAAGGAGCAGCATTTTTCTGATGCAAAATGAAATCAAATTGCCAACATAAATATTTTAAATATCGTCCTGTGTCTTTCACTGAAAAGGAAGGCGTCCGCCTGGAGCTGGAACATTTGCGTAAGTTGAATATTTTACATCCTATCCTCGTCGTCACTTGATATGATCAGAAATAACTTTTTAAATACAGAAATTAGGAAATGAATTCAAGATTTTGAGGATAATGAATGTGTTTAACAATTCTAGGTTCTTCAGTAGTTATATTTTCTCGGGATAAAAGATCCATTTCCAATTAGGTGTTGACAGATATTGACATAATCTTAACTTAATAACAATAATTCCATTGTCTTGATCGCTCTATGGCAGGTTGCGCTGTTCTGTTGAAATAAATCGAAATCCATTTCTGTAATTTGAGGCCAGAAAAAGTTGTTTACCCTTTCACTGTAATGAACGCCGTCCACGGTGTCCGCATTGCCAGCCGCATTCTCGAATGGTCTAATCCCTCCGCTACAATTCTGTTTGTTGACGTAGCCATCAAGTTTGAAATGCGCCTCATCGGAGAAAATGATTTTCTTTGTAAAATCATCATTCAGTTGATATTGTGTCAACTGAATCTGTAAGCATGCAATTGTAAATCTGTAGTCGAAATTCGATGTAAACTGCGAATCGAGGTGGGAGAATTCTGGTCAACACTCTTACTATCTGCTGCTGTGTTTTCATTAGACAAAACTGCACGAACACAGACAGATCTCTTCTAGGTTTGAGCTGACCCAATCGCTTGGAAATTCTCGATTAATCGGAAAACTGTACAACGAGAAGGTGCATTGCGGTGACCGAAAAATCTACGACATTTTCGAATCGTATCCGCAAAAATCTCACCATTTCGGTAGTGGATTTTCACAATTTCTGTGCAATGTGCATATTGTAATTCTCCAAGACTAAATACTAATATTCACACTAATATTCAAACAACAACGCTGTACGACTGATACAAACATAAAATGGCGCAACATGAAAAATTGGCGGTCTCAATAGGAAGCCTTTTCGAATCATTGCTTCGAACACAAAAAGTCATAGAACCTCCACCGCGAGCTGTATTAGAGAAGTCTTCTTAGGCGAAAGAGGCAGCAGCCCAGAATTCGAATACTCCTCAATGAACGTGCAGCAAGGACAGTTTTTCTTACAGTAGAGATAAATGTTTGTTTTTTCATCAAACAACAACTGAAATTGATAAAAACTCACCTATAGTATATGGCTTTAAATAACACACGAAAGAGGCTTTTACTTCTGAAACGTGCAGAAGACAGTACAGAAGACAGCCTGGCAGTAATAGAGGTAGGTTCATACACGTCAGCAGTTCCAACTTAGTACAATCGCAGATCTTTCCTCGTGTATTTTTGAATGCATTCTCTGCCAAGATACATCTTATTACGATAGTCACTTGTTTTGAGTTCAAAAACGTCATGTCAGTGCAAAAAATAATCTTAGATTTGCTTTTTTTAGAGGAAAAAGTTTTTTTTATTTTTATGAAATATTACTTCAAAAGTTCTTACATCTGTTCTCTTAAAAAAAAAAAGCACAAAATTATTCCGCACTAAAATCTTCCAAGTTTTTCTCCAGCCACAATTTAAATGCCTAACTACTCTGCACAAGTATGATGGTACTCGTACGCTAACGTTTATGAACACAAGAGTAGTACAGTTTGACTATGTTAGTTCTGCAGAAAATCTACATTATTGAACGCAACTAAGTAGTTCTTTGTGAATATAACATTTTTGAAAGCACCTTAGGTTTCATGATACAGAAAGAAAAACACTTATCAGAAGTGAAAAGAACGTTAAAGCTGAAGTGCCATGAAAGTCATACGAGAACCTCAGAAGGGACTGACAGATTTATTCCCAGGATTATATAGCTGCAGTGACCCCTGTTTAATATCACAGGAAATAAAACAGTGATTGGGTGACCAGCATGATACACAAGTATAGGCCATGACTGCATGTTGTCATCTGATGTAATTCCAGCTCAACAGAAGATTTGCCAGGAAGAAACTTCTTATATCGCAGAGGAACTATAAGAGAACATTTGCTTTTGAATATACCCATAAGGACATATCATTGTCTTTCTGCAAAAATATTTTATGCAACGACGAATTCAAGTTTAGTTGCCTGGCATCGAATAGACCAGAAAACCAGGAATAGTCAGATCATTAAATATTTTGGTGGGAAGATAATGATGTTGGTATCTATGTCATGACATGGTGGTGGACCTACAATAAAAATTGATTTCATTGTGGATCAGTGCATGCATATAACCATTTAGAGAACAACATAGAGCCATACTGTAATGAAAACATGTATATATCAAGTAAAGGGTTTTCCAATAGGGACTTTTTGAATACTCTTTCACTAATCATCAAACTGTCACTGTCAATTTATTCAGTATACTCAACATTTTCATCATGGTAAAGTACACGAACGAGCAAAGTCTGCAAATTATAAAAATTTTCTGCCGAAATTCGGAATCGGTGAATGCAACTTTAAGAGCGTTAACTCCAATTTTCGGTCGTAATTCTCGCCCTAGTAGACAGGCAATAACAAGTTTAGTGCAAACATTTGAGTCTACATATTTATTGTGTGATGTTGCCGTGTTAGTGAGACAACGGGTTTGTCGAAGTGTCGAAAATATCGCTGCCGTTCAGGCGTCCGTAGCAAGCGATCCAATTCAGTCAATTATACGGCGTTCTCAAGAATTGGGCATCGCTCAGACCACATTATGGCGTATTTTGGGTAAGGATCTTGGTTTACACCCATACAAGATCAAGCTGACTCAAGAATTGAAACCGATGGACCATTTGAAGCGACGTACGTTCTCCGATTGTGTTCTGGAGAAGATGCACCAAGATGATGAATTTCATCGCAAAATCATCTTCAGTGACGAAGCTAATTTTTGGCAAAATATGCGTTATTGATCGGGTGAAAATCCACATGTGCTTCATGAATCACCACTTCATCCATAAAAAATTACTGTTTGGTGCAGTTTGCATGTCGGCGGCGTTATTGGGCCATATTTTTTCGTCGACGATAACGATCGTCACGTTACTGTGAATGGTCAGCGCAATCGCGCCATGATCATCGATTATTTTTGGCCCGAATTGGAAGATATGGACTTGAACGCCATGTGATTTCAACAGAATGATGCCACAAGCCACACAGCACACGCTACAATCGATTTATTGAAGAGTAAGTATGGTGAGCGTGTTATCTCAAGACATGGGCCAGTCGATTGACCGCCTCGTTCGTGCGATTTAATGCCGCTTGACTATTTTCTGTGGGGCTACGTTAAGTCATTGGTTTATGCCAACACGCCGACAACGTTGGAAGAGCTAAGAGCCAACATTGAACGCGAAATAGCGGCCGTTTCGGCCGAAATGTGTGGCCGAGTCGTTGAAAATCGGGTCCAACGAATCGACCGCTGCAAACGTCCCCGCGGTAGCCATATGAACGAAGTCGAGTTCCACTCATATATGTTTTGATTGTACTTCAAGCCGATGATAAAGTTTTTGAAATATCTCAAATGGTTTGCGTTTTATTTAAAGAAAAAGTTGTCAAGTCCTTATTGGAAAACCCTATACCAGCCAAAATTTCGATCTGAATCTAGTAGGGAAGCTGTGAACGATGTGGATCTCATAATGAAGGACTCACATTTAAAGAATGTGGAGGAATTTTTTTTAAAGATTCCTTCAAAAATTTGGGAAGAATCTTGTCTGACAATACGGGGCATTACAAGTATCATAGATTGAGTGCATATCCAAAACGCGTAGCACAGTAGGTATATACGGCTTACCCGAATGTGTCTTCCAATAGCCACCAAGAATCTGCAAAATGGCGCAATATCATATCCCAATGGAAACGGTTTGAATTTATCAATTGTTAATCACCATGCTGAGGCCATCAAGCGTCATCCAGCCAGATTTTGTTTAAGAAGTTGAATCGTGGAAGCTTTAAACAGACTCTCCGAAAATTTCAGAGCAGTACATGCAATCTAGACTAAAGATAGATAGTACAATCTAGACTAAAGATATTTTTCCTACTGAAAACAGATAAGTGGATAAAAATATCTGGAAGCCAGCATTTCGGTTATTTAGAGGAAAGGTTTAGTTGTACAATAAATATTAAGGATCAATGAAGCTTCCCACACGCGACCAATGGAACCAAATATTAAGCAGAAAAGGCAGCATCTGCAGTAGCAAATGTGTCTACAGAAACACCTCGTAGACAGAATATAACATAAGAATTTCACGATTTTTAGATGTACTCGTATGTTTAGTGTTATTTATTTTGCACCAAATGCTTCATTAGACAATATTTCTTCCCACCCTTCAACCAACTTTTTAGTGCTGCCACTAAAACAATTGTTTGGCTTTGACGAAAAAAATAACCCCAAGAGCCTCTTGGACATCATCCCGAGATTTAAAATTTCTTTCATCAAGGTAGTTTTGCAGACTTCGAAACAAGTGGAAATCTGAAGATGCTAAATCTGGAGAATAAGGCGGATACACCATTTTTTCCCAACCGAACTCCTGTAACTGCATACAGATGGCCATAACTATATGAGGGCGAGTGTTAACCTGATGGAATAGAATACCCCTTTGATTAACCAGACCTGGCCAGTTCTTCTCTAGTGCCGCTGGCTGTTGACAATAGACTTCTGCGGTGAAGTCTGGTTGTGAGGCAAGAGCTTGAAATGGATTATACCCTTAGCATCCCATCAAATAGATAGTAACACCTTGAGCTGGTGAACTCCATCTCTGGTATATTGTGCTTGGCTGTCTTCTGGACTAGCCCATTCGTGACAACGTTTAATGTTATTGTAAAAACCCCATTTTTCATTTCCGGTAACGATCCGGTTCAAAAAGGGCTCTGGATGGTGATGCGACAGAAGCGTAATGCAAGCTTTGATTCTTTACTGAAGATTATTTTGCGATAGGTGCAGCTTTATGACTTTTCCAATATTCTTAAGGAATCGATGGATAGTCATATGGCTTATGTAGAATTCCCTTGAGAGTTTTCTTACCGTAACAATGGGATTTCATTCGGTGTTGGACTTTAGGAGCTTATCGTCTACTTTTCTGGCCTAACCTAAGCGTTCTAAATTTCTTGCTGTCGAATTTAGAATTCTTCTTTAACGAGAAGAAAAACTGTATCAGAGGACGGCTTAAGAAACATTAGCTACAACCATAAATAAGAACAAAAAAATTCCGAAAATTTTTGAAAGTTGAATGAACTTTGTTCTACAATATACAAGAGGAAAAGTTTATAGGTACTTATTTCTTTTGTTTAAAATGTTACTTTTGGTATCACGTCTGTCACCCATGTCAGGTT
This sequence comes from Volucella bombylans, assembly GCA_949129095.1. Taxonomy (NCBI): domain Eukaryota; kingdom Metazoa; phylum Arthropoda; class Insecta; order Diptera; family Syrphidae; genus Volucella; species Volucella bombylans. Next base: position 97,404,393 of record OX422144.1, read on the forward strand.
GCAAAAGAGCCATGAAATCAATCGGAGGGGATTTCCTAGATACTTTATGGAGAAATCAAGCGACAATTCCAGAATGTATAGATATGGAGGAAGATAAGGAAGGTAGGAAGTGAATTATCTACTAAATAAGATATAAGATTAGCTTAACTGCTTTATGATTTTTCAAGTCGTGACCTTGTTATACTAACATAAAATTCACTGAATATCATCTTAAAAATTTGTACGGACATTTTACTGAAACGCCTATGGCTTACTGCCTGGGTAGAAGTAAATAATCAATTGTAAACTGCGTTCGGAACAAAATTGTATCACAGTATGGCGAGGATTTATTTCAACAAAGGACAGAAGCCATGGATATTTTTTATAGACTTCAAGGTGGCATTTAATGACATCATTTACAGGAAACTGTTATTTTATAAACATACTCGTAGCGAAGCTGCTTAAGGGTATGCAATGCCTATAAAAGGAAAATACCCGTAGAACCGCAGTATGGTATGGGAAAAATGCGTGAAATTGGTTCGTGTTAATCAAGGATGCCTTGCGAGGTTCCTTTTCTACATGTTTTATAATTTGCAGACACTCAAGGGATTTAAGTGCCCTTAAAATGCTTGCACACAGCGCGGGCGAAGGAATATCAGGGAGTTTGGAAAGAGAGGTACCGATAAACGTTGGTTTTAAATATTTGAAGGTTATAATGATAGGAAATAAAGAGCTGGGCAGGGCATTCCATATAGATATTTTAGAATACGTCCGAAAGTCGGCTTGAGGATAAACTGATGAGCATCCATCGCGAGACGGGTGTTATGGTTGAAGGTTTGAAGGGCCGGAATGCTACTGGTGGTGCTGGTGTTCGACGGTATCCATTGTCTGAGTGATATTGGTATCACCTATGAGTTTTTTCTCATGGTTTTGAATCCTATCCAGCAGGTCCAGAGATGGAGGAAACGCTTGAGAAAACCGAGACATTTCGCAGTATTTCTGGCGACATCAAATATGTGGTCATTCCAACGTTGGTTGTCATTGACACCCATGCCGGGAATGGAATGTTTTTCGGTTTCGACGATGCAACTGCCATTCATGGATAATGGCTGGGTGTTTAAATTTCGCTTTAATGACAGGACACAGCATTGAGTTTTGGAAGCATTAAATTCTACTCTGTTAGTTATCAGAATTTAATGAGCTTAACATGCGCTGCCGTTCCCGTTCTACAGCCGAAGAGCAGGGACGTGAGTCCGATGAGGAATATGAAAAGCAGGGCATACTATCGTTAGCAAAGGAATGTATTGGATTAGAAGTAGCAGACAAGAGATCATTGATGGAAATTAAAATGAGTGTCGGATACAAAACGGAGCCCTAGGGCACATCAGCGTTTATTTTGTGGAAATCAGACTTGGAACCATGCAAGACAACTTGAATTGAACGTCCCGAAAGGTACGAGTAAATTCGAATCCATTAAGGATTACGCTTTTCGGTGAGACATGTTTGCGTATTTCTTCGAATTCGGTTCCAATCCAACACGAGCTGTGATACGAACAATTAAAACCCTTAGTCAAACCGCACAATTCAGTATCGTTATAAATTTATTGATTTTATTTCAATTGTTTTGTACAAAGAACAGTCTTACTCGTTGTTGACGGTCAAATCCAGAAGAACGAATTAAATTTTAAATACATAACATGAGTACTGAGTAATGAGCATGCGATAAAGAGAGTGAATGCACCCGTTAGATTAAACAATATCAAATGAAATTTTATAGCGTTGCATCGAGGCATGAGAAACTGATAATATAAAGCAAATTAGACAATGTTTGGCATATTTCAACAATAATTAATTAATTTTGATTAACGATGCTCCGATTCCAAATACATGGGCTATCAGCGTTTCCATGACTTTGGATAGAAGGGACGTAAATGCAATGGGTCTATAGAAGGAGAGAGAAGAAGATTTGCTTTTGTTAGGGATGGGCTTTATAAATGCTATTTTTCATCTGCTCTGAAATAGTCCTAAAGGGTAGGATTGCTGAAAAAGCTTACGCAGTGGTTTTGCCAGCGTGGAGGATCATCTCTTCAAAAGAAGTGTGTGGACCATTTGGACCAGCGGATTTGTGAATATTAAGATCTTTAAGTGGTTTTGCTATTACATAAGTGCGAGAATGGATTCGTCCTCAAGTATAGGCGAAGACAAAGCACAATCTGAAAGTGTTGAGCTGGCCGCAAAGTATGCAGCAAACAGACTAGCCTTGTCCAAAGAGCTGACAGCTGGAATGCCATTGTAAATGAGCGTGGGGATAAAGGATCTCATTCCAAAGAGAATGGTGTCTGTGATCATATCAGCAACGCTATCCACGTCGTTATCGAGGAAACATAACGGCCAGTTAAAATTTCAAAAGAAGCTGTTAAGTTCGCTCCAAGTGGCTTTTTTGTATTGCCATGTGGCTCTTTTAGGAATCTTTTCTCTAACTGTGTGGTCAGCGTACGTAAAATTAGCTGATATAACACAGTGTTTCGACGAGCCTAGAGGGGATAGTACATTGACCTTGTATTTGTCAGGGTGAGAAGTTAAAAACAAATATTCGTGTGGGCTCATTTACAAGCTAGGTTAAGCTAAGTTAAGTTAAGTTATTTTCAAAACACCGTCCTTCCTCTCCAGAATGTCGTAGCCACTCAGAATTATGAATATTGAAATTGTCCGTAATGACGTTTTTGGATGACCTCAATAGTGGTTTTCCAGGTAGAATCATATTGGATGAATTAAATGTGAAGATTATTTTTAACGTTGATGGTATTGTGATTTTGCGAATAGCACCAAATATGACACAAACGATGGTCAACAAATTGAAGAAGTACCTCACGCTGTTGAGCCTACAAGTCCCTAATAATGGCGTTCTGAAACGTGAAAGATAGATAGATCTGAAAAAATTAAGTCCTGAAGAATGTTAAGCAGTTAGAAACACTCTTTATGTGTCCTCTAAAACGTTTCTATTGGAAAAATTTAAAGAATCAAATAAAGTAATAAACTAAAACTGTAAGGACATACTTTATATAAGAAGCTGTGAGTTCAAAGCTTAATAAAACTGTTGAAAGATCAATATTATGCTATGCAGCACTAGTTTGGGATATTTTCTAGTGAAAAACTGTTCAGATATTCAGTGCCAAAAATATTCAAATTTCCGGGATATAAGCTAATGTACATGCTGCACCGGAAAAAAGGTTATATGTATATATATCAAGGTTACATTATATGTATGTACATATCAAAAGTAATCTCACTTTTGTAACTACTGCCTTCCCTGTACCGTCACCATGCCTTACTTACTTCAAAAACTATTTTTCTCTATGTGGTTTAGGCTAAGCAGACTTTCGGTAAAACCAAATTACTAAATGGCCAAAATTGGAAAACTATGTGAAACTAATTCAAGTCATCACAAAAACACCGGCTGTCGGCAAAAGATACACTATCTAAGCAATATTAAGGGTGCCTAAACATTAACATACATACAAATAATGTAGGACCCCAGAATCTCTCAACCATATTGTCTTATATGAGAAAGATGAAATTGAGCAGAAAGGACCAGGCAACCTCATATCCTCTGGAAAGTGACCTCAACTTTAAATCAACGCGCCCATAATCCCTTAAGCTATGTAAGAAGTAAATTAGCCTTAAAAGTCACTGAAAACTTGCCACCGTACACGCAGAAACCCTTGAAACTTTCCGAAACCCCTTTAATAGCACCAGATTAAGCCACTTTAAGAGAACTTTGATCAACCAATTTCGATGTGCTCGTACACGACTGCCTCGAACGAATTGATTCCGGAGATTAGGGCCATGGCAAGCATTAAAATTCCATGTAATCCGAGTGATAATCCTTTTCTGGCCTAAATGACTTTCAATCCATCTGCCTTGGGGTAGTTACCCTTTTGAGGTTACTTCGCTTGTGTAGGTAATTTTCATTTTTCAATTCTTCCTTCTTTTTTTTTGTGCTCAGCCAATCCTAAGTAGATTCCACCATTCATTACGTCAATCCTCTTTTTTATACGCATCCTCTCTAAAGTGGATTGTACTCATATGCAAACAAACAAATTATACCACATTACTGAAGAGTAAACCTTTGATCCCTATTTCGAAAGGATCTTTAGCAATTCATACATGCACGTGTGTTGGAGATGTTTTCGCTCTTCTGTTCATATGTGACACCGGCAGGCAGAAGTGCAAAACTCATATCAGTAACTGCCAGCTCACCACCCCTTCTAATGGAATTTACAACTGCTGTATGCTACACTGTGTCCCTAAAACTGTTTCAATTTTTTACCCACACACAACCAGGGAAACGACTTTTTTTTTTCGTCATCTTTAATCCTCCGACTATAAATCAAACGCACAGTGGTGTCAGGAAAATATTTTCCTACAAATAATTTTCCGGATAATTTTTTTTATTGCTTTTTTTCCTGATTTCTTAGGAGTCATAGATTTTTGTATTTTTTTCCATTTTTTTAAAATTGTGTTGGTGGAGAAGGGAAAGGATACATTTAGGGTAGCTCCAGTTACTAAATCTCCACAATCGAAGTTGAGATTTTTAATAAAATATAAAAAGAAAAAAATACTAGCGCCCCTTATTTTTCGATTGCAGCAGAAGGATAATGCAATTGGAATTGGAACCATTGGTGTTTAAGCATTTTTTTTTCCTTCAAGCCAAGAAGAGGATGCACTGAACACTGAATAGCTGTAGACTTGTGCCATAAAGAAGTGAACGATTTCACTTGGGAAATGTGCAAAGATAGAAATCAAGAGACTGAGGAATGTGCATAAGTACTCGTATAATCTTTATAGCATAACTCCGCATACGACCTACTCTCTGATGATCAGAACTACTGAAGGACTAGAAGTGTATTCGATGGCTTTGGCTTTTGTATTCGATTTGCCTAGCTTTATAAAGCTGTCAGAAACCATTAAACTGGTTCATTTTTCATCGATGAAAAGTTCAATTCACCTACCGCCAACCACTTTCGAATGGGTATGCGGTTGAGGGGAATGAGGAAAAAATCAATGAAATCTGCTAGATGAACAATTGTAGACAAGAATCGTGGTTCTATTTTATAGTACTTTTAAGTTGATGTATTCGTATATAATGTGAGTTCCGGATTTCGGGTTCGATGGTTTAGGGAATGTGCAAATGTTTTTTTCTGTGTACATGCTGCATTACCGTGAGTAAGCAAATCCTGTTATTTTCTTTATTCAATGACTGTCAATTGGCAATGTCTTTCTAAAATTGGATTTGAAAATGAGGAGGAGATCAGCAGACACGATAACATTTTCGAAATCCGAATCGTTGATATTAGAATCTGTTTCTATTTTATCTACTTCTATTATAAGTACTAGTTATGCTTATTGGAAACTCTTGCAATAACTGAAGTCATCTATCTGCGAAAGGGCAGAGGAATCAACTCTCGGTGAATCTGTTTGCATAACGAAGGATAACTATACCATATACATATGCTTCTAATTTTAAAACGTTCCATCATCGTGTAATACAGGAGGACCCACTTTGTTTTTTAAAGAGAGAAACAAATGTTCGAAATAAATAAGCGGAATTCAAAGGAAGAAGGAATGGTGCCTAAACTACAGTCATGCTTTAAGTTCAGATTTTGTTCTATTCACTGAAACATTGCCTGCCGTCTTCAAAGTTGAACGTACATAATCTTCGTCACCGTATACTGGTCTTTCATATAGTTAAATTTTGTCCCTGATTTTGGGAAGAAAAGTCAATAAAACTACCTCAGAGAATTTATTTGCATTACAATTTTAAATTCCCTTACCAGTAGTGGATCAATATCTACCAAAATATAATGAGCTAAAAAGAGGCTCCCGTTTCAAATCTATAGGCAACGAGGAAGAACGAGAGCATAAAAACGAACAGATATAAGCATAATTGTTCAAAGAGCCGAACCTTGTGGGACACCAGTATTTACTTTCTATAGAGACAGCTCGTTTCTAACTGCCTGCGCGCTCGATAGATATTGGAGGGCGAAATGAAAGAGAAGTTACGACATATATTACGTTTTGAATGTTTACATGTTACAATGGCTGGGAAATAAAGAGCTTTGTAGGGTATTCCAAAAGCGAAATTGGTGTTGTTGTTGAAGGTCTGAATAAGTGGAATGCTACTGGCAATTCCGATGAAGCAATGGTGGCGAAACCGCTTCGTCAGTATTCAAGGGTGTCAGTTGTGGTTGTGGAATATAAGCATCACCTATGAGCTTCATTGCACGGTCTCGAATCTTAACTAGCAAGTACAGAGCGGTCTTAGGAGCACATTGCCAGATGTGGGGATTGCTCTCCAATTTGGGGCAGATGCACGCTTTATATACACTGGCCAGATCAGACGGAGCGAAGTATTTCTTACATCTCTAGAGAGAAGTTAATGTAGTTTTCATTTTCTTTCAAAGTACCTCAGACCTATAAGTCTATCATATTTATTGTGAAAACTCCAGAGCGGCTGAATAGTGTCCATATACGATCTAAAATTGATCCAAAATTTTTGTCTACGGATCTACATGCCTACTATAAAATAAAATCGGTGGGAAACGGCTCTAAATTCACTGACTAGCCATATCGAGCGATCCTTACAATACACAGTGGCCGCCTTTCTGGACGGACATAAAAGGTGCCTTAAACAACATCAACACAACCAAAATTACGAAAGATGTCTTGTCCTGGCTGAAGAAAAACGTGTCATACTTTCACATAATCAGGCCGCTATCAAGTGTCTGGACTCAGTCTCACTGAATTCTAGAACCGCCATTAACTGCCGATCATCTCTTAGGGTGATGGCATAGCAGTTCAACTTTCACCTATGTTGAGTGCCAGGGCACGAGACATATCAGGGAATTGTAGGGCCGACGACCTCACCAATATTAAATCCACTCTACTTATTTTACCGGAAAAGGGTAGTATCAGTATACCAATCGCTACGTGCAAACTAATATTAAAGCTGGATGCTAACAAAAGAACAAACCTTAGGTGGACTGATGTATCAACATGTCTAGTTACTAAACAGATCTAACCAAAGCTGGATCTGAATCGCTCTAAGTTTGATCTTTCAAAATAGGAAATATCTTAGCGTTGTCATAGGTACTCGTATTATCACTGGACACTGCCTTATAGGCAGACACGTATGAAGCCACATGGACGAGGAGGAGGAGGAGGAGTCAATCCTCCACTTACTCTGTACATATCCTGCTCTCTCTCCAAAAAGGAAACTTCTACAATGCCTTAACCGATCTAGACAATATAGATGTTAAAAGTCTCCTACGCTTCATCATAAGCTTAAATTTGTTCCAGGAGTAGGAGCATTACAGACCACAATGAACCAATAGACCTAAGTGGAATATATGGTCTACAACGTAGGTTGTCAATAGGAGAATGAGAAGTGAATCAGGCAACAAATATGAACCATATATATAAAGATATAAAAATGGTACGACTGGAAAATTTGTTAAACTACCAACGAAAGAAGACTTTATTCAATGCAGTAGCCAACAACTAAAAACTAAGCCAAGAGAGTCTTTTTAGGAAGCAATTGCATAAGGTCAAGACCTAGTAGACGTAGGACAAACAGCCTGCAACAAGAAAATTCTTCAGCTTGAATAACTGTTGATAGATACCAGACCAAACAGTTTGCAAGAAGATGGTAGTCAATAGAAAGCGCGAACGATTTCTCAAAAACAAAAATTGGTGTTTGGCTCTAAATACTGCAACTCACATACTTTTAAAAATGTAAAGTTCCGACAGAAGCCCCACTAGCAGGCCGCTGAATGTATAGTTCCTAATTGACAAGAAATTGGACTCAATAAGTAAATATAACTTGAAATATAAATTTTAAACAAAATTCTGAAAACTTGAATTATTTCCGTTTCTGCCCACCATGGCATACAAAACGTTTCCTTGAGGACAGAAAGGAAGTGAGAGCTCTTTTCAATTCAGTGAAGACAAAAGACTGTGATTTATATAAAGCCAGCCAGCGGAAATTCAAAAGAGCGGTAACAAATGCAGTGATCAAGGACTCAGTTCAAAAAACCTGTGGTTACGAAATATCTTATTTATTTTATTTTTCAAAGGATCGATAAAAATAAATTTGTAAAGTCCGGGATTTTACGCTGGGGTACTATGACAATGTGGCGTCTGTCAACAGCACACGGTGTACCGAACGCCCAACACTGCTTGATTTCGGTGATCTAGTGGGAACTGATGAAGTTCAGTTTATATGCAATTTATTTATATGAATTAATTTATTCGTACATGCTAGACAACAAAAATGCTTAAAAATTGCGGGCACTCTAAGTTAAACCTAAAACTTAAATTATGTCTTCCGACGTACCTTACAGTATGTTTTTATTATTTTTATTTTTACATGTTAAAACTAAAACCAAGAAAATAAATTTTAAGTAAAAAACTTAGAACATGGTCTCTCTTGTTATAATATAAAACTTAAAACTATATATATATATATACATATATATATATATGCTTTGCCTTCTTTTAAATTTTTTATATTTCTTTTTTTATTCTTAAATCTAAATTAAACCTACCTAAGGCTATATAAGCCGGCCATGGCTAAAAAAATTAGGCTGATCCACTTTGCTTCACTTCCTACCGCCCTACTGAACCAGAGACGCTCCGCACTGTTCGAGCAACGTGGAAGATTAGCGGCACCGCCAATCTGTCCTGGATCAGATTTTTACTATCTAGACAGCAGAACGCTTCTGCAGGAATAAGCAAACTCTCTCGTGGTAAATATAATTGTGGTAGTAAGCCCCGGAGATCAGATTGTTCGATGAGGTCATTTCTCTTACAATGTGCCATCGAGTCAACTTAATGACGAAATTGTCCACTCTTATTAGGTTCGCCCTATTGTATAAGAACTCATTAGGATAGAATTTTATATACTCAGATTCTGGTGTTCTGTATAAGCGAAGACAAGCCTTAATGCAAGCCCTCTCGAACACCCGAAACTTTTGCAATAAATTTACTCTCACGTTGAACCACACCATGTAGCAGATCACCTTATATTGATCTAGCCAGATCCCAAGGTATCTGACTACATTTCGACAAGCAAATGGCTACCCGTGCTGCCCCACGATTGAGAACTTTCCCCAATTACTGGTATCCAGTCATCGCAATATCGTTTAATTTTATCGAAGTCACGATGCAGAAGTATATTAATGACCTCAATCTTTGGACCTGATCTGTACGCGATTAAGTCGTCTGCGTACGCTATGGCATGGTGAAGTGAACCTATCAGATCACTTGTGTAAATGTTAAATAGGAGCGGCGAATTTACCGCACCTTGTTGCAGACCGTTTTTAGTGTTAAATGTTCCAGCAGAAGTCACATCGCCATTTTTACGATGAACTGTCATCTGCTAACATATTGTAAAGAATAAACAGCAATGGTTTACTAAAGCCCAAACTACTCAGCTCGAAAAAAAGTCCCTCTAACCAAACGGTATCGAAGGCCGTATCCAAGTCAATCAGGCAGGCACTAGTGCACTGTTTCTTGTCTTTGTTCCATTGGATATCAGAAACCAGTTTAGCCAACCACTTAGTCAGTTGATCACCTTCTCGAAAACCTTACTGATGTTTGGAAGAAGACTAATCGAGCGGAGATTCGTCGGATTGGAAGTATCTTTATCCCTTTTGTGGATGGGATGTACCACCGCAGTTTTCGAATGCGCTGGATAATGTGCATTATAAGGTGGTATGAATGTTTACGGCTTACGAAATGAATGGTAGTAGTACCCTTTAGTTGATGATGACATTATTTGCCATATTCTCGTCATTGAATTGGGTGAAACCCGAGTTCTCGAATCGTCAATTCACAATTTCATTTCGAAGGTAGAAATTGTGCACAAGGACTCGATTCTCCAGAGCATGGTTCGGGCCAACGCTGTCATAGGCCTTATACACTTCCTGGCAAGTCGCTCCTATAGCCTCTACCTTCTTCTGCGGATCCTCAATCACAAAGAAGTTGTCATCATCAACGGCCTCATTTCAATCGATGCTATAAGTATGTTTTCGTTGTCCGTCGTTCGGGTGATTTTAAGACATGGAAAGTCGTTTTGATTTTTTCTCCGAAATATTTTATTTATTTGCGGTAACATATTCTGGTTGCTGGTATTTACAGCCCGAATTTTATTGTTCCAAAACAAACTTACAGAATTTCTGTAATTTTCCTTTATTAATGTTTGGAGGTTTTTAATCGACGACTTCAGTGTCACGATCTCCGGGTTATGTCTGTCAGTAAACTGTCTGTACAAGGTTTTTAGTCTTGACAGCAGTCTACTTTTATGTCGGTGCAGTGCGACAATAGTTGCGTTGCGGAATAAAACTTCGTTTTCAGTGTGTTGGTACAGAGGTATCCTTTTGTCCATTATTCGTTTGATTGTCTCGTCCATTAGCCTTAGATACCTGTCAATCTCCTCGTTTGACAGATTTCTGTTGGACGGTAGGTACAGTGAATTCGAGGAGAGTGCTCTAGTCAGTGTTCTGGTGAAGTGTGTCCAACGCACCCTACTATAATTGTAGAAATGCCTTTGAACAAACTCATCCAATTCCGCAATTTCTATGGGAATAGTTATTTCGGTTATGTCACTGTCATACACGAAAGTGCGTAGACAGTTTGTAGTTTCTTGGTTAGTGCATGTCAGTTGTATTCGTGAGTCGAACAGCAGAAGATCCAAATAGGACCCGTGTCTACGAAACGACGGACTATCCGTCGCCTTAAGGCCGAATCGATATATTATACTGTGCTGACCCCACCAATTGAATAGTAGGTTCCCTCTAGTATTTGGTGTATTATTTCCCCAATTGGGAAATAAATAAAATAATTGGCATTGAAATCTCCGACGATAATAAAATAGTTATCTTCCAATTCCAGCCTCAGGAATTGAAAAAGCGCCGCGAGCTCTGAGATGAATAAGGTGCATTGAGTAGCCTTAGGCGCATAGACAGATACCATGTACAACCGCTTTCCACTACGGAGAGGGATATACACGATGCATGCTTCCAGCACCTGGAACCTACATACTACACGACTGTCTACTACTCTTTTAAAACGAATACCTTTTCGTACGAAAATCGCAACGCCTCTTCCCTGAATGGAGTTGGGTCGGTTTCTCTGTACTATTTTTTACCTTCTGTGCCTCATTTTGTCTCGCTTAGTTTCGCTAACCAAAAGCACATCAGGGGATTGGTCTTTGAGCAAATTATATAGTGCGGTTCGTCGTTCGAACCTAATCAGTGAATTCACATTTACTACAAGGACCTTCAGAGTTTGCTCCGCTACGCACGTACAGTCGCTTCTATAGTCTCTACTTTCTCCTGCGGATCCTTTATTAATGCTTGGAGGTTTTTAACGACAACTTCGGTGTCATGATCTCCGGGTTATGTCTGTCAGTAAACTGTCTGTACAAGATTTTTAGTCTTGGTGTGTTGATACCGCGGTATCGTTTTGTTCGTTTGATTGTCTCATCCATTAATCTTAGGAATCCGTCAATCTCCTTATTTGACAGATTTCTGTTGGACGTTGGGTAGAGTGAATTCGAGGAGAGTGCTCTTGTCAGTATTCTTGAGAAGGGTGTCCACCGCACTCTACTATAATTGTAGGAATGCCATTGAACAAACTCTTGCAATTCCGCAGTTTTTTCGGTGCTTAGACCGCAATGATCACTGTCATACAGGAAAGTGCTTAGATAGTTTGTAGTGCACGTCAGTTGTATTCGTGAGCCGAGCAGTAGAAGATCAAAATAGGACACTTGTCTGGGAAATGACGGACTATCCGTCGCTTTGAAGCCGAGTCGATACATCATACTGTGCTGACCCTACCAATTGAATAGTAGCTAGTGGGATCCGATGCTTCCAATGTGGAAAGGCCGTTGATATCTTAGAGACAGAAATGGAAACTGCATAGAATCTAGAGAATCTTTACTTCTTATAAGAAACTCATCTTCAGGTTAAGTAAAACACATCAATAATTCCTAGAAGAAATTGTGACAGAATAAATTACGTTCTGATTCATTCTTTTTCGTCAAATATCCTACGACGATAAAATATTTTCCAGAAGATACAATACAACAAAAACCATAATCACATCAGATCGTCGTTAAATGCAGTATAGAATGCGGATGCTTTCCAATAGCCTGGCGAAAAGTAAGAGTTGGTTTGTAATATTTTAAGACGAAACCATCAAGTCGAACCATTGCCAAGGATTTTAGACCTACAATATAAGTTTAACAACATTGATGCTTGAAACTTGAAAAAGAATTACTCGTAGTTGGAATTCATTTTCGCTGTCGAGTAGGGGCCAATGAAATTTCCACAGCTCAATATGATTTCACAAAGGGCAGAGGAGTAAGACAGCACTTCGTAATATCCTTAGCACTATACAACTAAGAATGTCTACTATTCTCTTTTTCTTATATTGAAGTAACAATCAATATTGTCAAAATAATGTGGCGTGAGAGCACTGTAGAATACCAATGTTGACCGACAGAGTATGTGACATTGACAGTTCGGTGGCATACCCCAGACAAGGTGACCGATGTCAAAGTAATGGCACAAATTTAAAGACCAGGGACATTACTTGTAGGTACGAAACAACTAGTGTAATGAAAACATTACGAGCCAACTGGGTAGGAGGCTGGGTTGAAGAAGTACAATACTTACAGAACGAGTAGGTATGCTAAAGAAGTACGTACAGAACGAGTAGGTGTGCTAAAGAAGTACGTAGGGAACGATGTTAGCTCTGACTGCATGTCTCCTTTTCTGGACATTGACAGGCCGGATAAAGAAAGATGGAGCATAAATAAACCTAATAAATGAAAGATAGAGTAAGGAATCGGTGCTGGTTTATTCTCATAGAAATGAAATATAGAACGCAGTTTAATCAGGCTCATAATAGTGGCGCCGAAGCAGAGATTCTGACAATTACCAGAAGCATGATTTAAAATTTAAGTTATTTTTGGCTATTCATGTACCGCCATGAGTCTTACCTTTAGTTTCTTATTTCTGTATCTACTACATTTTGACTGCGCTTTTCCAAAGTGAATTTCAGTTTACTAAAATCATTCTAAAGCACCAGACAGCTTAGACAAATTTTAAGGAAATCGAATTTAAACATGTCCCTGAGTGCCAAACAATATGTTAACTCAGTGCGAATATAGTTGAAATCCTTCCCAAATCTCAACGACTTTCATTTGATCATACTTCCCTGAAAGCATTTTAGATTCAATGTTAACAAGTAAAAATAAATAGGAAATAAATTCCAGCAGAATTAGGAAGCATACGAGTACACCTATGAGATGACTTCCTTTCAGTTTTTGTTTTAGAAGTTGTACAAGCACTTGTATTTGTAATTTTATAGCCAGCGCCAATGTTTACATGAAAAACAAATGAAAACAAAAACAAAGACGTCAAAAGGGAGCTCACATCCTTGACACGAATAAAGCCCTGAAATTTTATTCTTATCCTTTTTTTTATCATTTTTTGAAGGGCATTTCATTTTTTGCAGGAGATAGATCCATTTGAAATGGATTAGAAGCGCACATGCAACGCTCGATTCACATGTATAGAATAATCAAATCAATTCATTTGGCAGTTGCTCGAGTCCATGCTAGCATCAAGCATGCCAAAAACATCACAGGATATCCTTTTGAAAAAATAAAAATTCATAAAAACAGGAAAATATTAACAAAAAAAAAAAATAAATAAATAAATTTCGTGTATAACGAGAAAAAAATTTCAGTTCCATGTAGGTATGTAGTTGTTCGAGGTATGCGTATCCTGCGAAATGTTCCTTACACAATTATGGCAATCAAATGGATATGGCTAGGAGGTGAGCAAAATCCTATGAATGGTACTGTTAAAGGGGAATCCAAACTCGAATGTTTTTGATGCCAGTGATGGTGGCTGCTCTTGATTTCATTCTAACAACGACTTTCACCAAACAACAAATAATATCCATTCGACGAAACAGGATTCACATGCTGGAAGTGCAGGACAGATGGTCGTAGTATCTATTTGTATACAGCCAGTGCTTCATATACAAGCAGAAATCAAAAAGCAAAACACGAGTAACATTCTTTGCATGGCATTCGTAGTGGCATAGGGCGATGTCCCATAACCAAGATATGTATTATGACATCTCTTCAATTCACCATCGTAATATGCTAATATTTGGCAATATGATTCCGTTGAGTGTCGTCCTTGTTATTGTCGTTGGCGTGGCTGTCGTTGTCGTTACTGTGCAGTTGTGTCATTGTGTTGTACGCCCTCTTGTGTTTGCTACAATGTCGATGTCGTTCTCAACGTTCTCAATGTTCCTATCGGTCTTGAGGTTCCTGTCGTTCTCATGTCGTCATATTGCCGCACCTCTTTGTAGTCAATGTGTTTAGTAATCTCGTATTGCTGGAAACTTTGTTCGAATTACTTGTGCAGTTAACGTACACATGTGGAATACACTACAAGTCCCCTCCAAGCAGACAAAAGCCCTTTAAACCACCATCTTAGCCATCTGGCAAACGCTGTATAAGTCAGCAGAATTTCCTGCGCCTTCTTAACCTTCCCACACCTTCAACCATCTGACAGCTTAGGAATAATTGTCGTGTAGATATAACTGTTTATATATGTATCATAATTGTTATCCTTGCTAGTGGATAATTTGCTTTCTATCCTTCGGGCCAAAGGTATTAATTTCCTTCTCCTATGACACCAATTTGCCATTTGGCATGGTGCAGGCAGACGATTACGAATACAAACGAAGAAATCAATGCTTTTCCAATTTGCCACTTTTCCATGTCTGCATTTAATGAGGATATGGTTTCCTTTCTCCTTATTTCCAACTAAACCGAAGTTTTATTTTCGATTTTGAAAAGGAAACCAAATTTGGGAAAAGTTTACCTTTGATCTGAGTGATTTTCCAGTTTTAAGGATATGTCTGTACTATTTTTTTTTTTTTTTGTAAGGAATTCTAGGAAAGTTGTTTCTACAGTGCAACTTATCAACACAACCGTTGCAATGGTATGTCATCTTGGTGTTGGTGTGTACATCACATAAGTCAGGAATGGAAATACTCGTAATTTGAGAAAGTTTGTCTCGCAATTATTTCCAAATCGATCGACTTGATTATCAAGTTAGTAATTGTTGCAAGATCTTCCAAAGGAAAGAGTGACAAGTTCTTAGAACCCCTGTCAGAACACGTACAACACAAGAATACAAAAAGTTTTTGAAAACATGAGTTTTCTATTTGATTTGTTTACGTGAACTGAAAGACGGATAACTTTGAAGTCAACTTCAATTTAGAAATTAGCTTTTCGAAGTTTTTTGTTTTTTTCTTCGTAAACCAATGGACGCGGAGTGAGATCCAGATACAAAAAGTGTTTTGAACTAAATTTCAGGTATATTTGAAAATTTTCTGGACTACAAAGTGACTGTCATAAGATGAACTGTAGGAATAAATTGGAGCTTAAACCAATTCCTGACTACCAGGAAGACAATCAATAAGCCGCCATAAAAAGAGCAACGGCTTCAAAAATATTATAGCCGGTACCCGTACATATTTCCGTTTGCGTGTTCAGCAGAAGACAGTACTACCTTCAAACAAGCACGGTTTTGTAATGTAACATTTACGCGCAAAAACGTGTTGAATTCACGGCGCTCATCTTCGAATAGCACTCGGAATCGCAATGTAATACGAGTCATGTCACGCTACAAAACCATGTTTATTTTGTTGCACTCAATCAGCTGAGATGCTAGGTAAAAAAATAAATTAGCTTTTAGGTAGATACTTACCTAGTGTAGTCATAAATGTTGATACAATTTTTATTGCAACGATAAATAACGTATTAGTTGCGCTCTGTTCATGTTAACAGTTATTTAACTCGTTGCTTTTATGGTTCTTCGTCGCGGAAAAGATTTTTGTTTTTAGTCGCAATCATGGAATGGGGTGACATCGAAAATCGTGTCGTTGTGATCGGCTTATACAAGTGTAATATGGCAAAAGGCAATATTTTTCGGACCTTGCCACACCGCTTGGAATCACTCGTTGTTTTGTTTATCGTCCTATGAAATTATTCGAGGATACTAGTGGAGTATATGAACGTCAAAGATCCGGCCGTCCATGCGCTTTAAGGACTCCTGGAGCTATAACCGTGCAAGCTCGAATCAGACGCAAACGACTGAGAAAGCCAAAGATCTTGTTGCGGGAAATGAACATTTCGCAAAAATCCATGTCCCGCAGCATCAAAGAAGACTTGTGTCCGGACACCTGCTTTCAATCGTATTGAAGCAAAAATCAAAAGCTCTCTTAAGGCGGTACACGAAAAATGCTCACTACAAATTCTGTTCACGGACAAGAAAATTTTTACCGTAATAAGCAAAATGATCGAGTTTTGACATCAAAAAAAGCTTCAGACGCATGTTACAAGGGTTGAAAGAGGCCACCACCCCGTAAATGTAATGGAATAGAGGTGAGTGAGCTACGATGCTCCATTTTCCACACCTCCATTTTTGTGACAAAGAGTCAAGACTTCAACGAAAGTTTACCAAACCACTGTTTTGGAAGATGTCGTTAAGCCACTAAGCCGAACAATGTTCGCAAACAAGAAAAGGACATTCCAACAAGATTCTGCTCCAACCCACAAGGCGAAAACGACCAAGAGTGGCTAAAAAAAATGTACTCGAATTCATATCATCGGACGATGGGCCAGCTGGTAGTGCGGACCTTAACCCTTTGGATTACAAGTTTGTGGTCCGTTTTAGAGGGAATGGCCTGCTCTAATCATAACCGAAATATTGGGTCTTTACAGTGAGGCCTTGTCCGCGCTGTCGACAACTTTCCGAAGATTGGGGTCCGCAATTGTTGATTGTTGACGATTGGCCAGTACGTCTCAGGTCGTCCTTTAAGACAAATGTCGGCTATTTCGAATGAAGCCTTCCATAATTCTAGGGATTTGACAAATAAAAAGTATTAATTCGTTTTTAAAATATCAGCTCGTTTTCATTTGGCACACGTTTTCCTTTGTAGAATTATAACATGGAAATATGGTGGTTATATAAAAACAGATATGTATGCTTTTTTATGGGTTCATCGTTTTCATTATTAGATGAAATAGTGTGAAGGCGTTTTTTTTTTGGCGTTTCAGCCTAAGTTGGTCGACCTGACTGAATTCGTTGACTATGTTTAGATTTCTTTTCTTAAGACGAGCGATCAATGTAGGCAGAATACAGAATTTTGCAAGACCTTCTTTTGATGTTTTTTTTTTTTACATATATTGGATTTAATATTGGAAGGAGTTTGAAGATTTTAACAGTTCACACGCGAGTTTCGTTCGTATGCTGGTATTCATGATATTTGAGTCATTTTTTAAAGTGTCGGTTGTTCTTAGCCACTGGGTCTTAACAAGGCATTGTTAAAATGCTAATGTTTATTTGTGTCACTGGCTGTTGAATTGTCCTCCACTGGAATAATAATAACGTATAACATTGTTTGTACTGGACTCAGCTCTAATGTTTTTGAAGAATTCTGGCGAAAATGTGTTTCCCAAAGAAAATTTAGCAAAATTCTGTCTATCAGAATTATTTAAACAACGCTGTGACAAGTATTAATGCAATTTTTCCCTCTAGAGCACAAATATATATTTTGCAAATATATAGCCATTAGTACCATATTGACAAAATATGCCATTAAATCATTTTACACATCTGTCATTTACATTATCTGTACTACTGTATTCTAAATTAAGATGTCTTATTCTACCATTAGTAAACTGAATCAGTTTGTTAACACAATATCGTGTTAACATAATATCTTTATAAATTCTTTATACATCGGTACAGGAAGCGCGGCGCCCAACGTGGGGCCCAACGGTATTAGAACACGTCCACAGGATAAACGGGTATATGGATGATATATGTAGATGGTGAGTTTACTCATGACTCTCTGTATCGAAAGATACCACAACAGGCACGTACTCGTGTTTAAGTCTTTGTGTGGCAGTTGAGAGGCAAAAGGTTCCACCCCAATCCGATGAGGTAAGCAGTGCGATCAAATATGCCGAAACTCTCCTTAGTTTTGGGCACATCTAGCCGAGCCCCAGCCAAGAGCATGGTCGTATATTTGCATGACGCCCTAAGTGGAGACCGATCGTTACAAAGCCTCACATTAATTATTTGTGTTGTTTTCTCGCGTTAGAATATGGCAGCGATATGACAAACAGCAATATTAAGAATCCCAGGTAGTGTAATATTTCCAACCTATATTTTTAAACCCTAGATGGTTGTTCTTCGTCGAAATGACGACGAATTTTTTTCAAAACTTGTTTTTTCATATTTACGCATTTTGTACGCTGTTGAAGTGTGCTGATCAGTAGCTGGGTTGGTCTTTGTGAAGTAGGTTTCTCGGAAATTTCGTTGTCGATTCGACGAGGAACAACTTTTACGTAACTTTTTCAATTTTTTTATAATTTCTTAGAACTAAAATATATCTTTTCCTTGTCATTTCCTTATTAAGAATGAGCATTAAGGAGTTTCTACGGGATGATGAAATTGCGAATTTTCTTGCATTAAGTGATGAAATTCAATTTAGTGTTTTAGTTTTAGTTTTAAATGCATTTTTATTTTCTTAATCACTAACTCTTACATACTAACAAAAAATGCTTAAATGCTAGCTTACAATTACTTAACAATCTTATACTAACTTACTGGCCCCACACAGGCGCTCTAAGCTACTCTAAATTCTTATAACTATGTCTTTCGACTTCATTTACATTTTATTTAAAATATACTTATTTTCTATACTTAAGGCTAAGAAAAAAAATTTATTTACAAAAACTTAGCATATGGACATTTTTTAATTTTTTATAAAAACTTAATATCTAACTTAAAATAAACCTTAGCCTACCTAACCTAAATGTACAATACACACATAAACACACATAGACATTATACACAATTATACACATATATTAGTATATACATTTGTATAAACTAATACATGTATATATTTCTTAAATGCTAACCTAAACCTATGTAAGCTGGCCATCGCTATTTACTGAGCAAATAAATTGGTCAGCTCTGCCTCATTAGTGAGGCTGGTCCGTAATTGACGGAAACGACGACGAAACATCTTCTCCATCATTCAACCACCAGAAATGCTGGTGCTGCCGAACGACATCCCTCTTATCGCGATTCCCCACCGCCCTACTGAACCTGAGACGATCCACACTGCCGTGTGCGACGTCTCTGTTGTAGTTGAGTCGCCTGTCCCCAGCTGTCCGAGCGACATGGAAGATTAACGGGACCGCTGATCTATCCTGGATCAACCCTATCTGATCAAGGTAGAGGAATGCTTCCGGTGGAACGAAGCCGTCAGAGCGCACACTCTCGTGGTAAAGGTAATTGGGGTAGTAAGCCCCAGATATCAGGTTATTCGTCGAGGTCATTGCTCTTGCAATGTGCCTTCGAGTCAGCTTAATTACGAAGTTGTCCACTCGTATTAGGTTCGCCCTGTTATAAAGGACCTCATTAGGATAAAATTTCTTGTACTCCGATTCTGGTGTTCTGTACAAGCGAAGACAAGCCCTAAGACAAGCCCTCTCAAACACCCGAATCTTTTCCATTAAGCTTGCTCGTACATTGAACCACACGGGACAACCAAATACCAGCATGGGCCTGATAAGGGCCATGTAGCAGATTACCTTTACCCTCGCATCGAGTTGGCTGCTATAAAACAGTCTCTTTGTAAGGGCAAAAGCACCTTTAGCTCTGGCCAGAGCAGCATCTACATTTTTGCCAAAATACAGAAACTGATCTAGCCAGATTCCAAGGTATCTGACTACATTTCGACAGGCAAGAGGCTG
Source organism: Volucella bombylans (assembly GCA_949129095.1). Taxonomy (NCBI): domain Eukaryota; kingdom Metazoa; phylum Arthropoda; class Insecta; order Diptera; family Syrphidae; genus Volucella; species Volucella bombylans. Next base: position 97,424,302 of record OX422144.1, read on the forward strand.
TCCGCGTTGTCCAATGATTGAGAACTTTCGCCAATTTTTTCTGGTATCCCTAGAGGCTCTAGACAACGGCGTCCTAAAGAGAATGGTTTCTGACTTCTGAAAGTTGATTTTCAACTTCCAGTCATCGCAAAATCGTCTTATCTTATCGAAGTCACACTGCAAGAGAGTATTAATGACCTCGATTTTTGGACCTGTTCTGTACGCTACCACATCGTCTGCGTACGCAATAGTATGGGGAAGTGAACCTATCAAGTCGCTTGTATAAATGTTAAATAGGATCGGCGAATTGACCGCGCCTTGCTGAAGACCATTTTTAATTTGAAATATTCCAACAGAAGTCACATCGCCATTTTTCACGATGAACTGTCTGTTGGTTAGCATATTATAGAGAATGTACAAGAGTGGTTTACTGATCCCCAGCCTAGTCAGCTTATAGAAAAGACCCTCTAACCATACGGTGTCGAAGGCCTTCTCCAAGTCAACAAGGCAGGCACCAGTGCACTGTTTCTTGCCTTTGTTCCATTGGATATCAGAAACCAGTTTAGACGCGGCATGTGAGATATCATGTCCCGCCTTAAAACCGAATTGATTATCCGGAACTATATGTTTGTCCTCAGCCCACCTAGACAGAGCTCTATTGATTACCTTTTCAAAAACCTTACTGATATTCGGAAGGAGACTTATCGACCGGAGATTCGCCGGATTGGATATATCCTTCCCCTTTTTGGGGATAGGTTGAACCACCGCCGTTTTCCAATGCGCTGGATAATGTGCATTATTCATTGCATTATTAAACAGGGTGGTGTAAATGTCCACCGCTTCTAGAGGAAGATGTCGAAGCACGATGTTCGGAATACCATCGGTCCCCACTGATTTCTTAGCCCTGATTGTGTCGAAGATCTCACGGAGTTCCTCCTTCGAAATGAACGGGGGTAGGCCATCCTCTCTGGAAATGACATTATTTGCCATATTTTCGTCGCTGAACCGAGTGAAACCAGAGCCCTCGGATCGCCAGTTCCCTATTTCATTTCGAATGCCGAAGTCGTGCAGCAAGACGCGACTGTCCAGGTCATAATTAGGGCCAATGATATCAATGGCCTTGTATACTTCCTGGAAAGTCGCCCCTATGGCCTCAACCTTCTCCTGTGGATCCTCGATCACAAAGAAGTCGTCATCATCAGCGGCCTCATTTGGATCAATACCTGCTATTGTCAGTAACCGTTCGTTGTCTGTTGTCCGGGCAATTTTAAGACACTGAAGGTCGTTTTGATTTTTTCTCCGAAATAGTTTATTTATTTGCGGAAACATATTCGGGTTGCTGGTGTTTACAGCCCGAACCAATTCAATTTAGTGCAGCTGAGGAAAGTGTACAAAACAATGAGGATACAGCTGAAGAAAATATTTTTGAAAGTGAAGTTTCTTCGGAAGATTGTTCAGATGAAGACAATATACCGCTTAGCATTTTAAAAAGAAAGACCCGTATTATATCATTTTCAAAATCTATACTACGTGGCAAAAATCGTCACAAGTGGTCAAAAAAAAAGCAAAATCTGATCGTTATGGTCAAAATATTGTACACCAAAACCGTGCACCAACTCGAGCTTGCAGAAACATTATTAAACCGTTGGATGTTTTTAAACTATTTCTAACAGATGAAATGATTGAGGAAATGGTTAAATTGACTAATGCAGAAATTCGATGTCGCAGTGAATCTGGAGAAAATCAAACAGATTATGACGAAATTTTGGCTTTGATAGGAGTATTAGCTTTAACAGCTGCCATAAGAGACAATCACTTATCTTCCGAAGAACTTTTTAATTTTTCATACGTTGGACCAAAGTAGTTATCAGCACTGTCTAAATATAGGTTTAAGTTTTTGATGTCATGTCTTCGCTTTGATGATAAGGCGCTACGCCAAGCTTTAATAACCGACAAACTCGCACCCATCCGCAAAATATGGGATTTATTCATAAAAAAATGCAGTGAAAACTACACTCCTGGACCATATTTGACTATTGACGAGCAATTATTGGCGTTTACAGGTAGATGCAGTTTTAAAATGTATATTCCGAATAAACCTGCGAAGTATGGCATAAAAATAGTTATGTTGTGTGACAGTGGCACAAATTATATGATTAATGCTTCACCATATCTAGGAAAAGGTTCGCAAAACTCAAACTTACCCTTAGGAGAGTATTACGTGAAAGAGTTGACCAAACCAGTACATGGGACAAACCGTAATATCACCATGGATAACTGGTTTACTTCAATACCATTGGCTAAGTCTCTCCTAAGGGAACTATACAAGTTATCCTTAGTTGGAACAGTGCGATTAAATAAAAAAAAAATTCCAGCAGACCTTAAAACTACAAAAGGTTGTCAATGCGGTACATCTATATTTTTTTATGATAACGAACTCACGCTTCTTTCATACAAGCCGAAACCTTCTAAGTTGGTTTATTTACTATCTTCATGTAATGAAGAAGGATCAATTAATTGTAGAAGTAACCAGCCCCAAATGATCGAATTTTATAATGCAACGAAGGGAGGTGTCGATACGCTGGACAAAATGTGCAGTACTATGAATTGTTCTCGTAAAACAAATCGCTGGCCAATATGCCTGTTTTATGGCATTTTGAATATTGCATTTGTTAATGCTTACATTATATATGTTCACAATAATTTTGCTTTAAAACAAAAACCTCTTAATCGTGTTAATTTTATGAAAAAATTACACCTAGCACTTGTACAAAAACATATGGAGAATGTGATGAATATGCTGAAAATCATAACATTGAAAACGTCTACCCGTCGAAACATCGAAACTGTGCTAACAGGAAGTACTGAGAATATTGCTGGTAATAATCAATGCTCTAGTGAGCCAAAAAGGAAAATCTGTGCATTCTGTCCTTCATCAAAGCGTAGAATGACTAAGTCATCTTGCTCAAAATGCAAAAAACACATTTGCGGTGAGCACAAAGTTGAGCTTTGCGCCTCTTGCACACACTATTAAATAATGTTGATGTAATATACTTTTTTTTATTATTTTAAGTTATTTTTTTTAAGATTATGCCAAAATATTAAACTGAAGTCTGTTTGACTTCATACGTAACATACATACGTAACATACGAGTACCTTATTTTATAGTTATAAAAAAGATTATTTTGAAGTTAAAAAAAAAAGTGAAATTTTTGTATATTGTTTTTACTAGTTACGTTTAAACTAAAAGTATTAAATAATTAGTAAATTGTATAATGAATTAAATAAAAAAAAAATAAAAAAAATGCAAAAGTTGAAATTTTCGTGTCCAGAAAACAATTGCCAACAATTTAAGATAGCTCGTAGTCGATACGACGAAGAGCAGCCTTAGCGTAAGTAAAATAAGAACAACCATCTAGGGTTAAAAGAATATGAAACCATGCAAAAGGCCTCATCTCCATGAGATATAAAAAAAGAAGTTCACTTTGACTTCTGAAAAAGCTCTAACTTCAGCTCTTTGGAACCTTTTGACCTTTTCATTTTACTGGCCAGAAAAAGCGGTATTTTTTCTGCGTGAGGTCTTTAAGTGCTTCTACTATAGTTCTATTGTACGTAATGTGCGTAGAGCAAGGCAGAGAAAGTTTTACTAAAATTCTTGTTTTCCTAAGTTGTATCTACCAATGTCGCTTCAAAGTGGGCTTAAAGAAACAACAACTAAAAGACTCACCTCTCTGTTTACCCAGTTACACATTCACAAATGTTCTCTACCAAGTGCCGTAGTACACCACCATCGCTTCCAACTTTCATCCACTCTTTTAAAAAAAAGAGGAGCCCGTTGTGAAACTTGTGAGTATATGCCGTTTGATTGTTAAAAAAAAACCTTTACGCTCTAGATAGCACTTTGAATGTGACTCAAATGTAAGAGGATTACAAACTAGGCAACGTTACTGTGATACATCTTTTCCTCTCTTACAACCTTTTTTGGTACAATTTCTTTTCCTGTTCGCTTTTATTATTATGATAATGGATATGTATTTTATACACACGCATACACACTGTACTCTGTACTCTAAACTCTGATCCTCCCCTTTGAAAATTCAAGTCAAAAGTTTGCATATAGAAATGAAAATCAGGTGGATTAGGTGTTTCTAACCAGCTTACTATAGCACGATAGCGATTATTTACATTATGCAATTCAGGACATCCACCATAATACAAACATACACCTCGATTTCTCCTAATCCACAGAAAGAAAATGCAATTTTTGTCAGCGCTATATTTGTTTCTAAAGACCAACTACCCATACAGAAAAAAAACAATAATACTGCCCTCATGGAAGCTCCGCTGCAACAAGATGAAAATCATAATAATTTCCATTTCGCTTATCTGGCTCGCAATAAAGACAAAACTGGGATGGAGCTGCGCTTACAAACTACGAGAGTGGTTCAATTTTCTGTTGAGCATTCGAATATTGCTGACACTTATCTATAGAGACCCACCAAGAAGGAATATATATGCATATGTATGTGTATGTGTATACACCAGTGCTTTGGTCTTCCTTCAGAAACGCAATAAACGGACGTTTCCACTGTAATTTCCATGAGCAGTAGCAGCTTTTTTTGTAGGAAGAAAATACCAGTAGTAAGAATACAGATATTCTTCCCAGGCCACGGACACTTGGACCAGTATTTGTTTCGAAATATAAATATTGTATCTGTCCTTAGTTGTTCCTGTTACCATGGATTTCTCATTCTCGCCACTTCTCCCTTTCTGCTAGGGTTTCTTTGGTTGTCCAAGTGTTTCAGATGCTTGCTGAAAATCCTTGAATAAATGCCAGTGAATTTATTGTTGCATTTCCGTGCGCTGCTGGTTGGAAATTTGGTCAAAGATTAATAAAAAATTCATGAACGTTGCTCTCGCTTTTCGAGGCGGTTGAAATGGTAGCTGGTGGTACGTAGACGGGTATACGGCGACGGGTATACGGCGACTGGCGGGATTCGTTATCCTTGTTCGTTACATTTTAGTTTATGAAATGAGAATATAATTTTCTTCTTGATTCTGTGTACGTAGTCCAATACAATACAAATTGTGTGTATGTAGGTATAGAAATTATTATCACTACAACACCAGTTGTCATCGCTTACAATTAATATTAATTTCTTCTACTTACGATTAAATGCAGATACTCTACAGGTAACTTATGTCCAATTGAAAGAAATGATGTAAAGTTATGTCGGCAGCTTTAAATTAAGTGTCGCAGTTGCTTTTCATGTACAGCACCTAACTTTGGGGAGATAGAGTTGCAAGTTGGTCCATGAAAACATTATTTTACTAAATGGCAGCATTGCTACTCGGGCTAGCTTTTCATTGCAAATCTCTTTTTCCTTTGACATCGTCATTATAATCAGTAGCAAAATGCAGGCCTGCAGGCCGTTTTATCTGGGCCCTCCCCCAGTTATAAAGGAAGAATAGTCTAATAAATTCGAGGGTAGAGCAAATACCGGTCTTATCCTAATCCAATTTGACCAGTTACAGGCCGGTTATAGGTCCTGTTGAGTGGCAGAACCATCGCATTTCATACTAGAACTTTAAACACGGTATCGTGGGATTCAGAAGCTCCCCGTGCTTTCGTCCGGGACTGACTTGTAGAGGTAGACCCCCTTGTGGGAGCGTCTCGGTGGCTGTGGTTTAAAACCTAAAATGCTGGAATGGTGAAATGGAAGTACTGGGCATTGGGACTAGGATTAATGTGTAGGCCTCGACTCATACCAAGGGTGGAACTGTGCAACAGTCAACAGTGTTCCGCTTTGGTATCAAAGAAATGACGTAGACCGATGGCAAGGCATATCCTTGCTGGGATGAAAGTATGGGCTTTCAGTGAACTTAAGCTTACACGTCATGTATTCACTTAGAACACATTGACACATTGTTCCTTTATCTTTACAACAGCGATGAGCTGCTGCTATATAAACTATATAAACTCACAATGCTGGCAAAAGCCATTGTATTCTAGAAGTCATCTAAAAAATTGCCTGGTGTGAGCCAACTACTTCCGTATTGCGGGTTCTGATAACGTTCCTTTCCTGTAAAAACCCTTTTTTACAAACAGCCCTTTTCCATAGTATTAATGAAAAATGTAGCGTTTGATGCTCTCCATTTTGAAATGCAGATAACTTAACAACAAATGCAAATAACAACCACCATGTGGATGGACACAAATTAAATCTGAAACTGTCACACTTTTACGAGCGCACACAGTTGTTCCTGAGTTATTTGAGTTAATGCCACTTATCGCGAAAGACGCCACGAACTTTTATTCAGACCCGTATTATTGGCACATATTATTGTATTGTCAATAGAGTCCCCACTAAATAAGTGTCTGATGAAGTCCTATGTATACCAATATTAGTAACAAGGACGGCGCTATATACGAGGGGCGTTCAACATATTCTCGGTATCGAGTGCATTCATGTAAAATTTCATATAAATGTGATTATTAATTCGCGTTTTATCTCTAGTTAAACAGAATCATAATGGCAACTGAGACGATGATGGTGAAAATTGAGCATCGCGCTGTAATTAAATTTCTCACTAAGCAAGGAAAAAGTCAAAAAACTATTCATGGAGAGATGGTGGCTGTTTACCAGGGTTCCGCGCCTTCATTATCAACTGTGCAAAAGTGATCAAGTGAGTTCAATGATGGCAGAGATCAAGATCAAGCTTTCAATTGGTACCATTCACACCATTCTTCATGACCATCTTAACCTTTCAAAGGTCAGTGCAAGGTGGGTGCCACGAATGCTCAAAGCGCCTCAGAAAAAAGTGAGAATCGCATGCTGTAGAGAGCTTTTGGAGATGTGTAGTGAGAACGCGGACGGTGTTATGGATCGAATTGTTACTGGGGACGAAACATGGGTCCACCACTATGACCCTGAAAGCAAACAAGAGTCCATGCAGTGGCATAAAAAAGGAACAGACCCCCCGAAGAAGTTCAAAGTCACTCCGTCTGCCGGGAAGCTCATGGCCACAGTTTTTTGGGACTCAAAGGGAATCTTGCTCATTGAGTACAAAAAAAAAGGTGAAACCATCAACGCCACATCCTACGCTTCCACTTTGCATAATTTGCGGGAGGAAATTAAAAAGAAAAGACGGGGTAAACTCGCAGCGGGTGTGTTGCTTCTTCATGACAACGCTCCTGTTCACACGGCGCGAGTTTCCAAGGCTGCCGCGCGAGATTGTGGTTTCGAAGAAATCCAACACCCACCCTATAGTCCAGACTTTGCCCCAAGTGATTATTTCCTGTTTCCGGATTTGAAAAAATGTCTTCGTGGAAAAAGATTTTCGGATGATGAAGAACTCAAGTCGGCAATAAATGGGTATTTTGCAGAGAAAGAGGAAATTTATTTGTTTGAGGGTTTAAAAAAGCTTATCTCAAGATGTAACAAATGCATTGATGTTAGGGGAGGTTATATTGAAAAATAAAAACAATTTAAATTGAATTCGCATTTCCTTCATATCGATACCGAGAATATATTGAACGCCCCTGGTACATATACATTGATTGTACACAATGTGCACGTAGGAGTCTGCTGCTTTCATAATGAATATCGGTGCACTTAGCCATGTAATCTTTACCACAGAGTTCATTTATCCATTTATGAATTTTTATACCTGTATACAAAAAGAATAACCGGCTTTTTGAGTTTAAAAACAAGAGTATGCAAACCGAGGTTGATCGAAAAGAAATATATTTGAAGTGCAATGAAATTAGCTCCATAGGTACAGGAATCTGCCCTTGGAAACTGTCTCCTATTAAATTTTTGTGTTAATGACTAAAATCTTTATACCATTAAGAAAGCAGCCTCTGGCAAAGTGACGGTACATCAAAGGTACCGTTCAAAGCCGACTGCGAATGTTAATTATTTAATGCTCCTATTCAAAATACACCAGGATGTTAAATTTTATCTAAATTTTTCTCGCCATTCAATTAATAAATCCTTTTTAAATTTTAGGTATAGAGTGCGACGCAAATTCACTCTAACGTGCTCAAAATTCGTACAAGAAAAGTTTCTTTAAATATTGTATTTCTTAATGCATTTTTAAAGTTGTATCATATTAGGAAGGGAAAACCATTTTTCTTTTACTCCCAACAAGAGCAAAACTTTTTAAATTATTCTCAAGTAAAGCGCAAATGGATAAAGCCAGGGACTTACTTAAGTAATTTCACCGCATGCAATGAAATATTGTTTTTTTGTAGTTGTTGTGGGGTTTCGTTTCTCCCTAAAACCACTTTGCACAATAAGATAGACTAAACTCGGAAAGCTAAGAAGATTAAGATTGAAAGTGATGCTGATAATTCCAGGAAGGGTTTGTGACATTTTTTTTTAAGTCTCGGGGTTCACTGCTATTTGAATGGTTTGACGTTGAGTTTTTCCTTAGTTACATTGATTTGGTGCGAAAACTAATTTAATGGAAATAAATAAAGCTTCGAATAGTCACTAAATCGATGTATTTTTATTTTTGAGTATTTTTGAGATTAACTGCGGTGCCTTCTGAGGGAGCCGTGATGGAAAAAATTAAGTCTCAAGTAGAAATTCATCTGTGATTTATACAGTCTTCCAATATAGCGCTTACGTATAATACTATCATAAAAAGCGTTGATATACCACAGACGTTATCACAAGACCACAAGGAGAAACATAGATTTCATTTAAAATTGATACATTAATTGCATAAAAATGTAATCCTTAAGACCAGAACTACAGATGGAGATAAAAGAGTTGACCATGGGCGAGAGCGCAGATAATTTCAAAACCTTAACATTATTTTAATAATTTAGTATACGTGTTAGATGCGGTACGCCATTAAGATTTGTTAGAAATTATAAGCATATACCGAAATTGTTTAGCTAAATTAACTCATCTCTACAGATTGTTCGAAATTGAGTGAGAAATAAATTTGTTTTAAGGAGATATGGGCTATATACGAGTAACATATAGTACGATTATACTCCTTTGCTGATGACAGTACTCTCTGCTTTTCATATTCGTTTCCGGACTCAGGCCCCTGCTCTTCGGCTGTTGAACGGCAATGACAGCGTATGTTAATCTCATTAAATTCCGATATTAACAGCAAAACAAATTGGGGAACTATCAACAGAGTGAAATTTAATGCTTCCCAAACTCAATGCTGACTGTTGTCATTAAAGCGGAACTTAAACATTATCCATGAATGGCACTTACATCGTCGAAACCGAAAAAAATTCCATTCTCGGTGTGTGCCAGTGACAAAATACTGCGAGATGTCTAGGTTTCCACAAACGATATAAGAAATATTTAACGCCCTCTATATACAATATAAAGCATTCATCCACCCAAAATTGGAGAGTACAATGACCATATCTGGTCAAGTGCTCCTAAAACATCTCTGCACCTGCTAGATAGGATTTAAAACCATGGTGGAATAAAGTAAACGAACCACTTAACAAAAAAAAATTTGTATCAAAAGAGCATTGTTTCCATTTTGTGGTACATTAAACCTGTCCGTTTTGGATACAAGTTGAGGTATCTCTTCAAGTTCATCCCGTATGCTGGTGCTAATACCAAAAATAATTCAGATATAAGCAATCAATTGGGCCTTGGAGGTTACACAGTATTGTCATTACATAAAGGTGTAAATCTGCAGGAACATCAATCATTTTCTGACGACTTTTGTACCTCATTTAACCTCATGTGGCATCTTACATCGCTTAGTCATGTAGCAACAAGAACCAATTACCGAATAAATTGGTGTCTATATTTCTTGTAGGTGGTCTTTATTTTTGGATTGTTGAGCTTCTTCTGACAATTCTCCAAGTGGTAACGATTGATATTCGATTGTATTTTGACTACCACCCAACATTTTATGAAGAGTAGGTGTGAGTTGTTTTTCGAGATATTCCTGCTTTAATAAATCTGCTGTTTTCTTGGCACACTCCCTAAGCTTGACAGTGTTAACCTTTTCCCTGCAATTCAAAACATTAAGTATTACTTCAAGCCTCGTCATTACCTCTGATTCTTGAAAAAATAATACTTACTTTGTAATGTAAGAATTCTTGGAAGTACAATTAATTACCCCTCAATTCTGTTTTCGAAAAGTCACCTTGCTGTATGATTCATCATGTCTTGAAGTTTCACTCTAGCTGATATTACCGTGATTTTGTAATTTCATGAAACTCCCTCTTTTGTGGCAACTGTTATAATTATTTAGGATGGAAGAACATCTACATTTTTCCTCAGGCAACTTATTATACTTGATAGGATCCTTTTGCTAAGTAGAAATACTTTCCTTTAATATTTTTATTCACAGTGGACTTGAGTCTATGCCCTGGTTACATCAGCTTCCATCTTTTCATGATCCTTATTTTACTTTATTGATAAGTCATTAGAAAAATCTTCAGTGGATATGTTTTCGATAGCATTTATTTTTTTTTTTTTGTTGAACGTCGAGCACTCAGTTATTGATTTCCTTGGTCTTCCTCGTGACGACTTTGATGTACTTAGTAAATCACACGTTTCTTCTATCAATCATTCCTTGTAATTTTGAAATTATCTCTCTATCTATGGGTTGCGTTCCATTTTTATTGAAGATGCGAATAAATTTATGTTTTTTTTTTTAATTTCGGACACCTTTCCGCTTGAAAAATTTTTATCGGACAGTTGGTAATCATTTTTTACGGCAACCGTACATTGACAGGGTAAAACCCTTTAATAGTTTAATTCTTTTTTTACCACGAATCGTAATCGTCTCCCGGAATATTGACAATATTTTGGAACAAAATACAAATATGGGTTCATGAATTAATTTTCTGGTGAGTTTAAGTCGGACCCTTTCGGACCTAAAGACTGAAAAGTATGCCAGAAATAGTGTTTAAAAAAAATTAAATTAAATATTTTGAAAAAAATTATAATTATTCACAAACCTAAAAAAAAAAAATTTGTAGGTGACCTGAAAAATTACTCAATTTTGACTGGCTTAACACACAAAACTATTGATCCAAAATAAATAATTATTTGGTTTAACAGTGCTCCAAACATTTGTTAATTTAGTGAATTGAAATATTTCGCATTCTATGAGTAGTCCCATCCGAAAATTGAATTACGAGTATGCAAGCACTTTTGCCTAAATGGGCCACTTTGTGCCGTTTAAGTCACCCCATACTGGCTCTATGAGCGACATCGTCATAATAATTTCCTTCGTGATTAACGATTCAGCCTAAGTATTTCAATGATATGGACTTTAGCACAAAGACCCAACTCCAAGCTGGGTTTAGAGATTCGGAAACTCGATAACGCAGATATTCGGTCCTGGATCGAATGATTCGTAACCGCTATTCGCAATCTTCTAGCCTTCAAGGCTCTCATATAGTTGCTATCAGCGGCGAAAAGAACAGATGTCGTTCCGGACTGGTTGATGTACTGCTTCGATATCATCAACATCAACGAAATTTGTATACTGCCTTGGTGTACTCCAACTTTAACTTCGAATTATCGGTTAACTCTGATGTGTATTTGAGTTTCGTTTTAACGCCATCGTACATATTCGTATCGCGCATTCTTCTTAAATATAGTACATATTGGGTGTATTTTGCGATCTTTGTACCATCTATAAAGGATATATTGGAAATGTCGAATGCTTTTTCCAAATTGATAAAGCGACGTGCATATCTGTTAAACCTTGAATAGGTCATATGTGAAATTGCATCCTATAAAACCGAATTGACTGTGATGGAGCTTAATAGGATGGCTTTATCGACCGTCTAAGAATCGCTCAAATATTTCCATAGCATGCGACATAAGATTCATCGATCGGTAATTGTTTCATTTTTTCGTGTCGCTTTTGCCTTTATACAGTGAAACGAATAAGCGTTCCCTCCACTTGTTCGTCCTTCGATCGTCTCTCATCTTTTGTTGACAAAATCAAGAGCCATTGATTTGGCACCCATACAATGGAGGATATGTGATTCGGACCCATAGTACTCCCTCGGTTCATTATTTTTATGGTTTCGTTAGTTTCGGCTTTCGTAAAATCTGCCGTTTCTTCTTTGCTCAGGAAATCAGAGGTATGCTACTGCCCAGGAGTAATATACTAAAGCACTCTTTCCATCTGTTGCACATTTCGTTGTTCCACGGTAGCAGGTGTTCCTGTTCGTTTTTAATATATTTTTTGTTCTTCTATTTTAAAAATATTAGCTTGTTTTTCCTTACTTTGACGTAGAAATTCTTCTATTGCTTCTTGCCTATTTAAAGGCTGTGAGCTTACGTCTTCAAGTACAGTGATACTTCCCTAATCGCATGTGCTATAGCTACCGATTTTTTCGAGATGCACTTTATTGGTTGCGCTGTTTCCCGTGTTCGTAGTCCAGATTTGCCGCTTATTTTCGTTTCATAGTTTATTTATGTGGAGCCAGCATAGTTTTTGCAATGCTCTTACATTTTTCTTGAAAGTTGTTCCAATTGAGTTGCACGCTTAGTTCTTCACCTTCATTGATAGCATTTCGGGGCCATTCTCATAAATAAAGCGCACAGAGCTAACCGCTTATTTTTTTTTTTGAATGAAACTGGTTTTGATTGGTTTTTCTTTGCTTTCGTCACGAAAAATTCTGTCAGAAAAAAATCGACGCCGAGTACCTGATTACGTGGGCATTAACCAACCGCTATGGCCTTTTCCATATTTAAAGGATCTAACTCTCAGACCCTCAGATGTGACGTGATTTCTATATGGTATCTGGAGTACTTTGTCTACTGTCATGTGCTTAGGATACTCGTAGCTCTCAAATAGTATAGATTAAACAAATTAGTAGCTGCTGCGACTTGCAAATTCGATAACATGTTGTCACTGCTTTAAACGAGTTTAGTTCCCATAAAAAGATGAAAGAGCTTCAGGTTTTGCTTGTAAATGTCAAAATTTTAGACGTAGCTACTTTACATTTTATGGCAAAAATTTCATCTGGTAGAATAAGTTTTCATGGTTTTGCCATGTTAATCTTTCTCATTACTCAAAGCTTTATACCTTACCTTACTGGTAGCATGCTGCACAACTAAAATATTTTCAACTTTGTTGAAATGTTAAAAAATTGTAGAAGTTATTAGGTGCTAAAGCAATGTTTTAGGTTTAATTTCGGGACGCTAAACGAAGCTGTGAAGCAAAGCATTCTTTCGTTAAAGTGTATTAGTGTCGTTTTTCTCCTCTCTAGATGAGTCAACTGAGACAGTAATTAATTTTTTGGTGGAAGTTTTAGGTTTTTGGACTTTGTCATGTTGAACATGTCGAACAGGCGTTAGAGATGTTTATGCCAGCTAAAATATTAAGGCTATTAGACACATGATGACTTAGAAACTGACTTTGTACTATCGTATTTCTCGGTCTTAAATCTTGGCATGTTATGTATTACACAAGACTTGCAAGGAAAACATGTTTAATAAAAGAAATATAATCAATTTGATTTATTTAAGGATACTATAACTTATTCGTTCCCTGGTCACGATTTAAAAAATTACATGTCAGCTCTTACTTTATATCCAAACCTCTCAAAATTCAGGCAAATGAATAAGGGTGATTTAAATCTATAAAACAAACATCAGAATACAAATGTCATATTAAAAATGAGGTATTAGGTCAAATATGCCCCCAGGTGTTTCATCCATATGTCCATTATTCACAGCACTCTCTGTAAAATACCTAAGATTCAATTTGTAGAAAAAAAAGAAGATAAATAGGATAATAAACAAGGGAAAATAAAAATTATGAAAAACATTGTTGCGATTCATTAAACTTTGGTACACCATTTGACATCAAACGTGTGTTTGATTATTTTGTTTCTCATACTTCTCTAATGGGAGATTGATGGTCGAAAAATGATACGAGTACGTCGGTGTAGTTTTGAATCACTGAATGCGACAAGACTATTGTATTATCGGATTTATGAATCCCATAATTCAGTCATGTGATTGTTACAACTGGATTTTTCTATGTTTCTCAAGAGGAGCAGTAGCTTGTTTATGGTGACTTAAAGGCCACATTTACTGCTCATTGTCGCTATTATCTACAAGCCAGATCTTCGAGACTTTTTCCAAAATTCCATTCTAACAATCAGGTTTTTCTCACAAATCTACATTTTCGTTATACAATAGAACATATTTAATTATCAAAATTGTTTCAGATTACCTTGATAAATATTTTCCCGCAGGACATTACAGACTTTGCCTTCTTATCTTTGCCTTTGCCATCTATCCCTACGTACATCACTTTACTGTCATGCTCAAGAGATGCATAGCGGAATTTCTATTCTATAAAAATCTATTCATAGAACATTCTCCTGTCCTGGAAAATTACAAAACCTATCCTCCTCCCACAAGACCGATACAATGGAAAACCAGATAAACGATGTCCTTTTTCCACCTCGATGATAGATGAGCATGATAATTTCCTGATAGATAGTACCACTCCCACCAGATACTCGTAGTACATAGATCCTGGTGGCGCTTGGTTCCTGCATCATACCTTGTTCATTTCATTATCGAATGGAGTAGAGATAAACCAGTGTCATAGTATGTGTGACTCAAAAGTTTACCTTTACGTTGGAATGGGTTTTCACATTCATGTTTTGTACACTAACTATGGCAATCACAACACAACTGCTGGATCATTACAATTACAATGTAGTAACACTAAATTCTTGATTCCTGAATTCTAAATTGTACTGTTGTAGAACAGGCGTTCATAGTTCGCTGCATGTTCTCAAACAACCAAACATATCTACATTCGATGTGCACATTCCAGGTAAGGTGGTGGTTTTTTGTGCCATGTACAATATCTCAATCTGGAATTCGTGTTTATTGTGTATCCAAACATACGAAAATGAGTACCCTGTGAATTGATTATGAAATGGAGTGTTCAATGGACCATGAGAAAACATTTAGAGATGATTGACAATTTTTTTTTCCTCCTATACAAGAAAAATTATTCCTTCATCGCTAGTGTATGTCAATTAAGATAAAGAATAGAGGAAGAAGAGTATACCATTAGGGAGGAAGTACAATAGATAGTGTCGGAAACTTTTGCTGGGGGCTGCACGAGTTATTATCTGGAAAAGTTCGCTATAACGAATTTTTAAATTAAGTGGGGTCACTTGATTTCAGCAAGTGATAAAAATCTGTAATTTCCAGAAGTGAGCTATAAAATTTGGTCGGAATAAGAAATAAATTTGACACGTTTTGATTAAGATTTTTGAGGAAATAAGAAGATAAATATTTGATCCTTCTGGCAAGGATCATTTGCTTAATATCAATGAAGTTGGACAAAGATGTCTATTATCTTCACGTAACTAATCAAAGTTAAGTGATACAAGTCAATTTTTAGGCAAGGCCGACAGAAACCTAACAAAGATGTCAATCTCTCGATTTTAAATCGATATAAACTTATCAAAATAATTGGGAGCCGTCCTCGATATAGAAGGAGCCTTCATTAACGTGGATCGCATCGGCATTAAAAGCGCTCTGGAAGATGCTAATATGATACAAGACATTACAAATTGAGTTTGCAACATGCTTGCAGGTAGGAAAATAAACAGTTTTATTGGGCAAAGCTCGGTTATAATGTCTGTAAGAAGGGAAACCCCTCAAGGAGGAGTCACATCGCCACTCCTGTGGGTGCAAGATACCGAAATTCAGACTCCCAAAACTCAACGGAGTAGAATTGTCCCTCTCTGGACAAAAAACTGAATTTGAATCTTAACGTAGTGGAAAGAATAAAAAAGGCATATAATGCTCCTTTTATCTGCAAAAGAACGGTAGGAACAATTTGAGGTTTAAAACCTGCTATAGTGTACTGGCTGTATACGGTGGTGGTAAGACCCATACTTACATATGGCGCACTAGTATGGTGAAAAGCAACAAACAGATCAAAAACTTGCTGGCAACAGTGCGATACGACTCAATACTTTGGGTTACTTCAAGAGCAATAGTTTCAGACACGACACGGTCCAAGCGGAGCAACTGCCAGTCAATCCAATTCTAACGGATGAAATTCCTTCCTCGGTCTACTTTGACATTCCGTATGATATAATATACACATATTGTATATAATCAGGTCAAATGAAATTACAATTTTCACAGCTGACCTAATGCAGATGAGATCGGTATCCGAAAGAGATATCGCTATCTACATCGATAGCCATAGATAGATAGATAGATTCTGATATAGTCATGGGCTGTCGCACAGTCCTCAAGGCATTATGCAGACAGAACTGAGTGAGACTGTGCTGGTTGCCAGGAGACTGCGGTATAAAGGGAGATGAACAAGCGGAAGAGCTTGCAAGAACAGGAGGGCTACTCGATAATAGTGAGGTTGCTTACATCAAACCACCCTTTTTTATAGTAAGGGGAACTATCGAGGAAAATAAACCATAAAAACTGCCAACCTAAAGTGGTCAAGAATTGAAGGACACAGAGTATCCAAGCCCTCTGACCTCTTTTTGACGGCAAAAGATCTAGGGAGTTGATAAAATTAAACAGCGATTAGGACAATTATAGGAATTCTGACAGGACACTGTCTCCTGCGGAAAAACGCAATCGTCAGATATGGATATTTGCAGATTCTGCGATGATCTGCAAGCCGTATAAATGCGAGTTAATATCACGTAGTCGGAGAAAATTTTCAGGGAAATACTTTTCCGAAAACCTAGAGCAAATAGATGGCACGAACTGCCAAGACCTTCTTAGCTTTTGCAAAGAAATTGGATGTTTTACCCGGGAGATTGTTTAGGTTTTTGCCATTTGAATACAAATTCAACTGGTTCCACAGGAATCGCGATGGATCCCTGTTTTAACCTAACCTAACCTATCAAAATAATGCGCTATAAGTTCACTGGGTAATACAGGAGAGAAGTCTTTTGAAGAGAATCATTACGACCGTGTAATGCAACACAGCATTATAAAGTACAACAAGGTCTTTCCAAGTTGATAACATCACACCTGAGTGGTATCTATGTACTCATATACACAGATATAGAGAAATGCCATATAATGGTCTTTTGGATCAGTAAAATCAGCCTTATAGGCTACATGTGACCAACTAAGCTAGGCAACTAGAAATTCCTAGATTGGCGTGTCAATAAAGGGTGATTTTTTCAGAGTTACTTTTCCAGTGGGGATGTTATGTGTCACACTGATATCGTATTTTTGTTCATTTTATCATGAAGAAACTACAAATTATTCAGCTGTATTACGTTCAACGAGGAATGTGCTTCGTGAGCTTAGAGCAACTTATCGTCGACGCACAATGCGCTATAACATCGAAGATTTTGAAACCCAATTTTCATTCCTGGATAATACGCGACCAAATACACAACGTCTACCACGTAGTGAAGAAAATATAACAGCGGTAGCGGAGAGTGTACGCAATTACCGTGATGAATCGATTCGGCGCTGTTCTCAACAGCTTAGCTTAGCTTGTTGTGTGCAACAACTTGGAGTATTTTACGTGAGCATCTTGGTTTGAAAGCACACAAAATTCAATTCGTGCAAGAACTGAAGCCGGTTAACCCTATTTGTTTATTTACTGAAATTTACGGAAATCGAACTCCGTGGTATCGACGACATTTGGTTCCAACAAAACGGTACCTGACATGAAAAATTGAAATATACGCCTGTATACTTAAAGCCAACTAAGCTTACTAGGGTTTGTCGACAAAGACACGCAATCGGCTGGAATTATCGTAATATGGAGATGAACCTTAAGTATGGCTCAATGAAATGACGACCATCCACTGTTTGTCTGCTGACAATGCTCAGTGACCGTATGATATTCAGATCCCGGATAATCTTCAGTTTCATTGTGATATTTGGTGTTCTTTTTTTGTCGGAACAAAATACTAAGGCAAAGTACTAGTCTGTTGAACGCCTTACACTCATCATCATTTCGCATGATTATCAGTCTCGGTAACTCGGTATGCTTTTCATTCTCCTGGTGATTTTCAGCCGGCGGATAATTGTCAGTCACTGTATTTTTGCGGACAAGTCATAGTCCATGGAACTCCTCATCCTCATCATCCCTTTGCATGACCTTCAGATTTGATATGGTCTTCAGTCTTCTGGTGATACTCAGTCGGCGGATGATCTTCAGTATCTTTATTATCATCTTCAGTCTTTGGATTATCTATTATTCAGACAAAGATTAAGTTGATTTTACTCCTTATTCTTTTGCAAACTCCATTTATTTCAGGATTTCATACATATGGCACCCATCACTGCCTAGTTATCTGCAGCCTGGTGCGAGCACTAACCACTAATATTCAGAGAGCAAATAGTCGTGTGTTGCCATCCTTCTCAGCGAAAATTATGGAATTACGGAGTGTGATGTCAGTTTTTCATATCAAACTTCGTCTTCTTCGGTTTCCGGATAATTTACGACGTTTGAAGAATTTTCAGCATTATGCTTCCGTATAATCCTGAGTCTTAACAACGGGTATCCTAAAATTCACGCAACACTTGAATTTTGCGTCATTCGTGCGTTAAAGTGTTCTCAACGAAAACATAGCTTGACAGTTTACAGTTCAGGGTTACCGAAAAGAGAGACACGAGTACCCAAAAGAACAATGCATTTTCATCGTTATTTGAAAAATAAAGCTTACCATCTACAGTGCGCAATTTTCGTACATAATATGGTGTGAATAGTGATTTAACTTCATCAACCGTGAATAGATTAATTCAAAAATTCAGGGTTCAGTCGTCGACGAGCTTTTGCTCGCGCTTGACTTTATAAACCCGCCAATTTTGCGCAACCTTAGATAAAGAGAAACAATTCCGAAACGCGGTAGATCACCGAAATCCGAGGGCATTTCTAATCCCTCGGTTAAAAAACCGACTGCTGACAAGAAAGTATTGTTCCTCCAATCAAATTATTACAAAAAACGAGTGAATTTGTGCATAATCTGATGAAATCTTTAAACATCTGAACATATTCAGTAAAAAAAATTTCTATCGGCATAAAAATTCTTTGCGAAACTGTGGATTCATATAACTCGGTTTTTCGTTCTCTTAAAGAAAAACACTGTCAATTGTTTACACACAGTGGAAAGAATGAAAAAGCCTTCAAAGTTGTTTTGTTTGGACTCGACAATATGGAAGTGGATTTGCTTAGAAGCGAATTGATTGAACGCGGACTAAAGTGCATCGAAATCAAAAAAATTATAAAGAACTAGGAGAGGTACATAGACACGTTCTATCTTGTTTCTCTAGAAAATGGTTCGGTGAAATTAAACGACCTAAAAAAGAATATTCGATCAATTTTTCACACACAAGTCAGTTGGAACTTTCAAAGAAAAATGAAAGGGAAACTGACACAATGCCACAACTGTCAGATGTTCGGGCACGGCGAGCGCCACTGCCATATAAACACATATTGTGGAATTTGTGCGGGTTCCTATAAGACTGTCGATTGCAACAATAATGCAATTATTAAATGTGCTAACTGCAACGGTGATCATAAAGCAAGTGATTCATCTTGCCCAAGTAGAGCTAAATACTTAGAGCTTAAAAGCAACATGGTAAATCGGAGAAATGAATCTTGCTCGGGCTTAAAAAAAGCTTTTTCCGACGTGAAAGCTCCCACTGCTGCACCAGTTCATAATGTACATATGATTTGCAATCAATGACGGATTTCCAATCTCTTTCACTCAGGAGACAAACAACCATCATGCAGACTTCAACAGCTGCGTCCAACCAACAACCACTTGGGGACATGAACAACAGCAATCAACATGAGCCTTTGCAATGCATAGTCCACTTTCATACGTCGCAAGTTTCGAAAGATTCAAATGAGTGCAAAAGAGAGAAATAATGAAACAAAAAATACCCAATTAACCAAATTCCCACTGCATGTGGGTAGCAATTTCATTGCAAGTTTTTGACATTTCTTTTTCTCCTTCTTCTTTCTTTTTCGCATTTGCTTCATTACTTCTTTCGCTGTGTTACGAGCACAACATTTCAGTATGGCGGATGAACTGAAATGGACCAAAGAATTAACAAGGGGGCTCATTTTCAATTATGAAAGACTGAGCGCCAAAGATGAAATGAAAGAGAACTGCCAAATAACATGCAAACTCAAAGAAGGGGAAAGTCTTCATGTAGAGTTGCGAGCATCACTGAATGACAATTCAAAAGAAAATAACGAGAACATGCGCATTACACACTTGCGACGTGTGAAAGCGGACATACAGACTCAGTTTGTCGAAAATATAGGTGTAGAGGTAAAGCTGCGAAACAGCCAGGCAATTAAAATTTTTTGTGTACACTCTTTCAGGCAAGGTAACCACAAATGCAAACCAAGTAATACTCAGGTTAGATTTAAGAAAATTGTTCACTATGAGTGGGGAGTTTCTAATTGGCGGTGATCTGAATCGTAGGCACATAGATTGGGGTTGCACAAGAGCAAATTCTTGGGGAAAAGTTTTATCTATTCTGTCTGCAATGTTGCCAATTTGTGTTTTATTTCTGTCTGGTCCTACGTATTTTCCAGTTGGTTCTCGTGGTTGACCATCTGTTCTTGATCTGGTATTAACTAATATATATAGTCAAATTTCTCAACCTATTTCGATTCATGATATGTCATCAGATCACAATCCAGTTATTTGTCGAATTCCTAGATCTGGTGAGAAAAAATTCAATATTTTTTAGATATGAAAAACGCAATTTTTCGGACCGAACTGAAAACAAAACTTCAAAATTTATTAACTACGCTAGAAAGTATATCTACAATACAAGATGTTGATAACATTATCAGTATGTTTTCTGAGCATGGTTAAATATTTTAACAAGTTAATCGCGAAGTTAATACAAAATAAACGAAATGAAGTGTGGAATACTAAGTTGAATTCCCTTGACAAAGCTTCCAAACTTTTTGAAATATTGTCAGGATTGTCAAAAGCAAAAATAAACAAATTGATAATTTGTTCTTAAAGATAATTTGACTACATACTACACGGATAATGACAAAGCTTCAGCCAAACTTTTGCCAACAATTACACTGTTTCGGATAGCTTAGGGGATGTGAATACAATTAAAGTAGTAAGCGATTCCTTGGAGGCATTTAATCTTATCGATGTTGAAACTCCAGCCTGAGCAAGATTTTCGAAAAAGTTATTAAGGACAAGCTGCTAAGTATAATTGATGTAAACAAATTAATTCCAAATGAACGATTTGGGTTTAGACGACTTCACAGTACCAACCATCAAGTACTTCGAATCACCAATCTTATCAGGAAAAATCGACGTGTAGGAAAGTCGACGGGCATGCTACTCCTCGGCATAGAGAAAGCATTTGACTCCGTCTGACACAACGGACTTATATTCAAAATGCTTAACTTTAACTTTCCTCCCTTTTTGTGCAAAGTTATTCAAAGTTTCTTGTCAATCCATAATTTTAAAGTGCTTGTGAATAATAGCTCGTCTAGTTGTTTAGGTGCGCCCGCTGATGTCCCCCAAGGCTCTGTTCTAGGACCACTCCTATATAATTTATATACATCCGATTTCCCAGATCTACCAGGATGTGAATTTGCAACAAATGCTGACGACACAGCGATACTTTCGTCGCATATGTTCGTCTAAACATTGAGACGAATCTTAAATATGCGGCCGAAGTATTTAGTGATTACTGCAAAGAAGAAATTCAAATTGAATGTGGGAAAAATACCAGCTATCTTTTTCTCTAGAAAAAGAAAACATTGTTTCCTCCTATCTGAACGAATCATGGTCATTAGGCAGCCGATAGCCTGGGAAAACACAGTTAGGTATCTGGGTATACATCTTGATAAAAGATTGACATTTCGGGAGCATATAAGCAAAACTTTGCACACAATTAGCATTGCTATAAAAATGTTATACCCATTTATAAACAGAATGTCTCTCTTATCCGACCAAAATAAAATAATTATACATAAAGTAATTTTTCAAGCACTCTTGCTTTATGGTTGTCCTGTGTGGGGAAAATGTGCCAAGTGTCATATTAAAAAATTACAGATTCAGCAAAATAAACTGCTAAAAATGATGCTAAGCTTACCTTTCCTCTAAATTGCATCGACATGCAAGAGACATTCTGTCTGACAGAATAGAGAGGCTAACTAACTCTTTTCTTATGAGATGTAGTATACCTGTAAGTCCCCTCGTTAATGAGTTAAATGCCAATTAGCTTAAGTTGAAATACAAAACAGAATCGCTCTTAGTAAATCGTTATTTATTTGTTAAAATATTTTCTTATCTATTTGTAATCTTGTTGTTAATATATAAATATAATAGTTAATGTGTAAATATATAGCTCTGTATTTATTTATTTATTTTCCTGTTTTTTGTTAACTTGTTTATCTATATTTATTACATTTTGTTATTTATTTATTTATCTATTTATTTATTAATTAATTAATTAATTAATTTAATTAATTATTTATATATATATATATATATTTATTTATTTATTTATTACCTATTTATTATTATTATTTGTTTATTTATTTATTTACTTTTTTTTTTCCTCACAAGAGGGTTTTTAATCGTTATTTTCCCTTTAAAAATATTCAAAAATACTCGTACAAAAAAGTTCGTAAACAATATTGTAAAGTTTTTTCTCAGTTGAAAGACGTATTAAATATCATATCTCTGTGTGTAAATTGTGGGGTGGCACACCTTGTACAAATTTTACAAACGAAATAAATATCTATCTATCTATCAAAAAATTCAGGAAGACTGTGATCAATTAGTGGTCTTAGACACACTTAGACACTTCAACACAAAGCATCGAAGCAGTTCGGGAGAACATCAATTGGGCATCGAGTTCAAGAATCGAGAAGGTCGAGAAGCTCTATACAACCTATTATCACGAAAGATTTGCATCTTCATGCATACAATGCGCAACTGACTCAATGGCGAAAGGCTACTGACCACGCACAGAGAAGAGAGAATTCGTTGAATAGGTTGCGGAACAACCAAAAGTGGATGCTGATTTTTCAAAGAATATCATCTCCAGCTTTGACGCTCATTTTCATCCTGATGGCTCTTGTCAATCGTCAAATTTGTCGAATTTGGGGTTTAGAAAATCCACGAGTGATTGTTGAGAAACAAATGCATCCACAACGTATCAATGTTTGGTGCGGATTTTAAGCTGGAGGCATCACATTGAAAATGCGGCTGATAATGTAACTTAGGCACAAGTTACAAGATATGGATGTGGACGACATGTGATTTCAACAAGACGGTGCCACATGCAATACAGCCCAAGAAACTATTCAATTACTACATGAGTCATTTCTTAGTCGTGTGATTTCCCATTTTGGTGATCAGAATTGGCCGCCCAATTTACAATTTTTACTTAAAACCCTGTGTTTTCTATCAAAATTACTTCTTACATTTACATTTTGGGACACCCTTTATAATGCCACTGGATGAAACCTAGATCTTACTTAACTCTTTGAATAGGAATAAGCTTTATTCTTCGAATGATCTTCAGTTTCTAGTTTATAGAACTTAAATAACATTGCGAGCGTCAATTGATTGTTTTTCAGTCATGTTTTCAGTGTTTGGAGACTTTTGATTTTTGGGTAATATTAAACTTGTATGTAGTGTGGCCCTTCTTATATCATAAGCTATGACTTTTGAAGTTTGTCCACAAAACTTATAACGTGAAATGCAAAATGCTGGGGCTACAAGTGAAAGTGAAAGAGAGGAACTATGATACATCGAACCGATCGTTAATCTCCCACTCCTGAAGCTACGAATCTCAGACCCTGGATCAAGACTGAATCTCAACTTTTTTTTTTTTTGTACTATGAGATGAAGATCTATGATGTACTTTAGGATGGCTCTAATGGATACATAGTACTATGCAATTCACCTCAGTCAATAAGATTTTTCTGCAAAACTAATGCCTCTATATGGAGCATAGAGCTACCGATTCACATAAAATACGTTCTGCGGTTTTGTCGTCATAGAGGACAGTTGGTGAGTTAATCCAGGGTATTTCTTAGCTATTTATTAGTAATTGTTCTGCATTTAATTTATTAAAGTATTTCATATAATTTTCATATGTATAAATATACATATCTCATATATTCAATAGTGATTTACAACGAAATATGAAGTATTATATTTTTATCATAAGTTATATGTATTTTATTTTTGGTATGTATGACACACTAATATTTATTTGTTGTGTTATCGCAGAATATTGCGTTCCTTATAATTTTGAAACAAATTCTTTATTAATATTATTTTGTATGACGGAGCTGTAGGATGATGGAAGACGGAAGTGCGTGCATTTAAATTCCTTTTTAATTATGTGTAATGGAGTGAGAAGATCCAGTCTTGTAGCGCGAATGGGGGAACGGGGGTTTACCTCTACATTCGATGTTCGTGGATCCACTCTTGTGTCGCGGATGGAGGTACGGGGATATACCTCTCCATTCGTGGCTTATGAAGTCCCCTCTTTTAGCGTGAATGGGGGAACGGGGATTTACCTCTCCATTCGATGTTCGAAAATCCACTCTTGTAGCTCGGGTAGTGGAGCGGGGATTTACCTCTCTATTCGTTGCTCAAGATGTGGCTGGTGCCCTTCCATGCACTCACTTATTTAGATGAACTTACATGTTAACTGTTTGGTCATCCATCTTTTCCAAATACTCGGAGTGTGTGGTTTTAACTGCTCGGAGTATCGCGATTGCCATTTGCACGACTCTTGACCCTATCTGTCCTCGTAGCATTTCAATGTGAAAATTGGTAGCAGAGTACATGTGTATAACCATCAACCAATCCTAGCTTTCCTCCGACGCTCTCAATCCTAACTCAGGTGTCAAGTGATCGGGGATGGCAGAGAAAATAATGTGACAAACTTGAATCTGCATGTCCAGGATCGAGAAGGCTATTAGTTGGAAATGGTTTTTCTGGTAAATAAGCCTACATTGTGCCTGATTGGGAAACTATTGATTGCTCACAACTTGGTCTGCGCCAGTAGCGCAACAATCAGTCACAATGAAGTGCTTATTTTACCTCCTCTTGGTGGTCACCGGGCAACTATTTGCGTCGTAAATAAGGCTAAAATTATAAATGCGAAAGCCGTAGCTTTTAAGCATAGTTTACGGAGGTTAGCATTCTTCGTAACTGAAATCAAAACCGCTACCAAAACCGACACTACGCCTCGGATAACCACGTTGATGACATTTGGCTATTGTACCCGGACAAAGATTGGTTTCTGAAATGTGAAGACGCTTCTCGACAACGGAAGTGAAGATCCTCAAAATGCCAGATTCCTGCAATTAGAGAAGGTATGCATGCGGTATAAGATGAACATCTTAGGGATTAGTGAAGTTGGGCTCGGGGAAGTTTAAGTCTCCTACTAGTAACATTGTACTACTCTACTCTGGAAAGGCACCTGCAAGCTATCGGGAATCTGGCGTAGGATTGCTGCTTTCCAAAACAGCTTTCAAAAGCATAATTTCCTGGGAGCTTTTAGACGACAGGATCCTGAAAGCCAGGTTCCGAACTAGAGTACGTCGTGTCACTATCATACAGTGTTACGCCCCAACGGGGCTCTCTTCTGTCGACGAGAAGGAGGCCTTTTATAACCAGCTAAGTGTTTCTTATGATAGTACACCACGCGGAAATGGTGTATCATAATGGTAATGGGAGACTTGAATACCAAGGTTGGCAATGACAATGTTGGACTCAGGCATGTTATGGGAAAGCACGGTGTTGGCGACCGCAACGACAATGGCGTGACAATGGTTTTGTCGATTTTGTAACGCCAACCGACTTATAATAGGAGGGACCATATTTGCGCATAAAGTCAGATGGACAGACAAGCAACTTCCAACCAAATTGATCACTTCGCGATTAGCCCGCGATTTAGAAGCAGTCTCCAGGACGTTCGTAACAGAAGGGGTGCAGACATAGGAATGGACCGGGACTACCATCTGATAGCTACCATAACATTACGTACAGCTGCAGTTCGGAGATCATAAGAAAATACCCGCATTCCTAAATTTAATACTGATAGACTAAAGAATCCCGCAGTTCCCCAACAACTAGGAGACAACCTTTCACAAGGATAGAGAGCTATGAGTAGCACGGAACCCACCTCCATCGAAAACCATTGGTGTGCTGTGAAAAATGTCTTCATATCATTCAGTCGGTCCGTCGCAAGGAAGAAACATTGCTTGGCTTTCCGAAGAAACTTGGGCTAGGATCGAAGAAAGGAAATACCTCAAAGCTTGCATCGTAGCTACTCCAGCAGCAAGGAGAAATGAACTAGAGTCTGCGTATCGAATGAAGATGAGAGAAGTTAACCGTAGCGTGCGACGTGATAAGCGTAACTATATCAACAGAAGCAGAAGAGGCCGCTAGTAGGTGTGTGACTATCTACTGAATTACCAAAGAGCTCACAGGTGTCCAAACCTCTAAACAACACCTAGTAAAAGACACAGACGGAGCTATGTTTCGGATGAGGACCAGCCCAATGAATCGTCCATAGTAACAAATTCCCGAATACGCACTGTATCCCCCCAGTAGAGAAAAATTCTTTACCGCAATCAAAGCACTGAAGAATAACAAAACGGTTGGACTTGACGGTATTCCCTCAGAACTCTTATGAGTAGCGCCAACAACATCGACTGATCTCCTGCACTCACTCATTGAGAGAGCTTAGGAAACAAAAAAATTTCCTGAAGAGTGGAAAAAAGGAATGATTGTCAATCTCCCAAAGAAAGGCTTGGGCAGGGCTGTATACTGTCACCAATACTGTTCCTGTTGGTGATAAGTTATGTACTGCATGCAGTTTTGTCAACTGGAAATGGAGGAATTCAGTGGACTCTGCAATCACACCTCAAAAATCTGGACTACGCGGACGAGATATGCTTACTCTTATTAAATTTCATGCGAGAACAGGCCAGGAACCCATTGACTCTATCATAGGAAGGCGTAAGTGGCAGTGGATTGGGCACACGTTTCGTAAAGGTCATGAGTGCATTTCAAGCCAAGCGGTGCAATGGAACCCTCTCACGCAGGGAGGCAGACGAGTAGGCTGACCTAGAAGTACTTGGCGAAGAGCGGTCGAGGGGGAATCAGTACAACTAAGGTACATCTCCAAAAATCGTACACGATGACATTCAGGAGTAGTGCAGGCTCTATGCCTCACGGACATAATAGTTCCGAAGATCAAAGTAAGTAAGTCAGTTGAGGATATAAAAGTCCTGACCAATAAAGTAAAGCTTAAGTAGAAGGTGTAAGCATGACAACAGCAGTATAAAAGTATAAACGAATGTGAGCCAGCCTAATATTGCATACAAAACATATATATATCGTATCTAGGTGTAGATATTTTCTCAAAATTTGGATCCTATAGGATATCAATTTAAAACTATATTTAAAAGTAGATTAATAGTGCGATGGTCTGTTGTTCACCAACCAGTGTGTTGTTTGCCTTGTCAATTTTCGCACATGAAAAGCGACTTACAATTTGCCAAGATTGTGAAGAAGAGACTTTTTCATTACAAGAAGATTTTTCTATTGGAGGCTGGACATGGTCTGCCAAATGGGTGGAGATATCAAGCAAATTGAATTGCTTGCGTTGGTAGTGGATTGAACCTGTGACCTATAACTAAATTATCGACAACCTTAAACACTACGCGACGTGACGAGCATTACAAATTCTTGTCAATATATGAGAACGAAACTATTGATTATATAAATGAGACAATGATATCTCCAGCAACTCCTCATTTGGGCTTGAGTCCGATTTAATATTTAAAAAAAAAAAAATAAGTCTACAGACTTACAATCTTCTGAATGAGATAAATGTACGTGACAAACAAAAACAAGTGTAGACTACCTTAATCGCAGGCTTCTCTTCTAAGAATTTTCTTTGTAGGATCAATGACATTGATTGTGTGTGATTTATACAAAAATAAATACTTCATCTTTCGAGGCAATCATTTTCAAGTGAATTTGACTACAGAGACAATTTTCTAGGAATTCTGAATAAGTAATTTGTTCACCCCGTTATTTATCTGTTAAACCTTGTCACCTGGATTGCTTCTCAATTGGTTAGGGATCTTAACTTCACCTCAACTATGATGAAATTGCACAGGGTAGAGTTCAATATTTATTATACGTAAAAACAGCACAAGGCTATGACTTTTCTCTAAACTTCTAAGGAATCTTCCTCCCCTTGCATGAATACCTTTTTGTATTACCAGATCTCATAATGAAAGTAAAAGTAAAGTAAAAACTCTAGAGATATGACCTTTTTACGTACACTTTCTAAAAAACAAGATGTCCCATTTACCTGGGCCAAATTCACTCATCCGTAGAAGAGTTAAATACCACAAAGCAGCCAAAGACTTGAGTAATTCACAACTAACTCAAAACACCTAATCTAACCTTGTCCTTCTTTAAGTCAACATCTACACCAACAAAATAAAACAAATTAGAAAATCTCCGGACCTTTGTGCATGTTCTATGACCTTTCTTTACTCTAACTCTGACTACATGCGCTTGCTTGTAAGTCCGCGACTTTAATCATCTAAAACTTACTACTACTACCTCCTGAGTGCTTGCCCTGGTCCCAATTCAAAACACAGGGTAGCAAAAAAAACAAAAACAAAAAACCAAAAAAACAGAAAACTCCTTTTCATTAAAATTCTTCAGAACACTCGCAACTCGGTCATACAGACAGGCGTTCGTTCGTGTTTCGCATTTTTTCTCACAGCCACTATCCGCTTTTTGTTTTTGTTTTTTTTTCTATTTTTTTCCCTCGCACTATTTTTAATTTTCTCTACTTTACTCTCCACTTCACCGATTATGAGAAAGGACTTTTTCCAGTTTATAGTCTCTCGTTGAACTCGATTCGATGTAGGTCATACGCGAAACAACATTCGGGATCTGTGACTACACGACTCGTATCGTACCCGTATTTTAGCATCCCACACAACCTACTCTCCTAGTGTATCCCGGCGTTTTGCAGCTATCCCCATTTTGTCTCTACTCCAGTATATGAGTGTGGTCGTTATTGTTGTTTTTGCTTTTAAATTGTAAAGTGGCATATCTAGGCGCATAATTTACAGTCAAAGCGAGGGTGTATAACTTTGGGGTGGTTCCAAAGGGTGGTTTATCTGATGGGTGGTTTGGTGTCACTAGTAGCGACAGTTAGTTGCTTGGTTGAGTTTTCATGCATTTTTAGTAGTCCTGGACTCGGAACACAGTTGCTTTTCGTATTTGTGTATTTAATCTAATCAGAACATTTAAATATTTGATATTCTGGTACGGATACTCGTTCGGATGTCGTAACAACTCTTACAGTGGTTGCGTGTGCTTAAGGGGGTTATAAAAAAAGGACAAAAACAAAGAATGGGTTTAGATCTGCGGTGAGTACGAGGGGTGATGTAAAATTATGAATGGCGAATAGAAGGGCGGATGTTTGGAATTTGCAATTTTCTCACTCATTTGTCCGCTTATATATATTTAAAATATGAAAAAGAGAAATATGTATATATTACAGGATAGGGCGACGGATTACGCTCGAAAGTTTTTTTTTATTTTTATTTTTGCCAAATATGTATGAACGAAAAAAAACACAGCAATACGTTATGATGGTGTAATTTATTACGCGCACATGTTTAGAATTTATATGTGTCAGCATGGGTTCGTACAAAAGTTGATTCAAATATTTTCACTCATTAAGAGAATGGAGAAATAAAAAAAATAAATAAATGGAAAAGTTCCTGCGAAAGTAAGCTTTAGTGCACTGAATTTAGATTAAATCTTAGAAATTAATTAGAACGTAAAAGAATGAGGCATGTAATGATAAATATTTTATGAGTGAGTAGGCCCATGATTTATTCGAGATATAGTTTCCAATCGAGATTTCGATCTTAAAATACTTCCACGGGGTTTTTATATTTTTTTTGCATGCGATAATTATGTATGTACATTGTACATATATTAATAGGACTTTGAAGATTTCTTTTCATTTTAATGTCAAGCACTACCAGGGATAAATTAAGAGAAAGATTCTCCTAGCGTTCGGCAGCAAGCGCTACCTTGTTATCTTAAAAACGTAACTTGTAGTCCACACTGATCGAGCAGTGTAACATGTAGTTCGAAAAATCTCCAAACTGACATATATATGGCGACTCTAATATTATATCTATTTGGTTAGTGCTAACCTTCAAATGATAGGTGAAAAAATTTAATGACTTTTTGACCATTAGTCATCGAAATATTAGAAACCATGGGAAGAAACGAGTTTCGTACATGGATAAAACACTGTTATTTGATGGAACAAATACCACTAAAACTCCAGAACGGCCTGAAAAATGTTATAAAGAATCTGCTCCGTCAAAAGCAACCCTTTACTGTATTAAATCGCGGTTACACAAATGCAAATGGTGCTGAACACTCTGGGCGGCCAAATAAGGTTGTTACCCTGGAAAATATTTAAAAAAATCCTTTCAAACAATCGTTTCGATATCGTAAAGATATTAATATGCAGTGTACATCCGATTTTTCATGAGTCTTTGGGTATGCGAAAGCTCTGTTCGAAGTGGGTGCCGCGTTTGACCAAAAACGACAACGTGTTGGTGATTCAGAGCCTTTAGGCCAAATAAAAATAAACTTCTTTGCATGTGATATGTGACAATGGATGTCATATTGTCATAATGTTCCCTGTTTGCAAACCTCAAAACAAAAGAGATATGACTAAAATGAAGAGGTGACCGCCAAAATTGAAGGATATTTTGAAGTAATGGACAAATAACACAAAACAAAAAAAGAAATTTGTTTTTATATGTTAGTCTCGCAACCGACATAGTACAAACATGTGATTTGTATCTTCGCAATACAGGTTTTTCCAAAGGAAAAGAATACCTTTCAACCACATCCCAAACACCATTCCAAGGTGTAAAAATATCGCTCCAGGATATCCATGAAAAAAGCTGATACTAGCAAGTTTGTAAATCTCCAGATAAATTGGCCAACGATGAGACGAGCATCTTACGATAGTGTTTAACCAATTGGTCGACGGCACGAATATGAAAACTCTCGAGTACGTGCCCCAGGAGCGTATTAAGGTCCTAAAAAAGAACAAACCCTTTTGAAATTGTTTGTGTTATTCCATTTATTTCTGTCTGATACTGTCTGATATCTTTATTTTGAGAACCATGTCTAGAAAGACAACATAATTGAGCCTGGCTGGTGTAGGGATTAGTCTTAGTTTCGCTGTTAATATCATATGTAACTACATATGATTATTCCAAAGAGTCTTTGACAAGCCTGTAGTAAGATCCTGGCTTTGTTAATAAGCTTCGTCAGATGGGGTTTCTTACAATAGAAATTTTCACCAGCCCCAGCAATATTTATGAAATATTCTCAAAACATATCTTTGTGATGGCAACTCTAGAGTTGAAGAGCTCACGCCATATTTTTTGAACGGCTTCCTTATCATAACTTAAAAATGGCTGAAAAACATCGCAGTAATTGTGGCTGTAGCAACATAAGGTTCTTGTATTGAACCGGAACTGTTCTCCTACGTTAAATTCTCTTCCAATTACACAGGCTACGTCTCTTCCATGGCGTAGTCTAATAACAAACGTGGGCAGACCAATATCTTGTCTTATATAAAAGTACATCTGACCTGTGACTTTAAACGCTCTCAGTGGCCAGTCTTGAGAATTAGATGGGTCTTACTGGTAACCTGACTAGAGGTTTAGTTTTGGTGCCGTGGGAATCAGGAGCCCCTGGAACTTCGGTTGCAGCCTGTCTGTGGTGGCTGTGGTTTAAACCTAAACCGCAGGGAGTGTTTTCCGGCTTTCATTGGGTTACCCAACAATGTAAATAGTACAGGCCTTATGACCCTTAGATTGGGGAGGTTTTAGATAGGGCTCACACTTCACTAAGGGAAAAGCTCATAATCAGCTCTAAACAAAACCCCTTGCTATACTTATGTCTTTCAAAATGTTTAATACAACATTTTGTGAACACCTTAAATGGGTACCAAGTACCAGCACCTCTGTATATATTGTAGTTTACGGGGAGTGAAAGTGATGTTTGTTAAAATTTAGTCTTTGTTGAATCCATGTCGTACCATATTAATGCGTAATATTTCCAATTATTTCTTAGTAAACAGTTTTTCAGAAAGACTTGCGTTTCCAAAATTTAATCCTATTCACCACCTAGACAACGGACACAAAAGCTGTCAGCTTGCGTGAGTCTTCGTGAGAAGCATTAAAAGCAATTTTAAAACCACCAAAGACAAAAGTCGGAGACGGTTTGATTAAATTAAGGATCTACAGCATTTGTAGAACCCAGTGAAAGATCTGCCTAGTAATAATTTCACCGGTTTGACTTGCCTTTGATGTCATCCATCAAACTCCTGCTTCAACACTTAATTGACCATCAGCCAAGTAAATTTTGACCACCCTCTCTGTACCACAATAAAGAAGAAAATGTCTTTGTGGAATGGAATTAAATTCTCATTTTCTTTCTAACCCACCCCTTATCTTCAGTATCCATTCTGTGAAACTCACACTTGTTCTGCAAGAAGATGTTGACATTAAAATTTCCAGCACACGCTGCAGAATAAGGCGATTCGAACAAAGCCAACTGTTTCATTTTTTTTTATTAAATATGAATTAATCTTGAAAGTCCTTGAAAAGTGTATCTATTCCCTAAGTACCACCCGACACGAGAATATACATGAGATTGTTGAGTTCGTTCTCAAGCTAAAAAATAATTATAACGACCTTCGAGCTGCAAACCAGCCCTCTCTCCCCAGTTTTTCAATTCCCAACGCTATCAACTGAACGAAAATCATCCTGTATCATTGTTGGTATGTGTCCTCAATGTGTACAAAGGGTATTAAACTGGTCATCCGTTATCTCGGTACAAACTCATTTTTCTAAACACGAAAGATTTCAAAGACGACAAAAAAAAGTAATCCTCTGTAAGAAAGCGACAAAGTGACAATTTCTTAGATTTACCCTTCTCATGATTTTCACACATTCTTAGACACACATCCTTCCTCCCACAACATGGCGTATGGCGTACGAGTACATCCTGGTGATAAAGCGAAATAAAATCTCCCACATCATGAACTACGAGCAGTTTTCCTTCTCCTTTCTAAGTTGTTTTTCTTTTCTATTTTTTTTTTAGTTTGTCCTGGTTTTTTTCTTTGATTGCCTTGTAGAGCTTTCGTCGTGGAAATGGTATCCTTCCGGTTTGCCGTTGTAACTAGCACATACTGGTTGTAAATTTTTTTTCTGTCTTCTCGTTCTGCTTCATGATAAGTATTCTTGAAAATTGCGATTTTTCTTTTCCCAGTCCTAGCGTACTAGATGTAATGCCTGCCCCAAAAGGATATGAAATGGTCAAATGACTTTTTAACATCCCTTACATCTTCACAACAACAACAACTGCAAACAAAATACTGCGGCCAAGGAAGTCATGAAACTCCGTCTAAGATGCATAGAGCAAAAACTGCAATAAAACCATGAACAGCATTGCCAAGTGGACAAGAAAAAAAATACGTTTCACGTGAATTTCATTGAATTTGGCTTGAAGCCCTTTTAGATTTCCTAAACTTTCATTACCATGTCTTCCAATATTCACAAAATAAATGGTGGTGCACCGTGAGGCTCTACTTTATGTACCACACTGTTTCTCACAATTTCTTTACTGTTCTTTATAATTTTATTGGACTTTAGTTTGAAAATAAGATGTCATTCCATTGTATTTAAAAGCTGGTAATGCTGACCGAGAGTACATTTTTAGATAAATGGAAGACACTTGCGAAATAAAATGACCTAAGGAATCAGCAGGATGTCGTAGAGAGGCAACTTTTGTCCTCGCCATCGCGGGAGCAATACAAATGTTTCCGGAAAGTTTGTCCTTTTTTATATTGTTGAAATGAAAAACAGAGAGAAGAGTAATGAAGAAATAACGAGTTGAAATGAGAGAGCAAAATGGCCAACGAGAAAAAAAGGAAAATTAATCACTTTTCTGCGATTAAATACTTAAATAGAATTTTAACGTTTTGACTGGAAGAGGGGGAATCCGTACGTAGGAATATGAACAGAAAGATGATGATGATGATGGGTAGAAGTGGATGAAGCAAAAGTGACAGCCATGAATTCAGCTTTAAATGAGATTTTAAACTTAGACTTTGTGGACAGTGGGTCTGACATTTTTTTGATTGGTGTGGTTATTTTACGAAAAAAGGAGAAGAAGGGTGAAGGGTGATGTTGATGTTGAGAGATATCCAAATAGAATTGAAATTTTCAAGGCTACTGACTAAGAGCAATATAAATTCATTTTGAATGGTCCTTTGGGCAGGTTGAGATACCATTAGATTATGGAAAACTTAAACAGCCGTCTGTGGGAAGGAAAAAATCTTCTCCGATATTGGGTAACTCAATTTCTAGATCAATCTGACAGCAGTTATGATAGTGACAATTTGTAACCGAATGGAAGATGTTCTAAACTATTTTCGGTTAAGACGTCGTCTAGAAGATGTTCTTATAAACACTAAAAGTTTCACCTTGACAAAAAATCGTCTATATGGTCAAATAAATCACTGGGCAACTACAACAAGGACGCAACTCTCTAGTCTTATGATTTTGTTAGGATTGGCCCAGATAATGTCTACTGAATAAAAACCTTATCTAAAGTCCATATTCCTGATAACAAATTGGCCATTCTGTCTTATATTTGATATACATACATATGAATTTATTATGTCTTTCATCGTGGATTAAACTAGCGTTTCAGAAACAGCAATAACTTTTGATTTATCGACTTTCACCTTCACTTCAGAGTTCACAGGGAGCAACAACTAACTGACAAAGTGGACGAAAATTGGAATCCAGATTGCGTTTTATTGAAACAAGCTGTAAACAATTATTTCTATGTGTTTCTATTTTATTTTAAAACTAATGTAAGCGAAATTAACAATTTTACGCGCTTTATACGTTATGGTACGAGTATAGTATCAGAGCCAGGATTCTTTGAAACTTGTATCACTCGTATTCTGACGTCTTCGTTTGTAGCAGCTTATATGTAGGTTTGCCTTGTGGACTAGTTAGCCAGACTTGCTGACAACTAGGAGTATCAGTACTCC
Source organism: Volucella bombylans (assembly GCA_949129095.1). Taxonomy (NCBI): domain Eukaryota; kingdom Metazoa; phylum Arthropoda; class Insecta; order Diptera; family Syrphidae; genus Volucella; species Volucella bombylans. The sequence goes on from OX422144.1 coordinate 97,459,468, forward strand.
TAATAAATACTACGAAATGTGTTTGAAACCACCATAAGAACTCTTATGACTCTCATCCAATTAAAAACAATTTGTTTCTTCTTTAATCCATTGATTGTAAAACAACAACAATAACAAGGAAAACACAACAAAAATATATCTTTTAACTCATAATCGACATGCTTCAGAAAATACTAAGTAAAAAAAGCCGGATACGACAACAATCGCCATAATGAGTAGTCGGGTCAACACAGAAACAAATGCTGAACTCATATCCAACCAGAACCAGAACACCTGTCATCCGTACATATCATATAATATATAGATAGAGTTAACTCTAGAATTACAGTCTCCTTTGAAAGAGTAATGGATTGTCATCATCCATATATTCGTACATATGATGTTGATCCAAAGGACAAAAGCAGCTGAAGCCAGAAAATCTGTCGTATCCTTTTGTAATGAAATTTATGGGGTACCTAGAATTCCCAATTTATTCGTATACCTCACTGATGACAGTTGGCTGTGTCTCATTTATTTATAGGTACATACAAATGTTTCTACTGATTCTGTATCCTTGTTACCTGAAGTACTGTTTCTGCAATTTAGTTGATCATCAGTGTACACCATTCAAAAACCATACCATACCACACATGAGAGGAAAACATACGACAGAAAAAAAAACCAAAGAACAGAAAACAAAACAAGTTCTCTCATACAGAGTTGGAGAAGATATATGAGTTCTTTCAGAGAGAACTACAAAACATCACCCATGCGAGAACAACACCCTTCTTGTGAAGTTGATGGTGATAATGATGATGACGGTGATGATGGAAATGGAAATGATTATCCGAGTTTCTATCTCTCCATCTCTCTGTCCTGGCATACCATAGACCTATATGTTGGGATAAGTTTTAACGTTCGCTATAACCATTATCCAATGGTAACCCCTTTATAGAAGTAAAAGCACTAAGACAATTACCATAGAAGCCAGGATGACTTAATCATGACCAAGATTCTTTACATTCCGAGTACTCGTAGATACGACTACGAGTACTTGTACTTGTGATGTATGGGCACATTCCAGAAAAATTCTGTGAAGAACAATGGACAATGATATACTCGTACTCCTATGAGGAAAAGTCCCTAACTTTGCTTGCCAATTGGATTTTGTTTTCAAGCATAAATCTCAGATCACTGGGGAGAGTAATGTCTATTAAAGAAGGGATATCAACAAAAAAAAAAAATAGAACAATAAATCAACATACGGCAATAGATTCTTTCATGGAACAAACCACTTAGCCCACTTATAGGATACAAGTAAATACAATACAAAAAATGAATACAATACCATTATAAACGGATTAGATCCTCAATCCTTGATTTATACTACGGCAGATCTTGAAAAAAAAAACTCATGAGCTCCAAATCGATTACCACCACCTATTCACAGATTTTAAGGCCGCGTATGACAGCATCTATAGAGACGGGCTATACAGAACAATGTCTAGTTTTGGCATCCTTGCCAAACTCGTCAGTTTGTGCACGATGACAAGGTCGGTAAAGAACTCACCGAAACTTTTGATATCAGAAAAGGATTTAGGCAAGGCGATGCGCTCTTATGAGATTTCTTTAACAACATTTTTGAAAGAATAATGCAAAACTCAATCTTTCAAAAGTCGGTCCAATTACTCACATACGCCGATAATCGGAAAAAAGTAGCGTGATATCAATGGCACTTACGCGAGTATTGAGACGGAAGCTGCGAAAACGCGTTTAACGGTTAACGAGGCAAGACCAAGTATATGCTGTCAACCAGAAAGGACTTCTAACACCAATGTGATATAGCTTTGCGGTGGTTAGGGAGTTTGTCGCCGTTATCAATTGCACTTGACTAGCAAAGCCCTCTCGCGAACAAAAAGAGTGAACCAAGATCTTAATAATCCCAGTACTGCATGGCATGGACTCTATCATAAAATGGATAAGGGTGATCAGTGGGTGGAAATACAACGACGTACTGTACGGGCTGTACAGCGTCAGCGACTTAGCCAGAAGTGTGAAGTTCCAACGACTGAGATGACTGGTTCATGTAGAGCGGGTGAACAATAATGCCCCGGTCCGAAAAGTCTTCGAATCCGCCCCCGAGGGACAGCGCCGGAGAGAAAGACCGCGACTCAGGTGGCGCACGCAAGTAGAAGGGGACTTCAGCCAACTTAGAGTGTGTAACTGGAGGCAGATAGCTAAATATCGAGCTGGCTGGGGACGCTTGTTTGTTGAAGCCCAGATTCACCCCAGGCTGTAGCACCATCTTAAGTAAGTAAGTATTTCGCTTAAAAAGCTCTAAGCGGCATTCTGAATTTGTTGTTTTTGGTCAAACGAGGTACCCACTTTGAACGAAGCTTTCGCATATACGAATACTCGTGCAAAATATGAGGTACACGGTCTATTGAAGTCTTTATGATGGATCAGATTCCTACTAATACTTTTCGAGCCATTTTTGATCTTCAATTGTACTTTTTCCCATCAAATAACAGTGTTCCATGTACGAAATTCGTTCTTTTCCATAGTTTTGAAAATATCAAAAGGCGCGTCTCTAAAGCTTCAATATCTCGATGATTAATGGTCAAAATTTTGGCACGTATCGTTTAAAGATTGGTATTGGATATGTTATTAGAGTCACTCTAGTTCCCTTTTCGAAGCCTGTTATATTCAAACACAAGCTGCGCCGAATTTAAGGGATACTTACTGAAAAAATCTTAACCAGTAATTGGTTAAAAGGTTTTGTGGCTGACTTATAAGCCTTACCATTATCTGTGATGTAATTAAAATCTAAAAACAGAAAAATCTTACTAATATTAAATCCTTTCACCGTAACAGTAGATTTCCTATATTGGAATTATAAGTAAAAAGAAGAAAATCCTTTCCCAAGTAAGTCAATTTATTCTTGACACTTGTAACTGCATGGGGAAGAGGCATCTTTCAACAATTGCAACCAAAAGGAAATAATCTATGGTAAGATGATAATGCAGATGAAGACGAAAAGAAAAAAGAAAAAAAGACTTCTAGTCTTAATCAATTCACCTTACGTCGCAACCTTGCTAGCACACATTAAAAGACACACTTACAGAGAATAGATCCTTTTGAAGCTCCTATTAAGCATCAAATGCAAAATTTTCTACTCTCCTGCCTTTTGGAAACTGTCATAGATGAAAAGATGAAAAGTCATAGAAGAAGTAAAGGACGTCATAGAAAAAAAGATAACCTTGCTTTATGGTGGATGAATAGCAGCTTTACTACCTACCCCATCTGTAGTTACCAAGATATCGCTTTTAGTTGCCGCCCTCTTAACACCCTACTCTCACTACCCAACTCGATGAAGTGAACTGTGAACCTGTGCAAGTTCTCATGTTAACACTCAGGTGGAAAATGTCTATTACAAAAGATAGATAATCGAATCAAATGTAAGGGTGGTGCATTTGCATGAAAGAGTCCTTATTACGCGCTCAAAAAGTGGTTCACTCCGAGTGTGTAACTGTATCTTTCGATACGGATTGATGCGTTCAAAAGATCAGAGAGCACTCGAACTTTTTGAATAAAATTGACTTTTTTTTTCTCTCTCATTTGATGATTTTTTTCGCTACATGTACCATCGACTTAACTTTCTATTAAGCTAACGCGAAGGTGGGTTTTATTTTTTTTTAATTTTCTAAAGTACAAGCACGAACGCTTTTCGGAATAGAAGTAGGATCCTTTAGTAGTAACTGCTATTGAATGTGTAATGGAAGCGTTGATTGTGCTATTAGAGATGATGATTTGTCGATGATGTTACGAGGGAATAAATCGATATGCTAAATTGGTTTTACGAAATTGAATTTCACTCTTTTCGGATGCGTTAGAAGTTCCGCACTTCATTGATGATCATACACAGCCGCACTTGGTATTGAATGTTGTCCCGATGAATTCGGAATATCTGTCAAAGGGAGTAGCTTTAATGGAAATTAATAGAGTGGTTTTTGAGGTATTCGATGACAGGCATTGTCATCTGCTGCGGATTTTATAAAAAGAAAAAAGTTTTTTGAACTCAATGCCTACCTGGCAGTTGAAGAAATCATTCGGAAAATATCGAAAAACTTCTACTGCTGGTGAATAGGACTAATAGCAGATGCTAATTTCAGTCGTTCGCAAATCTCTGGTGAGAATAGACGTCTTTCGACTTCTCATAAAATAAAATAAAAAACAATAATTTAGTGGATAAACACAATTAATTACAACTTCATCAATTGACTCGGTAGCCCATCGGTTAAGGGCGCCAGTCAACAAATCGTCGGACGCGGGTTCGAATCCCGAGTGAACTTGGAACTTTTTTTCTTGTTTTTATTTTTTTTCCCCTCCTAAAATTGTGTAATATCAAAAACAATAAAAAAAAGGCAAAAACCACGTGATGGATGGTGAAGAGCGCCCCGCTCTTCACATAACCGTGGCGAAAGCCAGCAAAAGGAGGAAGAGGTTGAATACCCCTCCTAATCTCTCCAAGAAAAAAATAAGTGCTGTTTACACAGCTGAAGAAGGTAAAGAGGAGGGGGGCTCCAACAGCTTCGCCTCTCTGGCGTCATCTGAGTCGGAAGACGAAGATGACGAAATTAATCACATAAAAAGCAGCATACAAAAGCTGGAGCAAGACATGCTTGCTATTAAACAGCGGCAAATTGCACGAAGGCAGAGGGAGCAATCAGAAGTAGAGAGCTCCCTAAAACAACAACAACAAGAGCAGAAACAGCAACTGCAGCAACAACAAAAACATCAGCAGCCGAAGCAACAACTGCAGCGAAAGCAACAGCGGCAAGAACACCAACAACAACAAAATCAACAACAGCAGCAGCAGCAACACCAACAACAACAACAACAGCAGCAGCAGCAGAAGAAGAAGAAAGAGAAGGTGCCTCCGATCAACACCTACAAACTGGAGGTAAGTGCAACCAAGGACCTGTGTAAGTTGGTCATTGGTAATAATTTTAATATAAAGAGGTTGGGGAACGATCGCCATGCCATTCACTGTAATACAGTGGAGGGCTACGCAAAAGAGAAGAGCTCCTAAAAAAAACGACGACGGAGCACTACTCATACACACCGAAGTGTGAAAAGCGGCAATCGATGCTGCTGAAGGGGTTGGAACCGTCTTCTGATCCTGAGGAGATCCTGGCACTGCTCAAAGAGAAGGAGTGCGAAGGACTCAAGTTTGTGGGGGTAAAGCCATTTACCACAGCTAGAGCCAGGCGGGAGAAACGGAGTCTGCCGTTCTTCCTGGTGCAGCTCAGTCCCGAAAGCCGTCTGGATAGTCTAAGGAGTATCAATGTCCTAGACTACCAGGTGGTTCACTGGGAAAAACTAAAAAGGAGCGAAGGCGTTATACAATGCGTTCGCTGCCAGAGGTTCGGGCACGCCGCGTCGAACTGCCAAATGCAGCCTCGATGCGTGAAGTGCGCTAAGAACCACAGTTCCGAGGAGTGTGCTCTGGGTGTTGACGGAGCATCCGATAGATCGAAGCTCTCGTGCGTGTTATGTGGAAACGTGGGACACACCGCAAACTATCGGGGTTGTCCTAAGTTCGCTGACATTAAGAAAGCAAAACTGGCTCGGCAGCAGAAGGTGGAGGTCAAATGTTCACCTCTTAGATTTCAAACACCAGCCGTCACGTCCCAAATTTCCTACGCCCAAATGGCGTCAGGTAGGGGGGCTACGGTACAGCAAGCGACTGTTGCTTCTCCGGCGCCAATGCCGAGAACAACGGAAGCTGCACCTAACATGGTAGCCATCTTGCTCGCAATCCAAGGGCAGATGGCTCAGCTGCAAAAGCAGGTTCAAGAACAGGCCAAGCGGGTGGACCAGATTTACGCGCTGCTGCCGGGCCTAACGCAACACATGTCGTAATGGGTACGCACATGGTGGAGCAAACTTTGAAGGTCCTTGCGGTGAATGTTAACTCACTGATTAGGATCGAACGAAGAGCCGCGATGTTTAAATTGCTACAAGACCAAACTCCTGATGTGCTTTTCGCTAGCGAAACCAAGCTAACCGATAATCACAAACTGGAGTACAATAATTATATTGTTAGAAGAAGAAACCGGCCCAGATCCAAACGTGGAGGTGGTGTCGCGATCTTCATTAAAGAAGGTATACAATTTCACAGGGTGTACAAGGGAGTGTTGCGCAGGTTCCGGGTGTTGGAGGCAGTTGTCATTTACATCCCGCTTCGCAGTGGAAAGCGGCTGTACTTGGCCTCTGTTTATGCGCCTGAGGCTTCACAATCCGCCCTATTTATTACAGAGCTCGACACGCTTTTTCGACTTCTGAGGCTGGAATCGGGGGAGAATTATTTTATAATCGGCGGGGATTTCAACGCTAGACACAGAGATTGGGGAAATAATTTGCCAAATACTAGAGGGAACCTACTACTCGATTGGTGGGGTCAGCACGATGTCATGTACAGACTCGGTCTTAAAGCGACGGATAACCCGTCGTTTCCCAGAGGCGGGTCTTATTTGGATCTACTGCTTTACGACGAACGCATACGACTGACAGGTACGAATTTACAAACGCTAAACTGTCTGCGCACATTCGTGTATGACAGCTACCATTGCGGTTTTAGCACCGAAATTACGGTTCCCAACGAAATTGCGGAATTGGAGGAGTTTGTCCAAAGATATTCTTACAACTACAGTAAGACTCGATGGACGCGCTTCTCCGCAACCTTGACCAGAGCGCTATCCTCGAACACGCTCCACCCACCGCCCAATAGGAATTTGTCAAACGAGGAGATCGACAATTACCTAAAACAGATGGACGAGACAATTAAACAAACTATGGACACTACAATACCGCGGTATCGACGTACAACTAACGAAGACCTGTTCCGCAATCCTACTATTGACGCACTGCACCGACAGAAAAGTAGACTTCTGTCAAGACTCAAAAACTTGTACAGACAGTTAACTGACCGACAAGACCCGGAGATTAGGACACTGAAGTCGTCGATTAAAAATATTCAAACGCTAATAAAAGAGAATTACAGAATTTCTGTAAGTTTGTATTGGAACAACAAGGTTCGGGCTGTAAACACCAGCAACCCGAATATGTTTCCGCAAATAAATAAACTATTTCGGAGAAAAAATCAAAACGACCTTCAGTGTCTTAAAATAGCCCGGACGACGGACAACGAACGGTTACTGACAATAGCAGGTATTGATCCAAATGAGGCCGCTGATGATGACGACTTTTTTGTGATCGAGAATCCACAGGAGAAGGTTGAGGCCATAGGGGCGACTTTCCAGGAAGTATACAAGGCCACTGATACCATTGGCCCTAATTACGACCTGGACAATCGCGTCTTGGTGCACGACTTCTGCATTCGAAATGAAATAGGGAACTGGCGATCCGAGGGCTCTGGTTTCACCCGGTTCAGCGACGAAAATATGGCAAATAATGTCATGACCAGAGAGGGTTACCTACCCCCGTTCATTTCGAAGGAGGAACTTCGTGAGATCTTCGACACAATCAGGGCTAAGAAATCAGTGGGGACCGATGGTATTCCGAATATCGTGCTTCGACATCTTCCTCTAGAAGCGGTGGACATTTACACCACCCTGTTTAATAATGCAATGAATAATGCACATTATCCAGCGCATTGAAAAACAGCGGTGGTTCAACCTATCCCCAAAAAGGGAAAGGATATATCCAATCCGGCGAATCTCCGGTCGATAAGTCTCCTTTCGAATATCAGTAAGGTTTTTGAGAAAGTAATCAATAGAGCTCTGTCTAGGTGGGTTGAGGACAAGCATATAGTTCCGGATAATCAATTCGGTTTTAAGGCGGGACATGATATCTCACATGCCGCGTCTAAACTGGTTTCTGATATCCAATGGAACAAAGGCAAGAAACAGTGCACTGGTGCCTGCCTTGTTGACTTGGAGAAGGCCTTCGACACCGTATGGTTAGAGGGTCTTTTCTATAAGCTGACTAGGCTGGGGATCAGCAAACCTCTCTTGTACATTCTTTATAATATGCTAACCAACAGACAGTTCATCGTGAAAAATGGCGATGTGACTTCTGTTGGAATATTTCAAATTAAAAATGGTCTTCAGCAAGGCGCGGTCAATTCGCCGATCCTATTTAACATTTATACAAGCGACTTGATAGGTTCACTTCCCCATACTATTGCGTACGCAGACGATTTGGTAGCGTACAGAACAGGTCCAAAAATCGAGGTCATTAATACTCTCTTGCAGAGTGACTTCGATAAGATAAGACGATTTTGCGATGACTGGAAGTTGAAAATCAACTTTCAGAAGTCGGAAACCATTCTCTTTAGGACGCCGTTGTCTGGAGCCTCTAGGGATACCAGAAAAAATTGGCGAAAGTTCTCAATCATTGGACAGCACGGACAGCCTCTTGCCTGTCGAAATGTAGTCAGATACCTTGGGATCTGGCTAGATCAGTTTCTGTATTTTGGCAAAAATGTAGATGCTGCTCTGGCCAGAGCTAAAGGTGCTTTTGCCCTTACAAAGAGACTGTTTTATAGCAGCCAACTCGATGTGAGGGTAAAGGTAATCTGCTACATGGCCCTTATTAGGCCCATGCTGGTATTTGGTTGTCCCGTGTGGTTCAATGTACGAGCAAGCTTAATGGAAAAGATTCGGGTGTTTGAGAGGGCTTGCCTTAGGGCTTGTCTTCGCTTGTACAGAACACCAGAGTCGGAGTACAAGAAATTTTATCCTAATGAGGTCCTTTACAATAGGGCGAACCTAATACGAGTGGACAACTTCGTAATTAAGCTGACTCGAAGGCACATTGCAAGAGCAATGACCTCGATGAATAACCTGATATCTGGGGCTTACTACCCCAATTACCTTTACCACGAGAGTGTGCGATCTGACGGCTTCGTTCCACCGGAAGCATTCCTCTACCTAGATCAGAAAGGGTTGATCCAGGATATATCAGCGGTCCCGTTAATCTTCCATGTCGCTCGGACAGCTGGGGACAGGCGACTCAACTACAACAGAGACGTCGCACATGGCAGTGTGAATCGACTCAGGTTCAGTAGGGCGGTGGGGAATCGCGATAAGAGGGATGTCGTTCGGCAGCACCAGCATTTCTGGTGGTTGAATGATGGAGAAGATGCTTCGTCGTCGTTTCCATCAATTACGGACCAGCCTCACTAATGAGGCAGAGCTGACCAATCTATTTGCCCAGTAAATAACGATGGCCAGCTTACATAGGTTTAGGTTAGCATTTAAGAAATATATACATATACTGGTGTATATAAAGGTATATAATAGTATATGTATATTATTGTGCATAATGTCTTTGTGTCTGTATGTGTGTATTGTGTATATAGGTTAAGTAGACTAAGGTTTATTTTAAGTTAGATATTAAGTTTTTATAAAAAATAAAAAATTACATCCATAGGCTAAGTTTTTTGTTAACAATATTTTTTCTTAGCTTTAAGTATAGTAAATAAATATCCATAAAGAAAATGTTAATAAAGTCGAAAGACATAGTATAAGAATTTAGAGTAGCTTAGAGTGCCTGTGTGGGGCCAGTAAGTTAGTATAAGTTTGTTAAGTAATTTTAAGCTAGCATTTAAGCATTTTTTGTTAGTATGTAAGAGTTATTGATTAGAAAATAAAATGCGTTTAAAACTAAACTAACTAGATGCTAACTTCAGTTTATATATTGTATGTTGGCGGGGAGAAGAATTGATTGCCGCAGGCAATTTGTATGGAGTGAATGCTGGTCGACATTTTACTTAATCCTCTTAAGGGTCTAAGCATCTACGTTCAAGTATATGCAGATGATGTATTATAGCTGTACTTTCCGTCGGATCACGCCTTGTTCAAAGGGGCCGCAAGCTCTACATGTTGCCAACGACTTGGGCTTTCACCAATCCTTTCAAGGCTAAAGTTGATCTCTTTATGAGAAGGGAGATGCAAACTGGCCTCATTAAATGTTCAACTGCAATTTTTTCTCCAACGAAGCTCAATATTTTTATGTCATCCTGGATAGCAGATTTCTTTGGACTAAACCTGTCACGTCGAGAACCTCCAATATATCCGTACCCTCTACAGCCAAGAAAACCATATACGTATAATTGTTCCCAAAACACAATGACTATTCTTCATAATATTATAAATAAACATTCTTAGTTTTTACAAATAACCAAATAATTTGCAGTCTAATTAATAAAAAGTATTGCTCACGAAAGGTAAAGATAAAAGGGTCTGGGGCTGATTAACAATAAAGCCATATTTTCCACCAGCACGAAAGTTGTAAATTTACAAATTCTTTCTTTTCATTTTATTTTTACAGCAAGTTTAAAGTAACAATCACACATAAGACCTTTCAAGCTCGACCATATTACGATCATTAAGAGGTACTTCTGTTCTGTTTTAAAATCATGATGTTTACACCAACTTCAGTCTTTTCGGTTTCGTTGTGGAGGTTTTTTTTCCACGGAATCAGCAAAAACAACAACGACATGTTTCGCAATTGAGTAAAAATATATGCAATATGATATGTTCGTATATACATAATATCCAGCAGCTGCAGCGCAGATGATGTATTCGAGCTGTCTCCATCTGTAATCTGAATTCACCGGATGGAATTACAATATATGGTATACACAGGATTTCATGATTTATTCTACAAGGTGGTGACTGACAGCATTACAAAGTTATTACTATTGATTGAAAGGAGAATGGAACACTGAATTCAGAATTTGAATGGCTCTGACTGGATGAAATAAGGAAAGAATTGCCGACAGATGATTGACATAGAAACCAGAACATCTTCAGCAACGATCCATTCTGCTGCACTCTGCCCCCGGGTAAATTTCCCATATCTTGTGTGTATGACTTAGAATAGTACTTAACGCTATGAATATCGTACATGTAACCGCTACCCATTTTGCCATCTTGAGGACGCTCTGTTAATATAAAATTAAATTAAATACAAAAGAGTGAAGTGTTTACGTTCTACAAACGTCCACCAATTCTGAGGAGTTTTAAAGAAAGATCTGGAAAGGAACTTCAGATTTTGACTCCATTCTTTTGGCCAATCAAGGTATTTTTCTTTTCGCAGAAGGACATAATTTGTGTATGTAGGTACAATATGTATATCCCCTGTGGTAACTAAGTGGTATTTTTCTCCATCGATTTTGTATTTAGAAAAGCATCAAATGGCTTTCTGTCTTTAGAATATTGAATCCTTATCCTCTGAAGTCACGGTAAGGTACTATTGAAACATTATCCTCTGTAGTCACGGTACTTTGTGTATTAACCATCATCCCGCAATTTGTGCTGAAAATGAACACACGTGCAAAGCAAATTATTAAAATGTCCAGTTGCATAGCTAAAGACGAAGTTCAAGGATCTTTTCACTTTCATAAGCTACGGCCAATTAAACTCCATTGGAAAAACAACCACCGTCTGATGGATGTCTGCTAGACTCATTAGCCCAGCTATTCCCCGAAATTATTTTCATAATATGCTTCAATGTTTTGCATCATCCTGTTCATCCTAAAGATAAACAAGCATCATGGAGATTTTAAGATAGGACTGTTTTTTTTCTCATTTTAAACACTCAAAATCTAATAAATTTTCTCCGACGAAAGTTACGGAAAGAAGAAAACGAAACTTCTGTCCATTTATCTGGATTTTTTTTCATTAGAAAACGTGGATAAACGGGATAAGAATGAGTAGGAAAAACAAAACTGCACAATCAAGTCCCTGGGTTGCAATAAAAGCAAAATCCTTAGCGGCACTATTCTCCAACTCCAACACCAATTCTTTCATGATCATAAATATTCCATGAAAACTTTCTCTCCTAGATATAAGCACCTACATAAGCATATGTGAGTAGTTGTGTTCTTAAATACGGACCATATAATGTCTTACTTCAGCTACAGGGCATCCACCATCAGAGTCTCTCCAAGGAACCGCCACTTTGAAAGATGGCACAAGAGGAACGAGCAACCAAAATAGAAAATACAAAATACAAAATGGAAACGGGAAAATAGAAAATAATCGTTATATTCAACAAAACTATTACTACTTATGTTTTGTTGTTCCTTTGCTACTGCCTGGACTTCATGAGGCGGGCTCATTCGTAGAGAACCCTTAAGAGCTTGAACAAACTTCTTTCGTTCACTTTGCTCCTTTTTTTTGTTTTTTTATTTTGTTGGGACATCTCCTCTCGGAGTATTGTTGTGTAGAGTAAACTGTGACAAAAGTAGAAAATTTATGATCAAGTTTACTCCTTTGCCTTATCGATTATGCAGAGACAAAATGCGAAAGGCACAAGGGGTCAGGTTAGATACTCGTACTTTTTTCTCTCTCATTTTCCTTTCAGTCTGAGTCGTTTAACGATAAAGTCGTTTTACAGGTAAGATGCCATGGAGAGTACGCGTAGTAGTTGGTAGAGGAAGGATATGTGATTGGCTATATCCGATCACAAATCTTTTAGCAATTGTCGACAGTATCATCCATTGTACTGGGTGAAGGTGGGTGAAGGGTAGAAGTAGAAATAAGAACAGAAAGAAGCATCACAAATTGAGCAAAAGTCATTTGGAATTTTTGCAAAATAGAAAAATGTAGTGTTATTACATTTGTCGAATTCTTTTTTTGCAGTTTGTGGAGAAGGGAATTTTTATAGATAAGTTGAAGGGTTACATACATGTGCAGCACTTACCAACATGTAGGTACTTCTAATGGGACCGACTTGTCATCCTAGGTAATGGTGAGTGGAAAGTAGGAAGTGGATGGATATCAACGACGTAATTTTCTTTCCTGAACCGGTTAAAGGATTCCGGATAAATCATATAAATGTTTCGCTGCATCATAATAGAGACATAAATCCTCCAGGCAAATGGCTCAGAAAGGGTGGTTGTCATTTCACATGGTTTATGGAGTCGTTTAAGCTCCAAATGCAATATTTCCAAAGATACTAGCAGGGAAACCCAGATATCCGGAAAGACATATCCTTAAAGGATATTCGTTTGTATGTACATACAAATATATATATATACTCGTAAATACACATGAGCTTAAAACACAGAGCGCGTAGTAGAGTTTTCCATTTTCATGAGAATTTTATCCTTTATTGAATATTTAGGAGGGTGATTTTTTCCTGACGAAATACGCGGTGGATATGAACGATAACTGACAGTGTTTACAGATGCTTGAATTTGTAAAAAAAAAAAAAAATAAAAAAAATAAGGAAAAAGGTTGAAGCAATTGCTACTTACGGTTTCAGGTTGTGCGTCATTTAACATTTAACGTATGGCTTACCTGGAAAGAGCGGAAAGGAAAAATAAATTGGATTATTGAGTTATTTAAGAAGTAAAATTCGATTTAGCGATACAAATTCTTTTAAAAAAAAATATTCTTTCGTATTATAGTGTATTCTCGAAGTAGTCGAACTTCTTCCCTCTCAAAATGTATCTATTCGTACGTGTATGTATGATAAGAACATTCTTTTTATGATTCAGATAATCTCAAAGATAATTTGATCCTGGGTGAAAATAGAAAATATACTGGGAACCACCATAAGGCAGACTTACGTATATGCACCCCACCGATATATGTACATACGAGCACATAGGTCGGGCAAAAGCACTTTGAAGCCATGGGTAAAGTTAAATTTATTAGCAAAACTTATTGTGATATTAGAGGAGAGAAGTATGTATGTAGTAATTTAGTGTAATGAATGTGATTATGAACCAGAGCATAAGCTAATTTTATCATTTTGTATGTGCATTAGGAAATATGAGATTGATGTGACGAAGAAATAAAATCAATTAGGGACTATTAACGAAGTCGAAAGGAATCGTCATTAATGGCGAAATATCCGACATAATGAACCACTTAAAATCGTCTACATTTATTTAACAAAAGAAGAGACAGTACGAGGCTCAACGAGGACATACGAGTACAAGGATTCTGGCAGAACTTTGATGTTTAGGTTTTTTCAGAACTTACTAAGCTTGAAAGGCATAGAAACAAGTTTTTCCAACATACTCATAGCATATCATACACTCAGATATGTATTATCAACACATTACCAAGTCACCTAATACAAATGATTCAACAAAATCGTAAGAAATTCTTCCTTCTATGCGATTCTTATAATTTCAGATGGCATAGGTTCGAAGATCATCTACCTACTAGTTAGAACAACTTTATAGGTTTTATGCTTGTTTTGCTCATTCTTCTCATATTACCAATTGGAATACATATCCGCATCATTACCGCAATACTCGTGGGCCTATGACATTCATGATTATTATTTTATAAAATTGATGCTTAAATGTTAAATTTAAATAAAAAAATAGATTTAAAAAAAAAACTTAAGTTGAAAATTGTATATTTTTAAAGACCACAAAAGACTACAGAGTTTTCGCACATTTTCAAACACACTCAAATCAATCTCTGCCATTCCAAGTCTACTTCTGAATTCGTAATACGTAATACGCTTTCCGTGTTAAACTTAAAACTCAACTTAATATCATGTGTATGGAATAACTACAATATTTGGCTTCTGATTTTTAAGGCATCGGAAAAACAGAAAATATACCTTTATGTGACGAATTCATTCTCACCATCTAAACTTCGTTAATTTTGCAACAAAGACTTAGTCGCTGCAGACGTAGGTTATGAAACAAACGGAGAATTGCACAATTTTGTCGTTGCATTAGTTTATTTTTCCTACGATTGAGTACTACCGCAACAACCAATTCATTGAACACTGTAATTATTTGAAAATGGGACTGGACTTTATGCTATCGTTTGATTATTTGTAATAAAAGTAACACCGTAAGTAATAATTTAATGCTATGTAACAGGTATGCTTAGGAAACCACAGACCGGCAGAAAAGTACTATCAGAGGCTTCCATGTCAGACCATAGGTACATCGAATTCCATGGGGGTGGCCATGGTGTAGTGGTACTAGCAATCGCTTCTCACTCGGAGGGTTAAGGTTCGAATCCTACTCGTGACAAGTTTTTAATTTGTGTAATTGGAACTCAGTCAGAAAAATCTGCGTGTCAAGGCATAACACTGATATGTAGTTTTGGCTGTTGTAGAGTCTCAAGCACAAAACAAGCGTGAAAATTGAAAACCTTCAAATCATTCCGAGTGAAAAAAAAAACTCCGTCCTATTCGGACTCCCACCCCCGGAGAGCTAATATCAAAACCAAATATACCTGAGTTTCAAACCACTACATCACAACAACGTTTTCCTTTCTCCTCCTTCTCTCTTTCCGCCCTCGCCTTAGCAACAGTAAAAGGGTATCATAACCCCTTAGGCGCGCGTAAATTGTTAAAAAAAAAGAAACAAAAAAATCGGATATGAGTTCTCGGCCTTATTAAAGAATGTTTAAATGAGAAGCTCGGTACATCAGTGAATACTCAACTTAAACTCACAATGAAACAAAACGTAAAGGAACCCATTCAGAACCGAAAAAGGGCCGTAATCAAATGCCTTATACTGATACATACTGTCAAGAAACGCTCTGTCTAATGCCTGACTTATTTCCTAGTCCTTATCACCGAAACTGCAAATAGGATGAGTAGTACATTACATCCCATAACTGGTATCTGTCATTGGTTGTCCTTAAAGGGTAAGGCCCTCAAATACGCTCTTACTTTCTATGTTGGCTTCAAGTCGCCTGGTACTGACGACAGAAATTTTAACTGCTAGTCTGGCACTAGCATACATATCGAACCCTTGTCAAACAGGAGAAGCAGGCTTTAGAAGGAAAATCGGAAAACCTACTACAACTATGCGCTCACCGAGAGCCTCTGACTTCCTTTCAGCTGAAGAGCTGAAGGTGTTCTCGACTAGAAGTAGTACGCCCTGTGTATTTTCATTGACATTGAGGATGTTTTAGATATTGCGAAATTTCCCAGCGTGAGTAACTGGAACAGACAACACGGCGTAAAAACATGACTAAGCAGCTTTGTGGATAAGAGCAATACTGATGATAAGGAGATTGATTAGGGACGCTGATTGCGGTCAATATACTTATGATTTCCTGCTGTAAAGCGCAGTCAGTTTTAGATGTGAACGACATTAAAGCTAGAACTGTGTTTTCAATCAATCCGTTCAAGTTATTTGCTTTACTAGAACGAGGAAAAACGAGGTCTAACTCATGTAGCGCTAAAGTGGGTAACTAACTGCTACGGTCTACATAGTAACCTCGAAAATCTTCAAAGCACTGTCAGCATATGTCAATGTAAAGAAGCCTTCAGCAAGACATGAGGCTAGTAGACGAGGTCAGTTCTTTGCATTTACAGGGCTATAATAAGAGCAATTATATCCCATTTGTCGGTTGTGTGGTGGAATACGATTTCACAAAATGGCATCAGTAGTTTTTTTGGCTGCATGAAAACTTAAGCTTCTATGTCTAGCTCTGACAAAATTCCCTGATATTCACATTATGGGTTGCACTCTCAAAGCCACTTTCCGTTTAAGAAGAAGTCGTCCATTGTATAACGCACTTAAGTTTCGAAGACTTTGTGCGCCTAATAGCTCTGTGCTCTGGACTTGGTTGTTGATGGCTGTGTGCTGTAGAAATAGTGAATTCACTGAGGGGTGTCAACCTGGCGATACCCAGTGTTTCAACTGTTTCTACACATCAATTGGTCTCAATTTACATCCAAATGGTAACCATCAGGTTCATCCGTACTCGACTTGCCAAACTTATAAGCGAGAGTGCTGACCAGCAGACGAAAAGAGCAGCACTATAAACGGGAGAGCGGATAAGAATTTCCCAGATCAACGGTGAAGTAAAATCTTGGAACGAAAGAAATGAAACTTTATCCGTGCTACTCCGACATATTTGGAGGTCAGTCCGGTAAGTATTTAAGAGGCTAAGTCAGAGGCTTGGTAAAGAGATGGTGGAGGATGAGCCCTTAAAGAACCAACGGCAGCACTCACGTCCCCGAACGGGTTACTGGCTTCGGCCTAACCAGCTTGTCATCCTAAGAGTATTTATAATAGAAATGGTCCTCTAGGCTGATATTTGTGGCGCTGGCCATGGAAAAGAAAGTTACGTTACGAAGCAACAACAAGCCTTGGATACAGACGGATTTACGTTGGCAACCCCTGCAAATGAAACAAGAACAACGAACTTCGGATCTACATGTGGAATAATAGGTCCTTGATAGGCCACGTACAGCCGAATAATTAGCGGAGACCTTGGACTGCTGCAAAGCAGATATTACTGCCATCCAAGAATTGCGATGGAATGGGCTGGACAAGAAGAGGATGAAAAACTGCGACATTTACTACGGCGATTGTTATCGGCGGCAAACGAGGAACCTATTTAGATGCAGATTCGTTATTTGAGGCAGACTTAGGCAAGAAGTCTTGGGTTTCCGGCATTACCTTTATATGAGCGCACTCCCCCACAGAGGAGAAAGAAGACGACGCCAAAGATAGCCCTAGCTATGATAAAGACGATTTAAATGCAAAGCTAGGAAGAGAGGGCATCGTTGGTAGTACTGTCGGAAGGTATGGTCTGCACGATACCACCTCCGATAACGGATTCAGGCTAATCGACTTTGCGACGATTATTATTATTATTATATATCATTTCGATATTCACAGGGAGACTAGGAGTGCTCCTGATCAATCAACCGTCAACCAGACTGACCGCATTGCGATCGACACAAGGCACTCTTCCAGGCTAAGAGGCCAACATCGACTCAGACCATTACCTCATTGCAGAGAAGGCATGGTTGCGGATATCTCGAATATAGCACAGATAAGCTAATACTGGAGGAAGTTGGACGCCGGAGGGCTAAAATAGCAAGAGATCGTCCTATCCTTTTCCGATCGAGTCTCCCTCAATCTCTCAAAAGATCCTCTGCTGCCAACATCGAGTGTTGTCAGTGGTAACATTTCCAAAAAGCTATCAGAAATGCCGCTTCTGATGTGCAGGGTTCCACTCGGTCACCATAACAAAACCCCTGGTTTGACGAAGAGTGCCTTCAAGCACATGGAGCAAAGCAAGATGCATACAAAGCGGCACTGCATTGAAAGATCAGAGCTGCTCACGAGCTCTACGAGCAGAAGAGGAGAGACGAACACCGGCTTTTGAGAGGGAAAAAGAATGAGCATGAAAAGCGCTAGGTCGAGGAGATTGAGAGATACAAACCCCGAACCGAAGCTTGTAGAGAGCCACAATCGTTTCTGAGGATCTGGAAAGAGGATTTCCGTAGACTGTACAACGGTGATAACGAATCAAAAAACTTGGATGATGGAGACCAGCAATTCCGTCCACCCGACCTGGATGAGGTAAGGATACCCATATCTAAATATAAGTCCAAGAAATCTGCTGGAGCGAACGGTCTGAATGCCAAGCTCTTCAGAGCGACAGGCGATGAGCTAGTAAGGAGCATACGCCAACCCATACACCAAATATGGTCAGACGAAAGTATATCCGATAAGTAGAACCTCAGAATTGAGACGATGGAGAACGCAGGCAGATACCTTCGATGTAAAAAAAGGATGACGCTCACGTGCCAATACAAGAGGCACAATTTATCAAAAGTCAGTCCAATTACTCGCATACGCCTATGATCGGAAGAAAGCAGCGTAATGTCAGTGGCGCTTTCACGAGTATTGAGACGGAAGACGCGACGATGGGTTTAACGGTCAACAAGCGCTTTCTGTCTCTCTGACAGAAAGGACAGGACGTCACCCTCGACTGAGATCAAACGAAGAATAACTCTTGCCAATCACATCTTCTTTGGACTAAGAAGGCAACTGACTAGCAAAGCCTTCTCTCGAACAACAAAAGTGACCCTATATAAGACCTTAATAATCACAGTACTGCTCTATGGCGCGGAGGCATGAACTTTATCAAAAAATGGATGAGGATGATTTTCGGTCCCGTCCCCACAATCAGTGAGTGGAAGAGGGGATGTACGAGTTGTACAACGATGTCGACTTAGCCAGAATAGCGATGGTCAAAAAACTGTAGAGCGGATCAAAACCAATGCTCCTGTCCGAAAGATCTTCGAATCCGCCCTCGAGGGACAGCGCAGTAGGGGAAGACCGCGAGTCAGGTGGCGCACGGGAAGGGACCTCAGCCAACTTAGCGTGCGAAACTCGAGGTAAGTCGGTAAAGATCGAGCTGGCTGGAGACGCTTGTTGAGTGAAGCCCAAATCCACCCTGGATTGTAGCGCTCCTTTAACTAACTACTAGACATGCCATCTAATGAAATGTTATCGGAGCTTCATTTACTGAGCAAATACGAAATCGACATTGCCTATGTACAGGAATAGTTTCGGACAGAACTGGAGCAAGGTAATAAATATATTCGAGATTTCATAAATCGGTCATTTATACCTCAGACGAGAGTGTGATTCACATTCCTTCTGCTGTTTTTCTTTATATCAGATTTGTATTCGTCAAAGTAAATCACAGTTTAGTGAAATAATTCACCGACAATGAAATGAAATTTTGTAATTGCCACTGTATGTAGCATTTGTAACATTGATTGGCCCCAAATCAGATCCCTGTGGTATTCCGATGTAAGTTTTTTTTTTTAAATGCCTTCCTGAACCCTGCATCCTGATGAAAGCCGTCTTTACAACTCTTGACAGATTCCAGTTCGTTGACCAGTTACCAGAGTATGAAGACATTATATTAATCACAAAGATGCTAAAATCATAATATAGATTTGGGCGAAGATTGAAGACCTTAAAATTCCGGATTTTTGGTTCCTCCTACTAGACAACATGATCTATCCAGAAATGAGAGAAACTTCCCCAAATACAATTAGACTTGTCCAATATATCTTCAGATGCAGTTACGTGCTTCTGGTGTTTTTATGACAAAACTTGTCAACCCAAGTTTTGTAGTTTAGAATTAACTTGTCTTCGAAACTCTCTCAAAACTTACGCTCCGGTTGAAGGCAGCGCATTCTTCAAATTCAATTCCAATTAGAATGCTTTATTTGCACTCCTAATTCAACCATAAGCCCATGACTAACTCGTCAAGAAAATCCCTCTCTTTCGTTCGCGCTTATCCGTTCTTAGTTTACCAGTCCCCATCATTCTAAGTAACTTGAAAAACTTTCAACATCGGGAATAACAAACTCGCTTCTGCTTCATAATCTATTTCAATTCTACTACATCAGATTAAGAACCTAAACTTTTCTAAATTGAACAGTTTAAGTCGACAATTTGATACACGCCTCGGCATCCTCACTACAACCTCTAAGGCATTTTCATACTAACATCTTGGCAGGACCTACTACCACAACACAACTACCACAATAACATCCGTCCGCCTTCATCTATGCAAATATGTAATCTAAAACACACAAGTAATTTACTGTCGATGCAGGAAAAACCGAACTTTATCGGTGAATCATGGTTTTTCCTGTACAAATTTATCCAACAGATACACCGGTTAGAGCTTCAACCAGCCTTCAAGAACTGTATAACAAATTTTTCCTCCGGTAACAGTTAATTAAAGTTTTACACTAAATAAATGAAACCGCCATGTTAGGAAGTCGTAATCGTCTTAAGGAAACTTTCTCCTCTCAGCACAGAAGAGATATCCTGTTCTGCCTTTTCACGTGAACAATCTTATTCAATTTGTGGCATTGAGAACGAGTATTCTTCGTAGATGGCTCGAAATATGAGGCATTCCTGTAGTGATTCTGCGATAAAAATCCGTCGCATTATTTTGAGGGAAAATCATGAAAAAAAAAATTAAGAAGAAACCACGTATCTGCACCTTTCAAAAATTTGTACCCTTAAAGAAGAGACTGACTAAAGGCACCTGACTGGGAACTGACTGCGATATGCTGCGAGTATGTGGCATATTTTTCTTCTCTCTTTGCTCATTAAATTTTCTCCTTCAACAAACTGCGATAAAAGTTTTCTGCTACTATGGAATGGTAAAATTCTATCCTATATCGACGAACACAAAGTGTAAAGGGGCATGCCATACTATACCATAGAAATATACCGAAACGCTCTCTGCAACATTGGAAGATGCGACATAGATATATGTATATATGAGACACCAGTTTTAACGCTGTCATCGCATCGTCAATGAGTACGCCGAATTTTAAAGGTGAATTTCACGATGCTGTTGTGGTCCTTTTGCTATTCCAGTGGTGGTCTACGAATAAAGCCTGAAAGTTAACTACCTTTGCTGAATACTAAATTGATTTTCTATTACTAGAATAGAGGATGGGAATGGAGCTACTAGTAGGAAGTTCGCAACCAAGGTATGTAGGGTACATTATCTCAGCGATACACAGGGAAATACTTTCGTTGTGCTGGAGGCATACGCAACCACATCACTGCTATTTGGCAGTGTTAACTTGGGTATTTCCATCCCAGGTAAGCGAGTGTGTATTTACAAGTATTTTCGAAACAACAAGAGAATGTCAACTATTCAAAAAATGTCCTCTCCAAGTAATTAAAAAAGTTTTTTTTTTGTCTTTTTTAACTTTGCCCTTCAGTTTAGAGACAGATAACGTCAGACCCTAACTTTGGGTTAAAAGGAGGGTTTTTAATTTTATTTTTTTTTTTCCTCTTCGATTTAAAGAGTAAGGTAAGGGACTATTGTGATTTCTGTTAAGCTTTTAAGCTGCAAAGGTGTGATAGCAATTTAGGTTTTTTGGCACTTGTAAAATTGATGAAGGTCAGTGTCATCTTTTAGTGACAGGGCAACAAAAAAGAAATTCATAATCGTTTACAAGCAGCTCTCATCTGATAATCTGTCAGTTTCCTCGTCCATTTACGAGTAGATACTTGAAATAATAGAGCTGGAAAGAACACGTTTTTCTATGTTAACTGTGCTGATTGACTGACGCCCTCCCTTAATGTGTAACTCGAGTCGACATACTTTTGCATACTAAATCAAAACTTCAACCACAAGACATAGACATGTACAATTTTTCAACTATAACTGCAATGTATCTACTTCCTTCGGCATTTTCATTACTCAAGAATTTCAAACACTACACTCTTTGTGGGTGGTTATACATTTTAAAACCCCACCTCCCATTGTCAGATGGTGCAGTATATTAGCTTCCTTGTAATATAATTCACTCTCTGACATACGTTGTAAAGAGTGCTCTGTGTCTGTGTGTGCTTTTGGCAGAATTCGTACCGCAGGAGCCATTTCCACTTCCTTAAAAATTCACTTGACAGTTGAAATGTGAAAAAGCTTTATACTAGCATACGCAGGAAGGACTAGTTCGGTGTGGTTTTAAACATGTGTGTGTACTCGTATGTGTACTACAATCAAAATCTAGAACCAGGACTCACTTGTCAGGGATTTTCTTTTCAAAATTTCCACATCAAAACCGTTAGAGGTTTAGGTTTTTAGGTTTCATTCTTGGATTTAAAAAAAGTAGCTTAACTGTAGTCGGCGAAAGGACTTTTCTCACTTATCTACATTGTGATCGAAACGGTTGACAAAAAACAACGAAAAAAAAGAAGAAGTGCCTTTGGTGTAGACGTGGAAAATACGAGTAGGGACGTAAATTCGATGAGCTCTGCAAAGTCTGTGGAATCATATTCCCAGTTTTTAGCCAGTTTTATGGGTGAATTTTCGAGACAGCACAATGCAGTCCTGGGTTACTGGCGGTTTTATGTGAAATGCGGGACATACCAGCCATGATGTGCAAGCGATACATATCATGATGATTTACAAGAGTAATCTGTAGCTCTGGGACATCTACAATCAAAACCTTTTTCTATTCTTTTGTAGAGAATACTTTCTGTTACGTGGACATTACTGACGCCGGGAATGGCCAATGCGAGATTAAATAAAAGACACAACTTAATGACCCAGGGTTATCATTGCGAATGCCTTAAAAAAAATTTTGGTTTCATAAGAGTGCACTCGAATTGTGATTTCTTTCAGAATTGAATGTACTCCTATCCGTAAACTGGTATACTACTTCCTAGTGACCAATTTATTACATACAAGTGCCAGGGTGGGAAATTGATTATATGAAAAGATTCATTAATAATTGGTGCTTGTACATACATGCAGATTCACCATAAAAGTGAAGGGGATATTCTAGAGTATCACTTAATGCAACATCTATAAAAGGCTTCTTCTTAGACCGAATGTTCAATACAACAGCAGAGGAGATAGCAGAGGAGATCATGGAGATCATGGAGGTTTTCGAACCCAGTGAAAACGGCCAAAAGAGTCAAAAATAGTCATACGTAAAAATAATTAAACTGATGCTATATCTACATATTCTGTCTGGAAAGCCCATAACCTTTCATATAAGTCCTATAGAGAAACATGTTCACTAGGTCCAGTATCTATTGTATGCAGAAAATTGAAATAGTTACAAAATCCATCATCTAAGGAGTTCAGTCCTGGTAGTTAACGTCAGGTTGAAGATACAGACCATCACGAATAGTTGGATGAAATCCAACTACTTCAGGAAAACGTAAAAGAACATGAATTCTTCTCACTACACCAAGATGTTGGTATAGTTCAAAATATGAAAATTATTCAACCTCATTGGTTCGTGCAAATTACATTTTTGCCAACAGGATCTGCAGATCTCAACCCTCAAATAAAAGAAGAAACCCTAACGAATCCAGAGCGCTACATTTTCGAAGACACACAGATTCACTCGTAATTGTTAATCTTTGATTGAGTATACCATCAGTACGCTCTGTTTTCCTAGGTTTCACTGTTGAAACATTTTTTGAAAGCCACGACTGACCTATCCTAACTGCCCGATTACACGAAGCACCGAAGCATGTTTCTAAACAGCATATTTCCTTTAAGCCTACAATGGCAATGAGAAAGAGTCTCAATAATTGTGGTAAATAGAACAGAATAGCTATTATGGAGAGTTGGTCCTTAATTTTGTAGTCATTATACCGCATCGAATTTCCAAGTCATCAGTTGAGCATAGTTTCTGATAGTTCAATTTTGTTGTCAGGATGCTTGCACAAATATCTGTATAATACAGTGTTAAATTGTATGTTTTAGGTTCCTGGAAACTTTTGCAACTCTTATTGGTATACTATTGGATGCCCTGTAAAAACAGAATCTCCCAATATTTGTTTGTTAGAGAGATGAAAGCCGCGAAAACTCTGCAGATCTTTTAGTAAGCCTTACTCCCATCTCCTTGATTTTAATTTTGGTGGGGGCGAAAGCCCCCATTTATTCGGCTTAATACAAGCTATAACTTAAAAAATAAACTTAAACTAAAACTTAAAACTAAGGTTGGTTGGAGTGGTGAAGGAGAACAGATTTGAGGTAGGAAGTGGTGCGGTGAAAGTCAAAGACGGTAGGGTTTGAGTTGATTTGACGTAGCATACGGGAGATTGGTTCGTTCGCGCCATAGGAGGTGCGGTGGGTTGGTAGATAGAAGAGTCGAGGGGTACGTAGATTACGAGGGTTAGTGTTGAGGAACATGGAGTTGTGAAGGGACGCGCATTCAACGTGACCTGAAAGGAGTCGATGAATGAAGAGAAAGTCTGCTGCATCTCTGCGATCTTCGAGGGTGTTTGAGTTGATAAGGTTGAGACGATTTTGATAGGGGGGCAGATTAAAAGGATCGTCCCAGGGCATACCTCGAAGAGCAAATCGAAGAAAACGACGCTGAATGCTTTCAATTCTCGAGATATGAACACGATGATATGGCGACCATACTTGACTGGCGTACTCTAGGAGGGGGCGAACAAAGGTAATATAGAGGGAGGGACCTGGTCACGTATGGGTTGGTGAATTCTTTGGACCACCGTTTTACAAAACCTAGTGCAGAGTTGGCTTTGAGGATTATCTCATCCATATGTAAACGGAAGTTGAGCTCGCTGTCACACAAAATGCCGAGGTCGCGAAGAGACTGTACGGAGGAGATAGGTTGGTTATGGAGAAGATAGAGTCGGGGAGGAGATTGGTTCCGCTTATGTGAGAAGGTGATGGATTGGCATTTGGCGATGTTAAGTTCCAAAGAATTTTTGAGGCACCAGATCGAGAAACTATCAAGATCTTGTTGAAGGAGGAAAGAGTCATTGGGAGAGGAAATGGTTTTGAAAAATTTGGTATCGTCGGCGTAAAGGGAGACAGACGAGTGTTTGATGATCATATCGAGATCATTTATGGTTAATATAAAAAGAAGGGGACCGAGATGGCTGCCTTGTGGAACTCCAGAGGTGGCCAAAAATGGAGCGGACTGGGCTGACCTAAAACGAACACTGTAAAAACGGTTTTCGAGGTAAGAGGATATCCATTTTAACAATATGGGTTCAAAGCCGAGGGCAGACAATTTAAAGATAATTATCCGATGAGAGATTTTATCGAAGGCTTTGCTAAAATCGGTTGCAACTACATCGACTTCATTGCCATTCTCTAGGGCAGAGAGGGCAAAGGATACGAATTCAACGAGATTTGTGGTGGTTGACCTACCCTTTAAGAAGCCATGTTGTCTAGGGGAAATAAGTGATTTGCATTGGAAGCTTAGAGCTTCATACAAAATACTTTCGAAGAGTTTGGGTATATGGGAGAGTTTAGCGATGGGACGATAGTTGGTTATTTCATTCTTTGATCCTTTCTTGTGGATCGGGGTTATGAAGGAGGTTTTCCAAACCTGAGGAAATTCTCCTTGTGAAAGGGATAGACGGAAGAGATTAGAAAGGGAAAGGGAAAGAGAGGAAGAAAATTTTTTAAGAAATATGGCGGAAGGCCATCTGGGCCGGGTGTGAATTCGTCATTGAGTTGGTGTAATTTATATTCGATATAAGACGGGTCCAAAATATGAGAAAGAAGTGGGCCATTGGATAAGTTCAGTAGGTAACTAAAATAGGATGGATCTGGTACAAAGGAGTCGTTGGTGAAGGATTGTTTAAAAAATGTGGCAAATAGGTTGGCAATGGTGAGTGGATCGGTTGATGACCTGTTGTTGAAAGAGAGGGAAGGACGGTAACCATCGGACTTTCTTCTGTAGTTAACAAATTGGAAAAAGGACTTAGGATGGTTTATAAGGTTGACTTGCGCATTGTTAAGGTAGCGCTGGTAAAGGGAATCGTAAATTTCGGTGAAATGAAGATAAGCACCAAGATAGTTGGAATAGTCGGTAAAGGATCTGGTACGCAGGAAAACAGCCCATAACTTATTTCTCTTATTTCATAAGGAACGAAGCTTGCGATTATACCAGGGAGGACTAGTAGATGATGTTTTAAGGCGGGAAAACGGAACGTAAAGGGAAAAAGAATTAAATATTTCTTTATAAAAGATGGATAAGGCATCATTTATACTTAGGTTGTGAAAGTTAAAGAGGGATCTGCTGAGATATTCACTGATTTTGTGAAAGTTTGCTTTATGAAAGTCGTGGGATGAGAGAGTTATGGGGGGAGTAGACTGGAATGAAGAGTTATGAAAAAATGAAAGTAGAAGGGGGGGATGGTAGTTATCGATTGTTGAGAGAGATAGGGGACAAAGTGAGACTGAGGAGTTAATTGGATCTGTTGTGAAAATAAGGTCTAATTGCATACCCATATAATTGGATATACCACTGACTTGGCATAGACTTGAGTCTGTTAAGCGATCTAAGAAGAGACATTCCTTAGCTGAGATGGCATTTGAAGCGATGAAAAACGATTCATCATCTGATGGAGTCCACTGTAGCTGAGGAAGATTAAAGTCGCCGAAAATAAGGATATCATCAGTCGGGTCTGACAGGTCAATTAAATGATCGATCACATCAATAACAAATTGGTAAGATTCGATAGGTTGAGCTGGTAGGATGTAGCAACATATAACGTAAAGGGACTTGAGAGGCAGTGATATTTTTATTGCGACAAAGTCGGCTTTAGAGGATGAAGAAATTGTATTTGTATTTTTGTATTTTGTATTTATTAAGCATCTCTGCGCATATTTAAATTTAAACAACTTATTGCATTGCGCAGTTAAAATTTTACACACTCATTTACAATAATTATCTTAATCCTAATAACAAAAAGAATAAATAGAATATGAAAGAAAATGAAAAAAGAAATAGAAAATAGAAAAAGAAAGAGGAAAGATGAAAGATGAGGATAAATGAATATAGTTTTAAGTAATAGAAGCTGATTTTAATAGGCATATGTATCATTAATTGCGACTTGTGTAGTAATTTAATAGGTCTTTTTTGAAACGATTCTCTGTGTTCACTCTTTTGATGTTTGTTGGGAGACTGTTCCAGTGGCGCACAGCATGAACGAAAAATTGACGACTGCTATTTATAAATTTATACCTAGGAGGTATTAAATTAAGGGTTCTCTGAGAGTGCACAAACTTGATTTTTGTGAACAAGTAATTCGGTGTACCAGAGTAAATAATTCTATGCAGTGCAAGGACAGTTCGATATTTTAGAATTGTATTCAGTGAACACCCAGCTATTTGTTTAGTAAAGGTGGATATGTGATCATACCTTCTCAAATTAAATATATATCTAGCACAGCTGTTAAATGCGACATTTAGCTTTCTCAAGGACGAAGAATCTAAGCATGCGAAGATTTCGCATCCGTACAGTATAATGGGCAGGACGAACGACTTAATAAGTTTCATTTTAACTTTAACAGGCAGGTACCGGTTTGTAGGGCTCAATCCCCTTAGAACGCTATATATTTTTGAGACAACGGAATTTATGTGATCGGTCCAGTTAAGTTGATTGTTAAAATAAATTCCCAAATTTTTAATTTTAGTAACAGACTCAATGACATTATTATTAATAACAAGAGGCAAAATCACAGTCTCCTGATTGTTACTACCAATCAGCAGTGACTTAGTCTTTGAAGGATTAAGGCTAAGGCAGTTTTTTTTGTGACCAAACAAATATGGAGTCGAGGTCTGCGTTAAGGTTTTCGACACTAGAAGACACTGCAGATGTGGGTATTTTTTTGTATAACTGCACATCATCCGCATAGATATGATAATCGCAGTAGAGTATCCTTTTATATAAATCATTTATGAACATCGTGAACAAAAGAGGGCCAAGGACAGATCCTTGAGGCACCCCAGATGATACCGGCAAGCTCGATGATATTCGATCACAATGAAATACAGCTTGGTTGCGATTACTGAGGTATGATGCTACAAGTTGACACGCTTTATCCTCAAAAGCAAATTGATTCTTTAATTTGTATAAAAGAATGTCATGGTTTACGGAATCAAATGCTTTTGAGAAGTCAAGTAAAACTAGAAGTGACATCATGTCTCTGTCAATGGTAGAACGGATGTCGTCAGTTACTTTTAATAACGCAGTTGTGCAGTTATGCTTTGCTCTAAAACCAGATTGATGTTGGGTTAGTAGGTTATTTAGTTCAAGGAAAATTTTCATTTGATTGCTTACAATTTTCTCAAACACCTTACAAAGGAAAGGTAATATAGCTATTGGCCTATACTCTGAATTATTTTGCGATCGTGATTTTGGAACAGGTATGATTTTTGCTTGCTTCCACTCATCAGGAATAATTCCTGTCATTATGATTGTATTAAACAAGTTTTTAATGTGTTTGGAGAGAACTGGCAACAAGATTTTAATAAATTTCGGGTGAATATCATCCAAGCCTACGGCATTCGATTTGACAGAGAGAATAGCATTACCTACGGTCGTCTCATCAACACATTGAAAGGAAAAAGGTTGCAGTGCTTCCAGCTCTGGTTGGAGCCCATCAAAAAAGGAAAAGTCAATCTGCGTATTAGTTGAGGGTGCACTGTTGGTAAATTTTCTATTAAGTTCATTTAGGTCAATATTGCTACACCCAGATTCACTTTTCTTAATGCCAAGCTGTCGAATGGATTTCCAAAACCCTGAACTTGACTTATTGGAGTTAAACTTAGCTTGGTAGTACTTACTTTTATTTTTACGAATTAGGCAGGTAACAGCGTTTCGCACTTGTCGGAATTCATTAAATATATATGGACATTGGTATCTGCGCCATCTAAAGTATAACAAATTTCTTTTATTAATAAGGTATACAACCTGTTGAGTGAACCAAGGAATGCTAGGTTTCTGTATTCTCCTTTTTACAAGGGGTACATGTTTGTCAAAAAGATAATCAAGGTTGTTTTTGAGTCCAGAAAATTGCATATTTACGTCAGATGTGCAGTAAATAGGCGACCAATTCAGGTTGTCACAATCATTGAACAATGTACGAACATCAATGGACGAATACTGACGAAATTGTACAAGGACATCATTTGAACTAGGAGGAACAATATTTAAGAAAAGAATAATCATGTCATGGTATGAGAATCCTGGTGAAGAAATTTGATCATAATGTAATACCAAGTCAGTTTCGGAAACAAGAAAGACATCTATCAGCGACGGCACTTTGTCAGGTTGAAAATGAGTGGGGTGGGCATCATTAGCAAAATGAAATCCCAGTGAATTGACTGTGTCTACAAATTGTTTATTTTTGTCTCTTAGAATATCGAGATTAAAGTCTCCACATACTACAACTTTAGTATACAGGGGTCCTAAGTCTTCAAGATGATTCCTTACTTTTTTATAACATGATACCTTAGGTGCCAAATATAGGCCACCAATAAGGCATTTTGTATTTTCAACTACTATTTCAATGAAAATGTATTCTGTATCGTCCAAAATTGTGGATTGCCTCACTACTTTGTGCTGCAAATTATTCTTCACATACACTGCGACACCCCCACAAGGCCCATTCAGTCGATCAGCGCGGTACATTTTATATCCGTATACTTTAAAAAGGTGTGTCTCCATATCCGGATTTAACCAAGTTTCTGTAATACAAATAATGTCCATAGAACCACTCTCAAACAAAGAGCGCACTTCGTCTATTTTGTTGACAATGCTTTGCACATTGAAATGGCAAACACTGATCCCCAAGTTACTTGCTCTCAAAATGTTTAGCAACATCTTCGACTTTTCAAAGTGTCGCACCAGTGGACATTCGCAGCTCCCACCCGTGTCACTTAGGCTGTGCATTGTCTGCGAGGCAGAAGAGTGAAACGAGGAGAACACAGAAAAACATAGTAATGCACTAAAATTGAGATCACTAAAGAAACAATTAACGATGACATGCCTTTACAAATTATTAAAGAAAATGAACATTTAGATATAGGAAGATAAAATAGTAATAAAGAAAGAGTATATGAAAGAAAGTAATAAAAGAAAAAAGAGAAGTGAAGGAAAGATAGAAGAGAAAAATAGAAGAAAGAGTAATAAATTTTGAAAACACTTAATTGTTGTTGTTGTCTTCCAGTATGCATGGCTGATTGCACAGCTTCTCCAGGTCTTCTCTTCTTGTTATGGCTAACTGCTCTCCGTTTAATGTGCGCACATATACAAGCCCATTTTTCGTATTGACAGAAGAGATTTTCTTTAGCAGTTTGAGTTTGAGTGCACTTCGTTGCAGAAGATAGTTCGCCTTTGTTAGACTCTCATTTAATTAGATTTTCTTGTCAGAGTTCATGCCAATATCGCGAAGAGTCAAGCCGATATTTGTTTGCTTGTAGTGGGCTAAGCAGCTTTTTAATAGCTTACTTTTTTCATAGGCATCAGCAAATTTTATAATAATGGTGCCGTCATACGAAGATGATTTTCCTTTGGGAACTGCGGGTTTAACTCTAAATACCTTTTTTATGGCCGGAGTAGTAACATTTAGAGCTGAACAAATGTTGGCTAGCAAGTCCTCAAGCTTTTCACCCTCTACGGCTGGAACACCTACCAACACAGCATCCGCATTGTTTTCTCTCCTCTCTAGAGTGTCAATTCTAGTTTCCAGTTCCTTACAGCGATCTTGTAGGCGATTTAATTCAGCCCTCATGCTACACTCGATTGTGTTGACTTTCGTGAGGATGCGCTCTTCTACAGTTGTCAATTTCTCGAATTTTGCATTGATCTCTTTAGAGAATTCAGCAAATCTTCTCTCAAAACGGATCCACAGTTCGTCCACGGTATTTGTTTTGAGTGGAGTATTATGTTGCTGAGGGTTTTGAGCGATTTGCTTTCTGGTACCGGATGACATTATGTATTCACACAACTTTTAAATTCAAAATTCAAAATTAAAATTTTCACTTGATGCGTATATTTTACGCGAAATTGGTAGACAATGACCTTACTAGTTATTAAAACAAGGTTGCAACAAAGTGCAAGGTTTACTTTAACAGAAAATTGAAAAGAACAGGGAGAAAGAAATAAAACACAACTATTCACTATGACTCATATTTGAGTGTGTAATGGGAGAAGAGTTAAGGCTGTTGTCCATCGCCAGTAGGACGCCTCGACAGGGGGAATCTTTATTTGTGCGGGTAGGATCGTCGTCGCGGAAAACATTAAAAGTAGGAGGGAACAATTCCTGGTTCTTTATGTCGGGAATCAAATTGGTTTCGGTCAAGGCGTAAATATCAAAGGGAAGAGCATGCGATTGACGTAGGACAGCATTGGTTTTAGAGCGAAGACCTCTTACATTCTGGTAGTAAAATGTAAGAGGGATGTTGTGGGGTGGAGGTGTGAGGCAGGATGGTTTAGGCGCTGGCAAGGGAGGCACGTTATGGACGAAAAAATTTGTCGTGGTTGGCTCGGCTTCGTTGTAGGTGTGATACTCGTTTAGAGTGAACATAGTTGCCGAATGCAGCAAGGTCGTCTGCTACTTTCTGAGGGGACATGTTAAATATCTCGTGGTACCTGACATAAAGGTTCCTGAGACTGATAGGGTCGGTAGGGAGGCCTTCCTGCCTTGCTTACCTAAATGAAAATTCATAGGGCGAAATACAATATATGTATAACGCCTGGAATATGAAAACATAATTCGTTGAAGAATTTTTGGTTATCGTTTATAGATAGCGATCAATTCTAAAATGCAAAGACCCTTCTCAACTCATTCCAGCAATGACATTAGTCTCCATATTCAATCAACTATAGAAAGTGAGTTTTCGCGACATAAGACAGACATATTTGGGTTGAATGAGTTTCCATTCAAGAGAATAGCACTCACTAGCAAGAAATACTGTCATCTCTACTGCGGTAAACTAGTTAGAAATACTCCTAGATCAGGATTTGGACTGATACTATACAGCGGAAATATTCCATAGCATAGTAAAGAGAAGGATGAACAATTCCTAAGTAAGGCGTCATCAATAACTAAATGTCTAATAAGGACATCGTTTTGGTGATGAGGGTACCTACGAAGCCCCACACTTAAGTACGATACGTAGCTGCTATTTAAGTTTTTTTTTTTAAAAAAACAACTAAAAATAAATATTTGTCTTCGAAAATGGCTTTATTGTTTTTCAAAATACTCTCCATGAAGATCAATACAATTTTACATGCGCTTAAACAAATTTTGGAAGCACTTTTTCCACTCCGAACGAGGTAACTCCAAAACATGAGTCTTAAACACATCAAAAGCTTCTTCAGGATCCGAAAAACGTTGAGATCCCGATTAAAGGAATAAAAAGAAATCATTAGGTGCCAGGTCGAGGTTGCACGGCGAATGTTTTGAGTGCTCAAAAAGCCACTTGTTTGAGCCGACCTGTAAGAGCTTGCGTTGTCGTTTTGGAGAACGATCCATCCGCAGATGCTTTTCCTTTTTTCTCCAAAGACTTCTGGCAAACAAATGGTGGTGCACCATTCTTCATTAACCGTTTTACATGACGTTTTTTCCAAAGAAACAGGCGACAGTTTGCTTCGAAGTGCTTCATACGCGAACAACTTTTGTTGGATTTGTTCGTCTTGAAAAACCCATACGGTCGACTACTGTTTAGTTTTGGGATCATACGCATAGATCCATGATTTGTCATGTCACGATCTTATAGACGTGTTTTGAGGCATCGCGATCGAATTTTTTAAAAATCTCTTTGGACCAATCGTCAGGATGCGAAGAAATCTTTTTGACAGTCAAATGTTCTTACAATATTATATATGAGATTCACAGGGCGATTCTGCAATATCATTCCCCGGACCGCATCGATGTTTTCTGGTACAACAACTGATTTCGGACGACCTTCATGAAATTCGTCCTGGGGCGAACGACGACCACGATTGAATTCAGAAGACACCTCAACAATTGGCGCTCTCTGAAACCGAAACCAATAATGAAATTCAATGTGCCATGACAACTTACATACCCTAAAACTGGCTACTTTCACATTAGATAATGGGCCTTCGTTTGATGGCCAAAAATTGATGAGCTGATGGCTTGGAACAAAAACTCCAAAAACAAAAGTCTGCAGCAGTTCTTACGAGTTCTTAAGACATTGTAATCGCAGTTAACTGCTCTGATACCAAATTTGATGTGTGTAGCAAAACCAGGCAGACAAAAGTTTGCTTCGAAATACTGCCTTAAGTCAGATAAACCAGGCAGGCAAAACTGCAGGACTCCATAGGCAAACGTGGTGCATCACAGTTGAGGAAGAATTAGCTTCTTGCGGAATGAGTTGGGGGAAGCTCAAACGCGTTGCAGTGCTCCCAACAAGATGTCGTGCGGGCAAAACGTATTCAGATGACTAACAAGTTTATCGGACCACATTATCCTGAAGGAAGAGCCCTTGTAAAACTTAGAATCATGCGTTCTTTAAAAAAATGAGTACAGGGAACATATCATGTCCTTTCACATGTAAGCCACCCTATATTGACATCACCATACATACATATGTTCGTAAGACTTTAGGGAAAATTTAAACATGATGAAGATTTCTTTGATTAAGTAACTAGAAATTGTCATTAAAAAATCTCATCGGTAGACCTGGCTAACACCAATCAATGCCACTATCAGAATGAAAAAAAAACACGAATCGGCCACTTGCTAGCTTACTCGACAAGTAACGCCCGATAGCCAATACCCGAGGGAAAGCTGAGATATGGTGCTATTGCATCTCACATCATTGTCGCGTATGCCTAGAAGTTTCCGCGGTAAATTGACCAGTGGGTTTCATGGCTATTCAAACCACAACGACAGTGTAGAGTGTAGTTTAAATTTCAATAGTTAAAGTAGTTGCAATACACATATGGAAAAAATGCCAATTAGAAAAACATCGTTCAATGTAAAATTTTAATTCCTTTCAATGTATTCTAGATTTAAATGCGTCACATCTCCTTGTATTTCACTTACAGCCCGAAACTACATCTTTTATCACATTTTTTACGAAAGAAATAGCATCATAGATTTAAGACGCTCGCTTTACATAAATCAAAACGTGCTGAAAATTCAAAAGCAAGTATCTCCATCTGTTGATACTATTCCCTGAGTTTAATCAGTGTCATCTAACTACGTTCTATTCAATTCCCGCAATCCACCTCATTATCGGCTTTGCCATCTGTTAATGTTTCTCTTCTCTAAAATAACGTGCACTCGTAATCAAAATCAAAGCGGATTACGATAAGTCAACTTCAAAGGAATACGAAAATACGAGTGTGCTCGTACAATGTCTTCGTTGTGCTTCAATTCACTCACATTCACACTGGATTCGAACATAGAGAGTATTTTATAAACGACATCGCATTGCAGAAGTTTTCTCATTTCGAAGTAATCGTTTGCGATACTCTAGACATTTATCCAAAACCCCAATAAACCACTTCACGACAGACATTTTCTCCTTGGTCCTGTTTTAAAAATAAAGCTCCATTGAAAAGAGAGACGTGCCCAACGACTGTGTAAGTAGCAAATGCCGCTTTTTGAGCCTTTATAGAAGAGGAGTTCCCAACCTGCCAGAAAGCAAAAAAAAAATAATAGAGACAAATTACAAAAACTTACTTTTGTGCCATAGCCTACTCATTCAAGACATTAAACTAACACCAATCAATGCTACTACCAAATGTTCGTTTCCTTATACACAGAGCGGCTACAATATTGCCGAAGTGAGTCCCATTGATTGCCAACATGATTAGGATAACAGTTTTCGACAGCTCTACTGACTGTCAATGAAAAAGTGAAAATAATTTCAGTCGTATAAATATGTTCGGTGTTTGACTTTAAAGTATCTGATCTGTTAAAGAGCTTCAAGGATTTGAAAATTGCTCTTATATGAGTACAAACCAAACTTGTGAAATTGCTTAGATACTCGTAATGACACTACGCACTCAAACCATTAGTACTCCAAAACGGATGTATTTTATATGGTGTATCATTTCGTAGACAGACAACAAAGTGGTTTATTATACTGCGCAGTGGCTATAAATATGGATATGGATATGGATATAAATATTTGGGGGTTAGAAATATCCATAAATGTGACATAAAAATTGAAAGTTGTAACATCTATCAGTTACATGTATCATTTGGCGTCGGTAACAAAACATCACGACGAAAGAAAAAACATCCTTAGGACACACTACACTTAATATTGTGTTTATGATCCACCTTTGGAAACATATAATTTTATAGATAAAACTTTTTTTAAACAGATCTACTCAATTTGTACACCATTTTATTTGCTAATACCGGATTCGATGTTGTTTTGAAGTGGAAAAGGGGATGACATCGAGGAATCAAGGGTTAGATCTTGGAGGGGGGCATGGATATTTTGTTGTCATAAATTGTAATGGCGCCAAAAGACACTTCCGGCAAAATCTGTACAAAATCACCGAGACGAATGAAGTGGAAAATTACTAAAAGTCAAATAATGTAAGCCATGGTGTTTAGGTCCTTGGGGTCATTTCCCCCTTCATTATGAGCAGCTTACAGCAGATTAGGGTACAAAAAGAAAGTACTTTGGATTCGAATACGTTGGCCAATCTATTTGTAAATTATAAATCTAAAAACACAACAATTTTTTTAAGAACTTTAAAATATGTACTAAAGCTTCGGTTTCGATTCACTTACAAGATAGGTTACATACAGATTTTAACATCAAGTGAATGGTCAACGCGCCAACAAGATTTTTAATGTTTGGGTTGAAACGCTAATTTTTAAACTGGCTAGAACTAGCAAATAATGACAGAAAAATCGAAGAGATATGAGTTGAGGAGACTTTAGAGTCAGCTAAGAGACTTCAGAAATTAAAAAAAGCCAATGTGGCTTTAGTAGGAGCAATTCTCACATAAACCTTCTCAGAGAAACCCACAAGTTACTTACATTATAGTTGCGATGAACTTCTGAATAGACTTAATAATCTCTGCAAGGATGGTAAGAATATATTAGAAAAGCTCCCTTGAACTTAAAGTGTAGTTCGTACATATACAACTGCACCAAGTTATCGCAAATATATTTCCTGATATTAAGCTAAAATGAGAACCCATCTGGAGAAAAATGTTAGTAAACTCACTCAAGAAACCCCTGCAATCCTCCTCACTTTCAGAAGCTTCAGTTCAGAAGCGCGAACTTTGAGTATAATGCTCACATCTGGTCAGGTGCTCCTAAGACCACTTTGCACTTGCTAGATGGGATCAAAAACAGGGCGATAAAACTCATAGGTGATGATAATATTACACAGTCATTCGACACTCTCGAACACAGACATAATGCCTACTGTCTCACCTTGTTGTATCGCTATTTTCACCACATGTGCTCCATCGAAATTGTCACCCTTCTAGGTTTTAACCGTAACACCCGTCTCGCTATGAATGCTCATCAGTATAACCTCAAGCCCACTTTCGGACTTACACTGAAATATCGTGATTCGTTCCTAAGCCGTACAACTTGCTTATGGAATGCCCTGCCGAGCTCTTTATTTCCTAGGCACTATAACTTGCAAACATTTAAAATCAACGCACATCGGTATCTCTCTTTTTCCCTCCCTAACTTCGTCCCGCCCGCGCTATGTGCAAAACATCTTAAGAGTACACAAAATCCAAATGAAAGCCATAGGGCTACCAACAAAATGCTTATTAAATAAGCATGAGCCAAAAGAACCGTTGTAAGAAACAAAGTAGGTGCTGCCGGAGAGAAAGTTAAAATACAAATGACCGTATTTATATCTCTTGGTTTGTTCTGCAAAGAAGTGGAAGGATTCTAGCATTAAGCAGAAACCTGTTAATATTTAGAAGATAGTATATCTAATAATATTATAAAATGTTCCTAATGTGGAATGCTCACTGCTCCACCAAGTACGAAAGAGAGTTTCTAGTGGCCTGCAAAATGATAGCCGGCAGCAAGTCCTCAAAATCAATTCCTGATATCTTCGCCCCAACCTATGCCTCGAAATAGAGTGTTTCCAGATCAGTAGAAGACATTTAACCAGTGTCGTCAACTCGGTGATACCTCACTGTGTAAAGCGTTAGCCGTGAGAGCAACAAGTTGTTGTCTTTTTATAAGTTCGGTACGTTAAGGACTATTGACGGCTATAATAGGCATGATGCCAATAGATACGAGTATCCTGTTGGAAGAGGTGAAGCGGCTTCATGAAGGAAGCTGGGCAAGCCATACTCACCGAGAATAGATGACAAAAATGGAATCGCCTTGATAATTATGTGGGAAGTCTAAAGAATACCTTCTGGAAGCAAACATAGACATATGTTGTCGTACAATTTTACTGATTGCTTGAGTAGAAACCCTTCGAAATAGGCTACTATACAGTGATCTAATAAGAGGTGTCATATTAAGTTGAAAGAAAACTGCAAAATTTTTATGAAAAGTGCTGATATTTTTATTTTAATTTAAGGTACTCACTCTGAAGTTAGTAACGAAATACAATATCTACCAAATGTCCGCCTCGGCTCTGCCTACAAATAGTCATTCTTCTGATGAAATTTTTCATCACGTTTTCACATAATTGCGGCTGTAATTTCGCGAATAACAGCTCCGATATTTTCTTTTGCTGCATGAATCGTTGGTGGAGCATTGGCGTAAATTTTATCTTTAACATAGTCCCAAAATAAAAAGTCTAATGTTGTTAAATCGTAGGCTATCGGCGGCCAATTGAAGTCCCCACTACGAAAAATCACACGACCAGGAATTTTGTCACACAATAGAGCCATTGTTTCACCAGCTGTATGGCATGGGGTCTGGTGAAAATAAACGTCGTCCACGTCCACAGCATCAATTTCAGGCAACAAAAAGTCAGTCTACGGTAACGCAATTCGTTCACTGAAGCGATCGCATCAGCGTCATTTTCGAAAAAATATGGCTCAAAAACCGCAACAAACTGTCACTTCTTGTGGATGGAGAGGTTGTTCCATGTGGGTTTGTTACGTACCCAGCCAAATGTAAGTGTAAAAAATCGTGATCTTGTTCATTCATTTCCAACACATAAACAACGAAAGCACGGCATTGAACGTGGTCTCCTGGCTTCAATTCTTGTGTAAACTGGTCCATATAAATGTGCATTATAGGCCAAGATATTTATGTAAAATGCGGTGCAAAGTGGCTGCGGATAGGCCCAATTCCTGTGACCGTCTCGAAATGGACACACCTGAGTTTTCGTTCACACTAACCTTGACAGACGAAGCTTGAAATTTATCGACAGTCGCTTGCCAGACAGTTTTTAACATACCCTTAGCCGACCGTCGAAAACGCGTGAGCGGCTAAACCTTGCGGAAAGGGAGTTGAAATTCCTTTGGCCTTCGAAGCGGGCCACGCCGGTACGTGTAAGACATAGGCTTATTGTTATATAACTGCTGAAAAAGTTATGGTTGTCAGAAACTCTGAAATTTAAATTGATCTCACAAAGAAACTTTCATCGCCTTAAAGTAATGTCAATGTTGTACTGGAAGAATACTGGATTGACGAAAAAGTGGAAAGCTAGTGTACAGACGCTATGCTATGCTGAACAGACCATAATAGATAATCGTAGGAAGCTCAGTCGAATAGACTGTAATCAAGCAGTAGAAATGTCTGCGGAATGAACGGAAGTATTTTCTGAGTCAACGACAAGGCCAATATATTTGAGCTCATCAACTTTCTTAATTTTAAAGCAATGATTACTGCAATTTAAATAGTTCAGCAGTCTAAACTTAAGGCACTCATGCATGAAAGAAAACGTCCACTTCAAATCCGTTACATGATGGCAAGTTAAAAAGAATTATCTTTGTTTTAAAATTACGTTCTGCATATTCTAAGAAGGTATAAGTCGCAATTTATATCAGCCACCAGTAGACTATCACCTCCATAAACACTATCGATATCATCTGTGAAAGAAATATGCATTCCTTTGAACTTAATTTAAAAACAAATAATTAATATACAATAGATGAGAAATAGTATTGGGCCAAAAATGGCGCCTTGAGGTGCACCCAAACTTACTGTATGTGTAGCACTATTGATTCCATCGAACTTCACACTTTGTGTTCTGTTATTCAGGTAAGACCTGAACCATTCTCATATAAAACCAGCCATTTCAATCTTGGTGAGCTGGATTGTATGGTTTACCATATCAAAAGCTTTGGTTATATCTACAAATAACCCAGCTGTAAACATTTACTTATCTAAGTTCAAAAAAATCTGAGTACAGAATTTCAGGAAGGCATTTCCTGTGGATTTACCTTTTCGAAATCCGAATTGGACTGAACTAAAATAGTGAACAGAATCTAAATAACGAACAATTCTGCTTTTACTTTACTTTGCGTATTGAAGGAAGAATAGAAATAGGTCTGTAGTTACAGATGTCATGGACGGGTCCTTTTTATAAAGAAGTACGAGTATGCCAGAATGTCTACAATAAAGTATACAATATTTTTGAGTAAAACATTTGAAATTCCACCAACTCCATAGGAGTTTGTTAAGGTGTTATTTGTTTTTAAAAGCTCCAATGTACTTGTTGGCTCAAAGAAAAAGGTGCCTTTTTGGGAAACTTCCTGCCGAACACAGCTACAGGTTGAATTCATTGAAATTGAAACGTTTGGTTGCAGATTGTTTGTAATTGACGTGAAATAATTGTTGAAGGCATCAGCAATAATTTGTTTATCCGTAACAACAGAACCATTCAAACGAAAGGATATGAGGTTTTTCGAGTTTTGGGGATTTATATAAAATATTGCTGACTACCTTCCGTTCCTTTCTTAAATTACACTTAGATATCCTAAGTCTAGTCCTGTAAAATTCATCACGGAATACTTTTATTTATTGTTTTAGGGAAGATGATATTTTCTTCTATTGTTTGTTTTTTTAGATATCGATTTTTTACACTATACTCGTAGTTTATTCTTCTTGTTTACTTTCTGAATTAACATATTTGCGATCCAGGCCTTAAAAGTTTGTTCATTTGACTTCTTTTTCTTTATCGGGTAACTGCAGTTATTTGCATGCTTTGTGAGAATAGCCAAAAAAAAATCGCATTCCTTAGACGAATTTGGTTCCACATAGGTCTCCTGCTAAAACTCAAAACTCAGCAGGGATTTGAGCTTAGTTAAAGCAATTTGAATTGCCTTATCGAGTGAATTAGATGTTTTAAAAGCTTTATTTTTGGAGGAGTCAACTATCAGGCCGGTCATATAGTAGTCGGAGATACGACATCGTCAATCAATCAAAAACAAACAATCAACCAATCAAAAACAGCCATTTTGCAGGAATCGAGTACAACATTGCTGAAGCGACCAAAAATATGATCCAAGCATTTCTCAGATGAAGGTCCGGTAGGTTCATTTATAAAGGATATTAGTCCATGTGTTGCCATCAAGTAACTGAAAGAGGTGTCATCAATCTTCTAATATGTCCAGTTTGAAATCTTCAAAAATAAGCAAATTATTTGATTTTTCAGTATCTAAAAAGGACGAAAGTTCCTCCAAAAATAATGACACATTAAAAGCATATAATCTATAGAAACCAATAGCTGAAAAGTCTGTTTTGTTTACTGCGAAAGACAATGTAATGACATCGGCACTTTCAAAGTTGAATTCAGAGACACCACAATCGTAAATTTGCTTAACAAAACAACCCACACCACACGAAGAAATAACAATGTCTCCAATTGAATAGTAAATAAGCACGGAATGTACGGAAGTACGAACTCATAAAAAAAACATACTAATAGATTAAGTATACTAGCTTCTTTTAAGTAATAAAGTAAAGTCGTTAGCTGAAACTTATCATCAGTAGCGCTAAGCAAAAGCAAAACTTTATAATCATATCAAGCTAAAAGTGTTCGATGAAATGTAAGTTAAGAGGCCGATAAACTAGGATTCAAATCGAAAGTCATGGACCCAGCTTTCTTTACATATTTTAGATGTATACAGGTGGGCATGTGCATGTCGAAACCAAGGATATCTTCATCCACAATCGTAAGTGTCCGTGCTTGTTCGGGTTTTATATAGAGTCTCCTTTGTGGCCAATGAGTTATAACAGTTGCCTTATTAGGACAAAGAAACCGTGATTGGCAAGCGTAGCTCTCTCTTTGGTTTTTGGCGAGGCGGCACTATCAAAGTTAACAGTTGAACCGAAGTAGAAAAAATCTCTCACTACGTTAAAGTCATAGTTATCTGCTTGACATTCTCTGAATATTCGATACTGTACATTCAATTTCATTGACAGCATATCCTTGATACTTATTTCATTCATAGCGAAACTGGGCCGCTTTTGTTCCAATGCTTTAAAATGTTCGGAAAATACATCTCCTACCAACTCACGCAAACGCTGACATACTCGTATACTACCGCCTCAATCTTATTAAGAAAATACGTATTGTGGATACTTTGAAGCTTTTCGTTGTGACATATAGAGATTGGCAGCAATCCTCCTTCATAAGTAATCTTTCTTTCAATGCCGACCAGAAAGACGACGAAAAGCCTTTAGTATCTGAATCAATTTGAAAAACTAATCCAAAGGCCCATTTGCCAACACCGCACATCTGAATGTTTCTTCGCTCTATATACCATGTATTAACAATTTTGAACAAAATTGTCATTCTTAGATAAACTCTTATACTCTATTGACAAAAGAATTGAAGATCTCACACAAAATTCCTTATCATCTGTTTAGTTATTAAACTAGTCCACAAGGTAAGGAACAAACCCTCACCCTTACATTAACACTTCCACCACTATTTTGTTAAATATAATATAATATCAAAAACAAACTGACCCAATAAATTCTGTCGTCCTATTTCAAAAGATGCGCCCTTAAGCTTGAATACGTAACTTGTGCCACTTTCATGTACTTCCTTCGAATAAATTTATACGA
Source organism: Volucella bombylans (assembly GCA_949129095.1). Lineage (NCBI taxonomy): Eukaryota > Metazoa > Arthropoda > Insecta > Diptera > Syrphidae > Volucella > Volucella bombylans. The sequence goes on from OX422144.1 coordinate 97,501,520, forward strand.
GTATCAAAAGCAGTTGACATTTGAATGGATGAGTTACAGAGAACACTTCCTTGAAACCAAACATCAGCAGCATTGTCCTTTTTAAATTAACTGTTTCAAGTTTAACAAGCACTTTCTAACAGTAATTGACTCATCCCAAGGTTAGTTAATTAAGTATACTTCAGTATACAATGAAAATCTCTCCAAATAGCCCGAGTGCAAATTTCATTCAAAGTCTTACCCTGGCATTTCTTTGCCCCCTTCTGTTTTTTGTATTACATCTGCAATATTCATGAATGAAGGTCCTTCAAAGCTTAGTTAACATTTTCAAAAGCAGTATGTAGTTGGTAACTTTGCAGGCTTTCACCTTGGTTCTCGAAAAAAAGATGGATGGCTGCAAGCTATGCAGCCTCAAGAAGTGAAATGAAAGTGGAAACTATTTATGATTTAAAAAAGGTCTGATGAAATCAATATGAGCTTTTTCATAGGATTTAAAAGTAAGCTTTGTAGCAGGGTTCTGATATAAGGTTCTTTCCTTCGAAATGGTAGTAACCGAAAAAAGTTTCCTAAACGGCGTCGGAGTAAGACAAGTGGAAAGTTTTCCATAAGCTTGATTATCAAAATAGTGGGAAATTTGTATAATAAAGTTTGGCAGAGCTTTTAAGACGGAAAGCCTTGCTAAAACGAATTAACATACATTTGTAGCCAATGCACATACCACCATGGGATGCTTTTGAAGAGAGCTTTTCAAAGTTTGCTTTTTACAAAAGCACTTAAAACACAGATGGCGCTTCAAGATGAAATAATGTGCCTATTTAACTATTACAGACTTCTGTTGGCCTGAAACGTAGGTCTTTTACAACCAAATTTAAGGTCTACTTTATTTTAAAAATTTGACGGGTATACTCGTACATGCAAATTAGCTATAAAATAGCTAAACGCTTTTACGAATATCAATAACAAATGAAGCATAACAAAAAACGTGCTAAATATTAGCAGTACTGAATTGTATGCGGTCCAGAGGAAGTAATCGTATGGCATCAAGATCTCGGTGACTAATTAACTGGTCCATTTTACAATACAATGATGTTGTTTAATTGAAATCTTTAATGGGTAGTACGGCACGTAGCGTCATCCCGCTGGACTCATGTCGCCCGGGACAATGTCATCCATATTTTCGAAGAGATAATTACTGAACATTGATCGGTAACGTTTGTCGCTGTCTTTGACACAAGCTCCGGTTTAATTTTTGAAAGAATAAGAATCCTCCTACACCAAACAGGGCAGTTTTGTGGCTTTAATCGCGTCTCATAAGTCTCACTGGAGAGGTGTCACTAAACATGATTTTTCAATAAAAATAAAGCTCGACCTCAAGCCGGTCAGGAGCCCAATTTGTAAGTAATGGTCTTATAGCACAATATATATATATAGGGAAGGCAATTCGAATGCTCGAATCATGAGGCTGAAGTTAGCAAAAGATCAATTATTTTCTTCACTTATAGATACAGTTCCTGTAGCGAAGTGCGTTTACTGCGTATCTATACAGGGTGTCCCTTAATTCGTCAAGGATAATTTGGGAAATGATTCTTGGGTATATTCTAAGAAAAAAATCGCTCTACAGTAGGGGTATATCTCCAATGTCTAACCTAAGCGTATGATGCTGATTGATGGATCAGATGTAACAGCTTCCAGTATTCTTTCATCACCCGAAATTCTTCTTACTTTTGGAGCTCCCGCATTAAGTCGTGTATTTGAAACTGATCCCGTTTCGCGAAGCCCTCGATCCGTATATTCAAATACTCCTTCACTTGCAAGTCGTCGGTAAGAATAAAGTTCATAGTATCTTTGTCGCGCTCTAGTTGAACTTTCATTGCGCAGCCCATAAACGTAAATAGTATCTGCGTATGCTTGGTTTGTAAATGCAGACAATTCAAATAGCGTTTCTAAGCAACTATAAACTTGAAGTAAACAATTAATCTTGTATACTATTTTGGTTTGGTAAATTTTCCAAATAATACTTTATACCCCAAACCTATCTCTTTCTGAGAACTTTTAAGGAACAGGGTAAGGAAATGAGGGTTTTAACAGGTAGTAAACGGCGGACGCTTTAAAATTGTTTAATAGCTATGCAATTTTAAAATTATTAATTCTTGGAAAACTACGCTTATTGTCAACTGTTGTTAGAAACGTAAGTAAAAAATCATAAATTCTTTTTTTACCTGGTGCAGGTTTTCCCAAGTATCATAAAATCGATGGGTTTTTCTGCAAACGTGTTGATTCGTTGTTTTATTTATTATTTTTATTATTTTCATAAGAAAAAAATTGTTATACAAACGTTATGTTTATTACACATGTTCTGGAGAAAAGTGACCTCAAGGTCAAAATTCGCATGGGCAAGAAAAATGGAAGAGGCTTAAAAATTGGATATCTGAAGAAAGATATCAACTATTATAAAGGCTATTATTTCTTCTAAAAACAAAGTCCTAAACGAAGTTTCTACAGTTATTATTGATAGAGCAATTTCCGTTTTCTTAAATCCTCGATAAATGATGTCAACATTGGAGATGAAAGACATCCTCTCGTTCTCTGAGGTTGCAAATATCACATACAACTAGTAGTTCCGGGTGATGGGGTATAAAATTCAGCCTCAAAAGTTCACCTCTAAATTTGAAGTTTGCACTTATCTAATCCGCCAAGTATTTCAGAAAGTGTAAACCTTCCTGCAGACAATGGTTCATTTTACTAGAGTAATCTCTATATTGAAGCTTGGGCTTCTTTAAGGTATTTATTATATAATCTTTGACCAGTTTTCTTCAGTAGGGAGTTTATTCTTTGTCTTATCAAAATCTGTTGCTCATTCAGTGTTATAGAAAATACGAAGTCACAGTCAGATCTTAGTGCTTCCCACTCTTGGACGCACTTAGTCTTATTTCGCAGCATTTGAGAAAGCACCAACTTCGGGATTCTTTCCTGGCTCATTGCATTGACTTTCGCAATATAAATCAAATGAAGCTTTAAATTATTTAGTAACAGGAAAGCAATACTAGTTTCCATATATATCATATAGTTAGGGCAACTATTATACTTGGGAGTTCAAAAACTCTCCTGAGCAAGTATCGGAGAAACTTTACCACAGTTTCGAATAACTGATTACCCCAAACTTGTGCTGCATACAGTAAGAGAGAAGTTGCTGTAGCGCGGAATATGTTCTGCTTCGAGGTATGAGAAACGTGTTAGTTTGTAATGCAATTTCTCCAGACTGTAGAAATTGCCCGCTTAGCTTCTGCAAGTCTTTCCGTCAGATGGTTACATATGTTTAAGTTTTGCGTAATCCTAAACTCCCAGGTATTTATTATATATTGTTTAACTATCTCGATCTGCTGGTCTTGAAAACTGCACTTTTCTCTTTAAGCATACCTTGCTCCACCAACTATAAATACCATTTAGTACCATATTTTGTAATAAGTGTTAACATCAATTCAATATTTTCTACCATACTTTCGAGAAATACAATATCATCAGCAAACATTAGTGCAGGCATCTTTGTTCCACTTAGGTTAATTCCACCCATAATGTTTTCTGTTAGGTCATTAATGTGATGCTACTCGACAGCCGTTTCAACAGCTCTTAGATCTGATGTGAAGAGCAAAGTACGTACTCCGTGACATGAGCAACGTTAAAAATATCCAATCTAGAAGATGTTTTCTGCAAACATAATGTATATTTTCGGAAACCCATTAAATGTAGCACCATCCTTGTACTTGAATAGGTTATGAAGAGTATATGAATTGTACACTTTGACTCCTTGACACTGATTTCTTTGTAACTATGTAACAACATCTTACAAATTGAGGGTTTCCCTAAAAAAAAAACTCATCTTCTACCCAACGAGCTCTGTTTCCTTCTTCAATATTTTTTTTATTTTGGACTTTCTTAATTGCTCCGCGCTAAAAACAAATTTCCCATTAAGAAAATATAAAATAATGGAACATAAAATTGAAATCAGATGGAACCCCAATTTATTTGTTCTGCCACAGTTTTCCCACAGACTAGACAAAAACAAAAACTAAACCCATGCTAAAGGCAAAGAAAATTTAATACAGTCGAGTACTTAATTTCCAGCAGAAGCCCACATTTACTCAAATCACTTTCAGCCATCACTTAAGGGTTTTGTGTTAATTTTTTATCGACAATCTTTCTACAAAAACAACAAGAATTTCCAGTACTCTCAGAAGTACCCAACTACCTAAAACATAGAAATAACTCCGAGTGCGCTGCGTATAATGTGTCCAGTAATTGACCCAATTACTTGGTACTCGTCTTCCATTTGCACTTTCAGCTACTGCTGGTCGTGCTATTGTAGAACTGCTAACGGAATTGGTACTGGTGGTGGTGCTTCTTAATTATAAACTTTAACCGACTAGAGAACTTTAATTTAATTAAAAAAAATAAAAATCGACGAAGAAAAAGAATGAAAGAAAGAAAAACCAGAACACCGACTTTATTTTCATTTTGCTTTTCTAGGATAAAAGAAAAACTTGCAAAAAAGTGTAGAACAAGCACACAAATTACTCGAAATGCCCAACTGGGAGTACTCATCTTTTGCAAACTTATCAAGACTCTCACGAAAGCTTATTACAAACCCTCGCCACACCTCTAGGGAAATGCCATCATCATTCATTTTTTTTTCTGCTTTAACGAATTCTCTAGCTATGAATACCTTTGTAGGGGGTTGCCGCGGGCTATTTTTGCAAGCCAAGGATCCTTTTTCTTACAAAAATCGGATCCTATTGTCGGAAGGTGGCAAACTAAGCTACTTTTTAGAGAGTAAACCTTTCTATGCCTGTGTGTATATTTACTTAACAAAACAAGATAGAATGGTAAATGCTTTCGAACAGTGATTTACATGTCTATACGTAGTTCAAAGGCAAGACATTCACCAGTGAAATTTCTAGAAAAGGTACTGGCAAGCGGTCCTAGGATACCTTAACGACCATCATTCATCTGCTCAACATCAAAAAAAAAAAAATAAAAAATACCAAATTAGTCAAGCCACTTTATGAAATGGAAGATAAAATCCGAATCCTGCTGCAGTACAGGAAGAAGGTTGTGAGTATACGAGTATGTCGACAAGTCAATTATTGTGATAGAGTATTCTTACCCTCCTGTATGACGTTCAATAACGTTGAAGAAGTCTACTCGAAAACCATTCTAATGATGAAATTGACTCAAATGACATTTGCTGTGCAGTGCCTTCGATTTGTAGGTTGGTTTGAAAATAGTCTTTACAACATTTCTGATGTAAGAATTCGGCTTTCGCTTGACCACCTCAACCTGTTGACTCATGTTTTCGAGGTTTGTTTTTTGAGACTGCACTGACAGCTATTACGAGACACAGGATGGCTATGCAAATTTCCAGACTGCATTTTTGTATTGTTCCTCTCAGGTCCGTTCATCTAACGACTATTCAACTACGTAGTGTGAAGCCTTTTGAACAACCGTGTTGAAGAGTATCAGCTTACCGCCACTCCTTGGATATTACGGTCGTCTTATAAAACTTGGGCCGAGAAGGACGAACTGTGGGTAAAAATTAAATTTTGCTATAAAACTGTTTTTTCTCAGATCGAATTCAACAGGTCAGCCTGAACTTCTTCATCTTTCCCGATTTTTTCTTGCTGCACGAAAACGCCTCAACACATGGGTATGTAATGAATCGACAGAATCTCAGTGAAGAGCGTTCTCTTTTAACTTTTTAATATTTTCAATTTTCATTAACGATCTCTTGTTTGCTACTTCTAATCCAATATATTCCTTTGCTGACAACAGTACTCTCCGCTTTTCATATTCGTTCTCGGACTCACGACCCTGCTCTTCGGCTGTAGAAAGGGAATGCCACCATTTGTTAAGCTCATTAATTCTGATATTAACAGCATAACTAATTGGGGAACCATTAACAGAGTAACGAAAGCGAAATTTAAACACCCAGTCATTGTCCATGAATGGCGTTTGCATCCTCGAAACCGAAAAACTTTCCATTCTCGGTATGTGTGTTAATGATAACTCACGTTGAAATGACCATATATTCGGTGTCGTCAAAAATGCTGCGAATCCTCAAGTGACGGATGAAATACTTCACCTTCTCTGATCTGGCTTCAATATATGTATAAGAAATTTATCCGCCTGAAATTGGAGTACAACGTCCACATCTGGGCGGGTGCGCCCAAAACATCTCTGCGAATGCTAGATACCGTGCGATAAAACTCATAGGTGAAACTAATATCACTCAGGCAAGGGACACCTGAGACTCATGTTTTCGAGGTTTGTTTTTTGAGACTGCACTGACAGCTATTACGAGACACAGGATGGCTATGCAAATTTCCAGACTGCATTTTTGTATTGTTCCTCTCAGGTCCGTTCATCTAACGACTATTCAACTACGTAGTGTGAAGCCTTTTGAACAACCGTGTTGAAGAGTATCAGCTTACCGCCACTCCTTGGATATTACGGTCGTCTTATAAAACTTGGGCCGAGAAGGACGAACTGTGGGTAAAAATTAAATTTTGCTATAAAACTGTTTTTTCTCAGATCGAATTCAACAGGTCAGCCTGAACTTCTTCATCTTTCCCGATTTTTTCTTGCTGCACGAAAACGCCTCAACACATGGGTATGTAATGAATCGACAGAATCTCAGTGAAGAGCGTTCTCTTTTAACTTTTTAATATTTTCAATTTTCATTAACGATCTCTTGTTTGCTACTTCTAATCCAATATATTCCTTTGCTGACAACAGTACTCTCCGCTTTTCATATTCGTTCTCGGACTCACGACCCTGCTCTTCGGCTGTAGAAAGGGAATGCCACCATTTGTTAAGCTCATTAATTCTGATATTAACAGCATAACTAATTGGGGAACCATTAACAGAGTAACGAAAGCGAAATTTAAACACCCAGTCATTGTCCATGAATGGCGTTTGCATCCTCGAAACCGAAAAACTTTCCATTCTCGGTATGTGTGTTAATGATAACTCACGTTGAAATGACCATATATTCGGTGTCGTCAAAAATGCTGCGAATCCTCAAGTGACGGATGAAATACTTCACCTTCTCTGATCTGGCTTCAATATATGTATAAGAAATTTATCCGCCTGAAATTGGAGTACAACGTCCACATCTGGGCGGGTGCGCCCAAAACATCTCTGCGAATGCTAGATACCGTGCGATAAAACTCATAGGTGAAACTAATATCACTCAGGCAAGGGACACCCTCGAACACTGACGTAATACCTTGTATCTCACTCTATTTTATCGCTATTTCCATCCACAGTGTCCCATAGAAACCACCAGTAGCATTTCGCCCCTTCAAACCTTCAACCGTAACACCCGCCTCACTATGAATGCTCATCAGTTTACCCTCAAGCCCACTTTCGGATATACTCTAAAATATGGTGATTCGTCCCTAAGGCGTTCAACTCGCTTATGGAATACCCTGTCTAGTTCTTTATTTCCTAGTCTTTTTTTCCTCCTTTATATTCCTTCGCCCGCGCTGCACGCAAGCATTTTAGGGGTACTTAAATCCCTTGAGCTCGCGCAAAATTTAAAAAAAAATTCGACAAGTTTCACTACGTATTATGTTTACTGGTTTTGTAACCTCATAAATAGTATAAAGCGTTATTCATTAAATGCACCCTATTTTACCAATAGAGATTATCTGAACTCCCGTATACTATCTTTTGACAGATGTCAAATTCGAATCAACTTATTGAGTCCATAATAACAAAGCCGTACCAGTAAGACAGCGAAACGACAGAAGTGAAGAGAATATTGCGTCTTTATGCGACTCGGTCTGTCAGGACTGCAATCCACTGATCCTACTCCATTCTGAAGAGCGGAACATGCGTACCTAGCTTTAGATCCTATTTATCCAAGAGCTCAGGCCAAATAACCTTGGTGCACGTCGAACTTTCGCTGATTAGGCTGAAGAATCATCCTCTGTCACGAAGCACATTTATGTCGATATGGCTTTACAAATATTATAAACAAACACCCAATGGTGTTTGAACAGCAGAGATTGTATACGAAAAAATGTACTTTTTGACTTACTGCAGTCGAAGTTAGATTATCTTCTTGTCACTAGGAGGCTCCGCCTCTGTGATTCAGCTCATTTAGACTCTTTTCTTTTAGAAAACTAGCTCCAGTATCTCCCGAAATAATATTTTACTACTACTAACTCGGCATTGTGAGTATAATAAATACCTTTTTCAATATCAAAAAAGGCATCCAGTATGTATATTTTAAGGACCGAAGAGATATCGCTGATCCTTCTAAAACTTAAATCGCCTTAAGTCTATCACCCAAAGGCATGACTTAGTAAGGTGCCTACTGAAATCTGTTGACTTGACAATGCTGAAAACATTGGAGCCCTGTCATGGCCATAATTCAGCAACTGGAAGTCCTAAATACAACAAAAGTAAGATTCCTTTTAAGTTACTCGTGCATTGCACTTTCCATTGGCAACTCATACGTATCCCATGAGTTGCTTCTGAATATTCGATGATGAATTATGCGGTAGTGTAAAATATAAGGACATATAAAAATAGGTAAATTTGTTCTTAGTTGTTAGAGAGAAATCCAATTCGACTGGTAGTATCTTCTCATTTAATCAGGCCGAATCTGTAACAATACCTTTGCACAAATCCTAGAAATCATGCATCTATCATGTGCTTCATGAGAGGACGTTGTACTTATTATTCATGCGATAGGGGATTTGTGGTGCCTGAGGCATCGGTTAGGGAAAACGCAGCTTGGAGATCCTTTACCACAGACTACTTCACCTAACTTCGGCAATAATAAGAGTGATGGGGGTGGTGGTTTTTATTTTTAGTCATGAAGCAATGTGGCATAATTCATTACAAGCACCCTTGAGAGCCACTTCCAGAAGTTTGCCAAATAAAAATAAGAACACAACTGAACCGCAAATTGTGAAGGTTGTACCACGGGGGAATGCGATCCTTCTTCTTGAGTGCTATTCGTTGTTCCTTGTTTGTTCGTTGTTCCTTGTTTGTTCGTTGTTCCTTGTTTGTTCGTTGTTCACTTTTTCACTTTTTCACATTTTAACCACTCACTGTTCATTGTTAACGATTCGACTTATTTCCTTTCTCATGTCTGTACATTTTTTTGCTAGTAACATACTTGTTTCTCTGTCCTACAATTTGTATATCCTGTATTCGTGGTGCATTAAAGTTTTAACTGCAATGAAATACGAATAAGAGAAATGTGTATCTGTGGCGCACTTCTTCGAGTAAGGTAGCTGCATCCCACTGTACGGATAGTCTGTACATTGGATAAGCAGTCACAGAGGCAAAGGGAGGTGTAACATCAACAGGATTTGTATGACCTTAAGTAGCGTGCTTAATGGAATATCTATGGTGTGAACTTCGCGGGTGTCTTTACCTATGTAATTGAGCTGGTGGATTACGTTAGCAGCTTCCGACATGCGATTGTTTGTTTTTGTTATTGCCGTTGCACAAGTAAATAGTTAAATTTATTGGTCTGGTGTAAGTCAGGTGTAATTAGATTTGGTTAAAAGGACTATCAGAAGCGATATTGCAGACTAAAATGATATTACAATCGGCATTGGGTGTAAAAGCGTTTTAAGGCGCAAATTGAACTTACACAGTCTTAACAACATTGCTTTTTCTTACCACAAGAAAATGGAATGTGTTCACTATGAGGATGGGGTTCATGTAAATAATATGCCAGTGGAGTGTTCACGCCTTTATGAACTTTGCAGAATTGTATGTTGAGTTGCAGCATTCACATTCGGGTACATTTTATGCACATATTACTTGAAGAGATATGCTCTTGAGAATGTTAGATCCTAATTCAATGATATTGGAGACTCTTGCTCAAACGAGCATAGTCTTATTTAACGAGTGAAATGAGTTCGACAATGTACCAGAGCTTAAAGTGCTATAACTCAAGCTTCATGACAATCCAGTGAATTATAATAAACATAAATTTCGTCAGAATTAAAATTCATTTAAAAATACAGCTTTTTGTATATACTGTACTGATGCGTCAATTGCAATTGAGTTAAATCAAGTTTTATAAGGACTCTATGGGCTGGATTTCCCCAATAAAATTCAAAATATGCCTGGTGATTATATTTTGGAGTTCCTTGGTCCCCATGATTTCTTGGACGAAATACTGTAAGTGGTACCCAAAGTGGCAGTGTCCAGGTAGAAAACAAAATACAATAGGTTCCTTATAGCATACCCCTTAAAGTTCAGGGATAGTGTGGATTTATTTCGAAAGAGTTGAATTCAGCCTGTCGAATACATGGGGTATACAGGAAGAGGGAGTTCATTTTTAATTTTTAAATTTATTACTGAGCTTGGAATGTTGGAGAAGGCCTCGAGGCATTAAAAGCAAGTGACACCGTTCCTTTCCAGTTTACAAGCCTTTTATACTGCATCAATACCCTTTTTGCCATGATATATAGGATAGATAAATCCTGACGGGTATGAAGAAATATAATGCTGATTTGGGGTAAAACAGGTGTGAGCTCAAATCTTTTAATGCTGCCAGACTATCCGTTAGTATGTATGTATGTTAGATGGGAGCTTTAAATAATAAATGGAATGCCGTTTGTCATGAAGGACCCTGGGATTTTCTCCAATTGGCCTTATGATTTTTGCGTTAGGATACCTGTACCTACTCTGACACTCATTTAAGATACATCTGTATACCAGTTGTTTCTTATAAGTTTTCATGTTTGACTATTGAAAGCTCACAACTTTCAGTTTATAACGATTATATAGAACCTTCTGCTACAAGAGCTGTCCTTTTCCGATCAGCTAAAATCAAGTACAGAACTATCTGGAATGGGGTTTGAAAAGTCTATTTGACCTACAAGATTCTTCCCCTTTCATTCTAAACCTACGAAAGTGAAATCACTCACTTCAAGGAGGAGAACAATGGCGATAGAACATAAAATATGCGACTCAAATATGAGAACGTGGCCTCTTCCTCATTATATCAAAAGTAAGATGCCTTCAATTTCTAGAGAGATTTCATGCGATGTAAAATGGACATTTTGGGGCTAAGTGAAGGAAGATGATGGTATACTGGTGAAGTCACTTCATCAACTGGAAACACAGTTTTATTCTACTCTCTCAACGGAGCACGTGAGTGCCCTTTGTCCTGAAAACCAGTTAAATAAAGAAGTGGAGTAAGAAAAATTTATATCATAGGGAGTTGAGAAAAAATAGAAATCTTGCCTGAGGATGAAATGGACAACTTTAATGCTCAACGCTAACATTTTGACGCTTTCCAGCAATATCATTGTTTAGATAGATGATTTTTACGCTGAGGAAGGATGCAAAAATACCACGCTCAAAAATGTCCAACGTTCTGGCAATTTCATTGATGCCGAGTGCAGCAGATATTCATACACATTCTAAGTAGTGGATCTACAAGATCATAAAATATATCGGGGGACTTAGAAGCTGCCTTTTCAATGACAGAAACAGGCAAAAAGTCAACATCGGAATAAAATGCGAAACTGTCTAAGGTAGCTCAAATGTTGAGTTGCGCTTCGTTCGAAACTGCTATATATCGAGAGCTATAGGGCATCACCATTTTAAGGATTATCTAACGCTAGAATCATTAGCCTGCAGAGTCCTCGAATCTAATTCGGAGAGACAACGCAGTAGAGGAAGCCCTTATCGACTTAGAGGGTGCAACTGGAGGCAGATAGCTAAACACCGGACTAGCTGGAGAAGCTTGTTAGCTGAGGCCCAGGTTCACCTCGAGCTATAGCGCAATCTAAGTAAGTAAGTAAGAAAGAATCATTAGCAAGTTTGAATAGATGGGTCTGTGAACAATCTTGTGTCAACCAAAGGATAAAGATATTTCGGAACGAGGCGGAAAGCCTAAAGCACATGTCAATCAGAAGACAAGCAAACAAACTCAGATTGCAGCATCCTCAGCAGAAGAAGGATTTGAGCTACAACTGTATTAATAAAACAAAATTACCTAAATGACAGACTGTCTTTGAATTTCAATGGGCATTTCGAAATAGCAAATCTGCGAACAGGCTAGGAGTTTTTCTATCAAACTACAATATATCTGAAAGGAAAAGTTATACGAGAAAGCATGAAAACATGAGACTGATCGATGTCACTTCACGGTGAGAAATACGGTAATAGCGACAACTTCATTGGAAAGTTCGCCATGCATTTTTAATCCTTATTGTCAACAATCATGCTGTAGGGATTAAGGTGCAAAGAAATTGGTTGCGCACTTCCTTTGTAACTGTCCTAAATTAACATAGATAAGCTCTGACAGAGCAGAGAAAGATCGACGACCTTAGGGACCCAATAGTAGCGAAGACATCCGCCTCAATGGTTTCACGTGAGTTTAAGTACATCTCATGTGAGTATCACTCTTATCTTGCTTAAACATATCATGCAATGGAATTAATCTACTCAGTCAGGTAAAAAACGTTAAAGGGAAAATTAACTACACTACGGCTAAGTAGGAGAGATTTGAAGCTAAATATACAAAATTAAATAAAATGGACTGCAGAGCGCACGAATTAGTAAAATGTAACTAGGAGTAAACTAGAGAAAATTGAAATGCATGAAATGAACTTCGAAAAAGATAGATAGGCATTGTTGAAAGTATATCCAAAATCCTGTGTCGAACTTCCAGTATCATACTTAGTTCAATCTATTCCGCAAGTAAAATCGGAGTAGGAATACTGAAAGTGGATAACAACTTTCAAGGTTAAGGAGACTAAATCATACCAGACTACGTATAGTATCATAGACAGGAGGGTTTTATTATTGTAACTACAATCAACCAGAAAATCCGAACAGAATGAGTTTCACTCACAATCTTTTGTCTCAAACTATAGCTCACGGAAAATGAAATGATGAAATGGAAAGGATCCATTAGCTATGCAAAGAAACAAAACACGTGTCTTCGAAATAGGACGATGTAAAGAATAATAGAAGTTTTACTTTGACGGGATTTTAGAATAACTTCATGCAGCAAAGATGCTTGTGAAAAATTAATCAAGGTAAACTTTTATATTTGAATTTCTTGGGAATGTTTCGAGAAAAAATATACACATAATACAGGAACACTTTCTTTTGAAATTGATATAAAAAAACATCTGCTCACCAAATTAACGTAAAATCATATGTACGAGTATGTGTAAGCCGTAAGAAACGTTTCTGCTCTCCACAACGCAGGCGTCAATCTTTGGAAGTACCTTCATAAGCAAAATCTCTTAAAAAGTTTGAAACATAAAATCAAAAGTCATCAAGTAAAAGTGCGAATCCAACATTGTACATGCTTACATGCTTGGATATAGAATCGAGCACCAAATGTTCGAATCGGATATTCATGTCCATAACACTCGATAGTGGAGTAAATTTGATTAACTAAGGCTCACAGAGTGTTTTAGAAATCAAGCCGTGCCTTTAAATGCTCATACGAGTAAGTAGATCCCCACGTGAGCTTCAATTACGTTTCTCAACCATTTACCGAAGAAACTGTACAATGTAGTTCTCTAAGTGGTCACCGATCCGATGGACAAGTTGGTGTGCTTCAATGCTTGTCTTTAAGAGACGAATAGATATATTCACACATACTCGTATGTAGTACCCTCAAACATTCGGTTCTCGTTAATGAAACTCCTATGTACAGCCGCCTATGTACAACAAACTTATAAGAACGGAAAATTATAAAAGAAAAAAGTTTACATTAAATTACAATAATTGAGTCGCGTAGTACAGCCGCAAATTGCAGGACTTTAAATATGACAAGCACATTAGCCCGCCCAAGAGCATTACTAGAGATGAAAAGTAAGTCAGTAAGTTTCTGAAAGTATTGATATTTTGGAACTTATAGGTATCAGATCAAGTTCATTGTCAATAAGGGGATAAATGTCACTTGAACAATGCATCAAGAGCCAGTGGGGTAAATCTTAGAGCATCTATAAATTGTGTAAGTCAGATCATATGGAAGCACAGTGTAGTAAAAGTTACTTCGCAGGCATTATCCTTTATAAGAGCTTCAATCAGATAAACCGATAAAGGTACGAATGTGCTGTATGACTGATGTTTAACAAAAGGAAATAACTTTTTAACCTGGACGATGTATACCAACAATTCCGTCTAAACCGACCTGGAAGTACTGAAGAAAGCCATATATAGGTATAAACTTAAGTTCAAGAAACCTGGAACGGACGGCCTGACTGTCGATCCCTTTAAGCTGCAGGCGATGACTTGGTAAGGAGCATACACCAACTCATCTGTAAAATATGGACAGACAAAAGTATGGTCATTGAACGGAACCTCAGCATTACATCTTCTTAACATCGCTTACAAGATCCTATCTGCAATATTGTGTGAACGCCTGAAGCCGTTCGTCAAAAATGTGATTGGCCATATCAGAGTAGTGCAAAACTCACGCACCACGCGAAGTTGGTTTAAACCGTCAACGAGGGCAAGATGTTCTTTGGCTGTCATTTTTTTCATGAATAAAAAACTTTGATTCTGCTTTTTGGATTATGTTTACTTGATATTTTAAATTGTTTTCCATTAAGTCGAGAAAATGATTTCGGCTAAGTGGCCACCGCCAGAATTGTGTCATTTTCCATCTCTTTTGCCAGAACTTCCGGCGATAGGTCCTCGCATTATTGACGGATATTCTCTTTGAGGGCTTCAAGAGTCTGAGTCTTGTTGACATGGACTCGTGACTTCAAAAAACCCACAAAAAACAGTATGGAACGGTTAAATCAGGCGATCTTGCCGGCTAGTGCAAATCGCCAAAACGAGAGATTAGGCGACATGGAAAGCAGCCCTCAAAATTTCGTTTGTTTCTCGTGCAATATACGCCGACGGCACTTTGTAAGGGAACATCTTACAGTCTTTCACCAAAATTCTCTACAAAGACCGCCGACTGATGCCCAATTGAGAGGAATGTCATCTAGGGGTCCTCTGCGACATCTTTAATCACAGCTGCGATATTCTTAGCAGAACGGCTGTTCCGGCCCAACCTGGCAGCATCTCCTGTTGTCCCATACTCATCAAGGCGAGGGGCTAAAAATTCTGTGCCGAAATTCACGCTGCGACAACACCACCGAAATCGTAACAATTATTTCATATTGACATGTACGAGTATTTTGTATTTGTTTATTTCACAAATGTGAAAGTAGTATTGACATTATCCGCCATTTTCAAAAATTATAGTATCTTCCGATAGGGTTATGACTTTTACTCCACCTAGTATTTGCTGTCAAAGAGAAAGGACACCCAACACCGACGACGTCTGGGACAGAACGTCACCCTCGACAGATATAACTTTGAGGTAGTTACGAGTAAGGACTTTGTCTACCTAGGCTCCGCTATCAATTCAGGCAACGACAAGAGAGCGGAGATCAAACGAAGAATAACTCTTTCCAATCACTGCTTCTTTGGGCTAAGAAGGTAATAACAACAAAAGCGACCTTACTAAGACCCTAATAATCCCAGTCCTGCTTTATGGCGCAGAGGCATGGACTTTATCAAAAATGGATGAACGGCTGCTTTAAGAGGAAAATTATTCGTGTATTCGGTCCCGTCTGCGTAGACGGTGCGTCTAGGAGGAGATATAACGACGAAAAGTACGGGCTGTACAGCGAAATCGAATTAGCCAGAAGAGTGAAAGTCCAACGACTGGTTATGTGGACCGGATGGATACCAATGCAACGGGCACTAAACTTGTTATTGCCTGTCTACTAGGGCGAGAATTATAACTGGAAATTGGAGTTAACGCTCTTAAAGTTGCAGTCATCGTCTCCGAATTTCGGTAGAAAGTTTTTATAATTTTCAGACGTTGCTCGTTCGTGTACTTTACCATGATGAAAATGTTGAGTTTATTTATTTATTTTTCCCTAATCCCTAGTCCCTATTGGAAAACTCTTTATTTAACACCATCTGTTAGGCACTAGCAGATAAAATATTCAGAACCATTTGCCATGAAGACAAAGCTATTGTAAGGTACGAAAAAATAACGTTCGGTAAAAGCCCATAGAAAAAATATTGAATATTTTTAATAGTGCAAAAATGTCTTAAAAATATAACCAATAAATATGTTTTATTTTGTATTTATTGTAATTTACTTTTACACTTACCAATCAAAATGAATTTCCAAACATGCATCTGAATATCCAGTTTTGCTTCCATTCAAAATGGATTCTTTGAGGACGTGCTTATCACATAATTTCACAACCAAATCGTTTTCGGGGGAAGTATGTAAGTTTTTTGTCGAAGAGTCTCGAATTTTATTTCCGTATTTTCCAAAACAATTATTGCGTCACTATTCGTGTATTCTGTATGGTGTTCCGGTTGAGTTTTGTTTATTTGATTTTTTTTTTGTCAATGTTGTTTTTAGTTGTACTTCACCTGTTGTTTTTTCGCTTTGGCGAAAAATATTTCATTTAGTTGATAGATGAGGGCGAATGAGTTTTGTAACGTTGTAGAAGGCTTGTGGATAGACAGAACATGCTGTTGCCTACCTTTGTGCCACTTTGGATAGGAAGTATTTATTATTTCACTATGAAAACCACTATGTAGTACTGGCCTCCAAAAAGAGGACACAAAATGTACAGGAGAAGATTTTTTTGCTCAGTTTTTTCGTATCTACAAAACCGGAAAAATTTAATAAAAGCAATTCCTGTATTGCAGGATACCATGATACCAGGATATGGAAAGACTGTAGACAATTTCTCATTTTGGTTTGTTTATTTACAGTTTCCCTACCATTCTCTGGTGGTGGCAAACAAACGAAGGGGGGTACGAGATTGTAATAACGAAAACTTTAGACATCTGAGTGCACTGAGGCATATGCACATGAGAGGCATGCGGAACATTCTAACTGAGAACGTATCCTTGGTGATATGGAGTCAGTCAATTCACACGAGTTGTGGTTTGATTTGTACTGCCAGCCAATTTTTTCCATACAAAAAGAACGAGAATTGATTAGCCGAATTGCATGTATGTCGGCAGTGTTGCCACTGTGCCAAATTAATAGATATTTGCACTTCCAAGAATTAATTCGAAAAATCGTCAGAATTTGGCCGTAACGTACTTTTCATTTAAAGTAATAATTACAATTTATCGAATACGAACTTTAAACACATCTGATGACATTAACTATCCGTACTCCGAACCTTCTAACATTGCATTTTAGAATTATTTCTTCGGATGTATGTTAGCGGGCGAATGTTAAATTGTGCATCGTAACCATTAATAAAATGTATTCAAGACCTTAAAATATTAATAATACTCTGTTGACTACACTTCAACATCGAAAAGGTAGAGAAAGAGAGACTTCGAAGTTACAGATTCCTTCAAAGATTCAGACCAGGTACATGATTCCCATATTGTAACATTTCAGATGAAATCTCATCAACAAGCTGAAATAATAAGCCGCTCACCCTAGGAAAATCCAGATGACTGCGAAAATCATATGGAAAGAAACCCGATGTAGGCCTGATAACTTACTCCTGAGGTTGATCAGCTGCCTTGATCGCTAATTATTGGGCCAAATTAGTCTATAGATGTTACACACTCATCTCGATGAGTCCGCATATGTTTGCTCATTTATTGCATTGCTCATTTGTTTACCAAAGGACATTGCTGACTTGTCAAGCAGCCTACATTTTGTTTATAGCGATCCGAGTAGTTCCGCTGAGATATTTCGTTGAGTCGGCAGTCCGCCCTCGAATTTGTGGTGTGCCAAGTAAGGAATCCGATAGTTGCTTGCCCACGAATTTTGCAATATTTGACAAGGGTATTGGATTAAAGAGACGAGAATAGCTGACTTTGAATTGGAGGACGGGACAGTATCTGGGTAGACTGATGGATTTGCCCTCAGAGAAGAACTTCGCCCCAACGCTGCTTACCACGAATTTTGGAGTATATGAGGCGAGTATTGGATTGAAGTAGAGCCAAATATAGCTGAGACTTCGGCTTGTACTTCTGTACAATATCCGGGTAGACTAACGGATTTGCCCTCAGAAAAGGCATTCACTCCAACGCTGCTTGTCCACGAATTCAGCTTGAAGTACAGTACAGTATCTCCGTATATTGGTAGACAGACAGTTTTGCCCTCAGAATATACCTTTGCGCTAAAACATTCGGTTGTCTTAATGATGATGGTGAAGATGAAAATAGATTTGCTAAGGAAAACTTCGCCTCCATTCGATCCTTTCTGGAATCACGCGTCAATTCCAGCTAATCGAAGGCTTGGGAGACGCGTAAGTAAACCAAACAGCTTTGCCATACATGAGAAGTGTGTGAGTTATAGACTCACTTTTTGGGCCTCTTGCACGAGTAGAGGGAAAACAGAGCACACACTTACAAAAACTTCAAATTGTAAGCTTGCCAACCTGCGACTATGAGTGTTTCGGTCCTCATAAGATCAAATATGGTTAGGTTTCTAGCGGAGTCATGAGTGGTTTTGGGTTTTAGGTCTCAGAGTTTATCAGGTCTCTGGGTGGCTATGATTCTTGAAATGCGCATCAGCATCTTTCAATTCTTTCCAAGTACACTTGAGTCCTATTTCCTAGTTTACACTTCGTTTGCTAAGGATGACTCGCTGTTCTGGGTAAGGCAATTCAATTGCATTGTATACACTACAACACAGTTGACTTTCAGTGCAATCAATGGTAAACTCTCTTATTCGCATGTCTGTGAAAGTTACATCCTACAACTACGTTTACCAAAAAGGAGCGGTTGTTTGTCGTGGTTTGTCCTTGATTCTGGCAACATTTTTCTTCTTCTATCGGAATAGAGAATTCAGACAAACAACTATTGTGGTCCATTGTACCCTTGTATGATCTTCTTACAGAAAATTCACAGACTTTTGTAAAAAGATGAGTAAGATATATATAGTAAGATATTGATAAAGAGCCTATAGTAACAGCACCCACCACATCACCGCTTACACAAGAATGTAAGCCCGACATTCACAAAGATAGTACTCTTCGGTGTCATCATCACTTATTCAGCAAGCGCAGCAGTATTTTGTGTCATTTATGCCCAGTATATTTAAGTACTTTGTATATTGCCCTGCCACGGCGTCAGTAACAAGCCTGCAGTCTTTCCTACTGAGAGCCAGTAAGAAAATCGCCGTCCTCTTCGAGATATCGGGAAGAATTAGTTTGGCCTGCCGGCAACCTGGTGTGTCATGCAATCTGCAGTAATGCTCATATGAAAATCTACTGTTAAGCGAACCTTGAGCGAGGTGACAGACAGTTTTAAGTCAGGTCCTCAGAATCTCTCCTATGAACCTTGTCGAGAAAGTTCGTCGCCGATTTTATTTGCCGTGATCATATTTGGGTTTGGGACCCAAACAAATATCAACGAATTTAGCCTACCGACTGCGTTCAACAAAGTCTAGCGTTCTCCAACCTACATGAAAGTCGTAAGAGGGTTCAGCAAAGCAGTTTCGCAATGGCTACAGATGCAAACTGTAGTTCTTCACAATGTAGTTCGTTGCTGTCAAGATTGCGTATATCTCCTCTCCCCTGGAGACTTCCGACATGATAGGCCTATTCAAACGAAGTTTGCTATCCAGAATGATATAAAATTACTTAGCTTCGTTGGAGAAATGAATGGTGATACCTTGAAGCATTAGGTGGGTCAGATCAATCATCTTCTGAGTTCCCGTTAAGAGAACAACCTCAATTTTCAGAGGGTTGACTAGGAAAGCCTACACTTTAGATAATATATGTACATAGTCGTTCTGGAGTCATACTGAACATAGCTCAGTATGCTTTCACAATTCTAGTGTTGATCTGCTAATATGGTTTTTTTTACAACTGTGGGGGCTTTAGGCCACATTGGTCTTATGGGTCAATCTTATTCGGAAAACAACTGGCAAGCATTCGACCGGGACTATATTACTCAAACTGAGTAAAAACTGCCGGGATCTTATTGAATCAATGAGTATATTATTAGTATTTCTCCATAGGACTCCTGTTCTAGGTTCAGAACTGGGCAGAATATCGGAAAACACAACAAACAATTGCGACATGCAAATGACATCCCTGAAGAAGTGTTCGCAATTTGTTTTCATATTTATGGAAAGTGCCCCTTAGAAGATTACGGCAGCTTAGAGATATGTACCTCCAAACTTTTTTGGTTAATTGGCCAAACCATATTTTAAGCAAACGATTCCATCTTACAATCAAGCCAAAAATTTATATACTCGTATATAATATATATTCCCATAAAGATAATGACAATCTAGTGAATCGATCACAATTCATTGCGCAAAGATATTTTCATTGTCAGGATACCAATAGAGCGATCAAGCACGGAAAAAGAATCAATCGTCGTGCTTTGCATTTATATTTGTACGAAAAGAAAGGCAAATAAGTATTCAAAATGCGTATATCTCTCAAAAAGTGACAGGATGTATCAAACTACAATAGAATGAAAGGCATCTTATCTCTAACATACTCGTAGATCAGTAAGTGATCGTTCTTTTGATACTAGTTCATTTATCCAGCTCTGTTGAACATACTTTATAATTCGAAAAAAGGATGGAATATAGAAAGGCCGTTGCAGAAAATCGAACCGACCAGACCCTATAAGACCTTGTAAAATATTTTGAATAAAAAAAAACTTTCTCCCGATGGCAACCCTGATGGAGACTTAAGTTTTTGTTGTTTGGAAGATAGTTAAAATATCTCCGCTGTGGTATTCACAGTGTGCACTCGCAAATCAAGGGCACGTCAGACACACAAACACATTCACCCGACTACTTGCATCCCGCGCGCATAGGAACATCTCTCGAACCTTAACCATCAATTTCGTATGCTGGTGACATTAGCGTTACTTCCTCTATCTCCAACTACAAACTACAAACTACAGCCTTCTCCTGATTTTTATTATTATTTTTTTTTCTGACTTCTAGATCTTTTTTGTGATTTCTTGCAAATGGCAATTGAAAAACTCAAGACAATGGCTTGTGGAGCAGAGATGCAAACTCATGGAAGAAGAAAAAAAAAAAAAATACAAAGTCCTTGTACGCGGTGCAGCGTAACTTTAGGATTCTTTGTGGATTCAACTCGAAGAGTAGGTCGTGGGTATTCACATCTATGCACGTAAACGTATATCGGTAAGTTGAATTTTCCGCACCGTCAGCGAAAATTGGCTTCCACTTCAGTTCATTGGGTTTCGTACATTGTGTGCTTGGAATATAAAAATTTCCCAAGGATTACACAAGTATTGTGCATGCAGGAAGAAACATCCACTACCTCAACTAACCCCTCTATCACTATGCTGACTTGCTTAGTTTTTGCATAAAGATAGCTAAAGTTCTGCACAGCTCCCATTGTTCGGATGTTGAGATTTCTACAAAGACCATTAACCTTAGGAAGTTGCAATAACAAAATCTGGAAAAATCAGTATGGTGGTGATTTTTTAATTAATGTTAGGTTAGCGATAGTCTCCATTAAACTTGTAATTTAACCATTAAGGCGAAGAACCAACTGTAGCAAGAAAAATAAGAAGTCAAAGTCGATATCGATGTCGGAGTCAAAGTTGTAAAAGGGGCAACCTGGTCGATGTTACATGCATATCGATACGTAACGTGAAATATCCTTGAGTAGCTTTAATTAAAATGTCGGCTGTCCAAGAAATGTGCTTTCTTAGAAAGCACTTAGGGAATTTTAACATTCTATTATACTCACATTCTCCTTCTCTCTATGTGTATAGTTATGAAGGGTGTAGTACGAAGAAGTTGCCGATGAATCTTATAACTGAACATTTATTTAAAAGGAGATGACTTTCTTTGTTCTATAAATGTTAAATGTAAGAAAATGTTCAATTTTATGTGTCAGAGTAAGGGGACGAATGGAATGGAGGTTTTTCGATCTTGTGGATGTTTTGAAAGTGGTTGGCCTCATAGATATAACTTGAGCTAGAACTTTTGGTTGCTTTCTTATTTTAAAAACCTTCTAGCAAATGAGAGCTGTATTCCTTGTCATAAGAGGATACATTCTAGGAACGTTCACCAACAGAGAACGGAAAATGGTCCCTGTTTCGATGACGAATACAGACAGGTAAATCTGGAAAAACTGTGCAGAAAAGAATGAGAGGGATTCACGAGCTCTACGAGCAGAAAAGGAGGGAACTACATAGGTTGCTCAGAAGAAAAAAAACAGAGGACGAAAAGCACTCGAGCAACCGAGGCCTTAGAAAGGTGCTAGTTCAGAAGTGTAACCAATATAGAAATATATATTATATATATAAAGTCCGAATAGAAATCTGCTATGATAGAGAAGGAAACCTCATAGTAGGACCACAACCCGGGCTGATAATCTGGAATGATGTTAAATGGCCATGACGAACAACATTCCACCGTCTCGCTGACAGACCACATTTCCGCCCACCTGAATAAGATGAAGTTAGGTGTAACAAAGCCTAACAAAGCCTCTGAATTCATTGGTTTAATTGCGGATTAATGGATACGGAGCATACATCAACTCATCACTAAAATCTGGGTCGACGAAAGAATGTAGCCTCAGAATTGTTTTTCGATACTAAAAAGGGAGACCTTTTCAACGTCGCATATAAAATCCTGTGTGTCAGGTTATATGAACGCCTAAGACCATTTGGCAATAATCCGACCGATTCCTATCAGTGTAGTTTTGGGCCAGGGAGGTCTAGGAAAAAACCGATTTCAAAGCCGCGTTCACGAACAATACAGAGCCAAGTATATTCATGGCATCCCTACCAAGCTCATTCGACTACACAGGCTGACTATGGAGAATACATGCTGCGCCGTCAGGACACAAAAAACCGAGAGCTTCAATATCAGAAAAAATCTTAGACAACGCGATGCCTTCTGGTGTGATTTTTTCAATACCGTTCTTTAAAGAATTGTGTGAAACTCACAAGCCAACTCCAGAGGCACTATCTTTCAAAAGTATGTGCAGTTGTTTACTACTCAAGCGAAATTGATATAATATGAACAATACAGCGAGCTGTCAATGAAGTATTTGGGAGTATTGAAGCAAAAGTGGCAAAGATGGGTTTAGCGATCAATGAAGGAAGAACAAAACATCACGATAGGCAATCAAAACCTTGTGGGGGGGGGAGAAGTCCGAATAGGACGGAGAGTTTTTTCTTCACTCAGAGTGATTCGAGGAATAATTCACAGTATTTTTTTTTCTGTGCTTGAAACTCCACAACAGCCAAATCTACGTGTCAGTGTTATACCTTCACACGCAGAATTTTTCTGTCTGAGTTCCAATTACACAAATGAAAAACTGACTTGCCACGGGCAGGATTCGAACCTGTGA
The DNA here is from genome assembly GCA_949129095.1 of Volucella bombylans. Lineage (NCBI taxonomy): Eukaryota > Metazoa > Arthropoda > Insecta > Diptera > Syrphidae > Volucella > Volucella bombylans. Next base: position 97,524,868 of record OX422144.1, read on the forward strand.
GAAGCGATTGCTAGTACCACTACACCACGGCCACCCCTAACGGACCAAGGCAATAAAAGTGGCTATAAAAAAGAGACCAGAACTGTTTATGATGAAGATGCAGAAGTGCCTCGAAGAAGGAACGTGTTCCGAATAGTGGAAGATGTCAAATTTGATCCTGCTACCAAAAGGCCAATATGCCAATTGGACGCCATGGGAAAGACTCCCGAGAAGATAATCTACAATAGATTATTCGTAGTAACAGACGAAAAACGAGTCCTCTCAGACTACCAATTTGAGTTCAGAAAAATGCGATCTACTGTTGATGCCATAAGAGCAGTACTTGATATCACAAAACGCGCCATCGAAGAGGAAAGATGAATTTACGGCACAAAGAAGTACTATGCAGCAGTAAGCCTGGACGTTGAAAATGCTTTTACCTTGGCAAACTGAATGTTCATCAGAATATCGCTCGGTATACATCACTACCGGAGTTCCACAGGGATCGCAATTAGGGCCCTTATTGTAGAACATCATGTGCGACGAAGTCCTACGATTGGCGCTGCTTGGGGGTGTGACGGTAATTGAATTCACCGATGACATTGCCATCGTAACAGTAGGCAAACAGATTCGTACAGTCGAATCCGCTGCAAACGAAGCAATTGACCGGATAAAGGATTGGCTAGCAGCTTAGAACTAACCGACCATAAAACAGTAGATGTCCTCATAATGTGTCGAAAAACTGTTCCTGTCTGGCAATGGTGACTATCGCAAGTATCTCCACCGTTTTGGCCACGACAGCTCACCACTTTGCCCCGAATGCCCAAATGAAGATAAAGATACGGAATACGCAGTATTTTATTGTCCACGCTTCATACCATGGAGAACTACTCTTCCCAGCCCGCTGCTAACCGTCGATCATATGTTGAGCGGAATTATTTTTATAATAACTCTACAAAACGAGCTACGGAGAATAGAAAGGCTAAAAAAAGCTACAGCGGAAGCCTCAGAAGGCACAGAAACCTCAAAAGCAGGTGACACAACTCGAATAGCTTGATTTGCTTACCAGCTTCGTGAAGTAATACCTAACGGCAGTCTGGTAGCCTGGGCTACTGGTAACTATGAAGATTACACATCCTTTGGCACAACCAAAAAAAACCGACCCCAAGGACATATATATGGGCATAATTGGAGATAGCATGACTCTCCAGGTTGCTTCACGACCTCCCAAAGAGGTCAGCGGTTTTTCTGCTGTCCTTCAGTAGGATGGACTGCAAGATGCTTACTGGCGTCGTGACAGTGCACTGCACTTATGCTAAGCACTTGAATGTGCTGGGTGTAAGTTATATTTACAGCAGCCTGCGACGCTTGATGTGAAAGTGACGGCGCGGAATGTGCGGCTTACGCTCATATCAGGCTGCAAGTATTTACTCGGCGTTGACTTGGTGGATGCTGGTAGACACTTAATCATTGAAGTGCTAAGTCATCTTTCTTTGAAAAACTGAGGAATTCCATTTAAAGGAACATTCAAGGAGTACAATGGGCTAGTTCTGTGTGTAAGTGCTCTATTTTGACAGAAAAAAAAATCCACCTTGATTGGAGTACGCAGCTGGAGCCATAAAACTCAAGGTCGAACCAAATGTAAAGTACAACTGACTGAGATCTAAATTCATCCCGAAATGTGTCGTCATTGGAGTGGGAATGTTACTAAATCGAAACCCTTCCGTGGCAATGTATTGGCTTCCCAATCGGAAGGTTCGGCGTTCAATCCCAACCTCTCCTAAAAGCATTATTTTTTCAGGCAACTACCATCATGTAAGATGAGTGATTTTTGCCTAGAATACAACGATAAGTCCAATTACACTAATAATTTAGTCTCCCCATTAAATGTTGAATGCCACGCATGGAGCGAATTAGCCACCAAACTTCTCTTCCTTTCTTTTCCCATTTTCTGAAAAACTTAACACATGCTTTGGCATCATAAGTGTAGTCGTACCCACTTCAGTGTTAAGTTCCTTTAAAATAATATAAAAAAACTCAAATTTTGATAAATTTTGAATAATTCTAAGCAAACCTATAGGAGTTAGTGTCGCAAGAATATTTACTCAAGCACGAACACTTAAACGTATCCTCATTCACGTGCTGGCTTGGCACTCTCAAATAGATAATTTATCAGGATTTGCCGGCATAAAATTTGTTCCCCAGATACTGAAATGAATCTGGGAATTATGGCTGTGAATAAGAATGATTTCCATCTACAATCCTTGGAACAACTTCATTAATTCACACAAAGCCGCAAAGTGGCAAATCCCATTGCTTCCTATAATATGAGTACATAGGAATAATAGAGAAAAAAAATACTGACAGGAATTTGTCTAAGCAATGACAGTTGACCTCAATTTAGCCTGGCTAAAGTGGATCAGGACACAAGATTTACTCTAAATAAATTGACGTCGGAAAGTTATTCAAGTTTCCGGTGAGGATTAGCACTACTCCAAGTGAAATGTGTGTAAATGTTTGAACCCACCTTTAGGATTCACAGAGAAAACCACTCATGGGTGAGAGAAATGCTTCAAGTGCTGCACCAATCCTTTAACATTCTGGAAATAACCTTTAAAAGGACATGCATTTTTTATTATTCGAAATTGCTTCACATTTTAAACATAGGAACACCGAATACCAAATACCATGACCTGAACCAACTGAACTCCAATACATTTTCAAATAACCTGTTCTCTTGGTATTCGTAGAATCAAAGCAATTACAAGAATTTCAACATTCCATCTGGCAATGTGGTTGAAAATTACTGTGGAAATCCTAGAGAGCAAAATTTGGACTACTACCGGGTGTAATATGAACCTTGGGGAACGGACCAGTGTATTTGCATTCTCTTTGTTGTAGTAGAAAGTTGAATTCTTGGAAAAATTACATTTCATCCAAGCGCATCTGTAGGAGTATCTCCATACATATGGTTTAATCAGTATCATTTTAAAGGACATTTATTCCAATCGATTAGAACTGCGAATTCCCAGGAAATTTCGTCTAATATAAGTATGATAGCAATCTGCATTGGTTTCAGTGGGAGGATGTGTCCAGCACACATCTAATGAAACACAATTTAGATGTGAAAAACCCAACTTAATTAAACAATTACAAAATTGAGCACATTGACAGTTCACAATTTGCATTTTGAAATTCCCTTACGCAAAATTTACCCAAGGGGCGCCAAAATTCTACTCCTGGACCAAAATCACAATGGAAACCTTCTTTATGTGACATGGAAATACCTAAGCTGGTGCAATGGTTCAGGGAGAAGTATCATTTGAGGTATCAGTGTGACCAGAGAGCAGGCATACATATGTTATGTACGTAAAATGTAATTGATGTTAAACAGTTTCCTACGTTTCATTGTTTTGAAAAAAAAAGGAAATCTGTGCTTGCTGGACCATCTGCATGTCTGAAGAAGAGAGTATGAATCATTATTTGACAGCATAAGCTGGATATGACAGAGGAGGTGAAGTACTCGTAAAAAAAACTTCTACAAGATTTAAACTAAATTTCAGTAGGCGTCCATCATCCTTATTCCAGAAAAGATCGACAACTTCATTCAATAGTAACTTACATGAAGTGGATTCACATTTTGCTTCTTAGAAACCATGAGACCAATTACCAATCATCCGTCAAAAGCATTTATATTATTTTGATCATATAAAATCCTTTCATCCATATCATTAAGTTGCTTCCGTACATCTAAAGCAAGGCGAGAGTATGACAAAAAATGGTGGCACATGGTGACTGTGACTGTCGACCAAAGCTACCTACTACAGACGAAAGTAACATAAGTAGGTTCGAATAGATTGAAGACTCTTCACGGTACTGTTGAATTCCATTGCCCACACATCTAGTGCTGAGACTTCACGGTCATGAAGGGCTATTTATTTTACGTCAAATTTAATTGTTATAAGTCAAATCCTTCGGTACTTCTTGGTAGCCCGAGGAAGTTGCTTCTTCGGACAACTCTCCGAGGTTATTGAGAAATAAGTGAAGATGATATTACATAGCAATGTAGTTGTTTACTTTCCGACTCCTAAAAAAGTCCCTTTAAGATAAGCATACTCAATTAGCATGTCTGTAATGATGCCAAGCCACTAAAGTGTGACCTTTTCAGACTCCTGGTATGTCTCAAAGTCAGAGTGAGCTAGATCTGTGAAGCGGCAGGTTTTGCCATCTGATTAGCATTTAGCTTAAGTATTGACTTATATGTATGTAGCGAGTAGTGTCTCTATGCGCTATGAGATTGAATGGATGTATAAAGTCATTTGTTTAGAGAATTATAGCACCTCTCACCTGTTGGTTAGTTTTTAAGCCATCATTTTAAAAGCCAATCGACTATACGTAAGCCTTCCAGTGCTCCCAAGATATTGTTTCGACTGGACTAAACACCTATTCGAATGAAACTATTCTTAGGCAATTTGTTGCAGCGTATTTGCGTATCAAATAAAATAAACAAAACTTTCTATCTCCTACTAAAATTCTGTTAACAAATGCTCTGAAACAAGAAAGCAAATCTAGAAAATAATTCTAAACACATCTTAAACGTATTTATGTTAAGCAAAGCCCAAAGGACTTTACATCCCGGCTAGTTTTCCAATAGTTGGTAATGGGCTTTCCTGTAAAATACCTTGCAGGACTTTATTGTCTAAGCCAAGTGACTTTTTGCTGCGATTACCAACTTCAAGCATATGATTATCAATACGACTCGCATTTATTTTTTTTCAACACCCTCGTTGATGAGGTTTTAGGTAAAGTCCGTGTTTCCCTATCTCAGGCCTATACAAGCCACAATTTGATTACTGAGCCTTGTTACTCCAAATTTGGCAATAATGTCGAGCTCTTGCCTTTGCATTCATTAAAAATGATAAAAACAACCTGGAGATACATAGTTGTCTACTTTAAATCGTCAAACAAACAAAAGTAGCTGCCAAACCAACTGGAAAGGTTTCTTGGTAGGAGCTTATCCTGACTTTTGCTTTTTCCATAAAATGACCTTAACATTTCTAAAATAATTATTTAACTCAATGAGTGTGACGATTTGCATACTTTTGCAAAAGCATTTCTAAATATTTATTTATGTTTACAAGAATAACAAAAGTAAAACACTCTGACCACCATGATTGGTGTATTTTCAGTCGTTTACCCAAAACCCAGATGTGCCTGTGTATTGACACTTGCACACACCCGGTGGGAGGCCCGAAATATACCCTCTGTACATAATTGAGGACGCATGCCGTTATTTTATATGCACCAAGGACACAAGAACAAATGACATGTCTGCACATGTTGTACTATAGCTTTGTGATAGATACAAGTGTAAACATATCGCTATATGTATACGTACTTCAATATTCGCAAGTGGCATGCATACAAAAGGCGATTTCTTTCAAACTGTGCCAATTGCCTTTGCCCGTGCTATTGGGTATAGCGATAGGGTATAGATAAAGTACCCTCGCTCGTACACAAAAGTTGAACATTTGTTGACATCATATCACAGGGTTCGGTGTAGCTGACGATGTGAGAGTTTTTTTTTTCAACTTAAACACGTATACCCTGTCGCGGGTACATAGTCGTAATTGGGTATGCAACGAATACGCGACGAATTTCAAAATTCGATTACATACATATATGCCGCGGTGACCAGCTGCTACGTAAAAGTAGAATATACCACATAAAACAATACATATGTATGTACATATTTATGAACGTCGATGGACTGTTGTACCGGTGTACCATTGTATTGTACGATGGGTAAGTACGTAAATTTTCATTGAAAATATAAAAGTGTCAACATCCTACTGGTAGAAATGGGCAGATGGCAAAACGAATGTGTCCTCGCAAACACACATCCTGATGGTTGGTTTTCAAGCAAAGAAGAGACGCCAACAATTGCTCGTGAAATTGTGCAATAACCTAGGCCCGTTTTAAACGATGCTGTACGATGCAATTTAAGTAGGTGCTGATGTGTAGCATGATTGTAAAAGGATTAATAAATTCGAGAAGTTAAAAAAGGAGTCATTTCGGAGGCACTTTGGACAGTGTAGTAAATTGAAGGCCTCATTGCTGGAGGATTATTTTATCATAAACGTATAATGTATGTATGTATGTAGGCGCATACTCTATACTCGTAAATATTGAAAAACATAAATTTTGTGACTCTCATGAAAAGTGTGAAATGAGGATCGTGGTTAAGCTAGTGGCTATGAACGATGATTACTGAGAAAATTAGAGGCGTTTCTGGAACTAAGAGTTTGGGAAATAAGACGGGCTTTTTGCAAGAATACGATGTTTCCCCATGCGTATTCAATTAGGTCGACAATGCTTTATTTATACCAACAGCCTTCGGCTGTTGAAAGAATTGTGATTGAAGAAAAAGAAAGACAATTTCTCTGTTCTTGTAAGAACTTAATGGATTTGAACCCATAACTTACGAAGAAGTCGGCGCACTCAACCGCTGGGAAAGGAGGTCTCCAAGGATCTGATAATTATTCTGCCTATATTATTCTGTATGATACTTTTTATTGTCTTAACAGATCGGAAAGACATTAAAAGATAGTAGCGCCACTACCTTGAGTTGGTCATTTCAGCCAGCTATCAAAGTGGTGATTGTCCGCCCGATCCATAAGAAACTACGCCAATTACGAGTATTTCCTTCACACGGTTTACAAGATTCTGTCCGCTATATTGTGTAACTACCTGAAATCATTTATTAATGGTCTGATTGGCCCTGACAAGTACGGCTATCGACAACTGACCAAATATTGACAGGCTGATCCTTCAGGAAATTAAGAATACTATACATATCTGTGCCGATTTTGAGCCCGCATTTGGGAGCATCAATGACATAGGAACGATGTCATGTGACATCCTATTTAAGAAAACTGTGCGAAATTCTAAAATCAACACCAATGGCACAGTTTTCAAAATCTGTGCAACCACTTACTTGCATACAATGGTCATATTAACATCAAGTTTCAAGTTTTCTTCATATTACCAGATTGCACAATTAAGAACTAGGGTCTTTTACAAGTTCATATGATACTTATCATTTATATCATATTTCATGATACTTACAGAAAAAAAAAACAAAAATTAAGAAAACTTATACACATTTGTTAATTTTTTTCAAACAGCCATTATATTTTGAATAGATGTATCCAATCATCATTTTGTTGATTATTTGTGCCCCTGTTTGCCTTATAAATTCTATACAGACAGCTACTTTCTAAATATTTTTGACAAGGAGGAATTAAAGTATCAGTCCTGTAAGTCATAGAAACTTGCAGCTTAAAGTGTTATTAATTGTGTCTCTGATAGGTTACTAAATTTACAGGAAATAAGCAGTTTCAATTGTTCAAACGAACACCCTAAGATTGACCGTTTGAAAGCAGAAATTTTCTTTCTTTTCATATAATTGGTCATAGGGGCTTTTCGGGATTAAGTAGAACACCATTCAAGTCTGTCCAGAGATTTATTGCCTTTAAGTCATCATTATATTTGCTTCCCGATTTGTGACCGCGAAGTCGACAAGTATGTTTGGACATAATCCGCATATACGTGTATTGCAGTATGCTCACAAACTTGGGGCAGGCCATTAATGTATGATACGAAAAGCGGAGGTCCTGGTATTGAGCCTTATGGAATACCCTTAAAAACTCCCAGCATGGTCTACGTTTAAGAAAACTTGTTGAAATCTTTCACTAAGGTATTTCTAGATCCGTTCAGCGGCTCTCTTGACTCATCCGAACCTAGAATAAAGTTTCCGACAAAGTTTGCTGTGATTCACCGAAATCAAAAGCTGCTGAAAAATCCGAGAGACAAAACAGGATTGTTTTAGACTCACCGAAGCTCACACGGATGTCGTCAACTGTTTTTGTGTGTGCTGTAGTGCAGCACAATATGAAGATTGATGTAGGCTTGTCCAATTTTGGGCGTCAAGATGTACTTACTTGCAGCTGATTCTTAAGTTATGCTTTCTAAAACTTTTGATAATCCAAAAAGAATATGCTAATTGGACGAAAGTCAAAGCATTCTGAAGGGTTTGACTTCTTTGCAGTTGGTTTTATTTTCGCAAATTTTTGAAGGAGTAGGAAAGCAAGACCCAGCAATTATATATATGCGCACTCGTGTCAGTCATAAATGGCAGTAGATATTAGTCTGATGAATTTCAAAGTTATTACGTCCAAGCAAGAGATTTTACGGACTTAATAGCGAAAATAACGTCAATACCAGTTTTCATTTTGAAAATAAATTTAGAACCTATGAATGCTGGAGAACTGTATCCACCCTCATATTCGTCAAAACGCAGGGTCTTATTTGGTACAGATGTAGAAAAGTAATTATTTATCGAATTCGGGTAGATGTGTGTTCGAAGACGACTTCTTTTTGACAATGGCAAGCTCACGCAAATTTTTCCAAAGATCGTGGGAATTATAGTTGACATTAAGATTGGCACTATGATAATATTGTTTTCGAACTTTGGTTGTGGTGGCGTGTTTCAACTTGACAAAACGGTTCTATTTAAAGACGTCGGATTAGTTTCCCATCTGCGATAAGTTTTGTCAGGAAACCGCCTTAGCTTTCTTATATTTGACGTGAACCAAACTATTTCTTTGAGTGGAACATATTTATCGCAGAACTCTGTACCCATTGACTCAAATAAAACAAATATGAAATATTCTAGCACAAGTCCCATGGATAAGTAAAGACCTCGCTTTGCAAAGCATCTAGGCCTATATCTTTAAAATTTCTGAGCGGCTTCTTTTTGGGAGAATGTTTGATATATGTACATATGAATACCATAAGTTAAAAAGATTAAATCGTGAGGGAAATTAAAGCAAAAAACAGAGGATTGTTCATGAAATAACACTAAACTGACATCCGACGTAAAAAATAATCCAAAAGCGAAGGTCGACATCCTGCTCGGAAATGTGTAGGCACCGAACTATGAATAATATTTAGGCTACGGTTGACAGTGAAGTCTTTGAGAGAAATTGCTCTTCGGTCATTATTTGCTGAGGTTTTTAATTGATGATGATGATGGGTCATCTGAAGTGTATAGAAGTAAGCAAATCGAGCGAGTGAATTGAGGACACTGGAGAGAAAACGCTCGCCTCAAGTATGTCCAAGTGGAATGTGCCTCAACCAACTCGGAGAGCGCAAGTGTAGGTAGTTGGCCAAATACCATACCAGGCATTCTGAAAAGATTTATTGGTTGAGGCCCATATCTACACCGGACTACAGCGGCATCTATGGAAGAAATTAAGGACTGCCAGTAGAATCACTTTTTCATTCACAGAAAGTATTTATACCAATCCAGCAATAGGCATTGGATTGTTTGCTACTTTCGCTATCCTTCCATAACCCTATATTTCAAACTTCAATTCATATCCTCAATAAAGATGTCAAGATGTGTTGCCTTAAAATGGCATGCGATTATCAGTTGCTACAATGTTAGAATACCCGATTTTGAGCAGTGTATTTTTGATACGCTGATGTGGATATTAAACGACAAAACAAAACTCAACACGAATCAGATTAGAAAGACGGAATAAATTTTATTTGATACTAAGCTCTATGCCTCGCTTGTTTGATTGTATGCTCTTCCATAAGCTTCTTTAACTTAAACCTAACTGGCTTAGTTTTGCAGCTCGCATACTCTATAGAAATAAAAAAAAAATTTATGCAAAACTCATAATTTCAATCTAATCCTTCTCAGAAACTCTACACATAAGAGCACTCGTGTACGCTAAAACTTCCTTAATCCGCTTCATTTTGTGGTTCCACTTCATACTCTCTTCAACATGTGCATCATCAAAGTAAAGTACTCAAAAGGATACTCAAAGCATGCACATGCTTTGCTGTATACTGTATTACAATTAATCCTCTAGAACCCTTATTCGAAAACTCACTGGCAGCCAGTAGGAAATTCTTTTTCTATAATCACCACCACAAATCATCTGTCGGAAGAAGGCTTTCGAAAAGTGAAAAGAAAAAAAATTCAATCTCAACCAAACAAAAGGATCATCGAAACAACAAAATAAGATCCAATTGCTTCACAGCCTTTATCCTGGTTTAGGGCGAGGCACAAGATCTATTTATCCTCGCAGTTACGGGTGTCCATAAAGAGTATGCTCAGAAAACAACCAACAAAGTTTTATTCGCATTTATACCGCCTAAAGGATTTTCATCCAGCAAATATTCAAGGCCAATAACTTATTCAATATGGCGCTGCCACAAGTATCTATTCTCCGATATTCTTTATTTCTCTATTGTAGTTAAATGAATTCGGATATTTTTAACCGAAGAAGATGGTCGGATCCGCTAACCGCCACAAATATCTGCCCACAATCGAATTAGTTCGATTTTTTGTTTGTTACCAATGAAACCAATGAAAATCTCTGAAAATGGGGTATTTTATGCTCTCGGCCGCCGACCGTTATATGTATCTAACAGGTAATCACTGAAAGAGCTGAGTAAAACTGTTTTAGACATACATAATACACCCTTTAGATAATGATACCTCATAAGTCGAGGGTATTTAACTCCTTAATGGAATTTCTTTGTAAGGAAGATGCTCCTCCTTCATCTTACCATTTGAAACCGTATATCCATGGATTCCATATCCATACGAAGAAGACGAAGCACTTGAAATGGTGCTCACATATCAGAACTAATGGTGCGTAGTGTATTCGAATATCTCATAGTCGTATAAATATTATGAGGAAACAACAAAAGGACGTCGACGTTTGCCCGCCTTGACGACACTTCTACAATACAACGACGAAGAAGCCGACATTTTGTCGAAAAATAAGAAATCCTTTTTCCAAATCATTGGGTTTATTTTTACGATTTCGGAAACGAACCCGAAGGGGCGCATACTAAATTGATTACATTTACAGTTTCAATTGAATAGTCGCCCTTAAGAGCTTAAGAGGTTACGTTCAAGGATTTTCACTGGAAACAAAAAAGAAAAAACAAGTGAATTGGGTAAAGGTCAAGTGCTAAAAGAGAATTCCGATTCCGGTTGGCCATGTTTTAAGTTAAAGTCGACTAAGCACAAAATTACTATCAATAGTAAGAAGGCGTAAAAATTTGGATGGTTTATCCTTGGAATATGCTTGTAAATTGGCGCGGAGATTAGGTGAGGTCTTTCGCATTGAAAGGAGTAGATATTGAAAGTTTATTACCCTAGTAGTGCTGGTGATGCGAATATGATAGAGGCTTTTGATAGATTTGCTGAGAAAGGTTAAAAGATACTTCGATGGGGAATGCTTAACAAATTGGAAGAATTTTAGGATCGATTAGCCCATTCCGGGTAACTCAAATTGTTATAGCTATTTTGACCATTTATGAATTATTTACCTAATAGTTCTACATCATTGGTTTTCTAAGGACCTTATTTTCCTTTGTGTTTTACCTCTTGACGAAAAAAAAAAGAAAAAAAAAAAAAATTTGCTGACCTTTTTATGGGCTTTTTTAAAGATGGATTTTTCATAGACCGCATCCTAATACTCTTAGCGCGCCAAAGCCTGTGACTTTAAATAGGTCTAAAATATCGGTTTACCCGGCAGGCAAGTTTGAAAATTAAACATGGGGTTGGACGGAAACAATGTAAACTCAATTCAAAACCTTTGCACTTATTGAATACTTTTCTCAATTAGGTATCATAGAAGATAGTAATTTAGCCAGTGGTGGCAAACAGGAGAATATAGTAAAACTGAGGTATTAGCTATCAATTGAACATTTCTCCAATTTCTACTTCTCACCTCAGCGCTTGGTGCCCCTGGTAACCTGAATAATCCTGACGAAGATAGAGTAAGTAGCCAGCATCTGTGGGAAAGAGGCGAACTAAAGAGGAAGCTTTCATAGGGCTTATTCTGAAATACGAATTAATTTGCAGCAACCTTAAAGGTCATATTGGACAGGAAAATAATATGTATGGAGAGTGGCATGGTGGATACGGCTACGGCCGCGGCTCTGAATCTAGCAATCATTAACACATACTTTGCAAAGAAGCCTGAATATATGATAACGTATAAAAGCGGTAATATGTGTTCCCAAATTGATTTTATAGCAATAAAAACCCACAAAGTACGTTGGTGTCCACCGAAAATCAGATGGCATCAGTTAAATATCCAGGATTCCGAAGAACTCTTCTCGGAATTACTCTAATACACTGAAACCATTGACACCACAAGTATGGCCTGAAATGAGATACCGAAAAATTTCCACAATTTGTACACAAAGAAAGCTTGGGAATATTTTGGTGTCTCAAAAGGTCCGCTTAAGAATAACAAAGAACCTTGGTGGTGGAGGCATAGTACCTACCAAAGAAGTTACAAAAGCAAAAAACTGGCAAAAATCGAAGGACATCAACGATATAACCGAAATGCACTTAAGAGACAAGGCAAGATAAACCTATAGAGTTCCACTATCTGTATCCAAATTTTCTTTTTGTTTTCAAATATTTTGTGTACAAACGATCTTCACTCAATGAATGCCAGATGAATATTTAGAATCAAATTGTGGCAATTTGCCTACATACGACACAATTTTTAGGACATCATGGAGGGAAGAACAGAAATTGTGAGGTTGCCCGAGGCAATCTGCCAATTTGGTTTGATGGAAGCCCAATTGCCCACCACACGAGTGAATTTTCCTGCTGGTTGCAAGTTGCAATCGCGAATTGTGTCAAAAATTGCTCAGTGTGCAGGCGTTTTAAGAAGTTAAAAATATTATATAATGAATGATGTATGAAATTTGAAGTACATATTTAATTTAATTTGTATCTGGTAATGCTGTAAATTATACTGGTTTATATTTTATTGGTTGCTACTTGTGGAATAACTGCAAGTTTTTCTTTGTGTTAAAGAAAACTGTTTAGTAATTTGAATTTTCCTCTCTTCACATTTTTTGAGAAGTATTTGTACAGTCATCAGACCGGTCGATTTCCCAGTAAAACTTGAATTAATAAACATACAATTTTTTATACTTATCTAAAATTTGAACAGCTTGTTTTATTTATTATTGATATGGGTTCATATTTTTAAAATTGGTGCCGAAACCCAGCACAATCAAAAAATAAACAAGAATTTATATATTTTTGGAAAAGAAAAATTGTGTAGATTGTGTGTAGGATAATGGAATTATCAAGTAGATCTTCGTATCCTGGTCAATTGACTAAGCTCATAAAAAGCGCGACCGATTATTTAAAGTTTGATGGCACCAAGTTTAATGAAAGAATGGACAACCTAGATACTATCGCGGAAGAATTAACAATTCTTACAGATAGCTTGAACGTGATCAACGATTATTTGCGAAAAGCAAACGCGTGTCTTTCATAAAAGAAGACAAATAAGCTCACAAGATTGCAACCCAACAAGTTCTCAGGTGATTTTCGAGAATGGATTCCCATTTGGGAACAGTTCCGTGCTTTGATACACGAGAACAACTCTATCAGTACGATCGACAAATTTAATTATTTGGAAACGGTGCTTTATGGCAAGGCTGCACAAATATTGGCAGATCTCAATCCAAAAGAAGCAAATTATCGTACAGCTATAACACTGCTGAGAGAAGAGTATGTCAATAGCGATAAAATTATAGATCACGCCATGCAACAGCTACTTTCTATTTAGCCAGTGAACTCAAAGTCTGATGTTGTAAGTTTGAGACGGCTATTTACGTTAGTCCTACCTTTTACTTGCTCTCTTTCAACTCTGGGAATATTTTCGTCAAATTATTTCATTATGCTAAAAGGTGTCCTTTTACGCTGCCTACCTAATGAATTACGAGTGGATTTTTATACATACTCTGAGGATTTTTCGAAGTTAAACACCAATAAAGAAGAGAGCGCAGTAGCAAGTAATTCTCAAAAGCTTTTGTCAAAAGTCAGCGACAAAGCAGTTGATGATTTACTAAAATTTTTAAAACGTGAAATCGAATCACTGGAGAAAGCAAACGAAGCAAAAGTCGCCAACTGTGGTGGGTACACGTCATGTCAAAACAGCTGTAGGATTATTGACAACTGAAAAAAATTATTGGTGTTTATTTTGCAAGGCAAAAAATCATACCGCATCTGAATGCAGTAATAAAAACTTATCGGAAAAGAAGGAAATTTTAAAACAAGAAAAACGTGCAGGGTGAAAATTAAATGCAAAACATGTACAAAACGACACGTAACCAGCATGTGTGATCCAACATTTTATGAACGCAAATCTACCCCTTCATGTAGTGCCACCATAAGCAAAGATTCGTCTATAGAATGCCCACCATCCATTAATTTATATACGAGTACATCGGAAAAAAGTCTACAAAAAATAGTTTACTTGCAGACGACATATGCGTTCGTCAGCAGCGAAACTTCTTCCTGTTCATCTTACGTTCGACTAGTGTTAGATAGTAGAACCCAGCTTTCTTTTGTGAGAAGCACTGTTGCGTATATGCTTGACTTGCCTGTAGTGGGTGTGCACAATCTCAGTGTTATTCCCTTTGGTAAAGATAAGGCTAAACCTAGTAAGTTGTGCAAAAAGGTAAGATTATTATTACGTAATCAATTTGATGATCGCACTGTGACTCTGGATGCAATAATAGTCCCTGATATCTGTCCAGATATTCTTTCAATGCCTTCAAATTATGTCGAACTTGTATCCCAAGGAATGATGCTGGCAGATAAAACAATCACCTCCCACACTGCCGAAGACGGTATCAGTTTACTGATCGGTGCTGACACATATTGGCAAATCGTCACAGGAGAACAGCGACGCATTACGAACAAACTACAAGCTATCAATACCATTTTGGGGTGGACGATTCATGGTCCTTCAGGAGCACATTTTAAAGAAACCGAAAACTTTACTACAGCTTTAACTATTTGCACCTGCGAAGATGTTAACAATTTTTCGAGTCTTGACGCAATAGGGATTTCACATGAATCGAACGACAAGGTAAGCTCCAACTTATCGTCATACATACATGTAGGAGGAATGCCTTTGTAGTGGTCATATATTACATTCTCTTTCCATGACGTCATCTTTGGAAAGAGAATCTCTCTAACTTTCATTACTCAACGCACTGATTAGCGCCAGCGTAGCTTTAGTCTTCAAGCAGTTGTTAAGCAGTTAACATAAAGACCATAAGCTATCATTTAAATTTTCAAATTGTTTTTTTAAATTCATATTAAATAATCATTTATATTTGTTTTAATTTGGCTTCCTACATACATAGAAAAGGAAATAGATTCGAGGCATCCCTTCCGTGGAAAATAACTTCTGTTTTGCTGAATAATAATAGAATAGGAGCACTAACACGAATGCAATCACTACTGGTGCGAAAGTTAATTTCAGCTGGATGATTATTGGAATACGATAATGCTATGAATGAAATGTTTTCTACTGGTATTACCGAAATTGCCCCGAATTGTTTTGGTAACGTGCATCATATCATCTCTACTACCTTCCACACAGACCTGTGTACCGTGAAGATAAAGACACCACCAGACTTCGCATAGTGTTTGATGCTTCAGCGCATGCACCAAATTTTACTTCACTTAACGAAAATCTGGAAGTGGGGGATAATTTACTAGCTGATTTGCTGACTGTATTACTAAATTTTCGCGTTGTTAAAGTTGGACTCATAGCAGACGTGGAAAAGGCATTTCTTCAGATCGTTCTTCACGACGACGATAGGGATAGTCATAGGTTTTTTTGGTTCTCATCGAAAATAGAAAACGAAAACATTTTATCAGCTGTACAAACATTTCGTATGACTCGAGTTACATTTGGGGTGACATGTAATCCTTTTTTAATATGTGCAGCGATACAAGTCGTTATTAAAGAGACCAGTGAGCAATATCCAAAGACGTGTGAAGTGATTGTGAGTGTAGATAACGAAGACGATGCGATCAATATTTATCGAGAAGCTCAAATTATTTTGGGTAGTGCTTCGA
The DNA here is from genome assembly GCA_949129095.1 of Volucella bombylans. Taxonomy (NCBI): domain Eukaryota; kingdom Metazoa; phylum Arthropoda; class Insecta; order Diptera; family Syrphidae; genus Volucella; species Volucella bombylans. The sequence goes on from OX422144.1 coordinate 97,540,850, forward strand.
TGTTGTTGCGTAGATGGGGCACAAATAATACAGCTATTTGCCAGCATTTTTCAAGGGATGGAAGAGATTCAGGTATAAGAAAGCTGTTGGGATTGCAATGGATAATGGCGACGGATGAGCTTGCAATAGATTTGGGTTCATCAATGACGGCATTTAGGTCTGAAATTTTAGTTGGAAGCAAGCGAAAGGTTTTGAGATCGATGGCAAGGATGTTTGATCCCTTTGGAATTATCGGTCCGTGGACTGTGCCATTAAAAATTCTTTTCCAGGAAATATGGAAGCAGGGTTTAAACGCATTTGCAGAGAACTTTGGAACAGTGTTGCAATGAAGTGAAAGATCTCCTCGAAATAGCGATTCCTCGTCACAGTTACATATTTTTGCAGATGCAAGTCAGTTAGCCTATGGAGCAGTAACTTATGCCAGAACAGTGCATGAAAATGGGGAAATTTCTGTTCAGTTTATTTGTGCCAAGAACAGGGTTGCTCTTAAGACTGACAAACGATCGGAACTTACTCTACCCAAATAAGAATTTACTGCGGCTCTTATTGCTTCGCGTTTATTATCATTCTTACAGCGTAACATCAACTTAGCGGTTTTTGAAACATTTTTATGGTCTGACTCTCTTATTGCTCTTTTCTGGATTCGAGGAACAGCAAAACGTTGGAAACAATATGTCGAAAACCGGATCAAGGAGAAAAAGTCATTATCACGTATAGAGTGTTGGCGGCATTGCGCTGGATCGAATAATCCAGCAGATCTTGTTACAAGAGGGTTAAGTGCCAACGTTCTTGTAAACTCTTCTCTTTGATGGACAGGACCTCCTTGACTTTCAATGGGGCAAGAATACTGGTCCTTATCGAACGGTATGAGTATGGTGTCACTTTCTAACATATCCGCCTTTGAGAGGCATGATGGAGGTGAACCTGAAATTCTATGCGCATCTAAATGTAACAGTGAAAGATTTAGTTCATTGAAGCATCTGTTGCAAGTCACTTCTTATGTGACGATATGAACGCCCTTTGCTAGCAGAAGAAATCGATCTCGCCGAAAAATATTGGATCAGCGTAATACAAAGGAATCATTTCTCTAAAGAACTTGAAAGTCTTCGAATGAATAACGGTATATATTTTAATTCTCCGCTAATATCTCTTACTCCTCTCCTTGACAGGACTAAAGGATACTAAGGTTAGGAGGACGTCTTCAAGAAGTTTTCAATGATCCGAATTTGTCGCATCCAATAATCCTACCGAAGTGTTACATAACGAATCTTATTGTAAGGGATAGCCATGAGAAAACTTTTCATGGTGGCACATCGTTAGTTCTTACCACAATACGTTCTGAATTCTGGATTATCAAGGGTCGTCAACTTATACAAAACATTATAAAAAGCTGTTTTGTATGTAAGACTTTACGGGGTAAGCCTGCGGCACAAGTTTTCGCACCATTGCCTAAAGATCGCATCTTGTCATCGAGACCATTCGAAATTTGTGGACTGGATTTCGCTGTTCCTCTTTACATATCAAATGAGACAGGTCATTCCAAAAAGTTTTACAGTTTGTTGTTTACGTGTGCTGCTGTTCGTGCAGAGCACTTAGAAAGTACTAACAACTTAACCACAGAAAGCTTTCTTCTAGCGTTAAGAAGGTTTATAGCACGGAGAGGAAGTCCTCGTATAATTTACTCGGACAATGCTAAAACATTTAAATAGGCTTCAACAGAACTTTTGCAACTTAATAATTTAAGATCGAGCGCGCAATTTATGGAAATTTATTGTGGAGCGAGCACCATGGTGGGGCGGCTTTAGGGAACGCCTGGTTGGAGTTGTTAAATCGGCTCTCAGAACTGCTGCTAGAAAGAGTACTTTGAACTATGATCAATAAAACACATTGCTAATAGAAGTTGAATCCGTTGTGCACTCAAGGCCCTTAACTTATACGGGTGATGATCCATTGGACATCTCGCCATTAACTCCAGCGCATTTCATCAATGCTTATTATACTAAGTCAACTAAACAAATACTCAAGAAACGGGAAGTAAACTATGCGAACAATGGAAGCAACGTTTACGTTTTTTGACTTAATTTAAAAAAATGTGGTTTAAGGAGTATCTTTGCCATCTTCGTTCACTTCATCATGTTGAAAAACCGTCAAATTGCAGCAATATGAAAGAAGAAGACGTTGCTCTATTAGAGGATTTGTCACAGCCTAGATTACTTTGGCGCCTAGCAGTGGTACAGAAAATCTTTCCAGGTAGAGATGGTGAAGTGCGAGCGTGTGAAATTCGTTTGTCGTCAGGAACTGTTCTAAGAAGACCAATTCAATTGCTTTATCCTTTGGAAATGAGAGACTAATCCTGAATTCTTTTGCGGGGGAGGATGTTAAAAATATTATGTAATGAATGATGATGTAAACGAATGAATGAAGTATATATTTAATTCAATTTGTATCTGGTAATGCTGTAAATTATACTGGTTTATATTTTATTGGTTGCTACTTGTGGAATAACTGCAAGGTTTTCTTTGTGTTAAAGAAAGCTGTTTAGTAATTTGAATTTTCCTCCCCTTACTTTTTTTGAGAAGTATTTGTACAGTCATCAGACTCGGTCGATTTCTCAGTAAAACTTGAATTAATAAACATACAATTTTTTATACTTATCTAAAATTTGAACGGCTTGTTTTATTTATTATTGATACGGGTTCATATTTTTAAAATAAGATAATCGTCTAAGTGCTCGCTTAATAGATAGTTTTGAGCAGTTTGTGACTGTTTTTATGATGGTCATATTTATTTTACAAACTAGCCCAACCTCTTATGGCTCAACCGTCTACATCTGGGATCGTCTCCTAAGAACCAAAGTTGGCAAAAGCTATCATAAAATTGTCGTATGTGACAGAAAATTAATGAACCGCAAAGCATACAAGTTTAGCAAAATTCAACCCATCTATTGAATTGTCAGTGGACCAATAGCAGTTAGTAATAGATACTCAAACTTCTTCTTCCCAAAAATTGCTAATTCCACTCAAAAACAAAAAATTTTAACAATATGTGAGTATAACCAAAACAAACCCACGAAAGCTCAATAGGAACTCAGGGAAAAATCCGCACCTCTTACACAACACTCCATCACTTACGAGTATGAGAATCCCGAACAAATACTATGCCCTGACATCTGTTTCCAACCTGCGGATAAATTGAATTCCCGCTATTATCAACAAGCATGTCCAACCAGAGCGATATTCCAATGTGAAAAAGAGAAAAACCACACCTATGTTCATATAAATATTCATATTCCCCCATCCTATGTCCTGCGATAAACGTAGCCTAGAACATAAATATATTTTGCTTTAGCCTTTCCATTCTGCCATTCGGAATTTTTTTATTACATGTTTTCACAATTTTTACCAACAGTGCATTGCAGAGCCATATCAACGGTACAAGTCGAGTGTACCGAGTATAGGACCCTATCTTCATTCAAGGCATACTTGTAAACACGCATTTACTGACAAATAGTATAGGTACGAAAAATATGCGAATGTGTTAATATTGACAAATTCTCAGTTCCCTCTCGTTTCTTCACTCAGTCTTCCGTAATCCCAGATCGATTTAACTTTATTGAGAAATTCACAAAATTCCACACTTTTATTCCCTGAATACACGGAAATGGTGGGAAATGAATAACTCTGTGAAGGGTATACTGAAAATAAGGAAAAAAAAAATCTGATTTTATCGAAGTTATCTCATTTTCTGCTGTCAGGAAGTGTACGATTACATTTACACAGGAAAATGAGGCAGCAAAACAAAGAAAACCTGAAAAAAGGAGAAGAAAAATTGAGGCAAAAACAATAGGTAATCGAATTGCACAGCACGAAATAAATGACATAGGGAAAGAAGGACGAAAAAAAGGGTTTTTGCTTTTTGGCATTTTATTTTTCTCTTGTCATTGGGAATGACATTTAACTTTTCTCATTCCATTGCCAGGATAGACGGACGATGGGGATTACAGATTGGCTATATAGCAAGGTTGAAAAAATGTATCCCGTGGTTTATAAACATCTAACAGGTGAAATATACATATGTACATATCTACACCGACACTCTGGATATAAAGATAAATTTATTAGAAAGGCTTAAAAAACTGCCAGTAACTAAGCCAGTAAACACTAAAAGTATTAAAGTACCAAAGTAGAGCACAAGAGCACTAACACAATAAGACAGTACGACACTAGCAACTTAAGTTTTAAGGTCCGTTCTGCAGTAAGCTTATTCTATTTATATTATCCTATGTTATCTTTCGAATGCTATTATACTTTTGAATAATCCCTTTCGATATAAAAATTATGGGCATAAATATCCTGAAACGGAAAAGAGAGAAGTTGACAATTACAACTTCTGCAGCCACTTTGGATGCTATACTATAAAGTGACCGTTGTCATTAATGAACTCCGGCTTTGGTCAGCCAAAGCTCATAAAGCCGAGAGAATTTCTGTATAAATTTCTGGAAAAGGGATTTTGCTTCGATACTTTTAGGTGAAGTGGATAGATGCAGCATTTATTTTTATACCGGGAATTGAAAGAATTTTAGTACGGCTTGTTTGAGCTGAACTGAAGTGTTAGAAAGAAAGTATTTTTCCGGTCTTCAAAATACACCAAACGACGGACGAACAATTCAGAAATTCCAAACAAATGGATGGATAGGATATGTCAATTCGCTTTACACGGTTACATATTCGGTTTATATTTACATAGGTGCAGCAGAAAACATGTAGACTTTGTACAGACTTAGTATTCTTGGCATGACCTTTCACAACTATTTTTCATGTCTCCATTTGATAGGGTGTTTCCTAGTTCCTGCAAAAGCTCTCTTCTTCATAAGGAGGGTCGAAGCGAGGGAATTCCACATTATAGGCTCATTGCAAAACTACTTTCCGTTCCAAAGCTCTAACACAATCAAGAACCTAGGGAAAGTCGTATTAACTACTCTATGTGTTCCAGAAAAGTGTACAAATGTTGAGATTTCTGCAGAATCTCGCATAAAAGTATCCTCCTCAAATCAAAGGCCCTTGGCTTTCACTAAGATTTTATTAGATATGTGATTTAGTTCCTATTTAAAATGAAGTCACTATAATATTCTCTTCAGGTGCATAGTAACTAAACCCATAAAGACCTTCTTCGGCGTACCTCGAGGAAGCCATCTTGATCCTCTTTTGCTAACATCTGTGTATGCAGATGCCATCAAAATTTTTCGTCAGTTTCGTCTACCGTTTACAGGTTTCGCATATACCTACATACGAGTATATTTGGAAAAGTCTTACAACCTTACCTCGGACTAATTGTTTTTATAATGAACATGTTTCCTTAGTCCTTTCGACCCCGAAGTTGCTTATAAGCAACTATGCTTTTTATTATCGTTTTATTTGAAAATAACGGAATTATCTCATGAAAACAAACTCTGTATGGGTTAGTTACAGTTCTTGGAATAAAAAAAAACCACAAAAAAGTATCAGTCGTGACGCGATCAACACAACTACGATGCTTTATTCAGTGTGAAGTCGAGCGAATTTGAAAAAATAAAGAAATTCCTCCATTTCTCTGACAAATTGAAGCAACCTTAAAAATCGGATGCTAGCTATGACAATTGTACAAAATATGTACGTCCAATTTTGTCGATTCTCAAAGAAAAATTCAACAGCCTACCTAAAGAAGAACACCAAAGTATTAACGAATAAGTAATCCCATAGAAGGGTAAGTTAAAAATTTCATGAGGTCAAAAAGGAATATTTTTTGACCTTTGTGCATAAAATTTTTAAGAAGATCACCATTCAAGCAATACAATCCTACATAACCCCATAAGTGGGGAATGAAAATGTTTACGCGGGCAGGTTCGTCGGGAATTAGATATGACTTCACACTCTATGTTGGTGATGGAACTTGTCCCTCATACGGACTCGCGATATCATCCGACATCGTTTTATATTTGGCATCCTCGATCCCGAAATTTAAAAACTACAAGCTGTATTTCGATAATTGGTTCACCTGGGTAGGTCTTCTTGTATCTTTAAAAGGAATGGGTACGAGTATATTATGCATCGGCACTGTCAGAAAAAACCGAATGAGCAGTTGTGAGTTGAAGTCGGAATCTTAAGAAAGCTTGGCAGAGGATCTTACTATATGAAGTGCGAAGTCAACCATGGAATCGCTGCAGTTCGTTGGTTGGACAACAAAGCGGTGCAGTTGCTATTTATGTTTGTTGGAGATCAGCCTATTGGAAAATGTCATCGTTGGAGTGCAAAAGAAAAACAATTTATTGATGTTCTAAGACCAGCTATTGCATCAAAATACAATAAGCATATGGGAGGAGTTGATCTCTCTGACATGCTTATGGAACTTTATAAAATAAATCATTGCTCTGCTAAATGGTACATGCGTATATTATACTGCGCTTTAGGAACGGCAGGAACTAATTCCTGGCTTTTGCATCGTAATGACCTCAAAATGGCAAAACCAAATGTACAGCATGTACAAATTTCAAATGGAAATAGCAAATGAGTTGCTTAAGCGCCCCTCGAATTGAGCACTGTACAAAGAAAAAGAGGACGACCCAGTGCAAGCATTATATTTCGGAAAAAGAAGAAATAAATTCATCACCATCACCTCTGTCTTCTTTTGCATCCAGTTCCAGTTGCAAGCGTCGTAAAGTTTCTTATAATCCGCCGAATTCGAAGAGATATGATGAAAGCGGCCATTGGGTGGTATGGGGAGAAAAGGGTTGATGCCGCCTTTGCAAGACGAGAACACCCCTATCAAAATGGCGTGCATCTATGCTGTAACACAAATAAAAATTGTTTTCTATCATACCAGACGTAAAGTTATACTAAAAAAAATTCTTGACGCATAAATAAAAAGTCAACAGTTTGTTCTCATAAGCTTGTTTTTTATTTTTCAATACCATGAAATGTTTCCTCAACGGCCCAAAGTTGCTTATAAACAACTGCCAATATCTAGTGAGCCGGTAACTCTGAAATATTCAAAAATCCATAATTTGGATCTAGTAATTATAAAAATCATGAAAAAAAAATTTACAGACTGTTGGTTCAGGAGCGGGACCGATAGGGTTAGTGGTAGAAATATCAGGTTTAGGTGTTATATGAGATAATTAACTGAGCTGTCGTAACCGCAAACTACACACGTCAAGCGTAGATCTAAGGAATTTCAGGCTCCACTGGACTGACAGCTACAAGCTATCCCCTATCATGATCACTTGAAACTGATAGACTTACAGCCTCCTACATCACGTCGTGGAGTTTATCTATTCGTTTATCAGTTTTATCGTTGAACGATAACTTATGAAATTTTGGATATGTTTTCTACTTGATTCTCATCAATTGATATGAATACCATGAAGCCATATTAAGAATGCTACGTAAAGTCAACACCATTCCATATATTTTGACTTTAACTAAATTTTCCATCAATACTGTCCTCTACTTTTCCTATGCCTTTCATACTCACCAAAGTTGCGAAATTTTAAAGTTTTTAAATTTAATATCATATCATTAATATCATACGAGTATTATTATCATTATCAATCATATACGAGCTCACTCATAAAGGCTAAAATGGCAAAGGCATGCTCGGCCAGTAGCATAATGCAACCATATACGGAAGAGATTAAAAAGACGCGGTGAACCAACTAATTGCCTTAGATAAAAACGATCTTTGAAACTGCGTATGGAATGGTTGGACCCTTAACAGGCCACCTGCAGCCGAACAATTAGCAGAGGCCCTAGACTGCTATTACGCAGATACCACCGCCATGGAGGAAGTGCGATGGAATGGAACGGGTGTAAGGAGAATGAAAAACTGTGACGTGAACTATGCTGATTTCTATAGGGAAAAGAATCAGCGCTTATTCGGATACAGATTTGTCATATGCGACAGACAAACGCAAGAAGTCTTGAGCATCAGACACGTGATCGAACGTGGAATGACAATTTGCCCTTACGGAAGAAAGGATGACGACACCAAAATATGTTTCTACGAACTCCTCGATAAGACTTATAAGCAATGTCTTAGATATAACGTTAAGATCGTACTAGGCGATTTTAACGCCAGAATAGGAAAGTAAAATATATTTCGCAGGACAGTTGGTAAACATAGCCTATACAGTATTAGGTCTGGTAACGGACTTGGACTTATCGACTTGGCGGAAGAAATATCACTATAGCAAGCACAGGGTGTCCTCATTGATATGCAAAGAGACATGGCGGTCTCCGGATCACGAAACGCTAAATTCAAACTGATGACATTGCGATCGACGTAAGACATGCCTTCAGTATTCTAGACGTCCAAACTTTGCGGGTAGCCCATATTGTTGCAGTCAAGGTACGAATGCGGATTTCCCAAGCACAACAAGAAATAAGAGCCATTAGAAGAAGATATAACGTGGAAGAGCTGCAATCGTAAAAGACCGCCAGAAACTTCGCCGAACGAGTATTCCGGTATCTCTCAATAACCCTATGCTGCCAACGTGCCATCTAAATACTAAAGGCCTTAGAGTGATGCTTCTACTTTAAAACATTTATTGCAGACGGTTTGTTTACATCATGGCTGTCAAATTTGAAGCTCCCTCTAATTTTTTATAGAGTCATATTGCCTATTATAAGCTCTATGATTTCCTAAAAATTTTACCAAACCCACAGCCACATTGACGATTGTAGATAAACATTTCCTCTAGAAAAGAATAAAAAATCACGAAATATAAAAATTAAATACGTTTTCCCTTTACTGTATACTGCCTTAAGCCTTCCACACAGGAATAGTTTGTAGAGGAGGAAGCCCCAAGATATGGATCAATCACTTTATAATCCCGCTCAGACCCAGCTATGCATAAAGTAGTTGTTAACTTTAGTTGAACGAACAACTGAAGAGGCTCTTCTGAAGTACTCCTCTATAGAATACAACTTAAGTTCCATTCAACATTGCATATCCTACTAGCATTGGATCAAGCTGAATGTATGCGACACTTCCGTCATCATTTCACTTTGTTTCTCTCCAAAGACGATCACCACAAAAATGACATATCCAACTTCCGACGACCGTTAAACGTTGGTTGGTTCTTTCTCAAAGGATAAATGATATCAAAGAGAGTTTATTGCTACTGCGGTTTCAATTGTTTTTGGCACTACAAGCGGAAGACGGTTGCTTTTGGATACCAGTACAAAAAGTAAAATAGCCATTGAAACATTGTCTATCAATAGTGTACGTACCCAAACTATTTTGAAGAATTGTCATAAAAAGCAAACCGAACGCTGATCATATCCTTTAAGGTCACGAAGAAATTGTCGGTTGTCTAGAAGTTTGATTGCAAACTAATAAATATACTGTCCGACGAGTCAATTACAAAATGAGACTGATTGTGTATTTCTCAAGGTTCAACCATGTTCGAAAATGTTCTACATTGTTCAGTATTGTCCTATGTTGTTTTTGAGTACTACAATGCTTTTGAACAATGCCGAACACTAAAAGTTATCTTGAAATATACTTAATTTATATGGAGCACGAAATAACTGTAGTGACCAGAGGAACAATTATCAGTATGCGGACCGACTTCAATGCCAAGCTTTGCAACATGTGAGTGGTGTATGGTTTGAAAGAAGTTAGCTTGCAGTTGATGGCAACTACAAGATAAGTTAATTTTTTTGCAAAAAACACAACAATATGATGGCTAACGACGGTTTTCAAACCTCATTGAAGATGTGACATAAAAGTGACATACGATCACAATCTTGTATCTCATGTAACTCTTTATATTACAGCCTTTCCAGCAGCGGGCGGTAACCTTCCCCTTATATTTAGAGCACTGGCTATTAACCCCTAACAAATTCATTTGTCAGCAGAAGATATTTGTGGATATGACAGATTCATTATTACATATAGCATCAATAAATATCATTCGAGACGCAGTCTAGCTTTTAAGAATATCTGCACCGAGAGATGTGCCTGATAATTTTATAAAATAAAAAGTATCTAAAAAGTGTATATAATGCTAAATTTATTTGGCATTTCAAGACAAGCGAGAATTAATGACAGTTTTACACAAAATGGTGTCCTCAGGGATTCAATCAAGGTGTCACCATTATAATTTCTATTTTGTTTATAGTTTACAGTGGCTGGCTGGTCAAAAGGTCCATCTGCAGATATTTGTTGGAAACATGCTGAAGGCTTCTGTGGGCGAAATTATTCTCTAGTTTACATACTCTAAGTTTCCTACAGGAGGAACTGTAAAGCACTGCGGATAAAGGAGTGCTTAGTAAAAAAACATTTACATCAATTTATTGCTATAAAGCGAGTAAATACAGTGGTCGCCACTTTAGAAGACTAAAAAATTCAAATGAGCATTGAAAATCTGTGAGAAACTGAGATTTTTATTCCTAAGCAACGTGCCGAAAAATATCCTATGTTAGCTCTTTTCCACAAGCAACCACTCCAAAATATTTCCCACTTATTCTACCCACTTGTGGCACACATAGTTTCCCTAATTTCGGTGCTTCCTTTTAACCCTCCTTCAACGACAATAGAAAACAAAAATATTTTTTTCGTCCATTTATCTGCGTTATTTTCATGCTTGGTCAGGCAATCAAAGCGTTTTTGCACGTTTCTAACCACCGCCATTATCTTACCTGATACCGTGCCAAAGGCAACACATACCAGAAGGTAGGAAAGCAACCGAAAAACACGTTATGGATAGAAAGATCCCCGAATCCGTACGACTACAGCATCTTTAAGAGACAAACTCATTTAATTCCCATACCCCACCCTCAGGTACTTTGTACTTCAGATCGAAGAAAAAAAGCTGACAAAAACAAAAACCCAAAAAATATAAAAAAAAAAAATCGAAAAACCCTCCAACCGAAATCAAATGGTTTGTTTGTTCCATTGTTCGAGCGAGAGGATTAGAATGAATCGAAATGGAAATTTTTCCTCCATCATCGATATACATATGTATATGAAGAGGGTGAAGATGTAACAAAAAGAAGAAAAAAAACCAAAACCGTTCAACCAACGACAATTCCAAATTGCAAGGTGTCCTTTCGAATTTGAGAGGGAGGCTGGGATGGGTGTCATCCAGGTGGCAAATACCATTTTTGCTGATGCGACAAGCCATGGTAGGAGGAACGTATTCTTCGTACCGAACAGCAACCGGAGTACTTCCATTCACACCTCATACAGACACTTCACATTTATTACAGATGCATACATCCTACGGTCAGTGTGACCAGAGCCTGAAAAAAACTTTGGAAAAATTAATTGTCATAGGGAGTTAGTTTATGACGGTATTGGATCCATAAATCATAATCTTTCTGAATTAACTTACGCTTCATATTTACGAACTTAATATTCAGTGAAACAATAAAGCAATAAGAACCTTTTAGTACAAATATGTTTGACCAGAGCATAAATATGTAAATAAAGGTGTCCGGTCGCAGACTTATGATTTCAAACGTGAATAAAACAAAAACTATGAGACACATTGTTTTGTTATATAGTTTAAAATGGCGTGGGAAATGTTCACTGAACTAAATTATGAAGGTTCTATCGGTATGCGGTACAAACCCCGCTAAAAATAATCTGTGATTACGTGCTCATAAAATCTATCTCTTACTCTCTGGAATTATCAACAAAAAAAAAAGCCCAATGGTTTCGTTCGTCGATAAGATGCATTCAAGGCAATTAGTATATACAATATTTAGACAGCAGATTACATTTTAGTGGAGCCAAGTAGCGACGGTTTTACTTACGTACGTGCCCATTCAGGTGGTAATTGGCCTCGTCGCTCTCCAACATTGATTCACAAAAGTTGATGATTAACTAAAGGTCATGTTACTTAGGTTCTTGCATCAATTTGAATCTTGAAGAATTATATTTTAAGTCTCTCTCTCTAGAATTTTATGAATAAATTTTTATGAGTCCTAAAACAGCCGCTCTATTCTGCATTTAGATTCTTTGACTTTCGCAAGCCTCGTTCTACCTCACGAATCTTTTAGGTAATCGCTCAATCGCCGAAAATTGTAATGCGAATAAAATTGTCTGCGACTACTTACGTAAGAATCGCAACTTTTCAGATTCTCAGAAACGTCTCGATAGCGAACCAGGGCAGGCGCAAGTAACCTGGCGCAGCCGTAAATTCGAAATTTTTCGCCCAACCTCAATTTTTGTTTAGATAAAACACAAAGAAATTAAATTGATGAAGATTCATTAAATTCATTCGAGAGACTGTTTCACGTCATTTAAGATTTGAAAATAGTTTCGGGCATAATCGTATGTCCACCACGGCTGCCTCGTACAAAGCGCAGTCTAGAGGTCCAGTTTTCGGCCACTTTTTTGAGCAATTGGGGCCGTATACCGCGAACTACTCGATGATCGTTTTGCTCCACAGCGCCAATCGTTGTTGGTGTATCGGCATAAACTACTGACTTGACATAGCTACACAGAAAATAATCCAATGGCCTCAAGTCGCACAATCTTGGTGGCCAATTGACGGGCCCATTTCTTCAAATGACTCTATTGCCGTGTTTGGTGTTCTTCTTGAGGAGTGTCCAATCCCAAAATATGGAAATTCTGCTTGTTTACATAGCCGTTTAGCTAGAAATGAGTCTCAACACCGAATAACATTATATGATAAGAAACTGGGTCAACTTTCATTTGACTTAAGGCTCAATCACTGAACGCTCGATGCAATAATTCATCACGCAGCCTTAGTTATTGAACCAAATGCATCTTATAACCCTGAAGACTAAGATCTTTATGCATAATTTTCCAGATAGTGGATGGACAACGGCCAAGTTGCTGCGAACCATGACGAATTGATAAAATGTGGTGCCATTCAACATATGCTTCAATAGCCGCGATAGTATCCAAAAACGTGAATTGAGTGCGAAATTTTTTATTAAATCAATAAATATTGTAGCACGTTCAGACGCCTGACAATGTCTATAGTAAATTTCACGAATTTCTCTATAGGTTTCGAGAACAGAATTTCGAATTTGGAAATGCATTCCACAAATTTTAAATAGTTGTTTCTATTAGTTGTTTCCACGTGTCCCAATGAAGAAAGCTCTTACACGCGCCTTATTTGTTACCAGGTATCCTAATATGCCTAGTCCTTAAAAACAAAAAAGAAAAGAAAATGTTTTTTTTTGCGATCCAGAAACATAAACACATGAATTCAAATATTTAAACTCAGGTATATTATATTGTAAATGATAAATCATTAAATTACATCTTTGGCATTTTCAGTAATCCATGTATTTTAAAAGTGAAGACAGAAAAAAATCGTAATAGCTGGTTCGGGAAAATTGAACTTTTCCAACTAACTAAGTCTTTCAAGCTCTCCTAATATTCAGTATTGTAAAACTACGTTGTACTGCCGCAAATGTTATCGACTTACAAATTTTTATGGCAATAATGGAATTTAGTCCTAATGCTCTTGCTTCGGATCACAAGTAAAATTTAAAAATGAAGACTAGAGCTTTGAGGTTGAATACTAGAGAATCGTATCAACAATTCTTGGAGTAACAGTTTACTATTTACATCTTTTAATTCGTGCTGCTTCTGGTGGATGTTGTACTTATGTACTCTTTTTTTTGTTTTTTTGAAAATCTTTCTATTTAATCTAAAACATCTCGAGAATGCCTCCTTAAAATTTCAAAGCAAAATCTTTATCCGTTTCAGAATGGCAGTGCATTTTCGGTCGCAGGTGCACGCTCGATTGTAGAGCACACAGCAGGCCGTTCCGACCGCTTGAACAGGGGACTCCGCCTGCTCCTTTTCTTAACAAAACAAAGAGGCATATTTGGCCTCAAAAGAAGCCCGTCCACTTCGTAAGCAAGGAAGAGCCGCTCAAGAAGCAGAGGGAATTTTGTAAGCCCCTGTTGTTTTTGTCGTTTTTTGTTTTGCTCCGAAAACTTTAAATCGCTTTGTCTCGAAACTGCATTTTTCATAACGGCATGCAATATAACTCAAAAAATAATTGTCCGATCGTTCTAAAATTTTAAGGAGATTTTTTTGACACTTTTAGCTATACTCCAAACCTTTGAAACATAATTTTAAATGCAAATCAAATAAATTATTTAAACAAATTGGTAAAAAAGGGACTTTTTTCTGATCTCTATAATTTTTGCAAAATTGGTTTTTTTTTTGGGTTTTAAAGGCTTGGAGCAGGAGAAACAATGTTTTTAACAAGACTTATTTTGATTTTTTGTTACATATGAAAAATAAAGTCTCCAGCTTGCATGCCATTTTAAAAAACGCCGTCTTCTGGAAAAAAATTTTTTTTATAGTTAACAGATGTTTCTATCTGACAATAAAACAATTTTTTGAAATAAAATACCAATTTTTCATTGACTAAAAAATCCCTTATCTTGTTTCGGGACCTTGCCCCCTTAAATTCAAAATCGCAGACGAATCATTGCAAGAAGGAAAATAATGAGTTATGATTCTGCAGCTGCGGAATTGAAATTTACTGCCTATTCGAAGTCCTCTAAAATGAAATTAATGAAGAATTGTTTTTTCTTCCGTCTCTAACGTAAAGATAACTGATCTGGAATTGTGGGTGGTATTTGTAAGCTTAAAGCTATACATTCAGATGATTTCAGATATTCGTTAAACAAGTGAAATCAGTTCTCGCGTTTTCTAGGATTCGAATGCCAACAGCCAGATGTATGAGTATATATTTACTGGCAATATTATATAGGATATAATAATATATATATATAATAATATATCCTTAATAGGGTTATGAACCTTGATAAAGTTCTAGGTCCCTGCGAGAATGATTAGAAACCGAGTGTTTTCAAACATTCCTTACCAAAGGACAGATTACGCTACCAATCACCATTTGTCGAGGTGTTTAAATGAAACAAATTCTTTTAGCGATATGATCGACTTCAATCTTAGTAGTTTTACATTTAAGAGACAAATTTCTCTAATAAATTAAAATATATATAATTTGGAAATTAATATAATTTATGAACATAAACTATTGTTATCAAGTAATTACTGAAGCATTGAAACTTTGTTTGATGAATAAACTAAGCTAAACTAATAACACAGCATCCAAAGAACAATGAACAGAATCAAGAGCTCTTATGCTGTTCTGAACATCGGCTTGTTTTCTATTCATATTTGAATCATTATCATATCCCTCGATAGTCGCCAATTAAAAGGTGATGTCCTTCAACTGCATCTAGGATTAATTGTGTGAATTCCGTACCTGGCTTTGCCTTCCAAAAGTTCTAAAAAGTGTTCCCTAATCTCAAATCCTATGTATAAATATTTTGTTAGAAGTCTTTCAAAATACTCGTACTTTGCCTCTTCAACCATTGAAAGTACTATCTATCTGACTGAATTAGAAAATAGACTTATTATTTCGTTCTGAATATGTTTCTTATATGTATATTCCCTTGGTTGCAAATTCTCTTCAAATGCTTTCCTAATACTGCATCAAAAGTTACTATGTATTACCTCATCAAGTTTCAGAAAATTGCCGTTGTTTACTTCATAAAGCTCGAAAACCCAAATATAGCATACCCACTTAGATATGTAGCCTGTAAATAACATCTCTCCCATGCTTTGTTGCAGCTACTATTGAACTTTTCAATCTACAATCAGAAGTAGAGTTTGTTTGCAAGCCTACTCTAAGGTCTCATAAGAGCTGAAATTGTTCATGTGGAAAAATCTGCTTTCACGACTTTTTAAGTTCTGAGCATCGACTGGGTTGATCGACACATGCGATGCAATCGTGTTTTTTTGAAATAAGGAGCATCGAAAGCAGAGCACAGTATTGTTTGATTTGGAATACATATATTAACTAAGATCGTAAAATACTATTGCCGTTTGCCTGTATTCATTTATATAATGATATGATAAATCTCCTGGAATTTGTTTTTGGATACTGAAAATCATATATCTGCATATCAGGCATCCTAACTATGATATCACATTGTTCACTAAATCACTATTTAATTCAGCCCAGTTATAAGAATCATTAAAATTTGGTAATTTCAGGAACTAAACAAAATTGTGGCGCACTGTGCAAATGCACACTTTGCACCCATGTCTGGTCCGGGTAGATTTTTATTTTGTAAATTTTTATTTTGTCTGCATTTCTCAATTCTGGTCACACTGAAACCAGTCTCTGCACACAAATAACATTTCCTAACATTTAACTACGAAACTAAAGGGATGCTGCTTTAAAAGTGCTATTAGTGGGTATTAGAAATTTCGTTTGAGTCCTGTCCCTTCAGTAGGATATTTTTGTTTTGAAAATGATTCTCGACATCCTTTTTTGGTTTCTGTAAATTTGCCTAGATCGTAGGGAAAATCGACTGACACAATGATTTACATTTTTTACCCAGTTTGACAACTTTTGGTTCACTAGTTGAGTTTCAGTTTTTTTTTTATCTTACAGATACAAACAAGTACTGTGGCACTTAGAAAGGCAATCCCACTTTAGGATGAAGAAGGTGTCCTTGTTTATTTTTCACATTTGTACGAAAGAGTATTTCATTTGGGTGTGTTGTTTAAATTCTTAGATGTTAACGGTACCTGAAATGAAAAGAAAAAGAAAAAATTCAAAATTAGATTTGAAGTTGAATTCGATTCCAGGAGGGTTTGATTACATTAAACTGTGTGAACATGAGGGTTGGATTGGGTGGTGAGGAGTTTTTTTCTTTTTTTTCTATTTTATTTTATGGGTTTGAGTGTAATTTGAATTTAGTTCGAGAGTGAAGGCGAACATGTTGAATAAGTGACCAAAATGGCGAGAAGGGAAAACAGGCAATTCAAAGAGGATTACTGCTAATGAGAATGTCAATTAGAAAATTCTGCTTACACATCGGAAATAAATTGAGTTGGGCCTGTTGTATAATGAGCTGGAAAATATTTGCTGAGTCGAGACTATTCATCAATTCTTCGGACAGCAATTTCATTTGGCATTAAGTATTTTCAGAAGAGAAGCGTTATTTTTGTACAGATAACAAACTTGAGTGCGTGCCGGATGAAATATTGGTGCCGATTTTTGGTGCGAAATGAAAGTGAAGTTGGTTTCCTTTCGAGAAAGACCATAACAAATGGGGCAGAGATTGGGATATTAGGGAAATTTTCACGAGGAATAACCAGATGGACTGGTTTTGTATGAGGAAAATGTGCTGAAAATGTGACCTAGAGCACTGATCATTCTTTTAGTAGGAATAATTATGTTGAAGTTGTATCGAATGAGATGATGTTGTGGTAGGTTCTATGTCTATCTGAATATTCGTTAATTGTTCGATGTAAATACTAACGCGAACATATGAACAAAATCTTACAGGAAGGATTTAACATCCCCGTGGGCCAATTACTCAGTTACAGCGCATACCACCGACTGGTTTACTTTGGACCATCCTATTATTGGAAAGACCGTTGTTAAATGCTGGTATTTTCTGAATAGTTAGGAATGATTGACAGTTTTATGCTCAGACGTTCTATGTGGATTCTTTTCACTTCAGCCAATACTTTTTTTTGTCTTTGGAAACTCAAGCCTAAAATTAAGCTCGTCGTCCGAAACCTTTTAAGCCTGAAGCCGTATAAACTAAGAACACCTCAACTTTCCTTAGAAAGATTGGGGTGGTCATTGGTAGTAAATTTGGTACCATTTCCAGGGGTAACATTCTTGAGGAAGATACGAATGCTCGGAAAAGGGCTAGAAACGAGGTCCTTGCCTGTTCCATGTTATAGAATTTCTCAATCTCTCTTTGGAAGACGAGCAAAATCTTTCCGCAAATCCGAACCAATCGTGGGCTGGACACTCGAAGAGATATTGTTTCGTGGAGTTGTCATCGCTGCCGTGCGATGTAGTGCCCCATACAACACCAGCCAGGGTATATTGTATTTTTTACTGATAAATACTAAGAAATAAAATCTTACGTTGTCTTTCTCCAAAAAGACATTAGCGCCAAATCCTAGATCGTTTTTGGAGCCATCCATAAAGACCCGACTGCTTTCCTTTACTGACTTAGATGAATAAATTCCATTTTGTACTTTCGCAGCGACAACAGTTTTGGTGTCATTACATCAGAGGGCATGTCCATTAGACCAGAATCAAAAAACAGACTTCTTCGTTTTTAAATAGAAGGTGGCCGTAAAGAGATTTATGAGTGCATCTAAAGCATGCGTGTCAGGGAAAACCCTCATATTGTCCAGATCGATTATTCTTTGAAGTCTGCTAGAAGTAGCAATGAGTTATTTTCATGAGATCTTGTTCCACGAGCCAACTGGGATATAATAGGATATAGTTGGTCTTATCATAACTGTGTAGATCCAAAAGTTCCTTTTTTGAGACAGGCCCCAAAAGAGTCAACAGCTCTTTTATGCTCCCAGAAAGACGATAGCACCTTTGAGGTTAGGTCCAAAGAAGTTTGTTATTCAAGAATACCCACATTTTTTTTTTTAACTAGATGAGTGAGACAGTCAGCTTCCTCTTTCGCATGAAGAGAACAGCCTCAATGACTAAATCATGTACAGGGCTGTTTGTGCTTTAGACCAGATTGATCAAACCCACAAAACTAGTGATTCATTCAGGTCGTGTTGTCTGGTATATAAAAATGTCCAGCTTGAACTCCATTTGGCCAAGTGTGACTTCAATTCTTCCCATCGAATTCTGAAAAATAATTTTACAGAATCATCCGAGTTGTTAGGCATATTGCATCTTGGACAGAAGATACACTCTCGAAATAGTTCTGCTCACATGAGGCTTTTCAACATCAGCGCAGCCAAAGTCAGACTAATGTGTAAAACTGCGAGATGCAGCCTCGTGCAAGGACAACAAATCGGAGGAATGCGCTATGGCTAGGGACGGAGCGACAGAAAAAATTCAGCTATCGCGTACTTTATGCAAGAACTCGGAACACACCGCAAACTATCGGGGCTGTTCTGTTTCAATACATAAAGAGAGTAAATCTATCTCGGCAAAAAAAGTGGAGGTTAAAACTCCATCTACGCACATTTAAATACCAGCCGTAACTCCTAAAATTACATAGGCCCGAATGGCGGGAACTGGAGGAAGTACGGTACAACAAGCGAAGGTAGCCGCTCAGGCCCCAGCGCCTAGAGGACCGGAAACCGCATCTGATATGCTGGCTATCTTCCTCCCAATTCAGGGGCAGATGGCTTAGCTTCAACGTCAGATAACAGAACAGGCTACGTGTGTGGACCAAATTCACGCGCTGCTGCCGGATCATACGTACCTCCAGTCGTATTTAAAAACGATCTTTTAAGGTCCTTACGCTGAATGTAAATTCGCTGATAAGGATCGAGCGAAGAGCTGCACTGTATAAGTTGCTCGAATACCAAGTCCCTGATGTGCTTGTGGTTAGCGAAACCAAGCTAACTAAGTAGCACAAAATGGGGTATAGAAAATATAAAATTGTAAGAGCAAACCGACCCAACTCCGTTCAAGGAGGTGGTGTTGCGATCTTCATTAGAGAAGCCTTGCGATTTAAAAGAGTGAACAGTCATGTATTGTGTGGGTTCCAGGTGCTTGGGGCATGAATTGTGTACATCCCTCTCTGCAGTGCAAAACGGTTGTACATGCACCTGAGGCTACTCAATCCATCTTTTTTTATCACAGAACTCGAGACACTTTTTCGATTCGTAAGGTTGGAATCGGATGAGAATTATTTCTTAATCGGCGGAGATTTTACCGCCATAGGCATTGGGAAATAATACGTAAAATACTAGGGGGAACCTACTACTCAATAGTAGCAGCACAGTGTTATGTACCAACTCGGTTTTAAAGCCACAGATAGTTCGTCGTTACCCATACACGGCTCCTATCTGAATCTGCTACTGTTCGACAATTCCATTCAACTGACCGGTACGACTCAACATATTATATTCTGTCTACGCACGTTCGTGAGACGTTACGGTCTCAGTACTGAAATAACCGTCCTTAACGAAATTGCGGAGTTGGAGGAGTTTGTTGAAAGGTATTCCTACAATTATATTAGGGTACGTTGGGCACGTTTCTCAAGAACATTGACGAGAGCACTCTCTTCAAACTCGCTCTATCCACCGTCCAATAGGAACTTATCAAAGGAGGAGATTTACAAACCTAAAACAAATGGACGAGACCATAAAACGAACAATACGCAGTACGATACCTTAGTATAAACACCCAGATAACGGAGACACATTCCGCAATGCAACTATTGACACACTGCAACATAACCAAAGCAAACTGCTGTCGAGACTGAAATTTTTGTACAGACGGTTAATGATACAAACATAACGCGGAGATCATGACACTGAAGTATTAATAAGTAGATAAATAAAATATTTCGGAGGAAAGATCAAAATTAGCCTAGACCCAGGAGAAGCTATAGATGATGATAACTTCTTTGTGATGGAGGATCCTCGAGAGAGGGTACAAGCAAGAGAAACTATCTTCCAATAAGTTTATAAGGTGAATGATATCAATGGCCCAACTAACTACCTGGAAAGTAGTTCCTACCTTTGAAATAAAATAAAGAACTGGCGATTCGATCTTCGAATCAGCGGAAACGGCTGTCATACCGAACATTGTGCTTCGAGATCTCTAGAAGCGATGGACAATTACACCACCCTATTTAATAATGAAATGAATAATGCCTATTATCCTGTGCATTGGAAAACAGCGATGGTGCATCCAATTCCCAAGATGGATAAAGATAAGTCCAATCCCGCTAATGTTCGGTCGATAAGTCTCCTTCCGAATATCACCAACATATTCGAAAAGGTGATCAATAGAGTCCTCACTAAATTGTTTGAAAACAAAAATATAATCCATGATCATGATATCTCACATGCCGCGTCTAAACTGGATTCTGATATCCAGTGGAACAAAAGCAAGAAATAATGCACGGGTGCAATCTTTTAAATATGCTCACCAGTAGACAGTTCATCTGGAAGAATGGCGATGTTATTTCTGCTGGAATATTTGATTTTAAAAACGGTCTACAAGAAGGTGCGGTTAAATCGCTGATCTTATTCAACATCTAAACAAGCGATCTTGTAAGATCACTTCAACATGCCGTAGACGATTTAATCGCATACAGATCAGATCCAAAGATCGAGGTCATTAATATGCTCTTTAAAGTGACATCGATAAGATTAAACATTATTATGACGACTTGAAGTTGATGAAAAATTTTCAGAAGTCGAAAACTATCCTTTTTAGGATAGTTTTTGTCTAGGGCCTCTTCGGGTACCAGAACGAATCGGCAAAAGTTCTCGATCGTAGAACAATATGGGCAGCCACTTGCTTGTCGAAATATAGTCAGATGTCTTGGGTTCTGGCTAGATCAATATCTGTATTTTAATAAACATGGTTGTCTTGAATCGACTTGAAACTCGTGTGTTTTTTCCAGTATTTGTCAGAGTGTAAAAATGTGGTCTACAAACAATCTGATTGTCGAGTCGTCGGGCACGCTTTTGCTCACAATTCGATGAATGCACCGTAGATAATCATCAGAGTCGGTTGCCTTATTGTTCTTCAAACAACCTTTTCTTTATTGCAAGGTGAGGCTATTTCTTTGTTGATTGGTAATGGGTGCTCTTATTGCGATATCATTCTCTCAACATTCTACCGATTCAGCACTAAAAATGCTGTTCATTGTAACAAAGAGCCTTCGATTTGAACAGCGGGATATTTTTCGCATCGTATTATCCTTTGCCCCCTCTTTCTGATATTTGCAATCATAATCATATCATACGTAGTATTAATATAAGGTAGATTCGGATATGCTTTTGGGAATGTTATGGTACTGAATCAACTGCATCATGTTGTCAGCGGAGGGTGAATATATAGCGGATAATCCCTTACTTAGCTGCTGTTTGTAGTTATAGTCTTTTCCACGCGTGTTTCGTCCAACGTTTCTGTATTATCGGGCTCTAATTTTGATTCCGAGAAAATAATGATCAGAGTCGGAATTTACTGCTCCGAAAGCGCGCTCATTGAGAATCTTTTGCATGTGACCACATGACTTGGTTGGCGGTTCGAGAATCTGGATATACCCAAACTGTTTTCTGGGTGCGTACTTTCAGAAATCTGGCGCTATTGCTACAAAGTTAATTACATAGTCATAAGACATTGTCTGGTGTCGTTTCGTTTTCCAAATAATCCACTAAATATGTGTTTGTTATCGATTTTGGCATTACAGTCTTCTTCGGTAAACTGAAACTGAATATTTAAAAGTGAATATCACAACAAATTTTAGATAGCAGTTGGAAAACTTTTAATTTCAGAACAATTCCCACATTTTTAGTGAGTATGGAGTTTTAAAATTACAAATTCATATGAATCTTCATGACTTTGCAGGCAAACAAATTGCTCCACACACAAATCAGGACAACCAGCTTAAAGTAATCAAAATATTTCACCAGGGTCACCATTTAAATTGGTATGGATATCATAGTGTCAGTACCTACCATTGGGAAATTCCTCATGTATCCCATAAATCACTTCACGATTAAATTCCTATTCCCATTGCGGAGCAGAAATGCGTTGCAAAAAAAAGAGCAGAATTAAAACGTTGCATAACAAATTGCATTACACTCTTATCTACCCATCTATAATGAAACTTCCGCGACGCCAAGTAGTTCGCTGTAGGTCGGAAGGGAAGTTGTAAAAATTTTCATTATTTTAATAATAAATTGTTTTTTTTTTTTTAAACAGGAATAGTGATAAATTAAACTCATATCTAATATTATCACAGATATGCATAATGCATTAGCATAAAAACCAAAACCCAATTAATTTTAAGATATAACTATCATAGATACGTACGACTACATAAACATGTATGTACGAACGTTGTACGAACCTAGTCCAAAGCACTCATAAACACGTGCTAGCGAGATAATTAATTCCAAGCCGCAACCACACCACATGGTCTGGTAATTGATCATAAACACCAATTATAACAAATAATCAACCCCACACCTAATAAAGTATGTTTGTGTACGTTTCAACGTAAAGTTATGACTTACAACTGGATACATGGAACTTTGATACAATAAATCTGCGGTTGTGAGATTTTTCTGTTATTAGGGCGTATCTAAAGGTATATGAGAATAAATCTTAACCATATACTACTAGATGGGATAATTAATTTTTACCCACGCACTGACACAAGCATTAACATCGACATTGGCATCTCATTGTATTCGAAAGCACGTCTTGGTTTAGAAAAATGTATGTCTGTGGTTATCCTTATCCAGCTTAGTAGTACTAGAACTTTGAACCAGAATTGTATTCCCTTAAGTTGTTTAGAAATTCCTTTTGGAAACATATGAGCAGAAAATACAGAAGGAGAGAGGTCATGTAATAGACGGATTTGACAGCTCCATATTCGAAAGTGGTGTATCCATTGATCATATGGGGCTCTATCTCACCAACAACGTACAGGATAGTAACTTCCAATGACTGAATGCTTTGCGCTGTAGGAGTATCAGCATACGCCAACAACCAATTACCAATATAGTGTTACTACAAGAACCCTAGATCAACAAGGGTCGTATAGAAGGCCTCAATAATAAAAACACAGAGTTAATCTATGATGAAACTGTAGCCAGACCAAGGCATGTGATAATTCTAGACACTGACATTGAAGTCCTGCCGTTTAAAGGATTCCTAGACGGGGAAAAAGGATATACTCTCGTTGTATTCAAAAAAGCTACATTTTGTAGGAACACAAAAACAACAGACTGGTGTCTATACGTTCAGGGGAATTCTGCCATATAACAGTTGCCTTAAATATAACAGAAGAACTTGATGTGTTTGTTATGAACTTGACCGGCGGGCTTGCGATGTTCCACTTCCAATTGAGCTTACTGTCTAGGATGGATCTTAGATATTTAGCTTCGGATTGAAATTGTATCCTAACACCGTTGATTCTAGTTTAGATTAAAATTTTCTAACTTTTTTTCTGTGAACAATACAAGTTCGGTTAGCCTACTGACTTTGGTTCGAAACTTGTGAGGATGTCGTTTACAATAAGAAGCCACAGAAGGGGAGAAATCACTCCTCCTTGTGGAGATCCTGTTGCAACCGTTTTCTTGACTGTTTTTTTGCCAAATTTTGAATTAATAATTCTGCACTTTAGCATGTTCTCAAACCACTGTGCATTATGCTACCGTTGTTTCTACATGGAACTTGTCCAAAGCCGTCCTTATAGATCTGAGGTTTACATTAATAAAGGCTCATTCAATATCTAGGTTGGCTGCCAAGTTCTACTCTTTGTAGTGTGGTTTTACTTAAGGTAAGCGTGTTAAGATTCTCCATTCTCAACTTGAGAACCGCATAGGTTGTTTTTGTTGAGTTTTTGTCTTATATGTCTTATGATCTAGAATTTTCTCCAGTGTTTTTTGCAGAAACGAGGAGAGACTTATAGGTTTACAATACTTAGCAAAGGTCTGCTTTGAGAATGAAAGCCACTCTTAATTCTTTTCAGTTGTTTCGTTTGGGACGTAACCCAGCTTTAGATAAACAAAAAAGATAATTTTAAGCCAAGGTATCATGCATGGAAGAACGTGATACAACATAGCCGGTGTTATGTCACCTATTCCCTCCAATTTATAGGGATTGAATGATTTGATTGCCCATTTTATTCTATTCATTGTGACTCAGCATGTGTTAAGTTTTTTGGAAAATGGGCTCAGTAGTTATTTCACTCCATGAATGGCATTCAACATTTAATGGAGAGACTAAATTCTTAGTGGAAGTTTGCTTGTTGTTGATTTCTATTATAGTCAACTGCTCATCTTACTTGATTTTCGGTAACTGAAAAAATTAATTTCTTTCGGGCCAGGTTGCGGTTCGAACACCGAACCGAAGCCAGTTCACTACCACTTGAGCTACGGCCACCCAGTTGCTTTTGATGTTGTGGTTTCAGTTTATACCAGTTCACAAAGATCCCTACGGACGGGGAAGTGAGTTTCCATAATCAGTAATAGTGACTCCCGACTGTATTCTCTGCCCAGACTCCATTAGAATATTTCAGATATTGCGGGGCTATTGGATCTTTGGATATGACTTTCGATAATTTAGCGGATTCGTTGGTACTTTTTATCGCTTCGCAAAAAAAGACCCCATGATTGTTTTTTTGCTATTATCTATTACGTTTCTTGTGTAGGAGTTGTGTTCAGACCAGACCTGTAAACTTTCAAGTACAAGTACCAGTACCAGCATTTTTCAAGTACTTCGTCGCAATTACCAAGTATCGAGTACCTAAGTACCAAAGTACTTGAGCAATACTTCCAAGTACTTGACCAGTACTTTCAAGTACTTGTTCAGTTCTTCAATTCAACGTACTTTATTTTGGTCTTGCAGAATTTTTATAAATAGGAAAGTTAACATTTTTTGACGAATTCAGGATAAAACATTGTATCCAACTTTTAGTCATACTGTTTCAAAATTTTCTTTGCTAATCTTGTAGAGTAAATAGAAAATAAATGAATTTATAAAGGGTCCGCCATCTAACATTTTTTTTTTCAACTAGTGCTTATTTCGTGAATGGTAACACTTAGCTCATGTCTGATTTGACAGATAATTAATTTTATCCTTCCGCTGAACGAATATGGTTGAACAACGCTTCGCTAAGTGGGACTGCGATCGACTTAGAGAAGATGCTGATTTTGCCAAAAAAATCATCTTTTCGGATGAAGTCCATTTTGATCTTGGCGGGTATGTAAACAAGCAAAATTGTCGCATTTGGAGCACAGAAAACCCGCACGCATACATTGAAAAGCCGATACACCCAAAACGAGTCACTGTCTGGTGTGGATTTTGGTCCAGAGGCATAATTGGGCCATTTTTCTTCGAAAATGAGCAAGGAGTGGCCGTTACAGTCAATGGCGATCGTTATCGGGCCATGTTGAACGAATTTTTGTTCACAAAAATTGAAGAGGAGGATATTGGCAACATTTGGTTTCAACAGGACAGCGCTACGTGCCACACAGCCGAAGCTACACTCGATGTTTTGCGCCCCGTTTTTGAAGATCGCATTATTAGCCGCAGAGCTGATGTCGTTTGGCCACCTCGGAGCTGCGATTTGACACCGTTGGACTATTATTTGTGGGGTGCCGTAAAAGATAAGTGTTACGCCAACAAACCAGAGGCAATTGACGCTTTAAAGGACAATATTGGTGAAGCCATTGGTGAAATACAGCTGCACATAATCGATAATGTGCTTAAAAATTGGACCGATAGTGTAGACTACTGCATGGCCAGCCGAGGCAGCCATTTGAATGAAATTATTTTCCATTATTAATGGGAAAGATAAAACTAATTATCTGTCAAATCAGACATGAGCTAAGTATTACCATTCACGAAATAAGCACTAGTTGAAAAAAAAAACGTTAGATGGCGGACCGTTTACATACATAAATGGCTAGAAATTAATCAATTATCAGAAAAAATGTTTGTTACCAGAAATTGGGTAATCTTCACTTCGCCCGCCGGCTCAAGGGTTTTAAAATTTCGAATAGATTATTTTTCTGCAGTCCGCTCGCTTATGATTGCTATAACAATAACTAAACTTACAGTTTCTAGTCTGCTAGTCAGAGAAACACTTTCTCCTGATGAAATACATAATAATTTTCCTTGATAAATTCACGTTATAGCAAATCTTACTCAATATGGTAGGAAGTACTTGAACGTACTGGTCAAGTACTTGAAGTACTGCTCAAATACTTGGAAGTACTGCTTAAGTACTTTGGTACTTAAGTACGTGATACGTGATACTTGGTACTTGTACACAACTACTTGTAAAATACTGGTATTTGCATTTTTTCAAGTCCTATTACCAAGGTACTGAAATACTAGTACCAGTACCTAGTACTTGTACTTGAGAGGACTGAAGTCCTGAAATACTTAAGTCCTTTACAAGTCTGGTTCAGACCTATATTTGGTCTAATTCTCCTCACTTCTAGTGTACATTTCTATGAAGTTTTCTGGCCTGTGTGTATTTTTAGTTCGCTTGTCCAACATGGGTAGAGGCATAGTTTTTTAAGTTTAAGATTCACAGTTTAAAGTTACATGGTTGGAGGCAAAGTCAGTAGAAAAGCTATCAGGAAGATACACCCTTGCTTAAGGTGCCATATTTGCGTTTATCCAATTGAAGTGCGTCATCAGATTGGATGACAGCGCTCCAGCATAAACATTTTTCGAATCACACTTTTTTGTGTTTGAGGGGTAAATGAGGACTTAGTCAAGGTAATATGGATTCCCGAAAGCCTGGACACCTTTATTGTAGTGGAATTTTTTATTATTTTTATTTTTTTATTATTTTACATAATTTATTTGCATGCTTTCAGTTTACAATAATGAGTCAGTTATCGGCATGTCTAAATGCATTAAAGTATAGGATACCTAGGTTAACCATCCTAATAAGTTAGCGACGACCACTAACAAAACAGGAGGAATCCCACATTATAGACGGTCTTTGTCGATAGGTTTATTTGATGTTTGGAGCTTAAAACTTTGTTGACCTCCCTCCAAGTCCATAGGACATTAAACTGAAAGCCTGGACATAAGCAAACTTTTAGGTCATGTATACTTATTAGTCCAAGTTGGGAACGTCTGCAGACTAGTCTGTGTTAACTTGTGACTTCAAGAGAGAAGTGTATGCTGATTACAAACAAGGGATCTTTAAGAAGACAAGAGCAACTGAAAAAATTTATAACGATCATCAGGTACAAGTGTGTAACTTCAAAGAAATATTGGCAAGCTCTATAGGGTACAATTTTACAGAAAAAAAATTAATGTTAATTCAGTAATTTAAATTCTTTACAAATATAAATAAAAACGTGATTTATTCTCGAAAAGTATTGGAGGATAGGAAATTTCCTTCAAACTCGCAGCACTGGTTATTGTATGCGTACAATACAAACAAGTTTATTTCTCCCTTAATGCAAACTACTTAACCCTCATCATGCTAAATTTGTGCCATACACATGAACTAAAGAAAATTCCTCAAGTAATAGCTTTTAACCGCAAAATACAAAATAAAATGTATCTCTGATGATACGGAGGGATAGAAGAGTGCGGTTCCAGTGTTTGGTTTGCCAGAAAGCTGGGTAAATATATGCCCCTGCTGCTTACCACTGTTATAGTAGTTATAGTAACCTAAATGTCACGAAATGAGGGCAAGGAATATCAACTGCAAATCATCACATAAGTTGAATAGGAGCATTTGTAGCAGCAACAACTTCTTAAATAGCACCACCCTCCCAATAGTCTGTCCCACTTTACAGGCAACAATTCATGCCACCCTTGTCGTAACCACAAGTGCGCCCCCAAACCGAACCAAAGTCCTAACCAAACCCTTAACCAAACTGAACCACTGCCACATGTGCCACTGAAGAAGAACCACTACTCGTTTCACCAGGTGCTTTCAGAATAGGTTATTCTTAGTTCGTCTTCGTGGTTGGTGGGCGAAGAAGAAAGGACGGTATTTCTAGTAGCTCCAATGTGACAGGAGCAATAGAAAATTACTTCCATGAAATTCAAGGAGCTCTTGATCATACACCCACTTGTTCTTAGTTATATGGAAGTCTTTTGTCATGTCTTCATCTTGGTGAATGTTTTGTCGCTGGCAAAGGTGATGGCTAGAGTCGGAGTTGGTGGTATACGAGTTGAAGGTGCGAACATTATCTCCGATTATTCCAACCGCAGTTAAAGTTTAAAATTAAATTCTTACCACGGTATTTGATACGGGATACTTTATCTTAATTTTTCTGTTTCCTTTTATTTTCCATTTGCTCTGCGTTTTTGCAATTCGTTTTGCTCTTCAACCTCCTGTGTAGGTATGCACGTAAAAGGGAGGTGATTGTATCTTGTTTTTGTGTCCAAACGGACTTGGGGCAAATGCATTTATTGGTTACAGCAGGACAGTGTAAACGTTTTATGTTGTTCTGGTACTTGTTTAGATTTGCCGGCAGATAAATTGAATTGGAAACGTGAAGTGTGTAGCTGCGTATGAAGCTTTTTAATTCAACGAGAGATATTTAGATGAGTTAAAAGTAACTGCACGAAACCCATCCGAGTGGTATACATTGCAAATATATAGAAATGCTATATGAAACGGTTGGTTCTCCGATACATAAAAAACGTGATCATAGTCTTAACGCTCTTAAGCCAATTTTGTCTGGTGGCATGAGTTACGTTCAACAAACGCAAAATGATACTCGTATTCAGAAAGAGTAATTTAAAAAGTTGGCTGGGACTAAGTTCGAAATTGCTCTGAGTTTGACAAGGTTTTAGAAAACTTAGACGACTTCTAGTTTGCCAAATTGCAAGAACAACTTTCAACTAAGCATGAAGACGAACCATGACAAGAAGACCAAATGTAAAGTTTGGCTTCTCGATTTAAGTTTTGTAAATGACAAAACCATGTAGAGAAAAGGTATTTTGAACTTTTAATTCCGAACTATACACACAAATCAATGTACTTATTATCACATTTGTGGGAAACATTATATGATAACAACAAAAAGTCGACAATATGCAAGGAAAGACAAAGACACAGAGCCAAAACTATTTTTTATCTATGCGCATATCTATTGTAACAATGTTGGGAAGACACGAAATATTTGTGGGATGTAGAGATAGACATCTAGTGTCTAGGTAAAGATAGAATTAGTCCTAGACCCTGGAATGTCCTTATTAATTTTTTGGGGTATGAAATTTAGAGTGGGCGTGGTGTAGTGGTACTAGCAATCGCTTCTCACTCTGAGGGTCCAAGGTTCCAATCCTGCCCATGGCAAGTCAGTTTTTCATTTGTGTAATGAGAACTCAGACAGAAAAATTCTGCGTGTGAAGGCATAACACTGACACGTAGATTTGGCTGTTGTAGAGTTTCAACCACAAAAAACTAGTGCGAATTATAACTTCGAATCACTCTGAGTGAAGAAAGAACTCTCCGTCCTATTCGGACTCCCACCCCTGGAGAGCTAATATAGAAACCAAATACACCTGAGTTTCAAACCACTACAAAACAATTTTCCTTTCTCCTCCTTCTACCTTTCCGCCCACGCCCAGGCAACAGTAAAAGGGTATCTAACCCCTTAGGCGCGCGTAAATTATATAAAAAAAAAAAAAAATGAAATTTAGAGGCTTCTACTGCTTGGAGCAAATTGTTATCAAAGATACCTGACAATTAATAATGGAAGCAATTCTATGTCTGGTGAATAAAGTGTATATCCTACCTATAGTTATGCAGGTACGAAGATGCAAAGGAATTCTTACTCAAGTTCTTTTAATTGCTTTGGAAAAATAGAGTAAAAATCACTGAATTAACCATGTTCTTAAAATATGATAACTGACCGACACACCACAGTTCTGAAAAAAGTCACAAAAGATATAAAGCGCGTCCTAGCCGATTGCGATCTTTTGATAGTGAGATCAAAAACCAACCTACTACTTATTTCTATACAAACGTTATGATGTATTTTCGTCAGAAAAAAATTCGTTATGTCCCAGATCCGCTTTCAGCAGACGCCAAATGCAATTTAATGGACTGATCTGGAGCCCATTGCTAGTTAGTTAGTGAAGCCCATAGCTTCAAGCTTAACGAAATTCGTGTTCCGAATAGAATACAATAATCTAATGTGGATCAAAGCTTAGTGTCTCTAGACCCTGTCTTCCCAATCCTTGTACGAATGAAAATCTTACATAGCCAGAGGTTAGCGGCTTTCATTCTGTCCTACTGGAATGGCTTTTTAAACTTTTATATTTCCGTTGCACCAATATTATTTAATCGGTTACCAACAGAGATTTGTAGTACAAGTGCATTTTCTGTTCTCAACAAGAAGATCAAAGCGTGGGTGCGTAACTCTGATCTTATTGATATACATACACGTAACTAAAGGATGTATCTAAAATATTAACCTAATCAAAACCTAGTGAACTGAATAACACAGTATACCGTAGCTGGTAAATATGTATATCTCACCGTTTGGGGTGATGGATGAGGCCGTTAAACACGCTGTTGCTTTCTTTGATGGCTTCAAGTCGCCTCATACCGATAGCATATAGCCAGTTATATTACAAAAAGGTATAGATCAATTGCTGGTAACTCTGAAGCCCTGGTACTGGCATACACACTGAAACCCTGGCAAACAGTGGAAGTAGCCTTTATACCGAAAATCGGAAAAGAGGATTGCACACTCGCCAAGAGCCTCGAAAGAATGGTCGAGACTTATGTGCGCAAAACTGCTTTGCGAATGCATCCTTTGCCTGTGATTGAATACGCATACTATCGCGAAAGATGTTACAAGAGTATGCTTCGAAATCTAGTAGGCAGAATTGAAGGTGCACTGCACTTGTAGGCAGTATATGATGGCGGGGGTAAGCAGGAGTTACAAGGAAAGCTGTGTACTATCTCTACTGCTATGGTGCATGTTGGTCAACTCACTGCTTAACTCAGGTAGTTCTCTTTACGAGAAGGAGGAAGCTGTCTGGTCTGACTTATCTAGTGCTTAAAGACATCACCATCCAATTCTCCAAAGAAGCTAAGTATTTAGGTGTCACTCTGGATAACAAACTGCTATGTACTAAACATGTTAGTTCGAAAGCCTCTAAGGCGCTGTCGGCATTCTGGCAGTGCAACGGCAATGATAAGGCCAATTAAATCCCATATGTCGGTTTTCTGATGGAATACGCTATCTCGAAAATACGACATTGCTGCTTTTACCAGACTCCAAAGAATGGTCTGTGTATGCTGCTAGAGACGTGCACCTGGCGCCGATCTATAAGCATTGTTGAATTTCAAAAGAAGTGGTCTTTAGTACACCACGCACAGGAGCTTTGGCGACCTTGGGCGCCGGCTGTCTTTTGACTCCGGTCTTATGAGCATGCTATTTGACGCAATGACACCAGAGCTCTTACTGAAAAAAATACGAATTCTGGTTTCGGTCAGAGTGCTTCTTTTGACAGCTGGGTTTCATATTCATCAACTGCATATTGCATGACTTCCCAGGTCTTCCTGCTGTCCCTCAGTAAAAAAAACACTGCAGGTTGCTAACTAACAAAATGACGAGGCACTACACTCTTGCTAAGCACTTAAATGTGGTTGGCATAAGTGATGCTATATCCTGCGACGCTTGCTATGAAAGTGGTGACGATACCTCGAAGTACTACCTCTGTGAATGTAAAGAAGCCACCGGCATTGACGTGGTTGGTGCTGATACTGTAGCCACTTTATCACTGAATCGCTTATTCATCCATCGTTCTTCGAAAGACTGAAAGATTTCATCAAAAGGAACTTACAAGGAGTGAGTTCACAATTGTTATACGAGTATATGAACTGTAGTATAATTTAATAACCATAGATACCATTGTAAAAATACCAATGTGCATCTTGAATTACGTATGTGAATGGAATGAATTCAATTAAATAAAAAAAAAGTTTACTTTCGGATGTTTGCCATGCCGGCTTAAACGGTTGTGACGTTAGGAATAGTTCTCCCTAATTTTCCTGTGTACCGAACCCTGGTTCTTTGACATGCACGACTTAAACTTAAACATTGTAACAAATGTATTGTCGAAATCGAAATTGACACGTTGATGGCTGTGCAAATTTTTGTAAGAATTACGTTCAAGGTCTGCTCGTCTTTCAGTAAAAATTTAAATTTCATTAGTAAGCGACGGTCTCTATACTTCCCGTTTATACCGGGAATGTGTCGATCGTAGTTTTTATTATGTAATAATAAAAACAAGCTGGGTCCAGCGACATTATATGCTTTTGTAGTTAGTTAGTGGATTTATGGAGTCTACAACAGTCAGTCGTTAAATGCAATTTGTTTAAGCACAAGCCCCGACAGAAGGTTATCTATTTATTATCTAGCAGGTAGCAAACATTCGGCCAGAGTAAGCACTTCCTAAAAGCTAATGGTTTCAAGTTTGCTTAGTAGATGTCTGAAATAAATGCAGATCGATATCAGAATGACATGCCACCGCCAGCTGAGAGATCCCTTAGAACGCCGAATATATAACAGGGACTACCTTGGCAATGAGAAAGAAACAATATTTTAAAGAATCAGATGGCAGCCTGCTAATTTCGGAAGAGTAATCTCGCAATAGATGCACGCATTAGAAATACCTCGAAACGTGGGATATCATCTGGCATATGAAGATGCAATGAACTTCTTTCCATACCAGAGAAGTACCAACAATTTATGAGAAAGGCTGAGTAAAACGAGAGAAATTTGAATTTTTCAAATCCCAACTAAGATAGTATCAAAGATAATTTTGGAGCTGATAAACGAACACCTATATTCTGCTTCTGATCTTGTAAAAGAACAGGATACCAGGTATATCTGCTTTTGAGTTCCGAATTGAAGCGCTTAGAAAGTTGGTATTCGATTTGAATTATAGTTCATGATCAGATCAGTCATCAGAAAAGTATGTAGGTACTTCACGTAATGGAGGAAACTAAAGAAGGCATTGGCTTTATACTGATTTTGCTGGCGTTTTTACAAAATTATGGAACTCCAACAAATGATCTTTAATGTGTAAGTTATAAAGAACAGGTTAGAAAGAGTCAACAACTTTATTATCCGAAGAAGCACGATATCGGTTAGCGTTAGTGCAGAACTCGAAAGATCCATGTGGCGTACAGAAGTAAATTATAAGCATATGTACATTTTAATGTAGTTTAGCTAAGCCGGACCCACCACAAATGGTTCCATCAAAAAAGAGCTGGTAAACGATCAATCGAAACCAACCCCAGGAAAATGGTCTTATTCTGCTCAAATTGATCCTGAAATAAGACGCTCTAAGCTTTTGCTGAATTCTGGGCCATGTGCGCTTTAGTATCATGCGCTACTTTATTTTGGTCTATTTTGAGCATCTCCCTAGGCTCGTCGGAACAAAGTGTCAAATCAGCTAATTACCCCTACACTGGCATCATACTCGCAGAACTAGAAAAAAAATTCTTAAACATATGGCAATATGGGAAAGCGAATTAAAGGGCACTGAACAGCTTATTTAGCCCTTTCGGTACAATTTTTGAATGTATGACAAAAAAAATATATTGTATCATATTTCTTGTTTATTTAAACAAAAAAATAGTTACAGGATGTTCAAGGACACTTCAAGGAGATGTTGCCAAACGGTAATTTGAGTTTGAGTAGTAAAACAAAACTTATGAA
Organism: Volucella bombylans; assembly: GCA_949129095.1. Taxonomy (NCBI): domain Eukaryota; kingdom Metazoa; phylum Arthropoda; class Insecta; order Diptera; family Syrphidae; genus Volucella; species Volucella bombylans. The sequence goes on from OX422144.1 coordinate 97,575,077, forward strand.
AACAGTTTTTTTTTTTTAATTTAATTTAATTTAACAGTAACGCATATCTATATTTTATAAAAAAAATGCTTAGAACAAAGAAATAAGCAAAATAAATAATAGAAACAATAAATAGTTCTAGCAATTAATAAGTTAAATTAGTGATATATTACACAATTTAAATTCTTTTTAGGTACTAACTGTAAACAGGTGTAAAATGTAAATTAAACTTTACATTCAATTCAAATAACCAACAAATTTCTGCTATAGAAAAAAATGCTTGCCAAAAAAAGACAATCAAATTAAATATAAGGTTTAGTATTGCTTTCAAAATTACTTATCAATGCTTCGAATGAAACTGTTCAAAACAGTTTTTAGTTGTACAGAGATGAACATCACATTTTTTCCATTTCAGTCTTGGCATGCCAATGCAATTCAGTTCCTTGCATCTTCCTCTTATCACAGTGTAAATTGGTCAGTGCTCAAATCCATCGCATCTTACCGATGTTCCAGGTTGAATTTCAAACGACTTCCGTTTTGGACTAGGAATCATTTCTTCATCTTTTGCTATATTACGTGGGCGTAATCGTTTACGTAAGGGTATACTCGTAGTTTCTGCTGACAACAGCAGGTCTTCAACAACTTCTCCTCTGAAATCTAATAGATCCATATATATTTGCTCCCCTTTCGATAGCACTTCTTTGCTTTATTCAAACCATTAATTGCATACGGCCAAATCGATCATGTGGTCAAAAAGTTTAAGAGTCCATTTTGTAGATTTTATTTGTATTCTATAGAGTGATATTAAGAAATCCATTTTATCGATACCACCCATATGCTTATTGTATTGGTAAACAATCTCAGGTCGCTCCCACGTTTTATCAATTCTTTCTAACCTTGCATAGTTTTAGATGCACCCGGTGTTCTATTGGCACGTAAGGTTCCTGTAGCATATATTCCTTCATCTTCTCTTTCTTTCTCCGGAATTGACACACTTTGTTCATTTTCTTGCCTCACTTCAATTTCAGTAAAGCGATCAACTCCACTATCTCGCGCTTCATTAAAAAGCAGCTAAGAAACTCAGTCAAGGGGACCATCAATATAATCCCCATCTTCGTGACAGTCGCTGATGTCGGAAATGTCGAAATTTCCCAACACTTCGAGAATTGTGCTTTGGGCTCTAAGAACTTTGCGTCTTGCTGGTGCTAAAAAAAAATGTTTACCCGCATTAGGAAGTCTCAAATTTATATGACTTTATTGAATGTTGCTATACGGCAACAAAAGAGAATGTATCTCTTTCCACGAATTGTGAACTATTTAAAATTTTTTTTTATTGCGTTCAAAGTAAGTACATATACTTTATTTGATTATTTTGTATAATTTTAACACGTTTTTAACTATAATTCACCTTTTTATTACAGATTAATAACATCATAACCACGTAATTATTCACTTCAAATGTTGACTTACCTGCCATTTTTTGTTGTCCGGTGAGTTGGTCAGCGGTCTTTAAAATAATAATATCATATTGCCGGCTGTTTGACAGATAGGTTTAGATTGAGAATAAAGTGCTGCCACTGCATTTTTATAACTTTTTGTAAGGAAAAGGATTGGTAGTTCCTCAAAAAAGAGTATTTTGTTGATGTTGGCATATGGCAACAAATACACCGAAAGGGTTAGGGATTAGAAGTGATCATTATGTTTCCTCGATAATTACGTGGATCCCGCTCGTAATATAAACACATATATTTGTCTGTTTCCAATGAGATCATTTATTTTTCATCGAATGATTATGTACATATCAAACCAAAAGAAATGGCGCAGCACGACTCGAATCGTAAGGAGGCTGTCAGGATTAGAGAACCTCGGTCTAACAAGGCCAAGCAGATAGAGGAAAACCCAAAAAAGTTCAAACAAGATGAGCATGTGAAATCTTCAATTGGAGAGATCCACTTCCGCAATGGTGTAGCAGAAGATTTATTTGAAGATTTAAATTCACACAAAACCCCATGGTCCAGATTCTATAAAGCAACTTCCCTTTTTCTGAAGAGGTGTTCTTCCACATCGGCAAATCTACGACGTAAGCTTTTTCATCAATTGCCCTCTTTAGAACTGTTTCCGAGATGTTGAAAGCAATATTTGCCGAGCCTTCTTGAATTTCTTCCCACTTAATAAATGCTGGTATGCCCCAAGGCTCTGTTTTGTCTCCGACACTCTTTTAAATTTTCATTAATGATATCTTGTCGGCTTCTTCTAATAACGGATGACCAGATAGCAATGATAGTTTTTCCAATTGTTATGTTTCAGCAACTGTCAAAGTTACAAATGATATCCAGCTGTCAAAATATTTACCCTTGTCGAATGTGGGAAAATTATTAAAAAGTATTATCGAAGTTCCGGCTCAGTTGTAAATACGCAACGTGAATTTCGTCCTGAGTTTAGTCGTCATCATGATTTCAGTGTGCAGGCAATTCTTCGCTTCGTGCAAAAGTTTAGGCGTGAGTATACTATTTTGAATCTTAAGCCACAGAGATCGAAGGAGACCCAGAAATGTCGATTCGGCGCCGATCATTTGAATTGGGCATTGCCAGAAAGTCAACCCCAATTATTTTCCAGTTGGATATGGACCTACAACCATATAAGATTGTGTTGACGTAAGATTGAAGACGGACGACTATAGTGGTCAGAGCTCGACAACATCGATATGTCCGAGCTGTGGTTCCAACAAGATGGCGCTAAATGGCATCAGAAGAAGTTTGGTGACTGGGTCATCTCAGGGCGAGCGTTCATCAATTGGCCGCTGCGATCATGCGAATTGACACCACTCGATTATTTTCTCTGGGGCTTCATTAAGTCCTTAGTCTACGCTAACAAGCAAACCACTTTGGACGAGCTCGAGGCCAACATTCGACACCCTATTGCCGGAATAACGCGGCGCATATTGGACCGAGTCAGCAAAAATTGGACCGACCGCTTGAAGCACTGCCAGCGAAGCTGAGTCGGCCATTTGAATGATATGCTATTCCATACCTAATGGCATGAACGGAGCTTCAAAATAAAGCCAGAATCACTTTTATACCTCACACCGTTGTTCTTTTATTTAATTTTTTTTCTATAGTTCTTATCTAGTCACCCTTTACAATATATTCCTTCGCTGACAAGAGTACTCTCTGATCTGGTTTTTAGCCTTAGAGCGGGAACGTATTTTAAGTTATTTCATTCGGCTGTTCATAATACCTGGAGTGCACGCTTATTTTTAAACAAAAGATTCATTTTAGTTTTTTAATATTAATTTGTCGCTTTTAACGCGAAACTTCTACTGGCTGAGTAGCGGAAGACTAGGAAGCAGGGGACTCTGGATGAAAGAGTGGTCCTGAGAATGTGCGTGAGCAAGAGTTAAACGTCGAAGATTACTGCAGGTGCACTTTCCTATGAATCTTCCGACCAAACGGTCCGACCGCCCAAGAAGTTCCTCATCAACATTTCTTTTGTTTGCAATTATACTGAATAAGAAAATTCCAGAAAATCAATGTCTGAATCAAATGGATATCTACTTTAAAAAGTGCATACAAAAACATTCCCTTTTACTTAATAACATACAAATTGCAATCGTTCTGTGATTTTCAGTAAACCATATTTCATTTTGAATGGCCAATTTCGGCAAATCGTTTAATAGATAAATTCCTTTGATATATGTATGTATGTATAAAAATTATGAATATATTCAAGTGAAAACTTTTCAAATTATAATTAAACTGACATCCGCAGACAATACACAATTCATTTCAACCAATTCAGCAGAAAATTTCACCACATCAGCCACAGGGCAACAAGGAGACAATCCGACATTTTCAACCAAAAACCATTTATCGAAAACGGAGAATTCCCCGATTCCAATATTCGTGGCACCACACATATTCGCAATCGCACTCTCGGGCCCATACCCTACTTCACCAACGTATCGAAAGCCGAAAATCGAAAATAATAAAAAAAATACGAGCATACCGCTACACTCGTACGAATTCGATTTCTATTGTACGATTGCTGGAGTATCTGTAATGTTGAATTTTTATTTATGGCAAATATCTGCAAACAAATTCCCTTTGCTCGATCAAACGCCAGAGATAGGGTATTAGATATAGGGTACAGTGTATAGGTTGCCGGGATGAAGTATCGAAAACTTCCCGTTGTTGATATGAAAATTGTTTTATTATTATTATTTTTTTTAACACAACCTTCTGATGAATTCCTAACGAAATCGGAAAATAAAAAAAGCTGCTCGTTATCATAAACATTTGCTTGGTCCCTCGTCGCCCCGCGATATACTCGTACCTTGGTATCTTGCGAAAGCATAAATGCAGACAGATACATTTTTTTTATAATCACAAAACACTAGCAACAACAGCAACAAAATCGAGAGAAGCAAAGCAAAAATTGGCAGCACAGGGCGGCAGAATGGTCGACTAAAGCATAACGTCGTCAAATGAATTGGAAAATTATTTGCAATAAAATTTATTACGTTCAAGGCAGAAGATGTAGACCATGACGATAATAATAAAGAGGTGGGTGAGTAGAATGGAGGTCGGTAGGTGGCCGATGTAGCAGCAGAGGAGAGAGAGAGCAAAGCAAAACCATTTCATTCGGGATACCAGGAGATATTTATGAATAAATATTTGAATCAAACGGGAGAAAGAGAAGAAGAAAACGAGGATTGGAAGACAAAATGAGCATGCCAAATATGTGGGAGGCTTCTCGCATTATCTCTCACAAAGAAGAATTTCTAGATTCGTGGCAAGATGCGAATAGTTACCAATATAGGCACCAGTCATTGACTTTGTCAAAGAAAATATTAACATTTTCAAGGATTTTCTTAAAAACAAAAATTATTTCTTTATAGTCATACAAATAACCATTCTCGATGTAAAGGGAATCGAATTTTATGCGATTCAAGGAAAGCAATCCTACTAGGTGCAGACGAATTCTAGTTCGATGAGACGTAAACAGCTTTACATAAACGATGGCTTCGGCTATCTATTCTATTATGGATTTGGATGGATAAGGAACATCAATCTTGAAAATATTGATGCAGGCCGATTTCTATTTCTTTTTTAAGGTAAAATTGGGATGGATTAGCATGAGGATACCGACTGAGCACTGGTGCCTACTATAGAAATTCAAGATAAAGATGAGTCATAGGAAGTTCATGGAATCGGAAACATCCATGCATCACGGAAAAATTAAATTAGTATGATCTCAGAGAGTTACAATCGGCAAAATATATCAACAATGTGGTAACTTTTAGATCCATTGCACTCACATCGTACAGCTGTATCCTTGCAAAATCGTTGTTCCCGCAGACCACTTTGCTATGAATCCTATGATCGACTCAAGAAGTACAAAACAATTGATAATTTACCAAGTTTTCAATATGGGGATTATTGCAATTGCGAGAAGCTATTGGAAGTGGTGCGTGATCTACTGAGGCTCATGGACACGTTCGGATGGCCTGGGGAAACTACAACTTGCGCTAGTCGAAAACTCAGTACAACTAGATTGTACAAAAATAATATCAAGCGCAGTGATAGGAGATTTCACCTAGCTAAATCTGACACTGCAGTAGCATATTGATGTTATATACTCGTACGAAAGATTCCAGCAATCTTAAGCACTAAAAAATTAAGTAATAAACTATTTAGTACTGTAAACATAGCATTTTCTACAAATTTGGTGCACGAAAAAAATCATTGTCACACCATTATGACATACTTCTGACATATTATACTGATATATAATACTTGGAGGATATGGTTTCTGCTAATTGTTCATGGGCAGTTTATAATAGATCTGGTAACTAAGATTACGTTTTTTTTTTATTTATGTTATTTATTGGCTAATCAATATATATTTGGTATCACCAAATTTTATCTTTACCTTTTCCTTTTTATGTGAGGGCGGCTATCCTTGAACGTAATCTCCAGATTCTACGGTACTGGGTTGTCGATTTAGTAATCGGTCTCTCCGTAGTTCATTTGTGATGCTCGATCACCATGCTACTTGAGGCCGGCCTCTACCCTGGGATGTTTGGAATTTATAGTACTTTTCGGAAAATATGATCTTCTGGCTTCCTCATGATGCGATCATAATATCTCGTCTGACCTCTTTCAGCTTTTCCACTACGGCTGCTATTTTGAAGCTACCACTACTACCCATCTCAGGATTCTAATTTCGTTAGTATTTAATATACACTCTGGACACCCATTTTCCACGTAGCTCACAATTCGCGGCCAGTAGCAGCCCAAACAGGCCTACTGCAACCGGGACCAAAATTCATGGTCTGATTACAAGAGACAAACTGCTCAGGGCGCTGCATAGCTTTAAACCATACAAGTCTGCTGGTCCGGACTGTATACTACGTATCGAGCTACAGAGGTCCTCAGATTTTTTATTCTGCCTGCGATAGAAAATATCATGAGGAGCTGTGTAGAACTTATCCACATTCCACTGTCATGGGGAGAAATCAATTCATTCATTCCCCTAGCCGGAAAATGTTCTCATGTTGTCCCAAAGGACCTCAGACCTATATCCTTCTGAAAGCTCTATAATGACTGATTAATATCGATATATGAGCTAAAGTTGATCCAAGACTTCTGTCGACGGCTCAACATGCCTACTGTAAAGGAAAGTCGGTGAAAACGGATCTGCACTCACTGGCTAGCCACATCGAACGATTCCTACAAAATAAAGAGTACACAATAGTTGCTTTCCTGGACATAGAGGGCGTCTTTAACAACGTCAACACATTCGCAATCACGACTGCGCTGTCAACTCAGCAGGTAGACGACTCACTTGCGGAGTTGATCAGTCTTACGCTAAAAAGCAGGATAATCATCTCCAAACTGGGTGAGATTTCTGCTAAAAGATGAGTCAGCAGAGGTACGCCGCAAGGCGGTGTCCCCTCACTCATTCTCTGGAACTTAGTGGTTAACGAACTGCTGATATACCTGAAAGCGGGTGGTAGCAGGGTGATTGCATATGAGGATCGCGTTGCTATTATAACCATCTCAGGTAAGCATCTTAATCCCATTGAAGAACTCCTTCAAGTAAATCTCAATAGTTTAACCCGTTGGGAATAAACCCCCATAAAACTGATCTTGTCCTCTTTTCCAGGAAATACACAATTCCAATTATAAACCTTCCCTCCATAAATGGTACCAGTTTAGTATTGTCCGATACAGCAAAATATAGGGTTTTCCAATAAGGACTTGACAACTTTTTTTTTTAAATAAAGCGCAAACCATTTGAGATATTTCAATAGCTTTATTATCGGCTTGAAGTACAATCAAAACATTTATGAATGGAACTCGACTTCGTTCATATGGCCACCGCGGGCACGTTTGCAGCGGTCGATTCGTTGGACCCAATTTTCAACGACTCGGCCACACTTTTCGGCCGAAACGGCCGCTATTTCGCGTTCAATGTTGGCTCTGAGCTCTTCCAACGTCGTCGGCGTGTTGGCATAAACCAATGACTTAACGTAGCCCCACAGAAAATTGGCAAGCGGCGTTAAATCACACGAACGAGGCGGCCAATCGACTGACCCATTTCTTGTGATAACACGCTCACCATACTTACTTTTCAATAAATCGATTGTAGCGTGTGCTGTGTGGCATTCACAGTAACGTGACGATTGTTATCGTCGACGAAAAAATATGGCCCAATAACTCCGCCGGCATGCAAACCGCACCAAACAGTTATTTTTTGTGGATGAAATGGTGACTCATGAAGCATATGTGGATTTCTACCCGACCAATAACGCATATATTGACGAACCCATTGAGCCAAAAATGAGCATCGTCACTAAAGATGATTTTGCGATGAAATTCATCATCTTGGCGCATCTTCTCCAGAACACAATCGGGGAACTTAATACCCCATAATGTGGTCTGAGCGATACCCAATTCTTGAGAACGCCGTGGAATTGACTGATTTGGATCGTTTGCTACGGACGCCTGAACGGCAGCGATATTTTCGACACTTCGACCAACCCGTTGCCTCACTGACACGACAACATCACACAACGAATATGTAGACTCAAATTGTTGTGCTAAACTTGTTATTGCCTGTCTACTAGGGCGAGAATTACGGCCGAATATTGGAGTTAACGCTCTTAAAGTTGCAGTCACCGACTCCGAATTTCGGTAGAAAATTTTTATAATTTGGAGACGTTGCTTGTTCGTGTACTTTACCATGATGAAAATGTTGAGTTTACTGAATAAATTGGCAGTGACAGTTTTATGATTAGTGAAAGAGTGCGTTCACAAACTAAATTCAAAGTTGTCAAGTCCCAAACTGGAAACCTAACATTCAAGAAAGAGTCAATAAAGATACAATAGCTTTATTCTCTTGCAAAAAAGTCATTGGGAATAAATGGGGCTTTCAACCTCGCATAACCCACTGGCTATACATTTCGGTCATAAGACCGCTACTTACTTACGTGGTGATCGTGTAGTGGAGGGCATTAGAAAATGCAGTCAACTGTATTAAATTCTGTTGTATTCAGGGTCCAAAGAACAGCATGTCTATGCATAATCGGAGCATTGCGGTCTACCCCCTCTGCGGCATTAGACATTCTGTTTCATTTGACACCCCTCGATATCTTCAGCAAGGAAGTAGGCATCTACTCGCCTTAAAGCGACTATTCATTAGGCCACGCCAACAATCTTAATACAAACATTAGGAATCCTCACAGAAAACTTCGATTACACCATACCTGGACTTTGGTTTGACAAAAAATTCCATGTAAGCTTCCCCTGTAGAGGGCAAGTCAATCCATCTCTACACAGATGGATGCAAAACCGATAGCGGAGTTGGTGGCTGTGTTTTCTCAGATAAGCTAAATCTGAGCCTCCTTTCCGTCTTCCAAATTACTGTAGTGTGTTCTGTGGCTGAAGAAAAATGTTATATCTGCAAAGGATATCCGCTTCTTTTCGGATAGTCAGGCCGCTTTCAAGTCCCTGGACTCAGTCTCATTAAATTCTAAAACCACCCTTGAATGCCGATCACCTCTCATGGAGATGGCAGAGCAGTTCAACATTCACATTTTTTGGGTGCCGGGCTACAAAGACATTCCAAGGAACGGCAAAGCCGATGAACTCGCCAAAATTGAAACCACTCTACCTATTCTACCGAAAAAGGGTAGTATAGGTATACCAATCGCTACGTGTAAACTAACATTAGAGCTGGATACCAATAAAGGAACAGACCTTAGGTGGACTGTTGGACCAACATGTCTAGCGACCAAACAGATCTGGCCAAAGTTGGATCCGAATCGCTCTAAGTGTCTGATCCTTCTAAATAGGAAACATCTCAGCGCCGTAATAGGTGTCATCACTGGACACTGCCTCATAGGCAAGCACGCAAGAAGGCCTGGCGCTTTTACAAATGATTGCTGTAGAAGCTGCATGGACGAGGAAGAGAAGGAGACAATCTTCCACCTACTCTGTACATGGCCAGCTCTCTCCCAGAGAAGAAAACTTCATATGGGAGCTTTCTTCTACAACGACCTAAACTATCTAAAAAATATAGACGTAAACAGTCTCCTACGCTTCATCATAAGCTCAAACTGATTCCATTAGTAAGAGGATCATAGATCCACGTGCCATTACAATGGGCCAATATGCCTAAGTGGGTTGGTAATTCCAACAGCCACTCTTACCTACCTCCCTAATATACACTCTGAGCCGTACAACAAAGCTGGTGTTATTGCTGCTTTGCACACTTTGCCTTTTGCTTCAACTGGTATTTTTGGATCGCACTTATCACCAGACAGGAAGAGTCATTTCATCCGGGCGGTATTGTTGTAATTCTGTGAGTCACATCCGCATCTACAGTTGATTATGAATGAAGCCCAGAATCGAGGTATTTAAATTATGTAACTTTATTCACAGGAGATTCTTGGATGTGAATGCATTCATCTGCCTACAATATATATATATATATATGAATTTTCTTGGTCAAGTAGTCCATCACTAGATTAAAGAGAGCTGGCTTTAGGGCAGAACCCTGGTGGACACCTACCCTAACCTCGAAAGCTTCGCTGAGCCCAGTCGGGCTTTTGGTCTTTGAGTTGATATTAGTATACATATCCTTGATGATATCAATGTAGGCTTCTGGTATGTTTTTGTCCCTTGCGGCTTGCCAGACAAGCCTACTGGGTACCCGATCGCATAACTTTTCCAGATCGATAAACAAAAGGTGAAGGTTTTGAACGATATTTTTCCTGTCCTGCCTTTTATTTATAATCCCTCTCCTATATTTTTAACGTGAGGGAAGTAAGTTTCATAGCACTGTAGTATCCACAATCACCTACAATACCCTTGTTTTTATAAAAAGGAACGAGAATACTTGCCGTAGACGCACCTTGAATTTTGTCCCCTTATATAAATTTATTATATTATAGATAATTGGTAAGCCATTTATAGCCAATGTCGCCCATGAGCTTCAACAGGTATTCCATCTGTTCCAACAGCTTTGTTTTTCTGCATTTTCAGTACAGCTGCCTTCACCTCATCGTCTGATATTTTTTGTAGTGGGCCCAATATTGGAACCAGGCTCTTCAGTTGCTAGTCTTATTTTACAAGATAATTTTTTTTGCGGATGTTTAACCTTGTCAAGATGTATGTCGCTTGGGGAGACGCCCTAGAATTATTTCGTGCGTTTTTTCCATTTGTTTTTCTCACTATTATTGTTTCGTTTTCATCGCTTATGGGGGATGTCCTAGCATTTGATTTCCTTTTCGTTTTTCGAAAAATTTTACTTTATATGTATATTGTAATTTGGCATCACCAACACATTAATTTTTATCTTTTTCGTAATGTAAACGTTAAGGAAAGAAGAAGAATGTATGATAACTTGCAACAATAAAATTTTATTGATTTTTTAAGCACATTTGAAACTACACGTATTTTATTGTAAATCAGTTTACCTCTGATTTGCAATTGCGTATACATAGGCAAACTGCAGGAACCTACAGACCTGATAACATGTTGAATGGCCGTATCAAAATGCTTGTAAAAAAAGCTTTGTTCTGTGAAACTATAAATTTTCTTATCCAAAAAAATCCCTTTTAAAGCCATTGGCTTCTTCGGAGTATATTTCTGGAGCAAGTCACACCAAATCAAAGCTCGATTAACGTTAATGAAAACTGGGTGGATGATTAGGTTAGGTTAGGAAAGAGCTATCCTCACAATGAGCAATCCTTCATTGAGCAAAAGTTATTTAGACTTCGGAGGTGGTAATTGCTTAGGGATTGTTATCTAATGCAAGTTAAGGAAGGACAAATCCCTCTATGGTTTTACATAAACTACTGTCTGTGAAGACTTAATTTCACGGGGTGCCCATACATCCATGTGAACAAGGATACGCCTTCCCATCGTCTGCTGCCTTTGCAAGATACCAAATCGTAACTGCGTTTGAGGCACAAGTTCCACCCTTGGTATGAGTCGAGGCCGATCTAAAACCTCTTACTGATCTTAGGGTCACAGCACCCAAGCACTGGAGGACCCTTACTGGGATTTAAGGTTTAAGCTACAGCCAGTATGACGCTCCCACAAGGTGGCCTACAACCCAGGCCCGGACCGAGATCCTGACTCCAATGGTACAATGATTTAAGCCCTGGTATTTAATACCTGTAGTCCTGCCTTCAACACGACCTATGACCGGCAGCTTGTAACTTTGTAAGCTTGTCGAAGCAACCTCCAGAAGCGCAATAAGTCGAGTAATTTGTTCTGCCCCCGCTTTTTATTAGACAATGTCATTGATGGAAGAAGCTTTGATAAATGGGGCGGGAACCCGCTGGGCAAGGCAATTGCTACGGAAGTGCCCGCCCTTTATGTCTTTGCCTCTACAGCTCCCGGATAAGAGTTTGAGAGCAATACTCAATCGCTGTGCGATTGAGACGCAGTGTCTCCTGATAAAGATTGCAAGTTTGGAGATATATCGATGACTGACGTTAACAAAATTGTTTGGCTTACGTCATTAGTAGTTTGATCTTGTAAAGCTGTCTACTACATATATGTTCCTAGAGATCTGAGTCTGCCTAATTAATCAGCAATGCAGTTTCCAGGACGTCAAAATATCCCTGAATACAAGAGAGTATGATCTTCATTTTGAAAGATGGCACTATATGTCTGTAGACATAAGAATTTATATATGGAAAGATCTTCAGAGAATAGGCCTGTGTGAATACCTTCGCCTATCAAGATGAAAATTGGCATACTTAGGAAGACTTCGCGTTGTCTCTATTCACTCTTTTCTAGAATTAAAGGATTTAAGTCAACATTGAAGTCACTTTAAAATTGGACGAGGCCGCGATGATATAAATCCTACATGATGAAATATCCTAAATTGCTGAATATCTTGCATCTTCATGCTGATAAAGTTTATAGCTAGCAAATGAGAAAAATTTGGGGAGCTACCATTGTTGAGGTTCTTAACGCTCATGTAACGCGTTGAGATTTTCTTAAAGGAATGTTCGCCTTTCCAGTACAGGTCCCCAAACGGATATACCAGAAGTGAGATCTGGTCCCGTGACCGTGGTTTCTTTCTTGTAAAACAGTGACCAAATTTTGTATTTATGACTCTACTGTAGAAAGGAGTATATCAAACTGCAGACAAAGCCATTTGTGTCCAGGTTTGGAAGAGAGTTGATAATTTGATGAAACTGGATTTCAGTTTTGGTAATAACAATATCAAAAGTCTTCTCTGATTGAGACTGCACTGGATGTGGATATCGGGGATTTTCTCGAAGATTTTTTCCAGGAAGAATGATAGATTGATGGGTCTGAGATCCTTTGGGAGAATATTGCATGTTTTTCCTGCATTCAATTTAAAGACTACTGTTACCACAATCCAGGTACTGGGTATTACACGGAAAGCAAATCAGGCTTAAAAAGACTCCTCCGACATCTGCAAATCCATTCTGTTGCATAGGGAAGACAACATCGACATCTTGCAAGGTTCGAAACAGCAAACCGCCTATTAGAGCTCATTATTATCATTATTATATACCTTTGCTGAAGCACAACCGAGGAAATTAACATTCGTAAGCAGACCCAGGAATTCTTTCTAGAATTGCGGATCACTCTTCGTCCCTCTGCTTTACAATCATAGTTGTGGTATATGCAGAAGTATCATCAGTTGACTATAAGATCACTCTAGGCGAATGTGTTAAATAATGAATGGCATGAATTTGGTCATGGTTCTAAGTACTTAGGTAAGATGTTATTAAACCCCTACTGGTATATGTGTTTTACTTATATAACTATACAGGGTTTTCTGTGGTCCTTAGAGAAACAGATTTTTAAGAACTGAATTTACTATATGACTTGTTAAAAATTGAAATTATTACGCTATCACGTTAACAATTGAATACGGTTGTGAATGCAACATATCGGCATTATAAACAATTCTACTGCTGCTTAAGGTAGCAACTAAAAATAACTCATACCAATCGCTTTTCTACGGATTCAGAGGGTGGCTGAGTGAAAAGTCACTGATTGAATGTTAGCACAGAAATTCACTATGAAAGTTATTCGTTGCTTCAGAATACATTACTTAGGCTGCAATACTTTTCAAGCTGAGATCGCATATATTGTCCAGGCGGTTTAATTACTTTTGTTCTCCGATAGCCATAGCGGCTCTGGACCTCGTAGTAATAAGATCAGAATACGAGAACTGTCACATTATAATGAGTACCAATTTTAATTATTTTGACGTAATAATTGATAAAGCCACCACCATATGATTACCCAATACACTATGACTTAAATAAGTCCCCTTAATGTAGCTTGTTCTTTACGAAGTACAACCAAGATGACTAGCAAGATATCTAGGAAAACCGGGACTTTCAGTGACCGACTTCAAACCAGAGGATAGATTCAATATAACACAAAACCTCGCTTCAAATGGTTGCAGCAAGTTCAGTGGTTTAAGCTCGGGTTCGTCCCGAAGTGTAGACGAAATAAGTAAATAAGTGACAGAAACCTTTTGGGGCCAGTTCCTAGTCTCTTTATTGTTCAGATTGTTCAAGCTACGCGACCATTTTATTTGATGTTTTAGCTTTGGATAGTGTTTGACTTTGCCGAAAGTATAACCGGGAAAATGAAACCAGGGCTTACCATCACGTCACCATCTGATAACAAGAATACCTGCTTGATCAAGGAAAAGAATGTTGAAAGATGGGGAATAGTGGTTTTGCTAGGATTTTGTTGTTGGTATTTATTGCATTAAAGCCCATCGAGCAAGTAACATATACAGAAACCCTGATCTCTTTTTACGTATATATGTGAACGCGATAGCAACTTTTAAGCTGAGGAACCTGTTCTTTTTTGTGTTCTTCCAGAATAGAAGACGCATAAGACAAGTAAAGTGTTTGCTCTGCAAAAGGTTTCCATATACGTTAGTCAGGACTGGAGGTAAAGATATTTCAGTTGACTTCACATAGGAAATTAAGATGAATCTTAAAATGGTACATGAAACCAATCGGTGAAAGCTCGTCTTTAGTTTAGGAAACGATAGGGGTTATACGACAACCACCAACACGTTGTAGAAGAGTGTGAGGATTGATGCACCAAATCCTAATTAAATCAATGTTTGGAAGTGCTCAATCTGTTTACCCTTTGACCCTGATTAAAGCTTAAACCTGTCGACAGAGTACGGGTATAAGACTATATAAGCTCATTCAAATATAGTACAAGCTGAGTGCATCATTTACAATCCATTTGCTAAATTCACTGTTGAAAATTACGTTAACCCGTAAGCTGTTTCTAGTTAGAATGACTATCACGACCCCTAAGGATATCACATAAAGATATCATTCACCACCATCGATACGAGTTTCAATTGCCTGTTGGGCAATATAATTTACACGATATCATCCAAATTCAATTTCCCTTTCGTACTGCCCATGAATGCCTTAAGCAGATGCCACCAGAAACCGCATTCCATCCAACCAATTTTCACGACTCGAATATCGATTAATGAACATTGGACTAAAATGAAATTTGTCGCGATTGCGTTTTGTTATTGTTTTGCTTACCAGAAATTCGGTTAGACTGATTGATTTGTACTCAATTGTTGTCCTACTTTAAGGCTTCCATCACCGTTACGATGCAAAAATAGCCTTAAGTGGAAAATAATATGCTTCTTGTTCCTTCGAAAGGTGTTCTGTCCGAAAAATTGAAGGTTTTACCTAAAAACTACTACAACGGAACAGATCACTTAAATCATCCAATGAGGTTATTTAAAGGTAATCAATTACAATTTGATTTCTCTGTCAAACTCTTTACTCATATACATGTATAATAGATGAAGTTGATATATTTCAATCAAAGTCACATCAAACAGATTCGTGAGACTTTAGATTTCCCATGAACGATACGTCCAACACCATTTGATGGTGAAAAAAGAAATTCAATTACCTGACACAACTTTAAGATATCCTCACGAGTTCATCCATTTCAGTCGTTCCACTTCTTAAATTTTATAACTAAACCAGGGATGGAGGAATACCGAAGGAGTGAGAGGTGGAAATGTCATAGACTTCCAGTAATGCCATTACCGAAATCAGATACAGATGGCAGCGTTTCCGATTCGACATCTAGGGTGCTGTCGGCTATTAGTGGATTTTTTCTTTTTCCTTTTTATCTTCTAAGCAACGGCGACGGACTATTCGGATAGGTACTGCGTGTCGTATCGTAATCTTCTGAGAGAATTCCTTGCTTGGGAAATCCTTCAGAAATTATCTGTTCGCCCTTATCTAGGAGTTTTCATTTGACTAACTTTTCCGGGGTAAGTTTTGCGATGTAACGCCTTCACATGCGGTACCAAGTAACTTTAGCTTTACATCATAGGATTGCCGAAATGAATCCTAAAATGAAGAATATGTATATCTGTCTATGTGTATGTATATATTTTTGCATACTTTCCTCCCCAACCCTCATCTAATGGGCCTTGTTTAATTAATTATTTCTTTGTATTTGTTCATGAACATCACAAGGCTGGTGGCATTAAACCGCTCTATGGAACAAGCAGTTGTTATATAGTGTGCTTATGCCTGTGCCAAAGATTTGTGCGAAGTAAACAGAGTCGAAATCTAGTCGAATACTTGTATCCATGCCAAACACTGGAGATGCAATTAGAGAGATAGTGGTAGGGATGTATGTATGTATCGGTTTGTACCGGTGTGTGGCTTGAAAATCACTCAAGTGTTTGCTGTACAAACATAATAACTATTCATTGTTACTACTATCGTCATCATTATCATCGTTATCATCATCAGGCATCAGCATCACCATAATCGTTAGCATTGAGCAAGCAAATAGCTTTGGCTAGCGATTTATAGATACGTAGTCGTACCAACACTAAACTAGTTCGACTGACAGGATGGATGTTCCCTAATGATTAAGTGGAAAAGTTTACACATTGCTGGATTGCAGCGAAAGCAGGAGAGAGACTTCACGATGATGGTGATGGTGGTTCGTTCAGTCGGAGGAACGATTAACGCACTATGAATGGCCACTAAGAGCAAAGTCGTTGATTTTAAGCTCCAGTCTTTCGGTTTGAGTTGTCGGGAAATAGATTCAGGACATTAACTTCCTGCAGTACCAACTGCAAAATTCAATGGAACAGTTGTATGCATTTGTAATTTGGTCGAACCATTAGGTATGCCAAAATGTAATAGGTTCGGTTTTCATACAAAACTCATGGGAAATCCATGACATAAGTAGCTTAAATGCAACACGGTACTGAGGAAACATCGTTAGTAGATTTAAATTTCTGAGGAATCACGTATGTAATTTTGTAGTGTATTCAAATCCCTTCAACAGAGTCAAAGAGGTGTGAAGGATTTCTATCGACACTGTGGTTAGGGAAGATATTTGCTGTAAACCATGTGAAAGGCTATTTGGTAGGGTTTTTGATTTATGACCAATTATATTTCCCCCATTACAGTTTCTTTCCTATTGGATAGTAATTTGCTGTTCTTGAACAATCCAAAACTTACTTACACCTGATATACTTATGTATGTACATAGATCAAAGTAAAGTCCCGAGACTTGAACAGTGTTTGCTGGTACAATATATGTAGTCGACCACCTTATCCCGAAAAGTCCCGAACTTGTTGCTCGCATTCCTTAAGGCATATGTTCTAAAATCCTAAATAGCTTTCTAGTCATCGAACTTAAGGGCTTAACTTCGAAGACATTTTTACACACTGCTGTACAATCGGCTGTAAGATTTGGTACAGCTAATAGGATTTGTTGTTGTACTTTCTCCTCTATTCGGTCTTCTTGAAAAGTGTTTTTCTCTCGTAACGGCCCATTATCCATTCTTTGCTGTTCCATCGTACCGTACATAGTTCCATATAAGAGGCCAATTAACTCTCGTTTTTCGGATAAAAATTTCAAACTTCTGCGAAGTTTTGGAAATATGTGGAAGAGAAAGACCTTGCGCATTTGTACCGAAAGCCGATATAACTTTAGGCTGTTTTAACTTTTGATTTTATAATCACAAATGAGCAAGAACCGAAGGTTGCTGTGAATTTTGACTGACTCATAATTATGACTGACTCATAAGTCACAGCGGAGTCCTGATGTACTCTGTGGCTCTGTGGCTCGGAATTAAATTACCAGCATGTAAGAACCTCACCTTTGAAGAGCATCTTAATGTGCTGGGGTTAAAAGATACCTTAAAATAGAAGAAATAGATAAAATGTGGTGGAAACTGTCAGAAACCAGAAAGCTCTTAAATAGTCATTTAAGACTTATTTGACATAAATATCAAAGGAAAAAGAATGTAAGATTTCGATGTGAGTTTCCCATAGGGACTTTTGGTAAAAGCATCAAAATGCTCTGTTGAACTACTTGATCGGAATTTAGCCAAGCTCTGAACACTAAAAAAGTCTGAAGGCATACATTTTATGTTAAGTGTTAGACAAAAACTCGCTTGTTCTCGAAACTTACTTTCCAAGTAATTAGATGCAGACCAGTTCACAGCCAGGTCCTATCACAGGAACTGGAAACGAAGTATGTAAAGCGTAGCTGGTTCTGGCATTGGATAAGATGACAAATAACGCAATTAAATAAAAATAAAACTTGATGCTTTTAAATCACCTGGCAGCAATGGTATATTTGCTGTTGTGCTGTTAAAAGCTAAATCTTATATCAATTTTAATGGCTGCCCTGTCGCTACTGATGATCAGTGAGAGCAGCTTTTGTACCGATGCCCGTTAAGAGCTTCAGACCTATCAGTCTGGCTACTTTATTGATAAAGCGATGGACATCTGTGAAGATTTTATGTAGCTACAGATTCCGAAAACAATTCCTTGAGCATCTTTTTCTCTAGCTTATGTTTTCGATCTAATGCATTGTCAGGTACTGAAGATCTAGCTAGCTTCATAACCTCTTCAAAGTCTCTGCAATTTCGACTAAAGATTTAGAACCGTTTCGTGTTGTTTTCATCCTAGAGGTGTCATTATGTCGAACGTTTTCCGAGTTGGTTACACTAATTGGAAGCCGCTTTCCCTTTATGTTTACCAATTTTTTTTTTTGATGAATTGAAATTGGACGGTTTGAAATTGATGTAATTTCAACGCTACTTGCCAACAGCGCCGACTTATTGAAGACGAAGTTCGGTAATAGTCTAATCACCAGACATGGCCCTTTTAATTCACCGTTCCCTTTAAGCGATTTAACACCTTTAGATTATTTTCTTTGGCCAACTTAAGACGACTTGGAGGCGACCATTCGACGTGAAGTTGCTGGAATATCGGCGAAATAATGCGACAAACCTATAGCAGGAATAACAGAAAAATTGTTTCATTGCCCGATCTGTTATGCGGTAAGTAGGTCTTAGGAGATGACAAACAAATTTATCTTCGAATCTTTTATGCTAAAAAAAGAAGATTTGAGATCCTCAGAGCTTTAAAACATTTACTGAAATCCTGGAGAGCATAGGTTACAGAAGGTTAAATGTGTTCTTTAGTACATACATACTTGTTCGGATAATGATGTTCAAATAATTAAACCATATCTGAAAGTTGCTTACCTGCAAAGAAAGAGAAAAACATTAATTTATATATGCTATACTAATGAACAATGCAATAATTAAAATATTCCCATGTTAGAAAATTGCTGTATTAGCATTCTCATCTCAAGAATAAAGATTCAAACTCAAGATGTCTGGTTGCCGATGTTTATACACACCACTGATAACACTGTTCAAAAAAATCAACGTTTCTCTGTGACATGCATAGAACATAGTGTTTCTTAAGGAAAAATTATACTAGAAAACAAATAATGACCTCAGATTTTCTCTATCATCCATAGATTTTTTGCTGTAAAGCATTGTGATTTATATTGAATCTATATCTATATCAATATATTTGTCATTTACGGCGATATTTTGTCCCTGTGGCATCTCGGAGTAATGTCCAGCAGTAATCAGCAAGCACACTAGGACTCCATTTGCCTTGGTATCGCTTTTCCATTATTGCGACGCCCTGGTGGAATTTTCTCCATGTTACTCGCTTTCTGCACCCAAATTCTCCGGAAAGAAATCGAGATGAGCATCCAGAAAGTGAAGTTTTAGTCACATGTTACACCCCATTTCCTTGCAAGCACTAACCAATTCAGTTACAAGATCTCCGTAATTTTCGGCTTTCACATTTCCAAGAAAATCTGTCACAACAGTTTTAAAAGCTCAGTTAACATGTTGTCAAATTCACTATTTTTCAAAAGCTTCCGTATTTGTGGTCCAACAAATATGCCCTCTTTAATTTTTGCCTCACTAACTTTCGGAAATTTCTCTTTTAGATAAAAAAAACTCTCTACCAGTCCGATCTAGAGCTTTAACGAAAATTTTCATTAAGCCCAATTTGATATGGAGCAGTGGTGGAAATGCATGTTTAGGATCAACCAGGGGTTCATGTAAAATTTTTTACATCCGGAGTTAGTACTCGACGTAGTGGCCATTCTTTCTGTATATAATTCGTGTGTGACTGCCCCATTCACACAGAGAACAGCAGTGCTTCGTATACCCAAGTTACAGTCCAACAAGAAGCTCTATAACTTTTAAATCTCCACAGAATGACCAGTCTTTATACTGAATGTGAATGAGATGTCGCATATTCTCGTATGATTCCTTCATATGAATAACGTGAGCTATAGGTACAGATGGGTATTTAATGCCGATGTGAAGTTTTTTTTTATAATTTACGCGCGCCTAAGGGGTTAGATGCCCTTTTACTGTTGCCTGGGCGCGGGCGGAAAGATAGAAGGAGGAGAGATGAAAATTGTTTTTTTAGTGGTTTGAAACTCAGGTGTATTTGTTTCGATATTCACTCTCCAGGGGTGGGATAGTCCGAATAGGACGGAGAGTTTTTTCTTCACTCAGAGTGATTCGAAGGTTATAATTCACACTAATTGTTTGTGCTTGAAATTCTACAACATCCAAATCTGCGTGTCAGTATTATCCCTCTTTGTCTGAGTTCCAATTACACAAATGAGAAACTTGAAAAACTTTTCATGGGTAGGATTCGAACCTTGACCCTTGAGAAGCGATTGCTAGTACCACTACACCACGGCCACCCCTAAGTAGAAGTAGAATTGTTTTTAAGCTAAGTTTACTGGAATCAATAAATAGGCGCTAATTTCTTGGTTTATGTTTCTGACCTATCGCATCAAATAAGTTGGCAACAGTCATGCAGTATACCAAAGTCCCTTCTCAAGCATTGTTTCGCTTGTGCAAGTTCTTTTATAGGTTTTCGGAAGTCTCTTATATGTACGTCACCTTCGAGGAGATTCCATTCCTTTAATCTGAATGCCAGGAGTTCTGACCAAATCATTCAGTTCAGCGTTTGAAATTAAATGCGGCTTTGTTGGACATTCTGGTGTTTGAAAGTCTGGATCATTGTCGATTTCCTGTTTGTATTGAATCAGGGGAACAGTCAGGTTCTTCATCCAAACTCCACGATTCTGGTGGTTTTGGAATAGGATATTCTTCACTATGTTCGACAGGCCGTAGTGCTGATGGTAAAATGGGATACTGTACAGTATGCTTGGACTTCGGGCCAATGCCCTGTACGTTAGTGAGAAAAAAGTAACAGTCTGCGGCATGGCCTTTCTTTCTTTAATTCCCCACACACATAACTAAAATTGTTGACATTATTCACACAATTCCTAGGCATTGTACTTACTTGTTAATGCACTGTTATAAACAAACATGAAGATGTAGAACAGAAACACAGATTTTGAATACAATGAGAATTACTAACAACGAATCGTTAGTTGCGACTTAACTGTCAAAAATATGCGACTCTTGCAGCAAGCATCGCAATCAATTTCGAAAATCTGGAAAAGTCTCGTATCTCGCAATGCGTGACAGCTAAATTGTTGTTGTTTTGATTTTGAGCTTGTTATTTGTGAGTGGTGTTTCGGCGTATCATTGTAAACAGATGTCCGAATGCGAGAGCTCATACTTGTGAGAGATCATACTTTCGCTTTTAAACTTTCCATTGTCTATGCACTTTTAATTTTTTGCACATTTTCGAGGTTTAGCTACGAATTATACTTGTTATTAATACTTTTTTTCATTGTCCTGTATTCAAAAATTGCTTCAATGAAACATTTACGAAAAACACATTTTAACCAGATTTTACTGCAATATATTTCGATAAATTGTAATGAAGATAAAGGAATTTTAAATTCATGAAAGTTAAATAACATGACTTTCTCTACGTTAAAATTTAACTCCATACTAACTTTACTAAACAATTATGGATGATAAGCAATTTCCGTTTTCATATTACAATAGTTTTTCGGGTGCCGAAATACATCTGAAACACCCAAAAATCTTCATGTCACAAAATGTGTTGAACAGTGTAATCAGAAACCGATTTTCCTTCATCAATTTCGATTAGCGTTTCTTTCCAGATTGTTAGTGGATTATACCTAAGTCCAAACCCCTTATCAAAATTAAACTTGAGATGCAGGATATACTCGTACATATATAAATCAATGCTCGGCGTCTTAAGCATATACATACATATATAAAACTTATGCCTATATTTACTTTAAAGCGATCAGAACTTACATTTTCATGTGTCCAGCTTAACAAAACTAAGCGTTGCATACCCAGAGTACCTCTTGTTAAGAACGTGATAAATTCATTGAACCGTTTCAACAGATTTATCAAGGAATTATACATATGTCTGCAGAGCACTCCGACAATGCCACAAACACCGGAACTCATTATGAAATATTTCAATTACAGGCACCTTGGGTACGCAAAACCTCAAAACGGTCATTTTCATACATTCGAAATTGTTGCAAGAACTTCTCGACAATGTCATCCATTTACCAATTGTCGGTTTCAGATGCAACATATGCAGTGAACCCATGAGACTCTCTATGTATATATGTATAATATGTCTTTCTGTAGGCATAGACATATTATACATACATACATACATGTTCAAGCATTGAAATCTCTATTGGTTTGAGATTGACCACAGATTACAAATCCATTGTTGGAACAGAGTAATGAAATGTGTTAATGACAATAGAACAGGTGACATGTCTTACAGCAAAATTAGGAGACAGCAATTACTGGTTGAATCAGCCCTTAGTTAGGTAAAGATCTGTCCTCTACATAGAAGACATGGATACATATACGAGTATTATAGTAGTGCAAGAAGAGTACTGGCACTTCCGAGCATATTCTTCATCATAGTCTTTTGGCGACAAAGTTGAAAAAAGAACATTTTAAAGCAAAACGTTTACCCAGGGCTATGTCGAAAAAGGATTGCTCTTCTCCTTGGATATTCATTGGAATAACAACAAAACTGCTAAGAATCCAATTAAGAAAAATGCCGTAAGAAATGTCTTATAGGATGAGATTTTCTTATCTTTTTGTTTTGAGTTCTTACTAAATAATATTTAAACTTTAAACAAAGTGTATGAGGATAGTGTATGAGGATAGCTAATTATAGTGTGTATTCTGTATCGTTAATTTTGAACAGAACAATTGAATGCAAATATTGGACTGCGAATATTTTCATTGTGTTGAAGTGGCCATTTTTGGATAATCATCATGGCAGAATTGTACAATTTACTAAAAAAACTAACAGCCCTCAAACTTATATTTATTACATAGAATGAGTTATTTTAATGTCTTTCAGGCCAAGGACATCATTAGATAGACAACCTAGCTTACCAAACTCCACCACAATGTAGTCCCTGTTCCAATCCGGAATTCAATTTCATGTAGTTAAAATTCCATCTCCGTAGGCAAATTATTCACTTTATTTACAGAAGCCCCAAACTGGACAGCAATTCGACTTTTAACGAGTTTGATGCGCTGTCTGACTTCATTCAAAGAATTGTATCCTATATCCTCATACTGAAATCGTTATTAAGGGTGATTTCAATATACACAATTCTGTGTGGATTCGACATTCTGGA
This sequence comes from Volucella bombylans, assembly GCA_949129095.1. Taxonomy (NCBI): domain Eukaryota; kingdom Metazoa; phylum Arthropoda; class Insecta; order Diptera; family Syrphidae; genus Volucella; species Volucella bombylans. The sequence goes on from OX422144.1 coordinate 97,598,575, forward strand.
CAGACAACACCCGAAGGACGGTGTGTTGAGATCTTCGCTGCGGGAAAAAACTTAACGCAGCTTGTAAATGATCCCACGCGAATACCAGACGTTGATAGTCATACCGACAACACCCTGGACTTGTATTTAACTTCTCACCCTGATAAGTACACCGTTGATGTGCTCTCCCCTCTAGGCTCGTCGGACCATTGTGTCATATCAGCTAATTTCTCGTACAACGACCACACAATTAGAGGAAAAATTCCTAAAAGAACCGTATGGCAATACGAGAACGCCAACTGAAGCGGTCTTACCAGCTTCTTAAGGAATTTTAACAGGTCGTTATGTTTCCTTGATAACGACGTGGATTCCGCTGCTGATATGGTCACGGACACAATTCGTTTAGGAATGAGACAAGAAAAGAAAAGGCATGGTACGACTCAAGCTGCAAAGAGGCTGTCAGGGTTAGAGAAATGTTTTTCGGTCTTTCAAGACCAATCCGACAGATGAAAACCGAAAAAAGTTACGAGCCAGGAATGACTGCAAGGTCTTTCTTAAGCGTGTACGATTCCAATACGACCAAAAACTAAACCAAAAAATACTTCAATGTCCCAAAGGTAGTAAAAATTGTTGGTCGTTGGTAAAAAATAGTAGAAATTCTGCCTCATCCTCCATCCCAACGCTCATTTACAATGATATTCCAGCTGTCAGCTCATTGGACAAGGCCAATCTGCTTGCTGCACACTTTACGGCCAGCTCAACTCTCCCAGATTGTGCTTTGTCTCCGGATACTCTTGAGTGCGTCAAATCTTCAATGAGACGAATCCACTTTCACACTCGTGTAGTAGCAAGAGTACTTAAAGATCTTAACATACATAAATCCGCTGATCCAGATGGCATATCTCCCCTTCTTCTGAAGAGGTGTTCTTCCTTGCTGGCAAAACCATTGCGTAAGCATTTTCATCAATCCTACCCTTTAGGACTCTCTCCGAGAAGATGGAAAACAGGATTTGTCCAGCCCGTCCCTAAAAAAGGCAAATCTTCTCTCTCCTCCTACAGACCCATTGCACTTACGTCCCTTCTTTCCAAGGTCATGGAAACGCTGATAAATTGTCAGCTCATGAAATGAAAACTTCTCAATGACCGGCAATACGATTTTCGTAGCAACAGGTCCACTGGTGATTTGATGGCATGTCTCATTGAAAAGTGTAACCGAAATGTCCATCAATCTGGCGAAAGCAAGATAGTTGCACTTGATATTTCTAAGACGTTTGACAGAGTTTGGAATCCGACTCTTTTATCGAAAATGCGTGCTTCTGGCATCGATGATTCTCTTCTTCAATGGATTAGAAATTACCTTTCATTTATCCGCCCGAAATTGGAGTACAATGCCCACATTTGGTCGGGTGCTCCCAAAACATCTCTGCACCTGCTAGATAGGATTCAAACCCGTGCGATAAAACTCATAGGTGATACTAATATCACTCAAACAATGGACACCCTCGAACACCGACGTAATGCCTTGTGTCTCACTCTGTTTTATCGCTATTTCCACCACCATTGCTCCATAGAAATGGCCAGCAGTATTCCGAGCTGTGTTGGAAAGAATGAAAGCACATTTGTGAATAACAAATAACATTGAGGGACAGATTTCCGGACTGCTATTCAATATCATCCAAATGCTGAAGTTAATGAGATAAGTTTCCGTTCAATCGCTGTGTTAAAATTGTGAAACTTCAAAGATCTGACGGATGTCAGCTAGATTAACTTTTGAACAGTTTGATAATGGACATCATTGCTATATGTTGAGGACTTTGGTATTAGTCTGTTATGAAATACGAGTAGCAGGGAAAATATTAGCAAGTATAGGGTGACCAGATAGCAATGACAGTTTTTGCAATTGTTATGTTTCAGCAGCTGCCAAAATATTCAGTAAGCTTTGCCATTTCATCAGGCATCGTTTTACGCTTGCTGATATTGCGGAAATTACTTAAAAATACTATCGAAATTCCGGCTCAGCTGTTAGACGCAACGTGAGTTTCGTCATCATCATGGTAATTGATGCACCGTGGAAAAGTTTGATCGTGGGTACACTCTAAAGCCACCAACCAGATAGAGAATGGTGCGAAATGAAGAAACCATAGTCATGGTAGCAGCCAGTTTCAAAGAAGACTCAAAAATGTCGATTCGGCGCCTATCAGCTGAATTGGGCATCGCCAGAGAGTCAACCCGGCTTATTTTGCGGTTGTATTTGGGTCTACATCCATACCAGATTGTGCCAACGCAAGAATTAAAGCCGGACGACCATAGACAACACCGTGAGTTCGCTAATTTGGGCGCTAGAAATATTTGACTTTGACTTTCTGCAGTCAACGCTCGACAACGGCAATATATCCAAGCTGTGGTTCGAACAAGATGGCGCCACAAGCCATAAAAGCGACGCAACGCTCGAAGTTGTGAAGGAAAAATTTGGCGACTGGGTCATCTAACGGCGAGCGTTCATGTGATTAGACGCCATGCGATTATTGTCTCTGGGACTACGTCAAGTCCTTAGTATACACTAACAAGCCAATCACATTGGACTAGCTCGGGGCCAACATCCGACATGCTTCTCCCGGAATAACGCCGCATATATTGGATTGAGTCATCAAAAATTGGACCGACCGCTGGAAGCACCGTCAGTGAAGCCGAGGCTAATATTTGATATAATGGCATGAACGTAGCTTCAAAATAAAACCAGAATCAATTTTATATTTCACACCGTTGTTGTTTTATTTAATTTTTTTCCTATCGTTCTTATCTGGTCACCCTATACTAAGGGACTAAGGGAAGGATTGTAGTGAAATAGGCAACAAGCCTAACAAGACATAAGCTTACAGAATTTAATGGAATAAAAGTATTTACACTTACTTTATTTACTTACTTTTTTGTTATTATAATTAGCGCACGTTCAAGGGATGTGCTCAAAATCTTTGCATATAGCGATGAAAGATATTATGAGGGAAAAAGAAGAGGTACCGATGTACATTGTTTTTTATAATGCCATTCGAAAATAGGGTTGAAATTGAAGTTGCGGTTGAGGATTTGAAAAGATGGAATGCTACTTAAAATAACGATAGAACAAGGTAAGGTAGCAGATAGATGGTGTTCAAGGCTGTAAATTGATTGTGCCAGCATCACCTATGAGTATTATTTTCTTAAGCATTAGTTATTTTTAAACAAAATTTTGACCAAAATACAAAAATATACTGACGACGCACAAGGTATCTGAGAAGTAAGCCCACCAGTGAAACTGGCGAATGGAGTTCATAATTTGCTTCTGCAATATATACGTACTAAGGAAACTTTTTTAATTTTTTTGTGGAATCGATGAAGTAGGGTAGGTCTCAAAGGAGTGAAGGTGTCTACAATAGTTTTTAAAGAATGTTCGATTTGTTATGGAGAAGTTACTGAAGTCCTGATTTCAGGTATAGCGTATATGCCTAAAGGCATATCTTTGTTAGATGCAGGTTTTTTTTTTTTTTAAAGATCTGAATACTCAAGAAGGTAGTACTACTCTTAAAATGTCGGAGCACTTGTTAAGTTTTTTGGAAATTTGGATAGGGAGAGAGAAAGATGTTTGGGCTCAGTGGTTATTTCGCTCCGTGGGTGCCATCCAACATTTAATGGGGAGACTAAATTATTAGTGTAAATTGACTAGTTGTTGTATTTTAGGCAACCATCATCTAACGAGATTTTAGTTGCTCGAAAAAAAGAATGTCTTTCGGGCACGGCTGGTATTGAACCCCGAACCGTCCAATTAGAAAGCCAATACACTACCACTATTTTTGTTGCATACCCGGTGGTGTAGTGTCGCACTAGTAAGGCTCAACGATTCACAGTGGTTTACTGACTTTCATAGAGTGCGGATGTGTTGACCCAGTCTATGCACTTTTGTGTGTGACAGTGATCATTGCGGTCTCAGTACCGATATAACAGAACGAAACTGCGGAATTGGAAGCGTTTGTTCAAGTCATTCCTACAGAAACAGTAGAGCGCGTTGGACACACTTCTCAAGTACACTGATAAGAGCACTTTCCTCGAATTCATTATACCCATTGTCCAACAGAAATCTGTCAAACGAGGAGATTGTCATGTATCTAAATCTAACGAACGAGACAATTAAGCGAACAATAGAAAAACCGATACCTCGGTATCAATGCACTGAAAACGAAGACTTATTACGCAATGCAACTATTGGCACACTACACCAACAAAAAATTAAACTGCTGTCAAGCCTAAAAACTTTGTACGGACAGTTTACTGTCAAACATAACCCGGAGATCCTGACATTGAAGTCGTCGATCAAAAGCAAATAAATAAAATACTTCGATGGAAAGATCAAAACGACCATTCGTGACTTAAAATCGCCGAACGACGGACAACGAACACATACTTTTAGCAGCAGTCATTGATCCAAATGAGGCCACCGATGATGGTAACTTCTTTGTGATCGAAGATCCGCAGTAGAAAGTAGAGATTATAGGAGCGACTTTCCAGGAAATGTACAAGGTAACTGACATCATTGGCCCGAACCACAACCAGGACAATCGAGTCCTTAGGTATACACAATTTCTACCTTCGAAATGAAATAGTGAACTAGCGATCCGAGAGCTCGGGTTTCATTCAGTTCAGCGACGAAAATATGGCAAATAATATTATCGCCGATGAGAGGGTGTTAGTACCGTTAATTTTGAAGGAAGAGTTTCAAATGAGCTTCGGAACACGTAGAAGTAAGAAATCAGTGGGAACCGATGGAATACCGAACGTTGGGCTTCGACATCTCCCACTAGAAGCGGTGGATATTTATACCTTGTTTAATAATGCAATGAGTGGTGGTAAACCCATCCCCAAAAGGTTATCCCTATCCCGTCACTTCCAATCAGGAAAATCTCCGGCAGATCAGTCTTCATCCAAACATCAGTAAGGTTTTCGAGAAAGTGATCAATAGAGTCCTGAATAAGTGGGTTGGAGTCAAACGTATTGTTCCGGGTAATCAATGCGTTTTCAAGGCAAGAACCAGCGCACTGTTTCCTACATGATTGACTTGGAAAAAGCCTTTGATACCGTATGGTGATAGGACTCTTCTTCAAGCTGAACAGGCTGGGCATTAGTAAACCACTTCTGTGTATTCATTTCAATATATTCACAGATAGACAGTTCATTGTGAAAAATGACGATGTGACTTCTGCTGGAATCTTTCACATTAAAAACGGTTTGCAACAACGTGCGGTTAATTCGCCTATCCTATTCCTAATCCTATTCCACATTTACACAAGTGATCTGACAGGTTCACTTCACTATGCTATTGCGTGAGCAGACGACTTAATTGCGTACAGACCGGGTTCAAAGACCGAGGTTATTAATATACTTTTGCAACGTTACTTTAATAAAATTAAACAATTTTACAAATCGGTAACCATTCCGTTCAGGACGCCTTTGTCTGGGACCTCTAGGGACACCAGAAAGAATTGGCGGAAGTTTTTAATTGTGGGAAAATTGAAAATCAAGTTGGAAACAGCTCTGTTTAGGACGCCTTTGTCTGTGTCATCTACGGATAATATGATAGATAGAATTATCGAAAATTCTGGATCGTGTGTGTTGAAATAAAATCCGTTTTCTTGACTATGAAACCAGAAAACGCTTTGTTGATCAAGACAAACAGAACAGTGAGTTGAAAGACTAGGCAGTGGTAGATCCCGGACAATTACGACAAAGATTTAAAATTTCATTAAACCTATCTGTTTTTGGAATGTAGCAATGAGTGTTATTCCCTATAGGGATGCTACGTAATGTCAAGGGTAGTCGAGCTAACAACTCTTGGGTAGAAACTTGACGAAACCACATAAATTTGCTTAAGTAGTTAGGCCACTAAGATAGGTTTCTCTAAAATTTCAAAACTACAGTGAAATGATCTCAGGTCAAACCGTATGTAAGGAATTGAGAAAACTGTGCCTCTACCTCTCCATCTATTCACAAAAGAAGAAAATTGGGATTGACTAGATAGGATTTATTGGATATTACGAGTATTTCGTAAAGCAGACATCTAAAGGCTATCTATATAACCATACATTGTTGGGTTACCAGCCCTATAAATTCAAAACCCTAATGACAACCTAATTGAGTCAGGCTAACTAGGCAAACATTTATGTCAGAAAACTTTGGTAATAGTTTATTGAAATTAGTCCGAAGTGTGTAGAGACATAGCCTGACAAACAAAAGGCACCAAATCAACGTCAATTTAATTCAGACGTGAATAGAGTTTTAATTCAGACTTCCGATGATTTCAGATTCCGAATTTAGAACTTTTTGTGAAAAAGTTCTTGTTTAAATAGAATCAAAAATAAGTTCATATTCAATTCGATGCAAATGACATACTAAACTATCAAATTTGCTTGTGGTGTTTAACTATTTTTGCTATTTTTTTAAGTTCTTTTTTTTAGAAAAATAACATTAAATAGTTATCATGAAGGATTAAATTAAAGGAAACATTTTTGTTTATGCTTCGAACCAATGGAGATTGACCTAAATACGAATAGGATGAAAACAACATCTGCTATTCAAAACCATCTGACAAAAGGATACCCCAACATACCTTTAGTGATGATCATTCAATACGTTGTCCTTAACTTATACCTTTTTCGTTTCATTTTTTTTGTGTTTTGCTTTTTGTGTGAAATTCCTAGGAATCCTCTCTTATCCTTGATGGAATGTCGCCATTCTAATGGAGAATGTATTTTCCTTTCCCTCTAACGCAGATGTCATTCAATGACTGTCCATTTATAAAATTTACCATTTCCGCCTGAGATATTTACGTTTTGCCATACATTTAAGTTAGAAAGTACGCTAATGTTATACATATTGTAGTGTATAACAATAAACGAGTACATATATACGATTTACTATTCTGGGTCCTTTTGAAAGAACATCCTACTGGATTAGTGAATGTAATGCTTTGAAGTCGATAACAAAAGTTAAAGGCTAATGCATTTAGTCCAGCTGTGATTCTGTACCATTAGTTCTACACCCCACACACACACTCCCCTTTGACCTATTTATCAGGACTATTCAAATGGACTATTGAGGAGTCTGAATAGGTTGGTCATCCGATACAAATTCGTCGTTACTTGTTGGAAAGGAAAGTAACACAATTTAGAGTTTTGCAAGAATGAAACTCATATGGATTGTAAGGTTACCAAGTTATCCCAGCAATTTGACATGCAACTCACGCTGGCATGTGTTTTTGGAAAATTTTAAGCACTACCAATACAATGGAGATAATATAGAGATGAAAATCATATGATTTCTCCTATTCCACATACTCTAAAGATAGAAAATTGATGAAGTCGAGTAGGCGAATGGCTTCACAGAGTTGTGGTAGAGAACTAATATTTACTTCACATCTAATAAACCATAAACTGACTTATAAGATAGCTTTAAGGATACTGTGATAGAGTACATTTTAAGGATGAATGGTGCTGTCGAAGTAAGAAATTAGAGTGAAGAAGATGACTAATGCTGTAAAAAAGCAACGAATAAGGACTAATTGTTATGAATGGCATAAACCAAACGTCCACTTTTGGGGCTGGCTAAGATTATAGACCTAGGAAACTCGGTCTTCCATCACACAACATTTGTAACTGGTCTTCGCTGACCAACTTGGACATTTGCTTCAAAATAACGCAAAAAAAATTTTATGAACGCATTAGATGGCTCGCCGATAAGTGAATGCCAAAATCGAAGGTAAGCCATACGGCATAACATCATGCTAATTGAAAAATATATGCGGCTTGCCAAGAAGCTGTTGCCGATGGAAGGTTCGAAAGAACAAAAAGTTTCAGAAGAATCACAAGGAAAAAAACTTTTGGTTGTCCTTTTGCAAACTACTTCCTTCGCATACAGTGCCGCGAATGAAATGTTTCTGCACAGAGAAAACAGCAAAATAAAAGGTTTTCCTATTAACGAACTTTAATGTCGATAAAAACGCCGGGAATGACAACACTCAAAACGAATCAGGAAGAATTGAGAGCTGACAAAAAAAACTTAAAAATCAAATCTGTCCTGAAACTTGACCACTAGAAACCTGCGATCGTTAGGATTTTCATACCGCCCAATTTGATGCACTAGCTGCTACATCTCAGGGTGATTAAGAAAGCCGGTGAAGAAACATGCGTGTCTTCATAGCTGGACTGTACCAGAACAACAACAATCGGGAGCAGCAACCGGACTACTATTTTCTCATTGCGGACTTGAATAAATCTCCGGTTGAAGCACGCAGGTCATGTAATAACTCGTATCCATATCTGCCCCATGGAATTTTCCAATTGCAAAACATTTCGATACAGGATACACTTAAAATTTAAATGAGATATTTTCACAGAAACCCTTACTCCAGCAGGATAAAAAGGCAAGGACATGCATAATACTAGCCTACGCCGTCATGGGGCTCACAATCCTATACGGAACAGATTAAAACGATGTGACGTACCATCTAGTGGCCTCGGATAGAAATGGATTCACTGTTGATGACACTTGCAAACGTTCAAAGGACAACGACCTTCGGATCGGCACATGGAATGTACGAACCCGTAATAGACCATATGCAGCCGAGCAATGAGTAGAGGCCCATGACTGCTATCATGCAGATATCACCAGCATTCAGGAAATGCAATGGGATGGATGTGATAAATACCCGCACCATGGTGATTGCTATAGGGAAACGAAACAGCGCTTATTCGGATGTGGATTTGCAATATGCGGAAGACTTAGGCAAGAAGTCTTGAGCCTCCGGCAAATGAGCGAACGCTTTTTGACGAGTCGCATTGAGGCGTAAGGCATGCCTCCTGTATTTCCGGACGTCCAAAATTCCCAGGCAGACAACATTGACTCGGATCACAACCCTGTTGCAGCCAAGGTGCGAACGCGGATTTCCCAAGCGCCATAAGAAAGAAAAACTACTGTGAGGAGATATAACGTGCAATCTCACCGCCAGAATCTTCGGTGAACCAGTATCCCGAAATCTCTCAACAACTGACATGCCACCAGTGGCAAGGTGCGAACTCGGATTTCCCAAACGCCACAAGAAACAAGAACTACTCTGAGGAGATATAACGTGCAATCTCAAGACACCGCCAGAATCTTCGGCGAACCAGGATCCGGAAATCTCTCAACAACTGCCATGCCACCAGTGGTAAGCTGCCAACGTGCCATCAGAGACGCCGCAACTGATGTGCTGGGTTTCACCTGACCACCACCAAGAAATCCCTGGTTTGATGAAGAATGCTAGCAGGCACATGCTGCTAAACAAGAAGCGTACAACATAAGGACGATAAGCGTTGCAACGAAGGACGAGAGTCGGGAGCTCTAGGGTGAAAAGATACGGGAAGAACATTCGCTTCTCCAGAAGTAGAAAAAATAGCACAAGAAGCGCTGGACCGAAGATATTGACAATTTCTACTCCAGGAAAAACGTATGGAATGTTTATCAAAAGGTAAAACGAGCATGAAGACCCGCACAGAAGCCTGTATAGATCAAGAAGGAAACCTTGTAGTAGAGTCTCTGTCGTTACTGAGAATATTGAAAAAAATTTCTGCAGACAGAATAACGGCAAAGAAGCCCAACATCTCAATTTCCGCCCTCCTGACCACAGCGAAGTAAGAATATCAATATCTAAGCTTAAATCTAAGAAAGCTGCTGGACCTGACGGCTTGCTGGCCGAGGTATTCAGCTGCTGGAAATGACTTTATGGAGAGCATACAACAACTCGTTTCTTAGATCTTGTCAGAAAAGTGTTTGCCTGATGAATGGAATTTCAGCATCCTTTTGCACGATCCACAAAAACTGAGACGCCCACAACTGTGATACTATAATATCTTATATGCCATATCAGTATCGTGTGAACGTCTGAAGCCCTTCGCCAACAACCTGATTGGTGCACAATCGACCAAATCTTCACTCTCCGGCAGATCCTGGTAAAAATTGAAGAACTCCAAATAGATACGCACCATCTTTTCGCCAATTTTAAGGACGAATATTACAGCTACGAGTAGATACAGCCATATCTAGTTTTGACATCCTGTGCAAAATAACGAATGAGAATGATAGCTGCTCCATCAAAGTCGGTAACGACTTAACCAAGACCACTGATGACAAAAAAGTTTCTAGACAAGGTGAAGCCTTGTCATGTGACAACTTTAACATCATACTTGAAAGAAATATGCGGAACTCACAAGTGAACACCTGAGGCAAAAAGTATTGAAACGGAAGCTGCCGAAATGGTTTTACCGGTAAATGAGAGCAATACCAAATTTATGCTGTCCACAAGAAGGGGCGCACAACATTGACTGAGCTATAAATTCTGTTAACAACACCTCAGTAGAGATAAAACGAAGAAGCACTCTTGCAAATCGCTGTTTGTTTGGTCTATCCATCGCGAAAAAAAGGAGACTCTATATAGGACCTTGATTGTCCAGCTCCAAATTAATGGGGCTGAAGCATGGACTCTATCGAAAGCGGTTGAAGATATCCTCAGTCATTTCGAGAGAAAAATCCTTCGAAAAATATTCGGTCCCGTTTGCGTATACAGCAACATAGACCTAGTAAGAAACCTGCGCATCAGTCGCCTACAATGGCAACAAGTTGATCGAATTGACACCAATGCTACGGTATTGGAATCTAACCCGGAAGCATAATACAGTAGAGGTAGAGCTCACTTTAGGTGCGTATAGGTAGAAAAAGACTTTAATCGATTGTGGAAACAGTTAGCAAAAACCGGGTTAACTGGAGAGACTTGTTGATCGAGGTCCAGCTTTACCCCGAACTGTAGCGCCACCTAAGTAAATAAGCAAGTATTTACTCAGATTAGTCTCTAGCACTCCAAGTTTGAGATTTCACTCTGTTATAGGCTCTCCAAAAGACCGAAGAATGGTTTTCTTGTACGCAGTAGTTGAAACATGTCCGCTGCAAAACTCTCATTGAATACAGGAAAGACCGATCTAAAGCCATTCGTTCAGATACTCGTAGCATCAGCCGTATATCGATAAGTTGAAAGCACAACGCGTGCTGTAATTACAGAGTGCAAATCCGTCGGAACAACCCTAGGCTTGTCCTCTGGAGTGCAGCTAAAAAAGCATGTACGTGAAGATCCGTAGATTTCCATCTATGAGGACTAGTAAGATGTCTTGTATTGTAAGAAAAATCAATAACTGTAGGACAGACCCTCGACTTTTGTTTTAAGACCAATGAAATTCGATAGATGGAACACAATACTTTAAAGGAATGCCTGAGCCTTCGCTGTCCGTATTCTATGATACTTAAAAAAAAAAAAAACATCTTATGTTAAAATCAAATAAGTAATAAAAAGTCTTATTCTCATGACTTTTATGCTTTTTATGCTCAGATTCAATCAGGATGTATTGAAGCAATCGTATCATCGCGTATGGCTTACACTACCCTTTTGGGTCTGGACGTTTCCGACCTTATGATATTTTTAATCTAAAAGACACATTTTCAGTCGCTAATGACTACTGTCTGTGGAAAGGGGTAACAACACATAGCCCTGGTTGTTACACCCAGCAATTCAAGTCGACATTTTGAAGTTCGGCTCAAAAATCACTTACTTCGTTTTGACTAATTTATCTTCAAATGCTCACAAAGTTTAGATATTCATTTTGATATGCCTCGAACATATTCACAAAGTCATTTAAAAGTTTTCACATAATCTTCAATCTTCCATTCACAAATAGATTTTAAAGGGATTTCGCACACTAGAAGCACGGAGTTCGTTGAATTCACCTCTAATACCGCCTTGTCTTCAACTGAATCTTAGGATTATGAGATTACGGTTCATGCAAACTGCACTCACTTCCCACCTATGTTCTCCTTATGCAACGTTACCGCTATTCGTATAATATTATCAGAGGGATTGAATTAAATATGACATTTTGGAGGGTACAGATACATACATGCGGTTATCAACATCACACCATCACGAGTCATTGTTTCGATTTAATTTAATTGAATCTCCCCAGCAAGGAGCACAAATAAAACAGGATTCTGTAGAAATTCAAAAACAAATCATACGAACTTTATACGTGAATTTCGAAAAAAAAAAATTCTATTAAATTTTCCTTTTAAGATGGCATCGCAGGTAGAAGGATTAAAAGTCCTTACGTGAGAAAATCTTTACAAAATAAAATAACATCTAGAGAAAAATATACGGTACGTGAAAGTCTTATAGAAGTCAGAGGATGCGGATGCAATTTAACGCAATAAAAACGTTTGGCACGTATTACGGTCAGTAATGATTCAAAATGAATTCATTTTTGTCTCTTAAATTGACACTCATTTCTTACTTGTCCTTTTGCAAGGATATATGTACATATACAGGAAGAACTGCTACTACACGTTAAACACGGTTAAACAAAATTCCTTTTCATCAAAATTAAGCACGAAGATACAGTTTTTCGATTTACAATTAAGAGATGTCTGAACTTTGTTGTTTGCATGTGTAGGTATAGCAAAGTACATACATTGTCCTGGGTTGTATTTTAAATGTAATCTGAAATCAGTCATCACTCAAGGCAGGTTATGAGGGCAAAATATCTTTATTCGCAGGGGGATAATATTCTTCCTCAAGTGCAAAACGAGAGAATTTATGTGCGGACAAAGTTTATGAATTTTAGAAGGTAGGGAGAAGAAACTTCCTGAAAGGTTGGTTATAAGATTACCGCCATTGTGAAATATTTGAAGTCGCATGTCTCCTTGTGCAAAAATCCCAGCAAAAATATTTAGTTTATTCACAGTTAATGCGAATGGTAACAAACTATGTCTGTATTGAGACCCTTAACCTAAAACTTTTTTTCTATGGGAGGCCGAATCGTCCTTGTTTTCTCTTGAAATAGACAACTGAGACAAAGAATCTTTAATTCACTAACTAATTGGTTCAGTGGTAGGTGGATGCATTCAATCTATAATGGCAGAGCCCAGCAAAGGTCCCTAGACAAGAATGTAAGCCAGTTCTACGGCGTCTTCATGGCAAGCGACCCAATTATTACATAAAGGTGATTATCAAATGCGTATGGCTAAGTTTATTTAACAGGTTCGAGTGAACCCCGGGCTGATTTTAAATTGAAACTACAACGAAATGACGGGGAATTTCAAAATCGGAAGAGGTGATTTTTGGGAGCATCTTTGAAGGTAATTCTGTTACAATAGCAATCGAATACGTGGTGTATTTTATTAGCTTTACGTAGCATATGACACAATGACCTTATGTCCTGTGTCAAGTATTTATTAGGTCGGAACAGAGGGACAGACCGTAAATTACGTGGTTTAGCATGAAGCAAATGCTGGGGCAGTAGTGTGGGACAGTCGATGTTGTCAGTTAAATGCTGGTGGTCAGACAGAATATCGACAGATTGGTGTCAGCATAGGAGTATAGCATGTATTGGTCAAGACATGGGAGCCCGAGCAGGGCGACATGGATGGGTTGAACAGCTTCGATACGTAGACTATGATTTATGAAGTAAGGCGACCATACTCAGATTATATTAGATTAGGCGGGGAGGTGGGATTACGTACCCTTATCACTGCGGCTAGGTTAGGCCTATTGTGATATCCTCAAGTTAGAGCTCACCCATGATGCCTGAAATTTTAATAAATTCGGCTATACCTTCGAGTGAGCTGACAGTGATGTCTTCTGCCTCAAGATATGACTTATCTAGAAGACGTAAACGTTTTATGCTTAAGCGGTTACATTGGCAAAGGATACGCTTTGCTGTTTCTTTGTTCTCGTTGCACATACAACAGCTGTTATCTTGTACTATTCCCATAGTCATAAGGTATTTTTTGACTTTTCAGTGATCCGTTATGAATTCTGCGTGTATGTGACACCTAGAAAGCTGTAAGTGTTGGTTTATTGTTTTGAGGGAAATAGTTGGTAAAAAGGTTTATATCTTGCCTGTTACCTTCAGTTTCCGTCCAATAATGGAATGCCTTTGTTTTTAGCCAGTTACGAGTATTTATATAGCTTTTTTGTGGAGCTAATTGGTAACCCGAAAAATGGTCATGCCAACATGAATGTTCAGGCAGAACATTTTCTGGCAAATTCGTCTGCTCTTTTATTACCATCATAACCACTGCTATTAACTAGTTGTGGTCCGGTTGTCATTTGTTGACACTACAACTCTGTCCGCTTTTTGGTGTAACGTAGCTAGTTCAGATGGTTTTATAATTTTGAGGACCTTCCAGGTACCCGAATCTCCAGGGTGTTTTAATTCATTAATTTTCACGTAAAGCCAGTGCTAGTTATTGAGAACATAAGCTAGTTTTTGGAGCCCTAGAAGGGATGCACAATATAGTTTAGGTTTCTGATCACTCATTTATGTCCTTAAACTGATTAGGCTTACATCATAGCAACATATACCTCTGTTTGGGTAACTGACAGTTAGATGGATTCCTAAGTTTCAGCAATATGAGTCATTCTTTTCATTTTAATCGTTCTTTATATTTTTACAGCGATAATCCAGCATGAAGTGTCCGTAGATACAACTTAGACCACTTGACCATGGAAGACAAAAATCTGAAACTCGAACAATTCACAGCTTCAAACTATAAGGATGGAATATTCAATATTAATATTTTTCAGGCATACAAAAAGCTAGAAGTTTTTAACACTCTATTTCATAAGCATGCATGCATGTGCATTTACTCTTGGATGTCTTCAAAGTTATTGTAACCAATAGAAGGATTAGCGGACATATGTGCTATTCCTCTCTTCAAATTCATTCTGCATTGTTTCTGTAATGTGGCTCCAGAACAAACCTAAAAATAGTATTTGCCGTGTCGCATTTGAGTTGGTAAATCGAATGAATTTTTAAATTGACCAACAGCCGCAATAATAACCAGCCTTCAATTTAAACCCGTCAAATTTAAGAGTAAACATAAACTCCCAGAGCTTCTTTACTTATACTAAACTAAAGGAGCTACTCATAGATTTAAGAGTAGCACAGTGACAAATGGCAAATATTAAGAGGACAACTTATGAACTCGTAACAGGGATTTACTATTTCAGCTTTTTTCCACACAAAAATTCTATTCCCTGCAGAAAGAAAGGACAAAAAAAAACATTTCAAAAACAAATTAAAAACCAAGACACAGCGCCGTGAACTGTAACGACCGAGCACATAATCGTTTCCTCCGAAATTCACAATCTGCAAAACCAAAACTAAGTGAAAATACAAAAACAAAAACCCATAACTTAACCACTTTTCCCCTACATCCAGTGTTAAATCTTCGATTTCAGTTGCTGTATCCTTGAAAGCTATCTCCCAACATCACCCATTGTAAAATGCCAAGATTGCGAGAACAAAGGATCCAACTCCTGACAAAATAAAAACAAAAACCGAAGAAAAAAATTTGAAAATAAATAAACAAAAACTTGGTAAAACGCGGTACTCATATGGTTTACCTTCAACTTCCAAGACCGATCATAACGAAAGTGCATCTAACGTGAAAGACAAAACATCTGCAAACCATTCTCAGCCATATGCCATGCCACACACAGAATAAAAAACAATTTTAAAAAGAGGAAAAAGAGGAAAGAAAAAAAATCTGAACTTTCTTTCTTCTTTTCTTGTAGCCTTTTAACTAAGCATAGGTTTACGGAGGGGGAGTGGGATGGAATCCCCTTTCTGAAATCTCTGTACAATCTACAAAACCAAAAACAGGACAAAGCTCTCGCCTTATGGCAAAGTCAGTTTTATCTCATGTTATTGCTTCGGTTTTACATGCCTTAAAACAGAGACTCACATTGGGACCATAAAGTGCACAAATATGTCAGGATATATTGCACAAAAACAACAAAAAACTATATATGTATGTACGTCGTCTATTCTTAATAGAAAAAGAGCAACCGGAAACCAAGGATATACATAGTTAGTGGCATCATCATTTTGAATATAAATCCGGATGCACACATTTATTTTCCCGGAATAACGTACACGTTTACCATATACGGTGCACATACTCGTATGTTACGTTTAGTTCTACACTGAAAAACCCGAATTTTCTTGGTTTTTTTTCTACTCCAGAACAAGAAGATGAAAACCAGATTTCGTATGTGTGACAAGTTGATGAGATATCACAACAATTCCAGATGGAAAAAATGGCAGCATTGTGTCGCACAGACTGGCTTCTGTTGACGAAAATGTGGCCAAAGATGGTCGGTGTCGTAGATGTTCAATTGATAAGGCCCCAGATGCTATAATTCACGCAGCAAACCATTATTTTACCAAAAGTGAGTGAATTTTAGTACAAAAGTTACTAATTAAATCAAAAGCATATTAAATCCAATTCAATTCGATGCCAGTTTCAAGTAGTAACGTTACAGTGTCATATTAAGATGCAGTTTGCTTGATACACACATTTTATTCCCACTAAAATTTTGGATTTATTGTCAATTTTTTTTGAACGGCTGTACTAAAAAAAGTACTAAACGTTATTAAGAGGTTATCTACAAGACTTTTGTTTACAGTTTTCACCCAGTAAGGATTCTGGTTACTGTTTTTAGGAATTTCAAAGCATATCGCATAGGCCATCTCTGAGTTATAAGCCTTTCGCAAAAGGCTTTCAAAATAGTTTTCATTCCTCATTCCTTAGGGCCATCACTTTGAAAGTTTAAAAAAATCGTCACATTCACAAATGTTAACGGCATTGCCAGACACAATATTTTATTGTATAATCGTCGTTTTAACCGAAACCAATACTTACCCTAAAATCAAATTCAAATCTGTTGTCTGATGATGACTTGTACTTTTTTTTGAACGTTTGCTCAAGAAATGCACAAAAAAAAATAGAAGAAAAGGAAAACATCACGAGGAAAAGTGAAAAGGAATTGTTAAGACCACTTTTCGGCAAAAGGAAAAATAAAATTCCGAAATGGTAATGAACACATGTCCTCTCGACATACTCCACTATCGGAGGAGGTTCTGAGCTCTCTCTGACAAAAAGTGACGAAAACACTATAGGAGAAGTTTTTATCTAGGGAAGAAAGGAGGAAAATTGCACTTCTAGAACAGAACTAACCCACAGGATATGCATTTATATTTATTTAGGTATGTATGCCACCATCGTTGGTTCTTCTTGTTCAAAAGTTTTGTAATCGTGTCGGCGGCAAACACTTTTTCTTGGTCCGATGAACTTTCATCCTGGCCTTTTATACAAACTCGAAGTTTATTTAACTAAGACAAGTTGGTTGGTTTGGACTTTCTGTTCAGTGTTCCGCATTGTAAATTTTTAGTGTAAATGATTGCTGTATGTTTGTATGTGTACTGATGTGAGTATGTCTATGATGGGAACAGCCAAACAAACTTCCGTAAACATTTGTTGAGTACTCTTATGGATGCACTTCTACGAGTAGTATACGAACTATAAACTGAAAAGATGTTATGGGAATGGGAATAGGTCGCTTCCAATTGACTCAAAATGGTGACACCTTTTGACATATTTTGGAAAGGTTGCTTGTAAATATGAGACAAAATATTTACATATGTTTATATTGTATGAATGCTGGTCCACCTTTAGTCACAGAAATACCTCATTAAAACCATACTTGTACGGTTTTTGGTTTTTATCTTTTAGGGAATAGCTCTTCACCAATTTGATTGGTGCTATGACTGCATTGCTTAAACAGAGCGTATTCTGGACCTGGATTTTTCTAAAGTCGTATGAACCTCTTTTCTCTTTCTTCGATAATTTATAGTCAGCCAATGTATTCTGCGCTATTCGGTTTTCACAAATGGTGCCAGTGGAAAATAAGTTTTTCTGGGCGAGGCGACCTATAAGTTCCACGATGTGAAGAAATTGTCGAAAAACAGATGAAACTTGTTTCTTGGTAACTTTTTTCTCAACGCATCCGCATATTCCAGTACCACCCCAGTACCAACTCTATATTGGTGGATGCACCTTGGTAATGATCAAACTAGTTGACATATCCCAATTTTGTTACACTTAGCCACAATTTGTAGCCATACCTAATAGGTTTACTGTGGAAAAATTGCTTAAATCATTGGCGTCCGAAAAAAGTTTCATCTCTTCATCAACAAAATGATTGTCCTCAATTGGAGCGTTATCTGAAAACCTTAAGTTGAGGTGCTTTAATAAAACCCTTACTTTGGAAAATTTGTCGGTTTAGTCTATGTTTTTGCTGTCAGCTAAATGAAGATTTGAGAAAATGTACTCAAATTCATCTCTTGTAATTGCCTCTGCAACCACATCATTATGCCCATTCTTCTTTTGTTTTCAATAAATTCTTCTTCGGTGAACCTGAATGTACCCACTCAGACTAAAACTCCAACAAGACTTTGAGTTCGTGCAATTCGATGTTTCGTTGCTTGTTTTTTGGGATATACATACTCGTATATCTGTTTGTTTCGAGATTCTAATGACTTGAACCCTTCAAGGTTTTCATACTCGTACATGTGGAGGACGGTAGCGGTAAATCCTCTTTTACCCAATGGTAAATATTTTTTTTTCGTTTTTTGTGGCTTCTTAGAAGATTGTACTGAAATATTATACATGGTACCGTCTTGGATATAATAGACAAGGGAATGTCATTATCGGAAGAATATTTATCGTGAATAGCACGGTTGCTTATTATTTCGGCTGGAGCTTGGAATTGAGAAAATGTTTAAATTTCTGACAGAAACAAAAACTTCGCCACCAGAATCTTCATGGGTTAGTTCCGCTCAAGCATTTTTCCGTGAAAATATTGCAACTTCATCCACTTTTGCTGCCAATTCCTCATCATCTTCAAGAAACGCAAGTGTTTCATTCAAGGAAAACCCTCTGAAGAAATTGCATATACGTATGCATATATTTAATTTAGGTTCTACATGTATACCACAGTACACCATACATTATGCCCAATAAACACAGTGAAACTTAGTTCTAAGAGTTGAGCAGGAGCATATGGAATGATTTTGACTTTTACTAAAAAAAATCCGTTGCATATCACTCCACACATACATATTCGTAAGATGCAGCACGGGTAAGATATTAGAAAGTACTGTGATGTTCGAAGCTTTTACTAGGGAGAAAAAGGAAAACCCAAAGGATCAGATGTCTGCCAAAAGTCGACACTAAGAATATAAGGAATGAGTTTTGCAGACTACTTCATGACAAAGCAAACCAAGCTTGTCCTCTTAAACAGAATGATCCACTCAACGTTTTTTCGAGAACAGCAAACATATTCGTCCACCTGACCAGCATGAGGTCAGGTTTGTCGTATCCAAACTTATACCAGCTTAGTTAATAAATGAATGAATTTAGTAATCAAAGTATTGGCCATCGTTAGCTCTGACTTTTTCCCATCCTTCTTGTAATCGATGGATTCCGCACCAATACCACTGCTCGTGTTTGGAGGCCAATCATTCATCAAGGTTTTTGGGAGGAAAAAGATGCGAAGAAATAAAAGCGAAGTTGGATGATGTCCATGTGGACCCTCCAACATCTTTGACAATCGTTAGATACTGGTGCAATGAATTTAAACGTCGGTCGCTGTACATCTGGCTTTGATGAGGGGCGTACAGGCCGCCTTGCAGACTTGATTACTGAGACAGTCGTTGAAAAGGTCCGTTACATGATTCTTGCTGATAGTTGAGCGAAATTGCAGAAAATAGCAAGGACATAATGTACGGATAATGTCAGCCACATAGATGCCGCTATTGCTCATAGTGGACGACAAGTGGATACGGCTGTCAACTTCGAGGTAGTGTTTGGTGCTCTTTAAGTGAAATCTACAGGAGTTTTTGCATCGAGCTGTCACCCTTGATGAAACCTCCATACATTACATCACGCCAGAGGCCAAGCGACAATCAAAACAATGGATTATCCAGACGAATCTGCTCTGTAGGAAACAAAGATGGTCCCATCGGGTGGATGGTCAGGTCTGCGATTTTTTTGGAATTTTAAGGGAAAAATCCTTCATGGACTTTCTGATTATAGGAGACAGTTCACAAGTGCACCAGCTTACTCATTCAGGATCGCATGGGGTACGGTACGAATTGCTGCCATATTCATAGCACTCATTTGGCCTAGCTCCCTTGGACTTTCGTTCCCCAATATGAGAATGTGGCTCTCAGGAAAAAAAATCAGGTTGAACGAAGAGGTCATCGGCTAAACAAAAGCCTATTTTGAAAAGTTTGACAAATCACATTTTCAGATATTTAAAACAAATGGCAGAACCTTTGGGACAAAGTGTACCATTCTAGAAGGTTGAATGGTATTATTACGTTGAAAAATAAAAAATAAAAAAACTTGCGTTTTCACTCCTAGCCTTTAAATTTATTGTAGATCCACCCTCGAAGAGTGATAGATTTTTTTCTCGGAGTTATTATTATACTATAAGAATAATAAACAGGAAACTGTGGCAAGCCAAATAAAGAATGGTAACGTAATGTGCTTGCAGAAGGAACTGTAGTCGCTGTGAATTCAAAACCACGAACTGTCAATTCTGAATTGATACCAATACTTAACCGTCCACTTTATAAAAAATTTTGCGAGAACATCTATATCTAAACCCAAAGGTCGAGCTGGTGCAGTAACTAAAGCCACTAGTTCATAACTTGCCTCTGGGTTTAGCGGTCCGTTAAATCTAGTAGCTTTTGTTGACCTGCTTGAAGACGACCATTATTTTTATAGAAAAATTTAATTACGAAACTCACTTTTGGCTCAATGGGTTTATAAACAGAAGAGACACATGAGACTCAATTACACTCACAAAAGTGAATTGGTTGGTGTGATTTCCACACTGGTGACATCATCGGTCCTTTTTATCAAAGATCTTGCCGGACCTTGCGTAACAGTAAATGTGAAATGTTACTGGACAATGCGCATTAATTATATGTTGGAAAATATGGAGAGATGTACAATTCCCTGTCTATGAAACCATTGACTTACTGAAGACCAGTGAATTGACCACCGATATCATGCGATTTTACTCAAATATTATTTTTATGGCTGTGTAAACCTTTGGATATTTCCTGATAAACTGCAAACTATTCAGGGTTCAGAAGCCAATACTTAATTGCAACGATCGAGATCCAAACATTCGAGAGATTGGCCAAAATTGGACCAATAGAAAGCGCTTCGTCAAACATTGCATGAAGTAGCTCCCAAAATAGAATGTCATGGAGCATTTTTCATAGGATTTTTGATTGAAACTCAATTCCAGTCAATTCACTCAGTTATTTTCAATGTTGACATAATGATGCCATTCCCGTTTAGGCCAATTTTATTCAATAGCATCTGTATACATTGTACTTGCTTCCAAATTGAATCATATTTAATTATGTTAGCCAAGACCAGTCTTCTCAGAAATTTCAATAATATCTTTCCAATTTCCAAACATATGCTTAATGTCACTTAAATTTTCTGAACTAAGAAAAAAAAACACTCCCCATCGTAAATGGAGGAAAACTTCAACCATAAATCATTTGAAACAAAACTGCAATTCTTTGGTAAATTTTCAAATAATTTTTGAAAGCATATTTCGGAGTTCTGATTCGAGTGAAGGCAAAAAACTCTTAATAAATCATTAGAAAGAGGAGCCTGATTAAAAAGAAAAAGTGACTCTCTGACTGGCGGACTCCCTGATGCCCTCCGGACTCACTGACAATTTGAAGCGCCATGAAAATTTATGATAATGAATATTCATGGAGGAATGCTTTTTTGGCAATGCGATAAATCTGGAACCATATCAAATTCCGGTCAGCAAAAGTTGTCTATATTTTTCCATGGCGTTCCATGTCGAGACGGTTCTGTTCTCCCTCACTATTTTTTTTTTTTTTTTGAATAGCCCAAAAGAATGGGGAACTTTGGAGGCTGTTCCTCTTCTTTTGTAATAATTACAGTAAATGCGATTTGGTCCCGAAAATAGCACATTTACGAGTACGAACAGCACATTTCCGGAGAGCAACATTAAGTCAAACCAAAAAGTTGTGTACTGAAAGGCTTTTGCGCGGGCCGGAAATAAGATAAATCCTTTTTAATGAAATTATTGTATGGAATTGTGCCAAATTGATAAATGGACGTTTAAATGGAACGCACTGGATTGAGAGAACTGCTGGAGTCAAAAAGAAGATATGATAGTAACAACTTGAGGAGGGGAATGGAGACAAAATTGGAGCCAATTAAACATCGTCTTTGGAACATTATCAAGATATTGTGCAAGGGCTTTGTTTCTGCAGGTCCTGAGAGTTAATAGTGGCCGACGGGCTGAAGGGGGCAACGCAGTGACTAATTTGATTTTCACAATTTAATTGCAAAAGCAAGATTTTCATATTTCAGATTGAAATTATGGAAATTAATGGAATTGCTCGGAGGGAGTACGGATTTTCAATTCGGTTAGTGGGGGAGCGCGTTTATAGTGGATATTTGCTTTGTGTTATCCTTGGATAAGATAGAAATCTAACTAGTAATAAAACGCACACTTAAGAACTCCAATAGAGGATGAATTTGCATTAGTGTGAGGCAATCAATACTAGTCCTTCAAACACTATTGTCATGCCCAGATTGGGTAAAAGTAAATACATTACCAACCCAAAGCCCAAATTATTGTGGAGAGTGTTCACCTCCGACGTATTTCTAAAAATATCTTCAAAACCCACCTTTTGTTCAACTAGCAATGAACTGAATTCCCAAACCTTTTTCATAACCATTCTTCACAAAGTAAAACGGTTTTATAAATTATAATCCATTTTCTGACACAAGTATACAATTGCGACACTGTCCCTCTACCTGATTCGACCCATTCTAATTACAAAAATACAGTCAAGGACAGTCGCCTCACAGCAAACACCATCGTCTAACACCATTTCTACTGAATGGAGTGAATGTAAGTCCAAAGGACACAAAGCTTTAAGTGTAAAAGCACTTGCCATCGCCATCATCGTTAATTTCAAGTTTGTTGTCCTTCTCCTTTAAGTAATGAAACAAATTAAAAGGGCACATTGTCATCTTTTCCTCGAGTATTTGTCCTTCTGCCAAACCACTGTCAAGAATTTGTTGTCGGACAGGTACTTTTGATCCAAAATTAAAGAGAACAAAACTGAAAGACCGAGGGAAAAATTCATTGGTATACCGTTCAAATATTTACAGGAGTTTATTGGAAATTAAGTTTGGTAAATAGAAAATTTCATTAATTTGTCGTTTCTAAAAAATTGTGGTGGCTCAAATTTTTCTGAAATCTCCTACCCCACGTGGGTAGGTATTTTTCTTGGACTGACGGAAAATTTTTTTCCAAAAATATTTCTCGTATTTCTTCCATTTTTTCTGAGTGTTATTTATAAAGTACTTCAAATAGAGAATTCTAGACGTGCGAACTGTTATTCTTGAGGCTGTAAGTATTAAGACTACAACAAGGATACAGCCATTGGGTTTTGATGTGAGCATATTCCCCACGAAGTATCCGTAATCTTACCGTAGTCATCTATGGAAGCTGTAGTAATTGTCTCACTAATAATTTGTTAAATTGTGCTAGGCATGCCAGTTTCTATCCAGAGTACCTAGCGAAATTCACGAACCTATGTCAGCTATGCGGGAGGACGCCTTCGGTTTATAAAAACTAAATATTTGGCTTCTCCAATTATTCTTAGATATAGGAATAGTTGCTTCAGCTATTTTTATGATCCTCTCCCAAGAGTCTCCACTTCAAGACTTTACATTATTCCTCCTAGTTATATTTAAAACACGAGTAGGAGTGCCCAACTTCCTGGCCAAAATGCAAAATAGAGATTTTAGATGAGAAATTTCAAATACTATATGAAATTCACAGCGACGTCAGAGGCAAACATATTGGATTCTTCATTTGAGCTACTTCGACATATTCGGCGGTCAGTTGAAGTTAAGATTTTTCGGCACTTAGAAGTTCAAAGCGAACCAACAACAGCGCTCATACAGTAAAGCGGACTACTACCAGTGTAATCTTGATTATTTTTGACATAGGGATGGAACGAGAAATAAAGGATGAAAATTAGTGTCGTCTATTATTGCGAAAGACAATGTCATTAGGGGAAGACCAAAACGCGAACTTTTGAGTCTCATTCAATAATGGCAAGTCGTATTAGGTTTAATTTCACCAACATAAGCCTGACATTCTCTGACATTGAACAGCTCCACAGAGGAGATGGACGACTTTGTCAAAGATTGCCTATTACGAGCTTTACGGCCAGGCATAGGTCTTAAATATAGTCGATAAAGGAACATGCGAGGGACACATAGAGAGAATATAAACATGCAGTGATAACGATAGGAACGTTATAGTGCTCACATGTGGTGCTGAAAATCCGGTAGATTTACTTCTGCAGAATAAACTGTCTGCAGAGTTCCATCCAATTCCATCCACCCAACTTAGAAAATGTTTGGATAGCGATATTCACATTAAAAACCAATGCGGCTGTTGAAGTAGATGGACTGCTTATTAAAGGTAGTGAAGGACTGAATTAGCCAACCCAAAAAGTCAATCAATATCAATGTAAAAGCGTGCAAAGATAGGTTTTCTTTTTTTTTGTCACAACAAAGAATAAGTCCATTGAACTCCTTGTAAATTCCTTTTCATGAAACCTAAACAGCTCTAAGCGCGATTTAACGCATTGGCCTCTACGTCGAACATTTTGATTTGCTAGTCAAAAAAACTCAGCAAGGCTAACTAAAACTGGTGTATCATGTACTAAGTTTGAAATTGTACATAAGCAACCAAAGGGAGTAAGTATAGTCGACAAGTGTCTCAGCAGTAAGGCCGCTGACCTCTTAGAGACATCGAGAAGCATTCGTTTGGTGTGTAGGCACAGAGAATGTCGATTTCGTATTTTATCTCCTGCAGGAGTTCTTTGTGTCATTAGTTCAGACGGCATGTCTATAAGATCAGAGTCAAAAAGCAGTCGGCCTGCAAGGTCATCAAAGCTCTTGTGCGTGTTGTACCAAAGACAACTTCCTCTTAAACGGAAGATGGCTTGAGATAGCAACCATGATATGAATATCACGGAGAAGGAGATTCAGCAAAGGCTACAGAGCAGAATCAGGCATTCTAGGGAAAGCCCCCGTTCAGCAGATATAGACAGTTCTATAATATATCTATGTTCTGATAAAAGTAGCAATGATGTATTTTCGTAAGAGCTTATTCCACAAGACAGACCCCAAGTTTTACTAATCCGTTGCACTTCCAGAAGGTCGAGGTAACATATTTCGATGCCGATGCCTTTAAGCACTAACTGATTCAAATGAACTAGTTTTCCCCTTCTCGTAAAGGGAACAACCTCGGTTTTGAGAGGATTGACCAAAAGTATATTTCTAGTGCACCCATCATTGCTCACGTCTAGGGCTGCCTGCGCTGTAGAGCAGACAGTCGGTAGACACGGTACAACAGACAGTACAGCTACATCATCCGCGGATGCTTGTGCCTATCGAACAGTGGAAAATACCTAGGCATCGTACAATTGTAAAAAGCGGAGTTGGAAGCTCAATGTCGACGAACGAATAAAGAAAGCAACGATCGCCTTCTACGCTTGCAGCCGGAGATATTTACGAGAAAATGGGGAACTAACCCCAAGGCGATAATCTTGTCTTTACACGACTATCGTCAGACCCATCATATCCTACGGCAGCTTAATACAGTGGCAATCCACAAATAAAACTAGCAACCTTAGGTTAATGACAAAAGTACAGAGGACTGCATGTATAGGCACGACTCATGCCACGAATGCCACGAGATCGACGCCAACGGCGGGAATCTAAACATTAACAGGCAGCGAGATTTTCTCCTATCAATTGAACGTACGATGCTTAAGACGCACGCCTGCCGGGCTACAGGAGCGTCTTCCAGGCTGAGCTGAGATATTGGCTGCAACAGAAACAGCCAAACTTGCGACAATAAAGGCAATATCTCACGAAGATATTACTATATTTATTGACAGACAGACTACCATCGAGGCCATCGCTGCAGTTGAAATCAAATCGAGGCTTTTTGCGTTCAGCATAAGTTCACGCTATGGTGGGTCTCTGGCCACAAAGGAGTGACAGACAATGAGCATACAAAAGAGCTATGTAGGCCGAAAAGGGTCCTCACTAGAAAGGGAACTGGCAGATCACAGTGTCAAACTTCCACTTTGGACTCTGAGAATAGAAGTGGAGCGAACGATACAAATAAAATCAAAAGAAATGAAAGTAAGAAAAATTGCGCCTTACCGACGACGACCTATGTAGAGGCTGTGGGGACATAGGCTCACAGGAGGACACCCACTGTCGCTGTTTCTTTGGACTAATAAGGTAACTGAGAAATAAGTCCCTTTTACGAAGAACAGCGAAAAGACTACAAAATCATCTAATACTGCATAGCAAAGAAACATAGACTTTAAGTTGCATGCTCAAATGGAAAGCCAATCTGGTGTCAGCAACTGAAGCCGCTTAGTGCTAGGTTGCTCTAAGAGAGCAACGAGTGAGGCTCAGGCCTACCCTCGTTTGTAGCGTTCCCTAAACTAAAATATAGTTAACACCTTAGAATACCCATTTTCTATGTGAAAACTCTTCACCCTGCAGCTTTCAAACGTACAGAGAAAAAAAGTCAGCTGTCAACTGTGAAGGGCATCCTGTCAATCATGCTTACGTATTATAACCCTTGATATCTACAAACTTCATATGCAAATAAGATTCCAAGACTCGAAGGGTTCCAAGTCCTGTTACCTTCTAAAAATATGTAGAATGCTCTTTAATATGATATTCCATTTAATTAAGCCATCATCGTTGCCCATGTGTTACAAAACACGTACACATATTCGTGAAATCAAATGATGGAACGAGAAAGCAGCAACGACCAGGAAACAGAGTTTTCGAAAACTTTCGTACAACTTTTATGAATCCTGTTCCTGTACAAAATCAAATTTTCCCATATGATGTTTAGTTTCGAATATTTTCATATGCAAATCGGTACATGGTAATGTAAGTTTGAACCTTAAAACTTTGTTGTGTTAGAGAAAAAAAGACAGTCTTCAAAAACTTGTTTATAGAGTGCTGAAGACCGACCACAATTGGCCCTTTCTTTTCCAGCAAAGGTTTACATTTCTCATTTTTCATGTGTCCAAATATTTTAGGAGTAGCAAAAAAGGAGAAAGAAAATTTAAGAATTTAACTCATTTTAAACTATGAAGGAATTAGATTGGCAATTTGCGAACCCCTGAGTTGTGCACAAGACTTTTCAAGGTTTTATTTTCCCAGGTTGCGTTCAGTTCCTCTTTCTGCCGCCCTGTAACCCTCACCAAAACAAACAGATGCTTATCAAAAGGAAATTAAGAAACAAAGGCTAAAACAATCGGTGAAAGAAAATTCAAAAAGCAGAAGACCAAATGGAAATGGGTAAACAACAAATAAAAGTAAAAAAAAAAAATTAATAGTAATTCAAAGAAATTTCTAAAAATGACCAACCCATTCAGCGGCAATATTATTTTCTGGAAAT
The DNA here is from genome assembly GCA_949129095.1 of Volucella bombylans. Lineage (NCBI taxonomy): Eukaryota > Metazoa > Arthropoda > Insecta > Diptera > Syrphidae > Volucella > Volucella bombylans. Next base: position 97,626,098 of record OX422144.1, read on the forward strand.
TCCATTCTATTCATATTCGTGCCCGAAAAAAAAAATTGGAGAAGGGTTTCACGCGGCACAGTTATGCCGCGTGCCTAGGTGATGATCCAAAAGGTGTCTTGTAAGAATTTTTTTGTCTGAATATTCACCGGTCGGAGTGTTTTCAGTTTTGAAATCCCATATTCTTGCAGCCTTTGTTAATTAAATTGACTGAGAATCATATTTCACTGATCTGTCTTGGGTTTGTTTGGTTGGGATGGGAGAAACTTTGCCCTTGTTACAAACAAAACAAAGTAGTGGTGTCGTTGAAAGATGTACCCAAGTACGTATCCCTGTCTTTTTGGTGAGAAATAATTTCTTTCAATTAATTTACCTAAAAACGTGTGTTTCAAGGTGTTGGCGAACATGGAGGGAGTTATGTGGCGAGGAGGTAGATATGCTGTTCCATTATGCAGGTTCAAATTAATTAACCCAACGAAACGAAAGAACTTAACTCAGCAATGGTGTTAAATTGAATTATATCTCTTTAATTAGTTTATTGAGCTGCGTCGAAAGAAAATGGTTGAAAAGGACGATGAGATAAATTGAAGTTTTCTATAGGGTATAATTCCTTTTAATTTTCTCTACATCAATGGTTATGCATTCACTTATTAAATATATATAGTAACTGCTGACAGACAGAAAATGAAAATATAAAAGACATATTTCACTTACTCTAGGGATATTGCTTTGGTTGGTATTATGTGAATAAGATTGGCAGTAATACCACTTAAATTGCGTTTAGGCTTCATTAAAATGGAGAAAATGCTGAACTGGAAAGTAATTTGAGATCGATTGTGACAAAGAAAAGACATTGGTCTGGATGGGTTTTTACTTACTTTGTCTAGTATATGGATTCTTGAAAAGATTTTTTTTATTTATATTTTCGTTGAATTTTGTAGAATGCCTAACAAATCTATTGACGTTTAAATCGAAAGTCAAATTTGCGTTATTTTTACATCGGACTGAACAGTGTTAAATTATTCATACATAGATTCGTTCTCTCCTGAAATAGTGATTAACATATTTATAAGTACTTATATACTTACAATACGAACAAATTCGGATTTAAACTATGATATGACACAGAAATAGTCAGCTTGTTGGTATGTTGGTATATTAGCTATTTTTCAGGATAATGTGTTGTTGGACATCGAAGTTGATGTTGAGCGTCCTCAGGTGGCTACCATCAACTTAAAGACCGCTGAATTAATTTGGTACAAGCCTATGTAATTTTAGTTGAAGACATAAAGCTAAATATGTGTAGCCTCCTGGCAACTGATGAATTTTCCGGCTACAGCCTGGAGTATTTGTTCCCCAGTTCAAAATTGTACACTGAAAACAAAATAATGTTTGACCTGCACCTTATCGGTAAAGCTAAAACGCTAAAGGTGAAAATGTCTGACTCTAAAAAAGTTTTTGAATCTATCACTGTTCTAAGTAATCAATTTTTTTTTTAAAACAATTTTTCAGTTTCTTCTTCCTTGATCCTCCTGATATTGATCGATATCAATGGCAAGTCCGAGTTCTTTAAATTGTGCGCCAGCACAACCTTTCATACCTAATTTATTTTCTGTTGCAGCAAATCGAAAAGGAATACTACTAAAGCATCATATCCCACAAAAGTATAACATTTTTAGAGCTCACTGCAGAGTGTCCTATAACTTGGATTGGACGAGCAGCGCAACAATCAAGTTAATCGCGAATTACTTACCTCCCAGTGGTTGTCCCCGGTAGATGCATGAGTAAACTCTTACACATGCAGTACACTCTTACTCATGCAGGCTAAAATGGCAAGAGCATGCGGGTCCAATAGCTTTATCCTAGGCTGCGCAGTCATAGGGCTCACAACCTTATGCGTAAGTAACTAAAATATGTGACGAACTAACTAATGGCCTCGGATAAAAATGGACTCACTGTTGATGACCCTAGCAAACGTTTAACGGATAACGACATTCGGAAATGCACGTAGAATATTCCCTTGACTGTTATCACACAGATATCACCTCCATCCTGTAAAATATACTATGGTGATTGCTATAGGGAAAAGAAGCAGGTCTTATTCGGATACGGAGCTTCCCACATGGCAATCCGCATCAAGGCTAAATCCACTAACATAAGCCTAATATGTGACCATGCCCATACGGAAGATAAGGAAACCGCCATCAAAGAATGTTTCTACGAACTCCTCGGTAAGACATATGAGCAATGTCGGAAGTATGACGTTAAATTCATAAGCATAGGTAAGCGTAGCCTACACGACAACACATTTGGCAACGGACTTAGGCTTACTGGCTTTGCGGCGGCAAATATCAATATAGAAAGCACACGGTTTCCACATCTCCATATACATCATCAAACGCTAAATCAAATTGATCACGTAATGATAGACGTAAGGTATGTATCCAGTATATCTTGATGTCCGAACGTTCCGTCAAAATTGACTCGGATTACCACTTTGTTACAGCCAAGGTGCGAATGCGGATTTCCCAAGCACCAGAACAAAGGAAAACTTCTGTGACAAGATATATCGTAGAATAGCTGCAATCGCAAGAGACCGTCCGAATCTTCATCAAACGCGTATTCCGAAATCTCTCAACAATTCCAGTGGTGCCAGCATTAGGTATCGAAGACCAGTGGTAGTGCTGGTGCCATCGGAGACGTCGCAACTGATGTGCTGGGTTTCACCCAACCACCACAAACAATTCTCTGGGTCGATGAATAATGCTGGCAAGCACATGCAGCTTAAGGTGGCCCTAAACGACGAGCATGCTCGACGAACATGCTCGTGCTCGCTATATTTTTCTCGTGTAGGGGCTGGTTCGCGAGCCGCTCGCTGTTGGCGAAAAATTTCGATTTTTTCGTGCCGTTGGCTTCGATGTTCGCCGTGTAGGGCCACGTTCGCGAGCAAATCTCATTTTTGCTGTGCACGCCGCCGAGAGAATATCGTGGATTAAACATAATGGCAGCAGTAAACAAAAAAATCACCATAAGCGCAACCACTTGCGCTTCTTTATCGCACATATTCACAGTATGAAGAATCAACACGAAATGAATGCTCGCCAAATATATTCGTCGTGTAGGGGATAACACAAACGAGCATGTTCGGCGAGCATGCTCGTCGCTTAGGGCTACCTTTAAATGGAAGGCTACAAAGCGGCGCTGCAACGAAGGACGACAGCAGCTCGTGAGGTCTACGTGCAGAAGAGACGGGAAGAACAACGACCAGGAAAAGAAAAAAGAGTACTTGAAGCGCGTGATCGAAGATATTGAGAGGTTATGCTCCAGGAATAAGGTACGGAAGTTCACCCAACAGGTAAAAAGAACGTGTCAAAAAGACGCGTACAAAGATTGTAGAGATGAAGAAAGAAACCTTCGCCGTAGTGCAGAATAGACAATTCAACTTAGACGATAATCGACGGCTTACCGGCCGAGGTATTCAAAGCTGCTGGAAATGACTTTGTGGATAGCATACAACAACTCACTTCTGAATTCTAGTCAGAAAAGTATTTGCCTGATGAATGCAATTTCAGCATCTTTTGCCCGATTCATAAAAAAGCAGACGTAGAGGTATAAGTCTCCTCAACATCGCATACAAGATCTTATCTACGAGTACTATATTTTTTGAACGTTTGAAACACTTCGTCAGCATCGTGATTGGTCCCTATCAGTGCGGCTTCAGACCAGGAAAATCCACAATCGACCAAATCTTCACACTCCAAACTCAAGAAGTCCAAATGGATAGCCACCATCTTTTCGTCGATTTTAAGGGCGCATATGAGAGCATTTATAGAGACGAGCTATATAGAGCCAACTCTAGTTTTGGCATTCCTATCAAACTCGTCCGTCTCTGCAGAATTACTAATAAAAACGCTCTCTGCTCAGTCAAAGCCGGTAACGACTTAACCCAAATCACTGATGTCAAAAAAGTTTTTAGACAAGGTGAGGTGATGTCATGTGAATTCTTTAATATCGTACTTGAAGGAATTGTACGGAACTTACAAAGTAAACTCTGAATGCACAATCTTTCAAACGTCTGTGTAACTACCGGCGTAGGCCGATGATATTGATATAATTGGCAGATCTCAGCAGGCTGTCACCGATGCGTCCGCTAGTGTTGAAACGGAAGCTGCCGGAATATGTTTTGTATGTGCTAAATTAAATCAAGACCAAATATATTCATATACCGTCAAAAACAAGGGACACACAACATCGACGGATTGGACAGAGCGTCACAATCGGCAGCTACAATTTCGAGGTAATAAATGACCTCGGTCCACCTTACCTCTGCTATGAATTCTGCCTGCAACACCGAAGAAGAACTCTTACCAATCGCTGTTTGTTTGGGCTTGGAAAGCAATGGATAGTAAAGCCCTACCCCGAAAAACTAGGGAGATTTTATAAGTGACCTTTATCCTACTCTCCTACGTCCTACTATACGGCGCTGAAACATGGACTATATCGAAAGCGGATAAAGATATTCTCAGTAGTTTCAAGAGAAAAATGCTTCTCCCCTTTGGAGGACAAGATTATACGAGCTGTGCACCGACATCGACCTAGTCAGAAAACTGCGCATCAGGCACCTGAGATAGATAACCCGGTCCGCAGAGTCTTCGAATCTATGTTGGAAGAACAACGTAGTAGAGGAAGACCTCACCTTAAGTGCTGCGCACAAGTAGAATGGAACCTCAACCGATTTGGGGTGCGCAACTGGAGGCAGTTAGATAAAGACCGGACTGTCTGGAGAGTTGAGGTTAATTGAGGTCCAAGCTCACCCCGAACTGTAGCGCCACCTAAGTAAGTAACTACCATTTAGATTTATCCTTATTGCTCGGACGCTCCCTTTTGAATTTTTCTGTATTGAGGAAATCATCATTAGCTACATAAGGTGCAGTCGTTTTCTTTGATTCCAGCCTCATTTCAATGTATTTCGTTATTGTCTCTGACTAAAGTATAGAGGAAGTCTGACTAGTCTTCAATAGGATTTAATACAAAGAGTTCTGAAACGCATCCTTAAGAGATGGAAGTAAAATTTGTAAAAATTTGGATTTTAAATAATGGCTGATTTAAAGAACGCACAATAAAACAAGGGGACTGATCTAAGTTCTTTAAAAATGACAAATCAACCAGAATAGAAACACTCAGAAGCTCTGGCGGCACCTGCATGCTATGTCGAGAGTAGAGACTCTCAGTCTGGACATCCAGTTTCCAGGTAAGCGAGAAACTGCAAGCGAACTGACCTATACAACCGAGCCCCCCGCCCAATTACCAAGGTTACGCCCATCAATGACGTAGTATTATAACCAATCGGGGCAGAGCATGGGAAGTTAGGGCCCCTGGACTTGGGTTCAAGCCTAGCTTGGAAGAGGTATGCCCACTATTGGGAACTCTTGTTTACACCTAAAATCGCAGGAAGGGTCTTCCACAAGGTTGTTGATCTAATGTGGAGTTGCAAATAATTGCTGGGTGCCGTCACCCTAAGGTCGGCCTCGGCTCAAATCCAGGGTGGAGCTTGTGCCCTCAACACAGGTTTCGACTTTGGTGTTACTCAAACATGGCAAGCGATGACCGTGGACTTAAGTGTGTTCACGTTAAACGCTTGCGACGTTCAATACTGTCATCGGCTATGTAAGTAGATAGAGTCATAAAATACGCGGTTGCTTGCCTTTAAATTATCAGGTACCGATGCTAAAGTTATAAACGAGCCGCTGCCAAATTCGAGGAGAATGTTCACGGATAGCCTAGCATTGGCCTACCTAACCTTATGCGATGAGGGAAGGTAAATTTCCATATCGGAAACCGGATATCAGTCTTCCCAGTTCTAACGTTTAAGCTCGGGCATACGCAATTGATACTGCTGTACAACTGATGTTGTTTTCTGTACAAGAAGAAGGAAGCTGGCTTCGTTCGTTTAATGATAAATGGAGTCAATATCCAGTTCTTCGACGAAACTAAGCATTATGTGACATTGTGAATTAAATATGTCCATACCTCCAAAGTGCTGTCGGCTTTCTGTCAGTAGAAGGTAGTCCTCTGGATCTTTATATGGCTATCATATGGGTCAGTTCTTTAAAGAGTAAACTTTCACATTTTTTTTTTATAATTTACGCGCGCCTAAGGGGTTAGACACCCTTTTACTGTTGCCTGGGCGCGGGCGGAAAGGTAGAAGGAGGAGAAAGGGAAATTGTTTTTTGTAGTGGGTTGAAACTCAGGTGTGTTTGGTTTCGATATTCGCTCTCCAGGGCTGGGAGTCCGAATAGGACTCTGTCTTGACTGCATGGGGCCAACACATTCTTTTCTACTCTAGACATGGTAATGTCCTAATATGGGCTGCACTTTTACAGCAGTCATCGGTATAAATTGAAGTGAACTTTGATACGATCCGGAATGGAGTTTTGTGTCGGCTGTCTTTGGTCTTTGGTCTCTGGTCTTATACATATCGTTTGCTGTAATGACACCAAAACTCATCTTCTTGCGAGAGTATAAAATCGATATTCCCAGTGATAGCTTTAAAACTGAAAACAGAAGCGGCCCTTTAAGTCAGATGACAAACTAGGACTTAACTTCTTCTTAAGCAAACTTTCGCCGATATACCAAGAGGAGACTTGTGCAAGCCTAATGGTAATGAACTGTATTGTAAAGAACAATAATGCGCCTATATTGGCAGCCTTGAGGCTTTAAAGACTTCGCTAAATTCCCTCACCATTTTCAAGATAGTTGGAAAATGTAAGACCTCTTTGAATCTTGTTGCATTACAATAGTAACGTGGGAAATTAGATGCTGATGAACTTGGTAAACAAGAGTCAGAGGAGAATCTCTTTTACGATGGCCTGTGTCCTAGGTTTGAATTACAATTGGCCGTTGGTTCGTTTGCGAATACAACCATATGTAACATACTCGTATCAATCCAGGCTTCAGGCAGACCAAACGAATACGAGTATGTTCTAACGTTTCAAAAAGGATCCGGTTCACCTACTGTGCAACCACAAAATTGTTTCTTTTCTGTCCCTTTGTATTGGATTGTTCGGAAAGTAATTTCGTTTTTTTTTTGAAAATTAAAGACAATTTTCTTTTAGTAAATAAATATTTTATTGAATTATACATATAATTGGTCCAATAACTTTTGCCATCTTTCTGGCAGAAGCATGATTCCATGTTCATAAAATGTTTGTTCTTTGATGGCAAAAGAATATGGTGGGTGTGACAGGAGATCCCATCCCAGCTGTAAAAGCTTTTGGTGAGATCGTGCATTATCTTGGTGGAACACTAAACCTTTTTTATTGATCAATTCTGGTCTTTCCTGTTTAAGTGAATCATTCAATTTGTCCAGCTGATGATTGTATACTTCAGAATTGATAAAGTGTTGTCCAGTAGAAGATAAAAAAACGACTCCTTTGAAATCCCACCAAACAGATTACATCACAGACTTCAAAGCGACAGCACAAATTCTTTCCGTAAAAACATGAGGAACCCATATGTCGAACTTTCAGATTCAACCTAGGCGTTTCAAATGATAATGAACGGTTGAATTCGATAAATTTAATTTCTCAGCGATCTCACGAGTTGTTATTCGCTGGTTTACATAAATTAATGCTTAGTGTGTCTTCTTCAGTGTCATCACCAAACGAAATTACTTTCCGAATAACCCAATGCTGTTATTACCTTACCCCATAGTTAGTTAGATGAGTTTTCGATCTATTGCCCTCGCTGTTTATTGCGCCTTAACACCAATTATACTCGCATGTTACTCCCTTCAGCTGCTATACTATATGGACCTGTTGAAACGTTGTTCTGTTAAACAAATCACCATGCTCCCATCATATAAGAATTGATTATATGTATAGGAGTGATTTTCGACCACCGCACTTAAGAAGCTCTCCTGCCCCAAGTATACATTTAAGCCAACAATCTCGGTTTTAATACTGTGGCGGGGGCAAAGCTTATACAGCTTTGCTTATATACAAAGCTTATAAAAGCATTCTAAGCCATGTAAGATACTGTATTAAAATCTCCAGCATGTGGACCAAAAAGAAGCTGATATTAAAAGTTAGCAGATAGAATAGGATGCGCATTGTAACTAGGCAGGACATCATTCATATGGGTAACAGCACCTACGAGTACTGGGTATATTATAGACGTTAAATGTGTTTTTTTTATTTTTAGACACTACCCATAACTATTTCACAGACGTCGTCAGCAAAAATTAGGGTCATTTCCTTCGGAGGTCTTAGGTAAAAGGGGTTAAATGTGATCGGTTCTAAACTCATCGTTCTGAAGAATTGTTGCACCACAACCTTAAGTTGAGTACCCAAGGAGAGGTGTGTGCTTGAAAACAGCTAATGCTGAGGTAACTATCCGGAGATATCACAAGATAAATGTACGTTGACTTGGTTTAAGCAATGATAAGGGCACAGTTTGCTACTTTAACCGAGATTAGTGTTGATATGAGCGATCTGAATCTGAGGAACCTTTTCCAGAATCAATCTCGCATCGGATATAAGATTTTTGTAGATGAAAAGCCAGTGGTCAAATTTTTTAAATGCGCCTCTTGAGAACATGACCTTTGTAGACCTCAAACCAGTGACGGATGAAAGAAGATGTCAATTAAAATTTATTTTTCTCTCTTAATTGAAAACCACATAATTAAGTCACCAGCAATCACGTAAACCAAATGATAAAAACTTTCTGACATTTGCAATTTTACCATTAATAAAAGTATAAGTCCTAATATTCGTGTATGTTTAAAGATACTCGTATGTATGTTGTTAATCCGTTGTAGGAGGAAGAGACCTTCCAAATTCTTCGTATAGTCCGTATGTATGTACATAACATAAAATCCTGCCCTCATAGATTGCATACGGTTTGGCTCTTCTTTACCCTAGACACTCACATTCCCAGTTGCATGTGAGCGAACGAAAATTAATATCCCTTTATCTATTAAAAAAAAATCGTTGCAACTGTAAACGGTTATATGTATAGTCGTAGTTGTATGTTGGAATAGATGTTCTGGCTTCCTCTCTTTTGGTTGAGTGCATTAAATAAGTTGGAGGATTAAACTTTTCAGATCTCAGCAGCAAATATGCACTTTTCACAGACACATTCATATATGTATTTGCTAATATGTAAAGGACGGGCTCAAACAGGGTAGGAGATAGAGAAAAGCCTGCATGTGTAAAGGATGGAAATTTATTTAATATTCCACAAAATTGCATCGCAAGTTAAACATAATTTGTCACAGATGTTTATTCCTCAATGCGCAAACATTCGAGGAACAGGAGCAGTCACAAAAACAGTATCTAGAGCAGCAGTAGAAAGCAGACCCAGATTCTTTCGAAAAATAATTTTCCTCTTCGCTTACTTGGTTACAATTTTCGTTGGGATGTTGGTGTTCGTTTTTTAGCGTTGCCTTTAATCTTTCTAGGATCTTTTCTGTTTCCTTCGGCGCGCGTTAGTTTTATTTTTATTTTTTTTTCCTCAGTTTTGTCGTCTTTCCCTGGACATGTATTAAAATGTTTACATGTATGCCGTATACTTACCCTTATGCCTTGGTCTCAGCTATGGAATCAGCTTAGCTGTAAATATAAATTTTTGTTGACTTTACTTCTACGTCGAATCTGCAATGGGTATATAGTAATGTGTGTGCCTAGCTTTTCCATCGGATACTTGGCCATACTCGTTGGCCCGTTGGTAATCAGCGCTGTAAGATTAGAATCTTAAGGCAGTGCTACTGAAAGAATTCCTAAAGATGTGAGAAAATCCTTGATAAACTGTAAGTGAAGTAAACAAATAAATAAACACCCAGGGGGTGGCACCACAAGAATAGCATCATGGTAAACTCGACCCGTATTTACGATGTACCAAGGGAACCGCGCGTATTTTCTTAAGGCGAATCATCTGAGGACTAGTGGCTGGCAACTAGAGAGTATTGGAATTCCGAATGCTTGTATCACAGTTGAAGTTCCTTTTTCTCCTACTCTCCGTATTGTAATATAAGTGTGGCGGCATTTCTGAAACGATTGCATATCCGGGTGCCTGAATACGTGTGAAAATATCTAGAGTCCTGATTTAGAGTGATGGCCAAAGTAAATGCAAGGCAATTTCTCATTTTATGCCAACGTAAGTCAGTGAGTGAGGGAATTTGAATGAGTGCCTGTGTGTACGTTTGTATATTGTCAGCAAGTTTATGCTATTCGTTCGTATAGAGCAAAGTTGCCTATATGAAGGGAAAATATAAATTGAGAACACGATGAATGTAATCATGAATTTTACGAACGGACTAACGTGCATTTAAGTCTTGTTACGCTTTGCTTCCATTCCTAAAGCCGAGTGTTTTTGCCCCGCTCTTTCTTATTGCGTAGATACATTTTTGAAAGACATACTCGTATTCGTATTCCTCACTTTTGAAACTCTATTTCGTTTTTGTGTATTCGTATGCCTTGACGAAAACTTTTGTTATTCATTTGAAATTGTTGGAATAGACGAAGGCGATGTTGAAATTCAATATGCATCTGGGTGGACATGGACATGGAAATGCTAATCTTTTGTTGGAGAGAGTTCTGAAACTCGTACCGATTGCAAGTAGAGAAGCTATAGTTGAATATTCAAATTCGCTTTAGAATAGCAAATGATGCTATGTTTGTTTCGCAATAAGGCGGTTAGCTACTTTAATGCTAAATCTTACTCAGATAAACAGTTCTGTATTCGTATGTTGGTTGTTCAGTCAAAAGGAATAAATTTTTTCTGCACAGTAAAAGTTTCAATGGATTAAATTAATCTTGTTGATGGAAACTAAACGCTTACATATTGATGCTGGTTTTATCCCATTGTATTGAATCGTTTTGGTTGAAGAAGGATTTTTAGTATTAATTTGTCATTTTAACCATAGTTTCGGTGCTATCTAACAGATCAGTGGTATGTACATATGCATATAGGCGACAATAGGCAACTTTTTCGTTATTGATTATTGGGTTCTTAAAAGCTTGTGCATCCCATAAAGTTTGCACTCGTGTACTACAGCATACTTGTCATTGAAAAAGGAAAGCGCAATTGCAAAATGTCACCAGAACGGATTCGTGTGAGGTATAACTAGAGATTGTGAAAGGAATATCCACTTTCCTGGATTTAAGGACTATCATGCCGAAGCTAAATCTGCACTGAGAATGCACAATATCCAGCCGGATGATGTTGAGCAGAATTTATTCTTGCATCATTTACAGCGCTTTTTCTTACAAATTACCAGAACCGAACGAGATTTTTCCGATAATGATTCAGAAACATTCCTATGTTTCATGTAATTCCATGACTGACAATGGTTTTAAAAAACTGCTTACTATTAAACTGTCAAGTTTAAACCAAGAAGAGCTAACAAATTTTATTCATGCTGAAAGTAAAAAAGCAAGATCTGCGAACAATATTACACCAATTAGCTTAACGTCTTATGTCCTTAAAATATTATAAAGTATTTTAAGCGCCCACATCCGGGAGATTATTGAAATTATCCACCGTACAAATCCCATCTTGATATATGCATCAAGAGCAGAACAACGGAGAAAGCCAGTATAGGCATTTTATTAGATGTAGGGACGAATTTTATAAATAAATAAATAATAAACAAAAGTGGGTTTAAACGGATTGGTTTGTATCAGGGTTATTTCAGAATAATTAAGTCACAATTAGAAACAAATCAGAAAGAAAGACAAAGGCTCTGGACAAGCATAGCTTGAGACATATGCTGTAGAGTAAGCTTAAGTCTGAGTAAAACAGAACTTATGATATTTAATGCTAGTCTCACCCTGATAAGTATAAAGTCGATGATCTATAATATCTAGGCTCATCGGACCACAGTGCCATTTCAGCTATTTTCTCGTATGCCGACCACACAGTTAGAGAAAAGATTCCTAAAAGAACGAGTAAGCCAATTGAAGCGGACGTAACAGCTCCTTTATGAATTTTAAACGTCGTTTTTTTTTCGATAACGACGTGGACACGATCACAGACACTATTCTCTTTAGAACGAGATCCTTTATCCCTCATCGGATGAAGAGTGTTAAACCAGAAAAAAAAGGTATGGTATGACTCGAGCTGGAAAGAGGCTGCCAGGGTTAGACTAACGGAAAACCGAAAAAAGTTCGAACGAGCTGGGAGTAACTGCAACGCTTTTCTTAGCCGTTCGAAATTTCAATACAGCCAAAAACTGGGACAAAAAATACTAGCACCCAATATTCCAAAGATATTAAAAATGTTTGGTCGTTCGTCGAAAACATTAGAAATTTTGCCTCATCCTCCATCCCAACGCTCTTGTGACAAAGCCACTCTCAACACTTCCAGAATGTGCCTTGTCTCCTACACTTGAATGCATCGAATGCTCAATGGGACGAATTTACTTTCGCACACGTGTAATGGAAAGAGTACTTAAAGGTTTTAACAAACACAAATCCGCTGGTGCTGATGGTACATAAGGGTGGGTTAATAAGGCACTGAAAATTCAATTAAGGAACACTCTTTTCGGCAAAAAAAAATTATATTTTTCAACATAGACTCCTTTGAGGATACACTTCGTTCAACGTTTCTCCAATTTATTGATGCCCCCAAGTAATACGATTTCTCGAGGCCCTCAAAATAGGCGTTTGTTCTATCGATGACCTGTTCATTGGACCCAAATCTTTTAACGCCAACCCAATTTATCATCGTTGGAAACAGGAAATATTCTAAAGAATATGCTGGATAAGAGAACAATTCGTAACCTAATTCATGCAAATTTGCCATTGCGACAGTGGACTTGTGCGCAGGTGCGTTGTCCTAGTGGAAGAAAACATTTTTCCTCACCAAATGCGATCATTTTTGCTACAAATCGGAGTCGAATCGATCCAACAATTCTGAATTATAGGCGCTGGTGAGCGTTTTACCCATTTCAAGGTAATCGATGTAAATGACACCGCTTGAGTTACGTTTCCACACTTTACAAAACCGAAGCTTGAAGGAAATAATATTTATTCGATATATCAGAGAACCTGCCCCAGAGCTGAAGTCATCAATTTCGTTGAAAATCTAAACCGATCGCGACTCAGTCTGATCGACGAAATTAACTCAATGTCTGAAACACTTGAGTAAGCAAAATTAACTCAATGTGGGAAACACCTGAGTAAGTAATTACTATTTCCACTTTATCAAAGAAAAAATAAACAGAATCAAAAAAAGATTTTTACTTCAAGCTTCGGACGGAACAGACTTCTCCCAAGAGAAGATTAAGAATAAGTAATAATAAATATTTGCAAAGAAATTATTTGTGTTTTCTGGGTTTCCGAAGAAAACCAAAAGTTAAGAAAAATAGGTAACTCGCGCATCCCAAAAAACTTTCCTTGTTGGCCCACAGACGCAGCTTGACCTTCTTCAACTTCGATTCACCAGGAGAAGTACATTGTCTCGAATGTTCCTTGGTCTCTAGTGTGTTGTGATGAATGTATGTTACGTACACTGTTACGAAACGGCGCAAAAACTCGTATCGCCTCTTCTTCTTCCACGCTGGCAAAACCACTGCTTAAACTTTTTCATCAATCCCACTCTTCAGGACTTTTTCCGAGCAGATGGAAAACAGCATTTGTCCAGTTCGTCCCTAAAAGAGGCGAATCTTCTTCTTTCCCCTCCTACAGACTCATTGCACTTGCGTCCCTTCTTTCTAAGGTCATGGAATCGCTGATGAAATATCTCGAAACAAGAAAACTTCTCAATGAACGGCAGTAGGGTTCATTGGACCACTGGTGATCTGATAGCATGTCCCACCGAAAGGCGTATATCAATTCGGCGAAAGCAAGATCGATTTAACATTTGATAGTGTTTGGCATCAGGCTCTTTTGTCGAATATGCGTGCTTTTGTGGATCGATGACTCTCTTCTTCAGTGGATTAGATGTTACCTTTCGGAACGTTCAATTTTAGTTATATTGGCTGGTTTCAAGTTTGATATTCACAAAATAAATGCTGGTGTGCTCTAAGGCTCCGTTGTGTCTCCGACACTTTTTTCATTTTCATCAATAATTTCTTGTCTACTATTTCTAATCCAATATTCTTTAGCTGACGACAGTACTCACTGCTTTTCATATTCCTTTCCGACCACCCTAAGAAAAGAGTTAAAACTAGTAAACGCAATGCTAAAGTTGTTTTGGGTGACCATAAGGACACATTTGTCACAAAAAATTCCAAGAAACTCATAACTATTTTTGAGATATGTTTTTTTGACGCTCAAATGGTCATTCTAAACAGCTAATATTATTACATAAGCTCTCATAACTTGTTTTGACAAACGTGCACGACGAAAATAAAGAGTGAGCAGTGTCAATACTTAGTGCTTTACGAAAACGCAACCCAATATTATGAGAAACTCGCGGTGATAATGGAAAGACATAGGTACATCGCAACAACAAAATCAATTTTTGGCTAGAAAATTCGGGAATGAATTTGTGAAATAGACCCGTGAGTTGGCCTGGAAGATCGTGTAATCTGACTCTATGTGATTTCTTTATTTGGGGGTTTCTGAAGGATCCAGTTTATGCCAATGCTGTGTGAACTAACGAAGCAATAAAATATAATATTTATGCCGATAATACAACATGACAGGTGATAGTTCCGTGATGATGATAAATGGAGCTCTCCAGGAAAGAACAACGCGTTTTCATTGTTGAGAGCAATATTTTAAAAATATTGAATGTTTGGCAAGTACAAATTAGCTTCATCAAGAGTGAGGAGATTAATTCAATTCAAAAATTGGTGATCCTAGACACTCTGGACGTCCGTCAACAACTCGCTCAACATAAAACATCGAAGCAGTTCATGAGCGTGTCAAGTTCGGAGTTCAGGAAATCCACGAGTAATTATTGAGAAACAAACGCGTCATTATTTGGTGCAGCTTTTGGGCTGTAGTCATCATCGGAGCATTCGTCTTATTAATAGTTAATGGTGCTCGCTTTTGCGACACAATAGCCCAGTTTTTGTGCCTAAATTGCAAGTTGTGAATGTGGACGACATCTGGTTTCAAGAAGACAGTACCCACGTGCCATACAGCCCAAGAAATAGTCCTGTAATTTCCTGTTTTCGTGATCAGAATTCAACGCCATTAGAATTTTTTCTTTTGGGTTTTTTGAAGTCCACGATTGATGCCAAAAAGCCTACGGCTACCTACGCCTTGAAGGAGCAAATTGAGAGCTGTATCAAGGAAATTGAGCCACATTTATGCAAAATTGTCACGACAAAGGCCGTGGAGACCTGTGTTTTCTATCAAAATTAGGTACTTCTTGAGGAAACTTTGGGAAACCCTTTTTAATTCTATTGAACCAATCTTTCAAACGAAATAGAGATATCGTGCATAACATGTGTTATTTTTTCATTTAAACACCCTTTATAAATAGTTAATTTTCTTGTATGGATGATGCCTACATATGTTGAGTACTTGTTTCAACTTCTTCAAAATTCAATACCATTCCGGAGGTTTAAATATCATCACACTATGGGTACCTATATCTAGGAACTTTTGATAAAAAATGGAAGAGTAAGCCAAAAATGGTTTGTGAGTCCTTGGATTAGTTCAGTCAGGCCTGCAATAAAACAAACAATCATCTATTCAATCTACAGAGATGCAAAGGTATGTAACTAAGCACTGGTGCACATATGTACATATAGGCTACATATACCTTATCCAACAAAACATGCCAGTACAGGGCTTATGGGAAAGCTTTTTTTCTAACAGTGGTGCCTGTAGGTGGACTCAATGGCACATTACCACTGAAACACATAGGAAGCCACTGAACTTTGTGTACAATTGTTGTTGTAATTATTTTCAGGTTTAACCACAACCACCCTATGACTTACTTGCCCGATAGCCGTGGGCAGAATGATCATAAAATCACCATTCGCCATTACTGCTGGCTGTGCATTGAAAATAATCTCATCAAAGCAGTGTTACCATTCTCAAATTTTAGCACATCGTTACTGATTTTTCAGTGTTATTGTTACAGATTTGAAGCTTTTGAGAGCACAAATATGAATTTGTGTGTAATAATATGTGTGGTGGTGTTGTCATTTGCGTTTTTTCTCCTCTTTTTGAGAAACCGTTAAAATGTAGTCAAAGCATTTTTTTCGACTTTATATTTTAAATTTTATTCGCGCGCTATTTTAATGCATTGCAACAAAGCAGTGCAATAAGTGATCATAATATTGTTGGACTATGTGTGTTTTAGTGATATTGTGTTAAATAATAGTGATTCAAATTACTGTGTTGTGTCGGTGTTAATGTTGTGTTTAAGAAAAAAAGATTATTTTCGCGGTGTTTCGAAACTAGAATTCATTGACTGTGCAATTAGTGATCATATTGTGATAACCACTTAAATGTGAGCAGCGACATCTAGATTTACAGAGTAGCAGATGTCGATACTCGAAGAGCAGAAGATTTCGATACTTGAATAGCAAAGCATCAACCATTGATGACTGGAGAGTGGAATCGAATTTTCTAGCAAAATGGGAATTATGTGCGACGCTGGATGACGAGGAAAAAGACAAATGAAATTTATATCGTTCAGCAATATTTTTATTTGTTTATTTTAAATGGGAAGATGGTAACCCTAAGCGAAATGCTCTTTCTCTTTGTGGTGATTCATCATATACACCATGGCAACCCTAAGAGAGCTTTTAAGAGGGACACATTTACGCATGTTATTGCAACCAGACTAAGAGGCAAATGTCCTATCTTCCCTGTACTGACATTTATTCTTGGATAAACTATAGACTTACTTACTCGTATATCACAAATTAAAATCCGATAATTTTGCTGATCACGATTATCAACGATATACATACTATGTACAATATGTACATCTGTCCCTGCCTTTATTCGAGAACGAGAACAGCCTATTCGTGCTGTAGAATAGGCAGTTCCAAATATTTGTGAGGGTAAAACGAGCCAAAGATGAATTATGGAAGTGGAGGGATTGTTATCAGGCAATCACCAAAGTCTTGTAAATCATTCTTTCAAGATAGACCATGATTACAAGATACTCAATATATTTTTTAGGTATACACCGAAATCAGGAAACCAAATGACAGCATAGTCATTGGTGTCGCACAAGAAAATAAAATAATAATTCAATTTTTTTTTATGGACTGTTCCTTGTAATCGCCTTCGCGAGAAAGCATATTGTCTAAATAGACAAAGTTAACACGACTGCCATATCACTAATGGAGTTCCTCAACAAACTGTCTCATGGCCGCATTTATTTATTTATTTACTTTTACAGTTTAAACTGATTTATTTGGTTGGAGATGAAAGAAACACTTTTGAAAAGTGCTCTGCAGATAGGCATTAAGGACATTAAAGTAATGACATCCCTTGAATTCCAGATTCACCGAATGTTTACCCTCTGCAACAATCAACTCAATAATTCACCAGGGACAAACCTCAGGGGAGTGGTAAACCAAGCCAAATAAAAAGAAAAATAAGAAAAAAACTCTTATGAACCTTTGAAAGGAGTAAATCGAAGAAAATAAAAAGGGAATATTACGAAATGTAATGAGCCTTTCATTGAGTGTAACACAACAGTCGTATATAAAGTGATTTTGTTCAGAGTACCTCCAGAAGATAAAGGGTACGCGGTTTCATTACATTTCACTTTGCTTTCCCTTTTTCCTGTATATTTTCATTTCTTTACGGGTGCACTTACATTATCCCTTCTACAATACATTCATGACATGGTGGGTAGAATGATGATCCACAGCCAAAATATATTCATGACCGGGATACAAAAACAACAAAAAAAATAGAAAAAAAATCATCTGTAAGAGATGACGACTCCATCTTGAGTCAATAGAAAGGCAGAATCCTTTCCCAACAGTATAACTCTTACAAGTCAGCGTAACATCTGCTGCATACTAAAACACTTTGCTCGTTTCAAAGGACTCTACATAAAGGTATCGCAGCAATTTAGTTAGGCAATCAATCATGCGGAATTTTTTTTGTTTGTTCTGCTATACGCATACAATAAAAATATGTGTAGGTATGTATAGGAGTTTATCAGACTTGTGAGCTGTAGTAATCCGTTTCAGATTCACAATCTCGAAAAAAATATCCATATAGGATATGTGTATATATGTATGTATGTATATTTTTTTCGTGAAAAGAAAATAAATTACTATTAATGGAAAGAAGGTAGGAAAATATTTAAGAAAAACATTATTCGAATGTAACCCAACCATTAACAACTTGTCATGCACTGCACCGTTAATTCAACGCAATTCTACTCAATTCGACTAGGGTCTAGTGAGGGTATCTCGGTTTTTAGCGAGATGTCGTATTTGAGGTGGAACAAGCGAAATAGGGAATGAAGCATTTACATTTGGATTCGTATAAAAGCTGTTTTTCTATTTAACTCGTGTTTTTAATTTTATTTCATTGCCTTTGGGGAGGGAGAGAAGGAAATCCTTACAATTTGGAATGTATCACGCATTTGTGAGCACTCCTCAAGGAGTAATTTAATAAGGAAAGAGATGTCTGAAAATCGATGTAAGGCTGAAGTAAAGATGAATTTAGCGATATACAATTTTTGGCGCAGTTGTTGAAACTTTTCGTCCCAGCAGATTGTTGCCGGGGCCAGTAGTTAAAAAGGGTGTTTTGGTTTTTTTTACCGATGGATCTTCCAATAGGAATAAGAGAGAAGAAGTCCTCGGAAAACAATCTGGATACGCTTTAAGGTGGAAATCAGAAAGTCATTAACAGACTAGAGGAAACTGTTCAGAATCAAAATGAATATACGAAGCCAAAAGATCGAGACAGGCGGTAAGACCCGCAGGCTAGTCAAAGTCCTCAAAGGGGGGAAATATGCCAGATCGGAATCACTCAGAAATCTTGATGGCACCTACACTGAGTAGAAAGCAAAGACTCTGTCTCATGCCTGAGACTTAATTCCCGGGTAACCTAATCAGAATCAGCTCAAAACCAGTCTTTTTAACGAATCTGGAAGTGAGCTGAGATACACAATACGCAGTAGCTGGTATTTGTTATCTGTTTTGGTGACGGATGAGGCCATAAGACACGGTGAAGCTTCCTTTGATGGGTTTAAGTCGCCTGGCGTCGGTTGCAAAAACGTATATAGACTCTCTAAACCGCAGGCAGCCCTAGACGTGATCGCCGGTTAGAGCACTAGATATGGACTTTAAGTCAATCCTGTCACAACTGAGGTTGCAAACTCTAGTACCTAAGCAGAAAAGGATTCTAGTCGGGTCTTCGTGGACGGCTAAAAAAGAAGACAATGTTAAATATCACATTCAAGACTTCAATGAAAGAAGTCCGAAAGCTGAAAGCACTGAGTCTTGTTTGGGTTCCAATTCATTATGGGAAATGATTTCGGCGACAATTCGGCGGTTTGTCGGGAACAGAATCGGAGTTCAGACTGCCTGCGTTCTTCGGTTTAGGCTTCCATTGACAGTTGGGCGTCATGTGAGTGTAACTCAGATAACATAAACCTTCAGGTTGTCGGCAGACCAAACTAATGCAGCACAATGTCTCTAATAGGTCAGCGCCCTTCCTGTTATCCCTCAGCAGGAAAGTCCGCAATCTGCTTACTGGCGTTGTGACGAAGCACTGCACTCTTGCTAAGTACTTACATGTGCATAAGTGATACAACATCCTGCGATGCTTTGTGTGAAAGTAATGAAGAAAACGCGGATCACTACTTCTGTGAGCGTGCGCCCAAGGCTGCACATTATCACTCTAACGCTTATTTATCTTTCTTCGAGAGACTGAGCAATTTCGGTAAGAGGAGCATATGAAAAGTACAATGGACTAGCTTTTTGTCCAAAGCTCTGGTCCGATAGAAAAAGTAAACAAAAATGCTTCCGTAACATTCAAATTTGATTTGAAAATCAGTTAATTTTCCGAAACGAATATCTGGTTTAGTCGACTCTCAAAATCTACCAGTTGAGCTCGTTATATATGGCTGTGGATATAATTCATACCACAAGCAATCAGGACAAAAGCAACAAGACGCCAAGTTAACGTGCTTTCAAAACAAACTGTAGTAACTATATGTAATTGTGGCGCAAGATATTGAATTGTCAATTCAGCGTCGGCCGCAATATTCCGGTCTTTTCCCAATAATTTCGGAAAAAGATCCAGCAATTCAGAATCTAAAGCCATAAGACTATAAGTGGCAGTAGTATTTAATGACGAAGATCACTCGCTCGAAGCTCATTTGGCTCGATGAGTTTAGGAGCAACCAAAAGCAACCGAATTCAGGATAGACCTATGATACACAATTACATCAACAATAGTGCGAGCGTGTTTAGTGTGGTTTTCACGCTAGGCCGGAGCTCACTCTGGAGTCATTTGGGAAAGTAACTGGACACGAATCAGTGGTTGTTCCTTTGAAAATATGGACGACATTAATCCGTCACTATGTGCCATACTGCCGTGAAACCATTGGCTTACTAAGGACTCGCTCCAGCAACACCATTTTATCCCGAAATGGACAAGTGAATTGATTATCGAGATCGTGGTTAATCTCCTTGAGATACATAGATCAGTTTTTCATTTTATTTTACAATATGTCAAGCACTTTGTTCTCAGTAATCCATATTGAATGCTTTATCATTTGCGATACACTCATCCTTAAAAAAGAGTTTTCAATTTTTCTTATCGTCTATGGATCGGGGGCTTCTTGACATCAATGCCACGGATATTCAGCACTTGATGCATGTTGTAAACACGAGAAGTTGAGGGATATTCGATTGGCACAATCGGTTCAACGTTAGATCTCCTCAAAGTTTTTTCTCTTCCATTATATATTTTGATGGTTAGGCACCCAAGAAATATTTGCTTTGATATCTGAAACTAAATCGGTCAGAACCAAGGTCGTATGGTATCTTAAGATATCATCGTGTTTTGCATCAATGCAACACCCCGGCTGGCAATTGTAGAACTATTATAATCTTCTGAATTTTAGTCTCTTTAGTTGCTAATATATATGTTGAAACTATTATTTCGAAAAATTACTTCCATCAGGCAGAAAGGAGTATCTCATAAGTATGGGTTCATTCCATGATTTTTAGCTTGAAGTTAAGTAGTCTATTATTGAGGTTTTTCAAAAGCTCAATTAGTTGAATTACCCAGAAAAAATTGTTTCGAATTGGACAGAAGTGTTCTGACATATGTCCAACAGTGAACAGAATTTTCTTTCCATATCCTGACACATTTTCCGAACTATTTGTCAAGCAGCTCTGCACCTACGTATCTGAATAGTATGCAACACAATTATTTTCTCCATAAATTTCAGCAATAATGTCTAAGGAAAACTATAATCGTGCTAAAGAAAAACTCATTGAGTGAGCTCTTCTGCTCTTATTAAACTCATATCACCTACAGCAGGTGGCTGTTGATGATTAATTGCCTTGAAGCAAACCACAAAAGGAAGCACGCCCGTCGTTCTCATTCAGAATAAATGACAAGAGTCCACTAAATATGACAGCTTAACCACTAGTTGATGAGTTATACTTGTTTTCGCCTGGCACGCACTCAAAAGATAAATTAATCAAAGACTTCCCAGAAAATACAATTTCCAGATTTCGAAATTAGTTTTCCGCCAAACCGCTTCTGTGTTTCTGATTTTACTGTGAATTGTCCTGAAGCGAAAGAAGAATACTAAGCACTGAGTAGAAAAAAAAGGAATTTAATTTCCTGCATACAATTAATCATAAGTTCTTTGCAGTGCCAGTATAAATGGCGGAATCTGACATTTCTGGTCGGTACACCTACGGAATCCATCAAGCCATCGCTAATTGTAGCCAAGGAATGAGAATGAGAATTAAAAGATGAAGTGGTAGTGAAGTTGTACTTGTGGAAGCAATACTTCCAATATTATAGCTCTATAGCTGGTCCTTATTAATGCCATAGAATGCAATCCATCTCAGTCGAAGGATTCCATTTCTTTTACTCATTTTTTTCTTCTTAATCATTATCCCTTTCTTCTTAGAGCACAGCATTTTTTTATATACTCGTAGGTACATTCTCTAAGGCTCAAGTCAAGCCTTGGAAGTTCTTCTTTTTTATCGTTGGGTTGCTGGTGAACTTAGTTGAACTGAAGGTTCTAAGAAAGTTTTCTGTTTCCCTACGGAAGGATGTGTATAAATGTATTTGTGTGTGAAGGTGAAATTAAAAACTGTATCGTGCTTAGCCCTATCCTTTTTTAATTCGAAAAGGATTTTCATGGTGAGGAAGTCTTTTTCCTTTTCTTTTTTTTGATATTAGGATCTGAAGCAACATGAAGCTGCATTTTATGCAACAAAGAAGAATCTGTGATGTAGTCAAAGTGAAGCTGATATTTGACATGGATATTAGAGAATATTTAAAGCATGGGTTTTATTTAAAGGATAAAAGATTAAGTACCAAGTATTTAAGGTGTAATTAGAATCCATCTATTATTTTCAGATAGAAGCAATTCAGTTAGCAAATAGGGTAGCGATTTTTTTTTTTAATTTAAATATCCAGTCTAAAAGACCACAACTTTTACATTCAAATATTATTCTATTCTAATCGCTCTACATTTATATGTTCTATATTTTACCCGCGTTACTGACAGGAGAAAGGACACTTTAATTCTTTTTATCACATCCTTCTATATCTAATGTTGTATTTAATATTTTTTAAAAACATTTTCTAGAATATGTGGCTGGAGAATTTTCATAGAAAGCTCAGGAGTTTATCATTAGGATGGAGTCTATCCTCCAAATTCGGAGTCAATCATCATGCTCTCTTAGTGCATTATTCTTAGAACTCTTTCCACATGCAGCATATCAATTTTTTCGATCAAGCTTCTCTATATACATGGTCCTTCTACAGTTTTCCCTAATCTATCAACCAATCACGTGACAAAAGACAAATATTACTGTGTCCCTGGGATGTACTAGATTTTAATTAGGCTTACAAAAACTGGGAAACATTAGATATAACTGCCAGTGTATGAGTTGGCAGTGATTTACAATAACCTTACCATTAGGGTCAAGCTCGAGGTCCACCGCTAGATTCTGGGCCACGTCTAACCATATTCTATGATACAATATTAAATTTATCAATGCACGGTTAAGTCTGTTGTACCTTCTAGGGCTTAATGTCAAAATTATACCTCGGAATTGCATTTCTAAAGTGAGTAGGCAACTTCAAAAGACTACTCGTCGTACAAGTCTTCTGTGATACAAGAATCTACAACTACTTTCAATTGGTTCATTGATATCTGATCTATGGTTCAAAATTGATCACTTGATGATCAACATCTGGACATAGATATTTAGTTATTTTCTTGAAGTAGCTAAATTTATAGCTCGATCGGCCAATCAAACAATCTGCGAATGGCATTACGTTGCACACAAATTGACCCTGCAATACGAGTATCATACGAGTGCAGCAAAAATATATGGAAACAATTTCACTACATATAAAAACCCATCCCTACACACTTATGCATAAATAGGAACCTGAAACATTGAATTGGACATTGACGCTTTACCAACAAGAAGGCATGCACAAAATCTACAAATGAGACAGACCATCACGATACAGAGTTTTAACTTGTAAGTAGGTGGGGATTTTGTCTACCTCGGATCTGTATTACACCGCATCAGTAATCTTTTTTACATTTGCCAATCGCTGTTTCTTTGTTCTAAGAAGAGGGGTGGCTAATAACGTCTGGTCAGGAAACACTAAGAACACTCTATATACATAAGCCCTTAAAGCAAGACCGTGCAAGCTAATGGACATCAAACATCTTGAGGTAGGTGACCAAGGACCGCACTTATTGGGAAGATTATTGGTTGAGCACCAGATCTATATATATGTCAAGTAGATATATCGTGATTATCAATTACGGAACGCTTAACAAACGAACAGTGGATTTTAATGGTGAAAACTTTTTTTAAAATATGCTGTAAGTTTAGTGGAAACAATTCCCAATGTACGCCTCAAATTTTCCACAGGTCTAACAGATCGAATTTCTCAATTTCTCGATCACGCCAGCATATGGCATATCTTAGCAAATGTAGCAGAGATTCTGGACCGCCGTAAGCCAATAGTTGCTCTCAAATCAACGAGCACTTTGCAAAGAAATTTAAAGGAAAAATTCAATTTGCGTACTTGTTAAGTTTTATTGATTCAAGAGCTTAAGCCAGGCGATCATGTGCAGCATTGTAATTCTGTCTATTTGGTGTTGGATGTTTGTATGGTTTACGACGTGCTAACGACGTGCGAGTTCTTTCTCTCGAATAGTGTAAAGTCTTCCGAATTTATTAACCAACCATGCACAATTTCTAAGCTGCAAGAACAAATGTTATTGTGTTATTTATCATTGGTGAAATTGGTGAAGGCCAAATATGTCACAACGTACTCGTAAGTAGTCAACAACTTCTCAAAAAGAGGACGAATGTACCATATAAATATTTATGAGGTCTTCTAAAAAATCAGCTGAGACTTCTGAATTAAAGCCAGTTCATGCTACTCTATGCAACTTTTTCGACAACGCATACCACTTCCTTTTGAATGTCGAGCTCATACCGTATATCGCTGAACTGATGAAAGTTTCATGCAAAATAGTGCTTTATTCCGACAGAAATAGACATGGTTTAGCACGGATGTATTTCTATGTATTATTTAGAACATCGGCTGTGCAACAACGACTATGCCGACCTTCTTCCGTCTGATGCATTGTGTTAAGAGTCGCAATTAAAAGCCTTTTAAACCAGTATAGTCTCAGGTGCAAGTGGGTAGTATTCTTCTGTTTTACTTCTATTTGATTCCTCCTACAGCTTGCACGAACTACGGCTAATTTCACTTGGTGTTGCTAGTTTTTGAATGTCCTGCATGTAGTATCTGCTAATAACTACATACCACTTCTCCATCTTCATTGTTTTCCTTCAATCCAGATTGGCATCGCGTTCGAGGGTTTTTTTCAGGACGCTTTACTCGCAGTTTTTTGACGTATCCCTCGAAAACTGATTAGAAAATTGTCATTAAAGGATTCTTAAAAAAAAAAAAACAAAGAACTGGCCCGTATTTTTCAACCGCAAGAATATGTTTAATCTTATGGCCCTGATATAGAAATATATTATAACTTGTCAGCGCAAAAACTTCAAAACGTTATGTAACTAACTGCTCGTAGTAGAATCAAAATATTGATTAACTTCGACGGGTGTCATTAAAGACAAAGCGAAAATTCTAGATCCCAAAAATAGTACTTTACTCATCCTACCCAGAAGTAATAGTCCAAAATCTGAATTTCTCATACGTTTGCAATCAGAAAACGTAAGTTAAAAGGATACTTCGATAATCACATAAAGTGCTTGCATTCGTATGCACGGATAGTATGTGGAGTTTCTGAGCCCCTTGATTACTCATTGCCAGAACCAAACAGATAATCAATTACAAATTCACTCTTTGCATATGCAATTAGGGCACCAATTAATGGGAAATTCGAATCATTTCTTCTACTCCATGTGGCGCCGCATACGAAATATTTCTGCAATAAACAGAGGAACCTGAAAAAAATTATAAAAATCAATACTACGAGTACTTGTAGGATAAAGATATCCATCTATCGAAATCCCAACGTACATCGAATTTATTGGATTCTGCAGTGAGTGGTAATAATTTTGTATTTTGTCCTTGGCGCCTAAAAACTGCCAGCAGAATACAGCTACTCCATTGAAATTGAGATAAATCCTCTAGGGGGTGTTATTAAACTACTTTTTCCGGCTTCTATCAATGCTGCAGTTAACCGATTTGACCGGATGTTGCAGCGGTCCATCCGTAAAATAGGCAAAATGCAGACACAAACTATTCGCTGATGCGCATCCGAAAGGATATTTTCAACCAGCTCTGTTAGTGTGACTATGAATTCGAATATGGATCCGACTACGAGTACAAGCCCCGAGTTGCTCTCTCGTTTGAAAACATAGATATTATTACTTTCAGATAATAACTTGTCTCTGAAGTATGTGCTACCCACATTGGGTAGGTATGCCCAGTACGAAGTCCTGTCGAGATACCTATCCGAGGTTAACCTCGACAATATGTGTATGGAAGTTGGTCATGTCCTTTCGTCTGTATCATTGTAATGCAGATGTTTTGTTTTCGAATTATTGTCCACCTATGGATAAGTGCTCCTACTTCTACGTATATATCTCTGATACGACTACATGCATATAGTGGCAATCTCGACTACAGCCTCTTACCTTGTTTTTGTTCAATAGTTACTTTTTTTACGGGCCAACTAGGTACTCGTATCATTGTAGGAGAATTGGTTTTTGTTTTAGTTTCCGGATAATAGAATATTGAGTGTATCTCCTTTGGGTAACATATAAAAACATCTCCTGAGAGATCGAAAATAAATGTACGTTATCCTATTCGACAAAGCGACACGATACGGTATTCGTCGAAGCAATAACATCGAATGTGATAATAGAAACATTTGCCTGGACAAAGATAAGGACCATGCAATGTGCAATGATTCGTCGAACATCCTGTACCGTTCATGATCACACACGTACTCAAGCCAATAGGGTGCAATCAAAATAATTAAACAAACATTTGCCCATGTAGAGGCCTGGGTGATGGTAGATGCTGGTCAGTGTTGCCACTTTTGCATTGTTTTTCAGTAGTAATTTGCATAAGATGAGGTTTCAATTTAATCAAAATCAAAAACGATTTGAGAAAGTTTATTTGTTATTTGATTATTTGAATAGCAACCGAGTTGAAATCAAAAACTCTGTCAATTATAATCGATTTAAATGATGACAAGGGAGGCTTACTGTATTATTGCTGATCCCAAATCAAAGCAATCCAATTTTGAAATCAATCTGCGGGTAAATTCATTATTTGAGCTTTTGTCTATTCATGAATTCGTTTTTTTTAGTTCGAAATAGGGCAGTCTATTATAACTCTTATAACTAATACCTAATTATCATAATAAGTACAAGGACTCTAATATACATAAAATGTACCAGTAAAATCCGTCCACCGGTAACATGAAGTAATATGAACAAATGATCGAAGTGTGGATTATACATATATGGAATCATGGCGAGCCAAACCCCAAATTGAAGTCGACGTTGGACGCTTTACCAACAAGAAGGCATGCACAAAATCTACAAATTTTGCTAAATTTAGGACCTGGATGCTTAAGGTAAAATTTATCTAATCGCAGTCTAAAATTCAAAACCCCGAAAATACGAACCGAGAGGATCCCTCATTGGGACCAAATTGAGGGGTAGGAAATTATAAATAATGACATAAATTTGAAGTTCCAGAGTGACCACTGCTAGTAATGTGAGGATATGAATACCTAACGAGGTTTAAGCATGTTTAATATACGTCTTTTTTTTCTTCGGAGAATCGAGTATTACTCATAAACATGGGATGATTAAGAACCTAGAGACTTAAAAACGTACTCACAAAGCTAATAAATGCTCATGAATGGAACTCAATAGATAGTGCTTAAGTCGATATCCGCCATGCAAAAAATGCGATGGGGTGGGCCGGAAAAAGAGGACGAAAAACTACAACATCTACTATGGCGACTGTTATCGAACGCAAAAGTAGCGCAAACAAGATGTCTTGAGTTTCGTAACAATTAGCCTTAATAACGCGCACGCGCCCACTGAGAGGAGCGACATTAAAAGTAGCTTCAGCGAGCTCTTAGACAAAACTTCTGAGCAGTGCCCTAGCCATGACATTAAAATTGTCCTCGGCGATTTTAATACAAAGCTAGGAAGAAAGGGCATCTTTGGTAGTACTGTCGAAAATCAAACATCAACCGGATTGGCCACATTGCGATCGACCCAAGATAATCGTCCAGTATTTTGGATGTCCGAACGTTCCGAGGGGCCAACATCCACTCGGACCATTACCTTGTACGGTTGCGGATATCCTGAACATCGCAAAAGCAAGCTCATACTGTCCATCCAGTTACTCGCATACGCCGATGATATTAATATAATCGGAAAAAAGCAGCGTGATATTAGTGGCACTTTCGCGAGCATTAAGACGGAAGCGGGTGGGTTTAACCGTCCACGACGGCAAATCCAAGTATATGCTGTCAAAGAAAAAGGACACCCCACACCGATTACGCCACGGACAGTAAGTCACTCTCGACAGATATAACTTTAAGGTAGTTACGAGTAAGGACTATCAATTCAGGCAACAACACCAGAGCGGAGATCAAACGAAGAATAACTCTTGCCAATCGCTGCTTCTTTGGGCTCTCGAACAACAGAAGTGACCCTATATAAGACCCTAATAATCTCGATCTTACCCTATGGCTCAGAAGTAAATAAATTAATAAATTTATTAAAAATTTATGAGGGTGTTCTTGTCTGTTTTGAGAGGAAAATTCTTTGGGAGATTTCCGGTCCCATTTGAATAGACGGCGAGAGGAGGAGGAGATACAACGCCGGAAGTGTAAAGTCCAATGACTGAGGTGGCTGCGTCATGTAGAGCGGATGGACATCAATGCTCCGGTGTCTGTCAATTTAGCGTGCGAAACAGGAGGCAGCTAACTAAAGATCGAGTTAACTGTCTCAGCCACACAGGGGCTTTTCCTAGCACGCCTGACTCTGCTATAGACGCACTATTGAATCTGTATGACGTTAATATTCATAATAGGCTCCAAAACCGATATAGGATGGAGGTCGAACACGTTAGATTTCAGTGCCTGCTAGGAATACTTGCGTCTGTCTACCAAGCGGCGATATAAGCAATCTTGATGACAAATAACTACATTGTAAGCAATCTATGGAGGGGCGAAGCAGCTTGAAGGCTTGCTCAACCCTCTCACAACTTCCAAACTAGTTCGAGAATGAAAGACTTCACTGAACAAAGTCGGAGGGCTAAATTCACCGAGATATGGAAGGCTAAATTCTGAGTCTGAGTCACGGGTCATGGAAATGGAAAATTAAATAGCCGATAAACTTGCTAGGCAAAGATCAGGGGAGAGTTTTTCACGACCCGAACCTATGTTAAGTCCGCCTGCGTCCTCAGTTAGGGCTTCCATCAACAGTTGGGCTTCTTATGAGCATAACTGCAGATGAAATAAAAGATTTACAATGAACTAGTTCTTTGTCTGAGTACTCTGACTAAGGAAATATATGGTAGCAAAGCCGACTTGGCGGCGTCTTCGACGTGAAATTGCTGGATTATGGGAAGAAATTTGCAAGAAAGACATGGAGAATTGAGCCCACCGCATGAGTATGCAAGCGATTCCATGGAGGACATTCGAATAATGTCATATTGTATTACTAGTGGCATAAACTAGGTAACAATGCAAATTCTCATCTAATGGAAAAGGAAAACGTTGTATCAGACGTTGATAGCAAGCTTACTAATATGAACATGTTATAAGCATTGAGGCATGCATTCAAACTTACCATGTTTTAGCCTAATAACGATGTGTTACGATGCACTGTTTACAGAACTAATGCCCGCTATTTATTTGACCAGAACAGGAAAACATTATTCTCTACTTTCGAATATCTTTGGCTAGGCGATCAAAGATTAAGTGAGCAATCTTAAGAAAAAGATTAACTTCAACATACAGTTGATTTGATTCTTCTGAATAATGAAATATATACGTTTTAAAAAGTCGAAGACCTTCCTTAGGAGGTTTCTTAAATAGGGCGACATACCTAAGAAAAATATATTGTTGTCTTTAAAGCATAAGTGTTTTGTGAACATGAAAAATAAGAGTAATACCTCAAGCTATACCTAGAGGATCGGTGCACATAGACTGTGTACTGGCTGGACTGAAATATCACACTATGTGTACATACTCGTATGTAAGTCTTGTAGTCTGACCACATGTTTGAAGGGCATGTTAGAGCTACAACGAATTAGGATAAGCCTAGTCATAATCGGGGGTCACAAAGGCGCCAACATGGTGATATCTCAAAAACAATGCAGGATGAAAGCACCGATGGAAATCGCGTGGCGACTTGAACACCATTCCGGGACTTGCTAACTGATCTGGATAGATAAAATATATTTGAAAGAATTGAACACTTAACCTCTCACTCTAATCAATTTTAGTGTAAAGTGGTTGTTATGTTTTGATTAAGTTATAAGGGATCATCCAGGATTGTGCCAAAATGTGTAATGCACCGAAGTCTGACAGTCCACCATTCAGCTGTCAAAGCAACTCTCCTGTCACACGGTATCAGTACAGTCAAAATTTGTTCGTGTTACTCGAATATTCGTGTTGTCAACTTTGACTCTCCTGAGATAATGAAAGAGAATGGAAGAGTTTTAATGTCTCTAAGGAGAGACAGGAATAAATGCTCTCATAGGTGAACTTGTTGGCATTTAAAATTATCACATAAAAGTAATACAGCAGCAAACCGTAATCTATTCTACTTAAAATTAAAGTGGCAACATCATCAACCTGTTTTAGAACGACGTTCTATTTATATCTCAATGTTCTTCGGGTAAAGTTGCCCAACTGTTGGGGCGCATATCCTTTTTAACTTCAACTAAAAAACAAAAAAAATAACCGAAAGCAAAGCTATTCCATTAAATGCATCTCAGAGACAATGAAACCGGTGTGCCTGCAAGGACTTTCTGACCATTTGTACTGTAGATGTACACACTCTTTACAGTATGCTACGTTCTTTGCTTTTTCTTTTGCTTTTGTTTCATTTAGTTTTGCGTCATTGCGAAAACGGAAAATAGAACGAAGAACAGGAAGCTACGTTGTTTAGATAAACAAACAGACAAAGCGAAAATGCTTCAAGCAACAGGACAAGTGGCGCGCTCACATAAAGCTACGTAATTCGAGGTCAAACAGTTCTTTCTTCTTTCCACCCCCAGACACACTTTTTGTTGGATTCTTTTATATTCTTAAATTTATTCAAAAATGTATTTTTTTTCCTCCTTTCATGCATATGCACGTGTATTCGTATTTCTGATTTGTTTTTTTTTTCAGGTCAACCCCTCAGGAAAGGTGACTACATTTAACCATAAAAAGTATTCTCTTTGGTTATGGCCATTAAAAATAAACCCCTATTCGACATCTCCACAACTCCATCTCAACACGTTGTTAGCTTTAAACTTAAGCTCAAACACTCAATTGTCATTCTCAACTTCAATGGTGTGTGAAAATTCCAAAAATGGCGGAACTTCCGCATAAACAACTTCCGAAAGGTCATAATATTTTACGATACCCGAGGAAATTTACTTTTCGAAAAATCCAATCGAAGTTTTTTAGTGTTTCAGTTAGGGATTATTGTATTGTAGATGCTGTTGTTGTGTGATGTAGTGGCTTTAGTAGATGTAGTAGATTCTCTTGATGTATAGAATTTGTTTTTGAAAATTCAACCATAAATAAGATTTATGTTCTTTTTATTTTTGGTAATAACAATTGTACAAGTTAGCATAGAGGAGTACCTACGTTAAAGTTAGGGCATAACCTCCACCCTTGCAGAGTCCGAATTGGTGGTGTACCGTGATGTACCTACTTATATTTTCTGAATATAAGTTTTATCCGCATAGCTGTTATGAAAAGCTCTTGACAACGGAATAATGTTGAGGATAATGTCTACGAGCTCAAGCGATTGGCGATAAGGAATAGAAATTGCCAGATCATACCAACATATACAGTAAACACAGAAAGGCGCTCGCTTTTGAGGAGGCTTTGGGTTGGCTTTGGGGCGAGTTTATAAGTGTAATGCTATTGCATAGCCGCAGTTGGTGGATAATTGGGGATATTAATGGGAACATTATGGCTGTTGTGTATTGAGTTTGTTGTAGTATTTGCCATTACTGCAGGATGTGACAGTAAAACCGCTATAGAAATCAATTTTTTTTATTTGAAAACATAAAAATGTTTTCGAATTACTATTGGTTAGGGAAATTCTAAACTTTATTTCAGTCATCATGGACGTTCGATTTTAAAGTAATTTTTCATATGATTTACGAAGGTTACCCAGTCATCACAGCATTATTTCAACCAGGAACTAAGGATGAGCGTATGCTAAATGTAACAGAGAAATAAATGCCAGTCTGGCCCGCCACAACATCCTCAAAAGGACCAGACAGTCTCAACCTCAACGGTGAAAGACACAGCTCCAGCACGTTATGAAGAGCCAACATCGGCCCAGATCATTACATTTCATACAAGATGCCAATGCGAATATCCCGTATAAGAAAACAATGACAACGAATGTCTACAATGTCTACAATTTCTGACCGACTTTCCTAAATTTGTTTTGAGAAGTCATATGAGTATGCTACCAGCATCAAGCGCAGCAGCCCAGCGATAATATTGTCAGAAATTCCGCATTTGTAATGATATGAAACAAAAGGATACCGATAAGGTAGGACGACACTAATGTAGGCAAGCCGGAATCTGAGCATCGTTTGCGCGATCATCAAGAAGGGAAACCTTATTACCTACGTCAAATATATAAAAACCAGTCTATTTAATATCGACAGATAGGTCTTTATCAGTGTAGTTTTAGGCATTGTAAACCCAGTATCGACTGTAATATATTCACCTTACAGATCAAGGAAAAGACTCCGAATTTTTACGTACAATAGATACCCACCATCTCTCTATTGATTAAGGCCGCACGTTTGTATAATAGAATGGAGCTATAAAGATCTTTGTGTATTTTTGGCTTCCCAAACTCGGCAAATTCGTCCGTCTGTAATGGATGTTGCTGCTTCAAAAAAGTCGATAATGACACCTCCGAGGCATTTGATTTCTAAGGATGCCGCGTTGACAATTGATTTTTTCAACGTCCTGCTTGAATAAATTATGATGAGGCTCAATATGTTAAGAGCCTGCTCAACTACGGCCGGAGAAGGAGAAGCCCTGAAGATTGGTTTAGATGTAAATAAAGGTAATACAAAATGTATGCTGTCGACATAAGAAAGTACAACTGATTTTTTATGGCTAGGACAGCACGCCGTAACGATACACTATAAATTCAAGGTGGTCTGCCTAAGATTTGCTGTAAATTCGAAAAAAGACACCACTGTAAAGATAAAACGAATAATCACTCTTTCCTATGCTTTTAGTTTAAACTAAAACGGCAACTAAGAAATAAATTAATCTTATCTTAGGCTATACGCACCCTATCAGGAGAATACTCATATATATCAATGAATTGTATGGGCTTATTAGTGGCAGAAGAGCTAGAATTTATTGGCCATAATGGTTAGTTAGTATATGTTGAGCGGCTCGGCCCGAAGTGTTTTTGATCCGTACGGGTTTAGATTTCCGAAAATTCACAACAACAGCGAACCACTGTGAAGGTACAAGATGTCAAGTAGTTTAACTACCAAAAATCGTCAAAAATCATTCTGTTGACTATGTACCAGTCAGGAATACGTTCAATGGATTTCAGGCTAAAACTCCTGCTTCTAAGGATAATTTAAGTAGATGCACGCAAGAATGTGAATTTTGAAATGGTGGGCTGTGAAGAGCGAAGAAAATAATATGAACCAATACAGACTGTGAAACTGGAGGGGCACCACACATAATTATGATACACAGGCTACGTCTTTCAATGGCGTAGTCTGATAATGAACGAGGGTAGAACAAAGATGGTCTTATGTAAAAGAATATCAGATTGGAGTGACTGATGTACATACCATTTGATCAGCGACAATATTTGTACGCTAAGGTCGGCACAAGAGATCTGTTGGGCTCTCACTGGTAGCCCAATAGAGGCATAATTCTGTATCATGGGAGTCAGTAGCCCCTGGAACTTCGGTTGAAGCTTGACTTGTAGAGGTAAGACTCCTTGTGGCAGCAACATAGTGTTATAGACTTAAAGTCGCAGTGAGAGTTTTCCGACTTTCGTTGTAAGTCCCTTAAATGTAGCAAATACTACAGGGAGGAGGTTTTAGATAGACCTCACCCTCGATCAAGGGAGAAGTTTAGTCTACACGATGACTTCGAATTGCTGCTGGTCTGAATGGAGTTTACACAGGATGATCGAAAGATCGAGAATGGGGATTATTCCCCATTATATACCAGAGTACGATTTTTCGCTCGGTAGAGTAAGGCCACGTAAAACCCTAGAGACGTTCCTTTGGAACTGGGAGACCTGGCCAATTATCAAGCATCAGCTAGAGAAATGCTTAAATCTTCCGGAACTCGTAGTACATATGTAAGCCTCTTCTCTGCCGATTTGCTGAAGTATGTTATCACACCGCCCACATAAGCTTACTATCAACACCAATTTTATGCACACCGTTTCCCGTCACTTTCACTACCACTAGTAACCGCCAAAGACCTGATCCAGGACCTACCAAGACCGAGATTTAATGAACTCTATGGTGCGCATAAACCTATGGATGAGGTCCATGAGACTTTCACAAAAACAGTTAGCATTTCCAATTATTCCACTAAAATGGTTTCGCCTGTTTATGCCACACAGGGATTCAGAATGTTTGCTCGCGCCACTTTTCCTACAGTGCAGTTGCGGGATTCTAATTCTGATTTTAATTCTGAGTTGGTGGCCTGGAAGAGTAACATCAATCCACTAAAAACATTAACCATCTGTAAACAGGTCCTGGGTACAGTGTTGATGTTTATGTTGATGCTGACGGTAAACGGTCACCCCTCACCATTACAATTATCATCAATGTAATGTTCATGCTTTAGCCACCATCGTCGTCGTCAGTCACGTCGTCGTCTACTATTCGCATGATACGTCCTCGACGATCATGGATTACCACTTAATTGTGTCATTTTACAATGAAAACCATCAGTTGTACCAAATACCAGAAAGTAATTAAATTAACTCATTTTATTATCGATCGAGAAACACCCTCCGACCAATGGGTGGTAGTTATTGTTAACTTTAAATGGCCTTGCACGTTACTCTACTCGCTGTTGTCCATTGTCGAAGGATAAAATGTTTAGAAGCACAAAATTCATTTCGCCAGCTTTTCAGCCGCAAAGATACAGTTTATGTGCATGTGTGGATATGTGTCTCTATGAAATATAGACGACGAGTCTAGTGGCTAATGGAATGAATGTGTTGGATTCACCATTACCACCAACCCGAATCATCACCACCAACAGAATCCGACAGAAGAACGAGTCGACAATAAAACGAAAGGACGCAACGCAACCGAGTGCATTGAGCTTATATTTGAAAATTTGGTAAGCCATAGCCCCTATGTCTGGTAATGTTGTTGTTGTTTTTGCTTTTGTTATTTGGCCAGAGATTTTCCAATGAAAAAAAAAACAAAAAAAAAAAGATTTCGATCCAGAGTTGGTGAATGTTTTTGAAGTCTTTTCTTCTTTTTTTTTGCTTTTGTGAACTCTTTCTTGTGAAAATTATTACGTAACATCAACCGCTCGGTTTCAAATTTGTTTCTCGTTTCAAAACTCTGCCCTAGAATATTGAATTTGGTGGTAACCGTAGCTCATGCAGATTTAAATGAACAAAACTCATGCCAGGGGCTGAATTAGGTTGGTAATTTTTCATGAGCTAAACGTTTGAAAAATTCATGTGCGGTTACCCCGTAAGCGCACCGATTAGGTGCTTATGAATAAGTTAGTGAATACATGTGACATGGCGCTGGTTTAAAGGACACACATTGGTAGATTGAATTTTGCAGGATTTTAATGTCTCTGCGGGATATTGCTGCTAATTATGGACGTTTTCTGGTAATGAGATTATAACTTACGTGAGAGATATTTATTCACATTTGCAGAATCAATATTGGTGCTTACCTGCAAAAAAAAAAAAAATAGAAAAAATGTTGAAAATTATTACAATGGTCGGAAAAAGTATTTTGACAAAAAAAAATCGCACATATTTCTTTATATCTTTCTTTATTATTATTGAAAAAATCTGAAAAAAAAATTCATGATAATAACATAATAATGAGCTTTAACAAAAATATACTTTAAGTTAATTCAATATAATAGTATTAAAATTAAAAATTAAAATTCAAAAATGAATGGGGAAATAAGTATTTTGACAAAATATTATTTATCCGAAAAAAAGAACTGGTAACAAAAATTTATAAAACTAAAGGCATAACTTAATGGAAAATGAACCCTCCGCTGGCACTGATGACTTTCTGCAATCGGCTTGGTATTGAGTTCACCAAATTTTGGAGGGTTTGCAGAGAAATTTCATTCCAAAGGCCTTCGACGTCAGCGATTGTCTCCTCGCGCGTTCTTGTCAAACATGGACTTCTGTTTCTCTTTACATAAGCCCACATATTCTCAATTATATTTAAATCGGGGCTTTGAGGTGGCCAGTCCAATGTATTTACTTCCACATCCGTTAGGAAATTGGTAATCATCTTATCTTTGTGACACGGAGCATTATCTTGTTGCAAAATAAATGACTGTCCAATCAATTTGTCACCTGAAGTAAACGCGTTATTATTTAAAATGTGAAAATATTGATCCTTGTTCATCGTTCCCTCGATTGGTACCAAATCTCCGATGCTATTAAAGGAAACACATCCCCAAAACATTACGCTGCCACCTACATGGGGTACTCGTTCACATACACGTGACACTTTTTTTCGCAATTTCCTAGGAATTCTGCAGAAAATTTTCTTTTTTGATGCATGGTACTGAAAAGAGCTTTCATCAGTATACAACACTTGCTGCCAAAATGATGAAGGTTTGTGTACAAATATTTTGGCAAATTCCAGACGTTTGAGCTTATTTTTCTGTGAAATTTGTGGTATTGGTCTGACTACATAAGTGGCAAAACCTTCCTCTTTTAAACGATGTCTTACCGTTCTTTCACAAATTTGAATATTATGCTGATCACTCAATTCAGTTGCTGAATCTTTTGGAGTTTTTAGCACATTATCTTTAAATTTTCCCAAAATTAAACGGTCCTCTCTTTTGGTTGTCCTGCGCGGTCTGCCTGAACGTGGCAAGTTACTAGTGGATTTATTTTTCATTTGATTATTTATTTGATAATACACAGTTTGACGAGGCACCTTGTATACCTTGCTTAAGTACTCGTATTCCACTGAAATACCCGCATCATACTTGGTCACCATCTCATTTGTTATAGCCTGTCTTATTTCCGACGTTTTTTCCATATTTACCAATTAAATGTTAGTGAATGTCATCAAAATTAATAAATTATATTAAAAAAAGAAATTAAATTATATTAAGAAAAGCTTTCATGGCACGCGAAAGGAAAAAAACTGAAAAAAATGTGATGTCAAAATACTTTTTTCCAGTTAGTTTTAGTTCAGTTCTTACATTGCAGCTGACAGTGAAATGAATGCGTAATGTAATAAAGAAAATATTTTGCGCTCTTACAGTTAAAATTATATATTTTGTTTTGCTTATCAACAGAGACCCGTTAGTTCTCCCAGTCTATCAAAACAAGCGAGATAACATTGCACACAGTTTTGTCAAAATACTTCTTCCGACCATTGTATTTAAAAAAATTTACTTATTTTTATAGAAGTCGAAGGAAAATATACGAGTATGGTATTAAAATATAGAAATATAATTAATTGGAATGCGTGTGCATCTGTTTGCTGCATAAATGCGC
The DNA here is from genome assembly GCA_949129095.1 of Volucella bombylans. Lineage (NCBI taxonomy): Eukaryota > Metazoa > Arthropoda > Insecta > Diptera > Syrphidae > Volucella > Volucella bombylans. The sequence goes on from OX422144.1 coordinate 97,663,683, forward strand.
CCAGACCAGGGTGCATAAAAACGCACTTGATGTGTACTCGATCGTAAGTGTGAATTGTACACTGAAAGAGGAAAAAGTCGAACAACGGATAGGGGTCTTATACTGTAAAATAATAACGCGATAACCCAATTACGAAACGTGTAATACACGTACGTTTAAGCTCTAAACTTCAACTAACTTTAGTCACTATAACAATGAATTCAGTTATGACAAGTATAAATTATAAATAAGTTATGGAAAGGGATATTCCATCTGGCTTGCAGGCAGAACAGTTAGTACATTACTTCGAAACATTTCTCAATTCTCCGCATATATCTCCATCTCTCCAGTACGCAGCGCTTATGATCGGGGACAAATTTTTAGACTCTTCATTCAAACGTACCTGATTGTTTCCATAGATCATTTTCCCACTGTACACTTCTTGAATTCCAAGCCGGTTTTACGCAAAACTATTCAACTATAGACCAGTATATATAGCAGAGATCTACAAAAGTAATTAAAAGAAGCTGCACGGAATATTCGTAGACTTTAAAGCCCCATTCCCGCATTCTGGAACCCTTTTTTATAAGCTCTGTAGATATGAAGTCTCGACTAAGGTCATTAACGCGATAATGGTTTTGAATAAAAACAATGTGGTACGAGTCTGGGACGGGACCAACTTGTCAGAGGAGTTTGGTACGTCAATGGTTGTAATACAAGAAAGTGTCTTAAGTACATTTTTATTTATTTTATACATAAACGATGTAACAGAGCATGTAAAAGGAGGAATTGAGTTGAGCCGGAGAAATAAGTCAGCAGTACTCATTCATTCATTCCCTCATAAAGCGACTAAATAGTGGAAAAGTAATTCATTTGGCCACGCCAACATTTTTAATACATTAGGAATCCTCACAGAGAACATCGATTACACCATACCTGAACTTCGGTTTGACAAAAACTTCCATGTAAGCTTCCCCTCTAGATCATGCTGGGAGGAAGATATTTTCATGGAGAACAAGTCAATCCATCTCTACACAGATGGATCTAAAATTGATAGTGGAGTTGGTGGCGGTTTTCTCAGATAAGCTAAATCTGAGCCTCTCTTTCCGTCTTCCAAATCACTGTAGTGTGTTCCAGGCGGAAATTATGGCGATTAAAAAAGCTCTGTCCTTCCTGAAGAAAAGCGTGATATCTGCAAAGGATATCCGCATCTTTTTCGAATAGACAGGCCGCTATCAAGTCGCTGGACTCGATCTCATTAAATTCTAACACCGCCCTTGAATGCCGATCATGTCTCATGGAGATGGCAGAGCAGTTCAGCATTCACCTTTGTTGGATGCCGGGCCATAGAGACATTCCAGGGAACTGCAGAGCCGATGAACTCACCAAAATTGCAACTACTCCAGCTTTTGTACCGGAAAAGGGTAGCATAGGTATACCAATCACTACGTGCAAACTAACATTAGAGCTGGATATCAGTAAAAGATCAGACCTTGGGTGGACTGTTGGACCAACATGTCTAGCGACCAAACAGACCTGGCCAAAGCGGGATCTGAATCGCTCTAAGTGTGTGATCCTTCTAAATAGGAAATATCTCAGCGCCATAATAGGTGTGATCACTGGACATTGCCTCATAGGCAAGCACGCAAGAAGGCTTGGCGCTTTTATAAATGATTTCTGTAGAAGCTGCATGGACGAGGAAGAGGAGGAGACAACCCTCCACCTACTCTGTACATATCCAGCTCTCTCCCAGAGAAGAAAATTTCATCTAGGAGCTTTCTTCTACGCTTCATCATAAGCTAAAACTGGTTCCATTAGTAAGAGGATCATAGATCCATGTGGAATCAAAATGGGGCAATAAGCCTAAGTGGGTTGGTATTTCCAACAGCCACTTTCACCTACCTACCTACATATAAGAAATATGGTGACACTCTGTAATTATCATACATATATGTATATATAATAAATTAATTATGAGTATCACTTCGGTATCTTACAATTAAATAAATAAAATTGAGGCGGTGTGGCCAAAAATTAAAAAAATATATATTTTTATTATAGTACATACAGCAAAAAGGATTTTCACGCTAGAAGTTATGCACAATGTTATAATTTTAGGTTATGAATTCAAGAAAAAAAAACCAGTTATAAAATACAATAGTAATAACAATTTTTCTAAATTTGAAAGTTAAATTAAAATTAAATTTTATTTAAAAGTAATTAAAATTTATTTAGAAACCAGTTTTGCACAGATCTTGTGAACATTCCAACTGAAGTAATTTTTCTGATAGATTCCGGAAGCTTATTAAATAAACGAAGAGAGGATACACAAAAAAATTTCTGAAAAGCGGTAGTTCGAGACATATATACTCATATACTAAGTTGGCATGATTTCCACGTAAGTTGAATTTAAAAAAATTACCGGACTTAATGTAAACAATTTTTAATACTTTATAACATTAAAGGTGACGCACAGGAAGAATTTTAAGATCAAGGAATAAGGGAAAGCTAGAATATCTGAATGGTTTATGGGATAATATACGAATAACATGTGTTTGCAAAACAAGTAGAGCATACATTTTATTGCGATGTGTACCTCCCCAATAAGCAATACCATATTGTAGTTATGAATGAAAGACTGCGTAGTAAATTGATTTTAAAAGCGTTGATGAGCACACATTTCGTAAGAAGTAAAAGTGCCTGAGAGTAGAACGAAAATATTTTTTCATGGCTTCGGTATATGTCGAAAAACTCATTGATTTTCCAATATCTGGAAATTGTTGACAAATAGGTTAGCTTATCTATGGATTGCACTGAGTTTCAGCACGTACTGACTATCTGCTTGAATGGCATTGAATAATGTACTAAGGAAAAGATAGGAAAGATAACAAGCCGGTATTGACAGATGCAAAACCAGAGTATGTATAGAGAGAATGCATGGACGTGTAAGGCGCGGTGGTGTAGTGTGCAATGACGATTCTATGTAAAGCACTCTCTTCACAATTATTGTGTTGAAAAGAAGATATGATGCAAATGGGTTAGATATTAAAGGAAGTGGAGAAAGTTCAGCCGTTTCGTAAATATCATTTTGCAGTGAGCAGATGAGTAGCATACGCTTCCAGGATCTCTTTACGCAACTTTCCAATTGCATGGTGATTTGAAACGGACTATACCTCAACTAAACAATCTCAAGGTGTGTGAGAGCAAAATGTCGGTGGAACAAAGGAAAGAAATTTTGCGAAATGAAAATCGTTGTTATCGGTGTGCGAAAGAAAGGCATTTTACTTCTTTGTGTGATCCGAAAAGAGAGACAGTGCTTCAAAGTGCCTATATGTCTACCTGTGATTCATCGCATATCTCAAATGTCTTTTTGAAGGCAGGACAGAGAATTATCGCAGCCCCGATCAAATCAAATCGACTGCGCATTCGCTTTTTAATAGATGGTGGGAGCGGATGCTCGTATATCTGCGAGAACCTGGTTAAAAAGCTGAAAATTCCTACTACTGGACAGGTAAATTTGTCGCTGATGCCTTTCGGATCCAGGAACCAAACTCCATCAAGGCTGTTTAACACAGTACGAATTATGCTCCAAAGTCAGTATGGCAATCAATATGTGGACATAGAAGCAGTAGTGGTCCCAAAAATTTGGAGTGGAGACGCATTCGATAGTGGAGTCACTTAGGCGTGATGGAGCTAACAAGAGGTTCTAAGTACAATTGCGAGAGTTTTCGATCCTTTGGGCATACTCATTCCAGTTATTGTGAAGGTGCTTTTCCAGTTCATATGGAAGGCAAAGCTGCCAAATATCTACTAGCTGAATGGGAATAATGCGTCAAAGGCTTAGCGAGGTATATATACCGCGAGTAGCTTTGACGTTTTGCGCATCTAATGCAAAGGACGTGCACATTTTTGCCGATGCAAATCTCAAGGCATTTTGGGCTGTAGTCCTATATTACAAGCGTCAATTCATTAGGAGACAAGACATCAGCATTTCCTTGTGCGAAGGGTCAGGTAGCCCCATTGAAAGACATTGGCCAAACTGGAGTTGACCCCCGCTTTGATTGCAGCTTGTCTTTGCGCATATCTGAAGCGTTCACTTGAAACTTCGATCTGTGGTTTCTACTTATGGACCGACTCAAAAATACCACTGAATTGGATCCAAAAAAAAAAAAAAAAAAAAAAACAAGTAGATGAAATAAATCGTCACACAAAGATTGCAGAGTGGCGGCATTGTAGTGGCAAAGAAAATCCGGCTGATCTAGTGAAGAGAGGTGTGAGCGATGAAATTTTACAGTCATCTTCTCTTTGGAAAAACGGGTCAATCTGGCTAAAGAGTGGAGATTTTCAACTCTATGCTCCGAACAAGGGGGAGGCGTCACTATGATAGCGGAAACTGCTTATGAAGCTGAAATTATTCTGTTTTCGTCTTTACTGCCGTATGAAGAGGTGGGGGTATGGAAACATCTTATACGAGTAACGACATACATTCAGTGTTAAGGCCTGTCGTACGAAGAAGCGCAGAAAAAGTCATGGCTGCAGAAATTTACTGGATCAGTCGGTCCAAAGAAATTCATTATTTGCAAGAAGGTAAGGCAATTCCGAAGAGGTCAAAAATTCTGGAACTGGTTCCCTTTCTAGATGACAGTGGGCTTTTGAGGATTAATGGTTGTCTTCAGTATCTTGATGATTCTTCAGATATACGCCATCCCATTATATTACCAACAGAGTCCCACATCATGGCCCTTATTATAAACGACTATCACCAGCGCACCCTGCATGGGGGGGGGGGGGGGGGGGCGAATATTGTGCTGTCCGAACTGAGAGCAAGATTTCGAATTCCTAAAGGTCGTCAATGCATCCAGAAACAACTTGCGTTAATTTTGCCGGTCTCCTTTACACCTTTTATGAATCCGACAACAAGGTCTATATGATGGTTATCACCTGTGCAGCCGTTCGAGCTGTTCACCTAGAGATGTTGCCGATTTTAACAACGGACAGTTTTCCAACAGGTCTCAAACGATTTATCGCTCGGAGAAGGATTCCATCCATCATATACTCCGATAATGCCAAGACGTTCCGCAGAGCTGCTTTTGAGCTAAATGGCGTTGGGTGTGAAGATGCAGCGCTTCAAGATTTCTTGGCGCACACGCGTATAAAATGGAAGTTTTCAGTCGACCGAGCTCCTTGGTAGGGTGGATTTTGGGAGCGTCTCATCCGAATCATAAAAAATATCCTAAAGCTGGTAATAGGAAAAGTCAAACTGCTCGAGGAGTCCTTGAATCACATCCAAAAGAGAAATACCATACCTTAGTTGGAGTTGCACAATTGGATAAAGACCTCAACCAACCCGGTGTGTAAAACTGTAACCATGATGATCTCTGCAAAGTTCTTAGTCGATGTTATGCTCGTAAGTTACTTTACGACAGAACTACCAAGGAGGACTCTTCGCATAAGGTTTCAATTATCTAGTCATTTACAATATTCACATACACATCTTCCTGTGCTGTCTATATTTGTAGTAGTTGGATTAGGAAAAAATACGATTTTATTTTTTATTTTTATTTTTGTACGCACCCTGTTGCCTTAAAAGGAACGAATGCTTCCAAATTTGTCAAATCTGTTTGTGATAATAAAAATGACAATATTGACAATTAATCTGTCGTATTTTCAGTCACATCAGACACCCCACTTCGACTATAAATAGATCATTCTAATAGCTGCAGCCTTCGGATATAGATTCACGCATTCTACCAACCCATTTTGTCCTACACGTGTATGCCGTTCCTAAACTGATCGCCAAGCTAATCATTTAGAACATAATACACAAATTTACGACTGTGAAAACCCAAACGATCTAACCATTTGACTTCAATAAAAAAGAAGCACCGTAACCACCCCCACAGATGTTTTCATCGACGTTGAATGTTTGTAGCCTCTAACAGATAAAAGCTCATTCCATATTCAACAAAATCCCTGAATTACTAATGTGTTGTGATTTTATGTATAAAAATGCAATCCTCTAATCTATACCGAAGCCAGGCAACAAACACGAGGTTACCAATCCCTTAAAAATGTAACAACCCTTACAATGGCGACAACAACGACAACATTTAGGAAGGTCTCGCACTACTTGAATGACATGTTTTTACCCTGTAAAAGTTCCCCCAATTTCTCCTACTTTTACTTAGTTCTTCATGTAGTCGTTAAGTTCGTCCACATATAAATGAACATCTCTCATCAGGCAAAAACTCGCGCCAAAAAAATGCTTGAAAAAAACGCTTCGGCGATTAAGTACCATTGTAAATTTGAGATTCCAACTCAAATTCTGAAATCAGATCCGAATCTCATGTTAAAGGGTTCGCTGTCGCGCTCTTTCTATCTCCAGTTTTATCATCATCTCCATTCCCAACTTTATTTTGAGTCGTCCCTCTCCCACTCTCTAACTAGAAGGAAAAACACTTAAAATTGACGTCCTTATAAAATTCTCAATGATGCGTATCCTTTTATTGCAACAGACAGCAAGCAATCTAGGAAACCCACCAAGAGGGACTCTTGAAGCATTCAAGCTTCATTCCATATTCCTTCATACACTATTCCTTTAGTTCCAACCCTTAACCAAAGACGACAACGAATTGTGGTTGACTTTTGTTGTTTTCAAGTGCCTTGTCTGTATCTAAGGGTGTTGGGTGTTGCGTACGTGTATTTAGGTTGAGGATAAGCTACGAGTATGAAAGATGGGGCCATGTTTTGGCTCTCTCTGTCCTAGTCAACCAAAAACGAAATAAAGACTAAAAATAAATTCAGAGAAAAAAGCAAAAGAGGGTTAAGAGTCATTCGAATGTGGTTCTCGAACTCAAAAACTCTACCCTCCGGACCCACAGAGCTCGATAGATGTGCCTGTTCGAAGAATGCAAACGACTGTGACAGTAGGAGGCGATGAAAATAAAAAAGGAAATCGGGCCAAAACTAAAGAAAAAGACAAGGAAAAGATACGAGTGCTCGTAAGTACCAAGTTTAACAAGTCAAAAAGTAAAAAAGAAAAAACACCACACAAATTTGTGTTTCCAGAATTTAATCTGCTGAGCAAGTCGTGAGCCACTCACTGATGTCATCCCACCCAAGTCGCGATCCTTTTTATAAATCGCTGAATAGCTACGTTAGATTGCTGATTTGCTGCCTCCTAATTCGCTTGACAATTGTTGTTTTTTTCTTTATTCTTCCCCTTTGGTTTGTTTGTCCGCGATTTAGTGGCTCATTTGTCTATGCTGAATAGTAACTGAGGATATTTTTAGGTTACAATAAGAATTGTCTGGTACCCGAAAAGGCGTTTTGAACTCCCATCCAATTTTTTGCCAATTTTTAGCGCCACTTTGTACTGAATGGATAAAAGAAAAACCCTGTTATCAGTTGTCTGAGCCATAATTAAAGCCGCGTCAAAGGGTCATTGCGATCATTTCGACAAAATTTAACGTGTATTACCCGGAAGTAGTAGTGATAGTTTACTGCAGGTTAAATCCCACATGCTACGGAAACTTTTTCCGGATATTCACAAATCATCAGACAAATTGTTTTGGTGTTCGGTTTTTTATTTATGCGTCACCGTGTTAGGATATCGTTTGATAGGATTACATGCGCTAACCAATTTCTAATGAGTTGCTATACATCGGGAAGCTTATTGGTTATGATTTTGGCGTCACCACATTTCCGGGTTCTATTTATTATTTATTTCCATCCCCCATTAAAAGTGGCGAGGTAATGGTTTGAAGGATTTAGCTCAATTGATCCCAATCAAAAAGATTAAGGCAAGATTTTAATGGGGAATAAACTATAAGAGGGTTATAACAATCCAATTTGTTAAAATAAAACGGATTTTAAAGAGAAGGGACATGATTATTTTGGAAAACGATTCGGTGGGATCGAATGATATTATTAGTTACTTTTTACTGAGGCCAAGGCAAGTACCTAAACATTGTTTTTTGATGACGGGTTTATGAAGTTATCTTTGTTGTTTTTTCTTCTTATTTTTTTTATTTTTTCATGAAGAATTTAAGAAGAGCTACGAGGCACAAAATAGGGTTGTAGAATAACGTTTAATGAGCGACTTGTTTAATAATTTTAATTCATAGCTGTCAAATTGGGTATTATGTTCACTACCTCGTACGTGATTCAAACGCACTAGACTAGAAGGACAACGGCTGCCAATAAAGAACGAAGACATTGAAAAGTAGAACTCCCTACAACTTTCGGAACTTTCTCTAAAAAAAAAAAATCGTAACTCAAGTCAGGAAAATATTGATGAGTCTATCAATGGTTCTTGAGAACAAAATTGCTTCATCTGAAAGCAGTGCATTTTTCAGTCTAAGTCATGCGCCATCCTAAGACATTGAGGAGAAAAAGAATTTAAAGTTCCTTGACATTCTTTCAAAAGTATCGTGAGACTTAGTCAAAAAATGTTTTTGAGCAGCATCAAAAACAAAAATGGAAGACACTGATATGTAGTTAAATTTATAAGTTTTGGCTATAAGCGTATCTGCAATGTCTTAGAGATAACTGAAGAATTTTTTAAACAAAAATTACTTTTCCAACAAGCAATGTACTGAACAGAAACATCGTAAGTGAAAACTTTTTGCTTTACCCACATACATCCAAATGCTGCAGAATTAATTTGCAGGATTGGTGGGTATTGGCCATTGCATCGCATTATATGATAGGTTATATTTCTGTTCTTCTAGTTTAAGGTTATTTATTCTACGCTGTGACTTAGGAAGGTCTAACCAGTTTTGTCATGAAATTAAATAACGAATCCGGCGTCTTATCTTAGCATAGGTCTCACGACGGGGAAAAGTTTTTGAGAAAATTATAATAAATATCTGTACATATATTCTAAGCCACGGACATGTTTAATCAAGAACAAACAAGAACCGAGACTTGTACACGGTACTCCGAATAGTATGTCGAAGAATTTAAAGGAAGATTCCTTGATATATTTTGAAAAAAAAAAATCGTATGAGTGAGGGGTGGGTCCAAAATACATTCCCTCCAAGACACAGAGGCCCTAAACAAACCGCACGCTGCCAAGTTTTGACTGCTATTGAAAATAAAATCTTTCAAACTTATGAGGTATCGTTGAACTCATAACTATGAGTATTTTAATTGTTTCAACCCAAAATTAATCTTTCAAAAGCGATTTTCTTCTTTTTTAACATAAAATTTTGATTTTGCCATCTTTTTTTTCGCAAAAATATCTTAATAACCCTCACTTTTTATAACTTCAAAACGTGTATATAATTTTTACAAATATATGAACCACTCACGTCATTTCATCTCAAGTCAGTAGTGTTCAAGCTACGCTCCAATTTGTTCAAACTATAAATCTGAAAAATGGGACACCCTTTTATCATACAACAGCGGTATAAAATTAACTATTTAACAGCTGCTTTGAAATTTTTTTCCCGTAAAATAAGTACTCGTAATATGTAAAACCAATAATTTTTTTTAAGTGAAACTTCTTATGGCTCGTTGGGAAGTATTTCCCAACTCCGATGAAACAAAAAAGCGACATGAAGTACGTCCATGATTTCAAGCGCTGATTTTAATGAAAATTTTGCCTCTGAAGAAGCTCATTCACTTGTAGAATTTTTGGAGAATAAATTAAGTTTAAGAATGAATAATAACCCTGAATATCCAACAAACAGATGAGGAACGTCAATAGACGTAATTTTCTCAAGATGTTGAAATAATTTACAATCGCGAGTTTTCATATCGTATTTCTCATACCCAAACCCATTGTATCTTTGCTTGAAGCAAAAATGTGAAATGTTCTTCTTTATTAACCTAAATCCCTAATTCCTGAATAATGAAAAGCAAAAAGAAAAATAAGGTCAAAGAAAAGTTTTTGTTTTAAATATTTGTTATCTGTTTTAGATCACTTACAAAATACTATAAAAAGAATGCAAAATTATTTCCATAACCAGTTTGTAGTTTTCAACCGAGATATTAACGTTTATTTCATAATATGATAGATCATTCAACACAAGAATACGCAGACATCGTGTATGTCTGTGGTTTCTGCAACAGTAACGGTCTACGAGCGAGATTGGAATAAGTGAGGCGATACACTTGTAGGACTACAAATCCCACTTTAGCAGAAGGCGTTCCCAGGTACGAATACGTTTTACGTTACGTCAGAAACCATCCCGGGCAACTAAGCAGACAATTAAGACTTGAATGCATTCCATAATATACCAATACAGGAGCTACAACCCGCGTACTCAGAGAAGCTTTTGGAATTTTGAAGTTACATTCTGGATGCAATGATTCTATGAATGGATGTGTCCCAATTCACCAGGGATGGAATCATTGGCTGCAAGTAGCCCTTACTCCATGAAAAACAGACATTTTGAGCATAGATTCAATGTATCGGACCTTATCCCAGAACTACGAGTATTAGGTGATATACGACTGCAACAAAAAGAGTAATTGGGTACAAAAACGATGGCGCACCTACACGGTATTGCTACGCAGTTAGAAAGTGGTTAGATCGCGTGTAGGAAAATTCGTGGATTCCAATGGACTTTTATATATGGGGACTGATTAAGGACATTATTTCATTAGAAATAACAACACTGGCTGACTTTAGGCATAGTCGTCAATCCGGCTGCGAAAGTCCGAAGAGAATTGGAAAGAATTTACATTGTTAGGGCCTTTCAAGGACGAGCTCTGGCGTGCTTTTTTCCGAAAAGTTTTAACAATTTTTAATTTAATGTTTTAACTGTTAAATTGGGTCGTATCCTGAAATATACTAACTTGAGATGAAATGACCTACGTTTTTTTTTTGTTTGTAAGTCCTAGGTGCACGTTTCAAATTTGCAGAAAGTGGAGATTAATAAGACATTTCTCCGAAAAAAATGATGACAATGAGCGTCTTCAGAATTCTAGGGACTGAAATCTCGGTCAAACCTTACATACTGAACGGTAAAATTACCTGCCTATGCAAGTGACATTTTCATATATCACATACGTCATAATTGGATATTTACTTTTAATTCTAACATAAAATTTCTTGATGAATTCCTAATAACTAATCCATATATATTATAAAAAAATATAAAATAGGTAAAAATGCGTGACGTAGATGATGAGATATTATATAAGTAAAATTATCTGAACACTTGGGTTTGGGTTGTTTCAACAATTTTTATGAATTTTGACTCACAGAGCCTTATGCAAAAGGTTGGAAATAGCGAAAATATTGAAAACAAACTACTATTTTCAGCATGGTTGCTCAGTAAGCCGGAAAGTTTTTTTTGGCAGGTGACCGATTTAATTTTTTGAAAAGTGCAGCGCACTGGGCATTTTTTGAGATGTTATTGTAGTTGTTTTATTTCATCAATTCCAAGGCTATATACTCGTAAAGTGGCCATCAAGAACACAATATCCAGAAATTGCACGAGTAATTTCAGTTTATAACAATAATAATGTTATTCAGATTTTTAAACATATCCAAAACAAGCAAGTAACCCCATTGACTTTTGCAGTCTGATATATTTCAATGTTAATTGTAGAATAAATTGTAAACAAAGACGTAGAAATTTTGTTTAAGGCGTGTGTGATCATAGATCTTCACAAATATATTCGTTGGACCACCAGGTCTATTGCACGATATTAGGGTTTTCAGATATATTCTTATTCAAAACAAGATCATCCGATTACCATCTTGTGGGTGATGCGGTCGACCGTCTTTTGGAGAAATTAGTGACTTCTTTTAGGGACAATAACCATCAAAGTGAACTGCCAGTTTAACACACGTCTAAGCAGTGCAAAGATCGATAGAATATTGGGGTTGCAGAAAGGAAGATTTCGTCGCCTTAAATATATCGACGGAGATAACCATAATGTGGTCGACAAAATTGTAGCGACTTGCGTAGTATTGCACAACCACATTCACATATTTGAATAAATATAAACAACAAAAAACTTAAACTGAATTCACTTTATATATTGTAAAATAAAATATAAAAAATTAAAACATTTAAAATCTTTTAATTTCTCTCATTGTAAGGCAGTTGCTCTTGTATTATTTGCACTTTTAATTTTTTTTTAATTCCTTAATTTTACGAATCTCCTCCAACAGAGCTTCAGCTATTTTATCCGTTCTTTTTTCTCGCTGGTGAAATTCTCTTTGAGATTTTTTCACTTTACTTTCCTTACCTCAGGAGCATGATGGCTGAGATGGGAGTGTTGATGGCTCAGATGATGGTTTTGATGGTTAAGATTAATATTGAGATGATGGTGTTGGATTTACAGTGGTTTCAGGTGTGATTCGGCAGTCAATGAGTCGAACGTGGAACATTTGTGGGACGTGGGACATCATTTGCTTCATGCAAGCGGGTTTGAATTTGTTAATAGTAAATTGCAAGTAAGTCAGCAGAGTTTTCAATTAGAAAGCCTTTTCACTCACTGACTTTTTAACATAAAAAGATCCATATTTTGTGTCGGCAGCAAACACTTGTTTCTTTCTGTCAGCATAAAGTTTTGATATTGAGCACGTTCAGAATTCTGGGGAAGAGTTTGTCAAATGATTCTGCTTAGTCGAGAGCCTGAGAAATGCCTGCAAAACCAGGTAACATACTGTGAGTTAATTGCAAACGAATTTCCTTAAATTTCAAGCAGATGAAAACACTCAAACATCAGCCGGTTTTAATCCAAGTAAAAGTTGTACTTTATTGTTAATTTTTTTGAGAAATTGTTTTTGTTTGTTTGTGCACATTAAAATGTTGTTTTACATAAATTTTAAGGGAATGGAGTTGAACTAGATGAACTGGAGGAAATTACGCAACGAATGGTACGGCACTTACAGAGGAAATTAAAAAAAAATTGCTTATTTTCACCAAATTGCAAATCAAAATTTCGCTACCGTTTGCATGAAGTAATCCTTGCAAAGGTAACAGAGGGATAGAGACATGTATAGATGAACGAAGTGTCGTCCGGATGTGGCGCTAGGTGTAGCACAACTCCAAACGATGGAATTGATGGTTGAAGTGTTGGCGGAATCGGTGATGAAAGTGGTGGTGGAAGCGGTATTTTTATTTTTTCTTAATAATCAATCAATAAAACGATCTTGGATTTTTAGAGTTTAGAATGAACTTCTGCAACTAAATATTCGTAATAGCCTCATCCTGGTGGCGCATCTTTTTATATGCTTTTCAAATAGTTCAGTCCGGGTACAAAATTTCCAACAGGTATAAAGAGTGAAAATCGATTGCAAAATGTATGGCCTTTTCCTAGTGATCGCCAGTGCATCTAATGCAGACTTTTTTGATGCGGATAATTTTTCAGAAATGTGAAAATCATGGAACTTGGAAGAACTTGCCTGAAATTATTTTCCTTTCGGAAATTTGGATTTATTCTTACGATATTAATGAATATAGTATACCTGGTTATAAGTTCTTTGCAAATGCCAATGACTCGTATTCTGCAGGGGAGTTGGAATTTTTATACGAGATTTGGATGAATGTGACGTGAAGCGCTATAATTTGGTGAGTGCAGACATTATAGAAATCTCTATAAACATAGGTAATGAAGATTATACTTTTGTTTGTGTGTACAGATTTAATTCACAGCCATTTCATGTATTTCTAGATAAATTTCAAACTTTTTTATGTGATGATAAATCGAATAATCTTGTTGTTTTAGGCAATTTCAGTCTGGATTTGCTAAACGCTATTCCCGTGTTAAATTTATATCTTGCGCTTATGGCAGAGAATGGTTTAACCTCTTTAGTGAATGATATTACTAGACCAATTGCAGGTACTTGCATTGACCATGTATTTGCTCGTTTTTTTTAAGAATTCCTCTTAATGTTTACATTGGTATCAACATTGATCTTCAATTATCTGATCATTGTATGGCTGGTGTACTTTTTAATGGCTTGGAAAGTAGAACAGAAAAAAGCATAATTTTCCAAGAAAGTTGTATAAAATTAACTACGAGCTGCTGAATAATTTACTGCGTTTCGAAAATTGGGAAGAGGTATATACTCAAGAAAATTTATCTACGTCTGTTGACTTATTTTTGATGATATCAAAGAATTATATAAGATCAGTTAGATCTCAGGCTAAAGACTTGGATTAGCTGGTTACTTCTTAGGAAAATTAGGCAAAGACACAAGCATCCATAGAACTCTAGCTTAAAGAGGCGCTATAACCGTATGAGTCAAATTATAAATAATGAAGTACGAAAATGCCGTGATGATTACTATCATAATCAGATAAGGACTGCGCAAGGGAATCTTAAACAAGAATGGAAAGTGATCAATAACACTATGAATCATATTGTAACCAAGCAAAATAATTGTTTTGTCCTAAAAAATGGAAATGTTAATATTTCAGAATCCACAGAATAACAAATACTTCAAATTGGCAACAATCTTTTCAAACAAATAATCTTAACATTTGTAATTATTGTTATCCTGAACCCAGGCTTACATATAATAGTTTTGAAAGGGATACCTTATTTTTTTAACCAATTTCTGGGGTTCAGATTTTGAAGACCATACCCTCCTTAAAAAGCTCCAAGTCCTGTGGCAGAGAAAGTATTTCCAATGTTATGCTTTAAAAAAAAAACATTTCCCTCGGATGTTTTCCTGAAGTTTTAAAATGTGCTATTGTTATTCCTCTCTTTATAAAAGGAAGCAAACATGAAAAAAGGAACTATAGACCATTTCCACTGTTGTCTTCTATCTGTAAGTTTTTTGAGAAATGCGTAAAGAAAAGAATGTTAGAGTATCTGAACAAAATACAATTTTTCAGTCCATTGCAATTTGAGTTTAGAGCTGGGCTATCTACTAAAGACGCCCTTTTAGATTTTTGCTCCATTATACAGAAAAGTTTGGATGAAAAAAGATCTTGTGCTGGACTTTTTGTTGATATAACGAAAGCGTTTGATATGGTTGATCATAATATTATTCTAAACAAGCTATATAATATAGCTTTTCGTGGTTCGATACATAGTTAGTTTATGTACTATCTAAAAGACAGAAAACAAAAAGTGAAAATTGAATTTTACCATAAAGTTTTATGGTTATCAACCTTGGTGTCCCTCAGGGCTCGGTCCTTGGACTTATATTGCTTCTTATATATGTCAACCCCTTGTTTACCCAGCTATTTGTAGGAAAAATCAGGGCTTTTTCAGATGACCTTGGGATCGCATACAATTTCGCCAATCCTTTAAACTTAGTGGCTGATATAAACCACGATGTTGAATTGCTAAGACTTTGGGTTCACGGAGCATAAGCTAATAGTAAGCGATAAGACAAAACTTATGTTTTCCAGTCTTACCACGCACGAGTCTCCAGATATTGAGGTCATATTCCATGCTTCTAAATGTGCAAGGATTAACATTTTTCACTGTCCATCTAAGGTGGACCATCTTCTGTCCAATGCTCAAAAATGTCTTTCGACGTGAATGTTCCCTGCCAGGACAGATGTTATAAAATTGAAAATTTAAGTCATTTTAAATACCTATGTGTTATTATTGACCAAAATTTAGGTTGGTCTAATCATATTTTAAGTTTAAAGCAATATCTGTTATCTACCATTCGCTCATTCTACCGTATAAAGAAGCTTTGTCCTTTTAATACTCTAAAAACAATTTATTATGAGATATTTCATTCAAAATTGCAGTACGGTATAGGATATTGGGGAACTGCTTACTTGAGTAAAATTCAGCCAATGATTGTTCTACAGAAGTGTGTCATACCAAAGATCTGTGGTTCTTCTCGTCTGGCCAACTCCATGGAATTATTTAGATACATGCAAATACTACCAGTCAGGCATCTGTTCTATTTTGAGGTCTTAAAAATATTTTTCATCCGAAGTGGTTATATGCAGAGTCCGATTTCTGACTCTTACAACTTGAGGAGCCATCAACAATCTCTTGTCGCTATTCCTGCTTTCGTACCACCTGCTACAGAAATTCATATTCCATTCTATCCTGCAAATTATTCAATAGTCTCCCTTTAGATACAAGATTCGTAGGTAATTTGCGTACTTTCATGAAAAGAGTTAAACAATGGCCTTTTAGCTACAATCAGAACGAAATCGAAATTTTGTTGCACTACATTGATTAATAGCTTTTAATTTTCTTTTAACAAATTTTCCTTATGAAATGCTTTTACTCTTTGCATCTAAAATAAAATTGTTCTTATTTTGTCTTAATAATTATATACATATACGAGTATACATATATTTTTATTTATTTTTTTTTGTTATTTTGAATTCTTCACCCCACTATTAGTAGTTTAATATAAAGTGACATTTGCCTCAATTTATTTTATTTAAAACTAATCTCGTATTTTAAGCTGCAACATATTTCATTTATAAATTGTAAAATAAAGATAATGATAAAATAAACAAATAAATAAATTTTTAGACATGGCTCGTACATCTGTTGAAAACTAGAAATACAGGATAAACCTAGAAAATTAATAAAAAAAGGCTTGTAAAATTCGTCGGTCAAACTAAAATTTTCCATCTGCCCTCGGGAAACTCCATGGTAGGACTTAGATGTAGAAAGTGATAACACGGAAATGCCAGGCAGCCAATGAAGTCTAGTATAAGACAACAAATAAATTTGTAAGTTTATTTCACAACGCACTGTATTTTCTAGGTTCATTTACATTCATCACATCGTGTGATGGTTTTGTTTTGTGCATATGCATGTGTTTGTTTTGATTATTCGTAGCTTATTCAGACTACGATTGTAGTAATACACGAATGCATGAAAGCCAACCACCAGCAAAATAACGTACTCTACATCCTATTTAGCTTTTTCATGAATAAAACAGGAATATAAAAACAAAAAAATAAGAAAAATATACTAAAAATACCAAAAAAAATAACAGTAAAGGCACGGAAAAATATTTTCATTTAATGGAATATCCTGGATAACCCCCATATGCTAGTATCCTGCTTCCATGCATGTTGTTCTTTTTGTTAAGTTGTTTTAGTTTTATTTTTATGAAAAGCAAAAAAAACAGAACAAACAAACAAATCATATGTAAACTAAATCCGACCAGCTTGGTTGGCTAGCAGAAAAAAAATTACATTTTCAGTTTTCAGATCATGTGAAACGGATATTGGTAGAGCTAACAAGCGAACGAATGGGATGTTGATTTTAGCAAGGATATGTATCTTTATGGTGGTGAAATACCATTTTCTACAATGCGTTTGCAACTCCTTTTTTATTTGTAACATAAGTACTTGCTACAATGAATTGGAAAAGTTCATCGTGGTTTTCGATGCGAGATTTTCACATCGAAATGTTGTTCCATTAACTGAGTTAGTGGTCTTCAAAACTGAATTAAATAAACCGCCCTCGATGCAAGCCGATGCTCGTATTGATACGCTTTGAACTTTATAAACTTCGGAATACTGCAATTTATTGAGCTGATGTTATATGGAAAGTTGATCAACGGTCTGTAACCGATTTCGTCAGTCTGAGCTTTGAAGCTATGACAGTGAATTATTAAGCGATCATAGCTTTCCATCACTTTACAGTTTCCAATTGATAGAAAAATACTTTTTAAGAAATTTTAGTTCGATATGTTCAAAATACTTAAGTATCGAGCACATGATCTGTTTCAAATTTAAATTAAGCTATTAGGATGCGAATTCCCTAATCTGGGTTTAAATATCAGCTGCCACCTAGAAACACCAAGCTCCACATGAAGTTGAATTAACAGTACAGAACAAGCTCAATATTTCAAATAACTACACTGGAGAGCGAATATCGAAACCAAATGTACCTGAGTTTCAAACCACTACAAGAAACCAATTTTCTTTTCTCCTCCTTCTACCTTTCCGCCCGCTCGATGGCAACAGTAAAAGGGTATATAACCCCATAGGTGCGCGTAAATTATAAAACAAAAAACAGAAAACATAACTAAGGTCACAGATGCTTTTATGCATTCCTTCAAACATAAATTTGTATATACATAGCTCTAACTCTGACCTCAAGGGCAGAGGCATAGTCTCGAAGACGAATAGGAAGCCGAGCTCGAATAGAAACACTCTCAGCAGTATGGATATATAACATAGAAAAGAGAACGTTTTCGGAAACGCGCAACTTAATATGAGAGGCGCATTTTTTCCAAAAGTCTGTATAAGTATTCGCATACGTTGATGATATTGACATCAATGACAGAGCTCAGCTAGCTATCACTGGTGCGTTCTCAAGTGTTGGAATATAAGCGAGAAAAATGGGTTCAGTCGCGATTGTGGGCAAATCTAAGTATTGCTGTTAACTAAAAGGGACACAAAACGCCGACTAATAGGACCACAATAGACGGCTATAACTTTGAGGTGGTCAAGGTCTTTGTATACCTCTGTTAAATTATTATATCTGATAATGACATTTCAGAAAACAAACAAAGAGTTACTCCTGCCAACCGCTGTTTCTTCGACCAAAACAAGTAATATGGCCTTGTCACGAAACAATAACTGGACGTTAGTGAGGGTGAATGAAGACTTTCTTGGCCGTTTTGAATTCAAAATTCTTAGAGTGATTTTTGCTCCTGTTTGAGTTGATGGTGACAATAGGTACGACGACATTGACCAGGTTAGAAAGGTGTATATTAGTCGCCTAAGATGGGTAGCATAGAAAGTTCTCGCCTTAGGTGGAGCGCACAAATGCAAGGGGACCTCAATCAGCTTGGTATGCGTATTAGAATGCAGTTAGCCATAGATCACGTAAACTAGAAATTCCCGATAAACCTGGATCCACACCGGACCGTAGAAGTAAGTAAGTAAATAAGTAACCTTACCGCGGAATGGTATAAAAAATAAAAAAAAATACAGATGACCTACAAATGGTCAAAGTACCACGCCATATTATAATAGGTGTTATGAGATGTTCTCCGTGTCTCTGTGAATGAAAACTTGAGAAATAAAATATACTTTTACATTTGCTTACTATTAAAGAAAATAGTAAACCTGTATAGGATAATATGGGGCGGGCTAAATATACAGATTAAATCAGTTGGTGGTGCAGCAGTCAGATGTGAACCAGAGCCTATTGTATCCTCTCACTGCGATACTCATCTTGTAATTTTTCACATAAGGACCCAAGGTTTTTGGCCAACCCGAACGAGAACCAAATAAGAGACAATCTCATACGGTAATTTTTACTTTCGAAGGCTTAGCTCGAAAAATATCTGGTTTTCTGCTCTCCAATATATAGTGTGAGGATCGAACCCGCAACCTCTGGTGTAGTGTTTGACGAACATAACCATGGCATCATGCCAACACAATTATGTCAATAAACCATCTCATTTGGAGGATAACCTATGGAAAATGTATATTGCGTAGCAGATCTATAAATCACGGTCCCAACCGCAAGTCGAACTGAATAAGAAATATGTCTTCCACTATCACTGAGGAACTGCAATCAGTGTTGAGATGAACTACGAATAATGGTATATTGTGGATTTTTTGTGCTGAAAGTATTTTCAACGTGTAGTTCTATGAGAAAATGGAAGACGAAAAATGCTGTGAATTGAAATTATATCTTGCAAAAGCGAAACATCTATTACCTCTGAGCAAACAGACCAAAATATCCCTAGCACAGATCAGTCTTGAAGTAGTGGAAGCAGGATATGAACTTAGT
Organism: Volucella bombylans; assembly: GCA_949129095.1. Taxonomy (NCBI): domain Eukaryota; kingdom Metazoa; phylum Arthropoda; class Insecta; order Diptera; family Syrphidae; genus Volucella; species Volucella bombylans. Next base: position 97,683,327 of record OX422144.1, read on the forward strand.
AGAGGTCATCGAGCTCCCAAGGGTAAACAGGGCATTAGTGAAAAAAGTAATCTTGGGCAGATCTTAGCTTTAGATGGGCGTATAATAAAACGGAATGTGTATTGAAGATTGTATATAGTCTTTTGACAGCCCTACTATCAGGGCTGGCTGGCTCGTGTTTGTTCGCTCCAACGAAGCCACTGCAAATTAGCTGAGGAGTAATTTCTCAAAAATCAAGGAGAAATACGGTCTAAAAGTGATGTTAGTGGAAAATGATTCATTTCCAAAACCAGACATGAGCTGAGGCTCATTATAAAGTGCTCAGACAAAACTTCAGCTGCCTCCAGCACAACCAAAAACTATAGTCTGACAAGGAGACTACAAAACAACGCCGTTAATACACCTGCAGCTGAGGATGATAGAGCACGAGATCTCCCCTCAGCAAGCCGATTAACACAAGAACAAGCTGCTTCGAATAGAAATTAGAGTTCATGTACCTCCACCGAGCAGTCAAGCGACAGAAAACGTAGCTCTTCCTGCGAGAGAGCGGCCAAAGGGCCACTCTCTTAGCGAGGTTCCTTTACCGCGGAGAGACGATAACAAACCAAACGATGATGGCTACACTCAGTGTCTTGCACCAAATCCTGCACCATCCTTAAGGTGTCTCGTACACCTGTAAATAATGCTGCGCAAAAGAAAACATCGCTTTAGGACTAATTCAAGGAACTTGACCTTGAGTTTAAGATATTTGGTCTCAAATTGGTCGACTGAGGGCAGCTTTACTTTCTAAAATTGAATATCTTCTTTTTCCAAAGATTTAGTGGCAGTAATCATGGAACTACCTCAGGAGAATGGATTGCAAGAGTTCGTGTGCGCCCCAGCCTATTTCTCCAGATGCGATTTCTCCTGTTCTGGTACAGGATTTGTTTGAACTGAGCCACCGTCACAATTAATATATATATAGTATATATTTATATATATATATGAGTCAGAAACAGACGGGGTGAGTTCCTCTCAAATTATATTTTTAGCAAAAATCTACTTCTATATAGCAAGCGTAACAAAACCACTTTTATCTATTTTTATCTACTTTTATCAACCATTGGCAGGTGTCAGATGATGCATCCTTATCTAACCATATGCACATAAGGTTCAATATAGGGTGCAATATCGGACAGGGTCAAACTAGATAAATGAAGAAACTAACGAGCTGGAGCACTTTTCAAGATAATCTCGCTCTCAAAGCTGACTCACAGCCCCCATCTCTACACTCCGTTGGGAACGTAAATGAAGGAACGGATCAGATAAATGAAGCCATTATCTCATCATTTAAATGCTGTTGTATATTGAAATGCAATACGGTCGAAAGGTGTGCACCATGGTGGAACCCCTAACTTGAACAATTGTGTAAAATGGTGAGAAGCATTTTTAATAAACCCAAACGCTCCAGCAATTTATACAAGTCTGCTTTAACTAGCTTCAATAAAGAATTGAGAAGGCCAAGAGAGCTTCGTGGAAATAATAATAATAATTGCCATAACCGCGAAAAACTGCCGGATATCTCGCGCTTGCAAAAAATTCTCTCAAGGACTCATCAAATTGCTTAGGTCTGTTACAAAAAGAAGATGGTATGGTCACAGCTATCCGAGAGGAAAGTCTAAAAATTGTACTTAAGTGTGTGACACTAGACCGTTTTAAACATACAGAAAAGAAAGATCAACGAAAGACGCTCTACTAAATATAGTAACACAGATTAAAGAGGCTTACCGACAAAAGCAGACTGCAATATTCGCCATCCTAGATATTCAAGATGCCTTCCATAATACCGGATATGCATCCATTTTGGAAGCCACGTCCAAAAAGGGTTTTGACCATCCCACTAGCCGTTGGGTCAGAGCGATGCTCGTAAGCTGGAAAGTCTTTACATCTTCTGGTGAGGCAAAAATCTCTATCTCAGCGGTCAAAGTTATCCACATTTGTGGATAGAATTAATAGAGAGATTAATCACCCCGATCACCCAGATCAGATAGATCAAATGAATGAATCTTCTCTCCGAGCTTGACATAATCTGTGCGGTAAATGATCGCCTACTTAAGACTCTGTGCTTTGGCAGTAATTCAATTTAGTGATCCCAATCCGAGAAGCATAGAACTACAAAAACTCCATCTCAAACCTTAAAGGTATCAAGTGGTTTACAGATGGATCAAAAATGGACACCGGTGTGGATTCTGGTATATTTGGTCCAAACAACAGAATTTCCTCGGAATCAATGGGAAAAAGTCCCAGCTTGAAATACAAGCGACAATACATGCCATTTAAGTGTGCGCAAATCTCATCGTCGTTAGGGGAATGAATGGTGTCCCCATCTATATACTAAGGGACAGACAAACAGCCATTAGGCTCTAACCTCATTGACTCCAAATCAGTCTTGCACTATTTCAATACACTACAAGATCCATCCCATAAGAACAAAGTAAATTAAACAGCCGACGAACTAGCTAGAAAGGGTTCGGCTGATTCTTTCATCGGCCCTGAGACGTTCTGTAATATCCCAAATATCAGCAGTAATTAACTCAGCAATAAAGAGTTGTGAGAACAAAATGTGTATATCCCATTGGGAAAACATCCCAGGGCTTCGCCAGACTGAAAGAACCATCACACCATTTCAAGAAAAATCAAAATAATCCCTAAAACATAAAAGGGATAATATCAGAAGACTAGAAGACACCTACACAAAATAGGTCTTATTCAGGAAACTGAATGTCGTATTTGCATAGAAGACGGCGAAACTGCGGAACGTTTTTGACGTGAATGCATGGTTGTAAATGCCTTACGGACACGACACTTCCTCAGAGAAATGTTAATCCCTGCAGAAATTCTCAAAATCTCCAACCGAGAGATGCTCAATATCATCAAAAGAGTTGAGCCGCTCTTAGCTTGCTAATACTGATTTGGTGGTACATAAGATCTTTTAGGTCGCAGTGCCCCCGAAATTGGCTGATCAAATCCATTAAAAAAAATCGAAAATAAGGCAGAATCCTGTGGAATACCAGAATAAAGAAAAACTTCAACTACAACTATGAAATGTCATCCTCATAGATATTGAAATGTTTTTCAACAGAACTTTTAGTCCAACGAAGATTTCACCAAGTTTTTACAAGTGGTCGTACAAGCAAAACGTATTCAAGATCTTAAGTGAAAAATTTAATGTATAGATATAGGTTAGGAATTCGTTTTTACAAAGATTAGTTTCTCCAAACTCTTGAAAAAATTGTTATATGACTTTAAAATCTTGGCAAGGACCCCCAAAGACTTGATTCCATTGACGCGTACTCTCTTTCTTCACATGCCGCACATCTCGTCATCATATTCATTAGAAACACAAAACAATACAAAGATGAATAAGCATTCACACGATATCCATTGTTTCTGTTCGTTGAACTATTTGCTCACCCTAGCATGCAATGAAACATTCTGCCTCAATCTGTGTCGCGTAATGGATATACCCAGATACATTCTTTTAATTTCAACACATATTCGAATAATGGCATACACAAACAATAGACCTAGTCCATAAATTTATACACTCTTTTATATCCCTATCCACATGCTGTATTTATCATTCACTCCCGGATGATGGAATTGGAATACAAGCACGAGTATATCACCGTTCTCTAACCGGGTAAAAGTTTAAAAAGTTCACTCATACGTCGGTCTTCTGTGTGGGAATTGTACTCGTAATTTCCGCTACTAATTTCATAATACAGCAACAATCAGGCAGTCGAAGAAAAATTCCCTACATTTTTATTTCAAAAACAAGCAATTATCCGAAACTGCGCCCATATATTCCATCCATTGAAAGAAAAGGACTCCTTCTTGATACTGGGTGGTTGGTCGCACATGTAAGGAATGTTTGTCGGACAAGCATCTCCCAAGTTCGACGTAGGCGAAGTAAAATCCTCGTGCTGTTGGTGGTTCGTATATAATTTGGTGGGGACTACGACATAACCCACTGCTTCTCATCGTCTTCATCAAGCCGTAGCTCCACATTATTAACTGTAATTTATGTTGAATAGGGATGAATCTTCTTCAGCTCACTAGATTTTGTTGAGTTGGTTACGGTCTTCAATCTTTTACGGTCTCAACATTACCAAAATCTGTGGTACCATTCGTGTTTTACTCTTCTCCACCATAAATGGGATGGTATTGTGGCGGTGATATACTGATGAATCCTCTGTTTGTTACCATTTACCAACGCTGGGAAATCTTTTATTCAGTAAGCACAAGTCAACTCACAGTCTCTCTGTTTGTCTCTTGGCTTTATTAACTTTTGTTGTTTGCCATAGTTTGCAGAAGGTAATTTCGAAAAGTTGTTGCTGTCTCGAGTTTTTATACTTTTATACGATGTGGTGGTATAAGAACCGTACGAGGATGTTATGTTTATGGGAGATAATTTTATTTTGGGGACTTATAATCGCTGTGTGTTGTTTTCAGTAATTAGGAGGGTGGCAAGAGGCATGTGCCCCTTGGGATGAGTACTGAGCTTGATATATGTACTTTGCCCTGAAAGGTGGCGCGGAAAAAGTACAATTTGGTAAGCAAAATGTAGTCGTATGTCTTTAATGACAGAGAGTATGATCATGATCATTGTTATGACTTTGGAATGTGCCTTTGAAGAGGTTTTTTGGAAGAGTTAAAAAATATGACAGTGATTATTTAGAACACCTGCTATAGGTGATGATAGAATTTAGAAAGACGTTTGTTACATGTTTGTTTGCTTTTAATCTATAAGACGCCCAGTGCCTTACAGTAGCTGTTACGAATTCGGAAACACCCATATTTTGTAAGTTCTTGAGGGAACTCTTCTTAAGTTATGACGATTATGTGAATCTACAATAAATTAGTGCGGAATTCGCTCATGCGTACGTGTAAGTTTCACAGAGAAATAACGCCTTCTGGCGCTCACCAATATTTTTTAACAATAACAATTTCCAATAATTAAGAATTTAGTGGACCTTCATGGGAGAATTGGGTAAAGAAAATTGCCTTAAAATCTCCATGCAGTGCCTGTTGGGAGAAATCGTATTAAGCCTTAAGTTAGTTCTTTTAGTAAACTTTATTTTTAAATAGTAATTCACTCATGATTGATTTATTATTGACATTTTTTCAGTTCAAATGCAATTAGTTTGTATTTATAGCCAAATTAGTTGAAGTTAAATTGGATGATCAAGGGATTAAGTACGACCTCTTATGTGCATTACATTACAGACAACATTACTACGTTGTGAACTAAAATAAAAAAATATTTTAATTAAAAGTGGTTAATCGTACACTGCGAAGAAGTTAATAAGGTGTTAGATCCCAACTCAATAACATTAATCATTTCGAACTTACTCGTAGTTATTAATCTGCCAATGTGATTTCGTAAGTCGTTTACCTTTATGAAAATATTATAGTAAAGTGATAAACTGTTGTAGTTGAAGCAAATAAAGTTTCTCAAAAGAAACTAACTTTTGCGTCTATAGTTACCAAGTACTTAATCAATAAAGAACGTGTACAAAATCTAACAGTCTCCGTGGAGTAGATTTTGAAAAAAAAACTTCCAGCATTACATACCTTCTTCTTTAACTATTGTAATACACTCGAAGTTGCCTCCCAAAAAATATAGAAAGAGTTTCTCAAAAGAAAGAGTGAGAACTCTCTTAATGAAACTAACGGTAGCATCTCAGTGATAGCATTTGGATGAGGATATGTTGTTAGAAGCAGACTTAGGCAAGAAGTATTGAGTTTCCGGCATGCCGTATTTTGCTCTGAGTTTAATATGGATAACACAACCCTATTGCTTCCCAAATTCGTCAATAGATAGGGACTTTTGTGTTATCCACCGCTTTTACACAGTTTTAATGGTGAACTGAAAACTGTGACTCAAATTCCAAAGATAGCTTCTTCTTTTGTAAATTTGTTTTTATTTTTGATTTTTTTTTAAACTGATTTTTATGATGCTTCTAACTTGAAGCTGGATAGGTGACAACTTTGAACCTGTCCTGCTCACGGAACTACATTTGAGTTGCTTAAGAAAGCTCAGAAGCAGAATTGGCTCTCCTCAAACTTTTAGTTCCTCTGCCGTGTGCTCGTTCGCTGGTTGGTCAATATTCAAACGAAGACGACAAAAAAAAAATAACTTTACTAAAACTCTCAAAAGCTTCAACAGAGTTAAGCCAGTCTTCGTATTTTGAAACGAATGTTGCTTTGAATAATCAACTGGTGGTTATCTAGTTTGCATGGTGCAATATAAAATTTTGATATTTATTTTATTAGCATGTTAAAGTTGGCAATTTTTTTAAACGTGCGTATTGTATCTTAAGCGTTTCAATTGAGAATGCCAATCTTTCCCTAGATGTAAATCCAAAGTGAAGTCCTAAAGGCTGGGTCCACTATCCGCATATTGTAACCAGATGGGTGTATAGTTGGACCAGGAAAAGTTTAAGGCAGTATGGCATTTATTTAGAACTAATTATTGGATTCCTTGGACTTAGTTCCTCTAGCTAGTGGGGCATATAATTATGAATATCCCGTTTCTATCAACATGTTTGTATTAGTTTTCGCTTCGACATTGACACCATCTCATTTGACTTAAATCAAATATCTGGTAAACATTTTCCTTGGTATTTATTCGCTAGATAGCCATTCATTAGCTATGAACTTTATCTCATTGTCATACATACATTCGAGTATAACTGTTAATGTTGGAATTAGAGACAAAAAGAAAGTGAGGCTCTACCTTTGTGTTCGATTTTTTAAATGTCGGAACCAAGTCGAGAAAACATACAGTGAAAGCAACAACTGTTCAGAAAATAATTTTCAAATCTCGGGCTGCTGGTCATTTACTTTTTATAATTTTTTTCAATCCTTGCGAGATTCTTGAAAACTAATTTTGTTTTAATTTATAAATTCGTTGCTACAAAGCTTCTTAAATCTTTTAAATTTAATTTTAACTCGAAGACAAAAATCGGTTCTACAATTTAATACCTTTACAACGACTGCCACTTTTATCCGTTGAGCCTTTTGTTTTATTGTTTTTTTTGTACATTTCTCATAAAATATCCTTAAAGTAGTCTGTCGAAAAATATTTCTAATTTACTTGTATGTTTATTAATTCCATAAAAAGAAAATTCTAAAATATTTGTAATTTTTCCAAAATTAATGAGCGCTTAGTCACAATCTGTATTAGGGCTAGATTTGCCAACATTAGCCTTAAGTGCGCGCACGTCCCCATAGAGGAGAAAGATGACGACACCAAAGATAGCTTCTACGAGCTCTAGACAACACTTACGAGCAGTGGCCAAACTATGACATTAAAATTGCCCTCTTGGAAAATATAGCCAGCATGACCCCACCTCCGATAACGGATTCAGGTTATTCCTTCTTGCGACGGGGCAAAACACACACACGAAGCTAGCACGACGTTTCCGCATCTCGATATTCACAAGGGGACTTAGGGAACTCCTGATCAATCAACCTTCAACCAGATTGATCACATACCGATCGACTCACGGTACTGTTCAATTACTACGGATGTACGAACGTCCCGCCAAATCAAGTAGAACCATTATCTTGTTGTAACCAAGGTACGGTGGCGGATGTTCGGGATCATCGCAAACTCAAGCTAATACTGTGCGGAAGTTTGATGTCGGACGGCTACAATCGCGGGAGATCGCCAAATCTTTTTCCGATCGAGTCTCCCTTAATTTCTTAAGAGGGCTCCTATGCCGCCTTCATCGCGTATTAAAGACCAGTGGCAACATTGCCAAAAAGCCATAAGCAGATCGATGCTGAGGATATGGAAAGAACATTTCTGTAGAGTGCATAATGGCGATGACGTACTACATACCGCTGTCAGGCATAATGTACCTTTCAAATTGCACAATGTATCCCAACTATTCCCTCCACTCATCTTGGATGAATTGAAGATAAACTTAAGTCCGACAAACCTGCTGCAGCGGAGGCCTAACTGCCGAACTTTTCAAAGCGGCCGGCGATGACTTTGTAAGGAGCATATATCAACTCATCTATAAAATATGGTCGGACGAAAGTATGTCCGATGAATGGAAGCTCAGCATTGTTTGTTCGATCCTCAAAAAATAAGACCCTCTGAACTATTCCATCTACAACGGCTCCTGATAGCAAGAACGATAGGGCTGCTTGGAATGGTAGGAATAAATCACCCACTTTTAGGAAAATATATTTTGAAAAAGAGTATAAACGTCGTGCATGCAGTTAAACATCAAGATGTTGTCTGTCTAATTCCGGAGAACACATATATTCTATACTGCACTTACTAAGCAAACATACGTCCATATCAATGTCTTTCAATAGTCCAGTGTAAATTAACTGTTCATTTAATGGCTTATCCCAGAGGAGATCCTAGATTTTAAAATCGATATGAACAATCGCTTTATCGATTTTAAGGAAAACAAACAGATGGACGTAGCATTGATAGAAAATGCGTAGATAGAGAATGTCTTCTTCTACGTAAATGAGGAGACAGCTGAATTTGTCGACACATTTAATGACGTTGTCTAATAATGAATGGGGGCAGAGCAAAGTACTGGTCTTATCGTAAACATCTTCAGATGACGCTACTGAAGGTTGCTACGATTCGATCAGTCACAAGTTGCCGGTCATAGGTCTTGTTGGCGGCTGGACCACCGGTAGTCCCTACCAAATCACGGTACCATGGGAGTCAGGAGCCCCCCGGATCTCGGTCCGGGCCTGACTTGTTAGAGGTAGGCCCCCTTGTGGGAGCGTCATGGTGGCTGTGGTTTAAACCCAAAATCGCGGGAAGGGTTTCGCCCAATGTAGAGTTGCAATAAGTACTGGGTGCTGCGACCCTAAGAGCAGTAAGAGGTTTTAGGTCGGCCTCGACTCTTAATAAGGGTGGAACTTGTGCCGGCAACACAGTTCCGAATTGGTATCTGAAACAGTGAAATGACGGTGAGCGATGGCAACGCGTATCCTTGCTCCCATGGATGTATGGGCATCCCGTGGAATAAGGCCGTATGAGGCAGGAGTCCACGCAAAACACATGAGACGTTCTGTCATCAATGCAATTTATTGCTGATACTGAGGGAGCCTAGAGAGGTGTCAATGTTGAAATATCTGGTATAGAGTCCAAAATGAGAAATTTAATGAAGTACAACATACCACTCTTAGGAATCTTCTAACTGCATCATGGTAAAATAAATAAACTCACGTCGAAGGGGAGGACAACTAACTTGCAATGGATAAAACTGTATTCCGTTTTCAATTTACATTGAAAAATATTCACGAAGGAATAACAATTATTTCAAGGACTGCTAAGCACCTCGATTTATCACTAGAACCATGGCTCGTTATACTCATTAAAGTTTGAAATGGACAAGGTCGTAAACACTATATACATTGTACTATGTACACTAGGCCGCAGACTGAGTATAATCACGATATTTCAGAGTACGTCCGAAAGTGTGGTGGAAGGTAAACTGATGAGAATTCATGGCGAGACGGGTGTTAGTTTTGAAGCGGCAGAATGCTGCAGTTTCATTGATGACGAAAATAGCGGTAAAACAATGCAAGGCAGAAGGAATTACGTCGGTACTCAAGAGAATTAATTGACTACGTTATATTAGCACCACCTGGTATAGCCTGGCTGGCTTTGAATCCTATCCGACTCTGTGTACATTTTCGTCTTCAAAACTGTAGTGGCATCAGATCAATGAAATAGAAAATAACATATACTACGAGTAACTTACTTAAGGTGGCGCTACTGTCCGGGGTGGACCTGGGCCACAACCAACAAGCGTCTCCAGGCAGCTCGAGCCTTAGCTAGCTGCCTTCAGTTGCGCGCTAAGTTGGTTGAGGACTTACACTTGAGTGCGCCACATAAGTTGCGACCTTTTTCCACTGCCCTGTCACTCAGAGGGGGATGGAAGCATTGGTGTCCATCCGCTCTACATGACGCAGCCACCTCAGTCATTGGACCTACACTCTTCTCGTATATCATCCTTAGCCCAAAGAAGCAGCGATTGGCAAGAGTTATTTTTCGTTTTACCTCAGCGCTGGTGTAGTTGTCTGAATTGATAGAGCAGCCTAGGTAGACAAAGTCCTTAATTCCTTCAAAGTTATATCTGTCGAGGGTTAAGTTCCGTCCGAAACGTCGGTGTTGGGTGTCGTTTTTTTCTGACAGCATATACTTGGTCTTGCCCTCATTGATCGTTAAACCCATTTTCGCAGCTTCCAAATCAATACTCGCGAAAGCGAGGCGTAGCGAGCAATTGAACGGGCTTTTAAAAAATTGTGCGTTTTGTATTGGCACGTGAGTTTTGCTCTATTTTTTCGAGAATTATGTTAAAGAAATCGCAAGACAGCGCATCGCCTTATATAAATCCTTTTTGGATTCCGCAGTGAGTTATTTACCGGCCTTGATGAAGCAGCGTGCATTCGCCATCGTCATCCTGCACAAACGGACGCGTTTCGAAGGGATGCCCAAACTAGTCATTACTCTGTATAGCTCGTCTCTATAAATGCTCTATAGTGTGAATATTTGGTCGATGGTGGACTTTTTTGGAATAAAGCCACACTGATATGGACCAATCGTCTATAGATATGTACTTCGTTTCGGGAATCGTTTTTTTACCTTGTGCTAAAACTTTGGAATCTCATTTCAATTTCCTCGACTGCGCGTTTCTCATGATCCTTCTTTTTCCTTCTGAGAAGCCGGTGTTTGTCTCTCCTCTTCTCCTCGTAGAGCACCTGAGCATCCTTAGTCCTGCTATGCAGTGCCGCGTTGTATGCATCTTGCTTAGCTACATGTGCTGGCCGGCACTCGTTGTTGTTTTCGTTGTGGAGGGCGAGTGAAACCCAGCACATCACCGACGGCATCTCTGATGGCCCTTTGGCAATATTGCCACTGATTTTCAATACTTAATAGATTAAGGGAGACTCGATCGGAAAAGCGTTTGGCGATCTCTTACTACTGTAGCCGTCCGACGTCAAACTTCGTCACTGTATGTTCGCGATATCCACAATCGTACTTTGGCTACAACAGGGTAATTGTCCAAGCCGATGTTGGCCCCTCTGACCGTTCGGATATCCGTAATACTGGAGGATAAAACTACGTATATCTGAGGCAAAAATATGGGCTCAGTGTAATCCAAACTAAATTTAAGTATGGAACAAGTAGAGATAGATATAGAAAATAGTTTAGGCCGAGCTGCAGTCCGGGCAAAACTGTGATCAAAAGTTACACGTGTAGGAATCATTTGAGCCGTCTACGAATGCCTGCATACCTATGCATGTGCGTTAATATGTGCATGCATTCCTCTGAATTCATCAAAAGAACTCATTTTGTATCGTATTTTCATTTATAGAAAAGTACCCCAGGAATCCAGAATACCTCATTCTGATACTGAATTCCATTCGACCATTTCACGCTTCACTCTGCTTGCCATTAGTATTTCTATGAATGGAAATTCCGTGAATTTTTGATGAACTTGTTTTACAATGACATGTGCGCAATGCAGTATTGATTCACTGATGCAGTATGGTGTTAACATAAATAGCTGCTAACTTTCATGCATAACCGCGAAAATATCCTTCCTTTGAGTACACGTGCATGCCAAAAAAATACACTTTTCTAACCCCCGATGGCATTCTATTTCAACCGCAAATGTAATAAAAGCCGATCCAGGCCATGTTCCAAACTGCAGTGTATTAATTTATCCTCGGATTGCTTGTCACTCTCTGTTGGTGCTGGTGTCCGTGTGCTTGTGTACTTGAGTGCTTTAAGGCATGCGTTATTTCACTTTTTTTTCTAACGGGTAATTTCCGCTCAGAGGCATAAATCACTTATCCGCTTGAGTGCTCTCACTGAAACAAGTGAGGATTTAACAGGATGTCATGAAATTTATGGCGCACATTCACACCTTTTTACATCAACAATGCCACTGGAAGTTTGGTCCTGTGCGGCTGTGTACGCTAAACATGGATGAAACATCAGCCAAAATCACATTATCAGTGTCGGGACATTATCTAAATCACACAATGCATGCTCCGTTTAACAGGAAATGAGCAGAACATATTTAAAAAAAATATAAAACACAAAGGGAATGCCACTTATGTACTGTTCCTAGTATTCCTAGCACGTCTAGGTTAGAAAATTGGGTTTATCGCAAGAAAGAAAGCAGTCAACCTCACAAGAACCACGCGTAATGTATTATACATACCCGTATTTTGATTGAGTGTGTGCAATGTGACTGATGATGAAATTAAAAATTTCATTGTGGATTTAAATCAGGAGGGCACATTAAACCTCTGCTAGAAGTCAGCTCTCAATTTTTCGTTCTGTAATGGAAGGATATATACTCGTAGAGCGATTACAATCTATAACCAACCAACCACACCCCTTTAACATTCTGTCTTCCATCATCACCGAGGGAGTTGCGCTGTTTCCGCTCCTAGAGCTAGAAGCTGGTGCTTTTTAATGTTGATTGAAAGGAAATCAATCAATCAGAAAATGAGTTGCACACAAGGACACGCAAGCAGCGACGAATAGGTTTAGATAGACAGACACGCAGAGTACGATCGGATGGGGTGGTGATGGGTACAAAATAAAGACAATGAAGCTACAGTGCATCGTGGCTCGTTGATTAGACTAAGAGCTGTGTACACACAAGCCCTATGCAGAATTAAAGGATAATCAATTCTGTGCTCGCTCTTGAATTCATTTGCCATATATTCCGTACTTTCGTTCTTCTCTAGATTTAGAGCTCGGGCTCTAGTTTGAATACGTTTTCCTTTCTTATTTTTATTTGGGTTCTTCCCTTCCTATGTGCAATAGTTCAATCTAAGGATTTATCCAACTTTTCTTTTTTTGTCTCCTCTTATTTGGTGCTTTTGTTCTATCCTGTTCTCATTACGATTTTACATTCCAGTCATTCTCGCATTTAAAATCTCAACGCTACAAATAAAAGAGCGATAGATCCTGCGATGATTTCACAGTCATTCGGGGAGAAATGGAGAAGTTGGCGTACAACATTTAGACTTCCAGCTATAGCATACAGATACTCGAGCTCTGTGCGCTTAGTCGTGTAATGATAGAATTTCTGATTCACCTTTGATCAATATCCCTGTTGGATGGTGCGTTGGAAGGAAAACAAGACCTCTATCTCCTCGTTTGACATCATATAAACAAAGCACGGGGGAATGAGATGATTATTTCCTTAAGCAACGAATGCCTTCAACGGAAAATTTGCGATTTTGCGAATCTTGGTGATTTTCGTTTGATGAACGAACTGGAGATTAATGAGATTTGTCACATTCATTGATCCGGGGTTGGCATGTGGTATGTAATTTAATTTTCCTTTACTAGCAAGTCGAAGCACATGCGGAGTGCTGTTATAATATGCCATGCTTATCTGGAACGTGTGATGTTTTTTTTTTGCTTATTTTTGTTTTTCTGTGGCATGTGTGTTGACTGTTGCGCATTGAAGCATGCGACGGGTTTATCACTTCACAATTTATATATGCACAACTTTGTGATCAATCCATTGAACCATGTTTATATGTACATATGTATATGCCATACATAATCCGTGTACAGAATCAACATAGGAATATGCACATGGTAAACGTAGCTCAGTGTTTAACTGCTTATATTGTCCTCTCACATGCTAGTTAACTTGGTCATTATCAATAGCATTGATAGTATATTAAATAATTCTCTATTTGCAGAAGCAAGTTTCACTTATGATTTGGTCCTACATATTTTTCATGATAAGAATTTCTCAGTGAACCATAATAGAAAGAAGTAAAGGTGAAGCAATTCGTGCGTAGAAAGGCTGGTATTGCAGTACACATCAAGTTGGCGGAGCACACCTTATGTTTCCGAAAGATCCATCACTCGCAGAAGAGTTAGTTGGCTTGTTATCATAGTCGAAAAATCTGCACCAGATAGCCTTAATGGCATAACAAGCAGCTCATGGGGCTAGGGTACTTAGGCTACATGATATATGTATGTGCATAGTACAAGCAACATCGTATTGAACTGCTCAATAACTGCTTTAATGTAAACAAAGCCAGGTGAGCAGAATCGTGTTTCGTTTTATATAACGATACGAAATAGGATTTATCAGTATCAGGAAATGGAAATGGAGGAAATGCAACATGCAGAATTTCTTTCTTTCCGAATATGCAGATTCACTCAGTGTTCACGGTACCTGGTAAGAATAGGTTAGGATTGTGGGTCGGTATATGAGACCAGTCTCTTATTCAATACACATAGGTCCATGTGGACTCATTTCGATACACAGGGTGGATAGCGGCGTAACAAGGGATTTGTGTCCTTCTTTCTTACATCTAATAATGTGCAGCAAACGTGATTTCCTTAGAAACCTGTGCAGATTGAATTGTGGGACATAATAAAGTTCTAAAATGCTTTGGAAGTAGCAGCTTCCCTCATGTTATGATCAGTGAAGTGAGAGATAACGAAACTCTATCTTACTGTACTATGATAGCTTCTTGGTTATACGTACTGTTGCCATAATTTGAGCAGCGCTTTCATAATATTTTGCAGGTGACTTGTGGTTTTTACCCGTTGTTGGCTTATCTGATTTTCCACCTAGATTCTGAGATTTATCGACTGAAGACCAATTTCACAACAATTCGTCAGACATCTCGCTGTGGATTATGTCGCTGTATTCAGATGCCGAAGAAGGATCCGCATCAGGCTGTAAGCGAAAAGACTGAAGCTCTTCGCGACAGGTTTGAACCAGAGTTCATTTGATTTCAGTAGCAAGAACTGCGGAGATAAACGCTTGACTGTCGAAGAAAGTGGTAAAATCACCATACTTGGTAAAGTAAGTAGAATAAGACTAAACTGTAAAAATAGGAGGAAATTGAACAGAGCCACACCAACAAGCCTAACTTTATTTAAGACAGAGTTTATAAAATTTTGAAGAAGTTCTCAAGAAAGTAATATTTGTCAGAGCACTAATATAAAGTAACAATCTCATCAAAGCCATATCGAGTGTCCTAATTAATCCTGGTTGGTTGCTAGTTGGAGCAGAAAAAGAATCGTTTAACTTACAACCGCAGTCCTTATTACAATAGTAATATGAAAAATAAGTCAGCGATTAATAGCGTCGAACAATTTATATTTTAGGGGCATAATCCGACATTTACGAAGGCGGTTTGTGATTTGAAATTGCCAATGATACCTATTCCAAAAAGTAGGTAAGTACTTGCACAGACCACCCAGTCAACATACAGTCTAAGCTAAATAATATTTGAATATTTTCCGCACACTCTGCGAAAGATAGGCATGCTCCAATGTTGAATTCCTTCTACAGTGTTTGGGACAAGATAAAGATAAGGACAAAATAAAGACCAGTTTTAGTTTTTTAGTTTTAGATGCATTTTATTTTCTTAGCACTAACTCTTATATACTAGCAAAAAATGCTTAAATGCTAGCTTAAAATTACTTGCCCCACACAGGCACTCTAAGCTACTCTAAATTCTTATACTATGTCTTTCGACTTTATTAACATTTTCTTTATGGATATTTATTTACTATATCTAAAGCTAAGAAAAAAGATTGTTAACAAAAACTTAGCATATGGACATAATTTTTTGTTTTTATAAAAACTTAATATCTAACTTAAAATAAACCTTAGTCTACCTAACCTAAATACATAATACAACATACAACACATAGACATTATACACAATCATATACATATATCAGTATACACCTTTGTATACACTGACACATGTATATGTTTCTTAAGTGCTAACCTAAACCTATGTAAGCTGGCCACCGATATTCACAGAGCAAATAAATTGGTCAGCTCTGCCTCTTTAGTGAGGCTGCTCCGTAATTGATCGAAACGACGACGAAACATCTTCCCCATCATTCAACCACCAGAAATGCTGGTGCTGCCGAACGACATCCCTCTTATAGCGATTCCCCACCGCCCTACTGACCCTGAGGCGATCCACACTGCCGTGTGCGACGTCTCTGTTGTAGTTGAATCGCCTGTCCCCAGTTGTCCGAGCGACATGGAAGATTAACGGCACCGCTGATTTATCCTGGATCAGCCCTATCTGATCTAAGTAGAGGAATGCTTCCGGCGGAACGAAGCCGTCAGAGCGCACACTCTCGTGGTAAAGGTAATTGGGGTAGTAAGCCCCAGATATCAGGTTATTCGTCGAGGTCATTGCTCTTGCAATGTGCCTTCGAGTCAGCTTAATTACGAAGTTGTCCACTCGTATTAGGTTCGCCCTGTTGTAAAGGACCTCATTAGGATAACATTTCTTGTACTCAGACTCTGGTGTTCTGTATAAGCGAAGACAAGTCCTAAGACAAGCCCTCTCAAACACCCGAATCTTTTCCACTAAGCTTGCTCGTACATTGAACTACACGGGACAACCAAATACTTTTACCTTCGCATCGAGTTGGCTGCTATAAAACAGCCTCTTTGTAAGGGCAAAAGCACCTTTAGCTCTGGCCAGAGCAGCATTTACATTTTTGCCAAAATACAGAAACTGATCTAGCCAGATTCCAAGGTATCTGACTACATTTCGAGAGGCAAGAGGTTGTCCGTGTTGTCCAATGATAGAGAACTTTCGCCAATTTTTTCTGGTATCCCTAGAGGCTCCAGACAACGGCGTCCTAAAGAGAATGGTTTCCGACTTCTGAAAGTTGATTTTCAGCTTCCAGTCATCGCAAAATCGTCTTATCTTATCGAAGTCACGCTGCAAGAGAGTATTAATGACCTCGATTTTTGGACCTATTATGTACGCTATCAAATCGTCTGCGTACGCAATAGTATGGGGAAGTGAACCTATCAAGTCGCTTGTAAAAATGTTGAATAGGATCAGCGAATTGACCGCGCCCTGCTGAAGACCATTTTTAATTTGAAATATTCCAACAGAAGTCACATCACCATTCTTCACGATGAACTTTCTGTTAGTTAGCATATTATAAAGAATGTACAAGAGTGGTTTACTGATCCCCAGCCTAGTCAGCTTATAGAAAAGACCCTCTAACCATACGGTGTCGAAGGCCTTCTCCAAGTCAACAAGGCAGGCAC
Organism: Volucella bombylans; assembly: GCA_949129095.1. Taxonomy (NCBI): domain Eukaryota; kingdom Metazoa; phylum Arthropoda; class Insecta; order Diptera; family Syrphidae; genus Volucella; species Volucella bombylans. The sequence continues at coordinate 97,700,435 of OX422144.1, forward strand.
CAGTACATTGTTTTTTGCCTTTATTCCACTGGATATCGGACACCAGTTTAGACGCGGCATCTGAGATATCATGTCCCGACTTAAAACCGAATTGATTATCCGGAACTATATGTTTGTCCTCAACCCAAATAGTCAGAGCTCTATTGATGACTTTTTCAAAAACCTTACTGATATTCGGAAGGAGACTTATCGACCGGAGATTCGCCGGATTGGATATATCCTTTCCCTTTTTGGGGATAGGTTGAACCACCGCCGTTTTCCAATGCGCTGGATAATGTGCACTATTCATTGCATTATTAAACAGGGTGGTGTAGATGTCCACCGCTTCTAGAGGAAGATGTCGAAGCACGATGTTCGGAATACCATCGGTCCCCACTGATTTCTTAGCCCTGATTGTGTCGAAGATCTCACGGAGTTTTTGCTTCAAAATAAACGGGGGTAGGTCACCCTCTCTGGTAATGGCATTATTTGCCATATTTTCGTCGTTAAACTGGGTGAAACCAGAGCCATCGGATCGCCAGTTCCCTATTTCATTTCGAATGAAGAAGTCGTGCACCAAGACGCGATTGTCGTAATTAGGGCCAGTGGTATCAATGGCGTTGTATACTTGCTGGAAAGTCGCCCCTATGGTCTCAACCTTCTCCTGCGGATCCTCGATCACAAAGAAGTCGTCATCGTCAGCGGCTTCATTTGGATCAATACCTGCTTTTGTCAGTAACCGTTCGTTATCTGTTGTCCGGGCTATTTTAAGACACTGAAGGTAGTTTTGTTTTTTTCTCCGAAATAGTTTATTGATTTGCGGAAACATGTTCGGGTTGCTGGTGTTTGCAGCCCGAACCTTGTTGTTCCAATATGAGCTTACAGCAATTCTGTAATTTTCTTTTATTAACTTTTGCATATTTTTAATCGACGACTTCAGCGTCCTAATCTCCGGATCTTGTCTGTCAGTTAAATGTCTGTACAAGTTTTTGAGTCTTTACAGAAGTCTACTTTTCTGTCGGTGCAGTGCGTCAATAGTAGGATTGCGGAACAGGTCTTCGTTAGTCGTTCGTCGATACCGCGGTATTGTAGTGTCCATAGTTTGTTTAATTGTCTCGTCCATTTGTTTTAGGTAATTGTCGATCTCCTCGTTTGACAAATTCCTATTGGACGGTGGGTGGAGCGTGTTCGAAGAGAGCGCTCTTGTCAAAGTTGTGGAGAAGCGTGTCCATCGAGTCTCACTGTAGTTGTAAGAATATCTTTGGACAAACTCCTCCAATTCCGCAATTTCGTTGGGAACTGTAATTTCGGTGCTAAAACCGCAATGGTCGCTGTCATACACGAATGTGCGCAGACAGTTTAATGTTTGTAAATTCGTACCTGTCAGTCGTATACGTTCGTCGCACAGCAGTAGATCCAGATAAGACCCGCCTCTGGGAAACGACGGCTTATCCGTCGCTTTAAGACCGAGTCTGTACATGACATCGTGCTGACCCCACCAATCGAGTAGTAGGTTCCCTCTAGTATTTGGCAAATTATTTCCCCAATCTCTGTGTCTAGCGTTGAAATCCCCGCCGATTATAAAATAATTCTCCCCCGATTCCAGCCTCAGAAGTCGTAAAAGCGTGTCGAGCTCTGTAATGAATAGGGTGGATTGTGAAGCCTCCGGTGCATAAACAGAGGCCAAGTACAGCCGCTTTCCACTGCGGAGCGGGATGTAAACGACGACTGCCTCCAACACCCGGAACCTGCACAACATTCCCTTGTACACTCTGTGAAATTTTATACCTTCTTTAAGATCGCGACACCGCCTACACGTTTGGATCTGGGCCGGTTTTTTCTTCTAACAATATAATTATTGTACTCCAGTTTGTGCTTATCGGTTAGTTTGGTTTCGCTAGCGAAAAGCACATCAGGAGTTTGGTCTTATAGCAATTTAAACATTGCGGCTCTTCGTTCGATCCTAATCAGTGAATTAACATTCACCGCAAGGACCTTCAAAGTTTGCTCCACCATGTGCGTACCCATTACGACATGTGTTGCGTTAGGCCCGGAAGCAGCGCATAGATCTGGTCCACCCGCTTGGCCTGTTCTTGTACCTGCTTTTGCAGCCGAGCCATCTGCCCTTGGAATGCGAGCAAGATGGCCAGAATGTTAGGTGCAGCTTCCGTTGTTCTCGGCATTGGCGCCTGAGAAGCAGCAGTCGCTTGCTGTACCGTAGCCCCCCTACCTGACGCCATTTGGGCGTAGGAAATTTGGGACGTGACGGCTGGTGTTTGAAACCTAACAGGTGAACGTTTGACCTCCACCTTCTGCTGCCGAGCTAGTTTTGCTTTTTTAGTGTCAGCGAACTTAGGACAACCCCGATAGTTTGTGGTGTGTCCCACGTTCCCACATTACACGCACGTGAGCTGCGTCCTATCGGATGCTCCGTCCCTACCCAGAGCACACTCCTCACGCATCGAGTCTGCATTTGGCAGTTCAACGCGGCGTCCCCGAGCCTCTGGCAGCGAACGCATTGTATAACGCCTTCGCTCCTTTTTAATTTTTCCCAGTGAATCACCTGGTAGTCTAGGACATTGATTCTCCTTAGACTATCCATACGACTTTCGGGACTGAGCTGCACCAGGAAGAACGGCAGACTCCGTTTCTCCCGCCTGGCTCTAGCTGTGGTAAATGGCTTTACCCCAACAAACTTGAGTCCTTCGCACTCCTTCTCTTTGAGCAGTGCTAGGATCTCCTCAGGATCAGAAGACGGTTCCAACCCCTTCAGCAGCATCGATTGCCGCTTTTCACACTTCGGTGTGAATGAGTAGTGCGCTGTCGTCGTTTCCTTTAGGAGCTCTTTAACTTTCGCGTAGCCCTCCACTGTATTACAGTGGATGGCATGGCGATCGTTCCCCAATCTCTTAATATTGAAATTATTACCAATGACCAACTTACACAGGTCCTTGTTAGCATTTACCTCTAATTTAAAGGTGTTGATAGGAGGCACCTTCTCCTTCTTCTTTTGCTGCTGCTGTTGTTGTTGTTGTTGTTGCTGCTATTTTTGTTGTTTCTGCTGCTGCAGTTTTGTCTGCTGCAGTGGTTGTTTCTGCTGCTGCTGTTTTTGTTGTTGATGTAGTTGTTGTTGCTGCTTTTGTTGCTTTTTTTGTTGGGCGCTTTCTACCTCTGCCTGCTCCCTCTGCCTGCGTGCAGTTTGCTTTAGCTTAACAGCCAGCATTTTTTCTTGCAACTTTTCTATGCTGCTGCTAATGTCTTTAATCATTTCATCCTCATCTTCCGATTCGGATGACGCTAGGGAAGCAAAGTTATTATTGCCCCCTTCATAATGATCATCGTCTTCTGTTAGCACATTCACATTCACTCTTTTTTGTGTTAGATTAGGAGGGGTTTTCAAACTCCTTTTAATTGCTTTCGCAACGTCACCCGCAACACCATTGTTGCCTTTTCCAACTCCCGTTATGGGAAGAGCGGAGCGCTCTCCACCATCCATCACGTGACTTTATTAATTTAATTACTTTTTGGTTTTGTTTTGATTAGAAAAAAAACAGAAAAACAAAAGTTCCGAGTTTGGACCTGGGATCGAACCCGTATCCCACGCTTCGATGACCGACGCCGCTAGCCGTTGGGCTACCGAGTGGATTGATTATATTGTAACTAATTGTCTTTAAATGGCACTGGATCACTATTTATTTATTTACTTACGAGTATGTAAAAGTCGAACACGTCAACACGTCTATCCACTGTCGAGGTCTATGAACGACTGTCAAAATAAAGACCAATTTAGGTCAATGTGTTACATTTTCCATGATCGAAAACATTTACAGACGATCTAGATAATTCATTCCTAGTTCTTTCTAGAAGAAGCAATTCGTGTGACCCACCTTTCTTTTCTCATTAACAGTAAAATAGCTATATTTCTGTCGAAGTGACATATACCTCGTCAACCACCGTTTTAAACCAAGCAGCCAGTGGCCTATAGTTTTTCTGCTTTCTCTACTATTGTAGCAAATCCATCAACTTAATTCGGTTTTCACCAAGCGTGGGTGGGACATTCGAAATGTAGCAACTGATATCTTTGAAAGTACTACCAAGGAATAGTGATCTAGGGCTACCCTATTATTAGATTTGTATTCGTTTCTGAAATTCAATTTTGATACTATTCAGGTACTTTTCAGTGACTTTTATTTATTCGTCGTTTATACGTCGTTGTTTATTTCTGGCAGATGTAGTATCCAAAATGACCCTATGTACCATATACTTCCAGTACTAAATGAATCAAACAACAGTAAATCTGGCCTTTTATTACCTAATATTGGCACGCATGATGCCACTTTTGTGTGCCAGTTAGAAGAGTCTACTGCTCATTTACACACATGGATTACCTACATTGAGAATATAAAATTTGTTTGTTTTGCTTGAAGAGAAGTAGTCCAAATCGGTTTACGTCGGCCGAAATTAGAGAAGAAGTGGATGCGGTGGAATTGGATTCAAGTTCTGCATCTGAATGCAGTAATTTCGTAGATGGTGGTGAAAATTTGTATGAACCAACAGCAGAGGAAATCAAAGACGCCGAAGCAGAATTCTATTCGAATAGCATTAGAGAAAGTGCAGACGAATTGGACGAGATAAATTGGAGGCTGCTGTTGTTGATCCCTTTGTAATATGTAAATTGGCAAAATTCCAATACACTTTGTATCCACAGCATCATCATTGACACACCTGGTGGTATGCGCACCTTTGCAATTGCAGCTCTCGATATGTTTGCATGTGTATTTGGTATTTCATTTTCAGCTTTGATGTCCATTTCGTTTGAAAAATGTCTAAATCCAATCAGTGCTTTCGATTTATTTATCGACCCAATACAGGAAACGGTTCTCCGAATGACCAATGTGGAAGGAGTTCGTCGGCACAAGAGCGAATGCGAAAGATAGATATAGTAACACTACGCGGATACTTTGGGCTTTTTTTCTACGCAGAAGTATTCCGTTCATATGGTGAACATGTCGAATAGCTTTGCAATGAATCACACAGTGTTTGGGATCGTTGGGCTCGAAGTTTAGAAGCCCTATATACGTCAAGTTTTTTGTTTTTTAAAAAAACTTAACACCCAAGTGGGTTCTATTGGGTATATAACTTAATTCGTGCGGTTTGCACGTTTGTATTACTCCATTGTTATTATTCCATTGGAACATGCGTTGGAAAGCTACTGTCATTGTACGTCATTTCAGTATATGTCATTCATTTGAAGCGTAAACAACAATATTTTTTTTTCACTCAAATATGTCGAACTTTGTGCCTGAAAAAGTGTTTTTGCGGGGAGGTCTTCTTCATTACTTTAATATGAAGAAAACTGATGCCGAAAGTCATCGTATTTTGGTGGAAGTTTATGGTGAACATGCGCTAGCTGAGCGAACGTGCCAAAAGTGGTTTGCACGATTTGAAAGTGGTGATTTTGGCTTGGAAGACGATGAACGTCCTGCACAGCCAAAAAAGTTTGAAGATGAAGAACTGGAAGCAGATGAAGAACTGTTGCCAAACACAAGAAGAGCTCGCAGAATCTTTGGGTGTCACTCACTCAAAATGTCTGAGCACGTGTTAAGTTTTTTTAGGAAAATGGGACAGAGAGAAAAAGAAAAGATTTTTGGGCTCAGTGATTATTTCGCTCCATGGGTGGCATCCAGCATTTAATGGGGAGATTAATTATTAGTCTAATTGGACTTGTTGTTGTCGTCTGTTTTCTGTTAAAGTCGCCTAGCAACTTCGGGGCCGAACACTATTCAATCAATACATACCACGTAAACCAGGTCCTTATGGCCTGAATATTTGAGCTTCCTGCGGCTCTGAGAATGCGTAAGCACTACGAGTGAAACCATATCTAGGCAAAGCTCGAAACACTGGAACAGAGATTAACTAAGGCAATCAACTGGTGCTAGACATAGTACATGGGCTCAAAATCAAAACCGTCACTTGCGAGTTTTTTTCTCTTACATCGCAAGAGTTCGCTGTACAGTTGTGGAAAGAAAACATGACCATTGTTGGTAATCTTCGCAAAAATAAGTAGTTCATTCCGTTAAAGCTGTTAGATGTAAAGAAGAAGCCGGCACTGTATTCTGAATCCATGTTCGACCATTGGGATATGCTCTTATATGCCAAAAAAAAAATCGGCTTGTTTTGCTGTTGAGCACAGCACACCATTATAAAGAAGTGAAGTAAAGACCGAAAGCCATGAGAAGCCTCAAATGATATTGCATTACAGTGCTACAAAAGGCAGCATTGGTACGTGCCACATGAGCACATTTACGTGCAAACGGAAAGCAAAACGCTGGCCAATTGCATTATTTTCGTACATGTTGAATATATCCGCACTGAACGCGTACATCATCTACTACAAACGGCTTCCAATGATCAATACAAAAAACAAACCTATTAAAGAACGTCGAATATTTGTAGAGAAAATAGCATAGGAAAATAGCAATGGCAGGTCGGCCACATCTGCATTCGGATACAAGACCTGGTAGCAAGCTTGACAATCGATTATATGCTCTGCGTAGTGCAAATATACGGACAGTAGAAGCAAAATCATGTAAACGTTGTCCGTATTTGCTCACTGCCAGCAAACATTCCTTCAAATGCAGCAATTTAATGCTGCACAATGATAATTACACCATGTGTGAGCGCTGTTTACTTGCCAACATTTTGTTTTTGTTCAAATAAGCGATTTTTGAGTCCAGTAAATTTTCATTAATATTTTCATTTTTATTGATCAATATTCGTAAATTATTATGGCTTAGAATAACAAAAGTACGGCGAAAAAAACTGCATCATTAGATTTTCTAATTTGTTGCTCGCGTATCTTCTAACCTGAGATTTTACCCGCAGGGTCATTTTTGATAACAATCCAGCTGAGGAAATAATTTGAGGATCCGCGCAGGGTTAAATGGCAATCGATTAAAAAAATGCGTGAGTACTGTTGTTGATTTGCGACTGCCTTGTGTTCAAAAGAATCTCCAATCGTAAGGCCATTTTATTTCGAGAACTCAGAAACATTAGCTGAGCCTTTAATGTTTTCAATTCTATTAGAATTGATGTGTCTTCTTTTAACGTGCCCCTGCTGGTAAAACCAAATCACTTTCTCTGATTTTTAGATATGTCGCTGTATGATCGATTCGCGTCAGTTCTAATTCTAAGTTACAGTTGAAATAGATCAGCACAGTGTAAATCCCTGAAAACTTATTTAAACTTTTCTGTTAAACTCATACATCATATGCTTGGTTGAACTCTGGGATATATATATATATATATCTGCTTGAGTTCATGACTCCAATTTGTATCATATTATCAGCTTGTATTTGAGTTGCAGCAAACTTAGCTATGCAGATTGCAACCCTAGTTCCTACATATCATATTAAAGGCAGTTTGGCAAATAAACGTTCAACATTTCAACGCGTGGCAGGAATACAAGTACATAGAATACTTGAGTTTCCTCACTACAGTTTCCTGACATCAACCTGCCGAATCTTTATAAAATTTTCATTCGTTATTTACCTTTACATTCATTTCATTACCTTCTTCTACTCTTACTGCTTACATGGTTGTTGACACAAATGACTTTATGACGGTATTCTATGACAACAGCTGAGAGTTTGAAAAGAGTTCATTTCAAATTTAAATCAATCATATGAATTATCGATTCCAGGCTGTTGATACATTTCTCTTTGAAGAAATTCTGGAAAAACTAGAAGAGATTTAGAATAACTGCCTGCGATATTTGCAGTAAGTACTCAGTAAATACTGTTTTCTTAAGGTATTAACGCATCCAAAGTTGAATTCCTTCTAATGAACGAATCGAAGCGTTCCTCCCCGGGAAGAAGGTATCTGACATCTTGATTTATGAACATCTTGATTTAGAACGATTAAAACGATGTTTTTCTCTCTGTAGATATGTAAACTTCATGTACTGGAAACAGACTTGGAAATCCGAGAGTTGCCAATGTCTGGATCTCAACTTAGAAAACCTGAGACAAGCTTACCTATTTGATATCACAAAGGATGTGCTTGTCAGATAAAAGAATGAAAATGTAGTATTTACTGATTTTAAATCAAAGTCTCCAAGAATGATAGTGATTCTTTTCTCGACATGCTGACCTCACCAATTCATAGTGCCATTATACATATGTTGAATGTATCAAATCTTCCCAAGGTTTTGTCCACTTACTGAAGTGGCGTTTTAAAAATGTATAGTCTAATATGGATTAACGGCATAAACATAATTATTAATTTTTTGATTCTTTCGTAGGATGTAAATTTACATTCATATATATATACAATGGTTGTAATTCACCTGACAATTGAGGTTTTATCTCTGTTTACCTCTTCCAATTCAAATACATATCCCCAATTCATTGTGCATGTTAAGGCTTGATCATGTTCGTAGACAGTTATGTCCTCCAGATATATGTATGTATCGCTGTAATACTTTTGCCCTCAGTACATATTGCACATATCAAATGAAATCCTCTCAAGTCCTCTGGAATCCCAATTTTCCCATAATTAAGCTGAAACAATTGGATGAATTTATGGTTTCTGTTGCTCTTCGGTAACAATAACAATATTTGTTAACAAGGACCGCCTGCATGCGTTTTATAAAAAAAAACATCTCTTCCCGAAAATTAAAGTTTCCATTAAATTTATAATTTGTAGCATTATTTTTTAAATTAACGAGGGCGCTTAAGTGATGAAAGAATGTTGCATCGATCAATTCTCCTTATTAGTTGAGGTATTCGATGAAAAGAATCATCCATCCAACTGATTACACATTACGGTTCCGGATGCACCTTAATGTCATTGCTTACTTATCCAAGGTAGCCGTTAATAAAGGGAAAACGAAATAAAAAAAATTAATGAAAATAAATCATTAAACAAATTAAAGAAATATTAACGTATTTACGAGTACTGTATCATAAATCAATATACGAGTACACCCAAAATTAATGTGTTTTTTTTTATCTGTATATCTGCAATGCATCTGCATTGGAATTTCGTTCTCTCTTCTTTTATAGATACATTGGTAACACCTGAATAGCGAATGTAACTCAACGTTTGGTGTTACCATCATGTTCATGTATCCACCACAGTGTCCTGTCCACCTGGTGCTGTGTGTACAGTCGTTCATTTGTGTCCACACAAACAGGAGCTCATGGATGCGTGCAATTGCTCTGACATTCATTATCCCAGCTAGTATCATATTCGTCGTGTACCTGCATATTTTATGATTGTTTGCGCACTATAATTTCCCATTTGGCAACTCGTGTTTCGATTTATTGCACCAATAGGGAGAGAGTGCTCTTTTCCTTGTTCCGGTCTGGGCGGTCCAAGGCTGGTTAAACTCATGTGTCGCCAGGCCGGGCGACGGGAGAAAATTCAATTTTTCGCATATTTTTCGGTAGTCTCTGGGTATTTTTTTCTCATGCACGAAAGCAAGGCAAATCTCATGGGAAATATCAAATAAAATCGTTCAGTCTTAATATTGCACAATATAACGCGGTCTAATGGTTTGCGTTGATTTAATGACCGCATCCAATGTGTAGCGATGAGTTTTTGTCGCAAAAGTTTGTTCACAGGCGTGCAGATAGTTCAAAAACTGATTTTGTAACAAACCCATATTGCTTTGATTATTAATTATTATTACTTGAATTGAATTGATTGCTTTAATTATAACCAATGAATTATACTTATATTTTAGTAATTTTGTAAATTCCAATTACATAAAGATTTTATTCTTAGCTTATCGTATGAAAAGCTTTCATAACAGCTTAGCAAAATTAGTATAAAAGCTATACCTAGCGCAGAAGAATTCAATTCTGTGTCCATCAGATGTTTGTCAGGTTAATAGTACAGAGGTATATTACAGACTACCAATCGAACTACCACACTTTTTGCGCGTTATCTTTTTTTTTTAGAAATTGTCTGCAACGAGTACTGCGGACTCTGGACTGTACACTCGCGGGACAAAAGCCCAACAGAAAACGGTAAACAGAAGTTTTATTTTTTTGTAAAAAAGCCCTTTTGATAAATTAAATAAAGAACAGGAAAAGGAAAAAACGGTTGTCTTTCAGCTACAGTGTAATTTTGGGTCTGTTACTACAAGCGGCAATGTGGCGAGAGTTAGACTTTTTTCCAGATATAAATTGATCTTTTATTTCTTGTATAATTTTATTTATTAAGGGTCTGCCCTGTTTACAGTTGAGAGCATTCAGATTTTGCCAAGATTTAGCAAGCCGGTAAAAAGCTATCGATAAAAGATAAATACGTCGTATATCTGTGTCATGAGTCGATTCGGCATCAAACACAGCGAGTGGAGCTCTGTCAATGCTCTTTATTGAAGATTTTGCGGAAAGATGTTTCTGCTCGTGCATGTATTAAAGCCGCTTGACCGTATGCGTCTTAATCCTCCTATCATCACAACATTATGTTCAGTGACGAGGCTCATACGAATCGCTACGTTAACAAACTGCCACCAGTCAATATTTGGCGTGCTTTATGGGCTTAGGGGGTCTCATTGGTCTATAGTTCTTCAAAACTGTTGCGGGTGAGTAGCTTGCACTTGATGAATATTTCTATACGTATAGATATATGGTTACTAACTTTGTTGTCCCTTATTGGATAGAATTAACGTGGAAGAGCTATAGTTTCTAAAAGACGGCTCAACATTGCACACAGCGTGTGCCACATTAATTTTGTTGAAAGAAATATTCTCATAATGAACCTGTGAGTGTGCCTTTAAGATCCTGTGATTAAAGACATTTGAATATGTAAAGTCGCTAGTTTGCGCCGAATGGACGCCCATCGCAACTGTTCGAAAGAATGGTTAAAAATCCGACTTCCTCATTACTTACTATTCAACACAGCCGCAGCACCCATATGCCCGGAATCATAAACACAAAACGATGACCATTAACAGGATTTTGGTGTGTTTTGTTTGATTTAAATTTTCTATATTTCTAAATGAAAATACCGTTTATTATTCAAATAATTATATTTGATATTTCATAATAGAAATGACTGTTGGTCTTGGTTAAAACCTCAACATGAAATGTCCGACTTTATAGTAAAAATTGAAAAGCCAATATTATTTTTCCGTAAATTTTTATTCAATCAAAATAAGATCCGTTGGCATCTATGACATTCTTCTAACGTGATACAAGGTCAAATATTCCTTTTTCGTAGAAGTGCTGACTTTTTGAGGCGATGAAATCTTCAAAGACTTTTATGACCTCTGCTCGGTTCTGGAACACGTTCTGCCGGCAAAATGAGTCCATATTGCGGAAACGATGGTAATCCGTTGGGGAAATGTCAGGAGAGTACGGTGGATGCGGAAGAATTTAAAATCCCAACTGCAACAGTTTTTGCACCGTTACTTGTGAGGTATGGAGTCTAGCATTGTCATGCAAAAGGATCACGCAAACGGGTTTTCATCTGCATCCTATCAGGCGCCGTAGTTTTTGGTATTCGTTCACTTATCTTTGTTCGTTCACTTTCCTATGAGAGAAAGGGGCCGACTGATTGTCATTGGGGATACTCCCATGCCTTGTCCAATCTCCCACACCGATTTCGTTGGGTTCGCATATACCGTTGCTCTTAAAACATCGTCGTCAACTAACGTTTCAGGCTTCCCACGTGGTACATTTGAGATCTTCCGAACGGAAATTTCCAAACCAACGTCGTATAGTGCATTCGTTTACCGCTACATCCTCAAATACGTCATTAAGGTATTTCATTGCCAATGACGCATTATGTCCCATTTTAAATTCGTAAAGGAAGAGAGTTCGAATTTGAAATGCCGATAGCATGGTAAATACTTCCTAGAAAAAAAAACGGTTACGAACAGTAAAATTTTCACACGTCAAGCACAGGTTCAAATTTAACGTTCTGGCACATATGTTCACTCACTTATTTCCTACTGACATTTCATGTGGTACAACCCAATATAAGCGAAATGTTATAAGTAATATAGAAATCGTATAGAAAGCACAAACCTAAGCCTTTCAATTCCAGAAGCATTCAAGCAATACTTCATGAGGACTTTTCAAACTATAGAGGCATGTCTCTGCTGAACGTCATAAACATCTCTTTTTCGTAAATTTAATTGGGTCAAACATTGACAATACAAATTCTGACCTTGTAAATTAACAAAGACTATTTTTGAAGAAAACCCATAAATTACATGTTAAAACTTACAGGTTACATGAGTTCCGTTCTTTTAAATTTTACGCCATCGAACGACAAAATATATCATATGAAATTGTAAAGGGTAGTTGTTTTTCTTTTTGGTTTTTCAGTGTTCTATTTTTGACTGCTCAAGCGTGATTCGTGGCATGTGTCAAAGTAAAACATGCTCGATTTGTATTGCCATTTCATCATGGGAATTCTTACACTCGAACAACGCTTATAAATTATAGAATTTTGTTATCAAAATTCGTGCTCTGTGAAAAATGTTTTTCGCGCATTTCGACCATTTTACGATCATCATAATCGGTCTACTGAGCATGCAATTCAAGCCATAGTGACCAAATTTCGCCCCAATTTCACGCAACATCAAGCCACCCACCCCCATGTGTAGAGTGCGAACAGATGAAAATATTGCTGCTGTATCCGCCAGTGTTAATGAAGACCGTGATTTGTGCACTCGTCGTCGTTCGCAGCGATTGGGATTGTGTTACTCGACTACGTGGAAGATTTTACACAAAGATCGTGTTCTAAAACTTGACAAAATACAGCTCGTGCAAGAACTGAAGCCGATCGACCTGCCACAGCGTCAAATCTTCGGTGGGTAGGCCTTAGAAAATCTGAAGGAAGAGCCGCTTTTTTATCGAAAAATTGTCTTCAGCGACGAAGCTCATTTCTGGTTGAATGGGTATGTTAATTTTGGAAACATGAATTGGGCGGCTAGATAGTACGATTTGACGTCTTTAGGCTATTTTTTTTATAAGGATACGTCAAATCACTCGTCTATGCCAATAAACCAGCGTCAATTGAAGTCCTGGAAGACAACATTATGCGTGTTATTAGCCAGATACCAGCCAGTATGCTCGAAAAAGTGATTCAAAATTGGACTCTCCGTATGGATCACTTAAAACGTTGTCGTGGTCAATATTTACATAAAATAATTTTCAAAAAGTAAATGGTAAGCATTGATTTATCAACTCAATTAAAAATTAAAAACTCCCATTATCATACGTTGCACTGCGTTCCAAAACAGTAAGGAGTGTAGTGTGCGCTTCTTGATTGGCATTAGGGAGGGTTCAATTTGATTACCACCTTAAATTTCGGTCAAACAACTTAAGTCAACAAATGTTTGTATTATTGCCGTAAATTCGAATAGTAATGAACTGAACTTAATACCAGAGTACGAGTAACTAGGGTTTTGCTCACAGTAGCAAGTCCACTCTTCCTATTTGGATCTAACTAGGATGATGACAACACAACTAAATATTTGCTCATGATACTGGCCGACCCATCTGAAATCTATCTGCAAAATATTTATATTGTTCCCATAGTAAAAGATTTACATAGGTGATATCTCTAACAACAAAATGAACTTCCGCACAGACATCGATATCATAAGAAAAGACAACTCCGCTTTTGGTTTCGTCAGGCCCTCGTATAAGGAATTCTCCGACGCATAAATTACTAAATAACCTATATTGACGACGGCCAAGTACAGTGAAGGTTTATCAACTTCGCATTACGGGTTCCCCTCCAGACTGACAGATTCAACCAACTCAAGAACCGGCACTTTAATTCTGTTCCAAATAAGAGACTTTTTAAGCACTAGAAATACCAACGATAAGCTCAACATACACATGTACAATAATTAATACACTGTCAAAATGATAACGCATATCATCTACAAAACTAGGAAAACGTAAGTGAAGCCCAAGTTTAAAAACTAGGGAATTTCAGTGATCAGTAGAATATGAAATCTGCCTGGCACCAGCAACTTTGACGAGTATTTCCAAAGAGGCTAAGTCTATACGAGTATATGCTGAATAATTATCAGTTAAGCATTTTCAACAGTTATAATGCCTATGGCCTGGATTAAGAAGACCATATTCTCACATTTTGATCGACTCATGTATAAAAAATTCTTGCTCAAGTGACCAAAAACATGAACTAATACTTAAACTTATAATGCAAGTCAAAGCTTCATTACTCTGTTGCAGTTCGTACACGATGCAAGTATTTCGAAAAAGAAAAATTATATCGATGGAAACTGTCACTGAAAAATCTTTTTTCTTTAGTAGTAACAGACCATACACAAGTACTCGTACATATACACAATTTAAAAGGATGGAACACTGAAAAAGGAGTCTGAGTTGACATGGATGTTAGACTAATGTGCATGCGATTTCAAATCATATTCCGATGTATGAATATTTACAAAATTCATGCGCCAGCCTATCATCAACTAAAAACGTCATCACGAAGCTCACTACGGGAGGAGCATATACGTTTAAGTGACCTTACTTGAACTCCCAAAGCATTACCATCATCAACGCTGACGCTTTCGTCAGCTTTTTCTGCTTTTCCCGTACGTCAGGTACGCACAAATGTCAAATTTCAACATGTTGGAAGGAACAGAACGCGTAAAATGCCTTTACAACTCGCGGCTATTACTCTCATTATGCTTACAACGCTCGTAAAAATGATATTATTTCGAAAGTCCCACGGCCACTGACTTCCACTCACCGTTTGCGTTAAGCAAAAGCACGTTTTCTGCTATTTTGTCATCGCCTTGTTCCTCGGCATTTTTGTTTATTCGGTTCCTGGATCTGGACATTGTAACTAAAGTTGTTGATCCTTGCGCGCGTGGACTGTATGTGATTCCACTGAATTCAACAATTTGACACGTTCAATGCGACCATTGTCCGCCGCGTGTAACAGAAACTTTGTTATTGTAAGGACAATAAATTACAATTTATGTCAACTGTTTGTGTGTGTTTTTGCGTGAACGAATGTGTATGCATGCAAATGTAGCTTAAAGTTGACGCATTGTAATTGGGAGTTGGGACACTTGAGTTGTATCCCTGTATTATAAGCTTTTGACTTGGTTGGTGCCTCACACTGCCACCCTTACCGGTATGAACATAAATTTCACTTACAATGAAACGTGTCGTCATGCGATGCCACCAACCTGACTGGATAGATGGTACGAGTATGAAAGGACAACAAGATTTATTCAGAAAACCCAGAGATGTCCTGAAATAAAATTATTCTGCAATTATCATGTACACGTTCGGGAGAAGCCTAAGACAAGTTCGTCAACATTGCCAGAATATGTGCATCTGAGGAAGAGGATAAAAACAAGGATGAGGATGAGCACTTGCACTTAAATTCATTCAAAGTTCTGTTCGTAATCGTACATCTGGCAGAGAATAATCACCGAGGACACAGAAAAGGATCTATCTGTAACAGGAGTCATTGTGTTATGGATCCACGACATGTTAGTAAGGATATCAATTGTATATGACGGTCATAGCATAAAGATTACTGAGGCAAAAGCTTAACGAAGAACCATCGGAGAGGTAGGACATGACGACACACCGTAATGACTGCTTTTCGTCCATATAAAACGTTTTCACTTGGAAAAAGTGAATGTGCTGTGTGTGATTCTACAGGCTGTCGATCTCATTCGGATCTGCTGTATCGTAACGCACGGATAGTGCTGTGTTTTCACTCAACAATTTCTAGAGCACAACAAAGTTTTTGTCCCAGTTTCTGCTCTAGCTCCTGCACATTCGCTACTTTGCCTGGCAGAGGGACTCTTACTGGTGCACCAACAATGTAGAAGCATACCGTGTGGAATTGTGGATTGTGCTTGCTGATGTTGGTTATGTTCACAGCGGCGGCAGGACTTGGGGTTACAGGTACGTCCCTACACTCATCCATACATTCATATGTACATCCGGGCAGCCAATCAACAAAAAAAAAAACATAAACGAACAGCCAAACGAGAACGGAATACAAAAGGAGTAGGTACGGCTGGCATTCAAAGTGAATGGCAATTTGTTTTGTTTCCTCGGCATGGTTGAGATAATACTTCTTCTACTCCTACTCCGTGTGTGTCCTTGTCATTCCAATCGCATGCATTTACCATAGTTCTAGCGCGCTAGTATTGTAGACACTTTTAGTGGTGTAGTAGTATGGTACCTACCTACTCGTATGTACTTGCCGGTCGTCGTCCTTTTTCTGAATTGTATTAGGGGTGCAGCAATTCGGTCGATGATTCTGACAAAGTGTTGCAGTTGTACAACGGACGACAAATGCAATTCGCTTGGCGACAGTTTTATGGTCCAATGGATTTTGGAGTCTAGCTTCGTTGTTCAACTATGGAAGGAAGGACGAAACGAGACTTACATACAGAGTTACAAACACACTCCTATAGAACAGCGAGCACTTTGCATGTAAACAAGATTTTTAAATTGAAACTTTCAGATACAATTTGGATGTAAGTGATGCGGCACCTTCTCCCTCCGCAACAGTTTTTCGGACTCCATAGCACTTAGAGCCGGTGTGGTTACGTATGTATTGTACATGCATATGCACGTACTTTTTGACGAAAAGGATAAATTAGAATGAATGTGTGTGCGGCAAATGCTTGACAAAGACAATCATGCTGAATTTACAAATTTCAAATGCAAACTACATCACTTGGTTCGGATTGATGGATTATTCGTATAGTGTGATAGTTGGTTCTTACCTACATAGTCATTGCAATCGTCGACGTTTGGGCTGGAGGATGAGACAAATAAATGCAGATTGTGGACCCTCTACACGTTAGAAAGGCGGAACGCTTTTAACTTTCACTTCAAGTGCGCTCTCTGTTAGTAGCTGTAAATCTATTAAATTCTATTGCTTACGTGCGGATAGATCGAAAATGTAGGCTGTTACTCACCAAACAATCTGTAACCACGAGGATTTAAGTATAAATCTTTCGACTGTTTGTCTCTTTGTTACAGGTACGGATACGAGGAGAACCAATTGAATCAATGTTGTGAATTGGGGATGAAGTGGTAGCTAAAAGAGGTAGTATGAGGTAATTGATTTAACGGATGCAGTGAGTAGTTGAACTCAATTTGGGTGGAAGAAAATACATATGTACATGCTCAGGCCTCACTGATAAAACACAAAACTGGCTCCTACTGCACAGGATGTTGGTACTAGGTTCAACACTTTGTTTGGACTATCTGACCAAGTCAAACATTTACACAGCACATTTTGTGCATCGTGAGAGACGTATAAATTTAAGTTTTAAGATCAGATTTTGTACATACCAAGTTCTACATTTTCACTTTTTTTTAACTGATAAAGTTGCTTACCTGTAAGAAAAGAGGAAGTGAAGAATTTTGAATTAGTTATGAATTCTAAATTTTTAACAAATTGGTTACGTGAATTCATTAAAAGTAGTTTGTCTGCTAAACCTGGTGCTTAGCCCGGTTAAGCTGAGTAAAAGGTAGAGCTTAGACTAATAATAAAAAAATTAAGACTGGGAAGATATACATATATTATAGTGGTAAGGGGATCTGAGCTAGCGAAAGTTACGTATAGCAAGTAGAAATTTCACACTTACATACTCGTATATAAAAACCTAGCACACGATACCTAGCCACCATGGCTATTTCATGCAATGACTCCTCCAGGCGACACACCTTCCCAGAAGGACCTGAGGTACCACTGATGGAAAATACATACATACCTATGTACATTGGTCGAATTTAATAAAACCCAAAAAATTCAAACATTGCGAGAAGTCAACATTAACTCGGAAAAACACTTTATTGCAGATAAGATACTCATGTTGATACTTTGGATGCTAAAATAAAGAGAAAGTGTTCTGAAGAAGTTTGAAGCCGAATGACTGTATCGAATTCTCTGCAGAGCTCTGATAGATTTAGTTCCTAAGACATGTAGCGACCTGATGGCTTTCACAAGACCATAAAAACAAAACCATTGATTTAACGATATAGCCGATCGTGGCTATGGAGAGCAGCTGTTTTCCAAAATTTAACAAGTCATATTCTGATAGCATCTAAAACAAGACCAGTAGGCTTAGAGAAGTGATCATTTGAAGCCGTTGAGAGACCCTAATACGAATATGAGGCTTAGAAGTTTTACCAGAACTGCAGAGCATGCAGATTGCAAAAACTCTAAGAGAGTCCTGATTGAGTGAGAATATACTGTCACGGCCAGCACTGACAATTTTGAAAGCTTAATTTTACAAAATTTACTATCAAGCAAATTGATATATTCAACGTAGTTTACAATCGATGACGACCACCAAAACTGCTCGGTACTCACATAATAATCTTACAGGAACCATGGGTGCGAAATAAACGCATCAGTAGCTTCGGATGTTTAATGGGTTTCACACCACTATATGGAAAGCGATCGGAAAGACCGATCTAAACTTGGTCATTTTTTCAATCAAGATTTAGTAACTGCAAACATATGCTGCGAAACGAATGGAGAGTGGCACAAATTCGTCGCTGCATCTATTTATCTTCGTTGTGATTTGTCATTACCGCCACGCCGAACTCATTGAGTATTGTGATTCCGCGAAGATGGAACTTATCATATGCTGCGATGCTAGTGCTCAGAATACTGTTTGCAACAGTAATGAGCGGTAATCATCTCCAGGAATTCATACTATCGTCTGCCCTGATTGTCAACAATGTTGATTCTCAGCCAACTTTTATTACGAGAGTAAGACAGCAAGTGATCGCCTTAAAATTATCCAACAGGTATGCTAAGGAGTCTACCGGTAAGAACTATCGGAGGTCTTCATATCAGGTACAACCAATTCAGAATCGGATGCGAGGTCTCGACCTTGTTAGAAAGGAGGAATTCCCGGAAAACCAAGTGGACACAACATTAGCTAGAGGAAACTCTTAAGACGTAAATGGTCTAATCTTTAGTACACCGAGTGTTTTGAACTGTCATGTTCAGCTAGAAAACAAAAGTAATCCTGCAGATCGCCAATTCATTGGCGGAACGCAGATTTGCAACGATTTCATAAAGAAAGCAGAAAAGTTATAAGCATGTCACTTAAGCCCAATTTGGTGTAAGACCGGATTCTTTATCGATCGGAGCAAAAAGAATATAAGAATCTTATATGGATTTCGATATAGAAGCACTATAATCACTTTTGTGTAAAGATCGAAATTGTCGTGAAAATTAATAGGCGGACCTCAGTCCTCAAAATGGGAAAATTGTCCAGGTTGCAATCATTCAGAAAATCTGATGGCAACTACATTGAGTCGAAAGTAAAGACTCTCCCTCTTATGCTTGATACTCACTTACCAGGTAACCTAATAAGAGATAGCTCACAACTAGCTCCCGTTAACGAAACTGTTAGTGAGCTGAATAACTCAACACGGTGTAATTGGTGTATATATTTCATCGGCTGCGTTGACGGATGAGGCCATTAAATATGCTGTTGCTTCCTTCGATTTATTTAAGAGGCCTGGTACTGATAGCATATACCCAGTTACGTTACAAAAAGCTATAAATCAGCTGCTGCTAACCCTGAAGAGACACTTTACTGCTAGCACTGGCACTGGCATACATATATACTCTCCAATAGCTTCAGACCTATAATTCTGACTTTCTTTATGTTGAAGACCATGGAAAGGTTGGTCGAGCTCCGTGTGCGCAAAACTGCTTTGCGAATGCATCCTCTAACTGAGATGCTACATGCTAACGAACGCGGAAGATCTTGAGAGAGTGCGTTTCAAAATATGGTAGGCAAAATTGTAGGCGTGCTCGGCGAGAAGGAATACGAGCTGGGCATTTTCATCCACATTCGGCAACCCAACTTTTGACGACAAGTGTACCGTGGCCATACAACACGGCATAGACGAATCATTAGTTTTGTAGATCAAACCAATGCTAGGGTCTAGCTACTCTAAAGAGCAGGCAGCCCTGAACATGATCGACAATTTGTACACTAATAATGGGCTTTCAGTCAATCCTTGCAAAACTGAGGTTTTTTTCTATACGAGAAGGGGGAAGCTGTCTGGTATGACTCATCCAGCGCCTAAAGGCGTCTCCATCCAATTTTACAAGGAATCTAAGAATTTCGGTGTCATCCTGGATAACAAACTTCTGTGGACTAAACATGTTACGTCGAAGGCTTCTAAAGCACTGTCTGCCTTCTGTTTGGACAAAGGAGCTGCCGCAAAGACATGGTTCCTGCCACCGAAAAGGGCTTTCTGGATCTGTTTGTCTGATGGAATAAGCTCTCACGAAAATACGTTAATGCTGCTTTTACCAGACTCTGAAGAATAGTCTATATTGGCTGCATTGGGGCTTTCACTAGAATGCCTATCTCCGTTCTAGACACATTGACATTCTTTTTGCTGCTTTTTCTTCCATTTAAAAACAAGTGATCTTTGGTACAACACTGTATTTCGACAATGACACATGACTCTTGATGCAGAAAGAATACGAAACCGACTTTTCCTATGACCAAAACTGGTTTTGATTGTAGTCGGGTTTTCACAGATGGGTCCAAAACTGATCTATGATGCAGTGCTGGTGTCTTCTGCGGAATAACAGCATTAGACTGTACTCGTCGTTAGGAAAATTTGCATATATCTTCCAAGCGGATATATGCGCAATCCTGATGGCAACGAACCACATTGTGATAAACCCTCTTACGACTTCCAAGCTAGTCCGAGTTTGCAGAATTTCACTGAACGCAGTCGGAAGGTTAAATTCACTGAGTCTTGTCTGGCTCCCTTGTCTGTCTGATAACGGGAAATGATATCGTCGATAAACTTGCTATGTAGGCAAAGCTCAAAGGAGAGTTTTTCCTGACCCGAACCTACGTTAGGTCTGCCTACGTTCTCGGTTAGGGCTTCCATGGACAGTGGGGTTTCATATGACGATAAGTGCAGATGGGATGGCTCTCCGTTTGCCAGCAGGCTAAGCGAATGCTTCTCGACATCTCTAAGTGGTCAGCGGCCTTCTTGCTGTCCCTCAGTAGGAAAGATGTAGGCTTCTTACTGGTGTGGTGACGGGTACAGCACTTTTGCTAAGAGCTTAGTTGTGCTGGGCATAGGTGATACAACAGCCTGAGACGCTTGCTGTGAAAGTGATGATTACACTGGGGAGCACTACCTCTGTGAATGTCCGACTTATGCTCGGATATTAAATCAATTTTTACAACACTATGATTTCATGGCGAAAAATAGCATAAAATGAATGGTGCTCAAGAAGAGAGACATTTTGGTCTAGCCTGACCAGTGATACATCAATTTTTTAAACATCATATCTGGATTCAATTCTCCGTGTTGTAGAAACCTCGACAACCAAGAATATTTTTTTCTTTAAGGATCAATCTCCTTATTGTCGAGTATAAGATTCTATCAACCGTGATTGGTAAATGCCTTAAACTGTTCCACTAGTCTAGAAAATGCTTATCACTTTGGATTTCAAGATTGCAAAGCGCTGGTAGAAGCAATAAATCAAAAGTCTTTCCAATTATTCGCATACGGTAATGTCATTCACGTCATGTGAAAAAATCAGCAGGATGCCTCGTTACTATTGTAACTTTGATGTAGTAAAGGTCTTTGTCTAATTGGTTGCTGTAGTCTTAAATACCGATGCCACCAATTGGGTAAATATGACACATACGTTTACAAGAGCCGCAATAAAGGAGGCCTATCAAACTATGCCGGCTATAGAGGCATCAGTCCCTTTACCTCCCATATAACATCTTTTGTATTGTGTAAAGACCTGAAACTACAATATTATATTTGTCACCAATCTGATTTACTTCCATTGTTGTGTCTTTAGCTTAATACGGCAGATCATAGAGAAAATTCAGGGATTCAGATCGACTTACCACATTTTCATCGATTTCAAGGCAGCATATGAAAGTACCTACAGTTATACAGAGTCACGTATATATAGTTTTGGCAGTTTTGTCAAGCTCGTCGGATTGCACAGAATGACGATCTAGAGTGTTGGTGTTTCGCAGCAAGCAATCAGAAGCAGTCTTACTGAAACCGTTGAGGTGAAATAGATCTAACATAAGATTTCATATCACACTTGAGAAAATTGTGTAAAATTTTGAAGTCAACACTCATAGCACAATTTTCCAACTGTTGACATTAATATATTTATCAGAAAGCACCGAACTGTCGCTAGTATGTTTGCAGAAGCATTGACGTTAGCGGAGGTAGTTGAAGGTATTCCCTGTTTTTTCACGTGGACTGGCCTTGGAGGAGGAGATATAACAGCCAAATTTAGGAGCTGCACAGCAACAATAGACCTGGTCAGAAAACTGTCAGTGGAGGTGACTTTGAAAGGCTTCTAAATAAACTTGTCACACTGGGAGCGTTTAGTGCTTTCTAGATGTATGGACTGAGGAGAAACTTTGAGGCTTTAGTTGATTTCTGTAATATTCACATTGGTATATGGTATACAGTATTAAGTTGTTCTTGCAGTTGCTGTTACATTACGACTATTACATCAGGTTTGTGGTAATACAAGTACATAATCTATGCTTGTTGGTGTGCTGTCTCCGGTCTGGTTCATTCTGGGATTATTCCATGGAACCCAATAACAAAAATTCGTGGATATGGCATTAGATATGGTAGGCACCACACGGTTCGTCATGTATATGTGGTGAATTCTTTCACCTCCATTTGAGAAGAAAAGGAAACGCTTGATAGAAACATTTCCTTTTCTTAAACTCTTCGGCCACGTAAAAAAATTCCACTACAGGACTTTTTCTAAAACCCAGTACTAAACGTCTAGTTATCAGACACTATACACGCAACGAAAAATTTGAATGATCCACTGGGAAACACGCTCACCACTGACAACTTCTTTTGCATCAAAAGTCAGTATAGTTAGATATAATTATGTATTTCTTCCATAGTATATAATTAAAATGAAACAAGTTTTATTCGTTCAACTGATATCTTTATTAGTCTAGCTTCTAGCGAGGCAATAGTTTTACTGAGCTCGATGCGCAGATCGATTACCCCAACATCTTCTCAGAGTTAAGAGAGCGCTATTGTGCTAAGACATCATCAACGCACACTCAAAGTTTGCATCGATCAAACATTGAGTGTCGCAAAGTACAACTCGCTGTACTGTGGGGGCGAACATTAGTGTTACACCTCTAGGGGTAGTCATCACTTATGTAACAATATACATTATGTTAAAAAGAAAATACCGGGAACTATTAAATAACACAATGACGCCACGTCTTCAGTTCTTTTAGACGGCGACGAGTCTCATGCATAAGATATCCATCAAAATCGAACCAACGAATTCGAGGAAGATGTTGAAATCATGAGCTGTCTCTCTTAAGCTGGAATTGTGATGATCGAGGACCATTTCCTTTACTTTTTCGATCTTTGGATATGTTGGAGGGGTCTAGAACAAGGCAAGTCTTTAAGTAAGTAAGTCTTAAGTAAGTCTTTCCTTGAACTGATTCACCATAAGGCTTTTCTAACATGTTTAGTAAGTTGGAACACGAAATTCCGTTCCCAAAAGAAAATTTAAGGCAAACTCTGTATTCAATAAAATGAAAACTGACTTTTTACCTTATGAAATCACTTTGATGGTGTATTTCATACTGTTATTTATTCTCATCTACAATCACTCGGTTTATTCTTTGGTCTTCGAGTCCTGTTCTGATGTAATCTTCATTAAGTACAGTTTAGATCTACTTAGGTTCTATGTCACTGACATAAATCTTAATAGTCATCCCCGATGCAAAAATTTTACTTCCATGTAGAAGATTGAATCAGATTACTTGTAAATACATTAACCGAAACCAAGCATTTGGTTCTTAGATGAAGCACCAAGACTTGACAATCGTTTAAGTCTCATGAAATCTTCAAAACAGATTTCCGACTAAGGCGATGCTACGACAATATTTCTCTTAATTCCTTGTAGCTTGTTTCTGAATTTGAGGTTCGATTAAATTCTCCTAAAAATTGTATCTTTAACTGTGTATTCGGGTAATACCAAAGGACATTCATCTATTTTATTTCAGATTTCTGAATATTAAAAGCGAATTTACTCGTATTTTAAGGACAACATTAAAACTTGCACAGAGTATCATCTGAGTTCAAATAGGTTTTTGAATTACCCTATTAAAAGTTCTCTACTGGTTACCTTTTCTAATAATCTGGTGATTAATGTAAGCGCATGACAACCATCCAGGGACTCCTCTCAAATCAGAAAGGAAAAGTAGAGGAAACAACAAAAGCCAATGAAAACTCTATTAAAACACATCCCTGACAGATAGTCGACTTTAATTCCCTTCTTATCCGAGTGTACAAAATTAGCAGAATGATGAAGAAGAAAAAAACTTTCTTATCCAATATCTACTTATGTGATCGTATTCCTCCCGACCACGTTCCATCATTGTATTATGTTGACAAACAATTTTCATTACACACATTTCCCATGTGCACCCTGCACACCCTAGGTCCTGCATCGTTTCATTTATGTAGTTATACTTCCTATTTTGTACTCTATGTGGTGTTCCGTAATATTTCTCAGCTGTTTGTAGAATACACACATCTCTTTGTATGAACAAAACAAAAAGCTTTCCAATATCCTGTCCTAGCAATTTTTTCTTTTACTTTCCTCTCCTCTGACAACCCAGTAAACCACAACAAACACACAGCAAACTCTGAAGCATTCCCAAAGCATTCCTAAAAATTTAATTGAAAATTATACAGAGGTTGGAAATGAGGGGACTGGGTTGACAGAAAAATTACATTGTCATTAGTTGGTTACCATCAGCCAACAAAAAAAAATAAAACGAAAAAAAAGGAAGAAAGTAGTCGTACACAACTAACAACGAACGACAAGAACAATTATCTTCAATGATGATAATGATAATGCTGATGATTATGATGGTTTGGAACAACATACCATAGAATCGTGTATCCTCAAGGATGTATTAAACCCGTACATACACGAGTGTACGCGTAACCGTTTTGGGAAGAAAAAAAAAAATCTCAATTCTAGACCAACTCCAGCTTCAGTTATCCTCCTGAAGCACAATTTTAATTAGAATTTCCTTTTATGTCTACTGAAAAATTCCAGGACCTCTTCAGGGATCGGTAATATATTGGGAAGACAGTAAGTAGGTAGTAATGGTGGTGCTGGTAGTATGATAGTTATAAATATAACCCACAGAGTTGGTAATGAAGTTTTAATCATGCTCAAAATGCTTGCCTACATTCCGTTACCATTACATGAGCCAATGTCCTTTGGGGCGTTTAAGGTTCTGAAACCCAATTTGTGTTTTTTTTTGTTTTTTTACATTCTCAAACGAGCTATGTATAGTGTGAGCCTTATTAATCGATGAACGTTATTAAGATTTTTTCCTGTTTTCCTGGGTGGCAATTTCATTTCGGATAATAGACACGAAAAGCTGTTCCTTTGATTGGAAATGAGCATTGGAGATGGCATCTTCACCACCCAAGTTGTGAATTTGGTGAGGGTGTTGCAGGAATTAGGCATTCAATTATCGATGTAAAGCCCATTTCGAGAAATGTCCACATCAATTTCGATCCACCAAAGGAGGTGAAAATCGAATTTCGGTTAACCAAATACACTACAAAGTAAAGTCAATTAAAATGTCGACGAAAAAGGAGAGGAAAAAGGCCGAACGTAAGACAACAAAAGAATTGAACCAATAGAAATATCTGTAGTCATAGTTGCAGTCGAAATGGTATTCTTTTCCACTGCCTGTAGTCCAGATTCGACAGACTGTAGAGAAAATAAGGAAGTCAATCTAAAAAAAAAAAAAAACCAAACTCTGACTGGAGGCAGGATGTACGAGTATGTCAAAATAGGAGGAGAAACATTTGTGGCACACAACCATGTGGAATTTTAAGTTTCTGGGGCAATTCTATGTGCCTCGTCGTGATTGAAAGGCAGATTCTCTTTCGTTTTGAAGGGATTTGTCTGACAATTTAATTTGAAGGCAAAGAAAAACAGATGCCATTTGGAATGAGTTTATGTTTGTTCGTCAAGGGAATGAAAGGATTTGAATTTGTCGACTTTAAATATGTGAGAAGGGATTAAATTCTGTATCCTTGGTCTACCGCTGTTCCTCTGAGTGAGGAATTATAATTCACATAAAAGAATTAATAAAAAAAAGCTCGAAAAATGAGATGAATAATAATAAGGAAGATCTTAATATTGGTTTAACTAACATTTTGACATTAATGCGGATGTAGATAAATGCGAATCCACTTAATTGAACATTCTACAGATCAACAGCTCTATGAACAAGAACCGAATAGATTTTGATGGAGGACTACGGTGTGAAGCACAGACAGATAAAATTCGGATACTTGCTTACTTATCCGGCCAGCGACCCTTGGACGGTCTAAGCCAGAGCTTCATCCTTTCATCCGCTTTCCATCCTTCGCGGTTCCGGGCACGTTGCTTCCAGTCTACTAGACCAAGGCTTCTGGTGTCCGGGCTTACTTGATCTTTAAACCAGAGATTCTGTCTTCCTTTCCTTTTCTTCGTAAATGCTGGCGCATTCTCGCCCATTCGCTCAATGTCGTCGAGCCAGTGCAGTCGACAGCTCGTAGGCTCCTCACAGATAGGACCAAATAATCGACGTACAAATTTTCTTACGAAGGACTCCAACATCCGATCCACTGTCTTGCTTATCGTCCAGCATTCAGCTGCATAAAGCAAGACAGGCAAGGTCATTGTTTTGTAGAGCATGATTTTGGACCTAGTTGTTTGGACAAACTGAAGTAGCAGCGGTAGATAAACTCCTTCACTACCTCAAAATTATAGCTGTAGATTGTTAGGCGCTGTCCTAGACAGTGTTGGACGGATCGGGTTTTGGTCGAAAGCATGTACCTACTTTGTTTTATCCTCATTCATCATAAGACCAACTCGTTTGGCTTGTTCTTCCATAGCGCTGGAAATGGACGATGATGTCGATATAGTCTGCATAGCCCAGCAGCTGGATGAATTTGTTAAATATAGTGCCTTTTGTGTCTACGCCGGCTCGGGATCCCGAATTCGGCCAACGCGTTATATAATTCAGTGCGATGAATGCTGTCGTATGCGGCTTTGAAGTTGATGAAGAGATGGTGGGTATCGACTTGGTGATACAGTGACAGTGTGAAGATTTGGTCTAGCGACGATTTTCCGGGCCAGAAGACACACTGGTAGGTGCCGCTGAGTGTGGTGTAAAACGGCTTTAGTCGTTCATACAGTACGCTGGATAGGATCTTGTAGGCTACGAGAAGGGTAAGCGATATGCATTGGTAGTTTTTACAAAACATAGGATCGCCTTTCTCGAAGATGGGGCAGATAGAGCTCATAGTCCAGGAGTCGGGCGTGATTTCGTCCTCCCATACTTTGCAGATGATCTGGTGCATGCTCCCTACCAAACCATAACCACAAGCTTTGAAGAGCTCTGACGGCAATCCGTCCCAGTTCGCGGCGTTATTGTTCTTCAGCTTTTTAATAACTGTGCCGACATCGTCTAGACTGAATGGGAAAGCTACTTCATCGACTGGAGTTGAGTTTTCTTCATACCCTACCAACTCTCTCTTGGTCATGCCCATCAAGCGGCTGCTGGAAATGCTGCATAAACACAACCACAGTTCCCTGCGGGTCGGTGACAAGAATACCTTCTGTGTTTCGAAGGGCCTGAGTTCTTTGCCTGTAGCCTGCAGCTTTTTTATAAAAATTTCGCATCTTGTTATTACTCCTGCACTCTTCGATATCCTTGAGCTGCGAGACTGCGAAGGCACTTTTCTTTTTTCACAGTAACTTTTTCTCCTTACTCCTTCTCGGTCTGTACTTATCCCACGTTGCCCGGTTGTTCTTTGCAACGTCTTCTTATATGCTTCATCTGTTGTCTTCTTCTTCTTCATACACTCGTCATCATATTATGGATTTCTTGTCGGTGGTGGGTGGTAGCCTAGGGTTGCTTCGGCTACTTTCTGAATAGTAGTGCACATATTGTTGGCCGTTGCGGTAAGCAATGGCATATTGCAGAGTCTTTCCTCTAGTTGCTCTCTGAAGTCTCTGGCTATCTCCGGTGTGTTCAGGGATATAATGCTGTACCTCCTTTTTGTT
This sequence comes from Volucella bombylans, assembly GCA_949129095.1. Classification (NCBI taxonomy): domain Eukaryota; kingdom Metazoa; phylum Arthropoda; class Insecta; order Diptera; family Syrphidae; genus Volucella; species Volucella bombylans. The sequence goes on from OX422144.1 coordinate 97,728,578, forward strand.
GTTTGGCGCAGCTTTCTTTCATTGGATAGTCGAGCTCTGAATCGGGCTGACACTAAATAGTGGTCAGCGTCGACGTTTGCCGAGGAGACGAGTGTCTTGCGTCAATCATCACGTAGTCAATTTGGTTGGTAATTCTACCGTCCGGAGTTAGCCAGGTTGCTGTGTGGATTCTCTTATAAGGGAATCTTGTGCTACTTATCACCATATTACTATTGTAGCTGCCGCAAAGTCAGTGAGTCGGAAGCAGTAATCTGTTGTCGTTTCATGGAGGCTGTGTTTTTCGACCACTCCTCCAAAGATGCCCTCTTTACCAATTTTGGCATCACATCGTACTCATGACAGGTTCCATAGGCTCCGTCCAAGGGGTTGAAGAAATCCTCTTTGATAGGGTCCTCAGCTTCATTGATAGGGGCGTGTGCAGTAAATGAGGCTCATGTTGTATCACAGCCAGGCAATCGCTAAATGGTTTCAAATCGATGACCTTCGATCTCAGTCGCTTTTGTGGCAGCTTTAATATATGTATATAGTACTCCTTTCTTTTCTTCATTGCTGATCCTATTCAGCGCCCTTCCTGGATCGCAGTAATGTCCGCCTTATACTGCGTGAGGATATTTTCCAGTAGATATTTTCGGTAGCTCCTGGAGCGTATAACGTTCCAACATTCCTAGACCACACTTTTAAATTATTGTCCTTCTTCGCACCGTGCCGTTGTTTTAAATCGAGTCCATTTTCTTCCTAGGCAGTTAGTTCTCTCGTAACGATGGTTTTTTGTTTACGTAGTTGGACCGTGAAACCCAAGCCAAATCCGCCAAATCCGGTCGGGGTAGAAGAATATGTCCTGTTGCCTAGAACACGGTTGCATACGTTAGTTCACTATTCAGCAGCTGCTGAGATTTCTATCCAGAGGCGCCACGTGGATTCTGTATGGCAGCTTGAACTGTCAGGGATCGTATCTGGCATCTCCCCTAGCTGAACGCGTTCAGAGCTTTATCATGTATGTGCATTTCCATGCCATTGGATGAGCTGAATCCACCAACCCACCCAGATATATGGGTTTAAATTAGGTCTGAAGTAGTTAAGAAGCATGTACAAATTCTGGATGTGTTGTACCTATGTATGTCTACCGAAATCGATGGTAAAGCTATTGAACTTATAGATGCTATAATTATGACTGAAATATGGACCTCAAATTCCTCTGCGATTTGGAAATATCTTTACTATTAAGCGGTTTTGGGACATGTTGACCAAATAAAACTGAATTGAGTTTCATATATATGTAGGACGAAAGAATTTGTTGTTTCTCCAACTAATGGAGGTGTCTGTAGAAGTACAAGGGAAATTTTAAAATTCAGAACTCAAAATACAAAAATTTAACTAATTGATATTTTAATTTGATTTGCCTAATTCATATACAAGTTAACGAAATATTCTATTACAATTCGCTACACCTATTCACTTGTTCCCACGAATCATCACGTACCATAGCTACCACGAGCCCATCGCATGCAAACAATGCTGACACAACGTCTGGAGCTCATATTGCACTTGACCAAAGGAATGCAGTGCATATGAGACGTTCCCATACACCTAATCACCAAACACCGGATGAATGCGGGATTGCTACGTAAGCAGTTACAGTTTATATAAGGTAGAAAAATGTTAGAATTAAGTTAGTCTTAAAGAAGTATTCACGAAATAAAGTTTTTTTTTACTAAACAAATTTAATTAAGTTTAATTTACATGCATGTAGGAAATTTATTGTACACACATATGTTTGTATATAATAATTGCACTACAAATGCGTATATGCGTATGATAGATAGGTGGATAAAGTCACAAATACTTGTTTGTTTTTTTTTTTTTTGTGAGAAATGACTGATGTTCTTCCAAAGTGAGTTTGGAAATCCACAAGAAGTTGAAGTGTTTTTCCGTCATTTTTCTTCGCCGCTTTTCCACTAAAGTTTGGGATTCTTTGTAGAAATTAATGCAAGTTTCCACTAATTGCTGTTGGTCTTCTGAATCACTATTCGTAATAATTTCGCTGTTGTCAACTATGATTGCTTCTGGTAAGGCACCATCATCCACATTTATATTAGCGTCCAAATGGAAGAAATCATCGACTTCTACATCAAGAGTGCATTTTTGAACCAGCCGAGAAAACGTTGTAAGTTCCGATAGTGGAATATTGGCATCTAGATCAAATACTTCGTTGCCCACAATTACATTTTCTCCATACCCGGATTCCTTGAAACAATTTTGTACTGTTGTTGCTGTCACTTGTTGTCATGCTCTATTTATGAACCAAATTGCATATCGTCGATGTTGTTTACAATATGCTTTGGAAAACCCAATTTCTCTGCTACTCCTTTTGCCTTTTCGCGAATAAGTGATCCAGAAATTAGCACATTTCTATCACTTGACTTTTTAAACCACTGGAACACTTCTTAATTAACTTTCACTGGAAACATTGAGACGTCTTTTTATATGAGTTCAAAGCTCCCAAAAATTTATCTTCCTTACAATATTCCAATAAAATAGAGCCTCTGTTAATCAAACAAAAACATGCTGTCCGTATTTTATGTAGGGATAATCGTCGAACTCATAGTTTTGAGCTGTTTAAAAGTCTTGGTTTGCTACCTTTAAGATATTTGTACTGTTATAAGGTTTTAAAAATATTTTTTGAAAATTCCGGATATAACTCCTCAAGGGTTTATGATAACCAAAATCTACGTGTTAACACCAGAAATTTCGTCAATGAACCCACTATAAAAAAATCGCATTTTTCTCACTTTTTTTTGTTACTGCGCCCCGTTTATTTAACAAAATGCCTTGTAATCTAAGATGCTTGAGAGTTAAATCCGTTTTCCTTAAAAATGTTAAGCGTTGGCTTTTTTCTTTAAACTATGATATTATTGGTGACTTGCTGGTTCCTTTGGTTTAATTTTTTTTCTTTTCTTTTTTTACTGATTATATTTTTTCTAAATTTTTAAAACTTTTTTGTACTTAATCTCTAATTTTATTTTTTCATTTTTTATGATTTGTTTTTGTCTCTGCATTTTATCGCATCCCCATCGATAAATTAATCCTTTGTTGTTAAATACGATTCGTACATTCGCTTCTTGTCAGAATCTGACAGCAGAATGTATGTAGATATTTCTCTTTAAAGCTAAAAGCTGTATTCTTTAAAAAAAAATGTTTTTGTAGTACTATTGATTTATCTTTTGTATAGCTTTAAGTTTTTTTGAATGAAATAAAGATAATAATAAAATAATAAAAAAAAAATAATAATAAAGGCGGCTTGAGATTTACCGGTATGTGATAAGCCTTCGCAATATCGCAATTATTTCAATAAAATGCTTAAATAAACATACTCCACTCTGCTTTCAATGTTGTCAGAGTAGGTAATGCTGTGACGATGCTGAAACAAAGTACTCAGCATACCCAGCCACCCTGACGTCAATTGTAAAGTGGGCTGCTCGAAAACGATATTAAGGGAATTGATACTGAGAGAAGCGAAGCAGAAATATCGACAAGACAACAGCCTTACAGACAGCACAAATCGATTTATTTCCCCCAGTCACCAAAGAGTCATACAAATTAGGGCTTCGTACAAAGACAAAAACGAAAACCAGACAACAAATACCCAAACCATGTTGACGTATGTATATCGTCAAACACCTCTGGAAGCTAATAAACAAAGACGCTACCAATTTTGCCTCTGCGGAAGCCTTTTGAGAGCTATTGTATAATTCGCGTATGGATGAGCTGTATACAAATTTTTTCAGAAGCTTAGAAAATGCATGAATCTAGTCATAGACAGAAATCTCAGAGTGATTTGCTCAATCCATAAAAAAAAACATGATCACACTTTCAGCGACTTTAACGAAAGATAACCATTCTGAGCATTCCGCTACAAGTTTTTAAAAACAACTCGTACTAAAAGAAGCCGTTCATCAAAGGCGCGCTGTTGATTATAAAGAAAATAGTATATATATGGATTTGCTTGTCGCTTGTTTAAATAATATTTGAAAGATAATTTGGATAAAAAACCTATTCAAATGCATTAAGCTGTGAAAGAAGGTGATGCGAGCGAATGGAGTTTAAGCATTTTGGTCAACAAAGCCCTATTGGCAACTTCACTTTTGGTGTGGTTAAAGCCTTTATCTATCTTGGATCCAGAAATAACATAAACAATCATCTCTCACTTGAGACAGGGCGAAAAATAAGTCTAGTCTTCAGGGATTAACACAGACGCAATAGTTATATTAAAAATAGTGTCCCCTCTCGGTGGATAACGCGATGTTAACAGTGACCGCGATATCTGGGCGATATTGAACAAATTGAACTCGCAGAACAAGACGCGCTTTTGTCCATTATAAGGACTAGTTTGACGAGGACTGGGACGCATCAAAGAGACATCATTGGACAGAGATGACGCGGAAAGCCTCATGGAGATGATCAAATTTTTTATTGATATAGCACCCCCTTTCTGTTTGATAAACATTTTTTACGTTGTTGTATTCTACGCTGTCAGTGTATCACCTTTTAACTTTGGTAATATTTTTCGAAAAATCGTGAGCACAAATAACTTTGACCACTACGGAAAGCATCTGGGTTGGCAGGCATGTAATATTAGTTTATTGTTGAATTGATGGTAGGGAAACCTCAAAGGCTCAATGAGTATCAAGGAAAGCCTTGGCCTTTCCACAGTTTTCTGTGCTGTGGTCAGATTCTCCAAAAGCAGTTTCAGTTGATTTCTTACGCTTATGTGATGCTGAACACTTTTTTTATCTGATTATCTGAGAAAACGAACTAAAGCTCGAAGTAAAATGGGAACTCTGTCTCAGGCTCACTCTTTGCATATTCATGAAAGTATATTATTATTGGGAGGACTGAACAAAATAAGAACAAGCCCATAATCAGTGAGAGTGTGACTAATTTTTCAAAAGGACTTAGAATATTTTTCCATAAGATTAACAATAATACATTCTTTGAATCACGCATATTAAGTTGTATGATCCTGAGCCATAATCTTATCCTGGATTAATCAGATTTCAGTTCTGATTATATGTTCATCCACGATTTGCTTTATCAACTAAATATGAAATACCAAAAGTTCTTATGGTAAGTTTTACTTCACTCTTCCAAGATATTTTGCAGATTATGTTAAACTAATTACAACTCCGAAGACCCAACTTTTCCTTCCAGTTATTGCAATCATTATGTCTTACAACACTATCCCTTCACAAGAGCAAGCAGATCCAGAAGTTAATACTGGTCATGTGACATTACTCGCAAAAATGAAATCTTAATCCCTATACCAATGGTATCATCCATGTTCTTGTTCAAGTTAGCTTCCTCCAATTTATCCTCGATAAACGCAAAAATCTCAATTAAAATTTACTTCTCCATAGATAACCATAGACAACTATTCACATCGTTTTTTTGAAAAAAAATTAAATCTTCTTCAAATTCAAATCGCATTTAAAAAATGCACGCCAATCTAGCCGAGAAGGATTAACTGTAAATTAAATTAGCTTAATTAATTGGAAAGAACGGAAAATCCATACACCTGCTATTCAGGTGCAGACGAAGGTAATAATTCAGATTCGAAATCCGGCTTCCGGCCATATCCTTCAAACCGATAAACAGTTTAATTCCGAATGTTGCCGAGGTTGTAAATTGTAAATTAAGTCGTCAATTTTACATTTTTCAATAAAGCACCCGGCGAATCACAAATGAAAAGATAAAAATCACGCAACCAAATTGAATTCACAGAGCTTGAACTTTAGTATGCGCGAGAACCTTTTTTCTCACACCGGCATAAAACCCACTGACTGGTCCTTGGTCATTCTTCTGTTAGCTTCCTTTTGTGTAAACTGACATTATCTTCTTTTTTTTTAAGGGTATGTATGTCCAAGAAATTAAAACAATAAATCAATTTTAATGCAGCCATGTTGCTTTTTTGATCAATTCTGCCTCGTCTGCCGTGCGTATCCTTCGTTCCGTTAGTCGCGTTATTTCCGTATATCTACGTAATTTGTAAACAATACCACGATAGCTAGATCTACTAAATTTATTCCAGCATTTTGTTATAACAAATAGAATTTGTGAGGAAAATTTTTTTATTGTCATTCTTGTCGGACGTCAATGGCTGGTCTTCAGCCGGTTGCCCAGGATGGAATATTGCGGTCGTTAAGTCCTTTCGGTCCATGGGTCCATTCGATATTCTATTGTGTTGTGTCCTTCCCGTCACAAAATAATAAAAGAACTCATTTTCATAATTGAAAAGGACAATTAAATGTGCCCATTGACGGGGAATCTTTGAGAAATAAAAATAAAAATAAAGAATAAGTCATAAAAAGCAGAAGCCAACCAATTGTAGATGGTTATCGGGGGTTGTAGCATCCTTGTATCCTTGAATATGTATCCTGGTATCAGTCTAAGATTCTCAAACCCATTCAAGGATACACCAAAGGGTGGTGGACCACTGGTAAGAAGATATAAAAATAAACGCTTTGTTGTTTGTTTCGTGTTGTTGCTAAAATATCTCAGACATTTTATTACGCTGACAGAACTGCGATAACATACTATCGCTGTCACTAGCATCACCAATTCCACACCACTCATTCCCATTAAGGAAGGACCGACCTCTTCTCTCTTGCAGGAACGTTTTCCTTTCATTTTTTTTATGTGAGTGCAGCAAGCGTCTGGTAACTGCTTTAGGTTTAATAAAATTCACTTATGGTTGCAATAACACTATTTACAAACAGTGTAGCGATGGACAAATTTTCATACTCACTTTCAAATTTCTTTTTGTTTGGCTCTTTTTTATGGTGAAAAAATTATAAAAGTAACCATTATGTACACTTTAAGAGTCTGAAATGTACTTGATGTATAGCGTAATTCTTCCGCATTAACAAGGAAGAGCGAACGATTTTGCCTATAGCCAAAGAGAATAATATAAATGATAGAACATCTTATGGAGTCTTGCTTTCAATTCCAAGTTTCACGGACATCGTGAAAGCGATTGATAAAAGATTTTATTTGAAGTTGGAAGATGTGTTGTAGCTCCCGATTAAGCGCACTTTGTCTATTACTACTTTTTATGACATTTTTAATATCAGCCCTAAAGGCACTGTTGCCTTATATTGGCGAGTGTTAAGCATGATGCAGGAAGAGCTGGGTTGTCTGATTTATTTTCTTGTCTTTGAGATCCTTGGAACACTGAAGGGGGTCGCCGAATTTTTATTATGTTCACCTATTGTACTGATTATATTTTGGATATTCTCTGATCCAGTTTCGGCCATGAAAGCTTATCTATGTTGTATTGACGAAGTTGCTTTCATTTGAGGACTGATTTTTTATTCGGTTATGTTTGTGCCATTTGTCTCGGAAGATACTAGTTTAAGCTGTCAGTCAGCTCTGAAATTTCCTGCGAAATCGCATTGGTCTAATATATGGCAAAAGGACGATGTTAAACTGATTTACTATCTTACTATGAGGTATCTAGCAATTTCTAACTGCCTTGGACCTTATTGCGCTGGATGATATGCCGCCAACAAGTCAATGGAAGAGGCTGAATGAGAAATGGATGTCCAGGTCTCAAGAGAAGATGATAAAATCGATGCGTTTCTGATTTCTCTCCGTAAATACAGACAACAGTTCTTTGTAGAACATATCGACTCGTTTCTACTCTCATTTGACCAATAGTAAGTACTTGAGGCCTAAACTTAAATTTATTTTTATGGTCTAAAGAAATGCCACTGGAGCTATGAAAATTTTGGTAAAATATAAGCAGTGTACTTCCATCTCCATAGTATGGAATCTTTCAGGCAGAGCCGGAAGTTAGTACCCACTTTTTGCCGATGGTGTTCATGGGAGTGAACCATGGTTTGTAATGTCATCGCTACAGTGGTCCTCCGTATGCTCTAGTAAAAACAATATTAGGCATTTCTATGTAACACGTTCCGTTGCAAGGTTAATTTAGACAGATTTATTTCACAAATATCCCACAACCTCCCAAAATGCAGAATTAACATGTCAACTGCGAAATGTTGGTCCTAAAGGAGTTGATGTGATCTCCTTTTCAGGTTGGTCATCAAGTGTCTTTAGATTGCTATTTGGTTTTATTCATTTTTTCGATATCATTTTATTTTACCTACTTTAAGTACCTTGATGATTATGATTTCCAATACGCCTCGTAAGAGTTCCCAGCCTGCCTAGTTGTGAAAAAAGTTGTTGTAGCACCATTTTTCCGGCTGACTGGTCTGGTACACGTTAATTTTGAACAATGAAGAAGATTATGGGTCACCGTGAGGAGTATAAAGCGCTAAAAGATATGTCTGCATAAGTAAATCTTTCCAACAAAGTTACTACATGATTATAAAACTTTTTATTTGGCTTTACGGGGACAGATGAGTTCTTGTACTATCATAAGTTACCAAATCGATTGACGTATCTCTCTACAATACTTGTGCGCACCAGTTAAGGCGAGGTCTTTATTTACTTCGCTGTCCCTCCGGGTTATATTTGAAGACACTGGGGGCCGGAGTATTGGTGTTGATTCACTCTACATATCCTAGCCATTTCAAGTGGCTGATGCGTAGTTGTCTAACTAGATCGATGTCGCTCGTTTTGTTGAATATTCTCCGAATATCTTACGAAGGATTTTTTTCTCGAAACGACAAAAGATGTCTTTATCACTTTCGATAGAGTCTACGGTTAAGCGACGTAAAGTAGAACTGTGATGATCAAGGTCTTATATAGAGTCTCCTTAGTTGTTGGGGATAGGACCTTACAACTCTATTGCCTCCTAAGCCCAAAGAAAGAGCTTTATGTCTACGGAGGTAATGTTGGCAGAATTGTTAGCGAGCCAAGATAGACAAAATCCCTTAAGACTCCAAAGTTATACCTGCCGAGTGTGACGTTGTGTCCAATTCGTCGATATTGGGGAGACAAAACAGCAACAGCATATGATTGGTTTTGCCCTCATTTACCACTAAATCTATTTTGGAAAATAGTTAAGTTTTGTCAATTATATCGAAATCATCGGCATACGCTAGTAGTTGCATAGACTTTTGCAAGTATGATGTTAAGGAAGTCACTCAACAGCGCGTAACCTTGACTAAAACCTTTTTTTGACATCAAAGTTCTCGGTTTAATCGTTGACGGAGCACGGAGCGTTCTCCATTGCCATTCTCCGCAGGCAGACGAGTTTGGCGGGGATGGAAAAACCAGACAGGGCTCCCTATAAATGCTGTCATATGCCTTAAAATCGGATAACGGCTTGTATGTACTTCTTGAGTTTTTTCCAGGATCAGTCGGAATGTGAAAATTTGGTAGATTTTGGACTTTTCTGGCCTGAAATCACACTGACGTTCATACAATATGTTTATGAGACTTATGCCTCTAGAATTAGCACAGTTGAGAGGGTCTCCTTTATTGTGAATCGCGCAAACGATGCTGAGATTCCATTCATCAGGCAACACTCTTCTGAACAGACTTGAGAAGCGTATGAAGTGTATGCTCGATACAAGCTTCGTTTTGGTCAGGTGGATGCAAATTTTTGCTATTAGAGTCTAAGTTGAGTGATCTATTCTGCTTAACGGCGGGATCTTAGGTTTCTTCGCCGTTATGCAGTTTACAGAAAAAGTTTTTCCACATTCTCAGCAATGACTGGGACTCTACGACCAGGTTGCCTTCTTCATCTCTAAAGGTTTTTGTACGGCTCTTGATGCCTTGACAAATTCCTTTTATCTCTTGGTAAATCTTCCGTACGTTGTTCCTGGAGAAAAACTTTTAATATCTTCAATCCCGCGCTTCTTTTGCTCTTTTTTTTCCTCTGGAGGTGCCGACGTTTTAAAACGCTTAATTGGACTAGACAGAGAAATCTGAGTATTGTCGCAATATGTTGTTAGAGACCAGAGCAGCCGCATTTTCGAAATATCTTAATCTTGAATTGCATCTTATTGGCGAATAACTTATATTAAGTGGAAACGATCGTAGTATTGAGAAGGACCCAAATGAGTCGATTCGTCATCGTGCCCTGCAACTGGAGATATATACATCCAATTTTTAGAAGATTTTCGGAAAGATCTTGGTTTTCGAGCTTACTATATTCAGCTTGTATAATAATTGAAGACACTTGACCATAGTGTGCTTCGTTACGCCGAAGACGCGATTAGTCTTGATGATCTTTAAGCGATGAGGTTCATCATTTCTATTTGAATGACTACGTATACTACGTATACCTGGATTGCTGCACTTGGAGTGAAGAGAATAGGGAAGCCATTATTGGAGCGCCTTTAAATTCACAAAATTGTTTTGCTGTACTTAATGGGCTAATTGAATCACTTCCGTGAAGAACATTACGGATCTATGACAACTGATTCTTTTATGGCCAGGTGAATGGCTTTAATGTGGAAGAGCTGTGTTTTCAGCAAGACGGAGCAGTATGTCACACAACTTTGGTATTATCAATTTATTGAAGGAAACTTTCGAAGTGCGCGTAATTTCGAATAGTGAAATGTCCTCCAAGATCACGTTGTGGGGATATGTGGATATACGTGGCTGATCAACGCCGATAAACCGGGGGCGATGGACGACTAGGAAACCAACATTCGCCGCGTTTGCCAATATACGCTGCTTGAAAAAGTAGTGGAATATTGGACTTCTAGATTACGCTTTCGTCGAGCCAGCCGAAGCGCGTGATTATACTGAGGCGATGATGACATATTGTCTTTCCAATGAACCGCTGTCTTATGTGACTAATTTCATTTTAATGTTGTATACCTCTTACAAAAAATATCTCTTACAACCGAGTTAATGGATTGGAATGCATGAAAATGCCTATCGCTTAATTATTGCAAACATTCACTGATATGAGCGAGGGAATCAAGGGATGGATCCTAGACATGAACGCATAAATCTTGTTATCAAAATATTTCAATTAATTGATTCTCGTTTTAGTTAAGAGAACTTCGGTCTTTAAAAATGTTCATCTCCTAAGTAACAAATGAGCTTATTCTATATCTGAATGTAATCGTGTCAGAAAATAAAACCAATAGACTAATTTAAATCTTTTCAAATAAATAAGTAGAAACCCCTTTAAAGGTAGGGCTAAACTTTTGTCTTTTCTCCCTGATATTCCAAATTAGAAGATGTAAAGTATCTAACTCACAGCTATCATAGAAAACCCCTTGGAACCATCTGAAACAATTTTGCGAAACTCAATTGGCCACACAGTTATTTAATAGATTAGGTTATCTGCCACCTACTTTTGGCCAAAGTAGTGGGTTGTAGCAGGATGAAGTGGGTTTGAAGATGTTAGAAGTGTGAATGGCTATAGAAACCAGATACACATCAAACGGCTACGGCAAAGACAGAACACGCAAAGAAAAATCGGACCTAGAGTGCAATTAATGAGATATAAAGTGGGAATTAGAGCATCTGCATTACACAATGAGCTATTCATTACAGGCTAGGTTTTTTTTTTCGTCGTGTCCACTTCCCACCTAAGATATGTCCCTTTTATCCTTGAGACCTTTTTTCTGGCTCGTTTTCGCCTGCACGAGTATGTAATCTATTCTATATGGGAGGTGTCAAATGGATGTATCCCTATGCTTGGTAATATTTAGTGTTGCATTAAGTAAGTATAAAGCTAGACTGAATACAAGGATACGAATACTTTCGAAATACGAGTACTCTGTTATAAAGTTGAATGGGTCGAATGGAATGAATGAGGCGAATAGAGCAAACGAAAATAATACAACTTCCAGCATGTGCGAAAAAAGGGATTTGACACAACTGGATACTAAAACAGTAGAAAGAAAAGCTTGTATGTGGCCGTGTATACAGCTGTTGGCAATTTTGTGTCCTTTTGATGTCATGAAAAGGGATACACAGGATACCCGTAGTTAAATCTTTGAATGGTTTTACGCTCACTGTATAGCTGTCTAACAGAAAAGCCACTCAGAGGGTGTTTTCCAGTGCGAGTGGTTCTCTCAGCTGTGGCACACTGAGCAACACAGCATCTCTAGCTGTCAAATGAACAACCGGTCCTGTTTTCCTTTACAGATAGTCGTTGCCAGCGGATTGTGTAAATAAAATGGTACGCGTGAAACATTGGTAAACCCCAGTGACACCTGAGAAATCTGGGAAGAGAAACAAAAGGTAAAGAGGTAAAAATCGAAATAACCGCACAGCGATCATTTCATATGGACGCCCTGTAGCGTATATATCCTATGACTTCCTGCTCCCAGGGGTCGTTTTGCAATAAACTGGGCATAGATACGGATACTTCATACGAATATGTTACCTCTCGTATGTGTTGAAAAACTGACAAAAAATGTCCTCTCTTTGCATAGAAACAAATAGGCGATACACTAGACTGTCATACAATACATACGAGGAGCGGTCTTAATTGCGAGGAGACAAATTTTGATGTTGGTTGTGGAATTCTAAAAGGACATAAATTGTGTTGGAAACCAATTCCTGTGAAAAAGTGTGTTCTAGTTCAATTTCAACAACCGGAAATGATTGGGAAAAATATAGAATTGTACGAAGTGGAGCTAAGTACGTCCTTTCATAGTTGATGAAATACGTATCTGATATATGTATTTGTTTTCTATGATTTTCTTTTTATTTTGTTTATCATGATAAATAAATTACATTTGTGGGTTCACCTGAAAGTTATTTGCAACCATGGCGAATGTAGAGTTTTCTTTACAGTTTCCTCGGTGTTTTTATTCCTTTTTTTAAAGGAAGTGAAAGGAGATACCAATAACAATAACAGTAACATATATGCAAAATACTGTGAAATTTTACTATAAGTTATAATTTGCCAGTTTTGATTTACCAATTAGGTTCTGATTCAGGATGTAAAGGAAGCAAAATTGGAGTTTTCAAAGATCCAGTCATTCGCTTCCACCGAGTAATAAATGCAAACTGGTTGGTGGTCATTTGAGTTGCAATTTTCGGAAGAATTCCGAAATGTGAAAAAAAATTTAAATTCGAATTGATATTTTGTTCATGATTTTGAGCTTCCTTATATGAATAACGATCCGATTCTAACACACTTGCACGTTTGTCGACTGCAACCTTCTCTGACGAACCAAGATTTGTATTGTGGTTCAAACTTGATTCCTGTGAGTGTTTGGATATGATAAGATGTCTGAACATCAACAAACATCAACTGGCGATGAAATTTCAGAACAGAGTAAAGAATGATCCGATCAAAGCAAGAAGACTTCAATGAATGACCATGCATAGCATTACGCCTTTTAGAAGGTGATGGCTATTAGTTTGTTTAGTAACAAGGAAAACCACAAAATATGTTAGTTATTCCTACCACATATTTAAAGTGGTGACCACGAAGTAGAAAGAACGAATGGATCACGAATGGATCCCGAATGGATAACAAGATAAATCATTGTTGGATGTGTCCGAATGAGGCGGGCCCTAAAACAATCATTGTTTCGAATGCGAAATGATGCTTGATTTACGATCTCGGGTTACGACTTAAGGACAATAATGAATACTTTTCTCTACTCATAAGAACAAAGTCCCCAAAATGTCAGATATGTTCTGCGGAAATGGACGTCTTCTGACTGGTTGACACAGGCAAGTTGGATGCTGGTGACTACCCTTCGCCAATCGTGAATACTATCTTATTTTACTCCAAAGTCCGGCGTGCATAAATCTTACATAAGCAGCACGAAGTAGACTAATGTAAAGGGAATCATGTAAAAGCGCATTAAATGACAACAAACCCTTCAAATTTGTTTGTGAACAAATGGGTATTATCTGAGTCCTAGCGAACGGAAAAAATTAGACGAACCACTTTACGATTAGTCAGAAAATCGAAAGAGACTCACTGTTGATATCGCGACAATAATCTTATAGTAGATCAAGGAAGTCTTCCCAGTGCTTGCGCCAAGATGCAGGTATAACAACGAACGACATTTAGATCCTACGGTGTGGCAAAGTCATAGATCGAGGATCATACTTAAACTAAAATAGTTCAAAAAATTTAAAAAAGGTTACTGGGGGACAACATACCGTGAAAAGCCTACATGGTGTCTTGCTGATCTAAAGTGAGGATCACCTTAGAAGACAGAGGAAGCCCATTCCGGCCATGTTTATTTATTTTGACATCAATGGTCACAAATTCAAATTAGTACTCCTAAGCAACAATACTAAGAGCTACTAAAACTTACCAACTCAAAGGTATGACCAAATAAGTATACTCTTGAAAAAGCAGAACTAAGGGATGATCTATAATTTGTCCAGGAAGAGCATCTGATGGGGTGCGGAAACTGGCGGGGTCTACTATATGTAGCTAAAAACAAACATTTTGGTCCATCGATGTGAAAAAAGTAGGTTTTCGCCTCGGTCCATTATATAGACATTGAATAGGCAAAAGTCCAGCTTAGCTGAGAAATATTTTTCGACAGCACGAGTTGAGAGTTGTGCTAACAGCCTAGCACAGTAGAATGATTTTTAGTAAAAGTGCAAAATATCGGAAAATGTCACATGCTTTTCAAATTAAAAGCGGTACACGACAGGGCTCCACTTTTTCACGGTTTCTTTTCCACGTTCTGATTGGTGCAGTTATCAGCTGAAGAAACAGAGGAAGAAATTTAAGGTACATAAAGCCTTAGTAGAATTTTTTCAACTACGCAGAGCATGTCTGCCAGGCTATGGTCTTGGGTTGTTTATCAGATAATCCAAGTCATGAAATTCGACTATAGAGTGCGTAGATAATAACCGTCATAGTCAAGCCATAAAAGGTGACTTTGTTGTAATAGTTTTCCTGCTAATCTGGATCGTAATCTGACAATTTTGCATGTAAACAGTTCGAAAATCTATAGATATGACTGAAGGGTAAGTGGCAACAGAATGATCGCAGGTTAAGACACGAAGACAAATGCATCGTGAAGTAAGTCAGGCAATGGAGTCCGCCTACCCCGTCAGGAAGTGTATTGGTCTAAGCTGACGTAAACCAAAATTTTGTCGATAAAAAAGAGAGTAGTTATGTGACTTAAAATCCAAGTCCTGGAACCCTTACAGAAACGAACCTAAATAATAGTTTTATTACAGTGTAGTCGATTGCTGAACTCCCCAAGGCTAATATTCACTTGTGGAAAGCTACTATTTAGTATCCTTACAACATTAGCACTTCGATTTTTAATTAAATGGCTTTCAAGCTTCCTTCGAATTTTATATAAATTGCTGATATTTCTAATACGAAATTTCTATGAGTGAGAATACCTATAAATATATATTTCCTCCACAAGCCTACTCATCTTTATAACGAAGTTCTCCTTAATATTATGAAACAATAAGAACAACGTTATTGGTTTTTATCTTAACCCAATTCAAGCAATATTCTCAAAAATATCTCCAACTCTGCCTCACCGTACTGTATGAGTACATCTTCATATTTTGAAAATAGCTATTTTACCATAATGCTGAAGTAATATTGCCGAAGCTACAAGTGTCTACATTCCGTCTTTTGGTATCTACATTGCCATGGAAAATAGGCACCTTCATAAGTCGACTGTAGCAAGTTCAAGATAAAGGGTTTTCCAATAGGGACTTGACAATTTTGAATTTAATTTGTGAACGCGCTCTTTCACTAATCATCAAACTGTCACGGTCAATTTATTCAGTAAACTCAACATTTTCATCATGATAAAGTAAACGAACGAGCAACGTCTGTAAATTATAAAAATTTTCTACCGAAATTCGGACTCGGTGACTGCAACTTTAAGAGCGTTAACTCCAATTTTCGGTCGTAATTCTCGCCCTAGTAGACAAGCAATAACAAGTTTAGTGCAAAAATTTCTACATATTCGTTGTGTGATGTTGCCGTGTCAATGAGACAACGGGTTGGTCGAAGTGTCGAAAATATCGCTGCCGTTCAAGGCGTCCGTAGCAAACAATCCAAATCAGTCATAAGTCATTGGTTTATGCCAACACGCCGACGACGGTGGAAGAGCTCAGAGCCAACATTGAACGCTAAATAGCGGCCGTTTCGGCCGAAATGTGTGGTCGAGTCGTTGAAAATTGGGTCCAACGAATCGACCGCTGCAAACGTGCCCGCGGTGGCCATATGAACGAAATCGAGTTCCATTCATAAATGTTTTGATTGTACTTCAAGCCGATAATAAAGTTTTTGAAATATCTCAAACGGTTTGCGTTTTATTTAAAAAAAAAAACCCTATACTACCAAAACAACTCGTCTGTCCGTTTTGAAATATGAATTCTAGTATCGCTATTAAGGCACTTGGTATTCGTTCTCCCATTTCACATTCAAGAAGCATGGGAAGAAATTCGAAGCTCGCAAACTCCAAATATTTTTTACTTGGGTATATGGAAGTATTTGTGAGTGGTATTCTTTGGTATTGGGTGAGAATCGTCGTGCATTTTGAGTGTAACTTGCAAGACAATATTCAGGTCCTGCATTCATATAGTTGAGATCGACGTACGAGTACATGCTTTGTTTAACTTTTATTTCTCAATTAATCGCAAATGGTGAATACCAGGTTCGATGTAAGAGGTGTAGGAAATGTGATCCTGAAGGGTTTTTCTCGAAGGACTAGTCGTATAGTTTATATTATGGGCTGGGATTGAAGATGAATGAAAACACATTTTTCCCAAAGAGACTGAATAACCTCCACAAGGAATAGATAGATTGGAATAAAAATCTCCTATCCGTCTGGGCAATGAATAATAACACTGGCAAGAGCTCTTCCATTCCTCCCCTAATTATGCCCTCTTTTCCCTGTCAGTTTTTAGAGACTTGGAACTCCGAATGAAAAACAAACACTAGCTAGGAGTAGTATCCCCAATGGCTTCAAAAAGGTCAGATAGTTGTTGGGGCTGAAATGAAAGGAAAATCCTACTTCCATGGCTGATGTAATTGAGATGCAACATAACATACATATATGCTGTCACATTTTTTCAGTAGGTTACCAGGGGTATAGGCATATCGTGGGGAGATTTGCATCCCTTACTTCTTTTTTGTTTCGTTTTTTAAACACATCGTCCTTCAGTAATTGCCTCACGGCATGTTACAGAAGGTTGTAGAGCATATCTTTGCATTTTTTTTTTGTGTTGCTTTATTTTGGGATATCTAGCAAGTTATGAACTTTAATCTGAATGAAGTCAGAGATGCGTTGGATATTTTGCGACCTTCGAAATTAAAAGCAGCTTAGTTGATGATATTTCAGATCATAGGATTTTTTTCCATTTTATTCCCAAGAATGACCATTTCGTCGAAGGACTTTGTTTTTAGTTTCAATGGGATGAACTGGGTGTTGAATGCTGATTACTTTGTGATGAGCATTTTCTTGTGAATGCTCGACTTTAATGGATCTTTTCAGTAATAGAGTATTTGGTTGTAAAAAAAATGTAAAAACAAGACTTTGTTGTAAGAAGTGTTTTCCTCAAGTGGATTAGATGGCTGGAGCTTATTACAACATTCTGCCAATTAAATTACAAAGCGTACGTTCACTTAAAATATACGAGTATGTAATATGAGTGGCAGGGTAAGGATTTGGATGAGACTTTTAGATTTCAATTGATGATGTTTAATGCTTATCGGCATTGATCTACTGTCACGATGACGAGGGATGAAATCAATATGGTGTGCGATGGAATCCACTTCTACCTTCTGGTTTGTAGGTACAGCAGATGCTTTTGACTTATTTCATTGGAAGAAATCAGGTGAGATTAGAAGTACAAATCTGAATCGGTGTCCCTATGGTGACTAAACCACTCTAGGACTACTAAATGGTATGAAATTTCTTTCTTGGGGCATTTGATTTAACAGCTTTATAACAGTGGCAATAAGTCGCTTTAAGTTGATGTTTTGAATCAGAAATACTATATACATTCTAGCAGCTGAACCAAGGAAAAACAAAGTGATTACTTATGATTTTTCTTGTCAATCTTATGTTTCTGAGCAGTTTCCATTGAAATCCGGTGAGAGCTAGACTTCTCTTTTTAATGAAAAATGCACTTCAAAGGAATTGCGCAAACGTATAAGTAAAGAAAATGAGTCTTACAGATTCTTCGTCAGAATTTAGGAAAACAGCAAGGGCTATTGGACCAAAAAGAATGATAAGCCTAACACATGATACGGAAAGACGTGTCATTATAATATGAGATTTTTCACAGATTATTGTAAAAATGTGCTGACATACAAAACATAAAGATATTAGGATGAAGCTCTTCACTTACAACTATTCGTAAGACGACCATGAAGCGTTACTTCACAACTCCTTGCGACACCATCCGGAAATTGCTTACAGCAAGTATGGAGTATGAGTATTGCGCAACTTTTTGCGCAGCAAAACAATTTAAGTTTCGGTACCTCAGCGAGTAAAAATGCAACGGACTAAAGGCCGAAAGCTAGTTAACACAACTTGAAAAATAGACTATGGTGCAAGAAACCTTTAAGGTGGGCATAATGAAGTAGTTATATCCTGGTTAGAATCATCCAACACCCAACAAAGTTGTACTCTACTCTGGCAAACCAATTGGAAACGGTGGAGAGACCGAATATTGGCAAGATTCTAAAGCAGAAAGATCACCTTTATACGCTGTAAACATCCTCACATAAAGATGGGAAGAGCAATTTCTACGATCATCTAGGTGATGCTTATAACCTTAAACCAAACGGTAACGTTATAATCCTGAACAGATGTTTTAAAACGAATGCCAATCGTATTGGGCCTTCTAACGTATATACCTTACAAATCGCCTGGGTCTCTCAGCGAACACTAAACAAAATAAATTACATTGGGATGAGCTGAACATTTAGATGTTATTTCTCCAACGACTGAAACACGAGGAAAGTTAATATAGGAATAGAATGCAATCATTGTCTAATGGTTGCTCAAATATTCCTTCGCACAAAATATATTAGCAGCAACTACGGCAACATGCTTATCCAGGTACAATAGTTACAGACTTTGGGATCCCGATTTGCGCTGACAATTCAGCGACCATCTCAGCTATGTTAAGTAGCGTCTGTAATCAGCAGATCTTAGCTATGTCGGTAAGATCTAGGACAACCATAACCCACAATAGACTCATGGCGACGAATCGAGGTGTGTAATTCACTCATGAAGCCTATAGGAAACTGATTCGCGACATAGTAATAAATTATGCTACGAGTATTTCTAAGGAGCTTACAGTGGAATCCTGTCCTAACAAATGTTCTCTAGAATTCCCAGAAGGTTTCTTATTAATATCGGATGAGGACCATTTTAAGAGATAGTGGAAGTACCGTGCGATGGTGTTAAAACATCTGAATGACAGCACGATACGACCCCAAGTGAAAATAAGTTCCCAAATACTTCCAAGCAATATAGAGATTGTAATCTCCATCAAATCAATCAGAAAAAAAAGGTGCCGAGCATTGAAAGCATAACCGCGATTTCTGTAAGCTGTATTGCTCACGTTTTGGAGGTAATGAGCAAATATGATAGTCTGGGAACAAATATGACAAATAGATTGTACTGCTGTCAGTAAAGAGATATACTGAATTAGAACAAACAGATGGAAGACGCTGAAGATGACCACCACTAACATCATGCAGTGTGCTGAGTCTGACAGTGTAATTGCAAGCGAAGCAACTGCAATCGCATTCGGTGTTGCTCATACGAATTGAAACTCCAAACGGAAACAACCAAATTTCTGCTGGTTTCTTAGAACGAACCATTGAACGTGGATGATGGTTAACAATAAGTTCGTTCACCTGACGGTTTAGATATCAATGTCTAAATTAAGAATCAATAGTTGCCGAATTATTTAAAGAAGATCTGCTATAAATTCCAAATCTGACACAACTCTAGACTCTAAGCTAAGAATCACTCTTGCCAATAGTTGTTTCTTCTTACGAGCAAGGAAGAAAGTACTGTGCAAGACCCTAGTCGTCTCAGTGCTACTTCTTAGTGCGGAAGCCTAAATGAAAGCTAGGATATGTTTAACTAATGTAAACTTCCGGAGTTTCGAAGGGACAATTCGGTAAAGGATCTTCTCGCCTTACGTATAGCTCTTGAGAGAGCCTTAGCCAACTTAGTCAACTTGATCTTATTTAATGGAGGGAGGTGTCTGTTAAGCCAGATCGTAGCGACACCCAATTTAAAAGTAAGTCGGAGACAGAATGGAGTCTTTCATATCAAATTTTTAAAAATTTTATCGATCCAAAATCTACAAAAAAAGCACACGTTTCTCACATCATAGCCTTTCGCTAGATGCTGTAAAACGCAAAACTAAAAATAGAATAGTGTGCCCTAAAAGGCATTGGAATTATCGGAATAAAGAAATAAGTAGGACGCAAGAAATGAGATAAAACTCCCTGTTTTCTTATCGACCATCAATAGGATTTTGTTCGATAGGGACACCTTTTGATTCAAACCATACCATACCACACTTGTTATTCTGCACGAGAAAATCATCAGCACTACGAAGGACAGAAAGTGTCTCAAAGAACGTTAAAAGGTTCACAAGTCGAAGTAAACAAAAACCCTTATAACAGGATATTTAAGCAGTATTTCTCTAACACTCTTCCGAGTGTTACTTATTTATTTAATTTTACTCTGCACTTTTAAGATTTAAATATACAACCACACACCCATGGACGTTTAGAGTTTGTAAGAAGATTGCCTGATAAGAATTTTCAAAGAACTTTTTTAGGTCAATCTCTGCCCCAGCAAGTAGGAGCTTTGAGAATAACGTTAGACCTACGTAAGCACAATAGACTTAGCTTCACATCAGACGGTTTCCCCAAAATCTTCTTTATATTTTATTTGTTCACAAAATTCGACTTCAACTTTTCACACTTCAACAATTAAAACCGTTCAACTCGCCACAGGCTGAAAATTAATTAATTCGTAAGTTGGCTTCCTTGTAGAGAAGAAATATCAAACGCAATAAGATAATGGAATTGTGGTTTTCAAATCACAAAGACACAAAACCGGTAATCTACATAGGGTGGGTTTCACTTCTATTCTGTAGAGAAACAGTTTAAAGAGTTATTTTATGGTTTCGCCTTCTCCCATAAGTCTATGTTTCTACGCTCTTTCTACGGTTCCTGTTGCATTTAATCTGTTTTTCTTCACACATGGGAATATTAACCATCCAATTATTCGTACTGTGTCGTTTCGGCATTTCGGCAAAAACACCAGCTCAAGTACACAAAGTATCTCCCGCATCAGGATAACGTGGTTCCTACGAAAGGATGTTTCTGCACTTTCCGGACGCCAGAAGGATGCTTCATAACTTCTGAATTTTTGTTAGTATATGCAAAACTGCGCAACATAAGTTAATGAGCAAATGTGCGGAAAATTTCTAACGTTTTTCGTCAACACACACATGCTACGAGTAATGTATGTCAAAAGTTTGATCCCACAAATGATGGCGCCATCGTATTTTTAAAATGCTTTAACGCTCTCGTCTGTTGGCTACGAAGTTAGTGGATGGGTAGGCGGTGTAGTGGTGTGAATACGCAGAAAGTGTAGAAAATTTGTTTATATTAATTTCGATTAACAAACAACGCCACACTGTTACCATGTTAATAAAGGAATCCGTGGTGCTGAATAAGATGCATTGTTGCTGTAATAAATTAAGGTACATTCTCGCATGAGTAGGAAGGTTGAAATTTGGATAATTTAACTTGTAAAGTTGTATCAGAGTGTAGCGTCATAATGAGATTTTTGTAAAGATCAAAAGTTACTAAATAAATTTGTAGTTTGCAAATCATCGTCCGTTAACTTTACGAGTTTCACATCAGAATAATCTAGTTACTAAAAAATTAGATACAGAATACTGCATCTGACCGCAAATTGAAGGCAAATAAAAGGCACTCGTGAACATAGACGACCTACAGTTTTTAATTTTAGTTCATAGCTCTCTTCTTATGTACCTACATGACACAACCAAAATGTGATCTTATTGAGACTAATATACTCCCAGAGCTGAAGTACACATTAGTACTTATACGCCAAGGGAATTTGAAGCGCGATGTGCAATTTTCTTTACATTCAATACAAATCAGACCAATATTGTTCAAGAAACCTTTCTTTTAGAAACTCACTAACAATTTAACCTATACGGTTTAGGTAGATGTTCCTTAGAATCAGTTATCTTGTACCTTCTGGCAAGTAGCTCGGGTTCTTACTTTGCCGTAAGCTCCATATGCTAAATAGCCAGGTATGTGCATGGACTTCGTCAAATCAACGGTCTCGTTCTATTCATCCTATACGATATGAGCTTTCTTAAGTCCTTGATATTGATGATATTTTGACTGACGGGCAACTAAAGAAAAGGTGGTAGAGGCTTATCCTCTGATAGGATCAAGGAGTTACGTGGCATATACGAGTACGATACAAATTTTACAGAATCATTCCATATGTCGGTGTCATATCGTCTACTATATTTGAATCCGCTTACAGATAAATCTAAATTACGTGTTGGAAATTGCAAGTCATGGTAATTTTCTCCTCTTCAGAGCGAGTGTTCGACTGTACTTTTTGGCTTGAGATCCAGCCATTTGTAAATAACTTGAGCCCTAACCCCGTATTTGAGTCCTGGAGTCCTAAATGAAGTCTGTTCTTCTCTCATGCCATTAAGTATGTCATAAAAGAGTAAATAGCTATAAGCTAAAACAAGCTTGCCAATTGAAGGGAAATTGATGGATTCACAGGAACACTGACAAGAGTAATGCATCGGTGTGCGTAAACGCGTAACGTCGACCATTCAGAAATATTGGGCTTATAATTTACAGAGTCTGCTCGGACTACGATAATAAAATCTCAGGGATAATGGTGCAAAAATTCATAAAGAAAATATTATTATGAGACTCTGATGTTGATGACTGATTGATTGATGACTCCTCAATATAATGAAGCAAACTACAAACACTATTAAGATTATGGCAAAAGATATACTCGTAAATATATTGTATATGGCGACAAAAGTATACCTTGCTACTACAGTTACCAAGTAACCTCCACTTTTCTTCCACGATTTATACAATTTCCTTAACAGAAATCAGTCAATATCTATGTGGCTTCCCGCCCGGCAAGTCAAATGCGAAAACAAATCAGAGTTGACATACAGATGCTAGCTATCGACTCCATGACAATGAAATGCCAACAAACAAATCACACTGTAAATCCTGAGATACACAGTATTATTTAAAAAAAATTACCGCAAGGTTTGGAGAAGGCTTTGTTGAATATTTTAAAGGTTCTTCGTACGCTCTATACTGAAGTAATCCCGCACGCTAAGGGACATCACTGAGTCATTAAGGGTTTGGCTAGTGATTTGCAAATGTCGACAGCATTGTCGTAATCAAAAGACATTTGTTAGTACGAGTATAAAATGGACACACTTGAAAATGGAAACACTTATACATATGTATATGTCTGACTCCATACAAGTAATTGTATCCCTGTATCCTCATACTGAAATCGTTATTATGGGTGATTTCAAGAAACACAATTTTGGGTAGATTCGACATTGTGGACAGACAATACCAGAAGGACAGACATTGATAGTAGTACGGTACAGCTAACACCCTGGAGTTATTTTTAACTTGTCACTCCGATGTGTACAAGGTGCTATCCCTTCTAGGCTCTTCGGACCATTGTGTTATATCAGCTAATTTTCCGTACACCTACCACATAGTTAGGGAAAAGGGAGTTAGGAAGCGAACATCAACTGCTGCTTAATTAATTTTAACTGCTCATATGATCACAGGCACTATTTCCTTTGGGATGGGATCTTGTATCCCTCATCGGATGAAGAAAATCAAACCAAAAGAAAAGACATGGTGCGACTTGAGCCGTAAAGAGGGTGTCAGGGATAGAGAAATATTTGTTCGGCACTACAAAACCAAGCCGACAGAAAAACGTTCAAACCGGCATTACGGTTTTCGTAGCAACGGGTCTGATGGTAATTTGATGGTATGTCTCACCGAAAAATGGAACCAAATCAAGATACACCAATCAAGATACAATAGTTGTACTTGACATTTTTAAGATATTTGGCAGAGTTTTGCATCAGACTCTTTTGTCGAAACTGCGTCTACATTACCTTTCGGAACGATCTATTCAAATTGTCTTAGATAGTTTCAAGACTAATATCCGCAAAATAAATGATGGTGCGCACAGGGCTGCGTTCCGTCTCCGACACTGTTTTTAATTTTCAACTACTCTCTCTTGTCTGCTACTTCTAAACTTTGGCTATTCTTTGTTTATTTTTAACTTGTGCAACAACAAAATGATGCGATAATTATAAGACTAGTTAAGGAACAGCCGGAAATGTGTTTATGTCTTCTTATAGTGAAAATGTATATCACTCAGGAATTATAGGCAACTGTTAACTTTTTGCTAGACTCATGATCCATATTTGCAAAAATTTCACAGCCTCGGAAAATGATAGGAAGAATAAATGACTTAGCGAGGTTTTGTTTTATCTTAGTTGGGAGATATTTTGCGATGGAACTTAGGCCGTGGAGGACCCCATAAATTTTAGATACTGTTTTGTTTATATGGCTTTCCAATTAAGATTACTACTAAGATAAACCCCAAGATTATTTATATTATCAACATGTTCTCTAGGATTAATGATTTAGGCTCAATGGACGAAAGAATTCTTATTGTAATTTCTCCTTGCATTTAAGATCGGTTTTATTCCTGATCGCTTGATTTTTTGTTTTTAGAAATACCGTATATATTCACCATATATGTGGTGACTGCAATTCGTAAAGCGTTGAGAAATATCATTAATAAAGCACGCGAATAAAAGAGGTCCTAAGAAAGAACCATAAGGAACGCCTGCAGAAACTAAAAGGTGTGTTGATTTTTCATTATAATTGAAAACATTCACGTACTGTGATCTATTTCTTAGGTAAGAGGACATAAGTTCGAACTTTCGAACTGAAACTGGCATTTTAGTTTTTTCAACTGTATCGCACGATTGACGCAATCGAAAGCTTTTGAAAAATCCAGAAATCAATTAATCCCAACACGTCACTATCCAAACCGAAATGTACGTTTTCAGAAATCTTCACGAGTGCCGTATTACAATGAACTTTACTCGAAAACCGGACTGGTATTTACTCGTAGTTATCATTTTATTAGCGTCGATTAGTTGGCTGACTATTGTTTCAAAAACAGTAAGATAGCGACGGTATTCTATTGCGAGATACGTTGGCACTTAGACTTCCATATTGAGGTACTGGATATACCAACGAAAATATAATTTTCTGACAATAATGGAATATGTCCGTAGCCTGTTGTGTGACTGTCCTTCTTACGCTGTGAGACAAATGGGAACAATTGAAAACAATTCTTACTTACGAGTAGACTAGCTGAAGAACTTAATCAAAATTGAGCTGAATGACATTCGAGGATAAACGTATTTTTCTGGATGGTTGGATATATGTAATAAAGATTTCAGAAGAGACCTAAAAAGACAACTGAATGTTGCCTACCTACCTAACCTCCTGTGTCAAAATCAAAATGGATATTAAAGGTAAGATTTATAACTTGCGCCTTCATGAGATAGGAGTAAAATAATTGAAAAAATCTTTTTCACTTGGTCAATCGCGGCTAAATACCACTCACTCCTGCCCTCTAATACACTGTATTATACTCTACATGATAGCAATTGAACATTAAATCATCAATTTCGTAGTAGGCCAATTTCTGCTACATAAATGGTACGATTCCACTTGATACTCGTAGTTCTGATCGAAAATCCATCAATTTTCTTTTATTATTACCCTTTACTTCAGATAGAAAACGAGCTATAAAAAAGTCACAAATACTTGAAATTTGATATACCATAGTTTGCAATAAAGTTATAGATTCATCAAGATTTATTAGGTTCTCCATGAAGAATGTAACAAATTGAATATAGTCAGATTGGGCGTGGTTACTCTAGTCGAACTTTTACGACATCATCAGGAGCGCATATAAACTTTCCGATTATTTATAGCATTTTGTGCCATGGAAGGTCATTTTCAAAATATTTAACTGAACTCAAAAATGTCTCCCATTGAAACTGTCTTAGCATGGAAATTTCATTCGCTAAGTAAACAAAATGCCAACATCTCATCGATAATCCAAACTACATGGACAACGGTTTACATTCTCTTCGTTTCCCTACGTAATCACATATGAGACCGAATCACTAGCTTCAGAAGTCGATGAAACGAAGTCCGTGGTAAAGCGTCGTACTACCACAATAAGGATCTGTAGTCACACTCCAATCCAACCAACCAACCAACCAACCAACCAACCAACCAACCAACAAACCAACCAGCCGACCAACCAACTAACCGACCTGACCGACGTCCTGTAAATTAAAAATAAAATTTGTGGATACACAAAATGGATTATTCTATTAAATTTAAACGGAGTCTGGTTGACATGCTGAATATGTCCTCAAGTCTAGATGCAGAGAAGCATATGGACAGGAACACGGTCCTCCTGATTTTACTCGTACCTATATCTCATGGGATTGGTTTTTTTTTGTTTTTAATTTTTTTTGTTTGCCTGATATTTCCTTTCTGACGTGTGTGGCTTTGATGTATGGTATTGAGTAGGAGAACCACCACTTTTGAACTGATCTCCATAAAAGTTTTACATACGAGTATTTTGGTTTTTGTTATTTTTCACTCTTCGCCCACGTTAACTTGAATCAAGAGGGAAACAATGAATTTTAATGGAAAATCAATTAAAAATTTCCACAGTTCTTTTTTTGTTTTTGTGTTTGTATAGGTGTAAGTTTATTCCGCAGTATACAGTAATCTAAAAAGGGATGTTTTCCGGTCAATCTATTTGCAATCACATCTAGTGTCATGTCATACATGTGTAACGCAGATCTGTTTCTCAATTGAAATCCCAATTTGAATACCTCATATTTGGCCGCTTCATTTAAGGTGAGGAGATAAAGTGTCCCTTAAATGCACTTTTCCACCCAACTAAATTACAATATATGGCCCAACATACTCCCACTTTCAGTCGACGCAGCATCCAGTCCAAATCAATTTCGAATTAATTGAGTACAACGGTTTTTTTATTTTGCTTATAACATTGTTGCTAACTTGCAGTGTTCATAGTTGTTTACTGAAGATACGCAATTAAAGCAACGATATGGGGTGTAATGTTAAAGCGAGCCTTAAATGTTTTATAATATGTTCAATTATAACAAATTGTTCATGTACTCATTCTTTTTTCATATTGAATTCACTAATTGATTGGTTGATAGAGGGAAATTTCACAGAGCGCTGATTTTGTGAAAATCACTTACGGCATCATAATTGAATAGTTTAACACTATGTTCATAACATATTTTGAATGGTTATGCGAAAGCGAATAATGAATATTGGAAATGAAACAATTTGTTTTAACTGTGATTTTTTTTGGTTAATTGAATAAAAATATCAAATTTAATGATCTAGAAATTTCCTCCTTCATCTGATATATTTATTATACTCGTATGTGTATAATAAACTAGAGCTACAAACATTTTGATGGATTTTATTTAAGCAATATAAGTTCAATTAATACGAGATCTCGAATTCAATTTGATATTTTCGAGGTGAAATTCATAAATCTGTGTTGCTTTTTTTGTGTATGCATATTTAATGTGCCGACAAGAACGAGAATACTGAGGTATTACAATAATAGTCCTTTTTCAATTCCTGAGTTTTTAATGATTTTTATTTCTGGTATTTATGTTCTGTAAGCTGATTCTATAACATTTATAAAGTTGTAGGAATTCTTTTGACAACACTGTTCAACACATATTTTGTGACTTGAAGATTTTTGGGTGTTTCTGATGTATTTCGGCACCCTAAAAACTAATATGAAAACAGAAATTGATTATCAGCCATAATTTTTTAGCAAAAAAACATTTTTTTATTTATATGTATTCATCGCATTGCATGTTGGATAGGGTTGTTTACGCACCACTCTGCGTGATTTGACAAACATATTGTCTTCAGACAAATTCATTCCTGTCTGTTTGTTGTAATAAATACGCATCTAACTCAACAGTGTGCATTAGTAAGCATTCTACAACGTACGGAGTTATTTTTTATCTTGTGCTGCGAAAAGTCGTTACTATCGTGTTTGTGGTCTACATATTCATGTTTGTTTATTACCCTGCATTAACAAGTAAGTACAATTGGCATTGTAGGAAGTGTGTGAATAATGTCAACAATTTTTGTGATGTGTGTGGGGAATTTACTTTTAAATCCCAAAAACGTAATTTCACCCAACTTGTTCGAAAAGTTCACGAAATTTATTTTGGAGTTAAAAAAGGAGATCAAGATAAATCATAAACTCCATAATGATAAACTCCTCACATATGTTGCAAAACAAACTTGTATAACATGGTTAACAAGTTGGTTGAAAGGTGCAAAGCGTCATTGCGATTTGCAGTACCAATGGTGTGGAGAGAACCGAAATATCATGCCACGGATTGTTACTTTTTTCTCACTAACATACAAGGCATCGGCTCGAAGTCTAAGTATACGAAGTCTAAGTCTAAGTAATCGTAATTTACCATCAGCTTTACGGCCTGTTGAATATAGTGAAGAATATCCTTTTCCAAAACCACCTGAATTGTGGAGTTTGGACGAAGGACCTCAATGTGCTACTGATTCAACCAATGATGATATGCAATTCAAACAGGAAATCGACAATGATCCAGACTTTCAAACACCAGAATGTTCAATAAAACCGCATTTAATTCCATACGCTGAAATGAATGGTTTGGTCAGAACTCCTAGCATCCAGATTAAAAAAAATGGAATCTCCGGGAAGGTGACGTATATATAAGAGACTTCCGAAAACGTGTAAAAGAACTTGCACATTGTTTCACTCGAGAAGGGACTTTGGTATACTGCATTAATATTGACATATTGGCATGAATGTGGCGCCTGTTTTTTGATTCCAGTAAACTTAGCTCAAAAGCAGTTTTACTTCACAACGGCAATAAATACCCGTCTGTACCTATAGTTCAAGATGTTTATATAAAGGAAGGAGAATATGCGATATCTCCTATAACACATTCAGTATAAACACTGCTCTTTTCTGTGTGAATGGGACAGCCATACACGAAGTCCTCTTTATATACAGACAGAATGGCCACTACGTCCGGGTGTAAAAAATATTACTAATGAACCCCCACCGATCCATATCAAATTGAGCTTAATGAAAAATTTCGTTAAAGCCCTAGATCGGACCGGTAGAGGGTTTTTGTATCTGAAAAAGAAATCTCCAAAGGCTAGTGACTCAAAAATTAAAGTGGGCATATTTGTTCGACCACAAATACGGAAACTTTTGAAAAATAGTAAATTTGACATCATGCTAACTGATGTTGAACTAAGATCATGGAGAGCTTTTAAACTATTGTGACAGATTTTCTTGGAAATGTGAAAGCCCAAAATTACAGAGCTCTTGTAACTGAATTGGTTAGTGCTTGCAAGGAATTGGAGTGTAAAATGTCACTAAAACTTCACTTTCTGGAAGCTCATCTTGATTTCTTTCCGGAGAATTTGGGTGCAGAAAGCGAGGAACACGGAGGAAGGTTTCACAGGGAGACGCAACAATGGAAAAGTGATACAAGGGCAAATGGAGTCCTACTATGCTTGATTACCGCTGGAAATTACTCCGAGATGCCAGAGCGACAAAATATCACCGTACCTAAAACAGCCGCAAAAACATTTTGAAGTAAGTGTAACATAACAAACATATCGATATAGATTTAGATTCAGAATAAACCACAATACTTTACAGCAAAAAATCTATGGGTGATAGAGAAAGTCTGAGATCATTCTCTGTTTTTTAGCGTAATTTTGCTTAAGAAACTATATTTTATGCATGTCATACAAAAAAGTTAAATTTTTGTTCAACAGTGTAATTATTGACGTACAACACCATTTAGATTATTATATTAGATTATGACCACAACAATTTTTTATTTTTTTTGTGCCTAATTTTTACCAACTCATATACAGTTAGTTAATTGGTTACAATCGCATACCTTTGAAAGCGAAATTTGTTCCCTACCTCCCCCACTTACAAACAGTTCAAGAAAGTTGGTCTCTTCTCACTGAACGCAAGATTACAAGACGAACAACTCAATTGTTCCAATTTGGACAATCTTCTTCTTTTATTAATCATTGACATATGCATCGTGTATAATATCACATCATATGACGTAATCTACATTGCTGATGTACTGCTTTGGGAGATTTCCGAAACTTATAACTATGTATTTTATAGGCCGCTCTATTTTAGATCAGCTCATAACTGCGGCCAAGAGTTTGCTGATCTCTTTGCATTCGAGTGATGCAATTATTTAGTTTTTAGCTTCTTCTTCGAACCTCGCTTAAGACCTGAGCCTCTACTTTCCGATGACCTCCGTTGAACATGTCACAACCAACTGATTGCATTACGATCCACTTGTTTAACCTGGATAAGCAACTGTTGTGTGATGAAGTAAGTCGCGATAATTAAAGCAACCAAACACTTCGAATAGTACACAATTGTGAAACCATAACATCTTAATTTTTGTAGAAGAAACTAACAGCTAAAAAGTACGCTACATATTACAACATCTGATCTGAAACAACAAAACCAGTGCCCATGAATCTTTGGTATACGAGCTCGCGATATGAAAACTTTTTTTTTGTTTTTGTTTTTTTTTTATAATTTACGCGCACTTAAGGGGTTAGATACCGAGTGAGAAGCGATTGCTAGTACAACTACACCACGGCCACCTCTCATGCTGAGATTTTGCTCTATTTGCCTCAAGAAAAATAAAGCCAAGATTCCAAGTACATAATTTGAAAAAATCAGCACAGCCTATATAATGCGTGTTTCAGAAAGATGTGTATGATTTGTTTTTTTGAATAAAACGAACAATTGTTAAGATATCTCTGAAATCCTTATTGCTTTATAAATCAGACACATGAGGAATATTTATGGAACATAAAATCATCCAAATGACCGCCTCGGCTATGCTTACAGACCATCAATACCTTTCTTTGCCGCGATTAAACATGGATTTTCGTAGAAAAATTCAACGGTTAGGATTTTTTCTTTCACTATGTAGCGTTCCATGGTACATTTCCGAAATTTATAGATGGCATCTGTCACTATATACGAGTAATAGGCCTTCAAAATCCTACATCTCTTGTTGGAACACCCTTTATAAAGGAGGCGTAAGAAGTTTAGTCTCTAATTGCAAACCTATATCAATCATGTAATGTAAACGGATTTTCAACAAAGTTTGATAATGCCGGTAGATGGTGTCTTGACAATGGTCTTATCCTGCAGAATACATCGAAAACTAAATTAAGGCACATTCGTGAACCACATCACAAAGTTATTGAACAAGGAATCCGTTTCAAAAGCAACAGTTGCCAAGGATTGCTTCCAGATCAAAACATTGAAATCATTGAAAACTACAAAAACGAGTATCATACCTAGGAGCGACTACTGACAGCTACTTTCTTAGGGATAGACATATCGACACGCATCGGTCAAACCTTGAGAAAGTGTTCTTTGCCATATACTGTCTTGGTCACCACTCGACATAAAAAGTACAAAAATGGTTCTACTATACTCCCGTTGAATCTAAGCTGAGGTATGGAGTTCCCGTTTAAGCAAAACCAATCAAAAAAGCATATCAATAAAATACAAAAGCTTCAAAACCCCATAGCAGAAACTCAGCCAACAACAGCAAAAAGAAAGCACTTACACTTAAAATACAATATGGGAATTCAGAAAATACTCCAGATGACCGCAGGGCTTGGATACTACGATGACACATACTTTAGGAGACCTTTCGACCATCAATTGAATACAAGAAGGCGGCCCCGGGAATGCTTCAAATTCTTTTATCATATATATAACACTTACGGCCGAAGGCAATTAAAGGTTCAATCCTCAATGAAATTCCACAGGCCTTAAGAAGCATAGCAAATATTTAAACTCATAAAAAGCACCTAGAAAAGTTTTTTCTCACATACTCGTACAGCAAAATTAATTTATCTTTTTTTAAATACATTTTATTTGAAAGTGATGTTGAATTAAATGCATGTTAATTATATGTAATGATAGTTTTAAAATTAACATTGTAGAATTCAAGCTTATGTGAAATAATCTAGCCAAAGCACTCGTCTGCAGATAAGCCAAAATAATTTGCGGAAAACCTTAACATTGTTCATTTCATAGATAACAATAATAAATAAATAAATAATTTGAATACAATACACCACGATTCTGATCATTCATCAGAGTTATGGTAATTTATTTATCAATTCATCGGGCACATATTCCTCTGATAAGATCTTGAAAATGAGTTGTGCTGCCTGAAACAGTTTCGTAGGTAGGTCATCTGGCACGGCAGCTATTTTTTACATGAGTTTGCGTGGTCGGCTACACGGAAATCCTGACTTTCATCGCCAAAATCGAATGAGTCGTTCTGTCCGATAGCGGAGTTTGAATCGTCTCCGACGGAATGCAAAAAAGATTTTTGTTTCGTTTATTACTACAAAAATAGTTATCAAATAACTACTATGCAGATCGTGGCTCGTGCTTATTTGCTCTGTCAATAGAAACCATTTACTTTTTCTGGCTACTCGTATTCATTTGATCCTGCTTGGCGTTACTTATGCCGCCCTAAATAGTGCTTTTGACCTAAATTAGATTGAAGATTTGATTCTAAACCTTTTCTTCGAATCTTGTTTCATCGTTCAGGGTCGTGTGAAGTATCTTTGACAATCCAATTCACCTTTAAGTCAATAAATTCTAACTCATCAATTTCGTTTAGGTTGAAGGATTTAAACAAAAGAGACAACTTTCCTAATTCCTACCTCAATATGCACAAATTCTGTCGCATTCTCTTGATTCCCTAAGCAAATTGCTCCAATTCCCCCGTTTTTTATTTTCCCAAGATAACAACTACTAATAGAAAATTACATTCATCAAATTGATTAAAATTCGTTCACCCAAATTATCTACGTTTGACAACTGTTGGAGCATTGCAACTACCTTAGTAGGTCAAACATTGTAAATTAAAAACCAGGAATTTTCATTTCAATTGAAAAAGTATCCTGCCCGTCACCAATCAATTTTATAACTGCAAACGGAGGAGTGCATAACAAAAAAGTAAATGGAGAGTAATCTAATGAAAGTTGACTGCTTTCCCAATATCAGATTTTTTTGTATCTAAAACTTTTTCGACTCTTAAAATTGAATTTTCTCTCGTCGAGTGGCATACGAGTATGCGATTGCTAAATTGGCACATTCGTTTGTCACTATTTTTTGTTTTTCCTTTTTTTTATCGTTGAAATTCAGAAACTAATTCAACTTTGATGCAAAGGTAGTTGGAAAAAAATGAAAAGTGGAAATAAATGGACAAAAAATTGATCACCATAAAAATATCGAAACAATTGCCGAACAGGCAACACCTAAGAAGCTACGCGTTACAGCCCATGCCGCATAGAGCGGTTTAATTTAGCAAGTCAACTGAATACCCAAAATAAATATAGTAGAACTACAAAAGAAATTGTAAAACAGAAAAGAACCTACATACGAGTAATAGGGAAAACAGCTAAAAAGGAAAAGCAAATAGAATTTCTGGCTTAATTCAAAAATCTATTGCGTATTCATTACCGGTGCGGGTTTAACTCCAGAGGATACCCTGGTATCAGACAAGTTATTTACATTTGCCCTTCCCATTAAACACTACTGGTGGTGTTTGGGGACGTCTCGGGATATCCGTGGGTGTTCGGGGACTTTGAGGACTTTGAGGATGTTCAGAATTCGAATCCGACTATGAAACAAGAAAACCAATTTCACAGAAACTAATTAGAATGAGAATATTCTTTTACCGAAAAAATGATTTAAGAGAGACATGAGGAGAACGACAGCCAGAGCAAAAATCAGAGTCAGATCCAGAAGATGTCGGTCATAGCAGCAGAAGATTTGTGTATCTATTCGTGTGAAAAACAGAAACCTGAAAAGAAAAATAAAACAAATCGGAAGTAACTTCCGAAAAAAAGTCAACATCAAAAGCGGAGGAGGCAAGTCGACATAAATAACATTTCATTCTGCAGCTCGCCACCCACGGGTAGCCATATCTCCTAGTCCAATTGGACGTCCTTGTTCCCGATTTTGGCTTACTAAGAAATCTGGGGATAAGAATAAATCATTCAAATGTAATAGCGTCCATGTTAAGTGTATTGGGATGAAAGTGATTTTATCTGACTGACTAAAGATAATTGACTTGGCCAATAGGGAATTGAAATGAAACGCGCGCCTTTGCCGGGAAAAGTAAATTCCTCCGGATACGAGTAAACAGTCAGAAAATTGAGAATAAACTAAGAGAAGGGCGCTTACTGGCACCGGAACTTGATGATTGATACTCTGAAGCTATAGATGTTCAACGCGAGAACGATAAATCGATTCTGGTGAGTAACCAGTAACCTACATACTTAAGAGTTGGATTGATTTACTTTACTTAGGACCAACATGATAGACGGATAAGGATGGATGTAAAAAGTTCCAATTCGGTAGTAGGGTAAGCATCCAGGAATGTTTGAACAATGTATATATGTATATTTAGTGCTGACACAAAAGAGATACAGTTCAAGGATTTCTATGTATCTATAAACTGCTAATAGCAAACTTCGGCATACCAACACATTTCATTAAATTTAATTACTGATTTAAGGTCATATGGCTGGTCTGTTTCATTCAAAGTATCATATTCTACCAGCCTTCCCATTGTGATAACAAAAGAAATTGTAATATAAATCTGAAAACAACTATATTCACGAATACTCGTACCGTGAGCCTAGGTGAGCATCTGAGTTTGAGTTTCTCTGTTATACTATTGCGCACCAAAAAGGCAAACGAACTGTGAATTCAGTGTGACGCAAGCATCATACCAAAGGTAGCCGTAGAAACTTTGGGCTACTAACAACAACCAAGAGTGAATCCGTGGTAAAATAAAGCCTTCTAATCAAAAAAAAAAAAACATAGCACATAAAATTTCGGGTCATGACAATGCTGATGACAAGAGGCCAAGTCCAGGCCATACGAATATTTTAGCAGCTTCCCGTACTTTAATTATGGCCAGCTTACTCATATAGACATTGGACCCTACGTAGCCCAAAAAAACTAAGTCTAGAGATGTGATGTCACATGATCTAGGCGGTCAATTCACAGGTCGAAAGCATGAAATTAACTGTTCACCGAACCGTTCTCACAATAAAGCAACTGTTTCACGGGCTTTATGACAAGTGGCGTCATCTTTTTGGAACCAAATGCCGTCGGGACCACGGGCTTCAATTTCAGACAGCAAATAGTCCGTTATCATGGTGCGATGACAGGCGCCACTCACAGTAACGTTCCGGCCTCAGTTTTGAAGAAATATGGACCGATGATTCCACCAGCCCATAAACCACACCAAATGGCAGCTCTTGAACCTCTTCGGGTTATTGCGCATCCCGAATACGGCTATTTTGATTATTGCCGTAACCATTGAGCTAAAAATGGGCCTCATCGGTGGACGAATTTTTTTTTTTAATTAAGTGCCCTTAAAATGCTTGCACACAGCGCGGGCGAAGGAAAATCAGAGAGGAAAGAACGAGAAGTACCGATGAACGTTGGTTTTAAATGTTTGAAGGTTACAATGGCTTAGGAACGAATCATGATATTTTGGAGTACGTCCGAAGTATCCTATCTAGCAGGTGCAGAGATGTTTTAGGCACACTCAACCAAATGTGGGCATTGTCCTCCAATGTCCGGCAGAATAATGCCTTATATATTGAGGCCTGATCAGAGGAGGTGAAGTATTTCTTACATCGCTTGAGGAAACCTAAAAATTTCGCAGCATTTTTGATGACACCGAATATGTGTTCATTCCAACGTAAGTTGTCATTGACACACATACCGAAAATGTAAAGTTTTTCGGTTTCGACGATGCAAGTGCCATTCAGGGATACTAGCTGGGAGTTTAAATTTCGCTTTAAAGACAGCAGACAGCATTGTGTTTTGGAAGAATTAAATTCCACTCTGGTGCTTCCCCCATTAGATATGCTGTTAGTACCAGAATTTAATGAGCTTTACATATGCTGTCGTTCCCGCTCTACAGCCGAGGAGCAGGGACGTGAGTCAGGGAACGAATATGAAAAGCAGAGAGTACTGTCGTCAGCAAAGGAATATTTTGGATTAGAAGTAGCAGACAAGAGATCGTTGATTGAAAAGAGTGTCGAAGACAAAACGGAGCCCTGGGGCACAACAGCATTTATTTTCTGAATATCAGACCTGAAACCATCCTAGACAAATTTAATTGAATGTTCCGAAAGCTAATTTCTAATCCATTAAAGAAGAGAGTCATCGATTCCAAAAGCACGCACTTTCGGCAAAAGGGCCTGATGCCAAACTCCGTCTTAGAAATATCAAGCGCAACTATCTTGCTTTCGTCAGATTGATGTACGCTTTGGTTCCACTTTTCGGTGGGACATGCCACCAGATCACCAGTGGACCTGTTGCTATGAAAACGCTACTGCTCCTCATTGAGAAGTTTTCGTGTTTGGAGATATTTAATGAGCTGACGGTTTATCAGCGTTTCCATGACGTAATACAGCTGAATAAATTGTAGATGCTGTGCCCGGACAAAGTCTTTTCATGAGGAAATATCAAGCAATATTGAACAGAAATACCATATCAGTGTGACACGATGTAGCTATGTGTGATCTCTTATGAAATCTCCACTAGAAAAAAGTACATCCAAAAGAATCACCCTTTAGTTTGAATAATCAGAAGAAGTGTAGGTGTGAAGGAATACCGCCCATAAATTGTTTCATTTGCGAGCGGAGACAACGATTATATCGAATAGGGGATGTATAGTAGAAGATGTCCTGTGGCGGAGATGGATTTGAGTATTTCTCTGTAAAAAAATGGAGAGGACATCGACTAGAGATAGATTGGTAAACTCGACGAAAGCCCTACTTTTACAGGATTGATTTTACGAAAATTGGCTTTGTGAAAATTGCAACAGGAGTGAATTTAATGGTGTGGTGTGGGTCGTGGGTTGGGGGGCGACTAGAGGGGAGAGTTATGGAAAAATTAAAAAAGAAGAATAAGATAAAAGTTATCCATAGTTGCAAGTGATAGGAGATAGCACGATACTGAGGAGTAATGCGAAATGATGTGAAAATAGGGTCGAATTGCCTTTCCACTAGAGTCTATTAACAGATACTCGTATAAGAAGAGACATTTCCTTGTAGAAATTGGATTAGACGCGATGAAAAGTATAGGTCTTCAGATGGAGTCCATTTCAGTTGAAGCAGATTAAAATCGCGGAAGATAATGATATTATCAATAGAGTCCGATAAGTTAATCAGATTATCCATTGCATCAATTGCAGGTTTGTGGGAATCGATATATTGGGCCGGTGGAATAGAGCAAAACATACCAATATAAGCATCCACGCGTAAATGTTATTTTAACTGACACAAAGTCGAGATTATAAGAAGACGAAGTGAAAACGGGAAAGAAGTCAAAGCAGTTGTCAACGGTCAGTAGGACACCTCGACAAGGAGAGTCAATCATAGATTGTGTGGGATAATCATCCGGAAAAACATTCAAAGGAAGAGGGAATAACTCCTGTTTTGTTTATGTTGGTGATAAGATACGTTTCAGTCAGAGTGTAGATATGAAATAGGAGAGCATGAGATTTAGAGGAAGATTTTTGAATGACTTATTAGGTTCAAAAAATGTATCGTGATCAAGTCGACTGCGTTGGAGGTGTGCACTCTTTTAGAGTGTAAAGATTGTACATAGTTGCGAAAAGCGGAAAAATCGTCTACGAATACAAGTAGTTGCATTAAAGGAGCTTCTCATGATAAAGTGAGAAGAACCGGACTATGTAAGGAAATAAATTTTGAGCAGCTATCTTTCCTAATAACTTTGTCTACGTGATGCGAACATCTCCGATTCTGCTTATAAGGATATTACTGCCGTGTCATTACCTAGACCCATGTAACTTAAAGATGAAATAATTGAATCAAATCTTAGTCCTTCTTAGGATGATATGATATCAGTAGCGGGATAGACAAAGTACCACTTCAGCAGTTATCCATGACCTTCATAATTGATGTGACTTACATTTTTTACGATGGTGATAGAGATGCTGTAAGATTTAATACATTTTTTGAAGGGGGCGCGAAAAATTAATCATTCTGGCGGTTTGCCTTTTATAATTTAGTGTAACCATTGGATCGATTGCAAGATAATTTTCATAATTTGACTCCTACGTCACGTCTTCCATATCGTATACTGGCAACGACTGGATTCTGAAATTTAGTGTCCCTCCTAAGGTGGAGAATGTCCTTAGAATAATATGTCTTCGTCATGAGTATAAATTTCTGCTGTACAAATTACTCGTATACATTCTGAATGATGTAGAATGAGATGATACTACCAGGTACGTGGAAAACTCTTATACAAAGTCGAAGTTAGAGTTAAAACAGAAAACCCATTACTGATTATAACCCACCGACGAAAGGTTCGACTCAGAATATAAGGGAAAACTGATGTACCTTAAATTTAACGCCTAATTCAGTAACTAAGACGACATGATTGAATTCCAACGTCATAATAGATGGAACCGATGGATGTGCAGAGCCCCGGAGACCTGAATGACAACAGCTGAAGATACTTGCCACAAGCTATACACTGTTTGAGCATCAGGCCTGCTTCAAAATGATCTAATACTTTCCGATTAGTAGACGATATAAAAATTGGTTTTTCTGAATCAGATTGGGTTACGACTACCAACTTATAAAAGCTCAATAACCAGTGCAAACTGTATCCGTTTGTAGTAACTACGCCAACTTGCTTACTGTTACTAAATAAATAAATAAATCGTTGGTATAACAGTTTAGGGTGAACCAGAGCTTAGTTTTTTCCACCACATTGTTCCTCTTTTCATTTTGTACGCAATGAAGGTGGTATTTTCCAACTCAGAATGGCGGAAAATTGAGAAAACTTCACTTCTGAAGGTATGTCATTTTCCGAATAAATAGAGAAGGGAATAGAGAGAGACAAATAAATTTCTTCCTCCGCTTTTCGGTATTCGCTGAGATTTAAACTCAGCCGTCTTACGTAGTGGTCAACAAAGTTATCCACTGGACCGGCTAAGTTACCCGGAGATTTTACGATCTTGCATGGCTGTGGACGATTGCTGAAAATCTGTGGAATATATAAATAAATAAATATTTTTGCACAGCACATCTCGGCTCATATGTATTATACATCTCGTAGCGTATTTCACTCTAAGGTAAAATTTCAGCAACCTGGATAGTTGGGATAGCCGAATGTGAAGCTCAATAGCATATAATAAAAAATACCTAAATCAAAGTATAAGATACGAAAACGGTAAAATATTGACTCTATAGCTGCACATTACGGCCGCTTATGTTATTACTAGAGAAAAAACACAGTTCCTGAAAGTATTTCGGAAAAAGCTTAGAGGGTTCCATGCTATTGTCACATGAATTCGGAAAACGGAAAGAGCCCTTACTGATGGCCTTAAGCCGTTTGAAGCATTTCTAAGCACCTAATTCCTGAAAATGTATCAACGCGTTTGCAAAGATTACCTCTTCGAAAACCTTAAAGAAGATCATTTAGGCGAGGATTGATGAGAATTGAAAGCAATTCGTCAACATTAAATCTAACGCATGTATCGATCCAAAGTTGAGCAAGTATTATTCTCTGAGTACAGTACACTGAAGTCCAAAAACTGAACTTAAACATAAACAAAATAATGATAGTACGTCTGTGCAGGAAGATATGATTGTTGAAAAAGTTTCTAATCAAAGTTTTGGTACAATGAAAATCAAACAAGTGTTGTGCTCTATTAGCTTCACACAATATACTCGTTAAAACCATAAGTTATTCGGTGATTAGTGGGTCGAAAAAGAGGGACACGCTTTAGGTTACGTGGGTTGAGCAACATTAGTGTTAATGTTAGCTGTTATCAGCTGGTGGACAAAAAGCGTATTTGCAAACGTGTAACGTTTTTCTCAAAAAAAGTAGTACGAACAGTTTTCGTCGCTCGGCATATGGCAGCAGGATGTAGAGGTCAATCAAAAGAACGCATGGTGAATCGCTAAAGTATGCGTTGTATAGCTTCAATTCGTAGAATATATAGTTCGTAGTAAAGAGACCATAACTGCCTTGCGTGCTCCAGAAGTAGTTTAATAAAAGTAATATGAATCAATATAAGTGCAAAAATTGAGTTTTTCTTATCACAATTAACCCCTTAGTCGCGCACTGAAGTTTAAAATAGGTCCGAACAAAGGATATGGTATTTCTTTATGCTGAGGGCGAGGAAATTTTTGTCGGGAAGAAAAAGGAAATGTATAGATTTCCATATCATCAGAATATAACAGAATATGCTAACTCATCAAAACAATACCTTTCAAAATTTCATAGTCACAATGAAAATTAATGGTGACTGCGTTATGCAAGACCTGAAGTGGCTTTTATTGGTTCAGATTAGCTGGAGAGAAAATAGATTAGGTGGTTGAGTTCTTCAAAGCAGGTTTTAATCCAATAGATTAGTCCCGATTGAAGCCAAGTGATTTGAATTTGAAAATAATCAATTAGTTCGCAATTTTATCAAATGCCTTGTTGAAGTCTGTAACAATTACATTGGCTTCATTTCATCTTTGTTTTATAATGTTTGCAAACAGTGCTTGCGAATGGATAGATTTTCAATGAAGATTTTCAATATTACCTCACAAATTATACAAAGATCCTTACGATGCAACATAACTTAGCAAATAACGAAGGAAGGAATTCACCCAAGTAGTGATAGAGTTTTTATAAACACGAACTAACTTAGAACAGAGATATTCACACTCGAGGGCAACACAATTTAAGGCATCAGATGGTACTAGCATATCTTTTAAAAAAAACAGAGGAGTCAGTCAGAAAAGAATACTTTCATATCTGGCATAGTAGAAAATCAAAGATAGCACGAATGCCATATGCTTCACAAGAGGTCCGGTTTTAATAGCAATTCAAAACAGTATACCTTTTTAAAGTTTCTGTAGTAGGTATATACTTTACTTACGAGCACCCAAATTGTATAGCAGTTTAATGAAGTGATGCTTACCTGAAAAGGAAAATAAAATTGGTCAGTATGTCTTGAAAATAGTAATTCACCAAATATTTATTTTGAACATTTTCTTGTAGAACACGTGAACACACTAAAAATGTATATAATTTAAAAAGAAATTAGGTATGTCAATAGTCTGTGAAAAGTATAGATAAAATCTAAACTCAAATCCATAAATACTACTTACTCGTACATGCAAAAGAAAATAACATGTAAATTCCACGACTTACATTTCCCAAGTGAACTCATTTCTTAACAGAAAACATGTCCTAAGACATAGTCTCATCTTTCATAGTGAATGCATCAGTCCAACAAAGGCAAATCCAATTCCTATCTAAGCTTTCTTTCACAAGGATATGCAAAGGACTGTTAGCCTCCAGCTATTGTAGTTATAAATATTTTACGAATGCAATATCTGGCAGGAGCCAATATTTTGCTCAAGAAAAAAATAAATAAAAATCGCCACTTGCCTGAAACTATTATTTTACCACGGAAATTGAACTAAAGCGTTATGGCAAATAAAAATGTTTTTATGAACTCTTCCCCGAGATTTTATGACCACATAAAGGAGGTGTAGATCTATGTGGATCTTTCAAAGAACTCACCTCTTCGGCCATTTAAACAAAATTGCGCCATTTACTGAATTAAATTCTTAGGGAACGACACAAACTAAGAACCATATAGCCGAACTCTATGACAAAAGATATTCCTTTCAAAGGTGTTAGTCATATGAAAGGAAACCCCCCAAACACTTTAAATATGAAGAATAATTTTATTGAACTATTGACGCCAGAAGAGAGGTAATAAAACGTGCAAGCTTTGTTGACTTTTTCCACTGTAAACATACTTTTGGTCCGTTTTTCTTGTTAAATACATTGCTTCCATCTACAACTCAAAACACAAGCCCATCGACCCTATCTACGGGATTCCAATTAACAAAGAAACATCAATAGATATCCGTGGAAAATTGATTTTGTTATATTTACTTCCACGCCACTTCATCATTTGCTCAGTTTTACTTTGTTTATCTTTTAGTTCTCATTAGGGTTTCTGCTTCCATAGTCACGAAAGCATAATACGGGCGTAAAATTCCATTTACCAAAGAAAACGCTCACTCCGTTCTGAACTAGACTGCTATGCACGTTCGTTTGTATACTATATATTTACGTTCATCTCTACGAAGAGGAAACAGAAAACCCAATTCCTTACCCATGATATCCTTGCAGGCAAACAACAAGAATTGATATAAGTGCTAATAACACCCCAAAGGCACAAAGGAGCAGCCCACACTGCTATCTATGTTCACCTCTTAGATGCTTATCTACCGGAACCATCTCTTCTAGTTCATGTTCATCCTTGACCAGATTTGTAAAACTTGATGTTGTTTGTATGGATACGTTTGTCGTAAATCGAGTCTAGTTATAATAAGCTTCAGGCCAAAACTAAATTCTTCAAGGACGATGAATCCATTCGATGGAACGATAGGGGACGAACGCTTTGATATTCACCGATGGCCATTCAGAGATGTTGTTAGTTCTTCTTATTATGGTCCCGGAACAGGGAACATCCAGTACCAAGACAAAATGAGGTAAAATGCAATTTGACAAATTTATGCAAATTAACTGTGATGGATTGGATTGGATGGTCTTCGCTTTTTGTTTTTTTTTTTCTTTGTTACTGCGTTAAGCTCATCCTCTCTAGCTACTTTTAAGTGTTTTCAGACGAAGGCAAACAAAATTTGCATACTTCTTTATAAGAATACGGTTACAGATAGGAATATACCCCAAACTTAGTCACGTACATCGACGTTAAGGTAACTTGTATGTACATACTCGTAGTTCGAGGTTGTACGAGTATCTACGTTTGAGGAAGTTTTTGCTCATCAATCATGGAGTGATGGGGAAGATAATGTCCAGATAGCCATGTGATAATTTACCCGACAATTCAGAAAGTAAACAGGTGAATAAAAACCAGGAGACCGGCAGCAGACTGCCAACCAGAAGGTGTCAAATAATTTAAAGGTTTATCCTGCTGGAAGCCAATAAACCTGAATGGGGATAGGAAAAAAAAGAAAGAACCTACGACCTGCACCCAGATAGATGGTTGACATTTGCCTTTTAAATTAACCCCGGTGGAGTGAAGTGATTGTGGTGCTTTATTAAGATGGTAAGCAGGTGTCCAATTCTTTTGGGGATAATCGTGTTGAAAAATTGACACCTAGATGTAGGGCAAAGAAAATGTTTTACTATATTCAAGTTGAATGACGATACTTGGACTTTAATAAATTTTATACCTCATAATTTAAATTAATTGTACACTCCTTAGACTTCTCATTACACTTAAGTTTCCAGATGGAGGGTTTGGACAGGCATTCGCCTTTAACGGTATTCATTAGCCAGGGGGCTAAACCGGATATAATGAAATTAATGGGACAAACTTACGGCTGACGCTTAAGCTGGGATTATTTTTATGCAGAAAAGTTCGTGAAATATAAATATATCGATTTAAAACGAAAATTTTCTAACTAGGACCTGGAACCTAGATGTAATAGGTAGTGCTTTAATTGACTACATTCCATGCCGTCTTGTAAACATAGAGCTTTCAAAGGTTTCTGCTCCTGAAGCCCCACATTCGACCTGAGCAAACTTCAGAAAAATCTGATAGGATTAATAGGATCCCGACAGAAGGCCTATTTTAAAGCAGCCCCAATGCTTAACCACGGCCGTGATTTTCGTAACCGGCAATACCCTCAAACTCTGAGGGTAGATTTTTAACATTGAAATTTTAAAGGAAAGATAAGTTGTTTAGAGAAGGAGGAATACATCGTAGATTTTTAACATTGAAATTTTAAAGGAAAGATAAGTTGTTTAGAGAAGGAGGAATACATCACGATAAGGATATTTCGACGGAGGTCGATTTAGTGATATGCTCGCTTAAAATACTACCACATATTCAGACCCACAGGTTATTCAAGAATTATTTGCGATAATGGACGAGTTCGCAGTGGCAACACTTGTCGCTCGCAGATAGCTTCGCCGTTACTATCGAAGGCGAAACAACCTCACCTGCATCCTTCAGTTACTACACGAGATTTTTTATTTTCCTCTTGTGCGTGGCTATGTCATTACCAGAATCTTTTTTTACAATTTTAAAAACTTTGTTGCCACAAATTAATACTTGCGGTTGATCTGTGTTCGTAAACTGAACATATGTTCGCTTAAACCACATGTCCCACGACTTTGTACAGTGCATGATGTGGAGCAGAGGCTGCTGCCCAATGTTGGTTGAGATTATTCATTCAAGCTTTTCTCTTATTCAGCTACCATGCTCTATACCACGAGATCACTTCAGAATCACCACCACCGGCTCTGTATCTTCTCCAGTCACTATCTCCTACAAATCCATAGCATTCAGCTAAATTCTAACTTGGAATTTCCATAAATTCCATTGCTCTGAACACTTAGATATTTAAGTCTGGGTTGACGTACGCAACCGAAATCTATTTGAATGCGATAGGTTCTTGATCTAAGAAAACCTTCAGTTCTTCGATTTTTCTATTCTGAGATCGAAACAAAAAATCATAATTGTGATTTAGGTTCTTCATTCAAAATTTTTAGTTTTTATTTCCTGTTACT
Organism: Volucella bombylans; assembly: GCA_949129095.1. NCBI lineage: Eukaryota > Metazoa > Arthropoda > Insecta > Diptera > Syrphidae > Volucella > Volucella bombylans. Next base: position 97,773,457 of record OX422144.1, read on the forward strand.
CTTAGATGTCTTTGCATCCAGCTGATTCTTTTCACCTTTGTTTAAAATATTTATGTTTGTAAGGCAGATTGTAGAGTCTATAACTACTTACATATATCAAAATGTCTGTCGACAACAGACTTAATGTTGTCGGATGTGATCTAGTCTCAAAAGTTATCCTTTCAAAACAACGTCTCTTCCATGTTTTTTATTTTTTTTTAAGATTTTAACACTCAAGTGGATATGAATACACTTATAATGCCTCAGCATGTGTTAAGTTTCTTAGAAAATGGGATAGAGAGAGAAAGAAAAATGTTTGGACTCAGTGGTTATTTCGCTCCATGGGTGGCATCCAACATTCAATGTTTCTGTGGGCAGTAAAGCCGCAATTGATATTCCAGTCCTTTACAGAATTATAAATCTAGTTCTACGAAACAGACACTTAAGATGCAGATTTGTCATTTCTTGACCTAGGAAAACAATGTATGGAATGTAGCAATGCTTTCTAGCTGGTCTGGCAGCAGTATGCAGATGATGCATCTGTTCGATAGGCTGAACTCTTAATAGATTCAATATTTGTTTTGTCCGTTTTAAGAGTTACAGTGCTGATGCAGCATATTGAAAGGCTAGGTATTTTCAACAGAGCCTTCTTCTATTGACTACCATTTTGCATACTACATATATAGCAGGAAGTGTATTTACTTTCTTTTGATTTTCATAGTTTCAGGACTATCTTCGCTAAGACGCAAAATAAGGGGAGCTTTAAGGTTTCAGTAGAGAAATACTTGTTCTCTGAAATTTATTAGTTTATAGAAAATTGTGTTGGAGAGCTCTATGTCTGTATGTTTGACCGATATATCATACAAGTTAAAATATGACTAACCACTTTAACACTTGCAAGAAGGCCTGTTTTGCAGCCTAATTTTGTTTCTTCGTGGTGGACCTTCCTCCAATCTGTGGCGGATCCATTTAGGTTATGTTACCGACTCATAGTGAGTTTCTAGGGAATAAAAAAGACTATTCCTAGAAGTTTCTTCTGACTTTTTAGGTACCATGTCTTTGTATTTACTGTAACTGCTTTTACCATCTGACGCCACTATAAAACTAAAAACTGATGTAAGGAGTTTTTTGAGTGTTTTTCAGTCATATTGTCACTGAATTTTCATCTCTTCTCTTAAAGACCTTCGTGTGGTATATCATGAAGTGCAATGAAGTATTGCTCATGAAATGGAACTAATGTGGCAGGGGATACCTAACTTATTATTGTTATATAGGTACAAAATAAAGAGGGGTGAAGTAGGATACTAGCAATTGACCGAATAGTTCAATGGACTGAAAAATCTGTTAAACTTTCCTAAAAATGCTTTGACCTATAACTTCGGCATTACCAGAATTAAGTGCCCTGCCCACCACCATAAAGCCATAAATTCTCTCAAAAATTAACTCAATAATCCGAACAAAACAATACTTTTACACTTCTCCTTGAAAAAAATTGAAAACAAAAACTTTTCGAAACTGCCGACGTAACTCTCTTAACTAAAACTCAATATATAACTGTACTTAAAGTTGAAAAAAAAAAAAATACATAAATTAATTTAAAAACAAAATCGAAAAGAAAAAGCATCCAAATCATTTTATCGCCTTTCCCAAAGGGTGCCAATGCCTCCCTCTAACGATGCCTCAATAACTTTTATGATTTAGCTCTTGTTTTTGATCCTATGTCATTCAAAAAGTTTTTAGAATTTTTTTTCTGCCGCAAAAACCACCTTCTTAACGTGAAAAGATTTAAGGATCAAGATTTGAAGGCTAACCACCTCCCCTTTCAAGATTGTGTTATTCAGGCCAGAACAAGCTTTCTGGAGCTTGTTGCGACACAATAATTTAATGTTCACAAGGCACTACGAACCATACTTGACAGGAGTTGAAATCTTAAGAATGGGTTAGATGTGGCTGGGGTAGGTGTTCATAGTTTATAGCAGGCTCGTTGACTTCTTTAAAAGTGAAAAACTTTTTTGAGAAGATGAAGAGCAGAAAAAAGTTATACGTCCTCAAGTATGGTATATGTGTGTGCTAGGAAAAGTGTTCGTCTTGTACTTTTTTCAAGAACACAGGAACAATAAGGATGGCAGCAAAAAAAGACTCTCGACTGAAATAGTTTTGCTGGAAGGGGAGGCAGAAAAAGTACAAATAAGAACATTGGCATTTTTTCGAACTTTAAGGAACATGACCGGTGTACGGTGGTAATGTGATGTCTCACGGCTCTTGTCAGGCAATCGTAAAACCTTCATTTTTTTCGGCCTGAGTTTGTATTCGACAGCACAACAATTACATTATCCTGAGAAGGATATATGTAATAAATTTCAAAGAAATTGATTTGGTGCGCATCCAAAAACATATGCAACGATAATTTTCTCAGGTGCTGGGTATAATAATAACAAAAATACTCATTTTCGGTATCACAGATACAAGTACTCACAGATCTTCGAGGAACTTGATGGATATAAAAGTGCTCCTACACAGAAGGAGCGGAAATAGAATCTATTGTATTGCACAATGTCTGAATGAAGCCTCTAATATTAGACACTGATTATCTAAGCAAGGAAAAACATCCTTTTCCACGTTGCTACCCTGTTGGGGTAATAAAAACCAGGCGAGTGTAATAAATTTGTTGAACGACTTACGAAGTTGTATGGTATAGAGAGCAGTGCTACTATATGGAGCTACATAGTAGTGAGGGTTGAAAAGGGTGGGTTTGGAATTTTTGGGTTTCTCAGGCTCACTGAAATGGAAACATAAAAATGGTGGCGATAAACAACAAGAAGATGAGTGGAAATATGTACATACTTAAACGATATGAAAGACTAAAAAACGTGCACGCTCCTGTTTGACCTCTTGTGGTCTACTGTGAAGAATGTATTTTCTTGTCATCGTTTCATCTATGTTTGTTTGTGTGTGTATTTACTTTTTTTTCTTGTCAAACCGTTTACGACTCAGTGATTTTTAAAGTTACTGCTCGGTTATGAAATATTATAATTTTTTGTTGATAAAACGAACGGACAAAATGGCTTAACGCAGTCGTTAACAGTTACTCGAACGAGCAGTAAAAAAAAAAAAAAAACACAAATGTCGGTCGGTCCTCGAAAGAGAGATATTCCACAGACTTTTTTCGAGTTAAAAGTATCATTTAGAGAAGAAAGTGTGGTTTCTGTTTGGTCACTTCAAGCTGGTAATGGGTTTTAGGGTAGTTCTGAAGTAGGGACAGAAATATGGATGGTTCTCCACTCTACTCATCTTAAGTTTCATGGTATGCAATTTACTATTACAGCATAATAACAATGGGTCTTTCCCACCCATAGTTTAAGTAATCTTATTATAGATAAGTCACTGATGCATGTTCTCAAAGGAAATATCCATAGGAAGTCGGCATTGAAAAATTCACTTTTAACTATGAAATTAGGGAAGCCTAGAAAATAATTATAGAGTGGCAGAGATTGACGAGGTGGGAACAAACGCACAACGAATAAGATTTAGCAATACAAGACCACGTCTTTCTTTCTTTGCGAGGTTATTAATATATTATCTCATGTTTAAGCTGCAGTGTGCCATTTCCAAAAGACAATTAGGGTAAAGTCAAACATTATCCTGCTGCAATACAATTCTCTGTCCTCATAGTTGATCTAGCTGAAATAGCTCGAACAAATATAATTAAATAATTAAAGCGAAATTAAAATCCAGTCTGTGAAATTTGTTTCTTCAGAGTCGGCATTAACTCCATAATAGGTACACAGACCATGGGTGTAGTCCTCATGGCTCAAAAATTGTTCTTTCCAAATTGAACACCAAAACAGACCAAATAAATGCGTTTCGTATTAAAGATTCAGACTGAGAACACACAGCAAAAAACGAAGCTCCAATTTTGACCGATTTTAAAGACTAAGAAAAAGGAACTCATAGCTGAAGCACTACTCCTCTCTCTGACAGAGGAGTTTTTAACACGGTATCCCACATCATGCCCTGTACTCATATATACTTTAAAATATAATACAATCTGAGGTTACCATCTTAAATCGTGTATTCGAGGTAACTGAGGTCCTATGATGGACTAAAGTTATAATATGCCATACTGATGAGTGTTTTGGCATCGATTCAAACAAATTCAAACCAAATTACCTAGTCCCGATGCTACTTAGATATGTTGCAAATGTTTTATAAGACGAAATATTTACTTGACATTCTTGCGTCAAGAAGAGAGAGGGGTAAAAAGGATGCCACCATCAATATATTCTCACTCTAGGAATTAAAAAATTATAGCAGAAACGGATTCGAATTAATGGACTCAGTTTGTTTCCGACATCTAAACAAGCCCAACATGGTTAGGCTTAGTGGGTCAGGAAGGCATTAAAATTATCTCAGCTGCTGATGAGTTAGCGAAAAAGATACAAAGACGTCCAGAATCATTTGGCATCCCAAACTCTAAATTCATAATCCAACTGAGCAGGTGGAATAATGAGCAATACCTGCCATATAATACTATAACAAGAAATAGAGTTCCTGTGGGATTTTTAGATTTTAGATTTGTGGATCCTTGATCTGTGTTGGTGACCAATCCCATTGGTGCTGGCCTCATATGTGATTCCTATCGTTTCCACACAAGCATCTTACGCGCGAGAATAAGTTCTTGTTCAGCTTGGACAATCAATTCCTCGACTTGTCCACATCCGATTGCCTTTTCTAGAGCTTCAACGTCCTTGTTGTTGCTCACAAGTTTGGAACGTTGGGATAAGAAGCTAAGACAGCATTATTTTTATTAGGAGCCTCCCTAAATTCCATTCGGAAACCGTGGTGTAAGAACTCGAGCGTCAAAGGCCACCATTTTAGCCCAGAGTCCAGCAAAGACACCTTTTATAATTACCTTTTATAAGCAGGTGGTATAAGATCAAGCGGCAGTGGAGGAGTAAAGCCCTATCTATTTTCATTCTGGTAATATTCTATGTCAAAGGAATAAGCACTTAAGTGAAACAGAATTGTATGAGCTACAATTCGTAATCCATCACTGGTGCATCTAGAAGAGATAAACAATGTAAATACGTTTTGCATTCTGTGCGCGTAGTGGCCAAGAGCTTCGTTGGGGTCGAAGACCATGCAGATAGACGTTCACATCCCTTAAAGAGAAATCATGTGAACTCGAAAAGTAGACAATGATTAAATGATTGAAATAATTGAAATGACCAAACCAGGATCACATCGCACAAAAATATCGATCATTAATATCAAGCCAAAAGAAGTATAAAGGAAACTTTGAGCCTTAATCGACATACTCCAGCAAAGCTTAAAAGCAATATCTCTTTGAGAATAAAAATCACCCAAAAAATAGTTTTTCCATCTGCCAGCTGATTTAAAATTAGTTTGTTTGACTGCGAATAGACTTACGCCAGAACAACGCTTGCAAGTTGTACAAATTTATTTCAAAAATCGTGGTTTTTTTCTTCAAAATTGATGCCGGCCAGAGCATTACAGTCAATGACAATGAATAACAAGTTGTCGAAGAGCTTTAGTTTGAATAACACGGTGCAACAGTACACACAGCGAGAGCTACAGTCAATTTATTAAAGGAAATATTCAATAAGCGCATAATTCCGGTAATGGACATCTAAATTGACCACCAAGAGCATGTGATGTAAAACCTGTATATCAATTTCTGAGGGGATATGTGAAAAAGCTAGTCTACGATACGTTTATATATAAATAGTCTAATGGTAGAAAGTTCGTGTATGACTCAGGACTTAGAAGAAATACTAGCCTTTGTAACGGCGTTTAAATAAAGTTGATATTTTGTTTGAGGCTTTAGATATCCAATTTTAAGCCTTTTCTATTTTCATTGCCCATTCTAATTTTTGATTTTGAGGTCACTTTTCTCCAAAAATGCCTAACTAACATAACGTTTCACTATTTTTTTCTTATGAAAGTAAAAATAATAAGAAACAAATCATCATTAAGTTTGCACAAAAACCCATAGATTTTATGATACTTGGCAAAACATGCAGCAGGTAAAAAAAGGATTTTATAATATTTTACCAACATTTCTAACAACAGTTGACAATACTGGTAAGAGTGGTTTTCCAAGAATTACTAATTTTCTAATATTTTTTTAAATTTGCATAGCTATTAAAGAGTTTTAAAACATGCTCTTTTATTTGACTACCTGTCCAAACCCTTTACCTTGTTCCTCAAAAGTTCTCAAAAAGAGTTAGGTTCGGTATTTGAAGGCCTATTTCGAAAATTTACCAAACAAAAATGGTATAAAAGATTAGAAAAAGATTGCTTAGAAACGCTATTTGAAGTCTGCATTTACAAACCAAGAATCCACAGACATTATTTAAGTTTATGGGCTGTGCAATGGAAGTTAAACTAGAGCGCGACAAAGATACTATGAACTTTATCCTAATCGACGACTTCCTAGTAAGAGAATATCTGGAAATACGTATCGAAGGCTTCGAGAAACGGAATCAATTCCAAATACACGACCTAGCGCGGGAGCTCTACAAGTAAGAAGAATTTCGGCTGATGAAAGAATACTGGAAGCTTTTACAACTGATACATAAATCAGCATCAGACGCTTAGCTTTCCAATTCAATGTTTCCAGACATAACATTGCTAATGTACTGCATGGAGAAAATCTTTATAAATACCACCATACACCTGTGCAAGAACTGCCGATGATTTAGAAAATAGACTTGTGTTTGCTAACTGGTTTCGGGAGCTGAGGTTAGATGACAACGAGTTTTTTAGCAGAATTCTTTGGATGCACGAATTTCAATTTAGACGAGATGGAATCACAAATTTTCATAAATGGACGGCGGACAATGCACATTCAATAAGTCATCAATTATTTATACACTAATTCAGCGTCAATTGTGGGTAAGTGTAATTGGAAAAAAGTTAATCAGACCCTTCAAACTACCAAATAGGCAGAATTCTACAAACCATCTGGAGGTTTTGCGAAAACTATTGGAGGATATTCCACTGATTCAACTAGCTTCATCATATTTTCAACAGGATGGTGCTCCAGCCCACTATGGTCGTGGGGTTGAGAATTGGCTAGATGAAGGATACGATAATCGTTGGATAGAAATAAAGGGACCAGTTCACTGGCCTGCTAAATCTCCTGACCTTAGAATATTGGATTTTTTTTTGGATGGGGAAGAATGAAAGAACTTGTTTATTCAACCGAAATAGAAACTTTAATTGAATTGGAAGACCGTATTCTCGAAGCGTCATCAAAAGCGAGGCAGCAGTTAGCATCAAATCCAATCATCAAATACAAAAACGTGCTCTAGCATGCATACAAAACCAAGGAGGACAAAACTGGAGGACCTATTATAACTGTTTTAGTACACACATGAAATAAAAATTACCTATACCCACACAAAATCATTTTTTATTCATTGCCTTTGCAGCTTAAAGCAAAAAACCATTTTTTATAAATTTTACCTCCTGCCACATAAAATCTGTGGGTTTTTCTGGAAACTTGATGATGATTTTTTTTCATTATTTATACTTTCATAAGAAAAAAAATTTTAAAACGTTATGTTAATTAGTCATATTCTGGAGAAAAGTGACCTCAAAGTCAAAAATTAGCATGGGGAATGAAAATGAAACAGGCTTAGGAATTGGATATATAAAGATTCAAACAAGATATCACCTTTATTTATACGGCGTTACAAAGGCTAGTATTTCTTCTAAAAATACACAAAGTTTCTACAATTAGTACTAACAGAGCAATTTCCGTCAACGTCGTTCAGGGTACAGGCCTTTTCTTAAATCCTCGATAAATGATGTCAACATTGGAGGTAGGACCTTACTGTAGAACGATTTTTTCTTAGAATATGCCCAGGAATTATTTCTCAAATTATCGTTGATGAATTAGGAGACACCCTGACACGACTTGAAATCCAGCATACGCCGAGTCATTGCTGACATGAAGTGCTCGAAATGTTAATTTCCGCCCATATAACCGAAATTATACTCGTATAATAACGCTAAAAGCATGAAATTATAATTCCAATAGTCAATACCATGGCCATTTCCTTGATTCTTACACCTTTAATAAATACACCCTTAAAAAGCCTTTGTCATTTTTGGACAGGTAATTGCACTTTTTGTGAGAGTTCATTTGAATATTTCACCGATTTTGGTCAGTTGTCTACCTGCTGCTGTGTGCGGAAGACTTTTCAGATATGACATGACCTTATACACTTCAAAGGTAAATTGAAATCTGTATTATGACATAATCTAATAAGCTTAAAACAGCAATATTATTAGTATCAAAAACAAACATCATTAACCAAAAACCTATCCGATAACAACACTTTATTAAAAATATATCTATAAATAATTTTCTAGAAATATCAAATGCTGAATATGATTATTTACGTTGACAAAACCGTCAACATCAGGTGGAGATATTTCCAAATTATTTGTCAAATTTAATTAAATTACCAAAACCGCATTGAAATCCAATCACTTACGTTTTGTCAACGGTGTCGTAATCCTTGATGGATTCTGATACATATACAAGTCTACATGTATGCGATTTTTTAAAATTGAAGGCAATATACCTGCCTGCCAACCAATGAAAACAGCAAATTAATCCTTAGGCAACCATGACATGGTTCAATTTAAACGAACGTTTGATATTTCAATGTTACGATGCAAAATACGCCGTAACCACTAATTATTGTATTTTTATTTTATATGTTTTATTTTAATTTCCAAAATATAATTTGAAATGTAAAACCGCGAGGAAAAAAATATAGAAAAAAATTCAAAATATTTTGTAACGTATTTACATTTCCATTATTTAATGGACGCTATGTGACCACACTCAAATCATTCATTGCAATAATTTTCTGTTTTTATTATATTTTAATTTAGCACCTAATCAGTGGGATTTTATTTCTGATGGCGACAATTATTAGGTGGAATTTAAATTAGGTTGGGTTTTATGGGCAAATAAAAATATACAGCTAAATGCATAGTAATCAGGATGTGCTCATTAAAAAACCTGGTAATGACTGGTTGTTAAAGCGACAAGCACTATGTACTAATAAAAAAAAATCCATAATAATAAAGCCACTGATAACCGGAGTATGGACTAAGCAGATTTATGACTCCCATGAAAATATGACAATTCCATGACAAGTGAAAATATTTGTCAGCAAATGAACAAACAAACCAAGAGAGACCGAATGGGATCAAACGGCTGTAACGTGATTTAAAGCACCCCATCAACAGGTTCAAATATGTCACTCATAATTATTTGCAATGATCCTGGTCAATATGGAACAGCAATGTCTTATGGATACTCCAAATCCTCAACAAAAAGAATACAGCGAAAACTATTATTATGCATCAGCATCCGACACCATAGACAGCTGTGCGTAATTAAAAAGTAAATTTAGAGTTTCTGCGAGTGGAGGCATCACATTAAGTAACTTAAAGCTCAGTCCTGCAATCGAACTTGTACAACAGTGAACGTAGCCTATTTCTCTAAAATAGAATAGACAAAATCGTTTTCAGGAATAATCATTCTGCAGGAGGTATCAGTTTTTAATTCATTGAGTGTAGCTGGAATCACTGCTGCATATTTTCTGCGACCGTACTTGTTTCAGTACGAGTATCTTGAAACTATTTACCCGTATTGTATTTGTTCTTGCAGTCATCTTCTTCTACATACTTGTATGTTGAGTTTTTGCAGCTATGATGCAGGTGAGTCTCCACCAGCTAAAGTATTGCTACCGAAGAACTTCTGAACGACATCTGTAGCTCAGATGGAAAAGAGCGTAGGCAGATTGCTTAATTTGTCCACCGTTTTATGGTATTTCCATTTAAAGATTAAGTCGACTGTAACTCCTAAGTATCAAACATGGATCTGTTTCGAGTATTGAGTAGTTGTCATCGCCTAAGAATGAGCAGTGGGCAGATGTACATGACTTTAGTTTTTCTGATGGTAATTATAAGTTCGTTGTCATGGCCCCATAACATGACAGAGTAAGTTTTCTTTAACCAAATATTTTCAGCATTTTTTGAGTCTTTGTGATTTACAACAATGGCTGTATCAATAGCGTAGTCAAATACGATGCATTATTTGAGAGCTACCAACGAATCTTTCACAAATGATGAATATTAATGGACCCAGTTTGAATCTGTGAGGTACTCTGTAGATTGACAAATTTTCTTCGATTACACTATCCTTGATTTTCATATTGAATCTTTGGTTACGTAAGTAACTCTCAAACAATAATAACAGCGCCCCATGTATGACCAAGTTTTCTTGCTGTTTAAGAATGTACTCATGGCATAGAGTGTCGAAAGTTTTTACAAAATCAAGGACGAGTATATATATATATATATATATATATAAAGAGAGAGAGAGAGAGAGAGAGTGCGAGAGAAAGAGCGAGATAGATAGATAAAGAGAGTGAGAGAGAGTTTTTCTACTGGTTGAAGTTCATTTTATTTGAAAAAATACCCGAATATTGATCGCTGACCACTTCTTGATAGATCTGATCACATTATTTGAAAAAAAAAAATTAAATCCGCTAGTGTTTTGCGGAACCCAATGGATTAAATAGAAGTGCGCTTGTTATTGCGAAACAAACAGACTGTAATAGAAAGCAGCTTCGATATAATTTGCAGCTTAGGAAATATCTTAAGATGGTGAGCGAAGGAAATTCTATTAGGATTGAGCTATAAAAAATTACTGTTCGGCGACAAAACTGATCGGTTATGAGACCACTGTGGTTATCCAGGGCCCTTGCCCAATTATCAAGGCTCCTCCGTTAATGATGTAGTCTAATAAAAAAACCGGGGTAAAGCAAGCACTGGTCTTATCGTAAACACCATCAGATGACACCACCGAAGGTTGCTAGGATTTGATCAGTTACAATAGGCCCTGTTGGGAGACAGAACTACTGGTAGCCCCTACCAGGATTTAAAACTCAGTGTCATTGGGAGTCAGGGCCACTCGGACTTCGGTCCGGACCTGTCTTGAATGAAGTAGGTCACCTAGTGGGAGCAAGAAGGGGTTTCCTCCTAGTTCGGCCTCGACCCATACCAACTATGGAACATTAGCCTCCAACACGGGTTCCGAATTAAGAGAAGGGAGAAATGTCGACTTCTCTCGAGAAAAAAGAAATATCATGAAAGGTATGTTTTTGAGAGATGGTGATACTCCAGAAACAACGTATAAATGTTTTCACCAAAAAACGAAAAAAACAACACCAAAACAGATATGTACTTGTAGAGTAAGAAAATTTAATATTTAGCTGAGAACGAAATCTAGCTTTATAGGCATACCAGTATCAAAATATTATGATATTTCCTCGATGTCCCGCATTTTCGCCTTAGTTTTGGCAAGTTTGCTAAGTCTATAATTGACAAAATATTCACGGATTCTAGAGAAAACCCAAGAAATCAAGAGCGGTACGCAGCAAATCTTCATAGATTTTAAGGCTAACATATATGTTAAATGGTAACATCTATCGACACGAGCTATACAGAAACATTTCTAATTTTAGCATCCCCGCCAACATCCCAAACAGCATGACGATGAAAGACGCTCACTGGTGGGAACCAATTTTATCAAGCCATACCAAAGGATTAGAAAAGGTGATTTTATTTATTTAATTCATAACATCTCTGTACATATTTAAGTTACAAAAAAATTTTCATGGAACAGGTATAAAGTACACACAATTTAAATTAACCATTTACAAGCATTACATTTAAAAGAAATAATAAAAATTTGATAGATATAGGAAGAAAAAGAAAGACAGAAGAATAAATTACAGAAAGATAAAAAAGAATAGAAATGGATAGAGGAGATATTGGTTATAAATATTTTACTTCCATAAATAGGCCATCATATCTATTTTGTATTGAATATTTTGTAACTTGCATAACATTTGAAAAGTTCTTCCTCAAAGTGATTATCTATGCTCATCCCTTGGATATTAGTGGGAAGGTTGTTTCAGAGCCGAACTGCATGTATGAAAAATTGCCGACTGTTCATGAGGAATTGAGAAGAGCGAACGAATTCGGTGTTTTAAGGTAAACAATCTTCCGCGATGAGAAAACAATTCTATATTTCAAGAGCGCATCCAATGAACATCCAGCGACTTGATTAGCGAAAGCTGATATGTAGTCATACCATCTTAGATTAAATACTGACGAAGAATCTTAATTACATATCCGTACAGTATGATGGACAGAACAAAAGCCTTGACTTGTTGGGCTTAGAGACAATGTTGTTTGTGCGAGCGATCTAGTTAATATGTTGATTGTAATAGATTCCTAGATTTTTTATTTTAGCTACAAATTCAATAAGATCATGATTAAGATAAAGCAGCAAATTCGACATTTCTAAGTTGCTATTACATTTCCACAGCGCGGTTTTGGGTGAATTAGGGCTTAGGACATTTTTTTCTGACCATACAATTACAGGATGAAGGTCTGACTTAAAATCAGTTACACTGGAAGACGCGAAATAATTTTATACTCTTTTACACATCGTCCGTATAGATGTGATAACAGTACGTTATTCATTTATTAATATAAATGTTGGATAAATCCTTGGGGCATCCGAGAAGTTACGGGCAGACTCAACGATAGTCACCATCATACACAACTTGGTTCCGATCTTTAAAATATGATGCCAAAAGTTGACACGTATGACCACCAAAAGCAAAATGATTTCTTAATTTATACAAAAGAACTTTGAGAAGTCAAGAAAAACCACAAGTGACATCATACCTTCATCAATGCTAGAATGTGTATCATCAGTAATTTTCAAAAAGGTCGTGGTACAGTTGTGCTTAAATATAAACCCAGATTGGTGATTCGTTATTGAATTATTTTCTTGAAGGAAAATTTTCACTTTTTGCCTAACGATTTTTTCAAATAATCGTACTTTCCTTAGGAAAGGATGGCAACAGGCTTGTAGTCTAAATTTTTGAGTTGGGAACAGGGAGTATCATGTGAAAGATGCGTTTTGCAAGTCAACACCAAGTCCGGGTCCACCCGCGCTGGCTTTAACGCCACTTTAGTAAGTACATAAGTAAATACCCATAAAGGCAAAAGCGACACGAGAAATTGCAACAATAATCAATAAATAAAGGTAATGTCGGATACAATGAAAATAATGGGGGCTAGTTCCAGACAGTCGAGCAATACACATAATCAAACTTGCGAGGAGGTCTATTCGTACATATACGAGGAGTAAAAAAAACCGTAAGCAAAATATCCTTTTCCTAAAAATTTCTCTTTGGGTGGAGCAAACCACCAAAATTATTCTTTTTAGCTCAATATGCAGTCGTCGTGATTACTTTAAGCCTTATACTCGTAAATTGTTTAAAGTGTTTCATGTCTTTTTAATCTTTTAAGTCAATTTAAGCCTTAAATTAATTATTTTATGTATGTAATATTTCATAAAGAATATCTAATTGGTAATTTTACTTAGCACCTCATAAGTATCAGTGCTGATTTCTGATAAATTTTATGCTAAAGCCTGGAATAGGCATATCGTCGTATACATTGAACGTGATATAGGCAACACCTGTACTAAATGAGTATCATAAATTCCAGTAACACTTTAATCTTACATATCTTACGTACGAGTGGCTATTAAATACAAAAATGATTCTGCAAATAACGGACAAAATCAATTTTCCTCAATTATCACTTCAACTACCAAGCTGTTGTCTATCTGACAGTAGTAGCTAACTATAACCAATAGATATCTCTCTGTATCTGACACTAAGTGACCATATTAATGGACACTAAAGAATAGTTTGCATCAAGTATATTCCAGGCCAGTCACCCAAGCTAATACTTAATGGGATAACAAATTAAATGGCAATTAAAAGCCTGCCTGCAATCAATAGGTAAGTAGAAACACGCCATTCGCATGCCATTCACAACACGGGGTGTACTTATGTCCTTTGAAGAGAAAAGCAAAGAAATTCTCGTACAAGGCCACAGGCTGTATATGCACCTGAAAATGGAACAGAAACCAGAACAAAACCAGAACTAGAGCCAAAACCAGGATCTAGCACCTAGAGAACACATATCAATGGTAATTACTAGAGCAAACATAAGGACGACAGCAGGAAACACAATCGAATCTCATCGCACACGAAACGATTCGATAAATTTATAGCACTGGTGTTTGTGCTTTGTGTTAATAGTGTTCCTCATGTCCTGTGCCATTCAAAAGACAGAGGTGGGCTGAACCAGAATTCAGAAGTAGCATACATATGTATGTACCTACACAGATGCATGTACACACTAAATCCAGAAGGAGAGAGATAGATTTGGAGTCATCTCAACCTTCACCTCGCCACCACAAAAGCTACCTTCTCCACGGGCATCTCTTACTGTTACAAACATTTTCAGCTTAACGCATAAATAACAAACACGCACTAGGATAAATACAAACGCACAGGTGTAGTAGTAGCACCTTGGGCGAACATGTAAGTAGGAGCTACCGGAATTCTTGTGGAAAAATATTTAGGTTTGAAGTCAGATGTACTCGTATACGTCTACGGTATGTAGATACATCCCTTAGCACGATGAGCATAATAAATATAATACGAGGACATCTTCCACATAGAGAAACGAAGCGGATACATTGGGGAAGAGCCATCCTAAAGTAGAATGAGCCCAAGAGTTGTTTGTTTATGGCTCTCATGTCTGTGCGAATTAGAAAGATACGAGTATATCCTTTGAGTATTTGGTTGTTTTTTTTTTTTGTTTTTTTGTTTTCCTTCTGGTGAAATTCCTCACACCTATCTTAGTTTTAGACAGTCATAGACGGAAATGGTAATGGTTAGTTGGGATGGTATAAAATCAGGTGAAAGTATCTTACTACTTTGGTTTTAGTGTAGGTATTTGCTTTTGCAGTTATTTATTATCTAGTAAAGTCAAGCCGGATTTTTGCACGATGATATGGGATTTTTGATAGAGAAGAATTTCCCAATGAAGTGTTTTCCTTTGCATCTAAAACTGGAAGGAGGTTGGCAATCGACGAAGGTGACAGGAGAAAACGACTGAAGGCGAAAGGAATTTTTGTTTTATTGAGAAAGTTTTCGGATTTTAGAACGACGAGAGGTTAGCGCGTAAGGAACTTAAGTCCTTTTGTGAAAGCGAAAGCGTTGTTCTACTGTTTGTTGTAGTACTACGAGTGTCGTTCCCTGAGGATTTATGCTACCTTAACGGGTGTTTTGCTAGAAATGGGAATTTGATGACATCCTCCTGCTGCTTATCCATATGTGCTAGAAGATAGTAGGGAGGATCGCTTGTGTTGACACGTATTAGACATTGAGAACAAATATGCGTCGTTATTTTTGGATCGAAATGATTTTTGATATTCGCCGCAAGCTCGTGTATCGGTAGTGAATGGAAGTAAGAGTTTCTTTTTATGGATGGATTT
Source organism: Volucella bombylans (assembly GCA_949129095.1). Classification (NCBI taxonomy): domain Eukaryota; kingdom Metazoa; phylum Arthropoda; class Insecta; order Diptera; family Syrphidae; genus Volucella; species Volucella bombylans. Next base: position 97,788,926 of record OX422144.1, read on the forward strand.
ACGACGGCTAAGGTTATGTAAGTTAGGAGTGAAAATAAGGTCAAAACCAGATAAAAATTATTAGAGATTAAAATCTGAAATTGTTTAAACTGTACCGATTCAGTTCTCCTAAAATTGGTTTTAGGACCTCAACTAAGTCCATTCGAGACCGAAACTCTGGTTCATACTTCGGCTCTCCTTCAAACCATTTCGTTTCTTTCTTAAATCTGTTGTGCCTCATTCACAAGGGTAACTTGGGTTATTGCTGGATTGGAAGAAGAAAAAAAGCGAAATTCATTGTCCGATATGCAGAATTAGAATTGTTTTTTTTTTCACTTTAAACGGCCGCTTGTAATATCTAAGCTCCTAATCTGTATACAGCTACATCTAATAGAACTAATTCTATTCAAATAGTTGGCAGTTTGATGAAATACGGTTTCATGTATAAATAGACGTATCTACCGACGGGTGCGGAGAGGCTTTACTGAGTATAACTAGCTCTAGATGACCTCAGTTATCTTCCTCAACTGACACCCATGCCAAATTTATCTAAATTTTGTTGAATTTGTGCGAAGGCTCTCTTGTGGCTCGTATGTTTTATAAGCAGTCTGTTCAACGCAATGACATCTTACCTCCTGTTAACACTAGGGAAGAAAAATACTCGAATCTTAACAGATGGCTCTAACATCAAACAATGATGTTGCACTGGGGTCTTCATGGTAAACGGCAATCTTAGATTTCACCTTAAGTGAGGTAAGTATGAGCCCCGTTTGCCAAGGGAATCCTGCATAGTCCTCATGGCAGTTTATAATAATTTTTTAGTTTACATATAATTACATATATTACAGCAATAAATCATTTGGTTGCAAGTTTTCAGAAAAAAGGTTCAGTAGCGAACCTCCTTAGAATCGAAAGAGCATAGAACAAAATATTGAAAGTGTACTGGAGCGCAGGCTTTAACTCAACTCGAATTATTAGGAAGTCCATTTCATTAATGTCTACCTTTTAAAAGAATTGAAATCGACAGACATCCAGCTGTCAAAATCTATAAAAATATTCAGTAAGGTTTGCCATTTCATCGTGCATCGCTTTACGTTTGCCGAATGTCCGGAAATTATTAAAAAAATATTGAAATTCCGGCTCAGTTGTAAATACGTAACGTGAATTTCGTCGTGCGGTCGGTCGTTATCATGGCTTTAGTGTGCATTCAATTCGTCGCACCGTGGAAAAGTTTGAACTTGAGACAGAGATTGGTGCGAAATGAAGAAAACATTGCCGCCGTAGTGGCCAGTATCGAAGAAGACCGTATAGACCTATAAGAACCGACTTTCTGTAGTCAGAGCTCGACAATTCGATATATTCCAGCTCTGGTTCCAACAAGACGGCGCTACATGCCATACAAGCGACGCAATGCTCGAAGTTGTGAAGGAGAAATTTGGCGACTGGGTCATCTCACAGTGAGCATTCATCAATTGGCCGCCGCGATCCTGCAATTTGAAACCACTCTATTTTTTTCTCTGGGGATAGGTCAAGTACTTAGCCTACGCCAACCAATTTGGACGAGCTCGAGGCCCACATTCGACACGTTATTGCCTAAATAACGCTGCACATATTGGGCCGAGTCATCGAAAATTTGACCGACCGCTTGAAGCACTACCAGCGAAGGTGAGGCGGCCGTCCGAAAAATGTACTATTCCACACCTAATGACATGAACGTAGCTTCAAAATAATTGTATATCTCACACGGTTGTTGTTTTATTTAAATTTGTTTACCTATCATTCTTATCTGTTCACCCATATTTCACGATTTTCATAAACAATAAAAACTGCAGGGTATGGTCTGCGGAATAACCAAACATCAAGTTTATCAAGGGAAATTAAACTCACTTGAATATATTGATTGATTTGGTGTATTATCCGAAACGATCAATACCCCATATTTCTTTCATAATGAAGCTTGTGTCACATCATTGCTATTGCTCTACAACCGACAATGTCGGATTATATTGGAAATTCTTTTGAGGCCAGCTATCAAAACCTGTGGTTCCAATGGAAGAAAGCTGCAGGGAATATAATCGCTCTGTCACAGGACATCTTCAACTAAGGAAATATTTTGCGCTGTAGTAATGTCAATTGGCCGCCTTGTCCGATTTTCTTGATGCAATTTTAAACGATTACAATAAGATAGGGTTGCCCAAGGGTAGTCCTAAGAGATGATTCGCTAGACTAGACTAAATGTCTCATTAGTCATTCATTGACAATCGAGCATCCGTGAGCACAATTGTAAATTACTCGCTCTTCTTTGCAGATAGTTCAAACAAATGCATTCATAATCCACCTAAAAGGTCAACGGAATCCTTATTGCTCTTATAGAAGAAGACTACAGGCTGCTACATACATATATAACCCTTTTGCTAATGATCTTAGTCTGGCATAAGTGAAACCGCCACATATAGCGCTTACTGTGAGGATGACGACGATGATGCCGATACATCCTCTGTAGAGGTCCGAATGATTAGGATATTCGGCAGAACCTAAGCGGTGATGTGTTAAGTGCGATAACTAAATCTTCAACAAAATGCTGAAATATTACACGAAAAGGAGCATACGTATAAAATGAATGAATTGGTTTCTTTTCCTCCGATTCGATAAGTAGATTCGGGAAAGAAGGGTGGTTCCACACTCCGTGACAAAAGAAACGTATATCTCAGATAGTCCTTCGAAGAGTGGCAAGAATGTGGAAGCAATTTGCTCCCAAATTCAATCTCATAGATTTGCAAATACTCGTACAACCATCGGCCCACATAGCATCGAGTTGGCTGCTATAAAACTGTCTCCTTCTGAGGGCAAAAACACTTTTGCTTCTAACCAGAGCATCTACAAATATGTCTGCTAAAATACAGATATCTATCCAGATCCCAAGGTATTGTATTTGACTATATTTCGACATGTAAGAGCTGACCAAGTTTTTTCACAATCCAGAATTTTCGCCAATTCTTTCTGTCATATTATCCGTAGTTGCCACAGACAAAGGCGTCCTAAATAAAACGGTTTCCGAATTGATCTTCAACTTTCAGCCGTCGCAATATCATTTAATATTATCGAAATCATTTTGCATGAGCATATGTATTAATGACCTCGGTCTTTGAACATGATTTGCATAGGAGCAAATCACCTGCTTACGATATGGTGTGCTGAAGAGAGCTGAAGAGATCTATTGTGCAGATGTTGTATAGGGTAGATGAAATAACCGCACCATTTTGCAAACCGTTTTTAAGGTCAACTATTCCAGCAGAAGTTCCGTCGCCATTTATTATGATGAACTGTCTGGTGAGCACATTAAAAAGGATGTAAATAAGTGCTTATGCTCAGCCTGCCCAGCTTAAATTATAATCTCAGTAACCATACGGTGTCAAAAGAGTTTTCCAAATCAATCTAACTGGCACCCGTGTTGTTTCATACTTATGTTACACGCTTATTACGAGTAGATACATCCCGCCTTGAAACTGAATTGATTATCCGGAACTGCATTTTGTCATCGACCATTTGGTCAGGACCCTATTGATGACATTTTCAAATACCTTGGTGATATACCGAAGAATTCTTATTGATCATATAAAAGTGCTCCGGTTGAACGTGTCTTTATCCGCTGTCTTCCAATGCGGAGAACAATGGACATTATTCAAAGAATTATTAAATAATGGAGCACAATGTTCAGTATGCCATCGGTTCTCACTGATTTCCTTTCAGTAACTTGAGAAGTGACGGGTGGAGTTAGGTAAATGATGGTAAAACTTCAACTTTCACCTTTTGCTACCGGGCCAGATTTGCTCTCTTTTTGTACGAGTATTTAAACTTATGACAACCCTGATAGAACTCTGCAATAAAGTGCACGAGAGCTACCTTTTCTCAATCGCACCATTCACACCTAGGGCTCATTCGTCTGAATTGTCTTCTTTTTCATGAATTCTCGCCCTCGCATGGAAGTTTTCAAGACCGCAAAAAAACAATTTCCCACCCCCTTTATCTTAGTAATCGCACGATATTTCAAAAATCGATATAATGTATAAAATTAGCTAGAAGGGTGAGCATATTTAAAAATTGACGTAGGGCACAAACCGTTAAATAGAAAATAAAAATCCTTTTAATCTCCAAAAACTGAATGCTTTCTTTCACTCGGAGGGTATCTTTTGTTACGATTAAGAACTTATCTTCCCACAGATCAAATAAAACACAACCTTCGGCCTTTAAAGGGTCATAGCCATAAGCGTTATCCTGTTCTGAAATAATTCAATCTTCGTTTTTTTTTCTATTTTTTAGATACGATGGCAGCCGCGAATAAACCATTACCGTCCCTGTCTGATTTCCCGACCGATGTAACACAATGTAAATTAGATAAGCGATGAGTGGATGCTTTGTGCTGCTCTAGTTGCCATCCCACAAACATCCTCAAGGCATGATTGAAACCATAAATATCCACAGCAGCCTACCAAACTAAAAATATGACGTTGAATTTTATTTAATTTTTTTCTCCCCTTTGCATCTTTTATTTTTTCAAAAGCCTTTACCATTGCTACATTGGTCGACGAGGACCTGATTCTCATATTTTAAAACATTTCCACGTCAAGCGTATATCTAATAGGAAATAAAAGAAAAAAATAAAAAATTCAAAACGAACCAAAATGAATAAGCGGAAGGAAATTGGCGAAATGAATGAGTTATGGGCGCCAGATAGTGAAATTCTGTAACTCGTAGATGTTCACTTTTTCATCCTTTCACAGTGTTACTAACAGAAAAGCCAAAATTATGTCACTGGTCCTTGAAAGAGGGGTTTGTGGTAAATGAGATACATACGCCGAATGGAATAAAAATATTTTTTTTTTCTTTCATTTTTTTTTCTATTTTATATCCTGCGGTGTGCTAGAAGAGCTCTGTTTGGAAGGTAGGTTAAGGAACGTTTTATGAAGATAAATTGGGAGAGTAGCAGTTCAACAGGAAAGAAATTGGCATTCTGAAAAAGGGAGTTTATTTTTATTTTTCGAAGGTAGGTTTGATTTGCTCTGAGCGGGTAGACTTTTCCTATAGAAACTCTTCCTTTCCTTCTGTGTGAAAATTGTATTTATTCACGAGTTGATCTAATTATAGCTTCAAGTTTAATTTTTACGAGGAAACGAATGGAACAGAGAAGTGATAGCGAGAATATTAATTTAAATTAAAACGGCTGACTATAAAAATGATGGTGGAAAGTTTGAGTTAATTACTTTTTCTGTGTGGAAGTTCGTGCATGGATTACTGGGAAGCATGCAATGGGAGATATTCTTAATTAGAATTTGAACTTAGGTTCACTTTTTTCAAAGGTAAGAGACTCTATTGATGGGAAAAGCATTAGTATACAGTATGTCGACTGGTGGTAAATATGATATAATGAATCCGGCTAGAACGAGTACAAGAAAGTACATACTTGAACTGCATGCAAAAGGTGGGCAGTAGTGGTAACGTCTGACATGAGGAAGCTGGTATCGTCACAAAAAATAATATACATATAGTAGAGTACATTATAAAGCCACAATAAGAGTGTGACTGAATAAATACCTGCGGTGATAAAGCCTCAAAATGGAAAGACAATCTATTGCTATAGACCATAAAACTGATATCTATCTAATGGCACTTGCAACATGTTCTTGCCCCAGCTCAAGCCTTTTTCAACTTCCGAACAGAACACTCTCACTGCTGTTTGCACTAAGTTATAAGGAAAATGAAAAAGAAGCAACAAGCGCCTTATAAAATACACAAGGATAGAGAAACAAACCTGGGAGTAGCAAGTCCAATATTATCTTTCCAACGGGTGCATTTAGGGCGTTATTAGCCACTACTTAAAGAACATCTTTAAGTTCTTAATTTAAAACCTCATTCACCACAAATATCTCCCTTAACGTATCCCCCTAATCACCTTGTCTCTTTCCACAATTATGAGATATTTTCAAGTTGTAAAATAAAAAATTAACTATCTTATGAACATTTTTGTCCGAAAACACGCCACAAAATAGACACCGTCACATCATTAAGAGGATTTCAGTGTGCCCCCCTAGAGTGCAATCTACCAAATACTCGTACATAAAACACATCTCGAAACTAATCACATTACAACAATTTATCACAAGGATGTGCTATCATTTGCAAGATTCTTCGCCTCACTGTGGTGGTTAAGTCCCTTGATAACATTTGAGGGCGAAAAGATACATTACATCATACGAATTCATGCGAGTAGGTACATACATATGTATGTATCCTGTATACTCTAGAATGTCAAAAGCAAAAAAAAACGCGAAATTAAAAACAAGCAAGGGCGACAAGATACTTGACATTCAAGCAAAATTACAGACAGGTAAAATTGAAAGCAGAATTATGCCAGAGAAAAAACATGTGTAGATGTGCTTGCAGACCTTGACTTTGCGAACAAAGTCTCAAGATGAGTGTGCCGAATATGCATCAGTGTGCATCACACTGTTGAGAATTGACAAGAGGGAAGGCTTGAGATTTAATGAAAATTCCTTCAATATGTAACACGAAAACGCAAGTAACTGCTTTTGTGACAACTTAAGGATGTGAAAATTAATTCCCAACTAATTTTAATTAGTAAATTTATCTTCAAAGTTGGTTTCCTTCTTCAGGAGGGCCCAAATTGTGGCCTCTTGTTAATCAAAACGAGTTTACTACTTCATGACACGTATAGGTGTCTAATATGTACTCCAATGATAGGACAAATTTTGTGTGAACTGGTATATCGGGATTAGGGTTGCCAATTTTATTTCAAATATTTGACTTTTTTAAACAAAACTACATTTCTCATGATCTCATGATATGACACATGACGTGCTACGTCGCTGTCTCTCCCGATCAACCCATGTTTAATTTATTGAAATTGACTTTAACATACACTTCAACAAGGAATCAATGGAATCAACTGCCATTGTCAGTATGTTCATCCCTAATCTAGAACAACTAGAGGAGTTGGCGTGTAGGTATTCTAATAAAATCTTCAGCTAATCATCAGGCCGTTGTTTGGCTCAGCCTCAGAATCAAATACAGTGCCCTTAGCTTTGAACACCATACAATCAAGGAAGGTGAAAGACTGCTGCGTAAATATCTCTCAAAGAGGTAGCTAAATAGCACAGAATCACTCTCTGTTGGATGGATTCGAGGACACTAAAATATCACAGGGAACTGCACATTCGATGACCTGCCTAGACTCGTATCCCTAGGAACAAATAGAAGAAAGCTTGAGAACAGCAAGCTACCAAACACCACGACACATTTTCAAGCTTCTCTCTAAAACTATTTGTAGATGAACTCACCGGGATTGAATAAATGGCACGTATCCAAATGATCAAAATAAGTGATCATCCTCAGGAGAAAGAGTTCACAAATATAATCAACTCTCCAGTGGTATCACAATGAACCTACAACTTCAGATTTCATACAATGTAAGAAAAAAGTGAGTAATACAGGCTAGCTAGCTATGATACTTTCAGTTGAAAGTAACAAGAAACGATGGTTCAGCCTCCTATGGGAAAGGGATCCTTGTTAACCAAGGGCTTACACCGAGGACACAACCCTTACCACGATTATGGCTTGGTTTCACTTTATTAGCAACAGAGGGAATAAGTCGCCTTAAAAGCTAATTTTGTGGGTGTCTGGGTGTCTGGGTGTCTGGGTGTCTGGGTGTCAAATTGCATACTACGTAGTGCCAAAAACATACTTGGGTATAATATCGAGAGTTAAAGAGCACTTCAGTGTCGATGGTTTAAGCAGAAGTCCATTAAATGAATACAAATAAGCCCACGTTGATAAGGTAATGCGCAAACTGTCTTCATATATGTATATTCATACGTTATGTTTGGGTTCACAATAAACCAGGAACTTTACACAAAGCTCTTTAAAGAAGAATCGCCTCCGATTTTGTTTCATGCCAACATGAAATAGCATAAACCAACTGTTTCTCATTTCACTACCTACCCACAGCTATCACAACGTGACCAATTTTCAATGATTGGGAACCTCAAAAATTACCGCTTAAGCTCATTAAAAATGACACAATCCTGAACTGGGTTCCTACATAATGCCAAAGTTTCATCTCCTTCCGGAGAACATACACGTACACGAACACTGTCACATAATCGTAGTAGTCATCCTTTGCATTGGATATAATTAAAAATCCCCAAAGCATGTCCACGTGCCAATTTAGTTGGTTTTTCTCGCAACCCATTCGAAAATCCTCTTTTAAATGCAACTCCGGCTTTCAAAAATACCGAATATCGATATTCGTACAATTCCCAACTATCTGTCTCTCACATTCAATTTTCCAATTTCTAACCTCGAACCGGCAACAAAACTAAGTTCTCGAATTTATCCTTTTGGAAATATTGTCAACTATACGGTAGCTGGTGTACGAGTGTTCGTATAGTCAGTCAGCCCTTCAGAATCTAAATGACGTCAATATGGTCTAACACGTTCACACTGTGGAACACGAGTTCTATTTGAACTCAATGATTTCAGCCGTGTGCTTAGGCTATTGGTGTGTCCTGAAACTATCTTGTCATCGTCCAGATGGCTATAATATCCTTGTCCTTCTCCAGGTTTTCAATATTATTATCTGTGTTTGTGTGTGCTTGAAAATCTGTTAAACTTTCAGTTTTTGGTCGTTGTGCACACGTTTGATGTTTACGATGATGCTTCAGGAGCTCATCCTTCTACTGGTCCTGTTAATACTCGTACTCCTGCTCTTCAGGTCCTGTACTGCATCACTCCGTGCAGAGAATAATCAATGTGGTTCAATGAATTGACCAATGTACTCGTAACTACCCACAATATCCTTTCAACCGACTGAATACTCATAGATGTACTACATACTCATATATGTATACTCATAGTCATGCGATGTGCCTAGTCCTCAATGTGTGTCAGAGTTTTGATAGGACTTAAGCAATAGAAAAGGAGTTTTCGTCAAATAAGGGCAATCAAATGGAAAAAAAAATATGAACACACAGCAAGGACGAGACATCTCATTTGTCAGTATACATCATCGACTGACATTCACATAATTGGCTGAATCCATTCAACCGCCTGCAGAAAATACATGGTGTGTTTAAAGTAGAGGATACGGTTACCTGTCAAGAATCGAGGTGAGGATGATGATGTTGTTGCATAGACCGACTGACCCATATAGGTTTACACTGAGGGGGGAAATCATTTAGTGATCCTGGTCAATGACCGATGGAGTATGTCAGTATTGTAAATGGAACCAGCCACTTGACCTAACAAAGTTTCAATATTGGAACACCGGAAGAGGTGTACATTTTGGGCGTGCATGGGTTAACCTGGTTAATCTTACTGGACTTGTGTATTCCATGAAGATAGTGGTAGCGGTACATAAGGATATATGTATTTAAAAAAGGTAAATCTGAAATTGAGTTTGGATATATTTTTTTCGTTGGTTGAAGTGAAATTATGTCCATCATGCGAGTCAAATTCCAATGACTTATGTATGTCCTGCTAAGAAGAGACATTTCTACATTTTCTTGAAGCTGGCGCTGCGAGAACAAAACCAAAATTTGAGCGAGAAATTGTATACAATAGCTTCTTTTTTTATCCCCGGTCATGCGTTTATGATTTGTTGATGAACAAAAGCACTTTTGGTTCAGTGGAGTAACTTCAAGATGAACATAAATTGGGCTGCTTTACGGGCAAGTGAATTTAATCTGCTCAGTTGGAAGAGGCGTAAACACTCCTATTCGTATAATTACTAAACCTTTTAATTCGAGTTTTAACAGATACAAGGTCCTGTTTCTCATATCTGCTAAGCATAATCGAACATCTTGCTAGGCATGTAGACTTGCCATATGTTGTGACTCTTGCTTAACTCGGGGTTTTTGAGCTGACACTTGACATACGATAGCTACGAGTATGTATAATATGTTTCATAGCTTAATTTGACTTGTCTTACATAATTTATTGTAAAGAGAATAAAAATTGTATACATATTCTCTAACGCAAATCAAAGGGAATAATGGTCCTTTCACATGGAGTTATTTACAAAGACGACTTTGGTGAAAATTGACTGAAAAAGTTGGTCCTTTCTGACTTATGTATATTCAAGTTTATACAACGTACAATATTTTGCATCGTATAAGTAAAGTCACTCAGATGGAACAGTCAGTGCAAATATATTTGTATGTTAAAATAAATGCTAACGAAAAATCAATCAAATTATTAACCCGCAGTTAAATAGGCTGCTTATATTAGATTTGATGTAACTCGTTTTGCTCATGGTAATACATCAACGCATAAAACCCATTCCAGTGTCTTTCGTATGCCGACACCAAATATGCGAATGCCAATCAACTCGTAAATTCAATAATATACCAGAACACCCATTTCAGAGTTCGTGGATCTGCCAATAAACTAAACCCCAACCTATGAGCTCAATATGGTCATAATGCCGTACATTGATGCAGTCCTGGAGTTTCGATTATCTTGAGTCCTATTGTCCTTTGACCCTAAATTTATTTGTAGGCCGTATTAACTACGATATTACGAAGTCGCCTGCCTTGTAGTCAAAACTGACTAATCATATACAGACCAAAAAAAGGGATGGTACAAAATCTTCCTAAATTGATGCAAGAAAGATCAAATATGTTCCACTTGACTTAAACAGATGGAAGTGGCAATATATGTATCTGCATCTGTAGTGTTAGCTAAATGCCTTACTGAAGCTTCTTACCACTTCTAAGCCACTTTCGGAATGTTAAAGCTCGTCTATTACGGATGAAAGGATGAATTCATTAAACCTTTTCTGAGACTCAAGTTTTAGTGGGATTCCAGAAAATAATATCGTCAAGGACTTTCTAGACAAGGTTCAGAGGAGAACTTCGCTGTCTTAGGATTATCTGCATCTTCGGTTAGACAGGTAATGATTCCTTGGTAGAAAAATTATAGTCTTCGTAGTACTATGTCTTAATGCCGACCAACGATTTTGCTTTACACCTAAGTGTTGTTGGCATGAATTGCACCATGCGTCCCTTTGAGGATGATCATGATACGGTGAATCTCTAACGTGCGATCGGATCAGGGATCACTAAGGTGTTGTTACTTTGGCCGGCCCTATAAATTGAACGAGGACCTTAATCATCAATGCTTTAATGGTTGACGCAAGTAACTTCAAGATAACTTGATGACTTACTTGCCACAAAACAAATCCACAATATTATCCACAACTGCAAGGTGGTCCAAATACAAGTTTATTTTTGAATCATATGTTATTTTGACACTAACAGCTCTTTCCCGCTCGAAATGATTGCTTTTTTTTAATGGGGTGCCCTTAATGATCGATGTAATGCGGGCAAATGGCGTAAAAAAAGCAAAGCAAACAATTGGCAAAGTGCTATTCAAAACAATTGGTCAACGGCCACATGCGCAGAGAGAATAAAAGAATACAAATATAATACATGGGTGCGCACGTCCTCTCCCATGTCTTTTTCTATTTCAGCTATCATTTTCGTATATTTGTTGTTGTAAAGTTCATTACCGCACTATACATGTGTCAAACACTTACACGGCGCATGTTTTGAAAGATTCAAACGAGTGCAAAAGAGAGGGATAATGAAACGAAAAATACCCAATTAACCAAATTCCCACTGCATGTGGGTACGATTTTCATTGCATCTTTTTGACATTTCTTTTTCTCCTTCTTCTATCTTTTTCGCATTTGTTTCATTACTTTTTGGCTGTTGTTACGAGCACAACATTTTAGTATGACGGATGAATTTAAATGGACCAGAGAATTAGCAAGCGGGCTCATTTTACAATTATGAAACACTGAGCGCCGAAGGTGAAATGAAAGAGAGCTGTCAAATAACATGAAAAACCAAACAATGGGAAAATGGCTTCGTCTAAAAATGCGCCCATTACAGAAGGAAAGTGCTAAAGAAAATAACCAAAACATTCGCATCGAACTCATGCGCCGTATAAAAGCCGACTTAGCAATCACAACAGCCCCTTTTTTTACTAGGCCCTTTTTTATCCAGTCGACATATCCCTTCCCAATCTACGTTTCTTTTAATGTACTTCATGCGCAAGATATTTTACACAGCGATAAAAAGGGGAGTGAACACCTATGATCGTAAAAGTTTAAAAGCTCGATATACTCATACATTTGCAGAATTGTCGTAATGCGGAGGCAGAGGAATAAAGAACAAGAAAACAAACTTTCCGGAGTAAGTGAACGAAAAAACAGAGCTACGATGCAATTATCAGGAATTCTGTACTTTTGATCGACAGTTTTCTGAAAAAAAAACTGAGCAGCTAAGAGCGAGTTTCGAAAAACGATTCGCCAAGGTCTTTATTTCTTTAGTAAACTAGATCGCTAAGACAACATATAAAAGAAACCCAGATAAAAAAATTACCAAAAATGAGATAATATCATAGAAAGTAGAAGTCCCTTCATACGTACCTACGTATAGTAGGAAAAATTCTTCAAAGTTTCGTCAAAGAAAAAACAAAGAAAATAAATTCAAACCTCTAAGCTGACAGACAAACATTAAAATTATAAAATCTGAAACAAAACAAATAACGATCGCGGCAGATAGAGGAAGAAAGATTGTGGAAAAAGAACGAGAAGAAGCTGGAAGCACAACCATATTCCCTTCCTGATCAAAGCGCAAAGAAAAAGATTTTAGAGTATAATTTTTCTAAAAATGTAATACGATTTGAGTTCATAATCAAAGGCGTAGCTAACCAAAAATTTCTGAATGGACTTAACTATCACGATGTTGAGTAAGCCTCTGTTGCGATGGTGACTTTTGAGTAATGGGAGGGGGACAGTCACGAAGAAATGTTCCGTTACTATTTCATTTTATCGATATTAGTTCGATCGTTGAGTACTGTGCTTCGCAGATAATAATGAGTATTCAGACGTGAGATTCGGTGTTCGATACAGAAATGTTTCGATTGAATTATCCCACCTTGAACTTTATTAAAATAGTACAGGAGTGAGCACCACAGTGTGTAAACACGACATTACTCTCCTCTACGTAGTCGAGAGTCACCATCTAAACAGGGTCTAATCTAATGCACTGCGATTACCAGGGTAGAGGTACGTTTACACTCGAGGGAACAAATCCTTTTCATTCTCTCTCCTAAAAAGTTGGATTAAACTGCAAACTACGAGCTAGAGGTATGACAGGGTAAAGTAAAGTGTGGTGATGATGATGTTTTAGGACACTTTCGGCTCTTACATCTACGTAAAACTTCTTTTAGCCAACATAGTTGAGTAGGCATGAAAAAAACGTAACATAGCTCGGTGAGACAATAGCCATCGCAAACTAATATTTTAGCACGCACCACGACCAGCTACTTGCCGTCAGAACGCCCTTCCAGCTACCCTGTATGCCAATGGTCATAAAGTTGAAAATAAAATGAAAGGTTTAGACACTTGTGGAAAGGAATTTTATTTTATTACAAAGTATAGAAACCAAAAACAATAAACTATTTATCTGGGTTTATTTTTGTCACTTAAATTCTATGACTATTTGATTGGAGCTTACAAAGAATAAATGTTGAACAGACTTGTTGTCTGTAAAAAGAGTGGTTACAAACCCTTAAAGTATTTGACTATTTTAGTACTTACCAGGAATGATATATCCGTTAGAGCAGCATTGCGTTTTTAGCTTCATTCAAATAAATGCAAATTGTCGTGACTGAGGGGTTGATGATAAACTTCCTATTGATTATAAATTAATTCTCCTGAAGGCCGATTAACCGAAAATTAAAAAAAAACAACAAGGACTGGAAGGAGGCAGTTTGAATGGTTGATCTATTTTAGAACTGTGTCAAGTTCTCCTGTATTCGTTGAGGAGGCAAAATTATCTACATAACCCGCAAAAGACCAAGTAATCAGCATATGTAATAAATTACTAATTAAACGAATGTTTCAGGGATTACGATGATTCACAACTCAGAATTACAGCCCTTTTCCATATTGATAGGGAGTATTTCTGTACCGACAGTAGCAATCCATTGAAGTCGGGTACCCTCTTGTCGCATTGTCACTAATCACTATCAGCTGCATGAAATCAGATTTGCTCCCCCTAAAAGCTGAACTATTACTCGTAGTATGCCTAATTTTGTGGTACTGGTTATATCAGGTTTGTACTTCAAAATTAAGTCCATAAATCATGTGACATACTTGCTATTTGTTTCTGTCATAAGACCTATATTGATGGATGATGTGATTATTGGTCAGAGCTCTTTGAATGTATTTATGCATTAGTGATACCCCAGGAATCACCGCACTGCCAAAAGCTTCATTTGGTATCCTAAGGTAACTAAACCGAAAAGAAAGAATTAGCGTTTAAGCAATTTTGAAGTGATTCAACCTACCAAAAGAGCAGCCACTAAATTATTATAAAATGAGGTGAGAATTTTCAAGGCAACACGATCTCCCAAGGCAAGGTACAGGGCTATACTGGTTCTTAGAATAAAGCAGATAAGGCGGTAGGAAGAATCTCAGTCTGTCTGTCAGTTAAACAAATACAATCAGCCACATAAACTGAAAGTAGCCCAACAGGCACACATTACAAGAAAAAAATTTAATTCAATCTGTATCTTTTTTGCTTCAATTGAATTCTGCGAGCTAATGAGCTAGTGCAAAGCACTGAGCAACCAACGGATGTTGGGTGGAAATCTATAAAACAAGAGGAAACAGTGGACGTAATGATTGCCCTATAAGGTTTAAAACATCACCAAATTATAAAACTGAGATAATATAGGTTAACAAATAAGTTTAGTATTTGAAAATAGCTCTAGATTGCCCTGAGGGGTGCAACTATCACAATGGTTGTCCGCCGGTTTAAGTTTCGTAACATTCAGTGAACATCCAATTAGCATAATAAGATGTCAATTTGTCAGTTTGGCTAAGTGTGATACAACAGTGAAAAGGATGGTCCCGCGTTAGACCAAATAAACATATAAATTGTGCAACAGTCTGCAGTGGGGCCTAGTCCGTCCACTTAATGCCAGTTCAGACACGGCCAGTTCGTGCGACGATCGCAAGGACCTACATATATGCATCCGCTTTTGGTAGTCAGGCGTTTGGACATAAATTATAATTATTTATAAAAAAAGACTTGCACTCATTTCTTTATCAGGCATTTTGTTTTGTGTAAAGGGAGGTGGACCTGCTTATTTCTGTCGGTTCTGTTTTTGCCACTACCTCCTGAAGGAGTGGTAAAGTTAGAAATTATTTATTCGATGTAATTGAACCCAGATCCTCCGATGCAGTAACCGATAAACTTAACCCCTGACCTACGCCAATTACTAGATTATCCATCATAAATCACTTTCAACACATGCACACAAACCACATCCTCAGAAATAATAGAGGTAGTTCAGAGCAATGTCAATAACCTGAACAAAAACATGATCGATAGTTTGATAGGACCAGGTATACCGATCTTCCTGACCAAGGATCAAACTTTCGCAGGTGTCAACTTCACATGCTACTCGTACAATTTGGTGGATCCAAAACAAAAACCTGATTATGAGTAATCTGACCCAATAATTAAACATCCGCTTCCGTTGGAAAAATCGGCGTTTCAAATTCTGCAATTAAAGGAATCCATAGCTCAAAATCGGAATATGTATCATACTACGAGTACGTTGGTATCTTTCGAGACTTTGCTGTAATGAAAATTGAAAGTCTTCATTGTCTCGCACTGAACTGTTTGCCACTATTTGGAATAGAAGGACGAAAAATGCGGAGATTTTTCAGAAGAAATATTTTCAAATTTCATTAAGGAAGTAAAAGTTGTTTGAAAAAACAGAATAAAAATTAATAAGTGGCTCTGCCAATGGATTTGAACATCATTTGCGTTCAAAACGTCTGATTGTTTATTCCGGAATAACACAGTAAATGTTATAATGATTTGGTTACAGTTCCAAAGCGATGTCTAATAATTCCAAAAAACACACTTAATTGGAGTTGTAGTTCGATAGAAGAAGGAAGTTCAATTCGCTGGCCAATACTGATGTCAGGGACGGCTTATTTGTAAAGTATGTTCTGAACAAGAAATCTCATGGATCAACATGACAACATGCAATATTTCTTTGTTTCTAAAAAATTGGAAAAAAATATTTATGAAGAATACATAAGGCCTCCTGATTATCTACAAGTGTTTTTGTCATTTCTGTGTTTGTGTATTTTTTCAGACCAGTTAATTATTATTGTTTAGCAGACAAAGACATGTGTTCAGGTACCCTGGCCATTAAAGTCTGAGGATTAATTTTGTTCAAAACAAAATTCTTTATTCTGAGTTTATAAATCGATATAATACGAAGTCTTGTATTTTATTTTAACAATACAGCAAAGACTTTGATACACCCAATATAGTATATGTCGACTTAAGCACCATGTCGAAAATTCCTGGAACTTCTAAGTCGGCCCGATTTTACGAGCACATGGCATAAGATCAAATTGAACTTACAGAACATCCCTTTGAATAATTTAATATTTCTCAAATGTTTGACTAAGGATTCCAAAAGAAGTAACCTGCTTATTTAGCAGAGCAGTACTCGTACTCATAACTAAAGTGAAATAATTGTTTTGATTTCTGAACATAAAAAATCCTCAAATCGCTAGGGAGTCAACTTCTGCGGATTCTTCACAATCGTTAGAGAACATATGAAGAGTATGATATCAGTGTCGGAATAGGCCTTGGTGTATCACATCAAATTAAGACCATACCCGTTATAGCTAAGCTGTGCCAAGTATAATAACAAATAATCGGTTATGTAGCCTAAAACCATATATATGCAAGAATATATAAAAAAGAGAAACCAAATCCCTAGGTATCTGTGGTTCCTTGTGCGTGTACTTGTATCCAAATCTAACCATTTCACTTTATTTATGATTCAATTAAAATTTTCACCATTTTCCACCTGGAAAATCTAATTACCGTTGAATTTTTTTCCTTTTTTGATTTTCGTATTTTTTTTTTAATTTCTTTTTATAACACTACGCCACACATTCGTGCAAAATTTTGAACAGTTTTGAATGAAATACACACACGCGTAGATACGAGTAGATCCTTTCTTTTGACAGCAATTTAGACGCAGCCCTTATCTGAGCGATGGAATTAAGAGATTTTAAATTTTATTCCTCTGAGCTCTTTTGAGTGGGTACGGCTGGATAAAAGAATAATTATTATTATTTTTTTTTCTAATTTTGTACAGAACGGTTTTGCAACGTTATCAGTCGAGTACAATTAGGGCGAGGGTATTTAAATTTCACAAGATATTTAAAAAGTTTTAATTCAACAATTTTTTTTTGTTTTATTCACTTATAACAGATTTTCACGCACGTACACAAGAATCCGAGTAAGGACTTATATTTCTTACACGTAGGATCTGAAAGCGGCAGAAAACCGACAAAGAAAAATATCTAAAAAAAAAAAAACAAAAATCGACACGTCTCGTTCGCAAATTTTGAGATGAAAACGAAGAAGACGAAAGATTAAGAATTCGTTCGATGCAAGCGCCTTAAGCATCAGACGGTTACTGGGGATGCTGTGCCATTGAATTTCCCAAAACATACATCGAAGGAGATAAATTCTTGCCCCATTATGCCCCAAGTACCAAAATCACCGACCAAGTAGGAGGCCAATAGGATACACAGAGTAGATACTTTCCTGATTGAGATTGGGACGTTTTTTTTCACGTTTGTTGTTTTTTTTTTTGTTTGTCGGTCTCTACTTTTGCTCGATTCGATTCTTGGCTTGTGGTGTTTGATTTTTGGCGCCAGAATGAAATATCCCCTTTTCCACAGTTCATTTTTGCAGAAGGCTTAATTGGGAAATTTTCACATGGGATTTTCAAATTTATCGTCAGAGTTCTGGAAAATATCCCCGGGTTATTCCTTTTCCATCGAATGAATTTAGAACTGGGGTACAACATCCTTAAATTTATCCCTCGTTTAAATCGTTTGGAGAAAATATCCTTTGGCATATCGATGAACATGCGTAGAATAAATTTCCTCCTGTTAGTGGGAAATTTCTGAAAAGAATGAACGAACTCTTTCCCCAGTCGACTCAAGGTATAGTGATAAATTTGTTTTGGTCCTTAAAAAAGGAGCAAGTCACTAGGAAACCGATGCTGGAATCATGGTACAAATATGTACAATATTTTGGAAAGTTCCACATTTGAACAAAGACTTCACTGTGACTTTTGAAGGAGCAAAAAATATGGCATTAGGAGAGATAAAATACCTTGAACATAATGTAAGGATATGCCTACCGGGAATGTGGTATAAGACAGATTAGCATAGTCTACTGTGATAAGAATATTTGTAGCCGGCAATCCGGTAATATATTTTTGTGGTAGGATGAAAGGAATTCACAAAGATTTAGACTGCAGAAAGAGTTATAGAAGTGATTTTTAGGAAAGGAAATTAAGAGGTTGGCTTTTGTAGCAGCTACCAACTTTGATGTGGTGTAGCAGAAAATCATTAAGTGATTTCTGAGGAATACGAGTACACCTCTGCTCGAATCTGCGTCGAAAATAACGAATATTTCATGCTTCATGATTTGGATTTTCGTAAAATCAGTTTCAATTAAGGATCAACACATTTATAGAATAATTCTCAGAAGGCTGTAATTAATAATCCGAAAGTGTTTGACCAGAATGAAATATTGAACGTAAAAGTATGAATTAGGCGGCCCGTTTTATTATTAGGACAGACGAAAATAAGATTCCATTCAGGCTCATTTGACATCTGTATCACAAGGTTACTCCATAATATATATGCATATACAAGCCGACTCCAACCTGATAGGTCTTTCATCGAAGTGAAATATATATGACTCGTATATGAATTCTGAATTCTGCAATATCTCCAATCAGTTTTACAATCTTTTGGATGGATACGTCAAGCAAAAAATGTTAAAAAAAGGTTTTGGATGCGATTCTTGTTAACAAGGCAACAAATTTCTCTCGCTGCTTTGACTGTGAATAGAATGTGGGAATCGACTGGACGAAGGGTTAACTCCGTATTTAAACTTGATATCAAGTTCGCGCTTAAATCACTGTGATAATTTCAGATGACATCATGTAATTAACTGGATGGCCATAATACATAACCTCTTCACTATAGCAATACGAAGAAGGGCCCATATATGGCCAGATTCGCTATAAAATGCCATTAATTTTGGAATAGCAATTGGAAAAGCTACCTTCTGCATCGGGTATATTGGCTTTGATGGAACAACTGTTATTGAGGATAAAAGCATCACTTAAATGTATGGGACCCAAAGATATACGGCAGTGTGTTGAAACAAATTTAAATCTCTTTTCATAGTCAGTAGGCTACTGCCATACCCTTTTGTCTAACGCGTTGGGTGATTTTGACTTTAAATTGAAAACACCTTAAGTTAATGCGAGTTGGTGGTAATTTGAAAAAGAGTTAGCAAAAAAATTAGCAGTTCCTTGGCAGAAGATAAGTTCAGCTTGCATTGGCAACTATTGGGTTATTTTTTTTTTGTGGTACCTGATGATTCAATAAACATGAAATCGGTAACTGATATCTCTTGTTAGAAACTTCATTTCAGTACAATTTTTACCACGAAACACCACACGTCAAAAGAAAGAGCTGAAAACAAAAATTTTACTTTTGAAAACCAGTCCACTATTGTGTTAACGCAACGTATGTATGTATATATAGAGGAAAATGTCACCAATAACAGTCAATTAAAAAAAATTAACGTTTAGTGACCAATTTCAATGAAAGTAGAAGTATGGCCACGTCAAAGCCAAAGATTACGAATAAAACCTGTCCACGTCGAAGTAAAGATACTTAGCGGTCTGGATTGCATCAATCGACTATGTTTTTTTTTTTTTTTTTATAATTTACGCGCGCCTAAGGGGTTTGATACCCTTTTACTGTTGCCAGGGCTCGGGCGGAAAGATAGAAGGAGGAGAAAGGAAAATTGTTTTTGTAGTGGTTTGAAACTCAGGTGTGTTTGGTTTCTATGTTTGCTCTCCAGGGGTGGGAGTCCGAATAGGACGGAGAGTTTTTCTTCACTCAGAGTGATTCGAGATATAATTCACAGTATTTTTTTCATTGCTTGAAACTCTTATAACAGCCAAATCTACGTGTCAGTATTATGCCTTCACACGCAGAATTTTTTTGTCTGAGTTCCAATTATACAATGAAAAACTAATTTTGCCATGGGCAGGATTCGAACCTGGACCCTCCGAGTGAGAAGCGTTTGCTACTACCACTACACCACGGCCACCCCTATGTGGAAGATTTTAATTGATAATTTGCACAATTTCACATACAAGATGCAAATGGCTCAAAGTTATTGCCGCTTGGTAAACTACATCGTATTCGTCCGAAACATGCAAAATTATCTTGCTAGTGATCCTGACTTTTGGAACGGTATGATTATGACCGACGAAGGTCATTTCATGCCGTGTGGGAGCGATAATACGCAGAATTAAATTTTAAAACGCCTTTACTTCCACATTCACCAGTTACAGTCATGCTCTGAAAGAGTTATTGGCTTTTACTTTTTCGAAGACGGTAATGGCAAGATGGTTACGGTCAACGGAGTGCATAATATGGCATTGTTACCCATATTTCCCTCATCTGAACTGAACGAAAATGTATTGCAGAATTACTGATTTCAACGCGATGACGCAACATGCAATACTTATCGTAAATCCATCGATTTATTGAAAACGATGTCCCCTAATAGACTTATTTAAGAGAATAGTGATTTCGACTGGCCTCCACGGTCACCTCATTTAGTTTTGCCTGACTTTTTATTGTGGATATTTGAAAAACTGGGTTTATGCTAACCAAACAAAATTCCTCGAACAACTTAAGACTAACATACCCAACGAAATTTGGAATTTCACAAGAGACTGAGGTCGAAGACGACCATAAAGTTGATCCTGGTTTACGCAGTGGAGAACAACAGCCAGGATGTCACTAAAACGTTGAGCAAAAATAAGTGCAGAGTAGTATCAAACATGATAAAGTAGTAAAGATCAACCTTATGAGATAAGAAGCATCCTTTAGCAAAAGGCAGCAATTCGGATGGTGATTAGAATAGCGAATGAGGAGAATTATTCAAAACAAGGTAAGACCAGGAATATGTTGCGATTCGATGCGAATATCCCATCTAGTAAAGTGAATCCATCCTGGCTTAGAACAGCAATGTCTGCTCCTTACCTCATACAGACTTACATCCACTAAGACCTTTTAATTTAACGAATTTATTGCGGGCTCGGAGATTACGGCGTGTATGGTTTATACTATAAACTATTCACTAGCAACTTAAAAAGTCTTCTATCGATCATTATCATCAAAGCTGTGAACAATTTTAGAAGATCGAGGCAATACCCATCAATCACTTATCGATTTCAAGGCCTCATATAATAAAACTTGTTAGGTCTAGTTTTAGCACATTTCGTAAACGGATTCATTTGACTCAGGAGGACAAATGAAGATGACCTTCAACTCGAGGAAGTTTTGATTTCTTCAAGGTTTATAGCCTGCTCCATTGGGGTAACAATGGCTAAATTGGAACGTGTCGAGGCGAAAGTATCAGACTTGCTTCCACGATGTGCGGGATCGTCTTCCTGATCATGACGGGTTCAAAGTTTCATCATTTTTAGAGATCGCTGGAAAGGCAATTGGGGAAATATCGGCTACAATTGATTTTCTTCGCTAACTAATACACTTTAAACACTTGTAGAAATGCTTACTCTTTACCAGAAATTCAATACTTTGTGTGTCTATTTTGGCACACTTAGCATGATGATACGCAAGGCAATTTACGCATTGTATTTTTATATAGATTATTTTCTGTAAATTTTTTAGTCGCACAGATCACATATTATTTTAGTAAGTTTTAAATGGGCTCTTACGTAAATAGATAAAATTTGAAGAACATTTATTAAACTTTGTTCGTGTTTTCAACAGACACCGTGGAGGAAATTCATACGCTTGTGTCTCCACTAACACTAACACTAGAACATTAAACATTTGATGAATAGGTTTTTCTCTAGACGTCGCTGTATAATTCGAAATACAACTACCAAAGCTTAGGTTGATAGAATCCCCTAATACAACATTAATGTTACATTTAGCTTACCTAAATGCCATTTTCGCCACCAACTGCAGAATACAGACCACAAATCGCAAAAATCGGTTAGTGAAGAGCTAAATTAAGCTACTTTTTAGCTAACTATCAAAATCGGCTCTGTGTATCCATCGTCGTGAAGACATTCAAAAAAGTAAACAAATCCCATAAAAAGTAATGTTAAAAAAAAAAGGTCTCGCTTTACACCAAGATTATCAGCTAATGATAAATGCCACACAAACATTAGTCTACGACTACGACCCTAAGCTTATCTAGGATCATCTTAGGAAGGACTTTGTTATTGTATGTCTAGGCCTTTTCCCACTGTGCTGAACGAATGAACTTTCACAGCAAAAAACATATCAAACATGAATCACTCATGAAAAAACGTACATCCAATTATTTCATAGACTGACAGCTGATATCTGAGATAATTATACACTGTAGAAGTTTACATCTAAAGATCATCATCAATTCCAGAGACATTAAATCCATCAGAACACATTTTCTCTGACGGCTCTTGTCAAAGTTTGGGAGAAAATCTATACCATAATCTCAAGTGGAATATCACCAAAAATAGCAAATTAAAACCAGCCAAGCAATGATTCTGGTCTACTAAACTCCGAAAACAACTCCATTAACCAAAATTACTTTTCGAATTCGAACTTAGACTCATCCTCATAGTATATATGTATGTATGTTCATTCTCTATACAAAGTAACCAACAAAGGGAATAAATTTTTGGGTAATCGGTGGTGTCTTAATCCACTTTAACCGCTCTACAAATGCAATTGCTTCTAAATGGCCAACAAGAAGAGAATTTCCAATGGCAGCATACATACATACATATACATACTCGTATGTATTCATACGAGTACGAAGTCGTATCTACTCGTACTTTCTCCGAACTTCAAACACATAAGCACTGATGAAATATCCTTCCGGTCGGCATGCCAATTGCAACTTCATCTCGTCTTATGAAGGAATTCGAATGTGGAAAGCAAAAGCAAAAGCAAAAGCAAAGGCAAACTGCAATCGATGCGAAGATACGAGTAAGAACCGACAAGTAGTTGGATTCTTGTGCCTTCGATTTTGTGGACGAACTTCTTAATCCATTATTCGACCATAACTTTCGTAAAGAGGATGTGTAACAGTTTCCAGTTGGTCCAGCTACCGACTTCCTTAACCCGTTCAATTTTCGTGGATAAGAAAATACCGTAATTTCTTCAAATCCTTAAGAGGAAAGTACGAGTGTATTGGAAATACGAGTATGTACAAGTAAATGGTGTACGATTTTGTATTGTAAAGGTATCTGTATCTTTTTCTTCACCTTCCACCACACACAAGAATACTTGTATTGGCACCACTAAAGACTATGGAGCTTGAATCGAATAAATTTTTCCAGGATACAAGTACATAATGTTCATTAATTTTCTCTCATTGATATCCTGGTTGCTGTTGTTGCTTCATCCTATTTTTTTTATTTTTCATTTTTGTTTTTTTGGGTTGAAGATGTTATTGCTGTGATGAACATCGTTTGTCGTTTGCTGTTCGTCCTTTTTCGGAAAGCTATTTCAAATTTGGGCGATTTTATTCCGGGATAGAAATAGCGGTACGGGTTGGGAGAGCTATGAAGTTTGTTTTCGTTCAAACTATTGACCAGGGCGGCATATCCATTTGACCATGCTAGATGGCTTGTTAGTACATTTGGATTCCGGAATCTGGTCCTAGCTTTTGCTCTTGTTGACGGTCTTGGTCCTGTCGCTTTGAATTGTTGTGAGGTCATTCGGATTGTTTTTTTTTTTATTTTTGCTATTTCTATAAAATTTTGTTTTAGGTTTATTGTTTTTTGTGTGTTGGTGTGGTGAGAGCTAAGAGAGCGACAGGGTAAACGGATGAGAATACTGTGAAGTATGGGGAGTAACACAATGTTGACAATGAATTATAAGGATCGTTTCTATGGTACTTAATCGGTTCTTAAATCGTCGGGGCCGTTTGGCATCTAATGAATTTGTGTGGTTGTTGAAAATTAATTGCCAGTTTAATTGTGGTCGGAGTATTTTATTTATTGGCTAAAGTTTAAGGTGATTTTGTTTAATTTGATATAATTGTTCAAAGAATGTGAGTACATTGTTCTATCTCTTCGAAAATTTGTACTAGATATGGATACAATAAAATTGTTGATGCTACGTTAGGAAAGAATTATTGTCTGCCTAATGATACTAATTGGTATCATTTTAAATTAAATAAATCTTAGATGGTTTATGGGATTTGAATTTGGGAGTTGATGGGGTCGAGGCAAGTGGCTTAACGGATTTCTTTGGAAAGTTCAAAGACCAGGTATATTTTGGGCAATGCAATTGGTTGGTAGTTAATCGAAAGCAAACGGTAATCCTGGGCATTTAAGAATTTAAATAATGGAGGTAGTGAATCTATGTTGATTATTTGCATTAGTTTTTATGCACTACAGGTTTTCCAATGAAAAGTTTCATTGACAAATATCTGCTATTTTGCCATATGTACTGAGTGTGTTGACAGATGACAAGTAAAACTATGACAATAATAAAAATAAAACAAAGCACTAAAATTGACCTATTGGAACAAGTTGTAATGCGGAGAGCCGAAATCCTGACCGTCACAATTGACAATATTCAATTGTAGGAGCTCGAAGTTTGACCGGAAACCAAGGTTTATCGATTCCAGGTCGATCCGAGAAATTGAGCATGTCAATGAGGAGGAACCTCTCTGTCCACACCATGTTATTGTTTGGTGAAGTTTTTGGGCAGCAAACGTCGGACCTTATCTTTTCGATAATGCAGCGGATATGTTGGTAACTATAGATGGATTGCGCTGTCGAACCATCAGTAATAAGTTTTTATGGCCGGAATTTGAAGGTATGGATGTGGATCTTAAAGCTTTGTCAAGACTGCAAACCTCCGTATGGTTTAACTGACGGAATACGCAGAATTTTTGACGTATGTATCTCTTTGAAGTATTATCCAGAGATGTACCTATATTTTGTATTCTTGATCGAACTACAGGGTGGCGCATATTTAGAGTTATGCTATTATAAAATTTTAATTTAAGTATACGAGTACATATGTATATATATTTTTTTACTCCAGAATTGGGAGGGAAATGACAACTAAAAACGGCGGCTTTGGCTAACAGATATTGTTGTTGCATAAAATGCAATTATAAATAGCAAAATCGTCCTCAACAAAAAGATTCACCTGGTGAACTTTCTAACTGCAGATGGTCGAACTTTTAACCATATCGACCATGTGTCGATCAGGGGAAGATATGCCACGAATATACTGGATATGTGCTCTCAAATAATTTTCTTAATTCCCGATTGTCTAAGGAATATACGCTCCAACATGGAGACATTATCTTCGATTCAAGGAACAAGCAATTGCGAATGCAAAAAAGCTCAGTGCAAATCAATTAGTCTTAAAGACATGCAAGCTTTTGGAAAGTGCGCAGGGATTGAGGCGCCATGCCGTCAGCCGTCTGCTCCAACGGGAAATTGTTCACGATTCAGGAAGTTGTAAACAAACAAACTATCGGGTTTGGTTAGCAGGGAGATCATACCAGAAATTCAGTGTTCGGATTGCGACCAGATCGCTTACATAATGGTGTGGACCATACAGTCTGCCGAAAGTTGCGCTACAATAACATTCTTGGACTCTGTAGCTAGGATAGACGCACCTGATTATCGCGAAAGTGTGTTAGATGGAGCATTAAAGCCCTGAGCATGTATTTAGCAATTCAGATCGACAACATTAACGTCCACGTGTGACTTTGCGCTTATCTGACAAAGCCAACGTGAACCAAGAATGGCTGAATAACAACGCCGTCGCACTTCCTTCTGTTCGAACAATGACTCGCAAATTCTCTAGACGCAAATCTGATGGATTTCTGTTTTTTGCGTCTGTTGGCTCATCAGGCTTATCACTACAAAATATGACAGTAAGGCCACGCTGAAAATAGCTCTGGTTGTGGGTGTGGGTGTGGGTGTGGGTGTGGGTGTGGGTGAAAATGCCACAACTTACTTGCCGGCAACGTGCAATTTATTAATGGACCGACTCAATGCCATCGTTAAAGCAAAAGCTAGATCCTTGAAATAGGATTATTGATAAAATTCCATGTGAAATTGAAATATTAATATTCAATTCAATCGCCTAAGTGTGTAGGTGCCAACCATATCTATAGTTAAAGGAATGTAGAGAACTATACACGTATGATGATCGATGTATCACAGGAATGTCACGGAGACTACCAACGGGTTCATCTATTGTAGATGTTTGTATTTGGACTCATTATGTATACGTCGATATATTTCTTCTTAAGTTGTAATCATTTTCAGTCGAAGCTATTTGCTTAAACTTATAGTACATTGTTGACATTTCGTCAGATGTCTGATGCAATAAATCAGACAGCTAACAGAGGGTATCTATAAATTTTGCAAAGAGAAGAGGTTTCATATGGTCAGAGGTAGTCAGTCTCTTGACATGAGAGACTGCAGCAGCTGTGAAAGCAGGTCTGCTAAAGAAATCAATCTGTGAGCTTACCCTGACTACGGTGACAGCTTTCTCATTGAATAGACTGCCAGCAGGACCAAGAACCAGAGTCGAATTATGTTGCCCTACTCCTAGTCCCTTTGTTGAAAATAGTGATGATTCATAGAACCAAATTAGTATTTTATATAAAAATTCAAGAATAGAACACTGAAACCAATGCATTACATGCTCCTTACAGGACAACCGCAATGAAATAAAGGAGTTCTACTGTCGACCGCCTCTGTGAGTACGAGTTTTGTAACCACCAGGAAAGTCACTGGAAAAGGCAAGTATGCCGACTTCGCACATTGCCCCAGATAATGATGAACCCATTCTGTATCAATTTAATAAATATTATATCTAATATTGGCTCTGGTCTTGGTCAAAATGTCGGTTCGATTTGTTTCACCAAATGCAAGCATTCTCACAAATTTATCTTCGACCTTCTTCCAATGTACTGACGTATAAATATTTTTAAGTTGAGTAACACAACTAAGACGGAACTAATGAATAAATATTATAAAAAAGTTTTCTTTATGCGAACAAACATAAAAGCAGGAATACTGCGCCGAAGTTTATACAGTTTACGAGTATATAGTATACACACACTTCAAGGTTCCTTCCAGAAATTTCGACTATATCAACAACACCACCTGCAATTTGCACCCTTCTAGTGAAAATGTTTTCCGAAAGATTCCCAATAAAATTCATAGTCTCCAATTTCTACTTTTAAGAACAGGAAGGAATCTAAATATAACAGCAACACAGGAAGATGACACGAGTGCAGCGCTAAAATAACATAGCAACATTGAAAGCCTTTCCAGCCTTGAAAAGAGAGGAAAAAGTGAATTAGTAAATCTCTTAGGCAATTGGAGCATGAACGCCATATGGCATCTACGAGTATAGCTTCGAAAATATCCTTCTCCCTGATCTCATTTTGTTTTGTTTTTGTGTCCCTCCAACAAACAGAAGGAAGATGCCATTTTTCATGGAGATACTCACATATATTCGCTTATCAGAGAGAAGTTTTTAAAGTGTTTACCGCAATTAAAGAAAATTCATTGCCTGAATCCTTTTTCACTGATTATTTGGAAATTAGTTTTTTCCTCGATTTTTCTTTTTGTTAATTTTTAGAAATTATCCTAAGTGGACTCTCAGGCAAGTCGGTTTGAGTTGGACTTTTTCGCCAGTTCGGTCGAGCCAATGAAAGGATATACTCGTACAATGAGGTAGGTATAAAAGCGTTGTCCAAACGTTCAGTCGGACAAAGACCAGATGTCTAAAGTCTAGACTGTAATCGCAAAACTTTTTGTCAGCTTTTGTGGCAGGAAAGCGCCATGAAAGGAAGATTATCATTTGAAAGTTTTTTTTTTCTTTGCTTTTTTTGCTTAACTGTTTCGTGTAAAGCAACTGACATAAGTATTTCTATAGGAAAAGATACTTTCATGGATGTTTGGCAGGGGAAGGACATTGAAAAAGAAAAACCGAAAAAACCGTGGAGGTTTATGTGAGAAAACGTTGTTCGTTGTTCGTTGTGTTTTGACAATATTTTTAAGAATGGCGTTAAGTATTTCTAATATTTTGTCGAATTTCTATAATTATCAAACAAATTTGAAGAGCTATACCTTTCTAACTGAATCGAAAAATGCGAAAAAAAAGTAAGCAAGGGTGTTTATGAATGGCAATATAACATAACAATAGCTCCGATTCAAGAGCTGTCAAAGTGATTGAAATATGCTAATTAAAATAGTGTTAATGTTCAAAAGCATTAAAGGCACTCACAAACGTTTTAGACTTTGATAAATATTACGTATTCGTCCTGCTTGTTGTATATATACTTTTTACGACTTCTAAGTCATTCAGACGCGTTTTCAATTCGAATTTCAAAAATCTTCTACAATATGTTATCAGTTAAAGAAAGACCTTTAACATTTATCTTGAAGATTTAAACATTATTGTCGTTATATGTATCTCTGTGATTTAAAGGCTTGCTTTCCTCCGTAATCCTTATCATAGATCGTAAACATTTACTCTTCGGTATATCTAAATCTTTTTCTTGTTAAAACAATAACAGTCCCATCCCAATAACAAGATTTAAAATCCCACACCATCAAATGAAACAAACGGGCGTTGAAACAAAACACTTAACACAAAAATCCAGCTCTCAGCTCTCATCTCTAAGCTTTTAGTCCTGACGCGTTTCGGTAAAAAAGTGAAACTTTTAAATTAAAATGCAAATTAAGAAATGAAATTCAACCGTAAATTCTTATCGGTCTCAGATGAAACAAAGGAGCCATAGTCATACTCACAGTCATCTCTAACAAATAAATATAAATATCCTTTCCCGCGTTTTGCCTGATAATGTGTTGTAGCGCTATTTAAACAATTTTTTTTCTTAGTTTTTTTTTGGGAAAAAGTATGAGAGCAAGAAAATTATTGCAAAAGTTAATGGCTCTTTTGTATCTCTGTGTAGATACGTTACGGTTGTAGAGTTGTTTTTTTTTCAGTCTAATGGTATTCACTGTATTTGCTGAATGTGGAGAAAGAAAGGATGAACAAAAACGACATGATAATGGCGTTAATATTCAATTAGCTATTGGGTAAGAGGGTCAATAGATGATTTTGGGAATCCTTTTTTTACTTAAAAAAAATGTGAAAAGGCACTTACTGACGCCTATGCAATGTCTACATTTGTACTTGAAGTGAATGGAAAATTTAAAAACTTTTTCTTCTATCTCCTTTCTAGCAAATTTTCATATTTTTGATGGTAGGAATCGGTGATACATGTGCTTACTCAACCATTAAAACAAATTGTCTGCAAGGGGTTACTTACTTGGTTTTTTTTTGAAAACTTTTAACCCAAGTGTTGTAAAGGGTTTTTTTTTTCTTTGAAGTTATACATAATCCGATATGGCTCATTAGGCTTTGAAAAGGACGACAGAGAAGCGACTGGTGTTTACGAAAGTTTCACCATTCTCAAGAGTAATTTTGGAATTTTCCTAAGTGTAATTAATTTCAAGACCGTTTCAGCCTTCATTTTAAGTTTTTTCCGTAAAACACACTTGGGAAATATGTATAAATGATTTTTTGACCTTTTTTTAAGCAATACTGATGAGTGCATATTAAAGATGACTGCATTGCTAGGCTATGAAAATATATTTAAAATAATCCTTCCCGTTTGGACTGCCTTTTTGTGGCCTAGAGGCTTATCAAAAATCACAAAGTTCTAGTGGAACTTTAAACTGTATGGTAAGGACATATAGAATTGATATTGAATAGGCGGGCCAAGTATTTGTTGCACCATAAATCAAATTCGTTTACTCTTGGTGGTGCCTGCAAAACAATTTACGTATGGTGATCTCGATTGCGATCGGCTTAATGATTCTTAACACGGAAGATGTTACCTCTTTTGGCTGCGATATACTCCTGGGACTTCTTCCATAACACTAGAGTAAGCTATCCACAGTAATGGAAAAAACTGGCAGAGAGTTACATTTAAACTTATCCCAAATACACCAGCGGATACATAGAGCGCTACATCGAACGGAATGAATCAGGTAACTAAAAAGTTCGAACTGATTAGGCACTGTAGGGCTTTTGTCTAAAGTATAAAAGAAAATAACAGAAAGCGCACAAGGGCTCAGGAGACAAGTGCTTGAAACCGATATATATATATATTTAGCTCAAAGTAGCCTTCATTTGAATTGTCTCAGACAGGCTCCAGAGAAAAAAAAACTCTGCTATCCTTCTACTCATAATTTTCTTCCATACTATGATGAAAAGTGCCTAATAGCGGCTAGGTCTATTAGCGATAAAAAAAAAACTATAAACGGAACCGTGCACTAAAGGAAAAGCGTGATTTTGATTATTTGTGGGGTTTCATAACCAGACTATGACAAATGGTCGAAAAGAGCGATTTTGTTTGATTATGCCGTAATTACTTTCACGAAACAGACTTAGTCAGTATCGTAGCCAAAATTTGGCTGTTACCGCTATAATCTACAAAACGAACGGAGAATGTGAACAATTTAAGGATGCTACAGGTTAAATATTCAATAACTCCACTGCCGAAGGCAGGCGTCGAATGATTCATCAGAAATGGTTATGTAGATACATTTTCAACCATCTCTTCGACTTCATACTACTGTATTAATTCGTCACACATAAAGTCATAGGTAATCTGATTCAAAGCAGCTCAATATTAGTTTCTATCACCGCAGATGCTATCCGTCAGCCTTTAACGAATGAGAACATAAAATATACACAAAGTATTGCGCTCACTAATGGCATTAAGTGTTCATAGCTCAGTGCTTATGACATATAAAAGAGTGCTGAATATAATTATAGATCTGGCGTTACAAATATTCAAGCGAATCTACACTGTTATACGAGGGTGGATCAATAAGTACCTATTTTTAAGGACAGATGGGGTTGTTAAGGAACACGTTTGGAACTTCCAGCATTCCCTGGGCTCGTCTTCGGCTATTTTGGTGCAGGAATCTTTGGTCATCCATATAATGAAGAAGAGTTGTCATCTGGAATAAAGCACTGACATCTAGAAATTTAAAACACGAATTAACTGGTCTAAATAAGATGTTGTAAGTTGGATCTCGTATCAATATGGGTTTTCGATGCGATTCCTCAGGCAAGAATCCCATATCTAACTTTCGGTTCTACAAGCGAATAGTATACTTGCTTTTGCACTTCCTGATTTCAACACAGTTTCAGATATACCATGACAAAAAGAGTGCTCTTAAGTTGAAGAAGACGTAGTGCATTAACTTGCTCCCGCCACAGAAAATGGTCGCAACGAGTTTTATGAAAGCGCCTTTATCCAAATATTAAGAATTATTTGAAGGACTGCTATGTGGTTGTTTGTACTAGGGAAGTTGTTTCGGACTCGCTAGTGTACTGCTTCAATATAAAATCTTTCAGGACGTTAAAAAGTAACGGACTTTGTTGTACACTACTTTAGGCTGCTCCTACTTTTACTTCGAATGATCCAGTTATTTCTGCTGTACAACTGACTTTCTTTACAACGTCATCGTACACATCACTTATAATTTTCATATGTGCAGGTCACGGGTTCATTTTGAGATCTTAGAGTCGTCCAAATAAGATCTCTGGGACCTTGCCGAAGACGATAGGCAGATCTCCAAAGCCTCGTGATGATTCTCCTTTTTTATCCGTAAACTTTGAATCATGTCATATGTCGACTTACTTCTCCTAAAGGTGTTCTCGATTGTCCAGGACTCTCAGTTATATTTTCATATGTACACCGATCGGTATTTGTTGCAATTTCTCGTGTCGTATTTGCCTTTATACGAGTACACTGGAATAAGCAAGCTCACCCTCCACTGGTTTGGAATTTAATCGGCTTTCATCATTTCATTGAAAAAATTCGCGAGCGAATGCCACTCATACTTCCCACTGCATGCCCTGGTTTTTCCCTTTACTGCT
This sequence comes from Volucella bombylans, assembly GCA_949129095.1. Classification (NCBI taxonomy): domain Eukaryota; kingdom Metazoa; phylum Arthropoda; class Insecta; order Diptera; family Syrphidae; genus Volucella; species Volucella bombylans. The sequence goes on from OX422144.1 coordinate 97,821,126, forward strand.
TAGCTTCGTGTTATGAAAAATATGCCATTCGCAACAACCGTATGAATTCTGCGTTTAGTAATGCGTTAAGGTACTCCAATCATCTTCCCACAGTGGCCGACTTAGGATACAGATAGAACACCTCATGTGTTTATCGTGCAGGCTATGGGAGGGGCCCTGACTCCCATGGTACCGTCTACCGGGACTACTGGCAGTTCAGCCACCCAAGAGGATCTTATAACCGGCCGCTTATAATGTCACTGTTTAAATCGTAACAGCCTTCAAAGGCGTTAATCTGAATGAACACGTTTACGATAAAACCAGTATTGCTCTACCCCCGTTTATTATTAGACCACACTACTGAAGGGCGTAGCCTTGATAATTTGGCGGAGTCCCAGGATATGGTATAGATAGATTGGCACAAGACTTTCTTTGTATAAGTTACATAATGCCATTTGAACAAGAGTTTCTGTAATGTTAAGCATTTTTAGGCGCCGACTTTTATCGTGAAACTACATCAGTGTCTTTTTGGTGGCATAAACATCTTTTTCTGGACTTAATTCTGTACTATTTGACAACATACCGCTTATTTCTTTTTCATTGATATAAGTTTTCCAAACCTGATTTCGATAACTGGAAGACGTGATTTCATCTCTTCAATTGGCTTGGTGTAAACAAAGAAATTGGCATAGTTAAGACTCGCATGGTATTGCGCAAAAGCAATATCCGACTTGCTTCAGTGTTTGGAAAATTATTTCAATAAAATGTTGTTTCTATTGCCAAAGTCTCTTTTATATTCTCTTTAGAATAGAAAATCCTAGCATACGATCCTGCGCCCGCCGTACACTCTCCGACTGACTCCGTTTTTCAAAGTCATAAAGTATGAAACTTTATTATACTCAAAAACGTGCATCCTGAATACACCGACAATCTTAACACTGTCATCTGCTTTTCGAGATATTCACATGTAATAAACTCTCTTTGATTTCTAGAACACCTCTGGCACACTTTGTTCCATTTTGCCGCACTTCAATCCTTTTAGCGAATTGAAAGTCTCCTATATACTCATACAGCTGTATGCTGTATGTAGAAACGTCAAACATTAAATGTTCGCAGAGTCATCGTATGTGATGTGAACACGTATGTACGTTCACAGGAATTAAAAATTTAACACAAAAATCTGTGACGATGATGTTGTCGGGTACAGGGTACGACTAGTAAGGTAAGGGTTGACAAATCGGCATAGATGATAACAAAGATGTACGCTCTAATGTTCATTCATAATGTTTAATTATCGTCATTGTTTCAACAGTGGAGTATGAAAATATATATGTACATCACGCACTCACACATGGCATCTGACACTACTGACACCCATGACAACCCCGTTGAAATACGAATATATGACAAAGCACCATTGCAACTTGCATTGTGATATCCTTGAAGTAGTACTGATAAATTATTATTAATGCTTTTGACAGAATATACATTAAAGTAAACAAACTAAAGTTTCTACGGGGTGCTTTTGAAGGGGTATGAAGAACCATTATCATCATCATCGTCATCATCAGTCAGAATGACTTTGCAAACACTAAAGGACAGACATTCATTCACACATTCATCTCAAATGAGTGCTGCCGAAAGCATTTGTTGTTAAACTTTCTAGTAGGTTCTGCTTCCAGGACAGCATTTAGTATAGGAGCCCAGAAGACTAAACAAAGTACTCGTACTCGTACATCATGTGGAAAAGGATACTGTTCAATGTCTGGCAAATTATCCCAAGGAATCATCTATTTCGCTTCTGCCTTTGTTCCGGTTTCTTCTTTCACGAAGAAATTCATGTCAAACAGACTATAACGCAAAATGATGAACATCCTTTCGGAACCACCCGAAGTTTCTTGTACTCCCTCACCCCCTTTGCCAGAGGAAGAAAAATTTTCGTAAAGAATAGAATTGAGAATAGAGTCTGTACTGCAGCTCCCAATGGACCAATGAAAGTAATACCGTATCGAACTAAATTGCTTGAGAAGAATGTCTGACAACAGTTATCCTGGATCGATGTCGAACTGAACCGAAACCGAATCAAGAAACCTTCTCCCAAGACAAGGAGGACACATCAGAGTAATTCTTTAAGTTTCGAACAAATATACATGTAAGTACATACTCGTACGTTGAAGGATGAAGACGGATTTGATTCCGTTTTTGTCAGGATGCGTTAGTTTATGGCAATAACCCAGACCGAGCAAGTATATCCGGTTGCTAAAATAAGCTCGATGTATGCGGTTTCTTGGTGGACCTGGTCTATTTTTTTGGAATATAGATTGATGCAATCTATATCAGTACTAGCCAATGTAGTGCATTGTAATACAATAGTTTCGCACTTGTTCTTCCTCGAAAGAATTGAATTTCATTCAGATACGATTTAGTGGATTCTTAGAAAAACATTTCGCTACCCTGTATCCAATGAAGTTTAGTGTTTAACGATGTTCATGGTCTACTGAGAGTTTTCGTTTTTGTTTTTCTAGGAAACACACTTTATGCAAGAATATTGAAGGACATCTAAAACAGAAGGAGATGTATCTTGAGTAATAAAATATGAAATTGATATTTGTTTGCATATCCACGCACCGAGAAGGGCGTCCGTTCTGCAACAATACCATGTATTTAATGCTATTACATGTCTTATGTAAACAGTCCAGTGTAGACTTGAGGGGGTAAGGACATAAGATGCGTTTACATCTACTTCTTATGGCAGACAAATGACCTATTATTTCAACAATGCCTGGACCGATCTAACCCAAATTTTGCACACTCATATTTTAGCCAATTCCACAAATTTATGGTGCAGGATTTTAAGGAAATACAAAATACAATATAGGCTGTACAGAACGTTTTAAGGGGGGATGGTCGCAGAATTTATGTTTTTTTTTACATATTTTACAAAATCTCAAGAATATGTCCTTTAAATTTCAAAGCAAAATCTTTATTCTTTTCGAAATGGCAGCGTATTTTTGGCCGTAAGTGCACGCTCGATTTTGGAGTGCACAGCAGGCGGTCCCGACCGCATGAACAGGGGACCTTCTGCCTGCTCCTTTTCTTAATTTTTTTTTTGTATGGGTATAGTTTTGTTCAAGAAGAAGAAGGGCAAGGTTAGATGCTTCCAAACCTGTCTAAGCATGAAAAAACCGTTGAGTCTTGAGCTCGTTGGAGAGAGAAGAGAAAGCAATTGCTTTTTCTCGAAACTGCATTTTTCATAACGGCATGGAACATAACTCAAAAAATAATTGTCCGATTGTTCTAAAATTTCGACACTTTTAGCTATAATCTAATCATTGATATGATTTTCAATACAAATTAAATAAATTGTTTAAAGAAATTGGTAAAAAGTTTCTGCTCTCTATAATTTTTGCAAAATTAATTTTTTTTTTATGGTTTTAAAGGCTTGGAGTAGGAGAAACAATGTTTTTAACAAGATCTATTTTGATTTTATGTTACAGATGAAAAATAAAGTCTCCTAAAAAATCCTTAAATATTTACAACACATTGTTTCGGGACCCCCCAAGAAGTTTTTCTTTTTTTTTCCAACATTTTTATACATTTTTCACCATAAAGTACGAATAGCGAAGTTACTCGTACTGCCAAGCAATGCAATTCTAACTGATGAAATTTCTCCCTTGGTCGAATTTGACATTCCGTATGGTATAATATATCCGGAGAGAGAGGACTGGCAAAAAAATCCAATAATCAGGTCAAATGAAATTGCAATTTTCACATACAGAGCTAAGATTGTCTATAAGAATACAGGACGCCAGAGTCTTCCAATCAGAGGTCCTGGCTGTCCTCAGGGCGGCTGAGCAGATGAGATCGGTATCCGAAAGAGATATCGGTATCTACATCGATAGTCAGGTGAGACTGTGCTGGGTGCCAGGACACTGCGGTATAAAGGGGAATGAACAAGTAGTTGAGCTTGCGAAAAGAGGAGGGCTACTTGATATTAATGAGGTTGCTAACATCAAACCACCCATTTGCATAGTAAGGGGCACTATCGGCACTATAATAAAAACTGCCAACCTAAGGTGGTCAAGTCTTGAAGGACACAGGGTATCCAAGGCTCTCTAGCCACTTTTTGATAACTGAAGATCTAGGGCGTTAATAACATTAAACAAGGATAAGCTTAGGACAATAATTGGAATCCTGACAGGATACTGCCTCCTGAGGAAACACGCAAAGAGGCTTAAATTTTCAGATACGGATATTTTCAGATTCTGCGGTGATATTCAATCACTTCTCTAAATATCGTAAAAAGGCGCGGTTTATCGCATTCAATTCTATATTGAGTGTATATTAAAAAAGTGAAATAAAAAAAAAATAAAATGGGGTCAATTCTGATGTTCATACTCCCTTAATAATTGTTCAAATAATTAACTTTGCCTTGTAGCAGCATACTTATCTAAGAAACTTAGGGCTTTCATATCAGATTTCTTTATAATTTTCGGAATATAATTTGTTGATGCCGTAGTACTATTTTTCTATGCGCACCTTAACTCAGTTTCATTTAATAAAATCTGTGATTTAATTTTCCACTGACAACGGACATGTGGCTGGCGTAAGCCAGGGTTCTCTGAAACAAGTTGTGTAGTTTCATACAATAGACTTGTTTGCATTTGCCTTAATATCTTAGCCAAAAGTTGATAATGAATTACCAAAAGGTTCTTGAAATTAAATATATGGTCGATGAGCATTTAAACAGACCCACAGTATTACCTACATTTTCGTGTTGGACTTCTGAAACCAATTTAACAAAGCCTTAGCGTCGCAGTACTACAGCAAGGATTCCATCACTTCAAAACTAATTGTCTCTTAGGGATCTATTGTATTTTCGATTACCCCCATCAAAGACGTTCGTACGAACATTCCATGTACAATGCATGCTTGATTGCCATTTACTACTAAAATGTACTACCGATATGCATTAGATAAATCTGACTATGCTCAAGAAGTTAAACTAAATATCCGTGAAGGCACACTTAAGTGACCTTTATCCAACACATGCGAAAACAAAGTTTGTTATCTTTATAATGCTCACCAATAGTATCTTAAATGGTCAGTATAGGCTTGTAGAATTCTCAAAGTTATATCAAGACGTCTGCAAAGGAAATGGTGTTAAATACGCCCTCGGTGCGCCAACGTCAGATCTTAAATTTCTGACACCAATATATCCATCTAGTCATTAACAAGTTAAGCCAGGACTCTGACTCTCTCAGTTGAGGATTGCATACGGAAAATAATTATGTCATAAAACGCTTAACAATCTCGGATACAATGTCCTTTTTATACGCCACGTAAAATCTTGGCATGAGTCTACAGCCAGCTGAGGCTATATGTTAAGACCATATCAGTTAACCATCAACCAAAGTGATCAATGCAAGACTCCCACCCAATATTTTAGACCTATGTTCCAAGGGGCAAATATCTGCTCAAAAAAATACATTGTTGCTCACAAAATAAATTTGCAGATATCCCGTGTAGTGACAAGCTATAAAAATTCGTTAGAAATTGATGAAGCCTCTAATTATTGAGTGGCCCTAAAGTTCCGAAAACGTGTTGCAATGAAAAATACGACTGGTGCATGTACATAATCACATCAAAGGCTTACTAGGCAATGCCATGCGGGAGGGCAATATATATGTATTGTAGATTAATGTCAAATAAGATTCCCGATATTGAAGGTTGCGGTCCCGAAATAATCAACGCCTTATTTATACACTGCAAATCTATGCACGAATATTTTTTTTTTTTGTATAATTTACGCGCGCCTAAGGGGTTAGATACTCTTTTACTGTTGCCAGGGCGCGGGCGGAAAGGTAGAAGGAGGAGAAAAGAAAAATTGTTTTTATAGTGGTTTGATATTCGCTCTCCAGGGGTGGGAGTCAGAATAGGACGGAGAGTTTTTTCTTCACTCAGTGTGATTCGAAGTTTATAATTCGCAGTATTTTTTTGTGCTTGAAACTCTACAACAGCCAAATCTACGTGTCAGTGTTATGCCTTTATACGCAGAATTTTTCTGTCTGAGTTCCAATCATAGAAATGAAAAACTTGAAAGGCTTGTCATGGACAGGATTCGAACCTTGACCCTCCGAATGAGAAGCGATTGCTAGTACCACTACAACACGGCCACCCCATTGGAAATATAGTAACATTTATTCGATCCTGATTCAAGAATTTGCATCTATTACAGTGATACTAGCCTCGTAACCATCGCCTGCAAGGTCTTATCTAAGGCGGTTGCCGACGAAAGACAGTCTGATTGTTTTTTACCAAAGCGATATCAGATCAAAATTTTTTTAAAGATTTCAACGTCGCGTCGGCTTTAGTTTACCGATAACAGCTATGCCTTATTTGAAAAATGTATTCGATTGCGCGGAATATCACTTGCATAAGCAGTTCTACTATGGTCGGTAGGAGTTTTACCGAGATATTTGATTAAAATGGCTAAGAAACAAAACAAAAAGAAGACCTCATTTTAGGTGGTGCACATAAAAAAAAAGAAAACCTTTACCAAAAAACTAAACTGTCTAAGAGTCTTGTCGGCTGAGATCCGCTCGTATTAAAGGTTTATGAATGCCCCACGACTGATCAACTCGTTACTAACTGATCTACTACTCCATTACTTTGATAAGGGTTGAGTCATTTTTTTTATTATTTACCTTTCATATTTTATATGATTGAATAGACAGCATTGTCCTGGCCTCCCAACCTATGTCGAATCCTCTCTACAGATTAACGAAATCTCTCTCACGATGGGAGGTTTCGACAATTTCTCCACAGCTGGTTTTTTAGTCAACAATTGGAAAAATGTACCAATAACTCTTTATAACTTTCTAATATTATAACAAATAACCCTCCACGAAGTTGTAGATGCTGTAAGTGACTAACGAAACATCTGAATTGTCAATTTGGCGTCGGTTGCAAGATTTTGCCTTGTCCGTCCATTATTTGGAAAATTTTGCGAAAAGTTTTCAGCCAAAATCCGTATAAGCACAGCAACTAAATCCACAAGTTCATGACTTGCGACAGAAGTTCAGGGATTAAGTTCTCGTGCAGCTTGAAGTCGGCTTTTACTTTTTCTTTACTTTAAAAATAAGGCTGGAACTCGGTTACCATGATCCTTTTGGCTTACTGAAGATTCAATTCAACGCCATCCGACCAGTGGACTTGTGTCAACAAAAAGGCCTTTTACATACAGATTAGATAAAACTATTCAGGCTATGGGAGCCAATATTCAACGATTTATTACTGAGATAGACTCCCAAATTCTGGAAAACTTAGACCGCAGGATGAGATTCGTCAAAAAGGGTGAAGCCATGTCATATTGAATAAGGATTTTTAATTCAAACTTAAATCAATAGCTCTTAAAAAAAACACTTTATGTATCATCCTATGAAATAGTGCCATTAAATATGTGGTGTTGTATGATAGTTCACTTCTGATGGAATACCCAGCATTTAATATTTAAAATTCATGTAAACAGTGGCTGAAAATTTAAAAGTAATTTTTAAATTTGTCATACTTTGTCGATACCTGCTATTTATTGGCTTACAATATTCAAGATGTGTTCAGGTTCACCTACAACGTATTTCAACCACTTAAATTGTTGCAACATACCTGAAACGAAAAGAAAGACCAAAAATCAATTTTATTTATTATTTTTGGTAAAAAAATACAAAATTATTATATGTTTGGATGTAGGGGGTATAAGAAAATCCACAAACGAAACGATAACAAAAGCAGAGACCAAAGACGCTTTCGAGTATACAAAAACTGTGTCCTTTCAGTAGTTCGTCTCAAAGCCAAATCATTCAGCATCTCTAACTGAGCAAGCACTGTAGATACAAAAAAAAAACGAAAAATATTTTTGCCAATCTTCATAAAAAAAACTTGATTTCCCAACGGTAACAGTTTGGAAACGTGTACTCATTGAGTCGCAACGATAAGATCCCAACATTTTCCATTCTCTTTAAACTTATTACGTTTTTTTCCATAAACCCCAACCTCCAGGTTTAGTCCTCAATTCAAAGCCTTAACTTCAACCCCAACAATAAGGACACGATGCACAACGTTGACAGGGATGACTGGAACAAATACGAGGTGAATTGGAGAATGTCCTGCGAAAAATATATTACATGATTCAGTCGCAGGAACTTGCTCTTGTTTACGAAAAATTGGGGGAAAAAATCGATCCGACCAGACATGGAGAGAGAGATATCATTACTTTTGAATCAAGTAGATTTTATATTCATATCTCACGCGATCCTTGCGCAAGGGTCTCGAATCGGACTTATCATACTAAAATAGCATATACTCGTATGTAGCAGGTTATACATACTCGTATGTGTTGAAGTAACAAGAGAATCTTGAATCTCATCACTCTTAGATCAAGATAGATATTATATAATACATTGAGATGCCCTAGAGGTTCTAACGCCAATATTGTAGAACATACATACATATGTCTAACTATGGATTATTGAGTGTCTGTCATGCTTGTTACATATTGCCTACTGAGTGTCTGTCATGCTTGTTACATATTGCCTCAGTGTCCGGTGATAATATACAGAATGTTTTTTTGTTTATTGCAAAGTAGCCATATTATTCCGACTATGACCCACGCGGTGAGCACGATCGATTTGTTATTCACAGCTGCTGGGACCCAAAAGTGTAAACGCGTACTGTTGATTCGTTGAAATGTGTTGCCATTCCTATCAGCAAATTTAATCGCGTAGTAGGTAGTCTGTGCATATTTAAATTCTAAAGAATTTTTGTAGAAGCTTCATCAGACATCCACCTCCCAAAGGTGCGGCAAATTCCAGGTCGTCGAGAAGATATATGATGAGTTGAAGGTTTAATACCATTTCCATGACCTTGATAAGAAGAATACAGTAGGTCTGCAAACTTAGAGAGAAGAGGATTTGAGTTTTTAAGGACGGGCTGTTATTTAACTTCCATGAAAAAGTTCCTTAAGAGTAGGAATGATCAAAAAGAATATGCAATAATTTTTTCAGCTTTTAAGATAGAAACCAACGGTTTTGTGTATACTGATATCTTTGAGTGCTCTCGCTACTACATACATAAGTGCGAAAGTGGATTGGTCTCATAGAATGCTCGACACGCTCTATTGGAATGACGAATGTCATTACAAATAATCGTTGCGATGGAGAATAAAGAAGAGTTTCTAATGTTTTTAACAAACCATCAACAACTTTTACTTCCGTTGCTTACATTTGCGATACGGTAGTGGTTTTTTCCTCAGTCGTTTTATCGTATTGAGATTTCACACATTCAGGAAAGGCGTTGCGGTCATTCCCAGCTGCCTTGAACTTTTACCATGGGTCGGCCTTATTAGGCGAAAAATCAGTTGTCTAATTTTGACAATCTCTTTGCAAACTGAGTACCAACACGCTTTTTCATTTGACTTGATACTCTTCTTTCGATAACAGATAAAGGATCTCATTCTAAGGGGAATAGCACCTGTGATAATATCAGCAGCAGCATCCACCACATCATCGAGGAAACTTAAGGATCAGTTAAAGCTCCTAAATGATCTGTTAAGGCCGCTCCAATTGGCTTTCTTGCATTTTCATACCGTTCTTTTAGGAAACTTTTCTCTTCTAGGTGTACGGAAAATTTAGGTGATACCACACAGATATCCCACGGCCCTATATGTGAGCCCAGAGGGGGTGCACATCATCTGTGTACTTATCAATTCTACGGTGTTGGTCGTATGACCATGATAAGTCATGTGGACTCATTTTTCAGCTGGGTGAAGTTGTTTTCCGTAGCGAAGATCTCAAGATAGTGTTGTTTGTTCAGAATATCGAACACACCCACAGTAGTGTATATTGAAATAACCCGCAATAAAGATTTCAGTATCAGAACGCAAGGATACAATTCTTTGTATGAGTATGAAGCCAATTTAGTTAAAGTCGAATTAGGGCATCTATAAATAAAGCAGTATCGGATAGTTTACTTACGGAGACGGAATTTCAACCTCACGAAGTTGAGGAGATCAGATTTGGGTGGTCACTAACCACGTAAATGGCGAACAGACAGAACAGGTGGGAAAAGAATAATGGCACTAGTGCGTATCCAGGCTGATTTAGACCGGAGTGATCCGAGTGGTGCGAACGACCTCTATGCTTCACTAAGTGTCAAAACACCTTTAACGTATGCAGATTAGCGATTACTCCATAGCGCGCTTGTGGTTGCCATATCCACACTGAATATGCGGGTCATTAAAATATACAAATACAGACAACGACGAGCTAAGCAGAATTGTGAAGTAAAAATTTATTTAACGAATATCCAGAAAAATTAGTGTCAATTAGGAGTTCAAATGTTCGTTTCTTGCTTTCATTAACTGCATATTAAAATGCAAACTTAAAAATCTCCCAAAAGGCCCAGACTTGCGCTTTACGAATTGAAGTCAGTGAAAAACGAAATAAACAAAATAAACGACTGTTAACGTGTACAAATAAAATACAACCCAAAAGTACGCCAAGAAAACTAGATAATAGGTTCTTCGTGACGGAGAGAGAATATTTCCTTTGAATACTTGGCTAGATCCTGCCAAGAACAAAAATACTGTAGCTTCCCTGCACCCAAGAAAACAAAATAAAAAACTAAATAAAAGTGAAGAAAAGAAAATCATTACACGCAGAGTTATATTAGTCTTCTCAGATGTCCTCTCATGCTGAGTGTATTTCTTGCTCACGATGTCTCTCTTACTAACAGTTCACTTTTAACGACATTATACGAGCAATTTTAAATTGATAACATTTTGTATTTTCGTTTTTTTTTTCGTTGTTGTCCTTCCCTATTCGGTTGTCGTACTTTTCCATTTTTCTTTCTGATTCTTTTGGGACGGACATTTTTTCCTGGTGGTTATTTTGCGCCCACAAGGTCTGATTGTGGTGATGGGCAAGATGGAAGGAAACATGATAACCATGACTCAACAGGACACGATGACTCTCTTTTACGTTCAAAGTGAAGAATGGGATTTGTCACCATAATGTTCAGTGTCAGCAGCAGAGGGAGTAGGGACGATTTTAATGAGCAACGTCTGTGGAGTTGTTTCCATGGTAATTTAACATGAAACAGAAGAGATGATGTTGCTATCAGACCGTTGGTGGTGTCTGACTGTACGTTTTCGGAGGACACGCGCAATTGATAAATTGCCTTTTTTTGACTTAAATTTGAAGTTAAGAGAAATTTAATTAGTCCGCCGAAGCTGTTCCTGTTTTGGCTTCTTAGTTTGATGGATAAAGGGGTTGTATTATAATAATTGCATAGTTGTGCCCCCACTAGGAGTATCTGAAGATGACTTTTCTGGTTAACTTAGCCCCAAATGAAGTGAACTTATTTATCCGCTTTGAGTTTTTACCATTTGGATACAAATAAAAATGAAATACCATAATCACGTAGCAGTAAACAGAAATGATAGAGACCCGAAAACCAGAAAAGAACTACTTAAGGAATAATTTATTTATTTTTTACAAGACTGAAAATCTTCTAGGGAGAAACCTTTCAAAGGTCCTCATTGCAAAGGCGTTTGTTATAATGAAGCATCAATAAGGAAAAATTACTAACGAAGATCTTTAAAAACTTCAAGGCACTAGTGTCTTTTGTTAATGACTTTTTGACAAGGTTCAGAGTTTGTGCATTACAAGAAATGTATCTTATGGGTAAGCAAACTAAGATATTGGAATGCTGGTAAGTATTCCTTCCCACCCTGGAGTAGTGTCTTACAATATTGTCGCAGTTGAGAGCATACTTTAATCTGGAGTAGGGTTAATGCTCACAACAGCGGAACGGAAGAACTCCACATCGTGAAGAGGACACCTTGACCGGTTATTAACAGAGAGTGTAGTACGGAAGATTTTCATTATGTCTAGCAATGATATCGCAATCATGATGAGAGATTTTGGTGTCAATACGATCTCGTAGATCAAAATGGGAAAAGCGATCGATTTTTTACATCTCCGTTACCTATCAGCTGTCATACTGTTTAAGGGCTACGTCTGACACAAGACCAGTTGGGATTTGTTTTATATGAAACAGGAAGGACACCAACATTGAAATATACTTAGTTAAGACCGCACGACTTTTGAATACCGCAGTGTTAAGACAGAAAATAGAAAATACCAGCAAATACCCCAAGCGATTTGTAAAGTATATTTTTGTAACCGAAAAAACAGAGAAATCGAGAATCATTTCATGGCTGCCACCAGATTCGGAAGACTTTTCGATAAGGATATTTTACTCAAAGTTCAAATTTTAACAAATTTCTGCGGGAAAGAGATCTTAGTTTGAAGAACTGTAGCGCGCAGAAAGAAAGAAAACTCAGCGTGACAAGTGAAATGACACAAACGCTATAGCTGAACAGCCAGAATGTATGACTAAGCTAAAAATAATAATCTTGCATAGCGTCCTGATGTTGGATGAGGATCAGCTCAGTATATAAAAAAAGCACTTTACGGTAAACTGCCTTCGTGGCGCAACCTGGTTGGGAATAAAGTCACGAGTACGATAACTTTGGCGCCAAGAATTGATAACGGTATTTTGTAGAGGAGTTCAAAACTAGCATTTTTTTACTATGGAGTGGGGGGTCCATCTCATCCCGTTTAGGAGTTATGGGCAATTTAAAAAGAAATGACTTAAGATGGGAAAAAATTATTAAAAAACAAAGGTAACACTTATAATAAAGTAAGCTCGAAACTTGTTTTTTAATATAAAATTTACATCAAATTATTCGTGTGAATAACACTCAAATAAAAATCAAAATTCTTGGTAAAAAATTAAAAAAAAATATTTTTTTAACAATACTACTCAAAATTGTGAAATAATGTGCCAAATTGGTTTTTTGTATTCAATGCGCGTATTAATTCTGAACACAAAAAATCGCGTGGCTTTATGTCCTCTAGTTTTTGAGCAAATTGAAATTGAATTTACTACTTTAGTTTTGTTTTTTGGCATTTATGTAGTAGTCTTCCTTTGAATAAGTTAATGAATAAGTCTTTCCGCAGGCGGCAAGGAAAGCTCTAAAAAAAAGTGACAAAAATTGTAGAAATAGAATCAACCCATCTATTGGTACATTTTTCCATGGACCTCAATGTCGGTTAGAGATTCGCGAGGTGCCTGCAATAATTATCGCTTTTGTTATCAAAATGCCTGTGAACACGGTTTTTCAGGTAAATTAATTAAACCTTAAGCTACAACCTAAGGATTTTTTAAAAATATTATTACATGTATGTTATTATTTCAAAATTAGCATATAATCGCTTGGCGCCATCACGACAATAAAAGTGAGCTTAGTAAATCTACTATAATAGATTACTATAACTATTGTCGTGAAATAGCCGAAATAATAGCATCTCACGTCGATGTTAACATTGGCGGCGAAGGAAAAACTGTACAAATCGACGAGACCTTTCTTACAAAAAGGAAATACCAGAGAGGCCGTGTAACCGAACAAATGAAAATCGTAGTGTTGGGGTTATTTTGTAAAGAAGATAAGGCCGGACGCTTCTTTAAAGTGAACTCCAAAAGTAAAGAAGACTTGTAGCCTTATATACACAAATACGTTAACCCCAACAGCAGTCGTATTTGTACCGACAGCGCACGTCTACTTCTACGACTCATGAAATTACAACCCACAGCAAAGGCGAATATGTTGACAAGACCGATGCAACCAATACTATATATAAATGATCTTGAGAATCAGAACAAGCTTCTGAAAAAATCAATTTTATGCCGCAATACAACGCAGCACCTTCACCAATATATGGCACTTTTCTTTTACCGGAAATGCTGCCTTGAAAAAAATTATAAGGACGACATGGGCTCCTAAATCCTCCTTTTTAATTGACGTAAAATAAGTGTACCCACGTTTTGTCAAAGGTAAAGAAAGTTTGGGTTTGCAACTGAAGGACTTCGACCCTCCCACCTTTCACAATCAGCACTTAGAAGGTATTTTACCACCAAAACAACCTCGGCTCTTCACCATCATCGACAAGCTCAACGAACTCGACATTGACACCAGTACGGACGATGACTTCATTGACGAAACTTACTCGTGCATACCTTTTTAATATCTACTCATACATTGAACATTTAATTGACTACTGTTAACTATCACTTAACTTACTCAGAAACTGACTGACTGGGACGCGGAGTTCAATGCAAATCTACCTCCTCGTGGTGCATTCTGGGTCACGCAAAATGATTTGCTGTACTTTACTTACAAAGATGACCCTACCATCAATATTAATCCTCAAAGTGAGATCACCATAAATACCAAAAAAAATAAAACGACTTATAAAAAATAGTTTTAGTAATTTTCAATTTTCTCAAAAACTAGAAGATATAAAGCCATGCGGTTTTATGTGTTCGATTTAGAATTGATATGCGCATTAATACAAAAAACCAATTGGGCACATCATCTCACAATTTTGAATAATATTGATTTAAAAATTTTTTTTTTTTCAGTTTTTACAAAAATTTAAGTTTCAATGCGAATTATTCAAAAACTATTCACACGAATAATTTGATGTAAATTTTATATTTGCAAATTTTAGGCTTTCAAATCCTATATAGTACTTTATTGTTTTTTTTAATAATTTCTTTCCCATTTTAAGTCATTTTTCTCTAAAATTGCCCATAACTCCTAAACGGGGCGAAATAGACCCCCCCCCTCCTATAGTAGAAAATGATAGCTTTTAACCCATCTACAAAATACCGTTATTAATTCTTGGCGCCAAAGTTATCGTACTTTCCCCGGAATAAACATCGTCCATATCCATACCTTCAAGTTCCTACCATAAAAATTTATTTCTCATATCAAATCCGTTTCATTCTTGAAAAACTAGGGTCCAATGATGCCTCCTGCACGAAAACAAGTTTTGTCATCTAATCTAATTCCTCAGAAATGAAGCGCTCGACAAGAAGTTGTAAAAGTGGGCATTTTCGTCAAGATTGACAACTTAACTTTAGACGGCATGTGTAACTCGGCCGTACAGCACGGCGCACGGCCCCAAATTGTAAGGCTGACTGTGGCCAATATGTGAAGACATCCGCAAGGCGATGTTCTGTCCCTAGCGCAAAATGGTCGATTCATTGCTTAACGCTCTCCATAGTTATAAGCCCTCTTGTGAGAGAGTCGTGGTGGCTGTGGTTTAAGCCCAAAATCACGGGGAGGGTCCCCAGTTGGTTTAGACCCAATGTAGAGTTGCAATAAATACAGTGTGCTGAGACACTAAGATCAGCAAGAAGTTTCAGATCGACCTCGATTCATACCAAAGGTGGAACTTGTGCCTGCAAAACAGTTCCGAATTGGTACCCATGCTCCCATGGATGTATGGGCATCCCGTGATATTAACTCTTTCCCAGACGTAAAACACTAGAGACATCTGTACTTTCAAAGTCATTTTCTATTTAAAAAGAAACGCTCTTGGGTACATCACACACTGGAGTTTTGATGACCTTCCACCTACAGCAAAACTGTTATTGATGTGAAAATATGAAATCAAGTTTCTCTCTGGTAGCAATAATTTCGGCCAAAATTTGAGCCACGAAAGAGCTATAGTTGAGCCTTCACAGATGGCTCCAAAACCGATCAGACATGAGAATTTTGCTTGTTCACAGATTAATTGGCCCAAAAATGAGCCTCGCCATTTCCATCTGTTCAAAAGCTGTCTTCTCGTGGCTTTAGTTCCTGCACCAGCTGTATGTTTTAAAAGTGTAGGTGGCGCTATTTGCAAAACTTTCCTCATAACAGACGAAAAAAAAGGATCTCTGGTCACACTTTCACTAACAGTGGGTACACTTCTTCTCTGTGCACATTACGCTCACGCGTTGCTGGCTTTGCATCATATAGAGCAGATGTGGTACTAAACTTATTCACAACATGACGAATAACGAGAAAGGTCAAGACGTGTCTAAAACGAACACACCGACGTGACAACAGAAGGAGATTCACTATATGGTGAACGATCTGCGTACTTTACGATGCTAAGAAATAGAAATCTTGTTGAGGAAATTTTAAAAAATCCAAATAATAAAAAAGTTGTTGTCCTAACTCAATTCTTCTTCAAATTGATTTGAATTCAAATCATCTCTCTAAAAATAACGATCATCTGGACCGCACAACTCCTTAAAACTACAAATCCCTCCCTCATTAACCAGTACTTTAAGTATCGGTACTTAATAACCCTACTTTGAAGTTTTTCTTCGACGCACATTGGCCATCACTATCTCTTCGTATATTAGAACCTCTTAAGTTTTTCGTCAGAAAAAATACACCAGTACGAGTATAAATACCACCATGAAGTAATAAAATCGAAAACTTTAATTTACTACTCCACTTAACCACACAAGTGTTAGTGTACTTCGTAATTTGCAGCAAATACGCTTAACAGCATAATACTGTAAGCAGCGTACGGTGCTCCTTATAAACTACTTCCTTCTGCCCTTGCCCTATCTCTAGTTGGTGGTTGTGCTGTCAAAAGAGGAAGATATCCATCTCAAATGCAAACCCATGCAAGAGTAAGGTCTTGGAGGTGGAAGGAAAATTTCATTAAACTCCTTCTCGGTAGTATATTTTCATTGCCAGGCAGACACAAGAATATTTATTGCACATCCACTCAAGCAACATTCGTTTTTTTTTATAGTTTTTGTTTGTATCCTTTTTTTCTTTATTTCTTCTTCAAGGTAACACTTTTGCTCCTCAACTGCATTTCCGCTTTCAGCTACTTCAAGGAACAATTACTCTCTGAATAGGCGGTAATTAGATAGGTTTTTCATTTTGCGTTCTGCATCCTGCCAACCAGATCGTTAGGTTCTTTACGCTAACAAATAATTGCGAAATAAAGGATTCCAAAATTATTTAAATCTATTCGGATAAGTTTTTCCCATCTTTCCGTGCAAAAAAAAAAAGTGAAAGCCATGGAGTCGTGTAGTCTGTCAGAGGGTTCTTTACTTCGAAGGAAGAAAGCACAAAAATACTCGAACGTACAGGAAAAGTTTTACCCCATAGCCAGAAAGATTTTAAGTATTCCCTATGCCAGGCCAGGAAAAAAGGAAGGATTCCCTTAGTCGGAAGGGTGTTGGCGAAAATTGTCAAATCCCCAAATTTTTAATGTGATTACTTACAGCGATGAATTATTACATTCTCAATGCAAATATCAAGCCTAGAGAAGGGGTGGTTTCCAAATAGAGAAAGTTGGAAAAAAAATTATATTTTTCAGTCGAAATCCTACTCTATGGTAATCGCAAAAATTACTTTGGAAAGAAGAAACCATAGCAGAATCGTCTACTTTTGAACGAATCTTTGCAGGAACACACTCTCACAGATTTGTCATATTTCGACAATAACTTTCTGCAGTCCGCACTCCAATTGATTGAGCAAATAAAACCACAGGAAGAACAACCAGAAGTCAGGGCTACCATTGCACCACACAAGACACTTTTTGATACTTTTGCTACAAAAGTAGTACCTGTTGCTGAATGACTCTAATTTCGACAGCCTTCATTCCGTCCTAAAAAAAATAGTAGGAAAGTATCTTGATCCGGAGAAATATGACGGAAAAGCGGATGCAGAATAATCTCGTAATCCATATAGCGCGAAAAAAAAATGAATAGGAGGCCTAAAGCGCTATAGAGTTCCACCAAATCTGGGCCTTGTGCGAATAGCGAAAGTTGCGCTCTGATGATATTTTCGTAAGGGAAACAGAAGTATCACAGATCCATATTTAGTAAGCGAACCTAAGACTAACACCAGCTTTCTGAAATCATGTATCGGGATCGGATATCCATCATTTGTTTACGGAGGCATCTGGGAATGCAATCGAAAGTTGTCAATAATTTCCAGGAACAGTCCTCATAAAGGACGAAGCCGCAAGAAGAGAGCTTGTGCGAGCCAAATGCAGAAATGAAGAATGAGAAAAGAATGATTTGTTACTGCTGATTTTAGTTTCAAAATGCAAAGGTTTTAGAAACAATAAGATCGAGGTCATCGACCTTGAATACTCAAAATAACGATAGGCTATTAGTGGTCGTCTCGACAGACGACCGCTCCAGCAATCCAAGGAAAAGAAGTAACAGGAGCTAAAAGGCTTCTCACGCTTCCCGGATGAGGTTTAGGTAAAGGGATATTGCAAACTGGGGGGACGGAAATTAAATATCAAAATAAAAAAGCAAGAATATCGTTTTAACTCCTGTGAAAGCTAGCAAAAGCAGAGAATGTTTTCATCCAAGACCAAAGCTGTGAAATATAGAAACTTCAGGTTCAGCGGTAGGCTATTTTTTATAGATTGTAGATTGTCTACGACGCGCGCAATTTGTTAACTAAAACAAATGAATATGCTGACATGTCTTTATATGAATAACCCTGGATTCGACAGAAAATTTTTATTGAAAATTGTATTCTTACCAGGAGGGAAGACTAAAACCAATCTTTTGTTATTGTGGGCCTATATAAAGTCCTCATAAAGTCTATCGCGTCTAGGTATGACTTTATATTTGCACTTTAGACGCTTCATATCAAGTGAGTGTAAATAAGGGACCACTACCAAATGCTAGCAGTTGTTTTTCATCTGTAGTCAGCAACAATGCTGGCTTCCTTATTACAAAAGGAGGACATTGACTTAACCTTACTCAATGTGTGTGGTTAGGAGATTACCAGCTGGAAATTGTTTACAAAAGTTTCCATATAGGACATAAGAACATCGAATTTTAACTTCCTTGACTAAGCAAACAACAAGATAAAAAGCTAAAGAAGTGGTTCAAAGAGTGCCGTCACCAAGTCTTTTAAATTAGGAAAGCCTCTCTAGGTCACCCGTGGAACTGCAACTAATGTAAGAATACAAGAAAATTGGGTAATTTTAGACTGAAAGACCAAGGCAAACATAAGCAAAAAACTTAGCTGGATTTTCCAAAAGTGTTTCCTGCTAAGATTTTCGCGGAAAAAATAAAAAATCCAGTAAACTATTCAGACTTTTTTTTTAATTATTATTAATTGTTATTCATTCATGCATACATTAAAAAAGAGTGCATAAGTATTTATTATTTAATTTCAAATTGGGAGAAGATATATGTAATATGAACTTAAAAAAATTTCAGAAGCAAATTTAGGTACTCTATTAATTCTAAGAATGAAGAAGTAGACACATTATATAGCGAGAAACACTATACAGTCCAAATTTAATATGTACTGTACGTTGAAATTTTTATCGTGAAATAATTACCTTTAATCAATCTTACTAAAGTCATAATCAAACAGCCACTTGTTGACCTTATTTTCGGATAAAAGGATATTACGAGAATGCCTTGGTTCAATGGCTAATTTATTAAAAATACGATGTGCTATAGAAGAATAATATCTTTAAAGCAATTGAGTATTAGAATAGAAGCAATATTATTAGTAAAGCTGCGAAGATCATAGGCATTAGGAACGTGATTAATTGAGTATGCACATCTTGGAAAAAGTATTTTTAGAATTTTATACTAGTAAAGATGTTTCAGAGGCAATTTTGAGGAGTTCAAAAATATTAAGAAACTATGCTCATGGTGCCTTTTTCCAAATAATTCTAAGCATATGTTTTTGTGCTACCAGCAACGGCTGTGTTTTATTTTCATGTGTACGCCCCCAACAATTCAAATCATACTGGAATTTTGATTGAACCGATGCATGGTACACTGTTTCAAATAGTATAGTATTTTAGTTGCCTTCTTAGAGAGGCGCTATGGAAGCTCGAGTTTAATCTACTATCTATTGTACTTCAAAGTACAGATACTTAAAAACGTGTACCATACATTGTCAATACTTAAACAATCCGGCGAGCAACTTTCCGCAGCAGCAAAACCGGTAGATTTTATATCCAGGCTGTATATAAAAAAAATTGGCCGAAGAACGGAGTCCTCCACAGGAGGACCACTTTTTTTTCGAAACACTCACTAAATGTTCCGCCTATCTGAAGAATTTGTTTTATGTTTATGAGATAATATTCGAATCATTTGGTCATCAATCCTCTGAATGCTGCTGTAATATGTATACTATGATCAAAAGTATCAACAGCTTTCGTCATATCAACGAAGAAAGCAGTTGTTAACTTCTTCTACTGTCATAAGTATCTAACATACGTGGAAACTTGTTTCACCAGACAAACAAACACACACTGGATTTTTGAAGCCAAGGTACGAATGCGGGTTTTCCAAGCACCATAAAAAGTAAGAACTACTGTGAAAAGATATAATGTTGAAAAGCTGCAATCACAAAAGATCGCTAAAAGCTTCGCCAAACGCGTATCCTGAACCTCTGGTTTTATTTTCGTTGATCGGATTGACCGCTTTATGAGAATTCCGTCCAACAGAACTGTAGCCTTTTTTGGTTGCATCCGGACATCGTGCGCGGAGAGATCCATCGACAGAAGGAGTGCAGAAAACTTTCTTCCTCTGGGCCTTGTCTAGGACAGAGGAATAGGGCGCAGTTTTAGATCTGAGAGGTTGGTCGGTTTTAGTCACTTCCAGTGACCTGTTTCCCGTCTGTGTCGCCCCTGGGTGAGTGAGCCTTTTAGCACTCGCCCCTTCGACATTACTTGCCGTCTCTTTGCGCCATGCGTTTGCCCCACGTCTCCGTTTCGCCTTCAACTGCCCCTTAAATGATAGTACGAGTATGTGCCTATTCTGAAGCTCGTTCCACCTTTTCAGTTTCAGTTTCCCGGACAAACCGTCAAAAATGTAATTTCCGTTGGTGTGGGGGAGAAAGAAGAACAATGCAACCCATCATCAGCTGTTGTTTGGGCGGAGACCTGAATATTTTTATCATGGTATTGGGTGTGAGGCGGTGAGCGTAAAGAATTACTTCTACATCTGTGTTTAATACATGAATCACATCGATATGGTAAGTTGTTCTTCTTCATGTAGGCTAGGGCACTTGCTTGAATATTCACAAAATTCAAATGAAAATAAGTTTTACATTTTTCTCACTGAAATTTCGTATTGCGCCGGTCAGTAGTCAGTCTTAGTCCACATTTACAAGGCATTGTTCACATAAAATAAATTAGCACTCTTGAATTGAATTCCAGATAGAAGCTTAATTATTCACTATTGTAAAGCGCAAAGAAGAATTTTCACCCGTCACTACTGAACCCTTGCCAATTGACTTGTCAATCCTCTAAAGGGATAAATCACCTAGACCGGGAACATCTACCAAATCTGACAATACGTACACCAAATGGAAATTTTGCCAATTTACGTGCAAATAAACTCATTCAATCGTCGCAAATACATTTAATCGAATCAACCATCGAAATGTCGAACGAAACAATCAAAAAAGTGGAGGGCTCTAAAGACAGTCTGGTTAAGAAGGCCGAACATCTTTCAGGGCATCCCTGAGAAAATTTTCGAACTGAAAGATTTTCAACGAAAGCAATTTCGATGAGGTACATCAAGATTTGAACTTTCCAGTTCCTGATCCGATTGTGGTCAATCATGTGGATGATCCTGAGGAGCTCAGCATCAAGAAACCACGAAATGATTACTGCGTTCCTGGCACAAAGGTAATAGTCCATCATCAGGAAACTCGTTGAAGATTCAAATCTTTTGAAAATGTGGATCTCATTCCTGATACCGAAGATTGAAGATGGCAACACTTATGCGTGCCCATTCAAGAAGACACTTTGGCTGAAATTCCAGCTGTTGAATCTGAAGCAGCTGCATTCTTCGATCAGATTTCCAGATATTTCCTTTCGCGTACGAAAGTCGTTGGGAAAGTTGCCAAGTACCCTCACCTCGACGACTACAGGCAAGCCGTTGTCGAATTGGACGACAAGGAATATTTCAGTTTATGGCAGGTCGAGTGTGAGATAAGAAATTGCTACTCCTAGCTACACGACATCGTCATCAAGAACTTGGAGAAACTCGAAAAACCTCGTTCCTGAAACGCCGATAGTTTATACTAAATTAGGAGAGTAATAAAGGTGGAACAACAGCATTGCATCCTCAATAACGTGAACGACAAAAAGCAGCAGCGTTATAGGGACTACAAGTGTTTCTTTTTTTTTCTTCTTTTGTTCTCTCTCCCAGTTCATTTAAATTAAAAAAAATTAAATATTTTATTTCTTTCTAATTACATGGAACCACACACCTACATACACTTACATGCATAGATATTCTCTGTCGGATAGGATAGAAGATTTCCTCAATTACATGTAGGTATTGTTGAGGTAATCAGTTTAGGACTTACAACTGACGGCAAATATCTCGGACGTTAATTGAGCTTTTAGCGAATGTCATTAAAGGCTATGCCGCAGTGATCACAAATATATCATCTTCGGACATTTCTTAGTTAATTAGCTTTGTTACTCGTAGTTAGGCTGAAACTACCCTGCGTACGATGTTTCAGTCTAATAATTTGATACGATTCAAGAAAGTAGTATGCTGGTGAATTAGTGAAATACAGAAGTCCGAAGTCAGACAGCAAGGGGATAAAAACACAGCCGAACACCTATACAATTAATGAAAAGAAGTCGAAAGATCACATCATATCACGCCTATCAGTACTCTATACATATAATAATGTCTTTTGCCCAATAGCAAGGTGACAAAAAAAAAATATATCAATTTTTATAAGCCTGCTTCCATACCAGGGAAGAAGATAAGAGAAATTGAGGAAAATAGGTTTCATAAGCATTGGATTGTCCGCTGAGGTCGTAGAATGATCAGAATAGGAATATAAGGATCAAGACTTCCCAAAAGCTGCCCTTAAGCTTTGTTCAAGAGACATTTCCGACAAAATGAATAAGAATCCTTTTAAAATTCAACAACAAGCTGCAAAACCCTTTTTTTGGGTCCGCAGCGTTTTCTACAGATATAGAAGTGTTGTATTATAAGTTGTAGACGTACAAGCACAATTTTTCTATTGAGTTGAGACATTTTAATTACCAGTCCAGATTAAGAAGACCCAAGTATACCTCTACATCCCAAACAATCTTTCAAACTTCCAATACACTGAATGGTAAATATTGGTGGTCAAATACGAGTTAATGGCAACTTCCTTACAATAGCAAGCATTCCGTTTCACTGAGACCAGACCCTGTGTATGAGAAATATAGAAATAAGGTTGCCGCAGTACAGCTAAAATGTGTTAGTGAAGAACATAGCACTCTAAAACGGATGAAACAAAGGTCAAGCTTGATCAGTGAAATTGGTATATGTGAAGGCGGTTCATGTAGGTTACCCATATTTTTCCCAAATGCGGTAACTTCCACCGACACCACTTTTGTTAACTTTTAAATTCCTCTTCAATCCACGGTTCGATTGTAAAATTGTTCTATTATTGCCTTTTATGAACCTTTTAGAATGCTTCAATGGTATCTCTTACAGAAGACTCCCGAAATATCGGTATTCTTATATTTAGAAGAAAGAGAGACAATTAGAAAATTTTTCACTTTGATTGAGGACCTCCAACCGAGGATAGATACTCGTACATCTATCGAACAAGGTCGAACGAAACGAACACAAGAAAACCAAAGTCAAAACAAATAGAATAGATTTCACGTACGGATTTGGAAACTTTTGTCAAAAAGTCAACAGAAGCTGATAAAGGAAATTCGTCAAAATTTATCAAGGATCAGCGTGCTTAACTCCATCATTCGCATGACCTCCTTTCGGATTTTGTGTTTTTTACTTTTTTTCAGGCAAAGTGTCTGTGGTGACAGATGAAGAAGTGCATGAAGTCTCTGAAATGTAAAAATAAAAAATCAATGACTACCACTCTCTTATTTTACTTCATAGATAACAAAAAAATTACAACGAGTATCTGCGATGATGATGACTGATTGCGTCTGTCACTTGATGAAGCCAACTTGAGGGTGATGCACGTACGTATACTCGTCTGGTATATTGCACCAGCGTCTTCATGCAAAGTGAGACTTATAGCCAAAAGAGGAGGGGATTTTAGTGTGCTCAATTTATCATTTCGATAAAAATGGATGATGGCAACGTACAAGAGAATCGGACAATTTCATTCAATGAAATAGATTTGTGCAGCTCCAGAGATTTTCTAAAGGATATGGTCCCCATCTATCTGCCCTTGGGTGTACATTAGGACGTTTCTCTTTCTTCCTTTTCTTTTTTGTTGAAGGAATGCAAATGTTGCATGTATCCTTTGGTGCAGTCGATGGAGCGCACAGAAACATACGAGAACATATGCAATGATGACTAAGGGTATCTATTATCGGAAGTAAGATGTTAGTTGCAATGATAGATGGAAGATGGAGCTGACTGACTTTTTTCTGCAAGGCCCTGCATATTTTTTTCGAATTTAGTGAGTGCTAGTTTCTTTTTGTTTTTGTCGAAAATGGTCACTCAGGCGAAGAGTAATGTGTTGTGTCAGACGAAGAATGATATACTGTAATGGATAAAGTTGTTAGCGAATGGTTAAATGCTAATAACGACCTACAACTTGCATTGAAGAACCGTTATCGTATTTTCGAAAATATTTCTCAACTTGAAGTTGTCAGGATAATTGAAGGGCAAAATAATTAAAAATTTCTATTTAGTTTGACACATTTCAGGACACTTTTCTCACTTCTCATGCTGAGGCATTTTTAATATTAGCATTGAGACCCAAAATAGAACACAAGTGAATGTGTCTATGATGGCGCCAGTAAAAACTTCTCAGTACACATACACAAACAAAGTAATTCCAGCGAAAAAATTGAATGGCATACGATTATTTTCATATTTATTGAAGCATGAAATGGTCTTTTCGTAGCTTTTCACAATGACAGTTCATTTAATATTGTACCATCTCACATGAGGTCCTTTTCTCCAGTATTTCCCATACTTTGTCTACTCGGTTGTTCATCAAGTGAAAAAAATCACTCATTCTTAGTTGAATGAACGTATCATAAACTGCCTGCGATTTGTCCACATCCTTCGCCAAATACTCGTATATTCTCGGAATAAACTCTTAACAAAATAGAGTAAGAAAATGTACCTACGTAGACGATACGAGACCCTATACACATATGGGAAAACAATCGTCGTCCTGCACGTTTGCTGAATTTTTTTAATCCTCCCAAAATTGCAGCACTTAGTATAAACTGACATTCCTTTGTATTTTTCATTTTTTTCTTTTCACTCATTTTGTTGTACACAATTTGTTTGGGGATATATAAGGCGACTAGTGTTACCACTTTGTAGAGTAAATATACAATGTTAGCTCAGATGAAACTGAAGTGCTGAGCACCTCAACTGCAAATCCTTCCAAACCCTCAAATTGCTGAATTCTTCTTATTCCTGTATTTAAATGGGTTCTCCGATAAAAGGACTCTGTTTCAAATTGACGTAACTAGTGTACAATTTTTTTGTGTGATAAATGTCTCTGTATATTGGTCTTTTTTCGTCATACTTGTATGTACGAGAGTTGCATCACATGGTAATTTCGGACCGGAAAAACTTAATCAATAGGCTATACCACAGTATTCCCAATAAATTTGTTTCATCGTAACGGATCTTACGATGATATATTGTACCACCAGGGACCTAAGTTTGGTATTTAAGACTAATGTCAGTCTTCTCATTATCTAAGGCTACTTATGAAACGTAGACTTCCCTTTGAAGATTTGGAATGCTATAGTTTGTTTAGTCCTTCGATACATGCTTAAGAGTTTTTTGACTTAACGTCATTGATCTATAGACTGTCATTATGTCGTATCAGCAAACGTTAGCGGTGATGCTCAGATGTTCGGCTTTCGTCTTTCCGTCGAACTTGTTCAGACTCGTGTTACCACAAAAATGAAAAGTGGAAACCGTGCAAACTCGTACATCTCTCTTTCATGTCATTTTGTATTACGAATTCCTCAGGCAACCTTTCTCTGTGCTGATAAATTTAGCCAAAGGAACGCCTTTTTGAAACCAACGGCTGGAGAACCGATGAACGACATTCAATGTTCAATGTGATGATCAAACGAATGTTGGAGTGATCAAAATGGGAATATCTACAAACGAATCCAGATCGTTTGATCTCAATAATGGTTTGAAAAGGTCATGCGATCTTTCGTAGTAACGATCTCATCTTTGTTGGGGAATAGCGATAGTAATGTAGATTTGATTGCAAGATGAATGCTCCTGTCAATCTCATAAATTTGTAATTATCAGAAATGAGCTTTAGATTGTTTCCAATACATGGGAGAGGTATTGCCATAGACGCATTTTAGCCTTTAGCTTCTTGTCTTTGGTGTAGGCGCATTTTATCCGGTCGATGTTCTAACAAGCTAACCTCATGAAGTTGCATTGTTGTAATCTTTAACCTAACGACGTACAGAATTTGAAAGTGCATTCTTTGCAGTATCATCTCTCCTATTTACTGTAGCATCTATTTCGGACAGCTTTTCTAGCGTTGATCTATCCCATGAGCATTGAACTTATATGATACCCGCTACTGAAGTGAGTTATAGCTAGTTTTGTGGCAGGCCTTTTGCTCAAACATGGTCTGCTGATCAGGGAGTGAGATACTGATGGAGCAGTTTAGTTAAAAAACAAGATCTTTCTGAGAATATACTCAAGCATTTGATTTCAGAATCAGGCTTTACATTTCTAGTCATTCTAGAGACATTTAATCGCTCATATAGAATATCTTACATAATATTTCATGGTCGGTTAAGGATCGAAAACATGTCAGCCTACTGGCGTCCCAATTTTGACAATTGTACAATGTTTAGTAGTAAAAACAAAAAAGAATGGCTACACAAAGGAAGTTACGATAACTTCTTGATAAAATGAGTAAACACTATTACATATTTTATTTAAAGGCCGGCGGCACGCCAACTAAGTAAACCCCTTAGAGATTATGTAGGAAAATCCCTGAACGCAACAAGGACCAAACTAAAGGGTTTTTCTTTAGACGCTCCCCATTTCTCAATAGGGATTCTGTGAATTCACCCACGCGATCTCTTGCTAAATGTAATATTCGTTCATCAGATTATCTATCATATAATCATGGAAAGATATACGCTTCACTAACGTTTACAAATCATCCAATTTTTTTACCAAATTTCGTGGTCAGTTTCAACAACTCGTACGTTATGTATGTACGTTAACACAAATTTTTGTTGTTTGCGTTTAGTGAAAAAATTTGAATCGACTTATTTACTCCATAATGTTGCTGTGTCAATAAGGCAGCGAAACAAAAAGAGTCGATGATCGATTCAGTGACGTTTGTGGCATATTTTGTGAAACACTTGGCAATACGTCCTTATAAGACCATATTGATTCAGCTAAAGAGTTGAAGCCAAATGACCATAGTGGACGTCAACCTTACGCTGATAGGGCTCTGTGAAGATGGAAGAAGATGTGGGTTTTCACTGGAAAATCATTCTCACTAACGAGGTATATTTTTGGTTAATTGACATTGTAGTAAGTAGTATAACCGTAAGCAAAATATAGGAGATGTTCCAACAGTAGTCTTTCGAGATGAAAAAATTGACTGTTTGGTGTGGTTTTTATACCGGAGGCATGGCCACCACATGGCCACCCCAATCTTGCGATTTAAAACCTTTAGACTCTTTTTTTGAGGTTTCATTAAGACAGAAACTATAAATGATTTGAAGGCGAACATTCGACGTGAAATTACTGTAATATTACAATTAGAATTATACCAAAAAGTGGTAAGCTGGTTTAAGTATTTCTCCAGGTACGTTTTACACTCTATACTGAGTCCTACTTTACTTTTCATAGCTTTTGCTACATTTTGAATGAGAGGATATTCATATACTTCATTTCAAAATTTAACACAAAAAATTCCATGAAGTGGGAACACCAATGACAACGAATATTTTCGAACCTTAACGTACTTATTTCCTCTAAAATAAAATAAAAAATGTTCACAAAAAACTAAACACTATAAGAAAAAGCGACAGAAAAAAAAATTTGGAAAAGCGTTTACACACACAGGAACTACGAGTAACTTGGATCCATTCATTCGTTCACTTTGCATTCAGAACATCATTTGTCTATATTTTTGTTGGTTTTAAGTTTTCAATTTTTTTTGTGAGTGCTGAATGTATATATACGACGTAAGGCAAATCCAAACATAGAATGTTCTGCAAATGACTTCTCAAAACAAATCTCATTAGTTTACCGCGGTTAGTTAAAAAAGCGGGACGAGGGGCACTATGTATTGCAGAACGTACGGATTAGTTGTATGTTCCATTTTTTTTTTTACAGACATTTAGCTGTTTTCTCTAGATGCCAAAGGATATTCATGACTTAATAGACCAACAAATGGCACACTAGATAGGAGTAGACTTTTCGGTTTATCTCAGTTTATGATAGCAACAAGCAAAACCAGGAATCCAACTAAAAAAAACTAAAAAAACTACAACGTCCAAGTACAACCAAAGAGTATCAACTTCAAATGGAGAAAAAAGGACTATCCTCTAAGGAAACGCAAAAAAGGTAAGGATAATTCATTTCGGAAGCAGACTTTTCGGGGTATTTGGGATTTTGATTCATGATTTACCTTCACAACAGGAAAGGTAGACAGGAAGAAACACCCGAGGTACAACCAGACAGAGATTTAAGGTGTGTAAATGTTTTTTTTTTCAACTCCTAAGCCTTTTGGGAGCTGTCTATTAGTAACGAGTACAATTTGTAAGAGGCATTGGAGGTAAATTCAACACCTTGCCTTGATCCTGGAGATTTTTGCATCACAGTTCTGTACTATAATGCACTATTTCCGGTTATGAACATGGACAAAATGGAAATATGGATAGCCATTAAGTTTTATTTTATTTATGAAACTTTTTAGATGAAGCAGGTGCATGCAGTACTCTTTTCTGGCAGTGCTGAAAGGTAACTACTTTGAAAAGCTTTTATACGTTTACAGAGGATAATTTCGAGAGTAGGTTGTTCAGTTACATTGCCCTTGTTCATCGTAAAGAGAAACACTTTAGGATTTTGCATTTTAAATTAAATATCTATTTTGTGGTTTGGAAAGCTAGATTTGATTTTTTTCCCCTTTTTAAAGCACAGAAGATACTTTCCGAATTTTTGTGACTAGCTTGGGTGACAAAGGATCGTTTGGATATTATGCAACCAAAACTGGGATGAAAGAGGAAATTGTAAATTATTACTCGTCTTTGATGTTGCTTCTTTCAATTTGTAGCAATATTTAAATTTGTATTAATAGAAAGGCAGGAGAAGGTTTATTGTATGCATGGCTAATGAACGAAAAGAAAAAACCTTAGAAAAGTCAGTCAGATTTCGCCAATTTCCCGAATTCACGTGAATAATTAAAAATACTATACATTCTTTAGCTTGGGCTAAAGTGCATACCAACTTTTAAAAAATTGTCAAAAAATTGATATGTTCATTTCAAAAATAAATTATTATGGACCAAGGCTTGGTGTTCGCATTTTCCCACTGTGTTATTTGCCCCCTGATTTTGTGCACAGCGAGAGGGCACCTACGATTTAGAGCTAACTCCATATGGTGAGAGATATTTAAATACGCAGAAGGTTTCTTTCCTTTGCAGGTTTGTCCGTCGAAAGGGTAGTGACACAAAATAAATTATCATACTTTCCTCGCAGCTGGTGTTAGTCGAATTTTTAAGTCGGCTAATTAGATAATAACTGAAACCGATCAATCTTCCTTGTCTGCCTCCCGATCATGTTTAAGATTGAGTTTAAGTCTGACAGGATTTGGTAGAGAAAAAAAACATCTTTTTACAAGAACAAATATACAAATTTGCAAAATTTTTTGCAATATACGCGTATTCTTGCAGAAATGGATTGTAATAAACAGCGACTCTAATTAGAGTAATTATGCAGTGCTTTTGTGGACTTGGGAATACGGAACATCTTAACATAATGGCGCAAAATATTAGTTTTTATTTAACAATGTTGCCAATGTGATAGTTAATGTGACCTAACAAATATATATAAAGAATTAAATACTTGTATGAATGCAATTTTTTAATTTATTAAAGTTTTCTTTTATTTGGCTATTGGTGTCCCAACATGATTCAAAAGTAGTCTTGGATAAACCACTAGCAAGTCAGCATCCAAAAGTCCAGAAAACATACTGCTACAATTCGCGAGAATACATAACTCCAAAATGGCATAAACCATGAGGGCGAACTAAGTGCACTAAATGTGTGGAAGCACTATGATGAAAAATATAAGAGAAGTTCAAAAACCCCTATCGGTGTTTCAAAATGCCGCTCCACGTAATTAGAGAAATGTGACAGTAGCACTAGGCGGCGAAAATGGCAATATTGTACAAAAGGCAAGCCTCTAAAATGTGGGCTAAATACAGGAAAAATATGAACAGATAAAATGCTTCTTGAGTTGGACTACGAATGTAGCAAAAATGAACCTACAAAAAAATCGTCGTGCCGAAGTGTGAGCAAGTTGTTTTTAACCACCAAGGAAAGTTCGATGATAAAGTCGTACAAGACTGATCATGGAATAGCTTAAATGACGCGAAAACTCCGCAGTATTTTGTGGTAGAAAAATGTCGCTGAGACCAAAAAGTTTGTTATACATGGCAGTCTTTTAAGCAGTTTTAACATACGCATCGCAATGTTCGAAAATATCCGAGAAGTATCGGGTTTTCAATTACGGGCCATAAACGTTTAGTTGTTTTAGTTAAACACAAACTATGTGAGATATGGAAAAAACTTTTATTTCCTATGAAGGTACATCTCATACCATTCGATTCGACTTCATTCATATGTCCACCACGAGCATGCTAGCAGTGATCGAATCGTTGGAGCCAATTTTTGGCGAATCTTTCACCCATTACGGCCGGCTTTTCGGCAATTTCGAGTACAATGTTGGCTCTGAGCAGGTCTTACGTCTCCGGCTTGTTGGTACAGACTTGACAACATGACGTGGCCTCAACGAAAAAATTCCAGAGGCTGATCTACTATATTTCCTGAGATAACACGGTCACCAAATTCTGACTTCAATAGCACGATTGTTTAGTCCGTTGTGTGGAAAGTAGCGCCGTTCTGTTGAAACCACATCTCGCCAATGTTGAGTGCACGCAATAGTGGCTAAAAATATAGTTATTATAG
The DNA here is from genome assembly GCA_949129095.1 of Volucella bombylans. Taxonomy (NCBI): domain Eukaryota; kingdom Metazoa; phylum Arthropoda; class Insecta; order Diptera; family Syrphidae; genus Volucella; species Volucella bombylans. The sequence goes on from OX422144.1 coordinate 97,852,243, forward strand.
TTATAATATGTCCCTTATTTGCGAAGAAATGTAGCCGGCATGAAAACCACACCAAACAGTTAAATTTTGTGAATGTAGTGGCGTCTCAAGAAGAAGATGTGGGTGTGTAGCCGCCCAATAACGCATATTTTACTTGTTGACGAAGCCATTTAGCTAGATATGAGCTTCATCGCACTACACCCGAAAACTTAACAAACCCTTGCTTGTGAGCTTAGGCGAAATATAAAATTTCAAAAACTGGAAGGAAATGGATCTAAATAACAACTCAGCCGATCAGCATTGTAAAGCTTGTAACAAGGATGTAGAAACGTAATCAAATAATTTTGTTAAATCTCCGTAAGCTGTTTGCCTTACTCTGAATCGATTTCTAAAGGTTAATTTTTTTTCTGTTTAGTTTGCCAGTCTTCTATTTTTGACAACTCACGCGTGATTCGTTATATGTGTTAAAGTCAAACATGCTCAGTTAGAATTGCCAATCAATCATGGAACGACTTACACCCGAACAATGCTTACAAATTATTGAACTTTATTATTAAAATTCGTGCTCTGCAAGCCATAGTACAGAGGAAAATATTGCTGTCGTATAAGCCACTGTTAACGAAGACCGTGATTTTTCCATTCGTCACCGTTCGCAGCAATTGGGTTTATGTTAATCGACTACCTGGAAGATCTTACGCAAGCATCTTAGTTTAAAACCTTAAAAAATACAAAATACAAAATGCAAGAACTGAAGCCGGACGACCTGCCACAGCGTCAAATTTTCGGTGGGTGAGCCTTATATAAGCTGGAGGAAGAACTGTTTTTTTATCGAAAAATTGTTCCCACCGATGAAGCCCATTTCTGGTTGTATGGGTATGTTATTAAACAAAATTACCGCATTTGGTATGATGAACAACCTCAGGCAATACAAGAGCTGCCGATGCACTCGGAAAAATTAACTGTATGGTGCGGTTTATGGCCCGGCGGAATCATTGGTCCGTATTTTTTCAAAGATGACCGTGAGAACAACGTTACCGTCATGGACGCCCGCTATCGTTCAATGATTTCGAAATTTTTCTTACCTAAAAGGCACGAGTTAAAACTGGTCGATATGTGGTTTCAGCAAGACAGCAAGACACACAATACCTGAATCGATGGACCAATTGAGAAATGAGTTCGGTGAGCAATTTATCTCTCATTTTGGACCGGTGAGTCGTACGATTTAACGCTTTTAGACACTCGTCTATGCCGATAAATCAATACTAACTGCAGCCTTGGAAGACAGCATTACACGTGTTATGCTCGAAAAAGTGATTCAAAATTGGACTCTCCGTATAGATCACTTAAAACGTAGTCGTGGTCAACATTTACATGAAATAATCTTTAAGAGGCAAATGGCAAGTATTAATTTATCCACTCAAAAAAAAAATTGTATACACTTTTGCATATTTCCTGTATGTAAACCATTAGTTTAGTTCTTCATAAAAATTACACAGTCTGCTCAATTTTTTTTTTATAAATATTTAAAACAAACTCCTACCGTTTCAGAATTGACCCTTCGGTAATGACTTTTGAAGTTTGAAAAACAGCAAACAAAACACAAATTGTGTTTCCAACACATGCTACGAGTATAAGCACATAAGTTCCACAAAAAATAACCAAAAAATCTTACATGTCACGTATTTTCCATTTATGTCAAACACTCTGTTGGGACGGACATTAAAGGTTCTTTCGTCGTAAAATTTGACAGGAAAAATAATTTGACAAGTAAAGTAATTATCGTACCTTTTTGGATACAAACTTTATAGCTATAATTTTTTGTTTCCCTAATGTAAAATCTATTAATACTCGTAGAAGTAAATTTTAAATCATGTAAGTTGGGAATTTATAAAACACAAAAAAATATGTTTGGTATTTAAATGTGATTTTTAGTTTTTATTTTTTTGTTTTGAAATGTAAAGAAATAACACAACGATTCAAGCTAAAATGGCATAAAAAGTTCATCCTGCCTCTAGTAGGTACTACATTTTTATTTTAGGTATATTTTTAATAAGAGCTGAACTCGCCACTATATTTTCGTAGTCTTGGGCGATACGGTGTTAATTCGCCTTTTAGATGATTATTTAAAGTATTTTCAAGTTTTTATGAATCTGACTATGGAAAGAAGAAGTGGATGTGGTGTACTTTAAGTGTCTTTCTTATGCTAAATCTACGAAAAATCCTTGGTCATCAACTTTGAAGGAAGCTCTAAATGTGATTTCACGCCCGGTCTTTAAATAATAGACTTAGTCTCAATCCAACTAAAACCTAAGCTATGATAATTAACCGAAGCAAAAATACAGTAGTATTCCCCCAAATAATTCTTAAGTGATACAACTGTTGGGTATGTTGATAATATAAAAAATCTTGGGATATGCTTTACTAATAACTTGAATTGGAATTTTCACGTAAACAAAGTTATATCAAAAATTTATGGTGAACTATGTAGTCTAAGCCCCACGGCAAAGTATCTTCCCACAAATGTGAAACTTAAGCTTGTTAAATCGTTCATTTTACCGTTATTTCTTTATGGATGTTAAATATATTCGGACATAGACTACTTATCCAAAAGGAAACTTATCGTGGCATATAATAGCTGCGCGAGATATGTTGTTAATATAAAAAGGTCTGATCACATTTCCGAATTTACCAATAAAATAACAGGCTGTTCACTATTAGCTCTTATGAACTACAGAACCATTAAACTATTTCTCAAAATTATAAGAACCAAAAAACCGGATTATCTTTTTGGAAAAAATTAAGTTCGCGAATAATCCAAGAACAAAGAAAATAATTCCACCCAGACATAAATATTTAATTACAAGCCAACAATTTTCTATACATGCGATTCATCTTTGGAATGAGCTACCCTTGCATATTAAATGAGCAAATAACACAACTACTTTTACTAGAAAAGCTTTTGAATACTATGACCAAATTTACTGATGGAATTTCATTACTCTTACCTACGAGTATTTCTTTTTTAACCTTTCCTCTATCTTCCTTTTTCTGTTTTCTATTTTAATTTTTACCTTTGTCTGTCTTTTTCTTTATTCTTTATTTGAATTTTCTTTTCTTTGGGTATTTAATTCATAAACTTAAACCGAGTAGGTCATGCATCCGAAATTGAGTTTACAACTTAGAACTTCAAACTACGACATCAAGAAATAAAATAAGTTTGTATCAAAAAAATCGAGTACATTATGAAGACTGGGGCATGACATGAATGTTAAATGCCTTCATTGGCTATTTTTGACAAAGCGGCGCTCATTCAAGTTGTACTCAGCAAAACGTGCTTCAAATTGACCTCCAATGCCTGAATAGTTTGCGCCTTAACAGCATACACTAACGATTTTCCATAGCCCCATAAGCAATAATCGAGTGCGTTAAATGTTGTTGTATAATTTAGATATCAAATTGAGCCGCTAGTGGTACGATGGGCAACATAGCATTCATATCCATCTTGCTAGAACCGCATGTACTCCGGATAAATGGCATCTAAATTTTCGAAGAAATAGTTACTGATCATTGTCCGGTAACATTAACCATCGACTTGAACGTCCTCATTTTTGAAAATATAATATATATATATGACACCAGCGTGTAAACCTCACCAAACGTTGGGAGTGTGAGATCCATGTGGGTATTATTGAGTCCCATGAATCTCACTTGGATCTACCTCGCTCTAGAATATGATTTTTCAATAAATAATAGAGCACACCCACCGAATTCCTTTCACGAACCATGTTTTATAGGCTATAGTTCCTGCACAGGATAGATAGATAGGCTGAAATATTTTTGCAAAATTGTTCACATAGTGGACGGATAAAGAAAAAATTCTAGCTATCAACGCCAAATTAACAGTTTCTTCTAAATAAAGGGTCTTTCATTAAGCGCTTCCTATCCTTAAATTTAAATAAAACAAAGTGTGTGTGAGATATCATCGAAATTTTTTATTCGTTTGAAATGACTACCGATGCCATTATGTATGGAATATAACATTGTCCAAATGTCCGCCGCGGCTTCACTAGGTGGCGTGCATCCGAAATGTCAGATTTTTCATTACTCAGGCGCACACATCAGGCTGAATTTAACCTGCGACTTCAGAAAACCGCACAAGAAAAAGTCTAACGGGGTCAAATTGCACGATCTCGGTGGCCAGTTCACATCACCTCCACGTGAGATAACCATGTCCTCGAATCGCTCGTGCAGAATTTCTAATGTGTAAGTGGTGTGGCACTTAGCGCCGTCCTGTTGAAACCACACGTCGTTGGTGTCCATATCATCCAATTCAGGCCAAATGAAGTTAGTAATCGTTGATCTATAGCGCTCGCCGTTGATGATGATGGCCTGGCCAACGTTGTTCTCAAAGAAATATAGACCGATGACGCCGTCAGCTCAAAATCCACACCAAACATTGACTTTTTCGGGATGCATTGGACGCTCTTGGATCTCGTGTGGATTGGTATAGCCCCAAATTCGACAATTTTGTTGAAATGGGCCTCATCGTTGAAGATGATTTTTCGATGAAAATTAGGGTCAGTTTCCAACTGCTCCAGAGCCCATTCAGCGAACACACGTCGTTGTCTATGGTCGTCTACCTTCAGCTCCTGGGTCAGTTGAATTTTGTACGGGTTTCAGGTCCAAGTGACGACGCAAAATTTGCCAAGTTGTGGTCTGCGAAAATACGAGCTTTTGTGAGCGACGCAAAATCAACTACCTCAGATTCTCCTGCACACTCTCAGGGACAGCGGCAATGTTTTCGGTAGATCTTGCGTTACGTCGACGTACGGGCGTTGGTTTACTGTTTACTGAAACAGTAGACTCCAATTTATCCACCGCACTGCGAATAGTCCTATCCTTAGGATGATTATGGGGACCGTAAATGGTGATTTAGCTAAACAGATTGAATAAATGGCAGCCAATTTGACAGATGTAGCTTCAACAATATGGCCGCTATCAACTGTCAAAGTTCGGAAGTCCCTATTGGAAGACCCTTTATACGCAGATTACGCTAGCACGTTTGTCTTTTCGTTTGCCTTTTCGTCATGTAGAGTGTATGTTGTACGAAATTTATCAATAGCACAACGAATAGCGTGGTCATTTGATTCATTCTGAGAATCAAACATATCACGTTATCTTCTATACGTATCGCGAATTAAAGACTTATTCCTAAAATAAATTTGAATGATACGAAAGCATCCAGAATGCGTTAGCACAGAATCATTTTACTCAATTCAAAGCTTACAAGAATTATCGAAGGATGAAACGAAATAGAAGAAATCATAGCTGTATTGCTTCTTAGAGGTAGCTTAGAGGTAGCTTGGATATAGCTTGCACAGGACTTTCAAAGCACTATTCTGCGGCATAACTTACGGATATCCTTTCTGACTTAATGACACTAATACAGGTGTGGCACACAGCCTTAAGTGTTATTATAAAGCGAAGTTTAGGTTAGAAAAGAGGACATCTGATTTTAAGTGACAGTCAAATCACACATATATAATAGTAAAGCATTATTTAACCCATTTTTGCCTAGGTGCCTAGAAGACAAGTCCTCCTGCAAGAAAAACGATGACACAGTAAAACAATTGTCTGCATATTCTTCCGTCATGTGGCAAATGTTGCGGGCTAATATGCCGAGAGCCGATTATGTTAGATCTTCATTACTCGGGAACTCGAGTTTCCTAGAACAAGAAACATAGGAGTACCTATGCATGTTTTCCTCCTTTTCTCATGTCATAAAAATTCATGTTTTGGATGCTGACCAACCAAGAGATGCCGACAGTAGTATGTATGTTCTTGAACCTCCAGTTCATATTCAAAGCAATCAGAGCACTTTAGAGTAGAGAAGGGAAACCTGCTATACCAACACATACATACACAATCTTGGCCAAATGTATTATATGGGGCAGTCTTAAAAAATTGTCATATCGTTATAGAAAGACAAATAGTAAGCAGTTACGTTATAATGAGGTTTTATTAAATTACTATAATGACTTTAAAGACAGCTGCTATTATTTAAGGCATGGATGTTATAAGCTTTTGGGCATTCGTCTGAACTTATTTCGTTCCACCCTTGCTCTAAAACGAATTTAAGCGACTTTTTTGGTGTTACTAAGTGCTCCCGGATATTGCTATTTAGGATACCCCAACGGTGCTCAATTAGGTTGAGATCTGGAGATTGCGCAAGTCATGGAAGCAAGTTAATGTCGTTTTCGTCAATCATCTCATTGAAAGAGTGAACTTCTGGCAGGGTGCATTATCTTGCTGGAATTCGCATCTTTTTGTCACCGAAAATTTCGAGTTCATACGACCATCAGTAGCCCCACCTCCATTTGTAGCCCGGATAATACTGCTCCTCCGTTACAGGGTCCTATTTAGGCAAAAGTACTTGCATAAATCAATTTTCGGGTGGGTCTATAATGTAATTTTTTTTAAATTCACTGGATTCAAAAATATTTGGATCTCCAATCGAAAAAAAATTGTTTCATTTCGATAAATAGTTTTGTTTGCAGAGCCTGATTGAGTACTTTTTAAGATCACTTAAACATTATTTTTTTATTTTAGGTTTGAGTGTAAAAACTAGGCAAAGGGTTTCAAAAAATCGTTTTATGCAATATATGTACTCGTAAGTAAGAGTATATGTTCATTTGTAAAATCAAAAATGAACGCAGTTTTTTTTCACTTTTATTTAAACTATTTAATTTAATGTCGAAATTAATAAAATAATAGACTCTAGGTTGAGTTTAAAAAATGGTTTGAAAGGGTTCGCCCTAAACTCAACAAAAAAATTAATTCTTATATATTTGCTACCCATTGTGCTAGAGAGATTTGATTTGAAGAGGTCAGAAAAATTTGCGCTGTGCAAAAAAAAAATTATAAACTCCAACCGAAATTTTAATTTTTCTTGTAATGAGTAATAAACATTTATTATTGGTTTTGATCGAAAATATTCTCATACGATACCAATTCAGGGATTATGATTGCGATCCGATGTAAAAAACTAATTACACCATTAAAGCAAACGTTTGTATTAGAAAATATTAGCTAAAGAGTAAGAATGGATATTGCATAAAAAATGATTACCAACTGTCTGATGAAAATTTGTCAGAGGAAAGGTGTCCGAAATTGAAAAAAAAAATTATCATCAATTTATGCGCCTTTTCAATCAAAATGGGTCGCAGCCTACAGATCGAATTATAATTTCAAAAAGTACAAGGAATGGTTAGAAAATTGTCTCCACATCGATACTGAAAGAACAGAAGAAACGAATGATGAACCAAGAACATCAAATTCATCAAGAGGAAGGTCAGAGAAATAAATAACTGAGTGCTGCACGTCTACCGAAAACACTAATAAATACTGCCGAAAACATAACCACTGCAGATCTTTGTAATGTCTAATTATAATAATGTATAATAAAGATCATGGAAAGATGAAAGCTGATGTAACCAAGTCCACTGCGAGTCATAAGAATAGAAAGAGAACATTTCGACTCCATAAAGGGATAATATCAAGTATAATAGCGATACTGCATTGGCTTTGTTTATGGATTTGGGTGTGTCAAAAGGAAAATATAAAATTTTGAGAAGTTCCCTGAGAAAACACGACGATATGTCCTTCCATTATACACAATTACAACAGTGGCCAAAAAAGAATCACTTCCAGGAAATTTCGAAATCTCGGAAATATCAGCTAGAGTGAAACTTCAGGACATGTTGGACCATACTGCAAGGCGGCTTTTAGAAACTAAAAGTTAGAGGGAATTAATTGCACTTCCAAGAATTCGTACATTACAAAGTGAGGCTGTAGTGGATAATCTGGGCAAGGTGCCTACAAGCAAAAAAGCAAAGGAAACTCGAGATCCAATAAAAAGTATAGCCAACGGTACCAAAAGTCATATAGCTAATTTTCACCTTACTGAGTATAAAGTTAATGACTAAATAGAGACAGCTGTCAAACTATGAGTTCTTTTTAACTATGGTTGATAGAAAAGTTCTGAATGAAATAGCAGATCCAAAATCAACGCGGTCGTGTCCCATATGCAAAGAACAAAAAAAACTTCAACGATCAAGATTATTCAATGATGACGAACATATAAAATAAAAATAAAATTAAAAGGAAAATACAAAATATTGTTGTTGTTCTTCACTGTAACCCCTTCACTGTGGTACTTGATTGGGGGGCCGACAAGTATCCTTTTTTTATGATTTTATGGTTCATACAGGATTCGGTAGTTGTTTGTTTTTTTTTCGGTGTATTATTTTATGATATCACTACTGACCCTTTACGGTGACCCATTATCTTCATCCTTTTGCATTTTTGCTGTACACAATGTACTATTTGTTTCCTGTTATCACTATGCATTTAATTGCATTTGATAAGTTTTAATTCTTTTTCTTTGGTTATTTGCGTATCTTTAGTTATTTCTTTTCTTCAAAAGAAAAATGGAGTGGGGGACAGCATGCCAGCGCATTACGCTGCTTCTATTTAATGATGATTTCATTTAGTAGTAGCCTCCAGACAGGAAAGTTCATAAAGCTATTAGTTGAAAAAAAAGTGAGATAACATAGAGGACAATCGGTGAGTTAATCACTGGGTATTTCTCAGCTATTTATTAGTGATCGTTATTCACTTAAATTTATTTGATTTGTTAAGGTATTTCATATAGGTTTCATGTATATAAATATATCTCATATATTTAATAGTAATTTACACCGAAATATTAAGTCTAATTTTATAGTTTATTTTTGGTATGTATGATATATTAATATTTATTTATTGTGTTATCGCAGAGTATTGCCTTCCTTATAATTTTTGAAACAAATCCTTTAATGATATTATTTCGTATGACGGAGCTGTCGGATGATGGAGGACGGAAATGCGTGCATATAAATTTCTTTTGAATTATGTGTAACGGAGTGAGAGGATCCAGTCTTGTAGCGCGAATGGGGGAACGGGGATTTACCTCTCCATTCGATATTCGTGGATCCACTCTTGTAGCGCGGATGGGGGAACGGAGATATACCTCTCTATTCATTGCTCATGAAGTGGGCGGTGCTTCACATATGCATATTTAGTTGGAAGGACTTGTCGTTGTTTTGCGCTTGTCCATCCGTTGGTTCAACACTCGGAGATAGGCTTTCTCCTGTTTTGAGTGTACGCGATCGCCAGTCGTACGACATCCGTGATCATCTCGTCCTATACACTCCCGAAGTAAGGTTGAATTTGGTTGTAAACATGTGTCATCTTGTTTTGTAAAATATTGAAACTAACGTGATATTTTTGTTAGTATTACTTTTTGGTGAGAATCACAAAATGGTTAAGATGGATCAAGAGTGCGTGAATATACTTGTATATGTGCTAAAATGGAGTGAGAGGATCCATTCTTGTAGCGCGGATAGGGGAACGGGGATACACCTCTCTATTCGCTGCTCATGACGTGGCCGGTGCCCTTCATGCACTCTCTTATTTAGATGAACTTACATGCTAGCTGTTTGGTTATCCATCCTTCTCAAATACTCGGCGTGTGTGGTTTTAACTGCTCAAAATATCGCGATCACCATTCTCACGACTCTTGAACCAATCTGGCCTCGTACCATTTCAATGTGAAAATTGGTAACGGAGCACATGTGTGTAACCATCAACCAATCCACTTATTTATTATCAATATACGTACTACTCATATACGTTTTCTTTTAAGAATGAGTATTTGGTATTCTCTTACCGTAGAGAAGAGCTAAGAGAACTCATGGGTGTATTTTTAATTTTATTGCAGAAACAAAAAAAAAATTACGGAACCCTAACAACCAGAGCAGCCCTACTTTAATCTTGTATATAATATTAAATGAATAAATAAATAATTAAAAAAAAAAATCTCTCTAATTATTTTAGGTCTTATAAACATAACAATAGGGTTTTCCAATGAGGACTTGACAATTTTTTTTTTTAAATTTATGTATATTTCTGTTCACTGAATTCATTATTTTATTTTAAATTTTTAATTATCTATAGTATACAAAGATTTTCATTTTTTTAATTATCTACGAGGGGCGTTCAATATATTCTCGGTATCGATATGAAGGAAAATGCGAATTCAATTTAAATTGTTTTTATTTTTCAATATAATCTCCCCTAACATGAATGTATTTGTTACATCTTGAGATAAGCTTTTTTAAACCCTCAAAAAAATAAATTTCCTCTTTCTCTGCAAAATACCCATTTATTGCCGACTTGAATTCTTCATCATCCGAAAATCTTTTTCCACGAAGACATTTTTTCAAATCCGGAAACAAGAAATAATCACTAGGGGCAAGGTCTGGACTATAGGGTGGGTCTTGGATTTCTTCGAAACCACAATCTCGCGCAGCAGCCTTGGAAACTCGCGCCGTGTGAACAGGAGCGTTGTCATGAAGAAGCAACACACCCGCTGCGAGTTTACCCCGTCTTTTCTTTTTAATTTCCTCCCGAAAATTATGCAAAGTGGAAGCGTAGGATGTGGCGTTGATGGTTTCACCTTTTTTTTTGTACTCAATGAGCAAGATTCCCTTTGAGTCCCAAAAAACTGTGGCCATGAGCTTCCCGGCAGACGGAGTGACTTTGAACTTCTTCGGGGGGTCTGTTCCTTTTTTATGCCACTACATGGACTCTTGTTTGCTTTCAGGGTCATAGTGGTGGACGCATGTTTTGTCCCCAGTAACAATTCGATCCATAACACCGTCCGCGATCTCACTACACATCTCCAAAAGCTCTCTACAGCATGCGATTCTCACTTTTTTCTGAGGCGCTGTGAGCATTCGTGGCACCCACCTTGCACTGACCTTTGAAAGGTTATGATGGTCATGAAGAATGGTGTGAATGGTACCAATTGAAAGCTTGGTGATCTCTACCGTCATTTTCACCTTTATTCGGGCATCCTCAAGAACAAGTTTTTCGACTTCTTTGATGCTTTCTCCCGTACAAGCTGTAGCCGGGGCGCCGGAGCGGGGGTCGTCTTCAATGCTCTCTCTGCCTCTCTTGAACTCACTTGACCACTTTTGCACGGTTGATAATGAATAGTTCTTTGACTTTTTCCTTGCTTAGTGAGAAATTTAATTACAGCGCGATGCTCAATTTTCACCATCATCGTCTCAGTTGCCATTATGATTCTGTTTAACTAGAGATAAAACGCGAATTAATAATCACATTTATATGAAATTATTATAACAGTATTACTTGATAAATAAGTCCATTTATATATACAACCACAGCTTCATCCCGATACCGAGAATATGTTGAACGCCCCTCGTATATTATAAAAAAATTAAATTAAAAGGAAGTTTTTAATTTTTTTCAGTAGCCCTAGAGAAAATAATCGAGTGGTGTCAAATCGCATGATCGCGGCGGCCAATTGGTGAATGCTCTCCGTGAGATGACGCAGTCGCCATACTTCTCCTTCACAACTTCGACCGTTGTGTCGCTTGAATAGCATGTAGCGCCGTTTTGTTGGAACCACAACTCGGATATATCGATATTGTCGAGCACTGCCTACAAAAAGTCGGTTAACATCGCTCTCAGGTATGAGACCATTGACGGTAACGGTATCATCTTCCTCATCTCGAAAGAAATAAGGGCCGATTATGCCGCCAATCTCTGTGGATGCATTGATGTTTGGCCGAACACTTGTGGATTGTGTTCGCTCCAATAATGGCAATTTTGCTTGTTGACATAACCGCTGAGTCCAAGATGGGCCCGTCTGAGAAGATAATTTTTTGGCCAAAATCCGGATCTCCGGCCAACATTTCTAACGCCCAATTAGCGAACTCGCGGCGTTGTCTATGGTCGTCTGCATTCAATTCTTGAGTCAGCACAATCTTATGCGGATATAGGCCCAAATCCTACCGCAAAATAAGCCGGGTTGACTCTTTGGCCATGAGCCGAATCGACATTTCTGTGTCTTCTTCGATACCGGCCGCTAGGGTGGCTATGATTTTTTTATTTCGCACCAATAGTGGTGGCTTAAGATTCAACAGAGTGTACTCACGCACAAACTTTTCCACGGTGCAATGATTTTCGTACACACTGAAGCCAAGATGACAACCGACCTCACGTCGAAATTCACGTTACATATTTACAACTGAGCCGGAATTTCGATAATATGTATTTTTTTAAATAATTTCCGCATTTTCGGAAACCTTACTGAATATTTTGATAGCTGGATGTCATTGGTAGCTTCGACAGCTGCTGACACATATCAATTGGGAAAACTATCACTGCTAACTGGTCATACGAGTACGTTTGTTTTTTGCGTCTCCTGGAAAGTATGATTTTTTGCTTTTTCTTCAAAAATACAAATGCTTCTGTTCTAATTTTTATCTTGTTAAGTAGTTAGCACCACTGGGAAACCAACCTTTTAAAATTCTACGCACTTTGTACTTTATGGTGAAAAATATTCGTAAAAAAAGATGTTGACGAAAATTTCCAAGAAATGTGATTTTTTTTTAATTTAAATTGTTGGTCTGTTTACTTTTTTCTCCTTTCTTTGACTTGAAATGAAACACTGAAACATTCATTCTATTATGTACTCTGATGTGTCACAATATAAAAAAAATCTCGTTTGATAAGCCTAAAAAAAAACATTTCAAAAAATAGTTGATATGATTTAATTCACTACTATTTTGTTCGGATTAGCTTACTTCAATCATGGACTTTTGCATATTTTGAGAGTAAAATATTATGTTTTTCTCCTGCGGTGAGAAATTCCTATTTCAGCGGAAGATTCTGAAATCCCATATATAGAGTTTTTCTCAAAATTCACTAATTTCAATGCCGTGGGAATTTCCTTTAGGCAAAAAAAAAAACTGTTCGTGCGCCGTGTTTTAGAGTTTGCAGGGCACATTCTCGAGTCTTATTTGACTCACAAAAGTTAAAGTTACAGCTGGGGTATCTAACAGCTGCAAGTATGTATATAAAAAATGATATTTCTTAAAAAAGAAAAAAAGCTTGACATGAAAATTATGCACAACAAATTGTATTAATGTTTACCGTTACAGGGCTTTGATAAGTCGCTCACTTCAAAAATTGATTCATCTGACCACAAGACGTTAAATCAATTTTCCTCAGTAAGGTATTGGTATTTTTGTTGCCCATTCTAGGCGACACTTTTTGTTTTTTCCTCGCCTTGCAAACATTTAAGCCCAACTTCTCTAAGCCTTCTTCTAATAGCTCTAAAGGAGATTTTTTTTCCAGCGCTCTTGCGTTATGTCAGCAGCTGAAATGATTTCCTTTTATGATTTTAATTTTTTTCTCCCCCTTATTCTTTTACGATTGAGGTGAAATTCAGTCCACTGAAGCCGTTTTAATGTTATTTGTGCGGCACAACGTAAACAATTCACTGATTTTGCTTTCTGATTTTGATTCTTGCCAATAAAACTTCATATAAAAATTCAATTCGCATACGTTTTGATAGACCAGTTACAGGTTTTTGTTTTGGCATTTTAGAAAGATAAATTAATAAACTTTAAAATCACAGAAAAACAATATTTACCTTGCACTTGTTGTGTAAACTTCAAGCAACAATCGTGCACTATCGCGGACTGCATATGGCGCATTATATCGAACAAAAATGTTTTCATTCATTAGTGGGTCTTCCCAGACATGAAACCTTTTTTTACAACCCTATAAGGAAATTCCGAATCCCATGAAAATTAGGCAAGGCAGTACAGAAGATAATGAACAAGATAGAGCGAAAAACAGAGGGTGCCTCATACTTTTTTCAGCCAAATTCAGCGTAGGCTTCTATTTCAACTACCCTATGGATATAGTTATCTACCTTGAATACTCTCTATGGAAATATAATATTATCTGCTTGTAAATCAGGCAACTTTGACTTCCCAGAGTCCCAATTCCCTTTAAAGCTTCCTAGCAATAATTTAATCCAATCAGGGCCACTAAATCGAAAATCAATTTTACGATCGTTTCCCTCATCATGAGAGAACTTTAAAATTCCTTGCAACTTAAGCACTTTCAATTAATTTGCAATTCAAATTTAAATCCAATTTCTGTGTCAATAAAATAACGAACAATTAATTCAAACTCCTAAAGGGCCCTGGACAATTTCCAGTCTCAGATATGTATCTAAGGACATTAATAATTCCGTATTCTAAGGCATCCACCCAGTTATTTATTTCTCTACAAGTAGCTCGATTTTAACTTCATTGCGACCATCCTGAAAGTAGTTTCCGAAACTAACCTTTCATCAGGCCCACTTCGGACATTCTCAATATTCTCGATTTTCTCGACGCATGCCAAATATTTTGGCAATCAGAAGGCAATTTATTATCCCATTTGTATGCATATAATAATCTCCAGTAAGATACAGACACATATTCACACAAGGATACCATAACCCTCAACTCCAAGCTCTGACTGAAAGAATTGCGTTATTTTTATCCTCAAAATTGTGGCACACATTCATCGGCGAAGAATGGAATAATAACAAGAAACAGAAAAAAAAATTCTCCCCAATGTTAAGCAACATCAAAAATGAAATTGTGGAACAAAGGGGGGTGTTGGCGTATTCTGATATTTAAATAGAAAACACGCAACGCCAGTATCCTTCCGAAATTGCCTTTGATGAACATACACAAGCCCATCAAGGACACAACATCCAAACAAACGTTGAACAGGAAAACAAAAAAAAAAGCAAATTATAAGCTAAAAAAAACATCAAATGGGATTGCGCATCCGTTTCTCCACAGTTCCCCAACCAACCACCTTAGTTTTAAACTGTGTGTAACAGGAGCAAAAACATAAGAAAAATTGTGCAAAAAATTGGAATAGAAAAAGAAAAAAAAAAACTGAAAAAGGATGCGATAAGCGATAACCCTGAAATTTGTCTACTGTCGAGCCAAAAGGGAAATATTCCCAAATAGGACCAGCGAAAAATTTTGACACGCTCAACAACAACCAGATGTGCCACTCAGCACAATAAGGCCGTTAATCCTATTTTTATCCTCCCTCTCCAAAATTTCCCTAAAGAAGTGCCCTGTTGTCCCATAACAAAGTATCTACAGCAAACTGTAAGCAAACATACAACAAGAAAACAGCCAACGAACAATACTGGCATTTAAATATGCTTTATGAATTTGGGTCCTTGAGGCGACCCTTCTTGTGCTTCAAACAAAAAAAGGGCTCTTCTCCTATTCTATGATATTTGCTTAGTCGGTTATCGTTACGTATCCTTTCAAACCTAAATTCGTTTTTTACCCTCACTTACGGATATATCTGTGTTTATGTTGCGTATGACAATGCGGAGGGGTAATACCTGATTACACCACATGACCAGTGTTACCAGGTGTGAGCCCTACATTTCTCACCAGATTGTTATAAAAACCCCATATTTGCAAGCGCTTTAACGAGCTTAAAGGAAAAAGAAATTGCATCTTCAAAGAAAAACATTCAATGTGGAGGGAGATGTTAAAAGTACAGCGTGCGCAAAAAAAAATCTAAGGATAGTATCATGGAAAAGTTTATTTGCCATGCTTTTGCTTTCTTGCCATTCGACTTCGTTATCCCTTTACATTCAAAGCTCATGCTAATAATTTCAAAAATATATCCAAAAAGTAGGAAAACTATTATCGGCAAAAGGTATAGTACCTGTTGATTTATATGAGCTGCTTACTTCATATAATACATTACTAACCTTGTGTGAGACTGATAAAGATAAAGTTAATCTACTCGCGAAGCGGCGTGTATGCTCATATTATTCGGCAACTTGGAAAGATTATGTTGTTTAACAAATAAATATTCAAATTACATGTCTGACACGTCAATGAGAAGGTACTGCATGAACATCGGCGGTCAAATCTCAAGCGCCGCTTTATTCTCAGTTTAATCATTGTTGATACCAGCTCTAATCAGTAAATTGTTGGAAAGACAAAGGCCTAGTCCCTTCCAAACGCCGGTAGGGAAGAACTTTATCAGAGAAATAACTCAAGTAATACTAATGAAACAGTGTTGTCAGAAAAGGACAGCAGGCTTTTGCCTTATCCTATTTCAATTTTTTTGTCTTGGGCTGATAGTTTTCTGCCTACATCAAATCTCTATGTAATACTCGTACCAAGAGTTTTAAAAAAGAAATAATACCTTTCAACTTCGCTGTCATATATGACCCTGTCACGCATGACCCTTTAAACCCTTTGCTCTGTCTTGCTGGAACCACATTAGAAATGAAAAATTCATTGATCAGCTTCAATTTGCTGGTGATTAGCAATAGACAAAACGAGAGAATAAACAACAGTTAAACTACAATACAAAGCGCTCATAATAATGTAAACGAATCTCTTCTATTGTAGTAAATTATACTTACAGGAAAACGAGAAGGTTGACTATCCTTATATAATTTCGTTCACAAACGAGGCTAAGTACTTCGGAATGACACGGCAAGGTGTAAATAGCAGTCATACGCGAAAAAGTAACGTAAAGAAATCGAAAACAAAATCAGAGAAATGTACTAATCACTTGGAATGCATATATTTCAACCTTAGTACAGAGAACAAGCTGGTCTTTTACAAGCAAGTGCTGATGACGGTGTGGACTTATGTTATGATACTCGTATCCAAGTCTGAGATTCTACCAAGAAATCGAAAGACAATTTTTTAGAAACTTTCGTAAAGAAAGTTCTATGTGAAATTGTCCAGAGATGTCAGAATCCCTGCAGTTCAAGAGGAAACAGAAAACTTCGCATGAAAGCAAATAGATGTACTCGTATCAGTAATGCAGTCGAACAAATCTTGGACAAAAGAAATCTTTTGCGCCGTATCCTAAGAAATCGACCTAGCGCGATCCAATTTAGCCGCTTTAAACATCGAAATCTGCAGAGACTTTCATTGTAAAGACAACTGCCAAACACGTTTATTTCATGATAAAAAAATTACATTATAAGCGGAAACTTAATTGGAATAACAAACAACTTGATTCCAAAGTGTGGTGTTAAAAGTCAGCACGCGCTTGTGATCCTTATACTGTTTATAGAAGATTTCCATCTTAACTCGGCGAAAAATAAATACGTTACCTTTAAACAACTATAATAGAAAAGGAAGGCCGCTCAGTGGAAGAGGGAACTTTTGGCTTATGCACCTCGATGTGTAGGACACTAGAAACACATAATGTCAACTGTGAAGGCTGTCACTAATTGTCAACGATTGACGAAGTCTAGGTGTCTACAGCTATAAGACATAGCAAGATACGGAAAAGGAATTGTCAATCATCATCCTTTACGTCTTCGGTTCACGGGTTACTGAAATATAATAGAAGTTTACATAAATACAAAACAAAATCTCTCCCAAAATGGCAGCACTAATTTCACACCCCTCCTCCGTGAATCATTGAAATATTAAAAAACAGGATGATTCCTTTATTGAGTCGAAAATATGGAAAGCAGACACATACTCGTACTAGTAGCAAAAAGGCAAAAGGATATTCACCCCAAAAAGCCAACGGCCTCTCTCTTGTTTTTTCTTAGAATCTGTAGTCAACCCAAAAGGCTGGGAATAGGAATCAGCTCCCGATAGTAGTAGTACAAAGTAGCTTGGGGGTGTATACACTTGGAAACAAGATCCAAGGGGGCTTAAGCACTCAGCAGTCAACAGGGTGGCAATGAGGGTATATCCGTTGCGCAGCATAAGACATTTCTGAATAATATCACGTAAAAGACTTTCACCATGGGGGGAAGGTACAACATGCAACATTAAGTTTCACACGCACAGCTGTTGTCACTGTCGTGTTAGGCTGTCGTATCAGTCCTTGGTGTTGTCTGTATTGTGACAGTGTGTAAGCTGTCAAGTGAGCTGTCCCAAATACTTAGGTACTTAGGTACGCTTAATGTAACAATGTTGTTGTTAGTCCTTCCTTCACCCCGACATTAAACACAGTGTGATTTGTGTATCAATTACTTTTACCAGCGGCAATATTGGAACCGACTATACTGTAGTATGAGATTGTTGGTGTATCATTACGCGATTGCGACGAATTGATTTTACAATTTACTTGCTAAATCAGGTACAAGATGATGGCACTGGAATGAAGTCGTTTTATGTGCGACAGATATTGTCAGGGATAAATACACAATGACATGATGTTCTGTGAGGTGTGAAAATATGCGTAAAAAAAAAAATTAAAATACGAATACAGATTCTCTTCGGTGGGAAGTGTGAAGTGAAGAATATGAGTATTGTAGGTATTGTACAGAAGGATGGATGCCCTGGTGAAAACGATCTGAACTAACGAATATTCCGGAGGAGTGGCAGAACAATTTTCAGAATTCAATTTGAGTGCTTGATATTGACTTTACTGGGTGCCATTGGAAGGGAAGAGATAAATCGGGATTGTGTGAAATTTGAAATGAGTAGAGAAAGACATGTATAATCGGAGAATGTTTTCTGAAAATTGAGTAGCGTAGCACTCGCTGCCTGTTTTGCTTTATGTGACTTGAAAAAAATCGAAGAGGTACGGATTTCCTCGCAGGTTTGCTTATGAAAGACAACGGGGTTGATTGGATATTCTTTTTGATTCACTGTTTTGGCAAAAAGCGGCAGCATAGAAACCTTCGGGACTATTGCCTTGTCACGACATTGAACTGTCAACTAGCCATAACTAAAGTAAAGTTATATTGAGGCTGGTCGATGTTAATATAAGGTATATCACTATATACGAGTAGCACTCCTACCCCAACTTTGCATTGTGTCCTATGTATGCCTAAATACAACATATTTTCTCTTTAGTTCAGGAGAAGAAAAAATCATCCAGTGACAGTGAAATGGGAGACCACTTGAACAAAGTGAGTAACTTAAAGTGCTTCTGGAAACGAATGCTACGTCCATAAAAGTCAGCTTCTATAAATATGAAAGAACTTAATTTTCTGAGCATTTCGAAATCTGGCAACCGACTTAGTAGTGCGGCCAATAGTATGTGGGAATAGTAAAAGTCACTTCTTATTTATAAAGACCAGAATTCGGTTGTTAGGGCCAGCATAGGTACTCATTAGATGGTTTTATGCTCTATTTTTATACACATCTCCTTATATCTAGAAAGGCGTTAATTTTTTTCAGTATATTACTTCAAACTCAAGATCGTTTGTGCTTTGTAATCGTCCTATTTCTAAGCCAGATTTCACTTTAAAGTTCCACCGTCATATGACTAATTTTGCTGCTAACGTACAAAGGTACAAAGGTAAGTGAGTCAACGCAATTACTACAATACTAAGATGGTCTACCGCCTTGCAGTTCTCAAAATCAAACAAAAAGTGCTACAAAGTATTGCTCTAAAATTTAACAAAGGCCAGGTTAACTGTTTGCGTAGTAGGTGGTTGGACTTGAAATAGATAAATTATCAAATAGGTGGCCAAATGTCTTGTTTGTCTTCTCCGAAGAGAAGTTTTTATTTCAACGTACAATCATAGATACCATTCAAAAGAAATTGGGAAAATGCTTTCGTAGTGTCGATCCAAAATTCTAAATGTAAGCATATGTTTTGTCCTTTTAAGTAGATGGATGAGTAGGAAGAGTGTGTGCAACATAGCACTTCCTAGACGTAATCAATAATCGACAAGAATTTCTTAGTCAAGCACTCATTAGAGTTCGAATATATTCGGCAGAAAGCGCTATTAAAACTGACATTTCGAACCTCATAATAAGGACTATTCCGTTCATGGAAAAAACGCATAGAGTTACTAGAAGCCTATACCGCGACCATGTGCCAAAGGATACATAATCAATTCAGCATTTTGAACGTGCAAATATTTAGAGGGGCAAACGTCGACTCTGACCACGACTTTGTGCAGTCAAATTTAAGCGGAAAACCGCCTAGAAAAATAAATTTAACGTTGGAAGCTTTAAAACGACTGGAGTAGCCAGTAGCCATCCAAAAATGAAACCAATCTTGTGGAACCAGTATCGCAAGATTATCAAAGAGGTAGCCCAGACAGCCTTATGCTACCACAAACGAAAAAGAGATATTGTGAGTGCGTACGGCGAAAAAAGCTGACAGAAAATTCAAAACATGGAAATTCAGGCAGAAAACGAAAGGAAGGCACCTACGCAGTCTACACAGCTCAAGAATATCGAAAAATCCCGCGATTTTAACAATTAATATCCGTATATATTTCCATAAGGCTAGGTAACTGATAGTAGGCTACACGCTCTTCGAGGCAGTGAATCACCAAATTGCAGGGAATAAAAGATGTGTTTCAGCAGCTACTTAATGAGCGTCAGGTAAAAAGCGGGGCTTTTTAATAATGGAGGTGTTGAATGGATAGGTAACACAAATCATCAGTCCAACTCTTTACTGTCAGCCAGTATCACACCTCCGTAGAACGATATGAATCGCTTTACGCCTGAACAACGTTCGGAAATATTCCAAACTTATTCCAAAAGGTTCCAAATTGGAACCACTATACCTATTCTACCGGAAAAGGGTAGCGTAGGTATACCCATCGCTACGTGCAAATTAATATTTTTGCACAAACGCGTATTTCGGGCAGGTCAGTCAGATATCCTGGATTTATTAGGAGCAGAAAATAAAACGCGAGGCGAACTGCTCTTTGCAAACACACTATATTGCCGAAAATAATCAAGTAAAGTGTCACTTCGCAATCCGGTAAAATGACAATAATGGCTCCCTTTGAGTTGGGGTGTGTTACTTAGGTGGCTGCTTGATGGTCGTGAAGGTAGCGTAGCCTAACAATATTAAAGCTGGATGCCAATAAAAGAACAGACATTAGGTGGACTGTTGCACTAATTTGTACTGCAGTCGAAAGACATAGATATAAGTATTCAGAGTAGCTTAGAGTGCCTGAGTGGGGCCAGTAAGTTAGTATAAGATTGTTAAGTAATTGTAAGCTAGCATTTAAGCATTTTTTGTTAGAATGTAAGAGTTAGTGTTAAGAAAATAAAATGCATTTAAAACTGAAACTGGATCTGAGTCGCTCTAAGAGTCTGATTCTTCTAAATAGGAAACATCTCAGCGCCATCATAGGTGTCATCGCTGGACACTGCCTCATAGGCAAGCACGCAAAAAGGCTGGACGCTTTTGCAAACGGTTTCTGTAGAAGGACGAGGAAAAAGAGGAGACAATCCTTCACCTACTCTGTACAGGTCCAACTCTTTTTCAGAGTAGAAAACTTCACTTAGGAACTTTCGTCTACACCGACCTAAACGATCTAAAAAATATAAACGTAAACAGTCTCCTATGCTTCATCGTAAGCTCAAACTGGTTCCACTAGTAAGAGCATCAAAATGGGCCAATAGGTCTAAGTGGGTTGGTGTTTCCAGCAGCCACTCTTACCTACCTACCTATTCCAAAAGTGAGTGCTGTGTTGCCCAAACAGTGCATTTATACAAAATAAGTTTTAGCCAAAATAAAGCACCCACCTTGCTCTACGCAAGTTTGTGCAATAACTTCATGAGACTGCTTAACTGCGGATAACACTTCCTCTTCATCGTACTCGTACGGTACGTACCGACGTGAAAGTGGCTGCGTTGGCTGAAAGTGTTCGGCTGAATCCAGGAACATCGCAACAATTGACGGAAAACGGCCATCCGGTTAGTTATCGCTTTTCAGTTTGGGCCTTATAGCAGCTCGAATTGGACATCGAATTTCGTCGAAAAAACATTTTGCCGCATCTGGGGATCGGAAAACCCGTACGTGATTGTCGAGAAGCCAATGCAACTGCAGAGAGTTACAGTTTGGTCTGATTTTGGAATAGTGGATTCATTGCCCCATTTCGGTCTCAATGGTGAGAGCTACAGCGCTATGATTACCGAATTATTGTGGGCTGAAATTGAAGACATGGACTTCGACAATCTTTGGTGTGAGCACAATAGTTCATCATGCGACAAAGTTCATCAAACAATCGATCTCTTGCATCCCAAGTTCAGTAACCGTGTTATCAACTGAATGGGTTGAGTAGGGTGCCCTTAAAGATCGGTGTTATGCGGATAATCCAGAAACGATTCAATCCCTTAATCGAATATCGTCCGACGGAATGCACGCTCTACAAAGCATTAATTTGGTAGTTGTACTGAATGGAGTTGAATGCTGGACAATAAGCAGAAAAGCAGAGCAGATATTGCACACTATCGAGATTGTCCGACTAAATACAATCGGAAATTAAATGAACTTAAACAGGATGTGGATGTAATTCGGAAAGCCAAAACACGTTCACTACACTGACTCGGTCACATCGATCGAATGGGCAATAATGCTCTAGCAAAGTATAATGCTACAACAAAGAATAATGCTCCAGTAAAGTACTGGTTCAGGTTCGCGACGGCAAGGAAAACCGAAACTCCATTTTAAGGACCAAGCTATCACGGGTTCCAGAGCGCTTGATCTTCGCAACTGGAAATGGCTTGCATGGGATCGAAAAGAGTGGAAGGTTCCCATGTAACAGTCTCGAGGTTCAGAAACCCGTTAAATAAAGTGTGATAGGTAGTAAGGGTGTGCTCTAGAAATGTTCAAAAATTAATGACTTGGTGATGATATCTGTTTTCTGACAGTATAAGGCAAATATTAAAAAAGATTCTAAATGTATTATACAATGTGGGATTTGACATGGGAAACAGCTATGGTTGAGAATTGCGAACTTCAATCTAATCGCTGATCACGTGGGTGTGATTTGTATTAAAGCTAATTTCTACATAGTGAGATCAGGTACCGTCATGCTCATGTAACCGCATTCAGCGGTTGACGCTAATATTCTGACTTTAATGAAAAAAATTAGTAAAACACTTTCGGCGGGTCTGAAGGCCTAAACCTCTAGAAACGAAAATTCACAACGGGTTCTAATTGATCGATTTTCCGTCAGCCCGTACTACATACTTAAAATGCGCTAGTATCCCCAAAGGCGAACCTGGGTTACCCCAGATGATTTTACGTAAACTACATCGTCCATAGCAATCTGATATATACAATAGAATGCATTTCAGTTTGAGATGGGCTTTTCATAACCAAGCTAAATAGATAATAGATAATAGGGTAGATAAAATAACAGCAGAGATTCGAAATGATTCTGCTCTATGAACTCATCAGCAATTTTAAGATACACAATATGTACAAGCTATGTGATGATAAACAACTTGGAAGAAGAATTTGATGTCTTTTTCTTGAATCATTTTATACCATACCGCAAGAGACTCTTCCTTGGCAACTGTAAACACCATAATATTTTGCATCAAAGTATAATTTGATTTCGGTACCTACCAGAAAACTATTTCCATGTTTGACAAGTCTACTTGTTGTTCTATCCCACATGTTTTTAATTGTTAATCTATTGGTAGAATATCTTAAAGAAGCTTGTTTGGAAGATATACGCGGCTGATGACGTGAAGCTTATAAATAAGGACTGTAAGTCGAATAGAAATACAAAGGACAAACACATGCATGCAACAAATTTGGCGTAATCTATCTTTCATATACTCAAGAAACTCTTAACCACATGCCGTACCAATAAGCCGCCTTTGATGAGTCAGTTTCTATTCAAATGCATCCATCCCAAATATTACCAGGAGTGCAGCCTATTTGAAAGGATATGTAAACCACTATAATTGCCTTGACCATTTAAGATTATCCTTTTCTATAAACCTAATTAGCTGTATAATGCCATTGTGCAAACTCCCTGGTTCAAATATACAATGCTCAGGAACGTGTTTAGTTGTTTCATTCCCTTTTGTTTCGAAATTCGTTCATAATCTATTGGCCTTTTCATATGTGCTTCTGTAGGTTCCACTTTGGTTCCAAAAGTTCATGAAGCAAACTTATTAAAAGCAGAATTTCACCTTCAACCTAACGTCTTTAGCAGACATCACACATGAACACCCAAATTGCAGAGAACCCGATCCATTTCAAGCAAATTGCTCATTTATTTTCAATCAGAAGGTTTTTCCTTTGTCCATTCCATTTGGTATTCTTTCATAAATCCCTGTGTACTCGTATTTCTGGGTCATATACGTGTTTGTATATGTTTTGTGTTTTAGCCGTAAAAATCTTCCATCCATAAGCGTGACATTATGAATGCCCTACTCAAACAAATCGTAACGTGATCAACTTCTCAATCTCGTCTTTTCGTTTTCGTCCTTTCACAAGTTGGATACGGGTATGTGCCGCCTTTTAAACGAGAAAGCTTGTATTATATTTATCACCTGTGAATAGACCCCAAAAAGTTTACTCAACAGTAATTTTCTAAACGAGTTTACACTGCAAACTATGAACTACCACTGTATAGTTTTAGTTGTGTGTGGTATAGTGTAACTCATCATCAGCTATACAGGACTACTCATGACTTTGTTTTTGGGGGTCAAAGCCGGTTGATGGCAAAAGCAAAATCTATTTCAAAGTGAGTTTCTAAGAAAGATTCACTCACAATCCTTGTCTCCAGGAAGCCTTTTTGCTGTCGGCTGGGTTAGCTTGGGCTATTCCAAAGTTCAGAATTTGTTGCATGAACTCGTTCATTTGTTTTCCAAAAGCAAATTGCCTTCACATCACGATGTAGGGATAGTGTGCCATCGTCGCATAGTCGAATCTGTGCCTGGGTAAGGTATACCATAGTCAGTATGCATTTTGAAATGTCCTTGTGTGTATACAATGAACTTATTAAATGCAAAACATCAGATCGAATCCCACCTTTTGACAGTGATGGCAACCAGCGCTATGGAGCTGTGTACCGCTTCTAAAGATTGACTAGAGACTAAAGGTTGCTGGAGGAGAAGGATTTAGAAACAAAGGAGGTACGGATATAATTCAAGGGTTGCCACTGAAGTGAAACCATGTTTGCCCTTTGTCAGGGATATTGAATCCAAAGCATGACATCGTTCAAAAAAGATTTCCTGACTTCGTTCGTCCTTCTGTTCGTAATGCTACTCGTATTTTCAAAACGTGGGGGTTGCAATTGGAGTTTTGTTATATTATTTACGTTAACACCTTTACGAGGTATGTAAAATCTGTACACCCTGTACATCCGTTCACAGATGTTATGATGCTTTACTATGGAAATGAAAATCTTACACCTCAGCAAGAGTGGAGACTATTTAAGGCGAATATTGGATTTTATCGTGTAAATATCCTTTTTCTTTTTAATACCAAACTTTAAATTACAGGATGTTGGAATCTGCGACGGAAATTCATTAAAACGGATTCTCTTGTTTTTCGAAACTGTGATGAAGATTTCTTGTTTCTTGTTGAGGGGTGGCTCTTTTGCTGTTCATGGAATCGCATTTTGTCCTCGAAAAAAAAGGAAAGACAAAAAATGATAGAAGAAAATATTTCTTACTAAGGATATAAGTTCCTTATATTCTCAACTGTTGCTGGTGATTTCAATTTAAATGAGTGGAATGACGTTTTCAAAAACGAAATCCTTTGAGAAGTCTTAAACGGGTTTCGAATTTATCCAACAATCCTAACTTGTTGGGGAATTTCTTCGAGTGTAAATATTTAATCTTGAGGCCCTTTAGATGGTCCTCTTTATGTAGTAGATAAAAATATTTTTGTGCAAATATTTTCAATGAAGTTTGTCCTTGCTTGACACACACACACACACAGGTCATGCAGACTTATGATAGATAGAAATATTATCATCATTGGTGCCGTGACATGTGTGGATATACATTTATTTGATGGGAATACTATAAGCCACCAATACTTGTGTTGGCCTCAAATCTTCATATTGCGAAAATTCTTTAAAAAAACTCGTTAAATTTCAGTGAGCGCTGGTTGCCTACAGAGCACTTGCTAATTCATAGTATTTGCAAGGGAGATAAATGGAAACTTTGAATACGACCGCAACTGCTACAAGTTGTGGTATAAACACAGTTCAAATGTGAAAGTCAAATAATCGTAGACAATGCAAAATTCTGGTTGTTTTGGCACATCAGATTAATAATTCTTCATTAAGAAGACTTCACTATTACGAAGGCCATAATGACCATTAACAAAAATCACGGCCCGGAACGAACATATTGTATGTAACGATTCCAAGGAATGAAATATTCCTACACCATACGACTCACGACTTGACTCAATGCATAGCTCTCTCATAAGTTGCAAAGTCTTCGCTCAGGCATATGCAGATTATGTAGCTGCATGACTAACGAATCTCTACTTTAAACCGCAGGTACCTACCTTAAGTTGTGTACTGGAAATGAAACTGTTCTCTTTACATGAAGAATCAAGGTGACGAGTCTGCCTTACCAAGTTATTAAAGGCACCACCGTCTGTTTCTCTAAAGACGCTTAGTATTTGATGTCATCTTGGATAGCAATCTTCTTTGGGTGAAACTCGTCAAGTCGAAAACCTATAAGCCTGTGTCGCTTTCAGGCTGTAAATATAAAGAAGTACTCGATAAAACACGGAACATGTCACCGGATTTTCACAGCTATGATAAGATCAATTCTATTGTATGCGTCTTCTGCCGGGAAGAACAAGCTTCTACAAAAATAGTTTTAGGCTGGTTTTACCAGACTGCTTTTGCCGCATGGATGCTATCCTCATTATATTCTCTGCTCTATATCCACTGATAAATTGCTGTTCTGTTGACAACTATATCGTCGGCTGCACTCTCAAAGTCACTTTCGTTTAAACGCAAGTGGTTTTTGGTACAACAAAAAATACGTGATCGATTTTACAAGTGGCCAGTAATAGTTTCGGTCGGAAAAGAAATGTAGTCTGGTCTTGAAGAATGGTTTCAAAACCGATCTAGAAATTTACGTTTGTTTTCCAAGCAGGGATACATACCATGTTGATGGCAATGCACAATAAAGAATCAAAGGGGCAAAGTATGTTATCTATTGTACATCACCTTACTGCTATCTCACGACTTTCCCGCTATTTCGAAGAATGCGAGGCCTTTTTGAACGCAGTTAGAAGGCTGAATACACCTAGTCTTGCTTGTGTCCTACGTAACAATGGAATCGCTGCAAAGAGGAGATTTTCTTGTGACTCGAAACTGCATTAGGGCTATCTGCGTCCACTTTTTCAGCTTCGAGTGACAGTTGCGTCGCATATGAGAAAAACTATAGATGACATAGCTCTCAAGGATCCCGACAGGCTTACAAATGTTTCCCAACGATTTTCTGGCTGTCCCTAAGTAGGGAAGACATATGTTCAGTTCAATTCAATTTAATTTGCTACTTTATCAATTCCTGGTAATTCCAAACAATCTGCACATAGTAATAACCAACTTAAATATGCCTAATTTGAATTGACAAAATACCTGCGATAGATAGTTCATAGGGAAATATGTAGAGGCGAAAGCAGCGAACAAAGACTGTAGGCTGGGTACTGGTACTGTAGGCACTTTACCACCGAAGCGTTTTCTCATTTTTTCAGTAAAAGGAACAACCAAGGAGTATAATAAACTAGATCTTCTCCAAGCGCTCTGTCCTGACAGAAACGAAAAAAATGTAGCAGCGAAAAAAGAATACAACTATAGTTACAGTAAAAAATTTCTTATATAAGAATGTGGCTATATCGGGGTAAATTAATTCAGATCGAAGCGCATGAGCAATAAAACGAAGGCATTACCTGTCTGCTAACCAAGCAATAGCACATTTTCGTATGAGCAAGCGTATACTATTAAATAAGACTCCTGCTTAAAAAGCTTGCAGGAATACGAGGTCAAACTTGTTATGGGTAAGCAAAACATAACAAAACAAACAAGGCAGAAAATTTAAGAAAAACAGCCTTCTCGAATCAAAAACCAATGACGTCTTGTGGCTAAGAGATCTCGGAGCAGTAGAAAATATAGTGCTGAGAAGCTAAGAAGCTTATTGACGTAATGACGTATTTAACCTGACCAAATGACCAAAACACCTCAAGAGATAAAAATTCCGACTCTAAATAAATAAAAGTCTTAAAAACGTATTCAGCATATTTTGAAATAGTATCCTAGCTAATGAGCATTTGGGATTGAAAATATCGAAATATTAGCGTAAAGTCTACCTAATACTGTATGAGTATTCCCAACAAATGTGGGGCTATAACGCTCCTCTTCCGAAAATACGCTTTTCTTAGAAATACCGTATAATATTCACGGAAACCTCGATGCTTTTATATACAACCCAATTATCATAAGTAAGTCAACTCGAAAAGCTTAATAAAAGCCCCTTAATGATACTTTAAACCCCTTATTTTCCCAAATAATAAAGAAAGAAAGGCTGTGTAAGATCCCAGCTTCAGGCCATGTTATAAGTAAAGAGTGAATTGGTTTTAACTTTGCTGATACCGTCATACAGAAGATCTTTTAGGAACCAAAGCAAGTTGAAGATTTATGACGAAGATGTTTGGCTTCCCTACTGCGAAAAACATTTTTTACTTAGTATGATGGCCTTATAATGGGTGATTTTTTAAGAGTTTGGTTTTTAATTGTCAAAACAAAAAACAAAGGAAAATTGCAAAAGTATATAAAATTTTTATTTGAGTTGATAAGTCAATGCTCGCCATTTACATTTTAAAGAGTATTTCATGTAAATGTTGACCACGACTACGTCTTAAGCGGTCCATACGGAGAGTCAATTTTCGAATCACTTTTTCGACCATGTTTGCTATTATCTCGCTAATAACACGTATAATGTTGTCTTTACTGCTATTTTATCGGAATAGACGAGTGAGTTGACGTATCCCCATAAAAAATGGTCTAAAGACGTCAAATCGCACGATCTAGTCGGCCAATTTACTGGTCCAAAACGAAGGATAAATTGCTCACCGAACTCAATTCTTGAAAAAATACTGGTCAATGATTACGTCGGTGGCCAATGATAAACCGCACCAAACAGTGTATTATTCCGGGTGTATTGGCAGCTCTTGTATTGCCTGAGGTTGCTCGTCGGACCAAATCTGGCCATTCATTAGGCAACCATACATCTTACAAGATTTCAGTTGCCTGAAAAAAAGAATGTTTTTCGGACGCGGTTGGGATTAGACGCCGAAGCATCTGATTGGGAAACTAATACACTGCCACTTCAACCATACCACCAACGTCACCGTTGAAATAACGACTAAAATAATGCACCTCGAGATTCTAGAGTTAATAGTTTATAATGCTAGAAATAGCAGAAATAGCGTTATTTAAAAACCTTAGCTGATATTGTCCAACATTTTTAATGATTTAAGTGATCACCTTCGAATACTAGTAATTGCATGGAGGTTACTACGATAAATGTAATCTAAACGACAACAAAAAGTGTTTGATTTATAATATATAGCAGCTTATCTGAAACCAAAACCTTGTTTTGGTCATGTACATGTCCTTGCTTTCTTAGTATTTGTCTGAAAACCCATTTCCTCAAGGATATTAGACCAAAAGATTGAAGCAGCATGTTACATGTAATATGGATGTTCCAAAGGAAAACTAGAATGTGCATTCATCATTGTGCAATATACTCGTATGTAACATGTAACCCAGCCAAATTATACCAAGCTTTGATTAAAACTTCCACGATCTTTCCATTTCATTTTTCCCAACTGAACAAAGAAAATTAATAAGAACAGTCATGACATATTTTCATTACCAAACTTTTACACCTACTCTTCATGTTAAATAAACCAAAAAAGCATTGTCATCCCTGACAACATAATTGTGATTGTTAGCATTTTCCTCATGCTTGCATCAAGGACGCGCGCATTAAGAACATTTACATTTACGACTTGTGTCATATAAAAGTCCTCATACTGCAGTCTGGAATTTTATGTCAGGCCTAGAGCCATACAGGGACTCATGTGGGTTCATCTGACGAAATTACAACTTATACGGATACATCAGTGTTTACAACTTCGAGTACTCGTACTTGTACTCGTATGTGCGAGTAGATCTGAAATTCTTCCTAAACCGGAAATCTTTTTCTTTTTCCGAGAAAGGAAATTACTTTCCTTCTTTACTGCAGTCGTACGAATGTCTAATTTTCACTCACATATTCCATTCAGGTACTTTCTAAATCTTTTGAAAGGCGGGTTTAATTAAATATTTATTTCAAGTAACTAGCACTTTTTGGTGCAGGGTCAGGAATCATCTTGATAATAGTTCAGTTATTTGATTTACCAAGATTTTGTCCATCAGAAGAATATCTTATAAGGAGAATTGTCGTTTAAAAAGTTTGGACAATAAGTATTTCCAATCCAACTTTAGTTTCTGAAGGATATTTTGTATGTTTTTAGGAAACGACATAATGTTTTGAATTAAGTTTGCTCCAATATCATCGAAGCCCGTCCAGATGGCAGAGAGTTGAATCAAATCAGTCCACTCACTCAGTATCCAGCAAAAAGTGAGTGTACACGACTACTGTGACAACTGGTGTCCTTTATGAAGTGACGCACATACGACTCGGGTATAAATGCCCTGATTACCGAGCAAACGTGTATATACATAGTACATGACATTGCATTTGTTATGCGCGTTTAAAAACACATCCTAGTGCTTTTATGTACGATTACGAGTACCATTATCATTTCTGTTCATTAGCATTTCAAGAAATTAGAACATTTTTTAATTTAGGTGAGTTTATTAAAATGGCAGATGGATTTTTAAAAAATTGGAAAATAAAATAAAGGACCTACGCATTCAGATGATCCGCTATTGGTAGAACAATTCATTCGCTTCTTACCCTATTTGTTTACCCAGAGTTTGTAGCGCTTGCTATTACCTTATACATATTTATATACGAGTACATACTTTATTGTCAGTAAAAGTAAAAGGTTGCACCACCCTTAAAATGCTTTGTAAACAGCGCGGCGAAGGAGAGTTAATGAGGATGAAAAGGTAGATGCTGTAGAACGTTCGGCAGAGATTTTCATAAACGAGCTGTATGGCTTAAGAAAGAATCATGATACTTCAAACTACGTCCAAACGCTGGGCTTCACGGTAAAGTGATGAGCATTCATATTAAGACGGGTGTTGCGGTTGTTTGAAAGAGCAAAATAGTACTTGCAATTTTATTGCAGTACTTGTGGTAGAAATAGGGAGGGAACAAGGTAACGTAAGAGGCATTACGTGGGTGTTGGAGAGTACAAATTGACTAAGCCATATTTGGAAAACCTATTGAGTTTTATCACATGATTTTGAAACCTGATCAGATGTACTCCAATATAGGTCCAAAGTTAGGTTCTACATCGTTTGAGGAATCCCAGACATTTGATAGAATCCTTGGCGAAACACACCACAGAGAATGGAAACGTTTCCAGTTTCGACAATTCAAATGTCACAAATGGATAATGGACCACAAGGTTAGTGGTATTGTCGGAGACAGAACAGAGCCCTGGGGCTCACCATTTTATTTTGTGCATATCAGAAAGGTAATTTCTTATCTATTAAAAAAGAGATTCTTCACTCCCAAATACACGCATTTTCGACAAAAAGGCCTGATGCTAAACCCTGTTAAACGCCTTTGGAATAGCCAGTGTAACTCTTTTGCCTTTACCAGATTGTTTTCATTTTTCGCTCAGACAAGCCCCCAATCACCAGTTGACCTATGTGTACGAAAACTATACTGCAGGCATTAAAGAGTTTTCGTGTCTTGAGATATTTCATAAACGACGTTGATTGAGACGCTTTATCAGAGTTGGCATGAACTTGCAAAAAGAACTGACGTAATGCAACTGACAATGGGTATGTAGGGAGTGGAAGAAAATTCGTTTATTTTAGGGCTACTTTGGACAAATGTTCTTTTCCATCTTTTTAAAAAAGTGTCTAAGGAGTAGAATTTTTGAACAAGGTTAGGGAGTGGTTTTATTTGCGTTGATGAACAACTCTTTAGAAGAGGTAGAGATATTCGATATCGACCAGCGGACTTGTGTATATTAAGATCTTTAAGTACATTTACTGGCACAATCTAAAACGTAGAACTGGTTGCAAAGTGCGCAACAAATAAATTGGCCTCATCCAAAGAACTGATAGCTGGAATGTCATTGTTAAGTTCTAGAGCATAGATCACCTATAACCTTTTTTTCCAAGTCAATGCAAGTTTGTGGCCCATTTAAATCAGTCGCAGGATGATGTTTTGTTGAAGCCAAACAGAATAAAATTAAATACCATCCACAATGCCGCTGTAAGACTTAACTGTTTTAAAAGCTCTGGACTCTTTAACTTGCTTATACCCGATTAGAATAAAAGTAATGGCTGTACTGCGCTTATGTCTTATCACTCTTAACACGAATCATCGTAAAACTTATAATTTTCCACAGAGATCAGTATGTCTAGCCCACAGGCAATATTGAGAAAACCACCAAGAAGACTGCAGCGAAACTTATTTCACACCTAGAGAGAACATTATTCTGAAAGCAGTATCAATCACAAATGTTATAAGGAAACTCCAGCAGGTTATCTTTACAGGTCAAACTGGATCATCCCATCTGTGCTATCTACACAAAAACGTCGTCTTGCTCTGGTGGATAAAATTGTGAATCATTGTATGCGTTTATTGGTTCATTCTGCTTTCGATCAACATCTCGGTAAAATAACTTGCAAAGGTAATACTTCCAAATATTCCGCAGAGACTCTTCTTCCCAATCCCAACATTCTGTTTGATGAATCAAAAATACCTGCAACAGCTTTCTTCGTTGCAGCACCGTTTTCTTGCACCGTACTTTCGTTTAAAAAAGCCGATGTTCCCCTCGTATCCTTTTCTCATAGAGTTCTTAAGTATATGTATCTCTTTAGGCGAGAAGGAGTATCGTTCTGAAGGTCGGGTGAAACTCAGCACATATTCCTTGATGGCTTGCTCACATTGTTGTCACATTGTTATCGCCAGAGTGGTTCTGTAGTGATTTGGCGTCGAAGTATTTGAACTCATACCCTGTTTAAGACAATGTTGTAGTCAATCTTGGCTCCTCAAGACATTGGGATATTTGTAAATCGACCGCTGTGTCTTGTCTCGATGGTAGTGCATTCAGTCGATTTTTGTATATAGGGGCTATATACTGTATTCATGCAATTAACAGTCAGGCGTTGGTGCGCATTGTCTAGCTCCGACTGTGAATCTGAAGCTAAATTGTAGCAGAGGCCAACCAAGTTGAAGATTACTAAGATTAGTTTTATTGTGACACAAGTGTGAGTTTAATCATTTGAGGGACGAATAGAAACGAGTTACTTAATCGAACCAGATAGGAAGTTTCATGCACTTCATATATCGAACTGACAGGGATAATCATACATCTTTATAAGTATTCTTCAAGCAATTGCAGATGTTGATTTAATTAAGGCAAAGAAAAAGTAGCCCCCAAACCTTTTAAAACCTACATAGATACTGTGAGGTCAATTTATTTAAATCTTGGCATCTATCTTTATATTTCTTGTAGCGATGCGATGATATCTGTGATTACGAGCGCTTGAATTTGGTCTACGAAATGTGACAGAAATTTACAGGCTGAGCTGGCAATAGATGGAGAATATGAGTTCAATAAATCTACCATTATCTTGTTAACGTTGTTATGTAGGCGTATTTCTAACAACTGGTATTCTGTCCTACATTTACGATAGTAGAAGTGAACAGATACATAAGTACTCGCCCTGGAGACGGGCGGCTGCAGAAGAATTGTTTATGAAGTTGGTATTGTTGGCACTGCCTCTGCGAATTTTAAAATTAATTTTGAAATGATCCACCTCTTGGCAAAGCTATATTAATGGGTTCCATTTCAAAAAGGTAACTATGTAATGAAGACGGTATAATATCGTTTGTAGGTTTTCTCAAGTATGTCAATTCATAACAATCGCCTGCCAACTCTAACAATGTCATACCCCTTTTTTGTATTCATTTTCTTCTTGTTCATTTCTAAAACTGACGTTTCTGTTCTCCGACAGTAATCCATGTAGCTGATATCCTGCGTATCTTACTGTTTCAGTATCCTGAATAATGACGCAAAAATAATTAAAAACTACAGAAGCATCCCAATCGATTTACCTAAGATGAATAACATGATTAAGATGCCATCAAAAAGTGTCGTCCCTTAACCTAACGATACGTAACTAGGAATCGGAATAATGTTGGGTAATTTATTTTAATTACTGCCGACACGAGGAAAAATTCATGAATCGCCTATTAAACGTGACATGGGTCGAAATGAAGTGAAGGTTCATAGGAGAAACGTTTAATGGCTTTAACGTTATCTCAAGAGCCTGAAACAAAATACGAATATCTTGTCGTAGAAATGGATCCTACACCAATCAAACTTAATGAAAACCACCTCTTAGTCAATTGATAATCAAAACCTAACCCTCACATCTAAAAGGCCCATTTGAACGCTTGAGGAAACAAAGACTTGTCTACATCAATTCCATTTAAATCGACCAAACCATGGTGGCGGTTGGTGAAATTCTCCATTACGAATCATCAGTTATTACCACCAAGCACACTGCGGCTATTCGAATATCATCACCACCACCTGACGGCCTGACCATCTATTGTATATCGATGTCCCCTTAGATGCATGCATACGCATACGTATAATCGAAATGCGAATGACCCCATGTTCCGTAGTACAGACATATCCTCGCAAAGATGAACCAATGAAAATTCCTTTCCTCACCACACCAGGAAACCACAAATAAAAATGGAACCTCCAGGAAGTTCTCTTCATAGACCATATGTGTGAGTTGAGGACATACTTTGTGGACTGTGTCCTGCTGATGTTTGGTCGGTATGGTGATCGGAAAATTTTTCCCCAGGACATGCATACCTCCGCAAACTTAATCGGAAAACTAAATTCATGAGGACGGAACTTTGCGCTATAAATACCATTATACATACAATAGTAGGTATAATATACGCGTATGCATCTGTATGTTGGTGTTGTCGGTGAAGTACAGAAAAAGATAAATTTTGAGATAGGCTAAGTTCATCATATAATAGAACATAATATGGTCTAATGTCTTTCGGTTAATGGTGGTGGTGATGATGGCGGCGGTGGTGATATTGGTGGTCATCGATGCCAGAATATCCGTCGCATATTCTCTTCCGAATTTTCCGTTTAACTATGTACGATGTGGGTAGGATGAGATTCTTGGAATGATGGTGATAAATCCGGACTACATACTGGATGGTGGAAATTACTGCTGTTGAAGAATTTAGCTTGGGAATTTTCTTCATCTTTTTGCAGATGATTTTTTCTTCTTCTCTTAGTTTGTAGAAATATTTGAATTTGGAAAGATATGTTGGTACTATGATATATGTATGTCTTATTTCATATGGTAGAGATCGATTTTAAGCAGACAGTCGTTTTTAAAAATGGTTTTCGTTTTCTTGCGAAGGCGATTTATGAAGGCCAGAGCAATATTTTTATGACAAAAATTGATTTGTGGTCGCATTTTGAGCTGATTAATGATGGGTTGAAGACAAACGGAGTCAACCAATTGCTATGGGAAATAAATTTGCCACAAAAACTAAACTTTTGCACATCCAATTGTAAGATTTATTTATTTTTTTTTTAACTGACCCAGACTTCTAGTCCCTTGAGTGATGTAGTTATTGATGAGAAACACTGGTCGTCGTATATCTTTCATCTAAACGATGCTATTAGAAATTTTTTTCAAACAATTTCATTTATTAAAAAACATAAAATCACGAAAAAGTGAACCTGAAATGGAGCAGACACAATTGATATAAATTAAAAGTTTAAATGCGCTGTTCCAACATTTCAAACTCCGATTTCGTTCAAAAAAGTAAAGAAAAATTGAAATTGAGCCGACCATGTATGATGTATATGGTATAGCACAACTTAAGTCGCTTTGAAGCGACTGTGAAACGATGCACCAGATGACTTGACAAAAGTCAAAACCACAGCAATTAATTTCATTCGCAAGTAAAAGAAGAACAATATGATGATATCTGTATGATAGAAAGCTAGCGCTTCTAGTTTATCGGACTGGACAGTTTTTTTGTAGCAATATTGTTAACGGTCAGACTTTAAGTGGCTCAAAAATACCGATTATATATCCTTAACGAGGTTTAAGTGATGACACACTTGTGTAAGAAAAACCACGAGAACTTCTGCAAAGATAACTTGACAGATAATGTAAACAAGAAAATATAATTAAAGACGATAGATGGTGCTCCTTAATTAAAATCAGATGACTTCCCACATCATACAAGGAATAGATAAATAACTCTAAAAAGTTAACTGCAGATATCAAGTAGCCGAAAATGCCATACTGAAACTCATTTCTTTAAATTGGCGCGGTTATGTTGAGTTAAGTTTTTAGAAACTCAGAATGATTCGTCAATTCACAAGAACGCAAAGCCTCTAATCTAAATGAACGCCTTAAATTGAACAACTTTTTAGCTACCCAATCTTTAGTTAATCTGGGCTATTGGTAATGACGTTGATGATGTGAACGGGGCAAAACTGTTAGAATGGGTTATTAGGTTATTTTTGTCACCATCGAAAGGAGAACTTTCCACTCTAGGAGTCGGTACAAAAGTTTCACCCCTAATATCTGCATGCTGAACGATAAACCAGGCAGCGTTGTATCTACGAGTAACTTTCATACCAGCTAACATCAGTTAGAGATCCTAGTCTCAGGCATAAGAATCAAATTAATCCATCTCTACCATGGCAAACCTTCTCCTCAGTTCAGTTTCAGTTTATATGCATTTTTATTTTTATCACTTAAATTACTCTTATGCTAGACAAAAAAATGCTTAATAATTAGCTTAAATTACTTACAAATAATCTTAATAATCCTAGGATTTGCCAATTTGCTGTGCATACATCCGAGTGCTTAGAAATACGTATAATTCATCGGAGCCAAGCGGTAGTAGCAAGTCGCATTGTTCACATTTCTTGAGCTTAATCTGACAAAGAACACATTAGGACCATTCATACTCGTATATCATTTACTACTCTCGAATTGTCAGCATATCGGAGATGGATGAGACCTTCCAGCAATTTGACGCAGTTTAACGCGAAAAACACAAGAGGTCTAACCATCTAAATTGCTTCAAAACATCCTATCTTCCGGAATTTGACCCAATGAAATTAAGAAATTGAAAATATTGGCAGTACTGAAATTAGGAGAACCAGATGATAAAGCTGATTTTCACCGGCTAATCCCTGTCCTAATTGTCTGATATACGCCTTATGTATGATACTTATTATAAGATTCAAGTGGCTATAAACAGAATCATTGCTGCTACGCAGCCTGGTTTTCGAAAATGGTGCAGCTGTACGGATCAGGTTTTAGCCCCGAACAACACTAATTGAAGAAGCAGGCGAAAATGCTACTGCTGTATGCGACATTGTTCGGAAAATTGGCATCATTCTCCTGAAAGTTAAAGATAATAGCACGCCTCATCAGCAACATGCTCAGTAGAGACTCCACTATTTTCGCTATGAACGCTCATCCCAATGCCACCTGCAGATGTACGCTGAAATATCGTGATTCGTTCCTAAGCCGTACAACGCATTTATGGAATGCCCTGCCGAGCTCTTTATTTCCTAGTCATTATAATTTTCAAAAATTTAAGACCAATGTACACACATCGGTATCTCCCTTTTCATCCTTCCTAAGATTCCTTCGCCAGTGCTGTGTGCAAACATTTAAAGGGTTTATTTGATTTTTATGATTATAAAAAAAATGTAACGTTAGCGTTAGCTCCCTATAGCCACTATAATATATACAAAATTTCGGAAAATCTCACAAGAAAATTAGAATACCTTGGAACGAATTTCAAAAACTAGTGGCTGGTGACCAAACCGGAATCAGCCGGTTGCATTTGGCCCATATGTCACAGTTAGCGGCTCTGATCTTCTGCGCACAAATCGCACCAAATATTAGGACTCTGCCTCTTAAAAAGCATTAAGCAAAAAGCGAGAAATAACTTGATTCAGAAGCTAGCATCTACCTTTTGGGGAAGCCTCAACCGATACGGTCCTCACACTGATGTACTCAACGACTGAATTTGTAACCTCCATTTACCTAAATAGTGCGAATACTCCAAAACTTGATATTGTAATGCGTTTTATTCATGAAACGCCAGTCCACAGTCACCGCCATGTAAAAGACTCAAACCACTTAAGGGCACGAAAACATAATTTGAGGCTAGCTACGAGACTACACCAGCTTAACTTTGATGTCGATGGGGAGTAGATGAAGACTTGGAAAGAGATCTAATTGTTGACTTGATGATATTCACACATAAATGAAAGAGTTGTCAAAGTTACTAAGGCGGTTTTTGTTGGTCGAAGCTTTTAAAATAATGTTAGATCTGTAATTAGTTAATATATTACCGACTTTTAAGTAATGATAAATCTAACATTATAGAGTATAGGAAAAGTCGAATCTACCATCTCACAAGATGCCATGTCACTTGTGCCTAGCATAGTTAGGTGCTCATAAACTTACTAAAAGGATAGTGTCATGTTGGGATGACAGTGTATTTTTTTTTTTTTTTTTTTTTTTTTTATAATTTACGCGCGCCTAAGGGGTTGATACCCTTTTACTGTTGCCAGGGCGCGGGCGGAAAGATAGAAGGAGGAGAAAGGAAAATTGTTTTTGTAGTGGTTTGAAACTCAGGTGTGTTTGGTTTCTATGTTTGCTCTCCAGGGGTGGGAGTCCGAATAGGACGGAGAGTTTTTCTTCACTCAGAGTGATTCGAGATATAATTCCTAGTATTTTTTTCATTGCTTGAAACTCTTATAACAGCCAAATCTACGTGTCAGTGTTATGCCTTCACACGCAGAATTTTTTTGTCTGAGTTCCAATTATACAATGAAAAACTGATTTTGCCATGGGCAGGATTCGAACCTGGACCCTCCGAGTGAGAAGCGTTTGCTACTACCACTACACCACGGCCACCCCGTGATATAGTCTTTCTCTTGCTCAGAGACAGCCAGAATGTCGCTGTTTGTTTTTTTGAGATGTCAGAAAGAACCCGTTTAGTCTACCACATTTTTGGAGAATCATGCTATAATTGTGCCTACAAGAAATACCCCTGTAAGCCTATCAAGTCTATCGGGAATGTTATTTCTCCCATTCTCATATTGGCCTGGGACCAAGATGTGACACAGTGCATTGAGCTAAGCAACTAAGCATGGCTTTTACTACCTAATTAATTTAGACGCAGCTACTTAGTTCGTTACCCTTGTGATTGCGTACGTCTCTGCTTGGAAAACAGACGCATACCATATTTACTTAACGTGGATTGGAGACTAAGATTATAAAAATTGACCCTTCTGGTCTTATTGATCAGACAACATGTTCTTAAAAATGGAAAATACTGTGAGCAAGGTCATCGAAACTTCAGGTCTGATAGAGAAAGACTCTTAGGTCCAGATGCGTTGTTCTTTGGCGGTTCACCAGAAGGATATCGTGATCTAGCACACGCTCCTACCCTTGGATTCAAACATACTATTTGACTAGGTCTCATCTTTGTTGATGCTGCAACCATCGAAACTGTCAACAACAAGCATGCCAGACACATTTTTTCCTTTACCCTGTTCGAGGCTGTAAAACAGGAAGAAACTATGCCGTGGATCTTCAAAGCGTACTCCTGCAAGAGCAACACACCTGTTCGGTGTCCCAATTGAAGCCATCAAAGGAAACAACTGCATGTCTATTTGGGTAGAGTATATCTATTTACGAATCGCAGACGTCGTCAAAAACTTCAGGATTAATCGGCTGGGTCCTTGGGAAGTATGTATGTAGTCAAACTAAGGAGACCGCTAGTAAGTTTAAGCTGTTGCGAGCACCACTAGGATCACATCCTGATATCGTGTCATGACGCTTTTACTGTTTATCTCAATGTTTCCTTTCAGAACATTAGGATCTTTGATTCTTAAGGCTTTCCTTCACGTCGAAATACAATAGTAAAACGAAATCCTGACCAACACCGACAAGGGATTCAGTTTATTCACAGGTAGACCAGGCACCAACAAAATTGTAACAGCATACGAATAAAAGACGTATTAGTTTATGGGAAAGCTCATTCTGAACGCACCACCTAGGCTGGTTAGATTTTATAAAAACAGGGCTATAGACTTAACAGAATTCTTTTCTATGAAACTACACACAAATTCAATGACCTATGAAGTTAAGATTAAATTGAAAAAGTCTGAAATAGAAATCTTTGGTCATGAAATAACTTCCTAAAATAGCTCCGTGTATGTAGGAATGTCATCAATCTTTTTTTTATTTTATAATTAGAGCGCACTCAAGGGGTTATTATACCCTGAAAATATTTACACTCAGAGCACATAAGGTCACAGCACTGACCTCCACATACTCTCGACTTTCATCGTCGAATGCCTTTCCATTCCCGATTTATGATTTAAGGCTCGTACAATTGTGAAACACTTGTCGTTCCATTTACGCTACGAGGTAGGCGAGGTATGCAGTGATCAACTGATAATACTTGATATCACAAAATTCCAAATTTCTAAGTACTCGCGCTCAATCTCTGTTTTAATAGACTTGTTCCGTTTTAAAATCCCGCCTTAAACGACCGATGCAAATTCCAATAGCGATTTCGTTCAAATTCTTAAGAGCGAATAACTTAAAAGCAACTACCTTTATGTCACTTCTCATCCGCATTTAGTTCTCATTAATTGAAAACTGCCGAAAGGCTTATTGAGCACCCACAATCAACCTACCTACCCAGAAAACGATTTTATCCGGAAAGATTCCAGAGGAGTTATTCGACAACAATGAAATTCAACGTAAGGAATCTCGAAAGCATTTCCAAAGGATATCATTTCAGTCATTTTTGCATATTTCCATTTTAGAACTGCCAACGACGATGATGTTGGTAATGGTGATGGTGTTGAATTTTTCTAATTTTTTCTTTTTTAAATTCATTTGGCCAGATTTTGTTGTGTAAACATTCAAGCATCTCTACGAATTCTATTAGGACGGGTAGCCTTGACATGCTCGTTTCTATATTTCCCTGTTGGCTGGTTTTATTTGTTGAACACGAGGATATGCACAATACATTTGGAAAAATGCTATGAATTTGTTAAGACTACAATAACAAAATACAAAAAAAAAAAACGAATTCAGTGAGATGAATATTTGCTTTAGTGTTCTGTCCTTTAAGAACATACACATAAAGGAACATTTTGGAAGATGTAAAAAGTTGCGTCAGAATGCCTACACATGGACAGGATTTTCTTTCAAGTTTAACGTTGTATGAGGTTTTATTTACCTCATTCGAAATATCAAAAGTAGATAATGTGATGGAAAAGTAAATCATTTTCGACAAATGTTGTAATCCGCAGCAACAGAATTGGTAGAATTCTGGTATCCTTGACCGGTCGAACTAGAGCATTCGATGTGTGAAAAATTTGTATGAAGATCGAAATTAAAAATGTCCCAATGATACATATACAATATTTAGAGAGAGTTACCTAAAAATTGCAAGAATTCAAAGTTGAGGAACTGTCAATAGAACTCATTAATCCCACGTCGTTGAGTTACATTTGGAACTCACAAGACGATGACAATATGAAGCT
The DNA here is from genome assembly GCA_949129095.1 of Volucella bombylans. Taxonomy (NCBI): domain Eukaryota; kingdom Metazoa; phylum Arthropoda; class Insecta; order Diptera; family Syrphidae; genus Volucella; species Volucella bombylans. The sequence goes on from OX422144.1 coordinate 97,893,724, forward strand.
TGACTCATTCATTCATTATGAGTCAAGTTCTATTGACAGTTCCTCATTATATCATGTTGTTCGTATTTCCAAATTTAACAACGCAACATATTTGTATGTATTCCTAGTCAAACTCCTTCTGTCACTGTGTCATTTTTTGTTTGCCTTCCTCTCTTCCTTACTTCACAATGGGAACTTTCATCAGATTCCTTTCCAAATCACGCAATTAAAAATTCCCAACACCTACTCTTCATGCAGCTAAAAAATCTTACGTGCTATAATGAACATATTTACAAAGCTACAAAAGACCTGCAAACATAAAAAAAAACAAAATAAAAACAGATGTCCTTCTGCGTGGAGAAAATGTTTGTTTGACTCCTCAAATTTCCAAAGCACAGAGAGATAAACTTCCTCGTTTCCTTGTCAAAGACTTCAAAAAACTAAAAAGGAAAAAATAACTCCGCAAATAAAACTTTCTCCTTGGTTGGAGTCTTTCCTTTTTTTTGCTTCAACGTCCTTTCGCCCACTTAGCATATCATTCCATTGACTCGAAGGATGCAACTTTGAATATGAAAATTTTAAAAATGACAAGACTTTGCCAAGAAATCCAAAACGCAGACACACGTATCCTTAAGTATGCATCTGCACGGGTATACGAGTACGATTACAATGTACAACTCCAGCCATAGCCAATGCGGAAATTTGTGATGAAATGCAGTAGTTGCTTGAGAATGTTAAATTAATTAGGCTTCTTGGCAAGGACCAATGATAATTTTGCATAAATCAAATCGGATAAAAGTATGAGGCGGGACTCAAGAAGGACACTTTTTTTACAGGATTTCAAATAGGAATTAGCAGATATTTGTCCCACGAAAGTAGGAGAATCGTGTAAATAAAGAATTTATATGTAAATGCAATGAGATGGGCTTGTGCAACTGGTATCTTTAAAGTTAGCACCTTCATCAGTTTACTTGAAACCAAAAGCAAGACACGTGTGTGTATTTTTAGAGAGCGTGACGTCTTCAGGTGGCGATATTACGTGATACTATGAAAGGATACATTGGGACTAGTGTGTACTAAACAGTTGGATAATTTCATTTGAACACCTAAACCACTACAGACACAGATACTCTAAAGGGAGGCTTTTAAATAAAAGCAACAAATTTTGGTCAATTTCTTCATCTTCACGTAAGTTGTCGCTAACGGCCTTGGTCTTGACCGAAGATAAGACATGACAAATTCATTTTAAGGGCTAGCAGCAACTGCCACTTTTTGAATCGGTTAGCAGAAGGTTAAGCCAACTTCGAAACTCGCATAAGTCTTTCAAATGTGTACGAGAACACAAAACTGCCTAATAGTAAAGCATGTGATTCCTGAAGGGAACAAAAGTAGTGTCATACACCTCAAACAAATGTACTTAATAGATCTCATCCTCAGAAACTTTCAGTCTTTACTCCTAAACTATGTATTTGTAATCACATCATAATGAGTCCGAAAGCCAATGTGAAGTTGAACTTGCGGGACATTGCAAATGAGCTTAAGCTCACATTTACAAGAAGCAGGAACTTCGGGGTATAATCAACAGTGCCATCTGTAGACAGCAGACTGCAAGCTTATACAGATACTGCCACACTTTCAGGGCTCAGGTCTTAGGGCTTCGGAATAGAGATGATAGTTTATCGTCCATTGTGGTAAATAGAAGCGATTACATTTATTAATGATAAGAAAGTAGCTGCACGAAACACAGTGATTCATTACACATTGTCCGGCTACAAAGAAATCTACTAAACAACCTGGCTTATTACATATAATACGAGGCCGCCATTGAAATCGATCACAGTTTGAGCAGTATCCAGCTGAGGTGGTAAGCTGATTCAATCATCATGACTCTAGTAAACAAGTCCCTTATTAGTTTGTGAAACAATTTTGTCTAAAACTTCTTACTCAAATGACCAAACTCTAAGAAAAACGCTGATTCTGCTAGTTCTACTCTATGGCACCGAGTGCTAGATATGGAGAGCGAATAGAGAAAAAGAAGAAACCGCGAATTCTACAAGGTGGGGCAGCCGGAAAATGAACACAAATGTGCATCAACTCAGGAGGTAATCACGGATATCAGTTTGTCAACCCAATGCCATCAATTTTACATCTTCAAGTAAGCTTCTTCTCAAAATACAATAGATACCAATTTTTTTCTTTTCTAACAAAATGGTAGCCAATTCAAACAAAGAGAAGACCTTTTAGACCAAGCACCATGTATAAAGTGAAGAAAGGTAGAATCTTTGGGTTAAAGATCCAGCGACTGATGGATGTTAGAAAGTTTGATATGTCAAACTTAATGCTGCGTGTTTAGGATCGAGAAGGCGACTGTGTCTTAGGCAGATGCCCTCGATGTTTACCTCGTCTTTATAGGCCTAAGGTTAAGTTATTTTCCAAATTGAATAATGCATAAAGCAACTTCAGGGGAGGACAGATGAACTATCCAGGGTCATTTAAAGTTTCAGCAACTCTGCCAATTTGGCAGTTTGTGCAAGATAACTAAGAATTCAGTATTTCTTTAAAGCAGTTACGAATTCATCCATCGTAATTTAACATCGGTTTAAAAGCTGTAAGATTCACAAACGGAATCGCAGGTCAATTAAAATAAGTTGCCTAAGTCCTCTTCATGTGAAACGTTTAAGGTATTATATTGGATGAAAGTTTATCAATGTTACAAAATCAAATCAAATCCAACCCGAAGAAACTTTTCCTTAGAAAGTTTTCATAAGTAGATACAGACTTCAGCCAAATAGTACATACGCAGTTTGATGTACTAAGTCATTGGAATAAATGCGTTCCGAACTGCGACGAGGAAACGACAATTAGTCTGAGAGGCTCGAATTCCTGAGCAAAATACTTAGATGGCGACATCTGGCTAATTGCCTCCAGTTGCGCATTACAAGTTGGTTCAGATTTCCCACCTAAGGCGAGGTCTAGCTCTACTGGATCGTCCCTCTGTATTGGAATGGAAGACTCTTCGGGCTGATGCGTTGATGTACGACTAATGTGCACATTTCTCACCAGGTCAGTGCCACTATACAGCTCGTAGAGTTCGTCGATAAATACCTTCCCCAAAACTCCTTCCACGAAAACGTTTGCGTTTGAAGTGGTCAAGGATATCTTCATCCACCTTCGCTAACGTTCGAACTTCTGCACGATAAAGCTAGACTAGAATTGTGAGGGTAGTATATAGAGTCTTATAAGTGTTTCTTCACAAGACCTAATTATTCATTTGTCTTCTCAGGCCGAAGAAATAGTGATTGTCAAGAGTACCTCTTCATTTAATTTATGATGATATGTCATTACAGAGATTTATATAATAGCGGAGTCGAGATATATGAATGCTGAACTGCTCTGCCATCTCCATGAGAGATGATCGGCATTCAAGGGCGGTTTTAGAATTTAATGAGATCGAGTCCAGCGACTTGATAGCGGCCTGACTATCCGAAAAGATGCGGATATCCTTTGCAGATATCACGTTTTTCTTCAGACAGGACAGAGCTTCTTTAATCGCCAAAATTTCCGCTTGGAACACGCTACAGTGATTTGGAAGACAGAAAGAGAGGCTCAGATTTAGCTTATCTGAGAAAACACCGCCACCAACTCCACTATCAGTTTTAGATACATCTGTGTAGAGATGGATTGACTTGTTCTCCATGAAAGCATCTTCCTCCTAGTATGATCTAGAGGGGAAGCTTACATGGAAGTTTTTGTCAAACCGAAGTTCAGGTATGGTGTAATCCATGTTCTCTGTGAGGATTCCTAATGTATTAAAAATATTGGCGTGGGCAAATGAATTATTTTTCCACTGTTTAGTCGCTTTAAGGCGAATAGCTGCGGTCGCAGCTACTAGCTTGCAGAAAATATCTAATGGTTCTTATACGTAAGCCTATTAATATATTTACAAATATTCTGTAAGATTCGTCTATGTTGTGTGTCGCTTGTTGCTATATGCTACTCGTATTATACTTACGTAATGCGGGCGTCATTCACGACTAAACTCTTTTATGCCGCTTCTGTTCCAATACATGCAAACGCACCTGTCACGGCACGTTGAGTTCTCCAAATGATATCAATGTCAACAGCGTATGCAAGCAGCTGTATAGACTTCTGGAAAATTGTGGCTATGGTGTTGACTTGTGAGATTCGCACAAATTTCTCAAGTCTGATGTCGAAAAAGTTACATGACAATGCGTAACCTTGCCTTATTCTCCGAAACTTCCGAACGCTGTTAACGGAGGCAGAGAAGCTCACGGCCGCTCTTGTTGTTCTGTACGGTACTGTTTCACAGGCGAGTTGTTTTCCTCCCACGTGTACATATCTGCAGTTTTCATTAAGCCATGGGTTTCGAAGAGGTGGTCAAGTAAAACCCACCACATGAGTTGCGGTGTCTCTGATGGCTTCTTGGCATTGATGCCACTACTCTTCAGCACTTAACGTTGGTTTCATAGGGCATTTCGAGAGGTTGGGGGATGGATCCGCAGACGTATCTTGGCTGCAACGAGATGGTGATTCAAGTCTATTCTTGAGGAAAATGTGCCATTTTAATTAACAAGGAGCCACACAGTCGCACGGAATCTGTTCGGTAGCTTCATTATCCTCCAAACCGAGTAGGTTCTCAGTTTCCGCAGAAAATTTATTCTTATACAGGTAACAACTCACACTGCTGTGTCCAGAGAAAAAGTTGGATTGTTTCCTCTCGTAATTCATTAATCATTACTCCACTATGTTCGATATCACCTATTCAATTTGGAGTTAAGGATACCGCAGAAATGTGTGGCACCTATGATACTGATATTAAAAACAAACTCGGCTTAGAGAATACGTGGGCACATTGCTAGCGTCTTTATAAATATGCCAGCGTCGACATATCCTCAGTTTCCAGGTTGCTTGAGTGACCTGACTTTATGCTCTGTTACCTGTTGTTCTCCTCTGAAGAATTAAGTCTTGTTAGATTGTGACACTTCTTTTATAAAAACGTGCAACAAAAAGAGTTTCATCAAAGCCTCTGCGGCTATGTATCCAATGTTGCTGAGTTTCCTGCGTATCTTATCTATGACAATAGATCGTATACCTTGTGGGCATAAGTTTACCGCAGATACTTTCATGAAGACCAACAACATGTAACAAAAATCTCTTGGAATTTTAAGGGTCAATTTGATGGCCAATAACAGAATACTATTTTGGTAATTGCTGTGCCCATCATATATACAGGCATTAAATTTTAAAATATTGTTAAAACTTATAGACTATAAATTTGAAATGTTGACTTAATTTTTGGGTTGGGGCTTGGTGCCAAATTTCATGTCATATAGGGGAAATATCTCTGGATTGTAAGAAGTCTGCTATTTAATTGATTTGAGTAGACGACTAAAGAGCCTAGAAAGCAATAACTACTACGTTTACGTTGAATCTGAAAATTGAAGTTTGGAATATATTTTCCAATCACATTACCAAGATTTTACAGAAGCACAGGTAAAATGACTAATCCTTCTTTCTGTGCTTTTTGAAAAGGTCAAAACTTTTTCAAAACTAAAATAAAAGAGAGGAAAAAAGTCGTATCCACTTACCTGAATTGGGCTGTCCATTGCTATTCGGCCGTGCTGATGGTGCTCCATCTCGTGCTTCTACCTCCAAAGCGTAGGCGCCTTTCTTCTCTCTGTCGAAAACGGTCTTCGTAAAGATTTCACCACTCTGAAGATTTATCTCGAAGAATTCTTTTCCCTCATTACGTGGTGAATCAACAATGTAGTAGTAAACCTGCAACAAACACACACAAAAAGAAAGAAGGACACTTTCTCAATTAAACGGTTCAGTTATTTTTTGTTTTTTTTTTTGTGTTGCTAATAATAGAAAGGATTAGAAATAAGTATGTCTACTTCAACTGCATAGCAATGGATGCAAGTTTCCAGTAGCAGCGGACCAACAAAATTCTACAAAGCTTACCAGCGCTTATTCAAGGAATGTAAATTTAAGTTGCCAGGATAATGTTGAATGGTTTAAGTTCTGTGGATACTACGAATATCTCCCGCCCTTATTCTGGTTTTTATTCTTCATTTTCACTTCATCCAAGCGTGAGCTATGGAAATCCTAATTAGATTGGAGCGGTAATTTTATAATATTTCACTTTTTTTGTTTTTTGCGCTGATGCTTTACTGAACTCTGCTAAGGACTATGGAGCGTAGTCGTACTGTTGCTCCTGCATTTTTTTTTTCTTTTAGTTAGCCTCTTATCCTTGGTCTGGATGGATTTAGTTTGAAAACTAGTTAAGCTTATGCAGAGGTTCTTTTTCCTTGTTTTATCTTCTTTTTTTCCTTTGGCAGAACTGAACAGTGATGCCACTTGGTGTAGGATAGTAGTCCTGAGAGACTACGCCACAATTGCTGGAAGTTGTAGTTATAGTCGTTTGTAGATTATACAATATTATAATTACACTTCGAGCGTGTTTTCTTTTTTTTGTTCCATTTTTTGTTTGCCTTCGTCGTTACAATTATAATAAGGGAGAGATACGGTGTCTGATCTTTATGTGAGTTTCGATTTTCTTTGCTTTCTTAAAATGTTTTTTTCTTTAATTATTCGGATTTATTTACAAAGTGGGTGAAGTGGAATGCAATTGGGATCTTTTGTTTTTAATTTTTATTCATTCTATTGCCATTATTTGGTTTTTTTTTTTTAAATTGCAGGGGAACAAGGACACTTGGTAGGATTTTTACGGGATGCCGTTTGACAATGAACAACAGATACACCCGCAGATTGCGATAATGAGCAGCAACAAGTTCTCAAAAGTATTCCAACTTCGATTGAGTTCTCTAATAAGGAAGTCTTTCTTTAAAAAGAATGCGCCACAGCAAGCTTTCAAGAGGCATTATCTCCTTTTCATTCATAATGCAACATCGATAGGGGTTCGCGCAGTGCATAGAGCCAGCAGTCGCACTGACCAATAATAGAAAATGTAGCATTATTGTCGGCATTGAACAGCATGGAGAATTTGCTAGCAGTTTCATATGCATATACATATATATATAGATTGGATCTTAGTGTCAGGCGATGGTGCTGTGATATATATTCCAACGGCGATGACTTTTAAACCGAGCTTTCTTCTTTGACACTTATGTTCAGTATTGTGTAAGTAAATCATTCAAACTTATTTTAAAATGTTGGAAACGTATAGAAGATTACGGGATATTATTTATCCTAGTAAACGACCTATGAACTCGCTAATCGTTGTGTTGTGGATACTAGTCTTACCACATACACTGTAATACATAACGCCAATAACGCGTACATACAGAATAAAATGAAGTCGCTACAAAGGTAGCCTAATTCTGGCTCCAGTTGTTTGTAATATTCTGTAGGATATTAGAATTTTAACATAATATCGGGCTACCATCAAAATCTAACAAATTTCCAACTCAATTGCTAGCTAAAATTGAATACTTCAGATCTTCTTGTTGTGCCCTGTCCATCTAACGTGTTTATGTGGTAAAAAGGGTATTGACGAAGAACGAGACTTCAATATAAACAATCTTTTCTACCTCATTTTCTATCACACATAATGCTGCAACCCAAAAATTAAAAATAAAAAATCCAAATACGTCACGAAATGGGAAATGCAGATTTTCGTGCATACGGTTTTATGTTACCATAGTTTATCTTACAGCCTGTGGAGAATGAACTGTTACCAACTGTAAGGCACTCTTTCAATCAAAATGCAAATCACAATTTGACAGTAGGTAAGTACTTCATTTCATGATTGACAAGCGTGTGGAAGCACTTAACGAGTATTCTGGCGTGTACGGTACGATTGTAAACGTATGTGAAGGATTACGCTTATTAACAGCTATCGTTCGTAACCTGCAACATTTAAAAGTAAACAAAACTTTTATGTTTCGTACCGTAACATATTTCAAAGATACAAGCAGAACTGCAAAACGCTATGGTGATGGTCGGAAAAGAAATGAAGCTGGACATCCTACGATGCAAAGTGTGAAGAAGAGAATTGAATAAAATCCACAAGCAAGATAGTAAATGAGCTGCATGCATCAGACCGGAAAAACGAGTTTGAGGTCAAGCCACACAAGATACAAAACTTGCACTGAAAGCTTACTCTCAACGATAGGCAGAAGAAGAGAAGAAGGAGTCTTTGGAGAGAACTGAGAGATTGAAGCGCAAGACAAGAAATTGTTCAAATTTAGTTAACAGATCATAAGAGAATTTGGAGTGAACCGCGCTATACGCTGAAAGTCGCACTGCACTGCACGCAATTGAGTATCGCGAAGAGTGCTGGAAGGATCACTAAAGCGATGGGCACCTAAATCATTCGAGTCGACATCATTCACGTTCATGCAAGACTCTGCACAACCTCACAAAACAAAGGTAAATCAAGAATGGCAGAGAAACAACAAAGCACTAGTTCTTCACTGAAAGTGGGCTTGTCGTATAAAGCCCACCTGCAGTCAGCGTGCAAGTCGTTAACAGACCGATTTAATGCCAACATCACGGCGAATATAGTATACAAAATAAAATAAATATATTTTGCTGCTAGTGCCAGTGGTTGATGTGCAATTTTTAGCCAACTCTTAGTTACTCGCATAGGTCAGAATAGAAAACTGGATGCCTAAAAATGTCCTTGTACACATTCACTATTAGACTAAGAGTTTATATTAGCTTAATCGCGTTGTTTTTATTGTCCTTCTTCGCTGACTGTGGCTACTATTAAAGTTTTCCAAAAATAATGTGCCTGGCTGAAGTTGGACCTTCTCTTCCTGGTTATTCTTTTCGTGACATCTGTAAAAAATTCCCGCAAAATATTGGGAGAAAAATAATTAATGGAATGAAATGGAAATGATGGCCTTTATTGTACTCGTATGCATTCGGACTTAGGTGCTAAGTGATAAGTTGCTGTCGGCAAAGGATCATCATCCTTAATTCTTCGCCACCAACTGTAATTTAGCCAAGACCACTAGATTTTTTTGACTCGATGGAGTTTTTTTTTTTTTTTTCTTTTTATAATTTACGCGCGCCTAAGGGGTTAGATACCCTTTTACTGTTGCCAGGGCGAGGGCGGAAAGGTAGAAGGAGGAGAAAGGAAAATTGTTTTGTAGTGGCTTAAAACTAAGGTGTGTTTGGTTTCGATATTCGCTCTCCAGGGGTGGGAGTCCGAATAGGACGGAGAGTTTTTTTCTTCACTCAGAGTGATTCGAGGTATAATTCACAGTATTTTTTTCTGTGCTTGAAACTCTACAACAGTGTGTCAGTGTTATGCCTTCACACGCAGAATTTTTCTGTTTGAGTTCCAATTACACAAATGAAAAACTGACTTGGCATGGGCATATGTATGTACTCAATTCACAGTTTCTCTGAGATCAAGTATTGATAGTGAAAGGAATTCAATTAAAAAAACCTTTCAGAAAAGGCTTCTACATTAAATCCACCTTAAACTTCAAGAGGTCACCAACTGCTGACGCAGGGAAACATTTCTCCCATTAAAATTTTATCAACTTTGTGCATACAAAATCCACTATTGTGATGCACTCACAATACCATACAATGTTGCTGCATTTTCTTTAACACGTTGCCAAGTAACAAAAACACACTTTATTCCCTTCGTTCTAATGACATAATCCATTAGGTACTGTTTGAGCTGGATTTTTTTTTATACTGAGTTAATCATTTAAGCACCATCTTTATACAATTACCACCCACTACATATAAAAAAAAGAAAACTCGATACCCTCAACATCGACCTACTACCGTTTGGACATTTGTTTGGAATTGAGTTTTAAGGATATTAGCATACGGCCCCCTAATGGTTTGCATCACCGCACATTATTACCTGATTATTTGGGAAGGTTCCATCCTTGTCAATGGCATTCACTTGAGTAACCTTTGTGCCAATTGGTTCACCCTCAAGTACGGTCTCTTGTTCTCGTTCTGTAAACAGCGGGATCTCATCATTAACATCCTCCAGCATTATATACACAGTTGCTTCCGAAGCTAACTGCTGTGCTCCATTGTTCTGTAAAGTAAAAAAAAAATATATTAAGAAAATTTAAAAAAAACAGAGAGCAAAATAAGAGATAAGAAATTGAAGTTTTGATTTTCATTTTCTGATGGTTTTCTCTTTAAAAAAAAAAAAAAAAACAAGTTTAGTGAGAAAACAAATCTTAATCGGATCATACAAGGACTCTCTATGTAGTAACTACAAATGTATGTGGATAATGTCACACAAGGGTATGAAATACGATTACACTAATGGTGAAATTGAATTATATAACTACATACCCTTGCTCTTATGGAAAAGAGAATAATTACAATGCAGACAGAAACAACAAAAGGACACAACAGAAATTAAATCTGAATCATTTTCCTTCGACCACCCGATACCCCAGAGAGTGACAATCCTGGTGATCAAATTAGAAAAAGGGATTCGGTCATCGAATTGCTTACGAGGTAACCTACACTTAACATCATTTATTGATTACCCTCTTTGAATTGTTATTGTTCAGTGTGTACATATTCTAAGAAGTCCTGACAAGGAAATCACAATAAATTGAAGTTGAAATAGGTCAACAGTCTGTATAAAAAGTTACTGCCCAATAGAGTAGATTCATATATTTTATTTTGAACTTCATTACATTTATAGAATTATATGTGATCAACGATTACCAGGAGAGGGAAGTACCCACATATAGCCATGTTGACGGATTTGTAATGCAATTCGATCTTCAACCGCTCTTGGTTGATCCCAAGCCATTATCCTACCATTTCATTGGTCGAGTTGGTATATAAATAGTTTACATATAGCCTTTTTTGCGCTGCATAAAATTCTTTAATGGTTTGAATTTAGAGCTCATTAGATTTATAATGCACTAATAATTTCCGAAGGTCGATGGATTATCTTACTTAGGTCGCACCTGTTCCGGTAATATAGACTTTTTCAACAGATTTATTCGTTTGTATCGGTGCGAAAGTCATTTCCTTCCACGAGGCATTGCATTGGATTACGATACAGCGCGGGTGGACCTAATTTTCAATCAACAGAGCTCTCCAGTGAGTTCGATTGTTAGCCAACCTTCTCCAGTTACACACACTATGTGGTTTCTGTCACAGAAATCTACCGGCTACTTTAGACTGAGACCTTCGGAGAGGAGAAGGTTCAAACAGGCTTTTAAACAAGGTAGCTCCAGGGAACGTGCTCTACAGGTAGCCAGTGCCAACTGAAAGCAACGGCACACAGGCTAAATGGACCAAATCTAACGACTCCACACCCCCGAAGTCGGAAGGAAAGAGAGTTCGAACAGAAAATGCTACAGTCGGCAAAGTTCCTGGCTTAGATACAGGAGGGAGTTATAAATGCTTCGATTGAGCTTCGAGAGAAAGATGTGAAGCCGTCTTTTAACAGCTCTACAATCTACTCCTGTCCTCCTTTAACAAGGACTGACATGTTTAAGATAAAGCATTTCTATCGGGTCATATGCACATAAGGTTCAATAGATCATCGTATGCCATGTCCGATAAGGTCAAGCTATGATAGATACGTGCAGAAACTCACAGACTGGAGTACTTTTCGAAAAAATCTCGCTATCACAGCTGACTAACTCCCTTCAGTCCCCAATAGACTGGAGACGTCAATGAGGTAGAGGATCAACTATGTGAAGTCAATATCTTATCATTTAAATGCAGTTGCAAATTGAAATGCAATATGGTCAAAAAGTCTGTACCATGGTGGGACCTCCAACTTGAACAATTGCGTAAAATAGTGAGAATAGTAATTGGAATCTATACAAGGCTTTAACCAACCTCAATAAAGAATTGAAAAAGTCTAAGAGTGGGAAAAATTGCCTGAAATTTCGCGTCTCCAAAAAATTCTCTCAAATGGCTCTTCAAGCAGCTTAGGTCTGTTACAAAAAGAGGATGAGACTACCACACGTAGACGAGAGGAAACTCCAAAAATGCTACTTAGGGTTCATTTCAAATACTCGACCCTCGACACACAGTATGTCAATTCTGAAGCCACCGTCTAATCCTACACAATTAGCAGCCTGTCTGATAATATGTTCGTCATTGATAAAGTTACATGGGCCATAAACTCGTTTAAATCATACAATACACCTGGTACAGGCGGAATCTTCCCAGCACTGATTCAAAAAGTCTGGTTTAGGTTTTTCCTCTCTAACCGCCTTATTTCGGTACAGCTTCAACTGGGGATGTATCCCACAATCCTGGAAGGGAGTAAATGTAGTTTTTATCCCCAAACCAGATAGACCTAGTGAGTTACTTAAATCTTTTCGACCCATAACTCTTGCGTTTTTCATAGTTTTTTCTGACATCTATGAAGACTAGGAAGAACAGAAATTCACCTCTTCACCCTCACCAATATATCAATATATACAGGAAAAAATGGTCCACGGAAGGCGCTCTACTGGATTTGGTGACACAGACTGAAGAGGTCTACCGATAAAATGAGATTGTAATATGTGCCTTCGATAATACTGGATATGAATTCATTTCGGAAGCCATATCGAAAAAGGGTATTGACTATCCCACTCACCGTTGCGTTAGTGCGATGCTTGTAAACCAGAAAATCTCCACATCATCCGGTGGGATGAAATTCTCTCTCTCATCCGTCAAACGTTGTTCTCTTACCGCTCTTGTGGTTACTGGTCATTGCTGACCTACTAGTAGAACTTAGTAATCTGGGCTATCAAACAATAGGGTGTGTCGACGACTTAGTCATAATAATGAAGGGTAAGCACCCTAAAGACGTTTGCTATAAGATGCAGACTATTCTAATGAAAATAAATGACTGGTGTCTTGGAGAAAATCTCCCAATCAACCCTGGTAAAGCTATACTTCTTCCTCTTACTCGTAAAAGGATGCTAAGCCTTGACTAGATCTCAGTTAACGATACAGAAATTGTGTACTCCAACAAAGTAAAATACCTTGGTTCTCGATAAAAAACTATATTGGAATTCACATATAATAATAAAATTACCAAGGCGACTAAAGCTATGTGGGCTTGTAGTTGTATGTACGGTAATACCTGGGGATTAAACCGAAAAGTCACAGATTGAATATACATACAGAGGGGGTTCAAGATATTAGGAACACTGCATTTTTTTCACATATTTTTTATTTATTGCTGTGGATTTTGATTTTGGAGCATGAAATAGAAAATTCAACTTCAACAACCCTCTGTATACAAATATGAAACGACTCATCATCATCAACTCATCAGTAACATGGAACAAAAGAAAAGAGAAATCTGTCTTGCATGCCTCGACATCACCGGCAGAATCCAGCATCTATAGAAGCATTCATTGGTTTAGCTCCACTCCATCTCTTTATAAAAAAGTTGGCAATTCACAGCATGGTCAGACTACTACAAATAGGATCAAATTAATCTTCTTTCTGAAATCCCCGAGCTTGGCATGATCTGCGCATTAAGCGACTGCCTACCTAAAACACTGTGCTCCGGCAGAAGGTTCATTATAATGATCCCAAGCCGGGAAGTACGGAACTAAACTACAAAAACCTAACCTCAAAGATATTAAGTGGTATACGTACGGATGGATCAAAGATGTACACCCGAGTGTGTGCTGATATATTTGGTCCAAATACCAGAATTTCGCAACCAACGAGAGAAAGTCCCTGTATATTTCAAACGGGAATACATGCCATTCAGGTGCGAAAAAATTATCCTCGATAAGGGAATGAAAGACGCCCCCATTAATATACTAACGGAAAGTCAAGCAGCCATTAAAGCATTAGGCTCTAACCTCATTGACTCCAAATCAGTCGTGCAGTGCTTCAATACACTACAAGATCTCTCCCATAAGAACAAAGTAAAACTTTAGTGGATTAAGGTATTGTCGAAATTGAAATAGCCGACTAAATAGATATAAACGGTTCGGCTGATTCTTTTATCGGCCCTGAGCCGTTCTGCAATATTCCGAATTTAGCAAAAAAGAGTTGGAAAAACAAAATGTGTATATACCATTGTGAAAACATCCTAGGGCCTCGCCAGACTGGAAGAGCATTACATCCTTTCACCAGAAGACTGGTTGGATTTCTAACCGGACACATTCGATATCATCAACACAAAATATGTCTTATTCAAGAAACTGAATGCTGTTCTTGAATGGAAGATGACGAAACTGTGGAACACATTTTGTGTGAATGCATCACTCTAAGTGCCTTAAGGAGACGACACTTCCTCAGAGAAGTTTTCGTCCCTGGGAAAACTTTCAAAATCTTCACCAGAGAGATTCCCAAATTCATCAAAAGAGTTGACCGCCTTTTGGTTTCCTATTACTGATTTTGTGGTACAAAAGAACATTTAAGTCGCAGTGCCCGCGATTAGCGGATCAGATTCCTTTAAAAAAAATATAAAAAATGTATTCTTTTCCTTACCCTCATATAAACACCACTTTAAACCGCATTGAAATATTCAACACGCATACGTTCATTCCTGCTTATAAAACGCATTGAAAATTTGTAACCGCTTTGAAATATTATATAAACATTTTCAAATCACATAGAAACATTTTACTCTCTCGCGCTCTCATCATTCTTTCATCATCGGGCAGGTATTCGTTGTGTATTTAAAATCTGGGATTGCAAACAAAATATTTCGTAAGATAAAGAAATATGTGTCATATGTGTCAGTGTGTCAAGTGTGAGATCAATCAGCTGTTTGTTAGACTCTCTCAATTTTCTCTCGCTCATTTTAGATAATTTCATATAAACACCAGCATTTGTACGGGTATTGAACCAATGCGGATTGCTTCAACGCACATTGAGCTGTCATATAAACTGGGTATCTGATGCTAATTCGAAGATTGGTCGGGCTGGAACATTGGTGTTCTTCCGCTTTGCATGCCTTAATCATCGAAAGGCATTGCATTCGAAATCTACTAGCTAAGTCATTGACGTTCTACAGCCCATTTAATCTGTGTCTCTACGCGCCATTAACGGAAATCGAAGCAAGATTACTTAAAGTATTTCCCATTCGAACGACTAATGATTTACTCATCTGTTCTTGACAAAATGCAACTCTCTGTAGAGCAGATAGTCAGGCTCTTATATAGGGCCACACTGATTTTACGTGAGAGGCTGTGAGTTCAAGGGTACTAAAAACCTGTTAAGCGCGTGCTATTTATATGATAGACAAAAACATCGCCTCCTTAACTCAAGGAAAAGTTTTTCTTCCTTTCATCTCTACGCCGATATCATCAATCGTATTTAGAGTGGACTCTAGCTCAAAGATATGCGACAAATACGCCTATGTTGAGCGCCACCTTGTCTAAAACTTTTTCTTAGAATTGAAAGTTTCGGTGAAATCCTTACCGACCTTGACAGAGGACGACCATAGGTGTGCATAAAGAATATTATATGCGATGTTCAGGTGACTCCGTAGTTGGCTATGAGGGTCTCCTTTCTTGAGAATTGGGCAAATGGAATTCCATTCATTTTTTATGCTTTCTTCCGACTATTTCTTCCAAATACAATAATTATGTTGAAAAGGCAAAAGAGTCCAGCCTCATTCGATTAAAGCTTACGAGTACATATCGCCATCTTAACCTCTTCAAGTCCAGTTGGACGGAAATCTTTTCCAACGATATCGGTGTATTCTTCTTGGGCGCGGTATCTGTGTCACCATCCTTATCACGGATTGCGATTTATTACATGATAGTAAATAAAGTGGGACAGTGGCTCTCAAATTTCACATAGGCTGTATGACCGTATGATGTAAGTCCTGTTCATCTAAGCAACTGTAACTGGTTCAAATTACACATCATTCTCATACAAGAAATAGTCTGGGAAATATTGAGAACAATTCAAGCGAGGTGTTCTTGGTAAAATATGTTCTGCGAAAAAAACCCGGCTAATATAATATGCAGCAACCGCTCTATCTCTAAATAGTGAATCTTTTCGGACAATGACACTAGCACGAGATCAACCAGTGAATCAGTTTTGGCAGTTTTGGTAGGCCGAAAAGGTGAGTAAGACGCACAGACGTCTTTTGAATACCAAGGAGAAGATATGATACCCGGTCCGGTCCTTCTTTAAGACTTAAGCAAACGAAAATATTTTTGATCTTCTCGATTTAAAAGTTCTCGGCTGACCTAGGGGCATAAGCAATTTCAAAAAAAGAAACACCAAAGATAGACAAAGCACGCATTTCGCCTATTAAACAGCTGAGACATGTACTAGACGTACGAAATAAAATCTTCACACATTCTATACTACCCTTTCTAAATCAAAAATTTATATGGATTTCCTTTATTCAAAGATTACTAGTAGGACTAGTAACTTCCTAAACGTACTGTAACTCGATATCCGCCCTCATTGGTCATTCACTTAATTCCCGGCAGAGATTCACCTCCGCCATATAATTCCATTAATACATAATTCAAGGGATGTGAGTGGGTGTTGTCCCAGCCTTCGTTTTATGATTTTCTCCTAAAATCTGAAGACCATTATACGCTTTACATGGGTAAAACAAAAATAAAATATAAAACAGGATACATGCTGATTTTTATGACCACTACATGATTGGTATATACCACATGAATATCCTTCCGTGCTTGACAATAAAATCATTCGTTTCTATTGTACGAGCACACGATAAAATTATTCCTGAGAATTCTCGTCTCGACGCATCCTACGACTTGTACGTGCGTATTGGCTTGGCGCTCGTTTTATTCGCATGTAACAGTATATATATATATAAATATTTGTTTTTTTTTTGTTGCCTGCGAATGTCATAACTCAAAAAATTAATAGGACATAAAACGAGATAAGAATTTTGTTCGTGTTTTCCCTTCTTTTAGTCCCTCATCATTGCTGTTTTCAAATCGCTCCATATTAGTCGCCCATACTCCTCCACTTGCCTAAACAGCTTTTATTGTCTAATCGATGAGAACAACTAAGGATCTACCATAAGAATACGAGTACTTTATGTCTTCGAAGACTAGAGGAACAAAGTTGAAAACTCTACGGAGACGATTGGTGATAAATTCAATAGTGAATCACTACAACTTCGATTAGGGGTGGTGATTTAGAGCCTACAGAATTCCGACAGGACACGACTCTGCTCAGGATAATCACATCAACGATGTCATTGTCGACAATGTCGGCAAACTTAAATGACTCAGTTCATCGAAAAGGACTACAAGGAGATACTCACAAACTCGTTACTCGTAGCTTATAACAAATTGAAAACCATTTTGACAACTGTACACAAACAATGTGTACGAGTATGCATACCTAGGAATATTCGTACTTGTACATGGAAGACTATACCACAATTTGAAAGGATAATAATCAATCAGTACGCACGCAATTATATAGAAATCGATTGCATTGGATTCTCTTCTACACAAATATATATGGTACAATTTCTTGTATGCCGAGATATGTGAGCAGAATACGCAGTGTTTACACACATCAAATACGAGGAAGGACATGTCACCGGATAAAAGCTCTTCATCCGTATTCAGCTCATGCAGTAAATTGACCCAGATTCTGGTATATCACATGAGCAACGTATGTTATATCTGTGCTGGGCTTTAGCCAACGTGTTACGGTGGCTTTGATAAACAGGACCGGCTTAAGGGACTCTATCATCATCATCATACAAATACAACGAACGTCGAGTACAACTAGTACATCAACCTTTTTCCACTGTCAACAAAAATCTTTTCAAAATGAATTACTGAGTTTAATTAAATGTTTGACGTAAATCCTCCAAGAATACTCGTACATATCTACTTTGAAAAGAGATATTTTTTTTTTGCTAAAAACATTCGTAAAAGTAAGCAATGTTTTTGTATTCGAAGTAAATTATTCCGGCGTCTTTTTTATTTCTTAATTTACTTTCCCAAAAACGTATTTGAAATTTTCGAATGAGTGCATATGTAAGCAGAAACGTCAGGTTCATACCAAAAAAATTTGATCAGATTGTGAGTTTCACAAAAACAGCTTGCCCTTCTGAAAGTAGAGCAACAATTAAAAACGATCTGCGAAATTTCAAGCGTCAATTACGTACTAAGTGGATAACGCACTATAAACACAGAAAAGTTGTGCCTTTTAAAAGTTTTTTGTTCCTAAGGTGGGGATACGTGCTGTAGAGTTCGAAGAATGCAGTGATAACAACAAACGCAGGAAAGTGGCTAACTTGCACACTGAAGTACCTGCAAATGTCTTGATCTATGCTGCCCAAATGACAGTGCGAGCTACAGGATAAAAATTAGAGGCAGAATTAATTAAGAAAGTTTCAGAATCACCTTTGTATGCGAAAGATTGCCTTGACCATGACTTTCATTGATAATAAATAGAAGCTCAACTTTCAAGAAAAAAGTATGAAATTGTAAAGAACTTCGCAAATGATGTCTTCCCTTCCAACAAGTTAGTTAAGGCGGAAAAGAAAACGTGTTATCCGAATAATGTTGTTGTCAGCGAAACTGTGGCCGAAGTACCGGTTCAATCGTTGCTTACAGCAACAGCAAATCGCTTATTAAATGCGCAACAAAGTGTAATTTAATCGCGGTCTCTGAGTTCATCTGAGAAGATGGTTTTAATACCTAAATGGGGGTTTGACGGAAGTTCGAGCCACACACAGCACAAAAAAAATTCCATTTCAGAATCTTCTGATGATAAGTATATGTTTTTAACTTCCCTTATACCACTCACATTATTATTATACAAATCAAATGAAATCCCTGTGGTTATATAGTATTTCGTAGACTCATTAGTATTAAATACTCGAAGGAAACAGATGAACTTGTGAAGGAAAAGCAGAAAGCATCGAAGACGAAATAAAGAACTTTAGTACTACAGTTCAATTACACGAAAATGAATACACTGTAAATCACAAACCCATATTTACCGTGGTTGAAGGAAAGATCTGCAATTCTCTGTCAGATCTACACTTAAGTACTATTTATGTGGTGCACTGCCCAATGAGTTCAATGATCTTGAGTTAGTTATACAAAAATAAATCCAAAGCGATTGTTTGTCGTTTGATATTTCTGTAATACACTCATGGATTAGGATATTTGAATGTATGGTGCATCTTGCATATAAAGCAGACATGGAAATAATGCATTAGCATTGAGTTTTCATTGGCATTGATATAAATCAATGTTAATGAAAAAAAATTTCATTAGCATTGAAAATCTTAATACTAATGAAAAAATATTTCATTGACATTGACTTTTTTAGTGCCGGTGAACGATTAGTAATTATGAAAGATAACTATTTTCATTGAGTGGTAAGGCATTATTCTATTAATTTTTTTTTGTAACTCTTTGCTTTCATTACAAGTTTCTCAAAATGGTCGTCGCTTAAATTTTGACGACGGTGATGGTTAACCACTCCAGCGAATTAAATAATATTCTCTCAACTGGAGCTGAAGACGGTAATGGCGTGTTAAATTTATAAAACATATGTTTCAGAAGTGGGTAATCATTGAGTGAATTCATTGGGTTGTAATTATTATCCAGAAAACTCCTTAACTCTTTAATTAGAACTGCATTCTTCATGTTCCTGTTAGTCTGCAGTTGAACCGACTTTGGAATTTAAAAAAAAAATTTTGGAAATGTATCGCAAAGGAAAGGAGAAATGTAAACAAAATCACACATCAGTATACTGTTAGACAGTCGAGTAGCCTTTAAAGCTCTATAGCAGAATACTAAATCCAAAGCTAAGTGTGAGATTTAAAAATATTCCCGCATAAAATTTCGCCTTTCTTGACATAAATAACGTCATAATTTTAACTTCAGCCAGACAATAGTTTAATTTTTTACTTTTCTTTTTGACTTTTCAAACGCGCTCTTGCTTGTTTTTGTTTTTGTTTTTTCTTTGTAAACGTACTCCTACAAATAAAATGGCGGAGAATACACGATCGACGAGTTCTTTAGAGAAAGTGAAGCAGTCAACATCAACACGACCAACAGAAAGCTTGGCTAAAGAGTCTGCACCAACACCGAAGCAAAACTTTACCCCAGTCGGACGAAAAGGAGCTGTAAATAACTCTATACCAGCTGCCTACAATCCTGCCCCAGCTGTAACTCTTGCACACATCCAGGACAGACTTGCAAAATTCACTGATGACATAGTTAGTCGAATTTCTACGGAAATGATTTTTTTGCGAAATGATGTACTTAGCCGTATATCGCTGATAGAAGACAGACTAAATACACACACAACAGATATCGAAGTATCTCTCAAAAGCTTGTAAAGCCCCCAAGAAAAAGCTGAGCTTAAGATTCAAGAGCTAGAAAATTCCCATACAAGTCTACAAGAGCAGGGAGAGGGGATAAAGTCACACTTAGCTGAATCACAGACTCTCGATGGGGAAATAGCTGAATGTGATGTTTTCGAGCGACGTGAAATTGCAGCCGATGCAATTATATTAGGAATCCCGCAGTTGCCGAACGAAAATCTAAAAACTATCTTTCATCACCTTTGTCACAGCATTGAGTGTATACCGCCAACTTTGAAAGCAATATTTCGTTCTCAGCGTCAACGACGTAATAACCATCCGTACATCACCGATAAAATAGACACACCCATCATTGTCAAATTCAGCTCTCCCCACGAAAGAAACACCGTTCTGCATGCAGTTGCTCTCTTTTGCAAAAACGAAAGACAGCTTTGTCTCCAAGTCGTGGGCATCGAAGCAGATAACAGAAAAAATATTTATATGTTCGGGAGTATGACCAGTAAAAATCGTACTCTTTACCACAGGGCAATGCGTATAAAGCATAATAAACAGCTGTTTTCTGTTTTTAATCACCGGGGTTCTGTCTACGTAAAGAAGAGTGTACATGGTAAAGGGATTTTAGTGGAGAATGACCGAGTGATCAATGCCATAGCCGCGAGTTGTCTGACCAGGGAAGCAGGAGAAGACTAATAACAATGATGATCGAAGTCACCATTCAGCAAGTGTTAATTTTTGTTTACATTATTTTCTTTCTCTTTTTGTGTTGTTTTTGCTTGATTCCTTTTTATATCCCTGTCCTAGTAGGTCAATGTCGTTGCTTTGGGGAAATTGATGCGGCTTTTGGTGTGATCTGTGTGTGCCGTTTGGTTCTGATACAAAATTTATTTAATAAAAATGAATATAAATGATGCCGGGGTGGATTCCATTAGTGACGGTAATGATGTTATATTGCGATATATGATTAGGGTTTTTTGTTGTCATAGGCAAGGACTTAAAGTTTGCCATCTAAATGCACAAAGTTTGCAACCCAAAATAGATGAATTTAGAGAAATTTTTGTAAATTCCCAAGCCGATGCGATCTGTGTGTCGGAAACTTGGTTTTTCCCAGATGTGAAGGATGTAGTATATGCTTTGAGTGGTTACAAACTTTTTCGTTCTGACAGGAGTTATCGTATTGGCGATGGTGTAGCGATTTATATACGAGAAGGACTAACTTCTAAACTAAAATGTCAGTCATCTTTGAGAGCGCCATTCAGTATATTTGCATAGATATAATCTGTGGTGAAAATGCTGTTCGTTTATGCAAAGTGTATAGACCAAATAGGAATGTTAATTTAACACCTGTTTATGATTTCATGGAGGAAAGTTCAACCTGTGCCATTAATGTAATTGTCTGTGGTGACTTTAACAGCAACATTTTAGAGGAAAGTCACCTAATTAAAAACATGAATGCCTTAGGTCTACATCCAGTAAATACCCAGCTCCCTACTCATTTCACAAGTACTTGCAGTATCTTGTTAGATCTGTTTTTTGTCAATAGTATAGACAAAGTTGTTCTGTATGATCAAATTTCAGCACCTGCATTTTCTAAACATGACCTCATTTTTCTCACCTTTGATTTTGGCATAAATGGTTCTACGAGGTCATCCAGCTATTCATTTAGAAATTTTAAAAATATAGGCAGGTCTGCCTTAGAACACCACATATATTGCATTCCATGGCACCTCGTGTATAGTATGCCCACACCTGAAGACCAAGTTGAGTTCATTCATAAAAATGTAAATCATCTTTTTGATACACACGTCCCAGTAACTACTGGAACGGTAAGAGAAAAGAAAAAAAAGGGCTTGGTTTACTAATGAGATCAGGGTGTTAATGATGCAACGTAATCAGGCTTACCGTCAATGGAAACGCTTTAGGATAAACGAGCTCCACCAAGTCTACAAACAACTAAGAAACAGCGTGGTTCGCGAAATAAGATTTGGTAAAACACGGTTACTAATTCTGATGGTCGAAAACTGTTGAGTAACCTCCGTGAATTAGGGATTGGTAAACAAAAACTTAAGTGTGCAAGTACGAGTACTCGTAATATCGATGGAAATGAACTTAATCGTAGATTTCTATCAATACCACATCCTGTAACCTCAACAGAGGTTGAAGATCGTGCAAACAGTGCTCGTGTTATCCCAAGCGGTACATCATTTTCTTTCCAAAGAATAGAAAGCACGGATATTGTGGAAAGTTTTTTGTCTATTAAGTTAAATGCTGTTGGGGTGGATGGAGTACATCCAGTTTTTATTAAGGCCATACTACCATTACTCCTTCCATATATTACGCACGTGATCAACACCATTTTTACAACCGGCATTTTTCTCCACCAGTGGAAAATGGCCAAAGTAGTACCAATCCCTAAAAATTCGGCATGTGAGGATTTTAGACCTATATCAATTTTACCATTCCTCTCTAAGGTTTGTGAAAGAGTTACGCATAATCAAATAAATACTTATATTAAACGCTATAATCTACTCGTTTCTGTTCAGTCCGGATTTCATGCCAAGCATAGCTGTACAACTGCATTAATGAGCGTGGTAGAGGATATAAAAGAAAATCTGGATAAGGACCATGTCACCTTCTTGGTCCTTCTAGATTTCACGAAAGCTTTTGATATGATTGACCACTCCACTCTTATTTATAAATTACATTACTTTTTAATATGTCTTCTTCTGCTAGAAATTTACTCTCGTCATACCTTAGAGAAAGAAAGCAGGCCGTGTCTCTGGAAGGTGTTCTATCAGAATTTCTTCCCTTGCAGCGAGGCATTCCCCAAGGGTCGATTTTGGGACCTCTCCTGTTCTCAATGTATGTTAATGACATAGGATCCGTTATTATAAATTCGTCAAAGCAACTTTATTCGGACGATATTCAAATTTATAGAAGTTGTACCCTTGAATTAATAGAAAACTGCGCTAATGATATAAATGAAGATCTTCAACGAATTTCGAAATGGTCATTGGAAAATAGCCTAGCACTGAACGCAAATAAATGTAAGTGTTTAGTTATTTCAAAAAAAAACGTTTGGACTTATCTTATTTCCCATCCATAATGCTGAACAATTTACCAATAGATTTCGTCGAATCGTCCGAAAACCTAGGCATGGTATTCAACAGAGTACTGACATGGAATAACCATATTAATGCTATAGTGGGTAAAGCGTATGGTGTTCTCCGAACATTGTGGATAGCCCAAGAGTTTACACCACTGAGAATAAGGCTTATGCTTGCCAAAGTTTTTGTTATTCCTGTATTAATTTATGGGTGTGAAATCTTCTGTAATTGTGATGCTGAAAGTAATAGAAAGCTTCAGTTAGCTTTTACCAGCACTATACGTTATATTTACGGTCTCAAAAGGTATGATCACATATCACATTTGGCAAAAAACGTGTTGGATATGTCTTTTCAGAACTATGTTAAGTTTCGTACCCTCAATTCTATTTTTAACACAATAAAAACGAGACAACCTTCATATCTCTACAATAAAATCCAGTTTTCGGCATCTAATAAATCTGTTTGTTTAATTCTACCACAATTCTCTTGCCTAACATCTGAGAGACAATTTTTCATTGCTGCCATTCGCCTTTGGAATTCACTTCCGCGCAACCTAAGAGAGCTGAATGACACACGCAGATGTAGGAGCGAGTTACATCTCTTTTTCTCGAATCAAAGCACTTAGTTTTTAACTTCCCAATTCCTTCCTTTTTTGTCTCAAGCGATCTCAACTCAATTTTATTTTCTTTTATTTACCTGAATTTTTAATTTTAAATTTTGAATTTTAAATACACTTTTTTCTTTCTTTCTTTTTGTAAATTGTTAATTTTATTTAAGTTGTTATCTCTCACAATATTATAAGTGAATTCTTACTATGATAGATATTTATAATGATAAATAAATAAATTCTTGAACTCAAAGTTATGTATTTGCAACAGCTGGGCTGAACATGAGTCCAACATGGCTGTGGTTTACTATAGCTACGCCCAACCGACCTATACCGATTCCAAGTACAATTCCAATTGCGTCGCTGTACCAGCACCTGTGTCGTCAACTAATACGTAGCACAAGGGCGACCGCTACTTCATCACCTAAATCACGATTCTATAAAATTCTGCTAATGCTGATGGATTTGAAATTCCAACCAACCCGGGGATTTTCCAGTCAGGGTAGTCTCCCTCCGTGGTGGGACTGACAGGGGGTGGCGCCTCCAGCTTACCCGAGCAAACAGCACATATACTATCCATAGTATGGTTGCAGCGGGCCTTAAACTCTTTTCCGGTAATTTAAAGTAATTTGAGCAATGACCTTCACCAGCCATCGAGAAACGTGGCATTTATACCATTCTGCTTTTCAAAAATGCGGTAGGTAAGATCCCGATAAAAAACAAAGTATGGATGGTACAAGTAAAAACATACTATCAAGGAAGGAGGGAATCCCGGTAATAAACGAGCGCAGTTCGGGACCAAGGGAAGATATGGCTACATAAAAAGGGAGCAAAATATCCTGTTTTACAATATGTACAGTGATGGTTTTAAAATCTAAAGCAGAGTAACACAGGGATACTTTTCAACGCTGTCTCCTTTTCTGATGATAATAAGTGATGAAACCGAAGAAAGCGGAGGTATCCACTGATCTTCAACAGATGATCTAATACTTTGTAAGAACCAATAGAAAAGAGCTATTGATAATAATGTGTCCAGACCGAAGTCCTACGCCTTATACTTTCTTTCATAAACCTAGCATTGCTCGACACAAATTCTATAAATTTGACAGTTTTTCTTATTCAAGGATCAGGCTGATGGCAGTACAGAACTTCGCGTGGGCAGCAAAGTTAGC
The DNA here is from genome assembly GCA_949129095.1 of Volucella bombylans. Taxonomy (NCBI): domain Eukaryota; kingdom Metazoa; phylum Arthropoda; class Insecta; order Diptera; family Syrphidae; genus Volucella; species Volucella bombylans. The sequence goes on from OX422144.1 coordinate 97,918,858, forward strand.
AATCACCTAGTATGGAACAACATATTTGCATTCTTTTGAATGCATCACAATATTGGGCAAGGTGTGCCTGGATTTCAGTGTCACAGCGTCCAATTTTCTCGTTCAAGGCTTGCTTACTCGTGCATATTTTGGCTTAAATCTTGAGCTTTACAAAACGTCAGAGAAAGAATATTCATAGGCGTTAAATAACACTATCTAGACGGCAAATTAATGAAATATTTCGTGTAATAAGTTCACTGATTGACGTGATGTATCCTTTTGGAACCACATGTCTTTAAGGTCATTGCCATCTATATGAGGTAGAAAATACTGCGTTATTTTTTTTTTCGGAAAAAAGTTACATGCTTCTCAAGAAATATATGTTGGTTGCATTACTCCGAATCTAAATATGAAAACCTGTGTTATTGCTGAACAATATTTTGTTGGAAATTTGGGTGTGTTGGAAATATTACTGTTATACAATGAACTGGCTGACGAGCCCTCTTCGCTGTGTATGATTTGTATGCCCGCATTGTTAGGTGAGTTAGATTTTGTAGGCATAAAGAGGCGAATCTTTCGTAACAAAAGTGCGGTCAACTCTTGAACGCCATACCGAATAGATGTTACCGAACTATATGTCATGGAAGACATGGACGAACACATTTCGATGGTGTGGTAATCGTTTATGAACCTGGAACATATTGGTTGCCAATGGTAATGTTAAAATTATCGAGCTGAAATATATAGTTTAATTAGTGTCTCAGGCCCCGAAGACATCTGACTTTTCAGACTTCCTAGGTCATGGCATTGATAAAGTCCATATCTGCCAAAATTCAGCTCCAAATCTGTTAATTCTGAAAGCACATTTTGCAAAATAGGAATCTTCAGAGGGAACAATGCTTACTTTAAGGTTGTTCAACAGGTTAGATCGACTTGAAAATCAGCAACCAAAAATAGAAATAAACAAATATAAAATAAACCATTATTAAAAAAAGTTTCTATTGAATTAAAGTCCGTTAGAAAGCAACCAGTATAACAATCCTATCCTTCGCCACCAGCCGAGAATAAATACCAAGAAACCAATTTCATCGACAGAACATGGCCAGCTAAAACTCCCAACACTAGTAATGAAAGAACACAAACACAAACCAACAATTAAAGTGATTTTTGAAACCCCTCTGAGAAATTAATTCCTCCATTCATAATCATCGTCCAACAAACGTGCACCTCTTTTTGAGTACCCACAATTGGTCGTCACCCTCTTGGGTCTCCTATTTACCATTTGTTTTCCCTCTGTGTCATCATTGTCGTCATTGTGTCCACGGACAACACAACACAAAAAACACAAAAGGAAACTGAATATTTTATTTAACAGTAGAATACATATATTTTTCTTTCCCACAATCAGAGAAATTTCCCGCAACATGTGTTCGTTCTGACAGAGCTTTTTCGCCACCCTCAACTAAACCACCATCAAGGGAGTACCAGATGACAACACAAAACAAGCTCAACATCCCGGACCAAGCACGTCCGTCAAGTATTACAATACCTATTTATGTATATAGTATGTGTATATCTCACAGATATGATGGACATTTTCAATTCATTATACAAATGTTTACCAACGATACCCTTAAAAGTTTGGCTTCCACTGAATATGTGTATACATGTTCAAAATTCGGAAGAACTTACTAATTCTGCAATATAAAACATGAAATTTTCATTAAAATTTATTCAAGGATACGAGCAGTTACCATGTGTTGAACTAACATACAAACAGAAGGTGTCCTATCCTTGGTAAAGCGTTGTGCATCATCACCAGGTACAAAAATGAAAGTACATGTTAATCGGTGGTTAGTTTTGATGTGGCTAATTTAATTCTACAACCCGTTAGGCATAACAAATTTACGAATAAATTTAATAAATCATTCTAAATGTCACCGAGATATAGCATCCTAAATGGGCTGTAAAGATCTTAAAGACATAGCTCGTAAAGATTGAGACTTGGGTTAAGTGGTTCACAGTTCCAAGTTGTAACATAGACTACTTAATGTGAGCATGATACAAAGTGGTATGCTCGTAGTTGAGGAAAATCATGTCGCTACCCTAATTTGAAGCTATTAAGTGGGGCTATCAAGTGAAGATTATGATTGAGGTGCACTGGGTTAATTCCTGTTAAGAGAGATTTGCATTTATTAACACTGAAACGAGCTTATCATCCCAGTGGCAGGACACAACAGTTGATGATTTTATACCATAAACAAGGTGATTAGGAGATGATTAAACAACTGGATGTGAGGTTTGATCATGACACCTATTTTAAATATTAGTCTTGATGGTCCATTTGCTCGGTCATAAATATGCACTTAAAACGTATGCATCTTCATAGGTAGAAAACTGGGGTTTATAGTATAACTTAGAACTGCATTCAAACTCTTTAGAACTATTTACTTAAAGTAAACCATCCAATACAATTGCCCATTTATTATCATAAACTTGCAATACTGGGAAAAAATTATTAATTTTTAGATCGGTCCTCAAAGTGTGCCTTGAAGTAGAAAATAAAAGACAGATTTCGTCTTTATTATCGTTACTCAAAAATTCTTATGAGAATTGGACCTCAATCAACAAGGTTATTCAGCTCGATTGATCGGATGCTAGATTTTCAGTTTCGTACAGCAAAGTGATCATCTCTGCTCCTAGTTTTGAAATCACGCATAAGTTCTATTTCGATCCCCCAGCGTAGTAAATTCATTTACTTATTAGAAATGACCATGAAGTTTACTTGCCATGTGCTGCTCACTTCTCCTTAACCATGCTCTATAGTCAGATGGACTGATTGAAGAGCTGAAGCTCTTAGAAGATCCTTAAAAGTCAAGAATTAAACGTTAGCAGTATCGAGGAAAAAGTTCGGCTGTTGTTGATTTCAGTTTTGAATAGGCAGACACGAAAGAGTCAAAGCAAAATGTTTTGTCTTTAGAAACTAAAAATCAGCTGATCAAATTTATGCGTTCATTACCTTTCCCAGAAGAAATTTTAACAAATCTCATTTAGGTAAATCAAGTCGGTAGGAAGCATATCTTCCTGAACAGAAGGCGAAGGTTGCTTCTCAGGTCTTAGCTCCTCGAGCACCTGAAGCTTTACCTGACATGTTGCCTATTTTTCTCTCTGTACAGGGGCAGATGGTTCAACTAAGACGTCAAATACAAGAGCAGGCCACGCACATGGATCAGATCTATGCGTTGCTACATGGTGGGGCTAAACGTAAAGGTCCTAGCGTTGAATGTAAATTCACAGATAAGTATCGAAGCAAGAGACACACTTTTTAAGTTGCTCAATGACCAAGCCCTTGACGTGCTCTTGGTTAATGAAACAAAGCTAAACAAGACGCACTAAAGCTCTAAGCACTAAAGCACTAAAGAAACCGACTCAACTCCGTACAAGGAGGTAGTTTTGGGATCTTCATTAGAAAAGGCTTGTGATTTAAAAGAGTGTACATGTCGGTTCCAGGTTCTGGAACTATGTATCGTGTACAATCCTCTAGATAGTGGAAAGCGGTTCTAGAAACCAGGACAGAAACCAGTCTATGCCCCTGAAGCTACTCAATTCACCTTATTTATCTAGAACTCGAGACACTTTTTTGATTAGGAAGGCTAGAATCGGAGGAGAATTGACAGGCATGAACTATAAACTATAAACTAGGCACTTTCGTATATGACAGTGATCATTGAGGTCTTAGTACCGAAGTAACGGTTCCTAACGAAATTGCGAAATTGGATGAGTTTGTTCAAAGGTATTTCTACAATTACAGTAGGGTACGTTAGACACACTTCTCCAGAACATTGTTAAGGCTGAACATAAGGAAATCATTGCTGTACATTATTTTCACTATGTTCACTAGTAGACATTTCATAGTGAAAAATGCCGATGGGACTTCTACTGGAGTATTCGACATTAAAAACGGTCTGTAACCACATGCGGTTAAGTTAATTTGCCGACCCTATTAACATTAACACAAGCGATCTTGTGAGCTATGCCGTAGCGTACGAAGACGACTTGTTCGCGTACAGATCAGGTCAGATCAGGTCATTAATACGCTCTTGCAGCGCCGCCTCTATAAGGTGAATCGATATTGCGATGATTGGAAGTTGAAGATTAACTTTCAGGACGCCTGTTCTGCGGTCTCTACGTATTGCTATAGCGAACATTTTCGATCATGGGCAACACGGGCAGTCACTTGACAATCGAAAAGTAGTCAGATACGATGAGATCTAGCTGGATTAATCTCTGTATTTTAACAAATATATAGATGCTAAGCAATAGCCTCGAAGAATAATCTGATCTCCGGGGCGTATTACCCCAATTATGTATATCACGAGAACGTGAGATTTAACGGCTTTGTGTACCCAGCGGAGCTCCTCCATTTTGATAAAAAAAGAGGTGATCCAGAACAAATTACAGATCAGGTGGAATGAAAAAAATACAATAAACCTCCCCGGTTAGCACGGTCTCCTCCAGCACTGCCTACAGTAATAAACTCCAAGACGTTTGAGGTCATTTTCACTATTACACGCATATTTCTTTATTGTGTTTTTCTTTTCAGTAGGAATCGAAGACTCTTTGGACTAGAGCTAAAATATTCACTAGCTCTCTCTTTGATTTCTGATAAGGTATCATTATTTAAATCCATTGCGCAAATTCATTTCAGCCACTTCTATTTCAATACCAGCAAATGGACCATTGATAGATTACTGCGTTCTGCCAATGCGATCAGGGTAGGCAAGTAGTTGCATAGATTTTTAGAAAATTCTTTCCCTGGTGTTGGCGTACGAGTTTCAAATAATTTTCTCATGTATGATGTTAAAGAATTCACATGATACCGCATTACTTTGTGCAAACACTTTTCTGACATCAAAGCTTTCGGTAGATTACTTCCGATCTAAACGGAGCACGAGAGATCTCCATCGTCATTCAACACAATCCGATGAATTTGGCAAGAATGCCCAAACTACATATGGCTCTGTATAGCTAGTATCTATAGCTGCTCATTTATGCAGCATTTAAATCGATAAAGTAGTGGTGCGTTGGGCTTTCTTTAGGATCTTCCGCAATGTGAAAATGAGTTCAATTGTGGACTTAACGTCCAAAAACCACACTAATAGGGCAGAAAATATATATGTATGTTGCAGAGCATCCACATATGCTTATATTTCGTTCATCAAACATACCTTTTTTCAATCAAGTCTTGGGAAGGCTACCTTAAATACCTCAGCAGATAGGCCATTTAGTTCGACAGCTTGGACCACTAATATACTACGAGTATTTGTATATATATGGTAAAGTCTCGAACAATAACATCTTCCGTTCAATGCCAGATCCTTTTTTCACATCAGAAATTTCGGTAACCAAATCCACATAGATGTTGCCGGTCGGAAGCATTTGAATTAAACGACCACAAACGGCCATGTGGTCTTTGATATTGTGTCAATATGTCCTTTAAAAAGTCGAAATACCCACCAGCAGAAATGTTTCCAAATCATATTCAAAAGCATCCCGAATAAGGAGCCACCCCCACAGTTTGCTATTCCATGTGAACCCTTCTGCACGAATTGTTCATGTGGTAAATCATACGCAACACACGACGACAAAGAACCAAAACCAGGATAAGAAAGACATAGTAAAGGTGAACTGAAAAAAAAGAACAGACGAAATTGCTGCTTTTTGGCGCAACTTTTGCATGAATATCTTTAACCCAAATTTGCTTTGTTTTTTTTTAAGCTAGGGGCTGATCTATACTATAGTTCATGAGAACAAAGCCAAAAAGATTACCTACCATCTTTGTCCTTTTACTTCGTTTTACTTTTTTTGTTTTTTTGCTCCCTTGCTGTAACTTCTGTACTTTTGTTGGTCGTCTTGGCTTTCTTCTCTTTTTTTTTTCTCTTTTGTCCGGATGGCAGTCAGGGTTACCTGCAGGGTAATTTATCCTCCCACATTTTACCATTATGCATATGTGCGGTTTGAAACAAAATTCATGCACTGCATATTCCTATAGAGGTTGCAGTTTCCTTTTGCTTCCTTAGACGGTTTAGTTTGATCATTGCAAGAAAAGTTCACAGACCAACGACATCATATGCTATACCACCCCTTTAACAATCCCTCATTGCTCTGTGCATTGATGCGTTTTGTAGTAAATCTTAAATTATCCATAAAATTTCTTGAATCGAAATTGGAGCAATTTGATAAGGCATCCGTTGCCTTCTAAGCTCCCAGGAGATGAGAGTGCTTCTTGACAGGATATTGAATGGGAAACGCTTTTTGCCCCGACCTGACAAATAGAAACTGCAAATTAGGAGCACACATAGATTGGTTGAAATCATCTAGTGGCTGCATCTTAATTAAATTTCATTTCCAACTTTTACTATAGTCAATTTGAATGTGAAGTTTATCATTAAAGCTAATGATAAAATAAATTCTTCGTATCTGTATGCGGGTCTTTTCTTTATTTAAACGAGAGGCGGGGTAAAGGATTTTGATATTTTGCAAAATTGGCGGTTATACGAGAAGTCTCGTGTAGCGTACATGATGTCCTTTATTGCAGATTTGCTTATTAGAAATAGCCTTTTAATTATTCATTCCGCATGTATGGAATTTCTCGATAAATTTCCAATTCATTTGTGCATTATGCGTAGACTGCAAAATTATAGAGGAGAGTGAGTAGTTTTCATTATTATTTTTTTTTTTAAATAAAATGATTGGTTTGCTGCCTATTGTAATTTGATTTGTTTATTAGTGTGCGTGCACATGAGGTGAAAAGGCCGCCTGATGGTCGATTTTTTCTTTTAATAATTTAACGTGATTAAAAAGTGAATTCAAATACTGAGAATGTATTGTATTGGAATATATTAAATTAACGGGTCACAACTATTACAAGTTGAATCGAATTAAAATGATCAATGCATTAAATTGAATAAAATTTTAAATAGGAAAGGACTAGATTAAAATTAATTAAAAATTAAAATGTCGGCAGAATTTTTTTTTTTAAATAAACACTTTAATATTATTTTAAATATGTGACCGGAAATCATTATAATTTTAACATTTTCTAACAAACCAGGATATAAGATTTGATATTGAAGTAAAGGAATAAAGCACTTAAGTTTAGCAAACAAGCCAAGGTTTGTCTTATCCGATGGATAATTTCATTATTTTATTAATGAGGGAACATGATTTCGGGTATAAACAAAATGGGAGCGTCTCAGAACTTACATCCTGGAGCGCAAATTTTCTGCATCATGGACCTCTAATTTTCGATCACTTTTTCGATCATTTGAGGCAATAACTCACGAATGGTGCGGTCAAAGTTTGTCCATATCTGGAGATAATATTGTTATTTCGAATACTTCCTTCAATAACTCGATAGTTGCCCGCACTATGGCATGTGATACCATCCTATGATGGTGATGATGATCCTAGTCTGGTTTGAATTCAATTCAATTCTGCAGAAATTACATCCTGTAAGCGTAAAACAAGATGCTTGCGCCAAATAGTCCACAAAGTCGATGGGCATAGGCAAGGTTCTTTCGCACGATGACGAATCGTTGAATATGGATCTTCCTCAATACTCGCTTCAACGCTACCGATATTATAACATATAAGCACTCTGTGCATTCTTAGTACGATTTTTTTTAATTGTGTTGCGAATAGCCGACTCGCATGGTCGATTAGGTTGGCGTAACGCTCTACTAACACTTTTTACTGAACACTAGTTTTGAAATAATATTTCCATAATTTTTAAAGGTTGCTCATTTGCTACATTGCACTTAATGTATAAAGAGATAGTATCAGCTATCAGATGTACTCTACTAAAATCTCATAATAAACACCCTTAATAACTGCGACAACAAGTTTTAATTTTTCCCCTCATTTTGGCCATTTTTCTGTACCATCTACCATAATGATCCTTCCGATCCCTAATTTTTTGAGTGTTTCTTCAATACGCAACTCTAATATGAAAGCTATTCTGGGTCTATGAGCCCTTGGTCCACTCCTCTAGTACCTTGTTCCAACAACAATAGTAGGAAGTGTGGACGGTACAAAATTAATGGTTTTAAAAATCTGTACCCATCCATTTGGTAGTCTCCTGACCCTAGTAGTGAAAAGATATTTCCGCTCCGTACTAGATCACGATTTTTTTTGGCGGTCTCTTTTCATCCGACGTCCTTTTAGAGGAGCAGTTGGAAGAATTTGTGGGCTCTCAAACCTTGTCCATTTAGGTTGAGTCAAGTCAGAGTGGTTCTCGTTAAGGTCCACTTAGATGAGCTGTGAGTCCATTGTGATGGAAGAGCATGAGATAACTCTGACTCATGCAGGCTAAAATGGCAAGGGCATGCTCCTTGAAGATGTGATGAACCAACTAATGGCCTCGGATAAAAATGGGTACGCTGTTGACGACCCTTGCAAAACTTTTAAAGGACAATGACTTTCGGATCTTCACGTAGAATATTCGAACACTTCAATTAGCAGTCTCTTGACTACTATCATGCAGATATCCAGGCCATCCAGGAAGTGCGAAGGGATGGGCCGAATTGCTACACTATATGAAAAACAAGGAGGGCTTATTCGGATGCGGATTTGTCATATGTGGAAGACTTACGCATCAAAGTTAAATCCACTATCATAAGCCTAGTATGGGCCCATGCCCCTATGAATGAGAAGGACGACGACGCCACCAAAGAATATTTCTACGAGCTCTGAATGAGTAATATACGAAGTATGATATTAAAATCGTACTAGGCGATGTTAACGCCACGGTAGGAAAGGAGGACATCTTCGATGGGGCAGTTGATAATCATAGCCTACACGACACTGCATCTGGAAACGGACTTAGGCTTATTGACTTTGTGGCGGGATGAAATATTGTTATAACTAGCACACGGTTTCTTCATCTCAATATACACAAGGGCATATGGCGGTCTCCGGATCAAGAAACGCTAAACCAAATTGATCATTTTACGATAGATGTAAAGCATGCCTCCAGTATTCTAAACGACCGAATGTTCCGGGCAGCCAATATTGACGCGGATCGTAGGAAAGCTGCAATAGCAAGGGACCCCCAGAATCTTCGTCGGACGCGTATCCTTGGTGTGATAAAGAACGTCGACAAGAACATGGAGCTACAGCTACAGTTACAGAAGCCTACAAAGCGGCGCTGCAACGAAGGACGAGAGTAACTGGTAAGCTCTATGAGCAGAAGAGACGGGAAAAACATTGGCTTCTTCTACAGAAGAAAAAAGGGTACGAGGAGCGCGCAATTGAGGATACAGAGAGGTTGTACTCTAGGATAACGTATGCAAGTTATACCAATAGGTAAAAAGAAGGTGTCAACGCAACAAGACCCGTACAGAAACCTGTAGAGATGAAAAAGGAATCATTGTAGTAGTAATATACTGTTCTGAGAATATGGAAAAACTTCTACGGCAGGCTGCACAACCGTAACGAAACCCTTATATGGCGATAGTCAAAACTTCCGTCCACCTGACCAAAATGAAGATAAATCTCAAAGCAAATCTAACAAAGCAGTTGGAGCTGACGGCTTACCACCCGAGGTATCCAAAAGATGCTGTAAATGACTTTGTCCAGATTATATACCAATTCATTTCTCAGATCTGGTCAGAAGAATGTATGCCTGATAAATGGAATCTCAGTATTGTTTGCCCTAACTCACAAAAAATGAAACGCCTTCAACTGTGCCAGCTATAGAAGTATAAGTCTCCTCAACATCGCATACAAGATTTTATCTGCCATATTGTGTGAACATCTGAAATCCTATATTAACATCCCGATTGGTCCCTATCAGTGTGGCTTCAGTGAGGAAGGTAAACATTCGACCAAATCTTCATATGTCATGTATAGTTTTCGTAACCCTGCCAAGCTCGTCCGTCTATAGAGAATGATGATTGAGAAGCTCGTTCCTCCACTTAAGTCGGTAACGACTTAACCGAGATCTTTGATTTCAAAACGGGTGTTAGACAAGTTTTTTTATAATGAGGAATCCTTCGAAAAATATTCGATCCCGTTCGCGTTAACGGGTCTTGCTGGAGGATATTCTACGACGAACTGTACGAGTTGTACAGTGACATCGAGCTAGTCAGAAAACTGCGCATCAGTCACCTAACACATGTAGAGAGAACGCACAGCAGTCCTCCGGGCCGCAGACACCTCAGCTTAGGTGGGGCGCATAAATAGAAGGGATTGGAGTGCGCAACTGGAGGCAGTTAGCTAAAGACCAGGCTAAGTGGAGAGGCTTGTTAGTTGAGGCCCAGATTTACTACAAAGTGTGGCGATGACTAAGTAACTAAGTAAGCACATGACAGGTTTGACGTTGCCAAGATGTCTGATATTTTTTCCTAGGGACTTCTTGCTTATTTAAAATGATTACCCACCTTTCTATTATTATATTCTTCTTTACTGCGAATCAAGTCTTATCCCTTGCACTTAATCAAGACGTCATTCGAACTATGCCGAAGATTTGTCTAACTAAAGTTGGCTACAGTGGATTTAGTTACCGAACGCATTTTCAGGTTAATCGCTCCAGCGCAAATAAACAACAAAGCGTTAAATAAAGTATATGGCAATAAATGAAAAAAGCTAATTTTGTAAATCCTTTAGATAAAACTATTTTTATTATTTTTTATTGAAATCAAAAAAAAAATATAACACAATCCTAATATAGTCGTTTAACGTGCTTGTCGCTAACTACTATTGGGTACCCTGTCCATTTGTATTCATGCTTGTTGGAGGAGAAAACTAATAGTCCTCGGAGAATACACCTCAATGCTTAAATGACAGATGGTTTGGATCTCTATGAGTGAATGAACCTATTATACCAAGCTTAGAGGTAGGTGGATCAGTTGGAAGGTGAGACTACTTACCCACAACGTAAAAGTTCATATATACTCGTACGAGTATGTGATAGGATTTATCATTTTCTTCGTTATCCCAGGCGCAATATTTAGAAATAACAACGAAAATTAATTTGGAAACGAAAGGAGAAATAGTCTTGAAATTACAAAAAAAAATTGTATAGTTTCCAAAATATCGTTTCGTGAATTTTCAGCCCAATGGGTTTTGGTTTACGACGCTAGTCATCTCAGAAAAATGAGACACGGCCTCAATCATACAAGTCCTGCTCTACTTAACAAAGTAAGTACGTATATGCCTCTGCTCCGTATGCTATTTTGAGCTAAAAATTCGCCGAGGGTTTCGTCTGAATAAAGTGTTAATAAATGGAAGATACAACCATTACTAAAAGAGTCTTAATACAAAGGCTGCAATTATTAGGCTCAAAAAAGAGGATGACCACCAACCATGCAGCTCGGGCAATATTTTATTCCAACCCTAAGGTGGTAGTTGATGATCAACCTAGATAAGAAGCCCACCTCATATAGCAAGAAGTAAAGTAATTTTTCTTTTTAAAGTTTGATATTTATCTAACACAGGAAAATGGCATTTGTGGTGACGAGTGAAAAATGGAGCTAGCATTTACCTTTGATTTTAGCTGAAATTAACACTGCACGTGTGTACAAATCCTCTAAGTAATAACCTTCAATGTTTAGTAGATGCGGGATAACACATTTGTGGATTTGGATGTTTGCGGGCTTTCACATCGGCGATTTACCCGACGAGTGATACTCAAGACCGTTTGCTTGTCTTATTATACCTGAATAACACTCAGCTTATAAACTTTATCGAATAGTCGGGTAAAATTACGAAATGAATATAAGATGACAAAAGCTTGAAGTTTAATCAGCTAATTTTCATTACGCGTACCGGTTGTTGTTACCAAAAAACAGATCATTAAAAATTTCAAATCCAGGGTGATGGGACTTCACTTATTGTACGATGCTTCACGAGGAAGTGCAATATGGGAGATAATCATCCCATCGACTTCATACTATCGTCCATTTTAGTCAATAACAATGTTAACTCACAGCCTTCGGACATGACCTTTTATGGCATAGATATGAATGCTTCCCGACGTCCCTAAAACTTAAAAGCAGTCTATCTCGCGACTAAAAGACCTACAGATGTCTTCACAAAAAATCACGTATGATTGCGGACATTTACGACTTGGACTTCAAAAGAAGATGCGAAATTTTTGAATATTATAAATCTAATCTGTATTAAGGCTGCCACTTATAATAACTTAAAATACAGAAAGAACACTAAAGATGGGATGAGAGAAGTAACATCAATTTAAATTACCGTATAAGCGCATGATACATTTGGTTATATTTAAAATAATGAACCTCGACGATAAGCTACGCAATACATGTCAATACCAAGAACTTGCACTTTAGTATGGAATATGTAGCTATTCCGTCTCTTATTATATCCGGTATTCTATGAATTCTACTCTCACTATTCATTTAAGGGATATCTAATGTAATCATTTGTTTAGCTAACACATAAATGTTTAGTCGTGAATTAAGGTGGCAAACTTAAGCTAGACGAAATAACATCGCACGAGTGTTATTTTACTTCGCACATTCAGACAATTCAATAAGAGTACTTTCCATGTTCAAAGCCAAAAAGGAAAGCAAAGAGAGAACACCTTCTTTGATGAGCTTTAGGCCGTTTCCGAACTTCGATGTTCTTCGTAACAGAGAGCGTTTTTATTTTTGTAACAATAAAAAAAATAGAGAAATAATAATACCAACAAAAAAGGACGACAGCAAAACTTTCTCTGCACGTTCACTGAATCTATATAGCATATTCAACCCCACAAAACCCCAACACTCTCTGTACCACAAAACTCAAACGGCTAAAAGTAATGTTCGCAATAAATTGGATTTGTATGCTTTCGGCGAGCTAAGATCCTTTTAAAACCAATTAAGAGCAATTAAAAAAAATCCACAAAAGACAAAAAAGTAAAAAAGTAAAGCAACTGAAGCGCAAATCGGAAAGAGCGGAAATTCCACGAAAATCCGTTGCAGATACTCATATCATTGAGAGAACAAAAATTGCTGCACCCAATTTGTTTTTTTTTTTTTTTTATATATTAATAAAGTTTAAGCAAAGGACGAGCAGGTTGCAATCGATACGACAGAGTCCCAGGACTCGTTTTGACTGTTAATCAGACTTTTGAAGTAATTTTCCGAGAAGAATGTATCTTAAGCTTAAGTTACGATATCCTACGGAGTATGGTATATGAGTTTAAGGAAATATTTCAATTTCCAATCCGAATATCACTTTTGCTCTGTAACACGATTTTTGCTTTACTTCAGTGGGAAATGGAAATTGATTTTCGTTGCTTTGCTACGATGTAATAGTAAAGTGTTGCCGTTGTGAAGAGATGCAAGACTCAAATATAAGATGCCGTTTCAGTATGAAGTCAGAATCAAGACCAGTTGGTGCAGAGTCTATTTGAATCGAGATAGACGACTGGCCTTTTGGCGTCTTGTAGCTAAAGCATTGATGTTCTTACGCATATGACCTTCTCTTTTCGCACGGTGTTGTGCTACAGGCTGGAATTTCTATTGCTGAGGCTAAATTTGAATGAAATACGCCCCGAAGCCGACATTGAAATTGAAATTTATGGTAGAAAAGCCATCTGAGTCCACAGCACAGCTATAGGTACACACCGCAGATGTGTGTTGAATGTTTTCGCAGCGGAAAGTTAGAGGTACATATATTGATAAAAAGGGAGGAAAGCGCAGCACATGGCTTTCAGCAGAAATCTGGAGGCGGATTGAGAAATAAGAATCATACGGTACGTTTTTCGAGATACGACAATCAAAATTTTAGCTAAAGAAACCAAAGGTGCAAAACATTTGGACACCGCGAGGGTGTATGCTACAAACTAGGAGTTTCCCGCCGGACGCAGCTGTGAACAATATTCCGTGTCTGTTAGTCGTTGATACCAACTTAGAGTACTTCCCGAAGATGAGTAATGTAATCATTTGGACATCAGTTAATCACGAGTATGAAATATAGTTGGGTTTTTCTGTAAAACAAATTTTCGAGTACAAGAGAAGCACCTATACGGATTTTTTTCAAGCCGTAACCGGGTCAATGGCAAGGATTGCAAAAATTAGTATTCCTTCGAAAAAGACAGCTAAGTTGAGTTACGCAAGGGAGGCATTCCTGCTAGGATTTTCACTCTTATTTAGGTAATGGGTACACATACATATACAACGTCACATTCTACACAACATTAAGGTGTCGTTTTTTACAAAGCTGTGTATACTCCAGGGTTCCATTCCACCACCGTAATAATAATAATGTAACTATCGACCCCTATAGTTTTTAGGTGGTAAGGGCATTCGTCTAGCTAACCTCCATAATGAACTATAGTAATGAAATAAGTCCGAAAATTAAACAAAAAATAGCTTTCGCCAACCACTGAAGACACTATGCAAGACCCTCAGCATCCTTTTCCTGTGGTACAACGCAGAGACATGGATATTCTCAAGAGCCGATGAAAGCTCTCTTGCGTTGACCCCTGTTTGCGTTGAGGGAGCGTGGTGGTGAACGCATAGCAAAGTATTATATCGGGTACGACGTGGATCTGGTTAGAAGACTTCGCTTAGAGCGATGAAGATGACTTCAATTCGTGGACTGAAGATCGTTGAACAACAGTTTGAAAAAAATTATAGTTTCTTTATACAGAAAACATCGTTTCGGCTAACAACGGCATTATACTTGATGTGGACACCAGACGGGAAAGTCAAAGTATGGACTCGGTATGCTGTCTAAAGTCTACAAAACAGTGTTTTGAGTTTTAAAAAGCGAATTCGACAGTTTGCTCCGACGCCGAGTCAGTGCTATCATATGTACAAGAAAGCGTTAGTATTTTTGTACTCGAGTTTTATTTCATTTTTGTTACACACGTTTTGCTTAGTTGTTAGGTTAAATTGAAATGCGCACTTCTCATTGACAGTTCACATGTTATTTCTTAGACTGAGATCTGTCATCTTCACACCACAAGTAATGGTGGCATTCAGAAGGTTTTAGAAATAGGTGGAACTATTCATGGACGCAGCCACTCGAAGGCAGGTGATTCCCTTACAATAATTTGTTCGTACCATTCTGGAAGTGCCGAAATTGTATCTTGAACAGACAGATGTAGATAAGAATAGGTTAGGACCCAAAAGGTAGTAGATCACTATATGGTGATTTTTTTTTTTCTATTTTCTGTCAGTTGAGGAGTGTTCGAGGAACCTTAAGATAATCTTGATGAAACTGAAGTGCAATGCAGGATACCACACTAGATGACACGCCGTCGTTGTCTTCCTCTGTTCAGTTTTCTATGAAACCTGAAAAAATTTACCGTCGAACCCTGATAGTCTGTTTACAACTTACAAATCGTCGTTTAGTGAAAAATGAAGAAAGGATTAAAATTTGTGCCAATTAGCTTTACCAAATGATTAGTTAAGTCATTTCGCCCTGATTTTGGTATCTAGAAATGGAAAATTACCTGATATGATACATTGGTCTGATGAACGTATAGAGACCCTTACTTCGGTAAATGGGAAAAAGGCTTGATGTAAATAACTACTTCGGCTTTGGAAGAACCGTCTTTGGTCCAGATGATGATATGGTCCTTTAATTGAATTGTAATACATGTCCTATTACGAATTGCAAAAACACCCTTCAATGTTTTCTCTATAATTCTCAGTGATATAACTTTGCCAATAAAAATGAGGCATTCCCGATTACAATTTTCTAAAAATCTCTTTATGAGTCATTTATCAGAAGCTCCATCAAAAGTTTCTCTCTCCCTTTCGCATATCCTTGCCGAAACTTTCAGTTAGTCGCTAGTCTACTACTCTCCAATTTACCACCACCAGTATGACCAATATTTGGAAACTTTTCCAAATCTTTGCCGATGAAATTTAATAAACCAAATTCCTCTCAAAACTGGCATATAACTGGCAAAATTACCATTCCTAGCACATTTAACTGTCAGTAAACAAGTACCAAATGCTTTGTCTGTCCTCGAATCCTTCTCGACCAGAGTCCAACGAACAAGAGGAGTTGAATTGGCTGCTCCCCCAAGTAGTCGCTGGCCTCGTACCATTAGCAATAGTTTGAAAATTAAATCCATTAATTAGAATTATTCTCTTTGGCTTTTGCGCTTCGCCAGTTTTTGCAAAGGGTGCTGCTACGGATACCAACTAGATGGTGGCTGCTGGCGTGCCTTTTCCACTCTGTAAAATTCCACGGTTTTCCCAAGTTGTGAGTTTGATGGGATCAAGAGTTCTCTAGACCGCCACAAACATGGATCCAATATTTAGCTAAATTTATTATTGCACAAGATTAACTTTTTAGCGAGGGAATTAGAAATCCTTTCTGTTGTTGAAGTTGTGAAATGGCGCTGGCACAGTAGAATCTGTATCTGTATCCAAATTTCTATTGTATCTGTGTGTGATTCGATAAACGACAATGACAACGTCCTGTGCCAACTATCAACTATTATCCGTTGTGTGCGTTAGTTTGTGTAATTTTCGTTAACTAATTGCACAAATGCCTCCTGCCGGTTATTCTAATTGAAATTTCATCCTTCATTAATTGAAACAATGCTATAGACCGTTGTGGAGTATGAACTATAACCAAAGAACTGTATATGGGGTAGATTTTCGAAGAGACTTCAATCCGGTTCCAGATAATCGTCGTTGTTCTGTATATTGTATATATTACTGAAGCTAATTAAATTTGAATAGGACTTCCGTTCGGAGAGAAGTTACCCCGGATAGACCCAAAGATACACACCAGATCGGATGTATGAGCTGTATCAAGTAGTAATGCTTTTGGAATTAGATATACATATGTATATGCCGCGAAATGAAACTATCCACACTCCGTCCATACTATGCAGATAATTACATATTTCTACAGAAAGAAGAACTTTTGGTAAATTGAGGAAAGTTATGCGGGAGTTAAGCCATCGATGTGTAGGGTTATTGGCGGTAAATTGATTCTGAAGATGCTATTCGATGTAATGGCGATGTTGATGAATGCTTTGTTAATGCATCATTTAATTTTAAGCCATTTGATTGGGTCACCATACTCAATGGCAAGGGAATTTCGATATGGGATTCCACACAGTACTCGTAGATTTGTTGAAAATTACCATTTAAGAAGAGACATTATTTGTTAATAAGGTCATTACAAATGATAGGCAACGCTAAATGGTCGCAGATGCCCCTCGAATCTATACTCGTATTAAGGAACGCTGCTTATATTCACAGATTTGGAACAAAGGATGTATTTTAGATAGGTAATTTTAAAGTTATGCAAAGGAACAGCCAGAAAGATCAAGAGATTAGTAAAACTATAATACAAACAAGGGCTTATAGAAATGTTACGGCGAATCCTTTGAGAAAATAGGATTTTATTATATGTCTTGTTACCATTAATTTGGTCTATTCTGGTTAATTGTTATGACTTTAGCAGAAAAGCAGAAAAGAACGAATACTCAGATGAAGAACTAGTCTACTGCACTCCTTGTATGTTCCTCTTACTGGCATATTTAAGTAAATTGCCTAAAGTGCCAGTATCCACCGCATACCCAGCCGACTATCTGCAGCCTGATGCGAACGTAGACCAGGCACACACCGAAATAATGCACTGCGGTGTTGTCATTACTCTGACAGCAAGCCCCGCAAGACATCGACTGATGAGTACCAGTAACAACGCCGATTAAAGCTGGAAAGGCTCTTTGTATATTGTAAATAATTGTACTATAGTAAGTGTAAGAGGCAAGCAATCGATATTATGCCATGTAGCAAAAACTTCTTAGATACATAAAATACGTAAAATAGGTATAGGGTAGACCCACAAAATGATTTAAACCCTTTCACAAATTCTTCGGCTTTTAAAATTACCCACAAATTTCTTCTGTTGATTGGTTTTAGAAACAATTTCTATTAAGATACAGGAAAAGAACTGTTTTGACACATAAAGTTGATTATAAAATGTCAATCAGTAGGGCATATCCTTAAGTATTTACGTATTTACTTACATCTCTGATTTTCTGTAAAACCAATTAGACACTTCACCTCCAGGGGGAGATTGACATTTAAACACAAACATCCTTTTGTGTTTGCAATTTCCTCGTTCCCATGAAATTATAAGGGTAGCAAAGGAAATTCATTTTCGAAGAAAACGAAAAGTAGGTTGGCCTCAGCTGTGCTGGATTAATTATTTCTTCGGAAGCAAATTGAAGAGGGAGGTTTGCATGATTTCTGAAAACAAGATGCAACTGATGAAAGAAATCTTATGCATTCTGCCAGTGATTCCATTCTTGACGTTTTAATTCCTAGATCCTAAGAGAATGCAGAGGACATGAATCTACTTTTCCGATTCTCAAGAATTTTTTTTTTTTTTAATTTAAGAAGAGATTTAATCCATTTAATAAGTGAACAGTAAGGAGAGGAATAATTATGTTTTTTAGAACAATCGATTTTATTTATTTTTTTTAATTTTAAAAGGCACTCGGCCATAATCCCCCTTTAGGTACTTTTGATGCATACCACAACCATATTGAATGTGCCAACTCTCAGGTCAATGGGCTTACTTCTGTAGACCTGTAACAACAAGTCTTTTCAACATAAACCAATTTTCCGATGACTCTTTTGTCCTTCCACTAAAAAAAGAATTTGTTTCCGAAAGTCATAAAACTCTTATAAATGTGGATAAAGGACACTATTTGAAAGAAAGGAACACTTCAAAGAAAATATTCTGTTAAAGTGGATTTATAAACTCGGCGATAGCTCCGGATCAATCAAAATTCGGTTTTTTATTATCTGCAATCGCACCTATGCAACATCGCTATCAGAATGGAAGATCTAGGCTTGACTTCTGAAGCCAGTTATTTTCATTGAATTTGAGAGGATGCTTTTCACGTCTGGCAGCTGTTGACTTTCAACTACAATAGATTCCATTGTAGCAAAGACTAACGATTAGTGTTATCCATTTGATCTATGTTAATGAGCAAGACTCCGCTGTTGAATGCAAATCAACCAGAAAGCATATCATGTCCGCATTGAACATCTTTCGACAACCGCAAGATGGCATACGTAGATGATGTTGCCTTGCTGTTGGTCAGAACATTATCAGCGACACAACTGACAAGAAATAGAGAAACTGATCCTTACTCAAGATCAAGGATATATTTTTACAAGAAAATATCGAAATATATCGATAAAATTCAGCCAATACTAAACCGATTCTTCAACTCTTTCAGTTTACTGTCACTTAATAGATTGAGTCACACGTTTTCACAATGGGGTCTCTGAAAAAGCAAGTAAAAAATGGCTATTCGTCCACATAAGATTTGAGCCAAGAGCTATAATGAAATGACCATCGTTCACGACGAACTTCTGCTGAATAGGTTTTTTTGAAGATGGAAGAAGATCCGAATTTTGGCCGAAATTCACAAATGGCGTCGCAGTCCAAAGTGGACCTTGACTTTAACCAAAAGCTCTTTGTATAGCATACTCGGTGGCTGAGGTCCCTTTTCACTTGAGCGTACCAATTAACGTCTTCTATACTACGTTAACTCTGTATAATGGATTCGAAGAAACCCTGGATCGAATCAGTGCTGGTCAGTTGCTCAACTTGTCCCAGCTATCGAAGCCGATGAGTTCTAGCTTTTTGACCAGATCTATATTGATTTATACCCCATAAATATCCAGGCGGGATCTATATAACTAAGGGTATTTCCGTCCGTTTTAAATAAAGTCTAACCATCTGAGCCATGCAGTAGAACTGGAACTATAAGAGTTTTATACAGTGCGTTCTCTATGTGAAAGTCACTATTTCTCTGTTGCGTTTTTAGTCTAAAGAAACGGAAATCGGCAAGAGTGATCCTTATATTGAACTCAATAAAACCTCATCTCAGAGTTATAGTTTTAAGGCTACCTCCGCCGCTTCTTCTTCATTGGCCGACATCTTTCCAGTGACAGCTCGCTGATTTCTTACTAAAATGTCAATGTCGTCAGCGTGTGCCAGAAGTTGTATGGACTTTTAAAATGTAGTCAATATGGTATGGCCTGTGTCTTTCACACAACGGCAGGACTGTCAAGACTCGACATGGATATACAAATTTAGCTGATCTTTATAAATGTCTGCCACAGACATCAATAAACAGGCTCTGAGTATAGATTTGAAGTTCCTCAGTTAGTAGGGTCTCCCTTTTTGAGGGTCGGACCAACAACGCTGAGATTTCACTTATCGTCCAGGCTTTCACCCGATTATGTTTTACAGACAAATTATCAACTTAATTTCAATCTATGGTGATTGCAATAGGGAAGAGAAACAGCGCTTATCCGGATGCGGATTTGCAATATACGGGAGGCTTAAACAAGAAGCCTTGAGCTTCCGACAATCCTCATCAACTAACATAACCCTAATATGCATCCATGCCCCTACCGAAGACAACGATGATGCCACCAAATAATGTTTATACGAGCTCCTCTACAAAACGTATGGGAAATATCTGAAGTATGACGTTAAAATCATAC
Organism: Volucella bombylans; assembly: GCA_949129095.1. Classification (NCBI taxonomy): domain Eukaryota; kingdom Metazoa; phylum Arthropoda; class Insecta; order Diptera; family Syrphidae; genus Volucella; species Volucella bombylans. The sequence continues at coordinate 97,939,365 of OX422144.1, forward strand.
AAGGCGATGTTATCGCCAGGATAGGAAAGGAGGATGACTCAGATCAGCCAAGGTGCGAGTGTAGATTTCCGAAAAGCCACTTAAACAAGAAACATACAAAGTGACGCTGCAACGATGGACAAGAGCTGCTCGTGAGATCTACGATACCCAGTAGTAGAGTCACAGTCATTTTTGAAAAATGAGAAAACCTTTCCTACAGGCTATATGACGGAGGGATATTCAAAACTTCCATCCACCTGACCCAAACGAAGTTTGACTGTCACTGTTGCTTTCGCTAGTGTTGACACAGAAGCTACCAAAATGGGTTTATCGATAAATGAGAACAAAACCAAGTATGCTGCCAACAAGAAGGGACACATAATTGGGCAAAACATCACAATCGACAGCTATAATTTCGAGCTAGTAAAGGACTTTGTCTACCTTAAATCTGCTACGAATTCTGATAACAACAACTCAGTAGAAATAAAACGAAAAATCACTCTTACCAATCGCTATTTCTTTGGGCTAAGAAGGCAATTGAGCAATAAAGCCATATCCCGAAAAAAAATAATCAGACTCTATATAAGACTTTAATCATTCCAGGGCTAATTTATGGTGCAGAAGCAGTCGTTTCGAGAGAAAAATTCTTCAGAAAATATTCGGTCCCAGTGCGTTGACGGTCTTTGGAAGAGAAGATTCAACGACGAACTATATCAGCTTTACAGCGACATCGATCTAGTCAGGAAACTGCTCGTCAGTCACCTAATATGTTTAGGACATATACAGTACTCCCCGGATAATAGCACCAGCACATGGGAATAAAATTGTGTTGCTTATAAGCGGGTTTTCAATTAAATTCCTATTAAGCGGGGACACTTGTAATAGCACATAAATGTGTTTTTAGAAGGGGAATTTCTCAAATTTATAAATACATACATAATTAGATTTAGTTACTTTTTTTTTTATTTATTAATGTAAAAAAAAACTAACAAAATAACAAAACACCAAAATATTGCATTGGACAACATGTACGTATCTCAGTCTTAAAAAACAAAAATGTTATTAAGTTCAAGTATAAGTTAAATTGTTAATATGTGCATGGAAAAAATCTGAAATTTTCCTTTGAATCATTGATTTTTCTGTAGTTTCCAAAAAATTATCCTCTATTTCATCTAGAGTTCTAATAGTAAGGTTGTTTCCATCCAGGTACGTTACTAAAGTTGCATGAGCCTTATGTGCATCTTTCCTTGACCACCCGTTACTGAACATTCGACAAATGAAACCACATCATCACAAATTTCTTGATCCGAAATATTCTAAATCATCATCGCAATTCAGTACCTCGTCAAACTCTTCTTCTGTTGAGAACACACCAATCTCTTCCAATACTTCTTCATCCCCAACGACTCTATCTTTTACAAACCCAGCTTTCTTAAAACAATTTTTTATAGTATGCGGAGTAACAAGCCACCACGAACGCTTGAATATTTTCAATGCCTCTAAAACATTTATTGATTTTGCGAAATCTTGCAAAGCTTGTTCATTTTCGGTGCCAATAATTGTTTTCGTATAAGATTCCTCCTATAATATGCTTTAAAACACCTGATTATGCCCTGATCCAGTGGCTGTAGTATTTGTGGGTAGCATACGAATTTTCACATGTTGAAGTTTCACGCCAGGAAGCAATTTATGGCACCTGCATTGTCGACAAATAATATTATTTGCCTATTTTCCTTTTTTATCTTTTTTTTATAGGTCTGTTATTACTTGCGTCCATAATTGAGTCACCATCCATGATTTATTTTGGTGAAAGTACGGAATGGTAATCGTTTTACCTCGAAAGCAATGAGGATTTTTTGCCTTTCCTATGGCATACACAAATTTTTCTGATCCATCCATATTACAAATAAACAATAAAGTTATACTATCTTTGCTCAATTTGTGTCCTGCGGGATCTTCCCCTTTTCGCATCAAACTACCTTCTCATTTTGTAATAAAGCCCACTTTCGTCCCCATTAAAAATGTCTTTTTCAGAATATCCGTTTAATAATGTTGTAAAATATTTTCGATCCATTGCGATGCAGATGGAACATCAGCATCATTTCTTTTACCGTCAACTTTCTTGAAACTAATGTTTTCCTTTTTTCGCCACCACCAAAGCCAGCCATTGCTTGGCTCAAAATCAGTAACGTTTAAGATTTGCGAATTTTACGGCTTGTTCTTTTATAGTGGTCCACTTATAACAGCAATGTGGTTTCTCATTTCGTTAAACCACCGAGCAACAGCCTTATCCAGTTCTTCATTGTGTCCTGAACGAACTCTATTTCTCTTTAAGTTTTTATTCCCTTCGATAATCTTACGTATTGCGCTTTCTTTGTGTAAAATACGTGTAATAGTTGAGGCATTGCATCCATATTTTTCGATAATATCTTTTCTAGAATTCCTTTTGTCTCTAAGTGAATCCAATATATTGATTTTGTCGAGAATTGAAAGTTCTGTTCTTTTTCTGGGTGCCATGTCTAAAGAAGAGAAAAGAAGTAAGAGTTATAATTCCACACCGAGATGCAATTTTACCCTTTTTCAGTACGAAATCCTTTCATTCCTTTCAGCGAAAATAAAATAAAATATTTAATCTTTTTTTGAGGCAAGCACAGAAAGAAAAACACAAACTATCCGATCGTCGCAGGAGATACGAATGTGTTATTGTATCGTTTTGCAAATGTTTTCATAGACTTGGTCATACACAATACGCAGCTGGCAGGCGCGGTGCGCCGGCGACACACTCAAGTGTAGCTGCTACTGTTGCAATACACAAAATATTGGATACAAATTGCAAAGCAAAAACAAAAAAATTCGATGTGCTTATAAAAGGGTAAAATACCAGGTAAAGCACAATTTTGTTCAGATTTTTATTTGATGATAAGAGGGGGTTGCTTAAAACCGGGTTATTATAAAGCGGGTGCAATTGCATAGGATGGCGTTGGTAAATCTCAACTGGATATAATTTGTTGTTATTAAAAGGGTTTTGCTATTAAAGGGGTTGCTTATACTGTAGAGCGAATGAAAGTTAATCTAACCCGGAGGGATAACGCTGTAGAGAAAGACCTCACCTTAGGTGGCGCGCAAAAGTAAAAGGGGACATTAACCGATTTGGAGTGCACAACTAGAGGCAGTTAGCTAAAGACCGCACTAACTGAAGAGGCTTGTTAGTTGAAGCCCTGATCCACCCCGAACTGTAGCGCAACCTAAGTAAGTAACTACCTCTCCACGGCCTCAATTGAACACTTCTCTGCTTCCTTATTTTGCTTTCTGAGAAGCAGATGTGCCTCCCATCTCGTTGGCTCATAGAATTCGTGAGCAGCTCCCCTTTGCAGCGCCGCCATTGTATGCCACTTGTTTCGCTGTATGCGCTTGCTGACAGTTTTCAAGAGTTAAGTTGTGGTGGTCGGCTGATACCTAGCACTTCACAGTCAGTCACTGCGTGCTGATTATATTCTAAATAACCAACTGTAGAAATTAATTCGTAATGTAGTGATTTAAATCGAAGACACTGCAAATATTGTGGATGTATTGTAAAAAGCCCAGCCCTGTGAATTATCGTAATGTTGGTTGGAGAATTCTACCACGTTCGTAGCAACAGGGTATTTCACACAGCTCTTTATTCTACAATACATCTGGATGAAGATTATACATAGAAGATGGAAATAAGATCCCCTACATACCAAATGCCATAACGTGTCCAAAAAGTCGCAATCTAGTGTGTTTTGCGGTCTTTTGGCTTCATCATTTCTTACTTTTTTGAAAGCAGTTATAGTCAATGGGACGCATTATATGCGTAGATGCGTATTAACCGATTATTTTCTAAATAAAATCGATGACTTTTATCTGAAGGGCTTCTATTATGACGCCACATGGGATACGCCATTATATAAGCTTTGCTTTGAAAAATTGATGGCTGCATCAATTAGCCGCACTACATACACTAGATATTATTTCAGAACCTAGTTGCAACTGTTTTTAGAGCAACGTTCCAATGGCAGATCTCATAACGGAAGTGGCAAGTGTCGTACAATTATAAGCTGATTGATGGACATTTTCTCTGTGATTCTCAGATTCTTAGAAGCCCATGCTGCAATAGCAACATAAGGTAGGGAAATGTCCATTTTCACAAAATCAGTCAGAGCTAGCGTGAAAATGACTTCCGCAGCACTGAATAGTCCACCTGCAATTAAACTAAAAAAAACAAAAACAAACTGAATTGTCAATAGTATGACTTATCCCGTTCTCTGGAAATACGAGTACCTATAATTAACTATAATATAAAGAGAGGATTTTCGTGGTACTAGGAATCTGGCTATACATAGATTTTAATCCTGGAAAGCAGAGATATTAAAAAGCCTTCATTAAAAAACGAATGACAAGGCAAAATGCAAGAAGATAATTACTAACGGAAAGCATACATACTCGTACGAGTGAATTAAGAATTTTCTTCTTCTCGGGTGCATTCTTGGAATCTTAGTTCCAGGAAACATGTCATGTCACTCTAATTTATAATTAAATTTACTATTAATTCAGGAACATAGTAAACGATTTCTTGTGAATTGGATAAACTTCTGTAAATCAAGTAGAGCGAATGACATCATTTATCCAGACAAAAAAAATACAGAAAAAAAAAAATACTTCGGAAATCATTAACACTCAGTTAAACATGTTCATTTTGGGGCAAAATACATAATTCTTAATAATAAATCACAACTTACCTCAACACGTATTGTTAAATTATACTCCTTTATACTTTCATAGTCCAGGGGATGATTAACCTTAATGTCAGCCCATGTATCTCCATTATCCGGTCTTTGTTGTAAGTAGAACGTATGGAATTTATTTGTTTGTGCCGTTGATCCCGGCATTAAACGATAGAATACCGTGGGATTTCCTTCAATTCCAGAGCTAAACAAACAGCAGACGATTAAAAGAAAAAGAACGAAAATTTATATTAGAAAAAATTTTCAAAACTAGGGCAGTTGAAAATTCTTGTGAAGGTTAGTAAATAACTGCAAGACGAATGCGAATAAAAGAGTTTTTTTTGTAATATGTAAAAATATATATCTGTTATATTTCCAGAAGCCGCTTATGTTCTGTAAGAGACAGACATCTGATTGAGTTGATTATTTGATGATCGTTCAATACTTTTCTGATTGCAATTTGATATTACAAATAAGTTGAAGCGTCGTCTCGGGATCGAAAATAATATTTGCAACCTATGGCCAATATTATTTTTAGTTTAAGTTGCAATTTGTTTTTTAATGGTGTCAGAAAAATGCAATTCTTTCACCAGCATATGGGAATAAGGACTGGATAAGAAAAAAAGAAAATTCCTAGATATGGCAGGAAGAAATTAGATTTCTGGTCATAAGATCGATGTCTTAGTGTACGGCTAATCCTCTTGATGTAGAAATGCAAAATAACGTAATGAAGAAGCATATTTTCCTCCAAGCCAAATCAAGAAATAGTTTTAGAGCAATTTCGATGATTTTTTCAATAGAAAAGATAGGATAGGTAGGTAGATATGAATAGTACAAAGAATAGAAGGTAGTAGCTCGTGGAAATTTCTCGATTTTTAGACTTTAAATACGCTTTTAATAAAACGACGGCCACACATAAATTCATACTGCAGTGGCGGACACCAAACACAAATAAATCAACATTAATTGGAGTCAATGAAGAAGATAAGCTTTCACAACTTCAAATAAGTTCCACCAGCTCTAGACGGAAAATTAAAGTCCCTAACTTATAAATGTTATAAACTACAATATTTCCAAAACTTAGCACCAGGGTCTGTATTTTGCAAAGATTAAGAAAAAGTCCAGGAAGACCATTTTTTCCATAGCAGATTTTGTGAATATAAATAAAACATGATGGTTTTGCATAAATAGGCAATACATCTACCAGAATACAGGTTAGGTATTAATCCCAAAAACGCCAATAGCGCTATCGCATCTTTTTGACTGAGACTCAAGGGACTTATAATATATTGCTGATGGAGTAAATCGATTATATTGTACAGGCATCACGCCTGTATATGTTTGTTCGGAAGGAAATAGTGTACCTGGATTGTTGTGCCGCCTTCTTGCGAAGGTCTGAATTTCGTAGTGGAAGTCAACCGTCTTAGTGCAAATTCTATTTTTTTTGGTCAAGTGTACGTTCCATATTGTAGGTGGAGTATATCTTTCTACAATTTAATTGTGTTCTCTACGATAGATTGTCTATTTAGCGAAAATTCTGGAAGACCATTCTAGGGAGAGTTATATCTGAGAGTTATATGAGCCGTGAAGTCGCAAACCGTGTCTGGACAGATGTCGGCCTTTGCACCACATGGGTATGCTATACCGATGAACTATCTCAGTTAAGCTTCTCCTTATATCACTTTAATAGGTTTGTTGAAATAGTCATTGGCTGCAGAGACTTGATAGCGGCCACTCTGTCAATAAAGTTTGCTTTATAGGCGTTTGTAACGGAGGTAACTCCGTTATAGACACTATGAGGGAGGCAGTTCGAGTTTGGAACATTCGGCTTAGCTACGATGACATTTACATAATCCTACGCTAATTGTGTCTTTTTTATTCTTTACTCCCAAGGAATTCTTTAATATTTCATACAGTACCTAGCTCTACCAATCCATCATGTTGTGTATATTCATATATCTTTTTCAAAATCTTCACTTTGTTTCAAAAGTTTTGCTATGAGTATAAAAAGTGACAGACTTACGAATCCGGTGATCTATATTTTGGCTTCAACTTAATTTCAAGAAACAATGGTTATAATGCCCAAATTTTACAGTTCGGTTAAATTTGAATTAAAATGAAGTCAACAATTCTGTAAGGTAATTCACAAGTTCTAACCAGTTCTTTTCCCTGGATATTTAAAAAATGTTAAATATTAGAAAATATTTAAAAAACTCGAAAATTTATTTATAAATGTATTCAATTATTCAATCGCGTAGTCTAAAAATTGCAGTAGATTTTTTAAAGAAGAAGCAAGTCGGACAGAATCATTTACATACGGTATCGTTCGAAAAAGTTCGCTCAAACCTTAATCTCTGGTAGTGGTAATTCTTGAAGTTACGAGAGCTGCGATGTATGCACTCAGCTCGTGAAAGACGTCCAGGACGAGCCACAGTATTATTTTTTTCACTTAAAATTAAAAAATTAGTTCGGAGCGTAAATCTAATATTTTTTGTTTGTCTCGTTTAAATTTGACAACCCAACGTTTCTAAAAGGTAAAGTGATGCTCGTCTAAATGTGGCATGGAGTTTAAAAAAGTGTCGTGAGACCGGGACTATTAGTAGATGAATAGTTCAGGGAGGTCAAAAAAGGCGGTGGCAGTTGAAGAAACCATCGTTTAGAGCACGATGTCGTCGGAATCGATTCAAAACTTCAGTGGTTATCAAAAGTAATCAGTGAAAAACAAAGCTGGCATTCATAATAGTATAGAAACCGGGTTTTGCAATAAGACTCATTGAAAAACGATTATTTTGAGGTTAGAAGCATCTAAATTGGACTCAGTACATGAGGAACATTTTTATGAAATGAAAGAAATTTATGTGTGAGGTATGCTTCTCGGGAGATAGGAAATATATGTAGAATGGTTCTTTAAGAATTAAAAGTCATTACATCAGTCTATCTACGGGTCCTAGAAAAATGAGTTAGAGCAAGTTAATTCTTTAAAAGGACAATTCTCCGTATATTCAATGCGATTTAAAAAAAATTAAAAATATAGTCTAAACCTCAATAATTGACATCTTAACTACAAAAATTTAAATCCTAAGAAAACTTATTAATCCGAGAAATTAATGTGCGCAAATGAATGGCAGATGCGCAGCGGTGATAAAAGCAAAGGGAAGCTCAACAAGGCCAAATTAGAAAGTGTGTAGCTATTGCAATATGGAGTTCAAATGGGAAGCAAGTGACTCGGCTTCCGTAATAAAATTGTTTGTATACTCAAAAAAGTAAACATTGTTTTTAAATAAATTTTAGTTTTTTAAGCCTTTTTATTATGATCTTATTTACACGTTGGTAACTTTTTTATTCGCATTCATCATAAATTTAAACTTCTACAACTTAATAATTGCATGGAACATTCAAAAAGCAAAAGAAACAAAAACATTAATATTTAGTTCCTTTTGTTCCAGCGCAAATACAATAGAAAACAAAAATGTTCATAAACTATCGAGATAAAAACCTTCATAAAACTTGACGAGTAAACAACTAAATTTCAGTTAACACAAAAAAAAGAAATCTTTGCCATTGTAAATATATAAAAATTATAAATTGCGTTTAAATTCACCACGTCCAAAAAATAGTACACATCATCTAAAGCGGGTATATTTAGAAAACAAAAAAATCACATATCGATTATTAATTGCTAGTTTCGCAAATATAAACCAAAACGCTGCATATGGTGGTATATTGGCGCCGAAAAATATAAAATAACAAAGACACTATAACGAATATTCGTTTACACATTTAACCAAAAAAATTCAACAAAAAAATGGAACAACAAATTACATGCGCCATTCAAAATTCAAAAATATGTCGCAACATTTATTTATTGTATTTTAATCTATTTTATTTGGTTAGTGCAAATGTCAAAAACTATATTTCTTTGCATGTTAAAAAATAAATTTACAAAAAACAAATTGCAAAAAAAAATAATTTTTTCTTAAACATGTAAACGTGAACTGGAAAAATTGTTGACACCATCACATCTCGTTTTTTATTTTTGGCATGGCAGTAGCCGCAAAAAGGACCACACGCATACACACAAAAAAAGGATACAGTTATGTACAAAAACAAATACGAAACTTGATACGAGACACGATAGTAGGTTTCCATTTTGTTTTTGTAGTTTTTAAATTTTCGTTTAGTTTTTTTTTTCTTCAATTTTTACACAAGGATGGATTTTCGCGTGATGAAAAACTAAACGGATGATGTAACGTTTTATGCAAGTGATGTGTGGTAGATTTGGTAGTGAATTGGGTGGTTTTTTGGGGGGCAATAAGGTGTATGGAGTGGACAGAGTTAGGTTGTTTCGAATGCGCTCTAAAGTGTTTCTAGGAGGAGGAATATATGCAGACATTTTCTTTTTACTTTATAGAATTTTTTTTTGGTCCAAACTTGCTCGCTTGAGTAAGTTTGCTAAATTCAAACAAACTTACATTATTCTGTGAGAGATGGTGGTGGAATACGACAAAATGCCCTCTTTTTTGTATTTATATTATAGTTTGCTGACATTATTCACCCTACAAATTACGCTACAACAATTTTGCTCTTAAATTAAAATTTAAAAATAAATTATAAAAATTATGAGACTAAGGGAAAAACTAAGAACTGAAAATGGAAAAACTAACTATTTAGCATTGGTGAGAGTATTTAATTCCTTTGTTCGTGTTGGTCCTTATACTCCACTTACCTTTTGAATTGCTTAAGCAACTAACAGCTACATTTTGTGTTTTTTTTGTTTGAAAAAGAAGGCTAAGTGGACTCTAGTACTAGATACGAAGTTAAGTAAAGCATTTTTTGTAGGCTGGTTTTTTTTTCAATACTTAGAAATAGTAGTTTTGTTATTGTTAAAACAAACAAAATTTGCACTGAGTAATTGAGACAGCTTTTCATAAAAAAATATGTAGCACACAGTTTTCATTATTTATTTCTTTAAAAGCAGAAAAAACTAAATAAAGAAAAAAGTTTGGGGGTTTCTATGAATAAATATCGTGAGAACAACGTTGGGTAAAGTATAATTAGGCCTCTATACGCAACTGAATTTATAATTCGGGGCTATTCAAGCTTTATAATTTGCATGGGCTTACTACAAAAAATCTATGTATGTAAAAAAACATACCTCTCCTCACAAAGGCGAAATGGACTGTTTGTTCCCATAGGGTAAAAAAGTAAACGCCTAATTCTAATAAGGCTGTTAAGTACGGTCTTCCTGTTCCTTAATGTCAGCCTATTTGTAGTGACATCTACTTAAACCTTTTCTGTGCGTTTTTCCATGCAGCAAGTATTATGTGTAGAGATAGTAAACAAACCAAGCTGTTGAATGTGATGGCATACTCTTAGTAGTAAATGGTATAACCAACAGTCGACATATATTGATTTAAATCGATCTTTACAGAGCTAGGCAAGGAAGTAAAATGGTCAATGTGGCTGGGTAGTGAACTTTCTCAACAATTGATAGCTATAATACTACCCTCCCCTTCTTCTCTCGTTTTTTCATATCATAACTCCTCTGTCCAGTCCACTTCCCGCACAACTCGCCCATCCTACGACTTTCTGAGCAAATCCTCCTTTAACTTTCACAACGTAACTACAAAGCAAATGATGCCCTATCCGTTTTCCAAAGAGAAATATTTAATTCATTTTCCACCTTAAAACATTATCGACTAGTTATCCCTGGTATAATCGCAAGCTTCGTTCCTTACGAAATAAGAGAATCAAGTTATGGGCTATTTTTCTTCGTACTAGATCATTTTCCGACTATTCCAACTATCTCGGTACTTATCTTCATTTCACCAAACTTTACGATTCCCTTTACCAGCGATACTTTAACAATATGCAAGCCAATCTTATAAACGGCCCGAAGTCTCTTTTCGATTTGTTAACTACAAAACAAACTCCGATGGTTACCCTCCTTCCCCCTCTTTTAAAAACAAGTCATCAACCGATCCACTCACCATTGCCAACTTATTTGCCATCTTTTTTTTAGACAATCCTTCACTAATTTCTCCTTTGTATCAGATCCATGCTATTTTAATTACCTACTGAAATTCTCCAATAGCCCACTTTTCTCTCACACATTTAACCCGTTTTTTATCGAATATAAGTTACACCAAATTAATGACGAATTGACACCCAGCCCAGGTGGTCTCCCTGCCATATTTCTTAAAAGAAGTTCCTTCCCTTGCCCTTTCTAATCTCTTTCGTCTGTCCCTTTTACAAGGAAAATTTTCTTAGGCATGGAAAACCTCACTCATAACCCCGATCAACAAAAAAGGATCAAAGAATGAAATAATCAACTATCGTCCCATCGCTGAACTCTCCCATATACTCTTCGAAAATATTTTGTATGAAGCTCTTAGCTCCCAATGCTAATCTTTTATTTCCCCTAGGCAACATAGGTTCTTGAAGGGTAGATTAAGCACCACAAATCTCGTTGAATATGTATCCTTTACACTCTCAGCCTTAGAGAATGGTACCGAAGTGGATGTAGTTGCAACCGATTTTAGCAAGGCCATCGATAAAATCGATCATCGATTAATACACTTTAAATTGTCTCCTTCGGCTTTGAACTCATACTGTTAAAATGCATATCCTCTTACCTGGAAAATCGTTTTTACAGTGTTCGTTTTGGGTCAGCTCACTCAGTTCCATTTTTGGTTACCTATGGAGTTCCGCAAGGCAGCTATCTAGGCCCTCTTCTTTTTATATTAAATATAAATGATCTCGATAGGGTCATCAAACACTCAGCTCTCTTTCCGCCTACGATATCAAATTTTACAAAAAGCATTTCGTCACCCCATGACTCCTTCCTCCTTTAACAAGACCTTGATAGTTTTTCGGTTAAGTTCCTCAAAAATTGTTTGGAACTTAATATCGACTCCATCTTCTCCACAGTCAACCTATCCCCTCAGTTCATTCTATACGCGACCTCTTCATTTTGTATGATAGGGAGTTCAACTTCCGATTACATATGGATGAGATAATCCTTAAAGCCAACTCTGTACTAGGTTTTGTAAAACGGTGGTGCAAAGAATTTACCATCCCATACGTGACCAAGTCCCTCCATATAACCTTTTTCGCCCCCTCTTATAGTACACCAGTCAAGTGTGTGATCGTCCTACAACCTGGGACGCTTATTAATTCTGCCCCCTATCAAAACCGACGCAGCCTTATTATCTTAAATACCCTTGAGGAATGCAAAGATGCAGCCGATTTTCTCTTCATTCACGTCACGTTGAATACGCGTCCCTTCACAACTCTATTTTCCTCATCACTTGTAATTTCTTCTTTCTACTAACCCACCACACCTCCTATGGCGCGAACGAATTAATTTCCTATATGCTACGAAACCTTACTTTAACCGCACCACTCCCTGTCTCAAATCCGATCTCCTTCACCACTCCAACCAACCTTAGTTTTAAGTGTAAGTTTAAGTTTTTAATTTAAGTCAGTTTAAGATTGTATAGCTTGTAATAAAATATAATAAAATAAGTCGAATAAATGGGGGCCTTCGCCCCAATCAAAATTAAAAATTAGGAGAGGTTGGAAAACGCTCCAAATTCAAAACTGGTTATGTTGTCGAAAACTTCATACGAAAATAAGGAAGATAAAAGAAGGTGAGAGAAAAAGGAACGAATCTATAAATCATTTAGATTGTGATTACCACTCATACGAGTAGAAATCAGAATTTGACGATACGAGCATACTCGTATTCCTAGTTACGCTACAGAAAAGTCTAGACATTATACGCGTAGGTTTCAGGTTTACGGGCATAAACCTAATTTACTTAGAGACAATGTATACTTCGATCGCTTGAAGCAAGAGAAATATTATTTTCCTACCAAGGTCGAAGAAAAAGAATTATATTAAAAATTGTTCCTTCTGATGATTTCCTTAACAATCTTTTGCATGTTCTTTGATTTCTCTATCCAGTACTGAGGAGTCCCTATGCTAACAGAATTGGGAAACGTACCTACAGAGACACACTTCTGTTTGTACATGATGATGCAGGATTTGTATAGACAAGTAACAGTGGTCAAGATATTAGCGATACAAATGTAAGTCACTACACCCAAAAAAAGAAGCACGATCACCAAAGAATGCCTGTCACTTATTATGTAGACACTCTCCTAAGAATAAAATGCAAATGAATATTCAAATAGCCAGTAGTGTCATACGTATAGGTGTATCTACATTGCGGACCGTTTAAACTGTTAGGCATTGGATTAGTAGTGTGCCGAGCTCAATTAAAGGCTATCCGATCTGAAGCCGTCTTCGAAATATCATTTAGTAGAAATTAGAGCTCTATGAAACTAGGAAAATACTTTTATTTGAGACTTTGAAAACACAATAAAATAGAGAAATGTTATACCTGCGTATACATAAATTGCATAGATGCTGAACGGGATCAGGACGCAAAAGAATGCATTATGGAATGTTGTCCTGTATTGAAGTTCAGGACGTAATACATATTCCTCGTACCGAAAATATGATAATTCTATTTCCAATGACACTGATAGAAAACGAATGTAGAAAAAAATTGTCAGAAGTTAGTTTGACTATTTTCGCGACTGCATCTCTCACTGGTCAATCCAATCTTAGCGGACACATAGAAAAGTGATCAAGTCTGCCGAATCGCGACTCAAGAGAATCATGTGTGGAACGTATTTTTAATAATTGCTGCTCTAAGAAGGATAATATCATATGTGGGGGTACAACTAAGGTGCACTTGTGCTCCTCCATCGATTTTCACAGGATACATCTTTTTTTATTATAGGACTCGTACTAAGGTACTCCAAAGGGAAAAGGACAGAAGTCTGTTCGCTATAAATTAGCAAGGAAATTACAACTTTTGCTGTATCAACGAATCACTTGAAATGTTAGTCTTCAGCTTCACACATGGAGTAATTGTTTAGCTATAATCGTTTCAAATGAAACATCGTGCTTTAGATGGAGAGATATAAAGGACCTTTTACGATGATGAAATCAATGAAAATCTATTCCTATCCACATACGTGAATGTAACATATCATCCAAATTTTTCATATATTTTACTCTGATAAACTTCTGTATACATTTAAATTATCAGGAGCTCTTAGCAAATGCAAAAACTATTCTACTCGTACTTCCACCTAAAATCTCACTAAAATTGATTTTTTTTTTTAATTACATATCCCGTATTTAATACAAGAGAGTTTTTAGACATGATTTTTCTATCCTACAAGGAACATGCTATCATGTTGTCATTAATTTCTTAAAGTTCTTGTCACATAAAATATGATGCATCGTCGCAGTACTGAAGATAATTTTGTTTTTCTTTTTGTCGTTCAACATTTTATCTTACAAGCAAAAACATGCGTTTTTTCTGCACAAACACCCACACTTAAAACAAAAGCAGAGAGACATTTGTTACAGAAAATGTAACAAGTCCTTTTTTTATACCTCCCAACGGTGTCCTCACTGTATAGATACGAAAATAAATATAAAACATTGTGAAAATAATAAAATAAATTAAGAAGGACCATAAAAATAGACAAATGAAAAATAGAGTGAAGAAGGCGAGTAAAAAATATATAGTGTAGCTTTCCATTTAAACGAATGTGACCGCTATCCTTAATGTATTTGCCAACAGACCCTTTAGATTTTTTTTTTAATTCTATACTAAATGCGTCTAGATACTCGTAGTGTCTCGGAAATAAGTCGAATGATTTGCCGATTGTATGGAAATTTATACACAGGATGATCCTTTGGTGGCGTTTGTGGTATTAAGAGATTCTTAAAAGAAGAATTAGTGATTCCTTGAGAATGTTGTCCTGGGTGAAATGAAAAAAAAAACAGATATAAGGAACTATTTTACTATGAACAACAAATAAACTTCAAAATGTCAAAATTATTGCCTTAATTGATTAGATGCATTGGACTCGAATAGAAAATGAATATCTCTGGAAATATGTAATGGTATTCCAGAAAGGGCTTTAACATTCAAATCAATCTATCAGTTCGATGGTAGAAAATATGCCATTAGACAATGGATCGTTTTCCCAAAAAGATTATTTCGAAAGTGGTAAACGTTTGACTGCACGATTCGAAAATTGCTTTAAGTACTGGTAATCAAAATATTCCACCTACATCAACTGTGAAAAGAATAATCGAAACATTCGAGTAAAGACTGGATTGATTATTATTGATGTCACATCGTCGACATGTATTCGTCCAAGCCGTTGGGCATAAAACATCATGCCCCTCTACAGAATGGGGCAGAGAATTTGGAACATCAATTCGGCGTCGTGGCGAAGAATTGAACATTTCAACAAGCAGTTTGCAGCACATTCTCACGAAAGATTTGTGTTTATGCCTGCAAAATCCAGCTGACTTAACAACTCAAGCCTACCGACAAATCAGTTGGTTCATTAAACAATAACAAGTGAACAGTGAGTTTTCCAACAAAATCGCCTTCAGCAATGGGGGCCATTTTCGTGTTTATATAATAGCTATCATACATTAACAAGCAAAATAGCATAAATGGAGTGACATGTGTGTGTGTGAGAAAAGGAATTGTATCCTAAATCTGCCCCCGTTTGGTGGAATTTTGGGCAGGTATTATCGGTATCGAAGAATGAAAATTCGGTTTTTCGTACCTCAAATATATGATATGGATCTCGAAAATATGTAGTTACAACAGAATGCTACCACTTGACTCACATTATGTGAAATAATTGGTATATAACACGAGATATTCTTCGGTCGTGTAATCTCCCATTAGGGCAACCAGTATTGCAAACGTACATCATTCGATTTAATGTCACTGTTTTTGTCAACAAGTGCACGACTGCTCAAGGCTTGAAGGAGGGAATAAGACAATTTACATATATCTGTAATCCGGCCACATTTATACCAAACTGCGATTGGAAATTTCTTCAAAAGAACGCAAATGCGCCAACAAAGCAGAGAAGGGCATTACTGACAAAAAATTCAAATTAACTTGTTCGCGCATTCTTTACAAGCTTCCCATTCAAATTCAAGTCAAACTAAAAGTCACCCACAGATTTTAAAATTTCAATCACAGATGCAAGTGCATTCGGACTAAGCTTGATCAGTGAAAAAACAAGCTTCAAATACAGATCACGAAGTTACTGACGGTCCCATCAAAAGTGTTAAACCCGAAGTGTTTTAATAGGTAGTACGTGATCTATCTAAAAGGTAATAATAGTAATTTAAATGTACTTTCGAAGGGTCGACAATGGTAATCGATTATTGAAATTGATAGGTATACGACTATTCCATACGATAGTGCCCTTAATAATGACTTCAAGCAAATCAATTTAGCTGTAGAAATTACATCGTGATCAGCGGTTTCTGTAATATTCTCTGGAATCCGGGTAAAAAAAAATCTCTTGATGGGAGATTTCAATATCAAGAGCGACATCATAGAGTTAGAAAATTGTTTGACAGGTTGCAAATTAATTAATTAAGTCGTATTGACATAAGTTCCGCAATATTCTAGTAATCCGATGTCTGAGATCCTAGGTGTTCGGCGACACTTCATCGTACATACTTTATTGGCTGTAGTAGTGATTGATACAGATAGAATTTTCTCGGAAATGTACCAGCCGATAAGAGACTTTAGGAATAGGGAATATAAGTGAATGCAGTTTACTGAGAACTTATTTTAGTAATAACCAAGAGTAAAACTTAAAGGAAAGTTAATTTTGATCACGGATAATGAATTATTAAGTAGCATATTGGTCTGAACTCTTCTCATATACTGACCCTCTTGCAGATGATTAGGTACATCACAATGCAACCTTGCCTTATTGACAAAAGGCTTTAAAGTCTGAAGTGTTGTACGTCTGAGGTATATATGAACTTTATCTCTGTATAACCAACTTTTTGGAAAACATACGAGTATATCTCTCATATAAAATAAACTCATTATGATCATTAAATATTTAAGCCGTATTTTCAATAGCTGCTCCATGGATATAAGCAGAACAAATAGGTTCTTCCACCCGAGATAAATGAAGTCAAAGTAGCTATGTATAAATAAGATGAAAGCCAACCAGCCTGTGGGCTACTATTACAAGTATATGTTTGTATGGTTGGTTGCTCTGTTTTATTAAGGAGTGTGCCCCAAATCGTGTGCCGAATCTGAGAGAACGAAGACAATAAAGATTGCATTACTAGCTATTAGTATGTATTAATTAAAGTTTCTACGATAAATAAAGAACAGACAAAGAAACAAAGTAAAACGTTTTATCTGTCTAGTCTTACTGTATGAAAACCGAACGATGGACGATAAGAAAGCCTCCAGTATCAGCACCTACCATATCAGTACCGAATTCCTGCAACCTGATACTTGAGTTCTTGACGAGAGTGTAGTAATTTTTTTTTCTTTGATTTTTGGAAAAAATTATCATCTTACTCGTACTATTCGGCACGATATCAGTGATGGACTAGCAACGAGCATGTTCCTCAGAGTTACCAGCAAATAGTTCACAACTTTTTGTAGTATAACTGAATGTATGCCATCAGTGCCAGATAACTTGAAGCCACCAAAGTATTGCAGATACCAGCTTCAGTGATATTAGATCTTCTAATCTCGCCGGTTTCGCCAGCCTTTTCGTAAAAGTCTTCACAGGAGGAAACCAGCTAATCCTACTTCGATCTATAAATTTTCAGTCTCCGTCCAAATTTGTCTTAAGTGACTCAGTTAGACGTTTTCGTGTTTTCTTACGTAGTCACTGCAAATGTGCGTTTCACTATGGAACTGACAATCTGCAAAAGTTTTGAGAGACAATATTGTTAACAACCAAGTCAGAAGATAGACGAAAGCTGTTTGTAGTTGCGGTTGTACCAATCAGAGGGACAAATTAAAAATTGACCAAGGTTAGATGGTGAGAGGGAATACGGAAAAAAAAGGCAAGCTGTCGGTTTTCCCAATCGCTCGTCATGTAGTGGTGTGAAGTTCTACAGAAACCAACATTTGAAACCACAGATGTGTTTTTCCACACCTATGATTCCTGCATGCGCTTTATGTGGAAACAAATACTAAGGACATAGACGGTATGTGATTAATCAACACTACTGATGACACAGCAGTAAGAACGATTGGTCACCAAAAACGTACTGCTTACATCTATTACCTGGAAAGAAATCTGAAATTTAAGACACATAAATATTCCGGCATGATGGGAAGAAATGAGAGTTTTCGTTCTCCTGTTTTTGTATTTGTAAATTGTAAAAAAAAAACCTACATATGTTGATGACACCTTAATGGATTTGTTGTAATTTCCTGATCAAAAAACATATATATTTCCAAAGAATCACCCTGTATTTTGTTTAAATCGAAGGCATACTGTCTCCGGTGAAATTATGGTCCTTCTTAGAAGGTGAAAAAGTACTCATAAAATAGAATGAACTAAAAACAAAGGCAGTAAAAAATAAAAACGAGAGATTCCGAAAAAAACAGGACGTCAAAATGGAACTAACTAAAAAGGTAGCTCATAGCTTTTATAGGTTTTATACTGCGTTTTATTACTGATATTACCACTGGCATAGAGATATCCGTACATGTCCTACCTTTCTTTGTACTTATTTATTTATTACACACCCCTAACCTAGACTTAAGTATAAGTTTACAAATAAAATAAAAATAAAAAAAAACTCTTATATAGCTGCCATACACATTAACAATGTGTAGGTGAGTGTGCCGGGGCGCTTTTAACAATGATTTTGTGTTTATTTTAAGGATACTCTACAAGGTGCGCTCTAAACATGCAATTACAGTGTTCTCCTTTGGACAGGATATAAATATGTATATATAAAGGTTTATTTTTTTTTTTAAAAAGTTTATACTCTGCATTTCCTTTTGAATGAGCTTTTGCCCCAACTTAGGCTGGTTAAAGGAAAACAAATCCCAGCATACGAATACTTGTACACACTCATACGAAACAGAGACAAAATGCAAAGAAGAATAAAAGGAAAAAGGCCTGAGAAAGGATGTTTTTTTTTTCTGTGCAAACACACAAAACCAAAAGCTATATAACACACCTATCAAGAGTGCGAGAGGACGAATATATATATATATATATTTTTTTTTTAAACTATTTTCGGTCCTCTTAGACTTTTCTGGCCCAAGCATCCTGAATGGATGCAAAGAGAGAACAAACAAAAAACATAAAGATGGAACGGAAATAAAATGAAAAAGAAAAGAAATCAGACTGAAACTACAACGAATTTGTTAGTGTGCGGCTGTGAACAATTTGTGCTACAAAATCAATTTGTTTTTCTCTTATTTTTCCTTCTTTCGTATGTTCGTCTCCGTAATATCCTTTTGGCGTTTATCTAAACATTTCGAGCAAGGATATATGCGAATACAAGGTTGTTTTATTTTTTTTTTTTATAATCCATACATATATAGACATACATATATATAAAAAAAAATAAAAAGTGCATTTTCGTGGTGAAGGAGGTGTTTAAGGTGCGAAGGTCGAGAAAAGTTGGATCGGATGGGATTTGATGGAGGTTGATTGGGGGGAGGGGGGCTTTGTTGGTACTGATGGCATATATTTGGTAAAGATACTGCTACAAATACTGATGAGAGGATAGAAGCACTGATGAAGAGGCGCCTGAGATCGCTGAGGGGTTTTATCTGAAGAATATTTTCTGGGGCAAAGGTTAGGCAAAATGCTTGAATGATTTGTACATGTCAGAGGATAGACATAGGGATGCTATTTGGAAAGGGGAAATAAACCCAAGGAACTTCTTAGGGTAGATTCGTTGATTTGATTTAAGAACGTTTGAAAGTTAAGAAGTATGTGTTTATGTAAATGA
Organism: Volucella bombylans; assembly: GCA_949129095.1. NCBI lineage: Eukaryota > Metazoa > Arthropoda > Insecta > Diptera > Syrphidae > Volucella > Volucella bombylans. The sequence goes on from OX422144.1 coordinate 97,958,957, forward strand.
ATGACGAATGGGTGAGTGGATGAGTTGGGCATGTGATGGATTGTTATGTCAGTTAAGTATGATATGTTCTATTGTTGCTGTGTCAATAAAAGTCTTTTCTGGTAATCTGATCGAATTTTAAATTCTTATTGCTCTTAGGTTTAAGTAGGACATCAAATGTTAATGATGTTGCTTGGGTAAATTGTTACAACAATGTGACAATATCAGGTTATGTCAATATTTGGGCAAGTGGTTAAGGGTATTTTGAAAAGGAAATGTTGGTAGATTATCTATTGTTTGGATATGAGTGACTTTATAGTCACTAACATAGCAGATAAAGAGAACATTAGCTCAAGTAACTTGAAACTTAATTCTAAGAAGGCGTTTTTAAAAAGTCAATGCGTCGGAGGGGTATGTTAATATTAAAATGAAAATTCCAGAACCATATATGTATACATGTTGTTTGAATTTTAGCTAGTATGGATGATAGTGGAAAAATGCAGCATCTTACCAAAGTGACTTAGAAACGCGTTAAGCCATTTTGCATTACTTTTTGTTATGAAAATTTGAAATGAAAATTGGGCTACTACTTAAATGTTCTTTGCATTTACGTTATATGTGCGGAGAACGAAATTTATGCAAATACGAGTTTTGATTGGGTTCGTCCTATACTTTAACACCGAGTGCTGTACAGTAAATCAGAAAATGACAGGTCAGGTAGTAGCCAGCTATAAGCGGACTCACTAGATGTAGATTAACGTAGAACCTTAAAAAATAATGATCTCATGATGAGAGCAAAATAAGTGGCTTTTACATTTTAAATGAAAACCAGCTAAGAAGATTATGGGGTCATTCTGCATTGTATTTAAGCAATTTTTTTTTATTTATTAAACCACATGTTTATTTAAATAATATTTAAGTTGAAAGAATACCATAACTTCATATAAACTTTAAATTTAATTTAAATAAGCTGGAATGCTTGGTTACGTAAAAGGTATCGCAATCACCGCCAATTCCAATACACAATGGCACCTCAAGTAGGATTAGGCGGTGGCCACTGATAGTATTTCTAGGAAGCAACGTCAAGTTAAAAAAAATAAATAAATGTTGTTAAAGACGTTCAATAAGGACTGCTTGGGGAAATTGATAATTTCGGACGAACTGATTATCCTTCTGACATAGCTATGCTATTATATTTTCAATGTAGAACATTGCATTAAAATTCCAAATCAAAATGAGATTCCACAAGGCTGAATGTTTTAGTCACTACTATTTTTTGTAGGACGGATAACCCCACAAAATTCGACATTTTGTCATAGTGGAGTAGCGGAATAGAAGGTTATGACCAACAATTTACAAAAAAGGTCGTAATAGTGCATATAAATCAGTAATCGTAATAAGATGGGTCACGCAGTTGGGCCTACGGATGTAGAGAAAAGTTATCTAATCATAAGACATTCATGTGGCATTTTTCAGCACATCGGCAGAACCATCAAAGTCAATAAAGCTAGAGCATGGGAATAAGTGCGTTTTCCATAGGTAAGTGGCGGGCATTTATGTTTTTCTTACTGTGGCCATCAGTTTGAAGATAATTCTGAGAAGCATCAAAGAATACTTGGATTTAGCTTTTAATATTAATTACGTATTCGTTTGCTCTGTATTTTACTACTTCTACCAGATAAATGAGGATCATCAAAAGAGACTCAACTTTACCTGCTTTTCGTTGACTCTAAGAAAGCTTTTGAAAACGTTAATTGGGAGTTCTTATGAATATCTCTTCGTAGGGGGTATTACCAACTTTGGTACTATTAAGGTAACGTATTACGTGCAAAATTAGTTGTGTCACACATAATCGTAAGCTGTCAGACGTTCCTAAAATTTAAGGCTGCGAACTTTTATAAAAATTAGAGATAGTATCCATGTAACACTGCCTCAGAGAAGGAGAATGAACAATGGATTGTGGGAAATATTATATACGACATCTGCCTTCCTTCCAAAAGTACCTCTTTTCGTTGATTCAAAACTTAGAAATCGATAGAAGCAGAGTACGAGTTAAACGTAAGTCCTTTTTTTTGAATCTTTCACTCAAATTAACATTGCTGGACAGGAGATCATTGCTGACAGAGAAATCAAACTTTATAGGAACAATGGAATTGGGAAGGAAAAAGCTTATTAATGTATGCCACCAAAGTCTGAAGAAGCTATGTTTACAGAACTAAGACCAACCTGAAACTGATTCACACCAACCTTTAACTACCACAATCACACAAAAGTTGGAAAACTTTTGATAATCAATCTCTCCACATCATTCTGATAGTGTCTGGTCCAAACGTATCTAAAGCAAATAGTTACACATGACAATCGAAGTCATTACTACTAGTAAAAGGTAAACGGAATAGTAATAGATAGGTAACGTCTTAAGCTGAGAAGTAGGCAACACCAAGCCCCACTGACTATGTTTCACAAGAACTAACATAGTGACGTAAAAAAATGGTATCTCGGGAAAATAACAAGTCCTCCCTCATCAGTTGATGAGATATTATATGATTTTCGCAAATTTTTTTTGTGAAGTCATTAAAAGAAAAACTGAAACAGAGTACATGCTGCAGATGGAGATCCTCCGATTTGCCATCTATGCAGCTCATTAGTGGACAAAGACCGTTGATAAGTAGCCCGGTAATTAGGAGAACATGCTCACTTAATGTGGTTAAAAAGGATCAAAAACCCCATAACAGGGAGTCGAAGAGACAAATGCCCTGATCATGAAATCAGATTTTTTTGTCCATCATAGCTTTTATGTTGAGCATAAAACCGGTATTCGCAGCACAACTCTCTAAGAATCTAATATCGTGAATCTGTAATAGAAATGTACATATGGTAGATAGGGGGATTATATGACTTATTGTAAGGGAATCGAAACCTTTTGTGATTCACCTCAAGTGGTTACAACAATTAAAAAATAAAGAACGTGGAAGAGCATTCCATAAGTGAATATTTTAGAGCACGATATTTTAGAGCACGTCCGAAAGTGAGCTTGAAGGTACACTCATGGGCATTCATAGCTAGAAACGGATTATGGTCGAAGGTTTGAAAGGACGGAAATGTACTGGCAATTCCTATAGAGCCCTGGTGGTGAAAAAGCGATACAAAGGTTAGACAGAAAACATAACTTCGGTGTTGCAGGATGGCATAGGTGATGCTAAACCTATAAGACCTATCGCAAGGAAGAAGTAGTCGAAAATTAAAAAAAAGTTTACAAATGTGAGATGCCTGTCCTTTCCAAGGAATGTTGACTCGCTGGCAATAAGACGTGCAAAACACATACACCGCCCAAAACTTTGTTAATGATCTACAGAGAATGTCCTTGCAATTACTTACTTTGGTAACCACTAGGCATGCCTTTTAAGGGCTGAGGGTTCGAATGAAATGAGGAAGTTGCAGCAAAACAATATTTAATGTGTTTAACAGTGAAATAGCAAATATGCATAATGTATATTGTATATTGGAAGAGCATTGTCTATGTGATTTTAAAGATATTTGTCTATCCTGAAGCATATACGTCCAATACAAATGTACATCATAATTCAAGATATATCTTTTGTTACCCAAAATATGTTTACCCATATTTATGTTAATGTTGTTAAGTGTATTTTCGGGATAAGTGCAGTTAAATCAAAGTTAAATTAAAAAAAAAAACAGTAAAACATCGAAACATTCAAATGTTAGTCAACTATATACAAACAGACTACAAAAAATAAAACTACATGTGTTTGGATTTTTTCATCAAAAAGTTATATAAAAAAGTTGAAAATTGTTTACATCAAAAATTGTAATAAAGCTATCCTTATAAGAAAAAAAAATGTAAAATTGAATCTTAAAAATAAAATTCGCTAAGCAACAGACCTGGCTTTGATCGAGACCACTTTTCCGCCCACTGGCATATTTTCCTTGACATAAATTGGCCCATAGACCGTGTTATCCCAAACGGGTGGATTATTTGCCCGATCGACAACATCGATTTGTACTTCAACTGTACGCGATAGAGGTGGATACCCCTTGTCTTGGGCCATTGCTTCTAGTTTATATGTTTCACGCTGTGTTATCAACATATTTATGCACATATACACAAAAAATTCAATGTATTGCATTTGTCATGTCAAAAAATTCACACACACATATTTTTATTATTTTTTTTTTTCAATTTCAGTTTCATGCATTTTTGGCGGGAATATTATTTGCAAATGATTTGTTTTGTTTTAATATTTTTTTTTCGCAATGTCGTCGTTGTTGAGGTACAGTTGAATACAAAGTTTTTGGATTTATATTTTTTTGAATTTTTGGTCATTTTTGATTTTTGTTGGTTATATTCGATTTGAAATAAAAAAGCAAAAAAACAAATCGATTTTTAATTCAGTTATTCATCAAAAAGTGTTGTGTGTTTGGTTTTTTTTTGTTTGTAAATTTCTTAAAATATAGTTCCCAAAGCCCACAAAAATTAAAAAGAAAAAGAAAAAATTGTAATAATAATAATATAACCCAAAAGTAAGATTTTAATTTAAAAATTTTCGAAAAAGTCTGTAGCACAAATGTCAATTCGAATTCAATATCAAAACCAAACCAAGTTTTTATTATATTTTTTTTTTTCAAATTAAAAAAATTCAAAAATCCAATTGCTTAAAGAGTTTTTTCTCTTCAAAGTCATCACACACACCATTTGATACAAAAATATAATAAACACGTTCAGGTAAATCAATCTAGATACGCAAAGTTTTGTGAAAATATGCAAAATAATAAAACTTTAAGCAAAAGCTAAATAAACAAAATGGAAATTCTATAAGCAAATTGAATAATTTTACTTCATTTGTTCCTTACTTTTATCTTTACGTACTTAGAAGCTTTAAATTGGTTTTTCTTTCCTAATATAGGAAATACCTACTTAAAAAAATCAAAATCTAACTGAGATAGATACAAAATATGATTTTTACTGCAGTGCAAATTGTTTTTTTTTATTTTTCTTGGACTATTCTCGATCCTAGCCATTTTTGTTTTTGCTGCTTTCATTTGTGCTGTAATTTCGAAGTAAGGATAAACGTGTTGCAAAACTTTGGGTATTGATCGAAGCCGATCTTAATTTATTTTATATTTAATTTGTTTTGGTATGTAAGCATTTTTTATGTATTTTTTTCTGATTAAAACAAATTATCTTAAAAGACGATGTGGACGAAAGAGTTCCCCAGCATCGATCAACATTGGGGGACTTTAGCCCTTTCCTTTAAATGACTTAATCGTTTACGGTAGGGATTGTGCTGTCATAGGATGAGATCACCATCAACGACCCCAGAAAGACAACGTCCTTCAGTTTTGTACGTGAAATATCCGGGCCCAATACACAGGAGATTGCGATAGAGAGCAGCAGCAGCAACGACTAATTGGATGACAATTTAGGGTCAGTGGAAAACTAAACACCAGGGGTTTGAGGCATATAAGCGAGAGTCGGAATTTACGTACAAAGGAGATATGCGATTTTCTCGAAAAGCTAGCTCTTGAGCATGTAGCTTAAATTATTCTTTGTGATTTTAACGCCAAATAAGCAAAACAAAAGTCGGATGTAGATGTATTTATATGTACATTCGTGCATTGATATTCTCTATGCAAGAGTGAAAAGAGAATAGTGAATGAATGAAGTGAATGAATGAATACACTATCCCGCCGGGCATTCCTGCACAGTGGACGAGTTTCAGCAACAAGCTACGTATTGCAGGTGGGAATGTCGGTACAATGACGAGCAAAAGTTTTAAAGTATAAAACGATGAATCCATGTAGCGAAATGTCGGAAATAGGGCCGGATTTTTTTTCTATCGGAACAGAGTAGTCAGACAAAGAACTAGTCCATGTAAGTTCCTTTTGATGAAATTTTTCAGTATTTCTAAGATAGACGAGTAAGCGCTTCAGTGATAAAGCGCCTACAGTATCAGTACCCTCAGCTTAAGTCTCGCAATCACAGAGGTAGTGCTCCTCGGTGTCGTCATCACTTTCGCAGCAAGCATCGCAGGATGTTGTATCACTTATGTTCAGCACATTTAGTCTTTCCTATTGAGAAACAGCAGAAAGGCCGATGACCTCTTATATACGTCGGGAAGCAGTCGTGTGGTCTCCCGACAAACTGGAGAGTCATGCCATATGAAACTCAACAGTCAATGGAAACCCTAATCGAAGACGCAGGCTGATCTAACGTAGGTTCGGATTCTGAAAAATTCTCCTCTGATCCTTGCCTAAGACACCAGTGCCGAATCCAGGATAGGCTTTGGAGCTATCCGTGAAGACCCGATTCTGTCCGAAGCCAGTCTTGGGCACAGGAAATGTTGAATATCAGTGAGCTAGTCGATAGAATTTGTCGCATCAACTCACTAGCACTATAACCACAGAATGTGAGGCAACAATGCCCAGAGTGGAGCCAAGGAATAAAAGCACAGAGCAAACAGAAAGAGAGCTGATTTTCAAGAATGACTAGACATATTCCGACTGGCAAGAAGGGACGTAAAAAAGGCGATCAAAGAAAGCAAAGCAAGATGCTTCAAGTGGCTGTGCAACAAAGCGGACGTAAGCCCTTGTGCCATGGCATACTGAATGATAATGACAAGCTGAAGGCCTTAAGTTTCCACAATTACCCCACAGAGATCATCGACTCGAAGTAATATAATTTGAGAGCCCAGTACAGAAGCAGTTCCAATAATAACACCAGACGAACTTCGCAATGAATGCAAGAAGATATGAATCAACAAAGCGCCTGGATCTGAGAGCATTCCAAATAAGGCAGTGAAAGCCGCCGTTTAAAAGCGACCAGACATGTTTAAAACAACAAGAGTGTCTGAAACAGGATATTTTCCAAGAACAGTGGAAGCTGCAGTATTTGGTTATCTAACAAAAGGGATATGACTACTGGACATACTGGGCAAAATACTGGAGCTGGTCATATATGACAGATCGCTCACTGTGACAAAAGAAAAGAGAGCATTATCAGATCAACAGTTGAGATTTAGAAAATCTCGCTCCACCGTTGACGCCATAAAAGCGGTGATAGATATACTAGTAGCAGCCGAAGAAATAAAGGAGTAAAAATAACGGGTTTCGCTGATGACATCGCCGTTGTAACTGCAGAGTCAGCTACGAAGGATGCAATCAATCTCATCAAAGCTTAGCTAATATTCGCCTAAAATTAGCAGATCACAAAACGAAAGCCGTCCTAATAACTACCCGGAAAAATCTGGTATACGTGGACATAAGGCTAGGAAGTCAAACCATGTAATACTTGATAATAGACTAAGTTTTATGCATCATAACGACTATTCGGGCAAAAAACAGTCAATGGGAAGACACTCTGAAAAATGTTTGGTGGATGTCCTCTCCAAAACAGGACAATAAAATAGTAAAATACTACGCTTCGATTAAAAGAAAGCATCTGAGTGAACAGCTTGCCAATATGTCATCGTCAACCACATATGAATTAGTCTAATACATTGCCGCAACAACATTTGAAAGGTGGTGGGGAGAACATTGTGCTATTGGGCGCCAAAACAAGCGTACTTTGGGAGAAAATGACAGTAATGTCTTATATATCAAGAAGTACTCGTAATATACTGGCTTACAAATCCGAAAGAAAAATGTATCTTTAGAAAATTTGAAGAAAAATAGTGACCTATGACGCTGGGTAGCTTACGGATACCCAGAGATTATAGAGATTATCCAAGGACTGATTTCAACCCCACAACTCTTCGAAATATTTAACAGATTTCAGTTATCGAAGGGGTTGTTGTTGTACTCAAACAATTCAATTAATTTAGTTATTCTCTTGCAATATTAGAGAAGACCAAAGCATACCAAGTTAAAACACAGCGACTATTTCTAAACTTTAAGGCAAAGATCTTGCCAGCACGATCTACCCATGATCTTGGAAAAACTGATCTCCTCTTGCGGTTTACTTTGAATATACTCGGAGATGTTGTGCAATTTGTGGCCTTAAACTCCAGCAGCGATAAGCGCTGTTATGTAATTTTTGTCAACGTACGTAGCAGGTATTGTATAAATGCGGACGGCGCTTTCGAAAATCATGGCTCAGATCGCGAAACTTACCATGCGCTACACCAAAAAAGTTGTTGCTGCTCTAGAGCGCAAGAGGATTCAAATAAGTCACTTCGGAATTGTGCACATCAATTAGAGTTGTTTTCATCCACTTTATGGAAAGTTTTGCGGAAAGGTGTTGTTCGACGAGCTTACAAGATCTGGCTTATGTATATCATCAAAGCTCTGTCGGTTCTTCGCCTAGCACCAAACGTCATTGTTTAATAATAACAACTTGGATGTAGTAAAGAAGTTAACCCTTTCCAGAGTGAACATTATCTCCACCACGAATTACACTCGAGTAGAATTCGATGGAAACGTTCCCTAAAAGCGCAGCTACTTTAGTTTGGCAAATCAATTATGCTTCAAAGTTCCAGTGCGAACAAAGTGTGTGTTATAGAAATTGGGAATATATTAATTATTCGAGGACTCGGGGATAAGTGAGAAATCTGAGCGACTTGCGCGCAATGTGGGACAATGAATTAGGGAAAAATACTGAAACTGAAGACTCTATAACCTTTATAAGAATGTGGTCCTAAAGGCCAGAATTAGATTGGCAGCAATGCTGCATTTAGCATCGCTGATACGAAAGCATTTAGTCTAAAATACGGGTTTGTTTGCACCAATCCCATAATTGGACATTTAGAGCAAGAGAAAACCTGCGAAATCAGTGCTGTGGAATCCATTAATTCTGAAGGAGCACTAAAGTTTTTAATTTAATTGGGGTTCTTAAAGGAGTCGCAAGAGAGTTGCACATTCTTATTCATTCATCCAGTACCCATCTATCAGAAAGACGCACTTTATCTCAAGGGATTCTTACGGCACATTTATACTACAAAACATAGAGCACTGATCCAACTTTTCAGTTGGACTGAAAAGTTCCTCTAGAGATTACTTAGTCATAGGACAACTTCAAGGAGAATATTTCGACAGAGACCCTCAAGCTATTACCGATGTGAACATCACTTAAAAGTGCAAACTTGTATAAATTACAGATCAAAACGGTAGTAAATACTTACATACTTCCATTTTAAAACCTTTTAAGTTTTCCTCATTTTCGCAACAAGTTTATCTTTACCTTCTGCATAGTAAAAGTGCCATTTTCTTCGGCATCCTTATATCCTAGATATACTTTAGCAATACGGCAAATAAATTCTTAAAATTAAATTTTAATTATATTTTAACCAAAAAGCATTTCTAATGAATGACCACAATATATGTATTTGTTGTTAACTGATGTAAATTTAAGATATAACATTTTAATGAACCCAGTAGTCATAAAAAAGAAAATCAAATCAGATAAAAAATAAATAATAACTTTCTTCTTTTCGGAAGGTATAAAATCGATGGGTACATACCTTTAAATCGTACCCAACACCTTGTTTACTATTTACCCCCTCATAACCACTTCGAGGGTTTTATACGAGTAAATCTCGTTTATTGCTTCTCAATTTGTTGAGTTGATTTATGAGAACAAAATTGCATATTAATGAAAGCAAAGGAAATAAATGCGAGTAAAACACAAAGTTTTGTGTTTGCATACATTTTCACTGGAAAATTAATATTCTGTATTGTGACGAGAACGAAGGACATCGTCCTTTAAGTCGTCCTCAACGGTGCTAATTAAAACTAAAACAAGCTATTTTGCCAGTTGAGATTATTTAAATGGACTGAGGACTGGCACCCCTCGGCAGCATCCATTGATTTGGATTTAATCAGTAAACGGATTTGAATTGATGCGTGGATGTTGGCTATGAATCATTTGTACCTATTTCATAGATTGTCTACCTTCCGAGAAAGATGATTTTCAACTGTAAACCATGGTTCAAAGAAAAATAAACAAATCAAAGAGTTTGTATGTTAGTAAATCAGAAATACAAAATTGGGAGAGCCAATTTTAATTAAAGGGAAATACAGATACGAGTACACAGTGCAAATTTTCAAAATTATAATTTCTATGGATGTTTTAGTACATTCTCCATTGTAAGCATAACTAAATATGGGAACAAAATATATAATTGCAAGCTCTTTGTCTATTTGAACATTTACCTTTCGTTTTTAGTTTTGTTAATTGGACTCAAGTTAACCCTAAAATATCTAAGCTGTTATATAATATTATTGATGATGAAAAGTGTGGTTTAAAGAGAGAGAGAGAGTGAGAGAGACAGAGAGTTAAAGGGATTGGCATACAATTTGTCATACATTTATTCATATTTATTTATTTATTTATTTATTCTGTTAGCAGATAGGATGTGATTCGCAGGGTGCGTTAAACGTTAAACGAATCCTTTTAGTCAAAATTCAAAAATTTTTCTTATCCATCCTAGTTAATGTGATTTTGTTTTTTGTTTTTATTTTATTTACTTTCATCCGTTACATGTATCACACACCGTTAGGGATGGAATACTTAAACTCAAAAATCAGTTAAAAGTCACCGTTAATTTTTCAAATAAGAAAAAACCATTTATTATACTATTGTGACTTGGCTTGAGGTGAAAAACAGAATAACCATTTCGGTATAGTGGAATAAAGAAGAACTAAACTGTTATAACAATCGTTGAGTTAGTACAAAAACCCGTCGGTTAGACAAAAAACTTATACTCAAACCGACCTTTTAAATCATTGTGATTAGTTTGTTTTTAATATTTCTTTAGCTATGATACAAACCTTGCCTTAACCGATGTTACAACCGTACCAACAGTGACATTTTCTCTAATGTGAATGGGGCCATAAATGCTTTTGTCCCAAATTGGTGGCTTGTTATTTCTATCGACGACATCTAATTCAACATCAACGTCCGCGTACGATGGTGGGTCACCCTTATCGGAGGCGCGTACTCTCAGACGATATCTATCGCGCTGTTTAGTTTTAGTTTTAGTTTTCGGACACAACCATCACCGGAGTTAGTACCAACACCATATAATATTTTGGTCATTAATACCCCCCGTTGTGCACATGATAGATTAAGTTCCACCATGTGGATGTTTCGTTGGTTATAATTTTGGTTTATGCATAGGTTAAGCGATTGGTTATGGTTATGGTAGAATTTGTTACGACGGCAGTTTGTTTTATTTTTATAGATGGCGAGTTGTTAAGTTTAAATGAAAAAATACAAAAAAAATATAAATTAAATAAATTAACATATTTAAATAAAATTTTATAAAAAGGAGAAAAATAAAATCATATGAAAATGAAAAGACACCGTATAATAATGCAAAAATTAAATGACACATTACGGTGACACTCAGCAATGAGAGCGGGAGGGGAAGGATAAACCAAATTTAAGGATTTCTGGGTTAATATAATTCATTACATTACAAATATTTATAATTTGATTCTTTTTTTTTTTTTTTTTTTTTGTCAACATTATAACTTCTACAAAAAAGGATATTTCTGGTTGGATATCGTTCGGTTTGGTTTGGTGGTTCCTGAGTAATTATGCTGGCAGACATGTATATTCGAGCGACGTATATTTTAATTAAAAACCGTAAAATTAAAGAAAACATAAAAATAAAATTTAATAAATCAATGGATAAGGGCTTTAACCAATTTTTTGTATTTACTTTTTTGAATTCAGTTTTGGCTACCACAGATAAATTGATTTGACTTAATTATCTTTAGTACACAAATAACAGTGTGGAAAAGGGGGAGGAGATGAAAATTCTACTTAAAGAAACACATTTAATCGGAATGAGGGTAGTTTGAGTTTTGTTTCCTCTGGAAACCCGTAGCAATAAAGATTTTGGAGTATACGAATACAAGTAATTACACTTAGGTTGATGGTTGTTTTTTTTTTTTTTTGAATTTTGTGAATGTATTTGTTTTTACTCACAGGATAACAGCCCTGGTTTTGATGAATCAATTTTATCGGTGGATATCAATTGAATGTTGAAGATGTAAATGGTGTTCAAATCCGTACAAAAGTCGTTTCAACAACATGTAAACGTATTAATTTTTCTTTTTTAATAAAATTCAATTTTGAATTTGTTTTTGTCATATAAATTACCTTAAGGTTACTTAAAATAATAGAATATAAAAATTTTATAAAAAAAATAAATAAATAACGGTGCAGTTAAAAAACAAATAAACAAATATTTAATGCCTAGGCAAAAAGCAGTAAGATTAAGTTTTATTGTACACGAAATGTTGATGCTCAGGTAGATTGGAGGGACTAAAACAGCCCGAGAGCAGCGAGGACTATAGGTATTGGATTTATTTTCTTACTTAGTACTCTTAGACCTCTGAGGATGATGCTGTAAAAACAGGGTGCGCACTGTAAGCTGTCAACTTGGCGATGCCGTAACTGTTCCTACACATCAATTGTGCTTATTTTACATCCAAGTGGTAACTATCGGGTACTGATCGATGTGCATCCGGACTCGACTTGTCAAACTTATAAGCGCTAGTGCCAGCCAGCAGACAAAAATAGCAGCACTCTAAACAGAACAGCGGATGGATTCCCCAGATGGAATCAACGGTGAAGTAAAATCCCGGAATAAAACATATAAGATCTTATCCGGGCTACTCCGACTTATTTGGAGCTCAGGCCGGTAAGAATTTCCGAGACTAGGTTATGGTCTTGTAAAAGTGATGGCGGCCCTTAATGGATCAACGGCAGCGCTCACATCAACGAACGGGTTACTGGCTTCGGTCTAACCGACCCCTCGTCCTAGGAGTATCTTTAATGGAACTGGACCCCCAGGTTGAGGGTTGTGCCGCTAGAGTAACTACCCGACCATGGAAAAGAAAGTTAAGTTACAAAGCAGGAACAAGCCTCAGATATAGACGGATATACTGTTGGCAACCTCTGCAAAGAAAACAAGGACAACGAACTTCGAATCTGCAAGTGGAATATTATGTCCCGTGCAACTGAACAACTAGCAGAGGCCCTGGACTGCTGCAAAGCAGATGTTAATGCCATCCAAGAAATGCGATGGGATGGACCAGACAAAACGAGGATAAAAAACTGCGACATCATCGACGGCAAAAGCAGTGCCTATTTTGATGCGGATTTGATGTTAGAGGCTGACTTAGGCAAGAACTCTTGAGTTTCCGGGCGCGGCTTCCGCATCTCTATATTCAAAAGGGGACTTGGAGACCTTATGATCAATCAAGCGCCAGCCAAATATGTGGTCAATCTGCCATCGATTCAAGGCACTCCTTCAGTATTATGGATGTCCGAACGATTCCAGAAGCCGACATCAACCCGAACCATTAGCCAGTTGTAGCCAAGGTACGGTTGCGGATACCCCGAACATCGCAAAGACATTCTAGTGATGTGAGTAAGTTTGACGTCAAAGGGCTACAATCGCAAGAGATCATTTTCCAATCGAGTCTCCCTTAATCTGCAGCAGCGCTGCATAGAAGGACTAGAGCTGCTCTCGAGCTCTACGAGTAGATGAGAAAAATGAACACCGGTTTCTCAGGAAGAAAAGAAAGAACATGAAAGCGCCCGAAATTAAGAAATGCTTTTACCAAAACGTAAAAAAAACATGGCACAGACAAAAGCCCCGAACCGAAGCCTGTAGAGACAAACAAGGGAACATAGTAGAAGAATCGCAGTTGACGCTGAGGAATTGGAAAAAGCATTTCTGTAGACGGTGTAACGGCGATGACGAACCAAATACCGCTTTCAGCCAGAATGTTACTTTCAACCTGGACGATATACATCAGCAATTCCTTCCACCCACTTGGATGAAGTGTAGACAGCCATATCTAAGCTGCTGGAGCAGACGGCTCTTCAAACCGGCAGGCGATGACTTGGTAATACCAAAATATGGTCGAACGATGAATGAAACCTCAGCATTATTTGTCCAATCCTCTGAACTGCGCCAACTGCAGAGGCATTAGTTTTCGCAATATCACCAACGAGATCCTATATGCCGTATTTTGTGAACAACTGAAGCCGTTCGCCAACAACCTGACTGGTAAATGTCAATGTGGCTTCAGGCCAGGAAAGTCCACCATTGGCCAAATATTCACACAACGGCAGATCTCGGAAAAAAACCATGAGCTCTAAATCGATACATACCATATATTCACCGATTTTAAGGCCGCGTATGGCAGCATCTATAGAGATGAGGTGTACAGAGAAATGTTTAGCAGGGATGCCTGCTAAACTCGTCCGTTTATGCAGGATGATGATGATGGAGAATACATGCCGCATTCGTGGTTAAGAACTCATAGAGACCTTTGATGTCAAAAAAGGATTTAGACCAGGAGATGCACTTTCATGCGATTTCTTTAACATAATTCTTGAAAGAATAGTGCAAAACTCACGCACCAACACAAGAGGCACAATCTTTCAAAAGTACGTCCAACTACCCGCAATGCCGTTTATATTGAAATAATCGAAAGAAAGCAGCGTGTATTGTGACGGAGGCAGTGAAGGTGAGTTTAACGGTCAAAGAGTGCAAGACCAAGTATATGCTATCAACCAGAAAGGACACCCAGTACCGACGTCTAGGACAGATATTCACCAACGACAGATTTTTTTTTTGTTTTTTTTTTTTTAAGAACTTAACACTTATGTGGATATTACGCGTATTACACTTAAAATGCCTGAGCACGTGTTAAGTTTTTAAGAAAATGGGAGAGAGAGAGAAAGAAATATTTTTGGCCTCTGTGGTTATTTCGCTCCATGGGTGGCATTCAACATTTAATGGCGAGACTAAATTCTTAGTGGAAGTTAGCTTGTTGTTGATTTCTAGTCAACTACTCCTCTTACTTGATTTTCATTAACTGAAAAAATGAATGTCTTACGAGCGAGGCTGGGATTCGAACACCGAACCTTCCGATTTGTAAGCCAGTTCATTACCAGTCAATTCAGACAACGACAGCAGCGCTGAGATCAAACGAAGAATAACTCTTGCGAATGCTTCTTTGGGCTAAGATGGCTGCTTCTTTGGGCTAAGATGGCACTTGATTAGCAAAGCTCTCTCTCGAACAACAAAAGTGACCCTATATAAGGCCTTAATAATCCCAGTCTTGTTCTATGGCGAGGAGGCACGGACTTTATTAAAAATGGATGATTTTCGGTCCCGTCTGCATAGACAGTGAGTGGATAAGGAGATACACTGGCGAACTGTATGAGCTATACAGCGACATCGACTCAGCCAGAAGAGTGAAGGTCCAACGACAGATGTGTCTGAATCATGTAGGGTAGATGGACACCAATGCTCCGGTCAAAAAAATTTTCGAATCCGCTCCTGAAGCACAAAGGAAAGTGGAGGAAGACCTCAATCAATGTAGCGTGCGAAACTGAAGGCAGCTAGCTAAAGATCGAGCTGGCTTGAGACGCTTATTTTTTGAGTGCCAGGTCCGCACCGTACTGTAGCGTTACCTTAAGTAGTAAGTAAGCAGATCTCTGAGACATAAAAGACACCACTTATTAATGGATTTTTCATTAAATAAAGAATAGAGATTCTCTGATCTCACGCATCTCTTGAAAAATGTCATATTTGTGTTGCAGATTAATCATGGAATGATATACGCTCCAATAGGGTTTACAAATCATCCACATTTTTTTAATCAGATTTCGCGGTCAATTACGACTATGTTAATTGCGTTAACTCCAACCTTTGGCCGTTATAACTGTTCCGATAAGCTAATAATTTAGCGTTCGATTGCCACGGGTAGAGAATGATGTGGATATACGCGTGCCGGTAGGTCAAAACTTCTATAAGAGCTAAAGCCAAATTATTATCGTGCGAGTCGAACTTTCGCTGGTTCTTATTTAAATAGATGTGGTAACAAGCTAAATTGCCACATTTGGTCAAGCCAGTAGCTGAGATGATGACAGGGGGGTCGGTAACAATCAACGAGACAGTTAAAGTTCCATGCTAATCATTTGGGATAAATTGGAATTGGACGGATTGAAGAATATATGGTTTCGTAATATAATTTTCAGGACAGAATCGGATACTTTATGAATTTGAAGGTCTATATGACTGCACTTTTCATATAAATAGTCAGATGTAACTTTGCTTCATATGTATAGGTAGACTATGATACTTGCTTCACTTCTTGGTTTGGGTTTGTTTTTTTGACATGACTTTTTGTGTTCAGTGAATTCATTATGCTACAGCTGATCAATTTGATTTAATATGAGTAGACGGAAAAGACTAGTGGGGGGTCGAAATTATTAAAGCCAAAAAGCTTCCTAAACTTTCACAAATATCAAAACTCAATCCTTATAAATATTATTTAAAAGAGATACGAGTAAAACGTATTTCTTGCAATAGCAAAAACTTTCAAACCGTGGTGTCATTTTGGCCGTTCTCAGAGTTTTATATTCAGTAATACTTACACCAGACGAATGTTTCCGATTTCGTTATTTCTTTGCCCTCATAATCGACCAACTGAACTTGCTATTCGTTGTGTTGTAGATAAATTTCACACTATCATACATACACTCAACATCCCACAAAGTTCACAATGAGTGAACGTTATGTACGTACATAAGAAATTGTTACAGCTATGATGGAGAGTGGGTTTGTTTGCCCGTGGTGCGTCTTATGAAAATATCTCGCCCTACACCCCATTTAATATCAATCTGTTGCGAGAACTAGGGACACGAGACCAAGACTTGCGAAAAGAAAACCTTGAAGTGGACCCTTATTTTTATCGAAAATTCGTGTTTAGCGAGGAGGCTTACTTTTAGCTACATGGGTTTGGAAACAAGTAAATTTTTCATTTCTGGAGTGAAGTAAATTCAGAACAGACCCATTAGACTTTCCAATTATACACACATAAGTGCACTGTTACGTGTAATCTTCACGTTTGTATCATATGTCCTTATTATTTGAAAAATAAGGCCGGAGCTTGTGTTAGAAGTCATGCCCAACGTTATCGGTGATTATTTCTTCGGAAGTACTAAAGGCTCGAATCAATGGGAATGGACTAGTGAATTAGCCACCGAAATCAGGCGATTTGATCCCACTTGATTACTTCTTGTGGAGCTATGTAAAGATTTTAGTATATGATGCTAAGCGGCAACATATTCTGGCCTTAAAAGTCGATCGTTTTGCACATTATTGGTGAAATAGAGCACCAAATACTCGAAAGAGTGACACAAAATTTTAACATCAAAATGCACTTCGTCAAAAACAGCAGAGGAAGCCATTTGCTGGGATGCGTGTTCAATCCATAATGTCATAAATAAATCTTCATAATTGAATTAAGATTTTTGATCTAAACTCACACCTATAAGAACGATATGCGATGTAAACGATGTAAATGATGTAAATGATGACGTTCAAATAACGTTTATTACACGGAGGGAATAATCTGGAAATTAGAGTTTAGAATTGATGTACACCAAGGCAGCATTCAAAGTCCATTGTTTTTTAATTTTGTGCGGAGTGCCTTCGCCGATAATAGCAATGATGTCTCGGCCTTTCAGCTAACTCTTAATGCTTAGATAAAGGCGCCAGAAGATATCATATTGTAAATGAGTCCTACTATGAACGAATATCTGCATTAAAATTTCCTAGGCATGTAAATCGAAATCCTAATTACTGTTAAGACGGAGACATCACGCATCTGTACAAAACCTAAGTGCAATACTTATGCTTTGTCCTAAACCATCAGGGGAATTATGATGACATGTAGCACGTAAAGTAAGCCTGGAGAGGATAAATAAAAAGACCCAGTATTTCATTTCCAGAAAATTTTATTTCCAAAGTACGAGTAATCCTCTAAGACTGTAAGGTTTGTTTTACACGACAGTCGTCCGTCCGATATGGTGGCAAAGCTTTACGCTATAAGGAAATCACTAAATTTTGTAATATCATCGGACAATCGGATTGAACAAGTAAAATAGTTTCATAAAGGCCACAAAATATAGCGGCCTGTATGATGGTTCTAATCTATCTCTCCCAACTCCGCATCTAGGCAACCCCACAAGCGATGCAGTAGATAATGGAGGCATAAGAGATAAGATTTGTAGTATTAGAACATTTTTCTAATGAGTCCAGTGTCGAAGAAAGTCCGTAAAATTTTAAAATAATTGTTTACTGTAGGAAAGGTTTTTGAGTTCGTAAAATTGACACACTTCTTCATTAGTAGGTGGCTGTTTGGTGTTGGTTTCTCGAAAATAAGCGCTACGATAGACAATGAACTGAATTTGGTCGAGATTTTCGTTCAGCCATATATGATATATAGAACAACGTATCAGGTCAAGTGTCGATCTGATATATTGAGTTTGGTAGCTGTTTTATCGACCGTTTTAAGGACGTGACTTGGAATTCAAACAAGGTAATTTGTTTTTCACGAAATAATGAAAGTCAACATGGTTCTTGACTTGGGTTTACCAATAAGTTCGTTTTTTTACGGTTAATTTGAATGATGGAGTTTGTAAATGTTGTTTAAATACATCGACATCAAACTTAGACAATCACTTCCACAAACTTGCACAAAATCGCCACAATATTTGGCTGAACGGAAAAGATCATGAGGCAAAAGAGATGAGCCACCTTTATTTATTCCACCAGCCGTATTCACCTTCATCTCTATGCAGAATTCAGGTTTTATCTTTACTTTTATGATCCAGCTTTAGTAATGCGTGATGGAAATTTTACTTAAAATCCTGACCAGCTAACTAAACTACTTCAATCGTAAGAAGATAATTCTAAACTCTCTACACTTCAGCAAATCCTGACAAACATCAAGGAATAAACATCAAGCTGTTGCACATCTTCGTGAATGCTCAGCAAAACCATCAATGACATCAAAACAAGACGAACTGTGATACTAATGTCTGGGGGCTGATTAATGGTAGGATGCCGAAAATGACATTTTCTGACAGAAAATTTTGAATCAAGATCTAAAATGAAAAAATGAAAGCCTCACAAAATTGCTATAATAAATCTCCCGATCACAGCATACAGTGTATCAGAAATAATGGAAAGAAACAGTAGTTCAACAGTTCGGTATTCTAATTCAATTCATAGTTTATAATAATAATACTTCCCAGGACCTTTACATTTATCATCCGTTGAAAACTGTGAATGTAATATACATAATACCGAAAAAAACATTTACTTCGAGATGTACGAGTATCCTTGAACATCATACACTAAGCCCAGAAACATCTCGCTTAAGTGACTAAAAAGGGACAAAACACGGAAGGAATGAGGTTACTTAATAGTACAAAGAAAGTGGTGTAATAATTGAGTAGAAATGTAACGAAAACATATTGATCCACCATCGTAGTTGAAGTACGGTGTCATTAAATCTATACCTAATCCTGCCATAAGTTTTATTTCACAATTCTTCATGGAATATCGAGAATGTTCCACCATCCGGCTATTGGTCCCTTAAGCAAATTGTCGAAAAAAATCCCTTCGAAAGCAGATACAAACAGAATTTGATATCAGCCAGATCCATGTCCAGTCTGATTGGCAACGATATTTACATGAAATCTTATCATCGGACAAAGAGTCATCTTTTAGCTACTCAATTGAAATAAAATTGACCGAAAAGATGCAAGCAGCGGCGTTATAGTGACACGTAAACAATGGCCATCATAACGCTTTATTTACGGATGAGAAAATTCTAACCGTGGAAGAAATGTTTAACAAACAAAACGACAAAGGAATCAAGAAGCGAACAAAAAAGTTACAATTGTTCAACGTTGTTGTCATCTTCTTGGTGAGGAGACTCTCAACAAGGTGCCACATCCCTTCATTTCTATTAAAACTGCGTGAAAATGGGAGCAAAAATTTACCCACAAAATGTGCTAGAGAGTATTGAATTTGACCAATACCTTTTGTACTCTGCTTCAGCACACAAAACCAAAATCATGCAGGATTGGCTCAGATTCAATAGTCTTGCTTCGATAAGTCCAGATTTAAACACACTGAATTATTATTTGCTATCAGAATTGGAGAGCATGGCCTGTAATACTCCTCACAAAAATGTTGAAAGCCACTAAACTGCAGCGTCAACAATGTCCACAGAAACCGTCCGGGTGCCAATAGCCTGATGGTAAAAACCTATGTAAAAATAAAGGGCAGTCAATTCGAGGGAAACTAATTTTCGGCGCAAATTGAAATTATACGCAGCATGGACAAGACCTTCTGACAAACGTTGAAATCATGAGCTATTTGCGAATTGAAACAAATACTCTAATATCCTTAGTATTTGTTCCTCAGTAAGAAATGATATGAATTGAAATAAACTTCCCCCATGTGTTCTAAACGAAGTTGTAATTTTCAACATTTAAAAACTAATCCTACTGCCTTTTTGCAAAATAAAAAATCTCATTCTTTAAAATAATTATAAAAACCATATAAAAACTAAATTAAAATAACTGACAAACTTAAACTTATATCAAACATGCATTAAAACAAAAATCAAAAATTCATTTCAACATTTGTACATATAGTATATCTTCAAATCCTCGTCAAAGATTGGCATTGTTTCCGAAAAATCCTTTTTTTTCTCTTTTGGTCTTTCAAATTTCATACTCTGTGTTTTGGGATACATGGATGTAAGGAATAGAAAATTATAATACAAAAAATAAGTTATACGAAAATTAACAAGCTAAAAAAATATACATCGTAAAAATGGTTTTTCTTTACCAAAGGCAACAAAAAAAAGTAATAAAATTGAAGAAATCAAAATATCGCCATTTCAAATGCAAAAATGTTTTTTATGTAGCTTTTTTCCAAAAATCCTTTTATTATCATTCGGCGCTTTAATGATCGGTGAAACGATACTCAAAAATATCCATGATCGTTTCAAAAAAAAAAATATATGTATGTTTCGCTTTCTTTTTCTTGTCTTTATATCTGTTTTTTTTTTTCCTGAAGTGCAACGCAATGGTGTATGTCAATTTGATTTGCCCCAAACACTTCGGTGAAAATGTCACTTTTTTGTCAAAGCATTAATAATTATAATATATTCTTTTTTGCTTTAAATCTTAAAAAAAAACTCTGAAGCTATTTACACAAAAAAATATGCCCTCCTTCACCTTAGATGAGTTTTGTTTCATTAAATTTTTTACAAGCAGGAAAAAAGTTTTAAAAAAATTGTTTGTTCTCTATTTTGATTATTATTAATGAGTCTTTTTTGTTCTCTGTATAAAAATTAGAAAGAAAAACAAACTTAAATCGTACAATTGCTGTATGTTCTTAAAGAGCTGGAGGAGTTAAATGAACTCAAATCAAAATTTTAGGAAAAAATTTTTATCATCTTTGGGTTAACAAAAATTTTGAGAACAAAATTTTGGAATTAATAAAAAAGAAAAATGAAAAAAATAAATTGCTTTGCAATGCCATGTTAATTGCATAGTGCAGCTGATGATTCATTGATTTATGGTACAGATATTCACAAAATAATTTGCACTGCTTACAAATTAATGTTTTTTTTCTTTTTTGTTATTAAAAAATATATATAAGTGTTTAAACGTTGCCTAGTACCAGCGCAAAAATTAGGTGTTGGTTTTGTTTCTAGTCTAAACAAAAATACATTTCACGAAAAATTCAAACCAACAAATAATAAAAATAAAAGAGAGAGTGATTGGTTATCACATACAATACATAATATAACTAAGAACGTTGTAAAAATACAATAACCGATAAAACAATATAGCGCGAAGGTAATGTAAACTCCTGATATGAACAAAAATATTTCAAAGTTATGCTGGGAGATTATGTGGTTTCAACGCGATCCGAAGTGTATTCGATCAAAGTCAGCTGCTGTTTATATGTATATCATACTTTTTAGCTAGTAGCATATGAGCCGCTGGTACTCAAGGGGTAGGATATTAGCACTTAGACCAAGTAAAGATGATCTTTCTTAGAAAGATGCTTTGATGCCAGTAAGCTTAGATTCTGGCTAAAACCGCTCCTGGGTACAGGGAAAGTTGACTTCGGATTTTCGCAGGCACAGAAGTTCTGGTGTCATTGCATAATCCACTTCTTTTCACATGTAAAATGACTTTAAGAATACAGCCCACAATATGAATACTAAACAGAGGGAAAATCATCAATCCATCCAGAGTAGAGCCAGTCGTACTGTGGAAAGCTCAGCCGTGCATTATTCTTAAAACAAAAAGACAGTTCCTCGAAGTCTGATAAACGTAGCAGTGACGTATTTTCGAGAAAGCTTGTTACACCTGACAACCAGATATAGAATATAATTGGCCTTATCGTAGACATGTATATTGTACATAGATCCAAAAAACCCTCCTGGGTTTGACAAGCCCCATGTCTTGCCGAAAATACTTTTGCACTGCTCGGAAAACCGACAGCAGCTTCGACGTGACATGTTTACCCCAAGGAAATTTAATATCCAGGATGAGACCCAAATACATTGTAGTTCTTAGCTTAATTCAAAAAAAGAAAGGTGATACCAGACGAAACAGACCAGTCAGCTTTCTTCTTTTCGTTAAGAGAATAACCGCTCTTCTGAGAGAATGGACTGAAAGCCTGTTTCTAGTGCACCAATTGTCAATCACGTATAAGGTTGCTTCAGATTTGGGGCGTACAGTATAACTACAATACATCATCTGTAGAATTCGAATCGAGCAGAATTATTCACGTTGGTAGATATGTTGCATCCTTGACAGAGAATGCTTTCGATAAATAGTATTGAAGTGCAAATCTTTAATAGATCATAGAACAACTCAATAGTTAAACTCTATTCATAAATAGATTTGTGCTGAGGTGTTATTACATTACATTTATAGATCAATAATAAGGAGTCATTATAAGATACACAATCCCGCTGTTTAGCAGCGCTGAAACTCGATTTTCTACCGAAAATGGATAAAGATATTATAGGTCGTTTGAGAGTTCAATTCTTTGTGAAGATCTTGACCTATTTGTTTGAATGCATTCTGGAGGAAGAGATTCAGGAACAAGTTGTATAGTGAGATCAATCTTGCTTAAAAATTAACATCGGATGTACAAGTCAGGCCGAATGTGTATGCAAATCAAGAGGGGGTAAACGCTAGTATAACGCGGTAGAGG
Organism: Volucella bombylans; assembly: GCA_949129095.1. NCBI lineage: Eukaryota > Metazoa > Arthropoda > Insecta > Diptera > Syrphidae > Volucella > Volucella bombylans. Next base: position 97,982,032 of record OX422144.1, read on the forward strand.
GAAACCGTGACGGCCAGTATCGAAGAAGACCCAGAAATGTCGATTCGGTGCTGGCTTATTTTCAAGTAGATTTGGGCCCACATCCGTATAAGATTGAGCTGATTCAAGAATTTAAGCCGGACGACCATAGACAACGACGTGAGTTCGCTAATTTTGCACTGGAAATGTTGATCGGAGATCGAATTTTGGCCAAAAAATCGTCTTCGCGGACGAGGCCCACTTTTGGCTCAGCGGCTATGTCAACAATCAAAATTGCCCTTTAATGGAGCGAGCACAATACTCAAGTGTTGGTTCAAGCATCAATGCATCCACAAAGATTGACTGTTAGGTGCGGTTTACGGCATGGCGACATCATCGGACCTTATTTTTTCGAAATGAAGAAGGAGACACCGTTACCGTCAGTGGTCTCATGTATAGAGCGATGTTAACTGACTTTCTGTGATCAGAGCTCGATAACATTGAAATATTTAAGCTGTGATTCCAACAGGACGGCGATACATGCCATACAACCGACGCAACGCTCGAAGTTGTGAAGGAGAAACTTGGCGACTGGGACATCTCACAGCGAGTATTTATCAATTGGCCGCGATCATGCGATTTGACACCACTCGATTATATTCTCTGGGGCTACGTCAAGTCCTTAGTATACTCTAACAAGCCAACGACTTTGGGCGAGCTCGAGGCCAACATTCGACACGCTATTGCCGGAATAAAGCCGCACATATTGGACCGAGTTATCAAAAATTGGACCGACATCTTGAAGCAAAACAAGCGAAGCGGAGGCGGCCATTTGAATAATGTGCTTTTGTACACATAATTGCATGAACGTAGCTTCAAAATAAAGCCCGAATCAATTATATATCTCACGACCATTGTTGTTTTATTTAATTTTTATTTTTTTATTTTTACAAGTGCTTCTAATTATACACGCAAACACAGAGGTTATCCCAGAGAGAAAATCATTTATTCCATCGAATTGCTCTTTGCAAAATTTTAAGAAAATCCTCGGTTCGTATAGATAAACCGATGATGCAACGAGAATGGCAAGAGCTAAATTTGTGAATGCTCTTTAGATATTAAGGAGGAAACCCTCCGAGAAATTAAGCACTCTACCAGAAGCAAACAGGCTTTCATTATAGTATCCTCCCTATAAAATGAGAATAGTCGGAATTTCCCACATGGCCTTTCGGAACGAACATTACGTACGACTACAGTACGACCATTTCAGGGCAGAGAAATTGGTGCGGATTGTCATCGCACTTTTAAGTAAGACACATTTTTTTTTCGGCGGTAGTAACATATGGTATTTTCCACTTTGCTATATCTAATAAGACAGCAACAGATACCGGCGTGGAACTTTGCAGATATGTCCATAGAAATTCCTTGCTTTGGTAGTTATAACGTACGAGTATTATCAGGTTCAGCCAAGATTTGAAATACAATAACTACCTATTCGCCTATGAGTAGGTTCATAAACAATAATAAAACTGGAATGAGTATCTTTGGGAATTTGACCCTCGTTCTTGAGACTGCACGCGGTGGACTATGTTAATTGGCTGAGCCAAAAGAAAATTCTTGTTAGCACGATCCACGGGATTCAAAATAAAATCTAAAAATGAATTTATTAGGTTGTAGACAGTATTGAAAACTGTGTCTTCAGAAAGTTGGAGTAGCGACACGAGTTATATACCACAGCACTCAACTTAAAATTAACACTCGTATAAGCACTATCCATGGGATTCCAGATAGAAACTAAAGACAAGTTTCTCAAATTAAAGACTGTATTCGTATTTTCAGTAAGTTGGAACAGTGGCATGAAGAGTATGGAAATTTGGACGCAATAAGTTATTATAAATATAAATGAACCCACCTAAATATTTTTGAAGATATCTCTGGATACCATTTTGCATATTGGTGGTCATTTTGGAAAAAAAAAACTGAGAGATTTCGTTGAAACTAGCAGAGTTGTAAAAATGTGATCCCTCGAAGAGAGTGTTTACATACTTCATTATTAAAAAACAGAGCTTCGCACTACATTGTTCTATTCGTTTAAATAATTAATAAAAAAAAATATTAAAATAAAAAAAAAATCTTAGCAACACCACAAGGATTTGAATTGATCTTATTTTTCTAAGTTGCTGATGGTGAAAATTTATCTACCTCTTTATCCTTAAGAACTATGTAAATCTTTGTATCTACAGTGATTTTCAGAATTGCCCTAAATTTTTACGTATTTGCTTAAATTAAAATGAATAGAAAAAATAACATAAAGAAACTATTAAAAAATCTTATATAAATATTTGCAAATTCTTAAAATAAAATTTAAATTTGAATTTCAACGAAAAATTGGTGCTCAAAAATAAATAAATAAAAATTATAAAATAAACCCAAAATTGTTTTCTATAAACGACTACTAAACTGAATTGTAATATTGCCTTCTCCTAAGTACGCATTTGTTTTTTTGTTATCTATGCAGTGCGGTGTTTAAAACTTTCTTTAAATTCTTATTTAGTTAATAGGTTTTGGTAAATACATTTATTTTTCGGTTTAAATTTTAGATTTTTCTCTGCGGCAGCCAGGAGTTCTGTAAACTTAAATCTATCTGTAGTTTTTTATATTTTGTTTTTTTATACATACACTCACACACCCAAACAAACAAATTGTAGAAATCATTTATACATTAAATACATTTTTTTTTTTTCAATTCTCACCTAAAACGGAGTAAATAAATTTTGTGATTTTGTAAATGGAAATTAAAATAAATAAAAATAATAAGAAACAAACAAACAAAAGACATTGTAAGACATTTAATTGAAAATTTTGGAATAACACTTACGTCAAGAGGTTTCTTTAGCACAATCCAACCAGACTCAGCTTGAATATCGAAATATTCAAGATCGTTTGGATTGTAGGGTGCACTTAAGCTGTAGACTATGGCTCCATTGTTGTCAGCATCTTCATCGGAGGCCGAGACACGTAGGATGTTTGTACCAATACTGGCATCTTGTTTTACATTTTCAACATATTTCTGGAAAGAAAATTAATTTATTCATTATAATGATTAAGAAATTAGTAAATTCTAATAAAGACGGGCATAATGATGAAATGCAAAGTGCATCAATTCGCTATAAACCAAAACTAAACCGAGAACCAGGCATTAATGTAAAAGTCATCTTGGACCAGCTTTACATCTTGGTCGTTGCAAAAGAGCCTGACTTCTTGATGTAATAGTCGATTCGGTAGAGCGCATTCCACTGTATTGGGTTGTACCACATGAAATGTCCGATGTTCGCTCAGTCGGAAATAAGACGTTTTTGAGTGAACATCTGTGCCAGAATGTTAAATTTTCTTTTTTTATAAGATAGAAATAAGATTTTTTTATAAAAAAATAGTGTGCTGACGTGTGAGAATTTTAGGGTTCGTTACAAGTACCGTTATTTTTTTTCTAGTAATTATTTACTATGCTGTCGGCAGTTCATATTCAAACCCTCTTCCTTTACGAATTTAAAATGGGACATAATATGTCATTGGCAATGAAAAACATAATTGACGCATTTGGGGATGTAGCGGTAAACGAGCACACTATAAGACGTTGGTTTGGAAAGATTTCAGCCTCGAAGACGGAAACGCTAGTTGACGACGATGTTTTAAGAGCAGCGGTGGATGCGGACCCAACAAAATCGGTGCGGGAGATTGCACAAAGCATGGGAGTATCAGCTATGACAATAAGTCTGACCTTTCTCTCATAGGAAAGGTAAAGAAAGCTGATAAGTGGGTACTCCATGAACTGAACGAATACCAAAAACTACGGCGCCTGGAAGTTTGCGCATCGCTTACATTAAGAAACCAAACTGAACCGTCTTTGCACCGGATAGTCAACTGTGATGAAAAGTGGATACTGTATGATAATCGTAAAAGATTTGGGCAGTAGTTGCATGCAGATGAAAAGCCAAAACACACACCCAATTTCACCCAAAAAAGGTTACGGTGACAATTTGGTGGACATCGAATGAATGATAAATTGTTAAAACAATGGTGTCCGCGATAATCACATTGAGGACAAGAATCTCCTGCTGAATACCGGTAATAAGTTGGCTGGAAAGGCTCCGAACATAAGGGCAGCTGGTACTTGAGACTTGGAAATAATTACAATGATAATGAAATCATAATTAAGACTATCTACAGTTGTTGTCTGTTCACATGACATAACAGCGCATTATTTCCTTAACCATTCAATTCAAGTACACACGTCACTCGCTGTTGCTGTTTCTACTACCATTGCAGCGAAGAAGTGCTTAGCGACTAGTTTGCAACTTGCAATTAAATATGTGAAGAATTTTGACTATATTTTTAAATCATTAAGGCTAAAGTACACTTCCACGTGCTTCTACATCAATCCTTGTACACTGAAATTTAGGACAGTTATTGTGTTTTCAGTTGGACAACAAAATGGGTGCGCGTACGTACATTTAATTTTATGTCAATTCTTCTAACTTTAAATTTGACTTTAGCTCGAGATAGAATTCTCTAACTTCCATTGGGTATTGGGTTCAAAAGATGTTCCAAACGGCTTTTTAAAATGTGAACAGTAATATAATTGCTAATTCTTGGGATGACACCATTCAATTTTTTTGCTGGTTTCCAGAAGTCTCTTGAATTCCTGAACGCATCAAGCTTTCTGAATCTGTCATTGTTCAAATCTGGGATCTGTAACAGGCCCGTGTATGTTTTTTATGGTGACCAATTCAACGGACCACAGTTGAATTATTTTTACTCTAAATATTGTATAATCTAGATGAATTATGGATAACATCCATGGTTCATTGATGGTAAACATTCCTCTGCCGCCTGAGAACCAAGAAATTACTTTAGGGAAAATATTTTTTGCTCCAGGACAATTAGTTGCGGATTTACTTTTGCCTTTCCATGGACCGTGAGAGAAACTTCGATAGAAACGAAAGGTTTCCTAAAATTCACACAACAAGTAATTTCGGTAGAAAGCATAGGTTTTTACTCGTAATTAAATATTGTAAATTTGTATATTGATTCATAAAGTATAGGGTTATGTATGGAATACCATATTGGTAAATGGACTCCACGGCATTGTCGGCACATATGCACTCTTTTCTCGAAATTTTCCATGACAGTTTTGCATAAATGTGGCTGAATTTCGTGGATGCGCCGCTCAATGTCCTTAATACATCGATCTTTCACCGTGAGGGCGGTCGTGGGATTGTTGGCATAGGCCTTAGATTTCAAAATATCCAAAACAAAAAGGTCCAAGACCATTAAATCTCATGTTCTGCTCGGCCAATTCTGATCAACAAAACGGGAAATTACACGACCAGGAAATGGCTCATGCAGTAGTTGAATTTTCTGAACCCAATTTTGACGACTAACAAAAAAAGCCATCAAGATGAAAATAAGCCTCATGGCTGAAGATGGTTTTTTTTTAATCAGCATCCACTTACTGTTGTTTCGTAATCGATTAAACGAACTCTCGTAGCTGTGTGTGATCAGTAGACTTCACTTCTTGAGTCAATTTGCTCTTTGAATGCATGGAAATGCAATAGAGAATGTGCTGTAGAAACCTTCTCGAAATTTCCAATTCTTGACCAAGGTGCTGAATTGATGTGCCTGGACAGAGCTGTATACTTTGAAGTACCAGTACGAGTCCAGTACCCAATACCCTGTACTTGTACTTGTACTTACAAATTTCAAATACAATGTACTCCGTACTTAATTTGTACTTTTGTAAGTACTTTGCAAGTACTTTTCAAGTACTTACCTTTTACAAGTTTATACTCAATTTGTAATTTTTGAACCAACTTTGCTAACAAATTACGGTTCCTAACGATGTGGTTTTGGAAGAAAAACTATTTTTTTTTTTTTTTTTTTTTTTTCGAAAGACTTAAGAAAATTAGAGTTAGGTTTCAATAAAACTAATTCCTCGAAAGGCTGGTCAGACAGCGCGCTACGTTTTGGTGTGTTAATTAGGCCAGCGTTAATTAGGCCAGATGGCGTCAAAGGAGTATTAAGTTTTTATATATCGGATATTTGTCCAATATTTTCATTCCGCTTCCTAAATGAGTATCAGTTATGTATAGTACTCGTAAATATCCTTTTCCAATAAAAGCAGAATGAGAGTTCTGACGAGGAACATATGTATGAAGGATTTGTATGTACTTGAAAAGTACTTGAAAATGTACTGGGGTGTATTCAAGTACCTAGTAAATGTACTTGGAATAGAGTACTTAGGCAAATACTTTTACTTATTTATTTTGAAGTAGAAAGTACATTGTACTTGAAATTTTTAAGTACAATTACAGGCTACTTAGTACTTTCACCGTACTGCAGTACAAATGTATTTCATTACTTTACAGGTCTGTGCCTGGACCACTGGACTCTGAGGGCGCTCAAAAACCGCTTCCATGTTTTCTGTTGAAGGACGGTCAGAGTGTCTAAGATCACTAATTGATCCAGTCTTCCTGAATTTTTAAATTAATCTCTTCACCGTTGATTAAGTTACATCACTATTCCGATCATATTTTCTACAATGAAAACGCGTTGTTCTTTCGTGCAGCACTCCATGTTTGATAACCCAGAACTGTCAGCTCTCAGGCTGTCTTCTTTTTTTTCGTTGGCAACACTTTACTGCACGAATAGCGCAAAATTCAAATCCTGTAAAAATTTTGGAACACCCTGGACAACATAGTTCATATTTCATCAAAGCAAAGTCCTCTCACTACATTATCCCGCATTATCCCGCCAGAAGGCCTGGTACTAACTACATTTTCGAAAAAAATACTTAATGATTTGGATTAAAATCACCGTTTCACTAGTACACATAGAATAGGATAAATACTGATGGAATTGAATGGTGCTGCTGGTATTGTTGAAAAACTAATTGCAATGAAGTCTTTTAAAAGAGGATATCATACTCTTTACATATGAACACTTCCTTAAAATACTTACACCAAAATATATGAATAAAAAAGGATTATCAATCCAAACTTACCTGTCGATCAAACAGCGGTGGATTATCATTGACATCTGTAATTTCCACTGTAAATGAGCAAACACCTTCCAAGCTGGGTTCGCCTTGATCTGTAGCTTTTACCGTCACCGATACAAATTTACCATCGTCACCTTCACGATCGAAGACCTTATTCGTGGAAACCTCACCAGTCTCCTCATCCACGGTGAACTTAGTACCCTTCTGATTCGGCTGCTGGACTATGGAGTATTTCACCTAAAACGAGAACAAATAAGAGACAAGTTTCATTAGACCAAATGAACAGAACTTAACGTCTTAATCAACTAAAAGCAAATGCTTTCAGGTGGATTAAGAGATTTACGCAAAAACAAAGAAAATAAAAGATTCTCGAAACTTATATCCAACTTTGCAATCCTATAAGTCATCTTGCGTGCAACGTATTTCACACGCAATCACTTAGAAGTCTTATCATTTTTGTCACCTATACCATACTATACATGCTCGTACATACTCAAATACATTTCTGCCAGTATTTAAGGTAACAGATGTCCATGGTTTCCATAAGATCTTAAAGCAGAGTTTGAGTATAATGAAAGAATAACCAAATGTGTTGGTAGCGGGCACCTAAAGTATTTCTACTAGCTCACTATCAGAGATGTGTTCATAAATATTTACTCCTATACGATTAATACTGCAAAGATATATGATAAACCACCGACCGTGTACCGCCCTAGTAAAGTAAATACGTACATAGTAACCGTAATTATTGCATAATGTATAACGGATATCGATATACGGATATACCAACACCGAAGTCAAGTCAGCTCAGTAGTCCAATCATTAAATATTCAGTGCGAGGAATGGGCTTTCCAGGGTGGTACGAGCATAAAGGGTACGGCTTCATAGTAATATGAATTAAGGTAGGATAGCCTGATGCCATCAACTAAGTATCAGATACATGCTTTCCCTGTATATTGGTGTATAAGTGCTCGGAGTCCATGAACGGTTGTTGATTTTTCTTTGTTCCAGCGATTTTTACGGATTTTTTCTCTGCTTCCGGGTGATTGAATTACTTATGCCACATGTAGTGGCAGCCCTGTAACATCAATTTAATAAAAAAGCAACAAAAAAAAGAAACAAACGGTTAAGTGGAGGAGGTATCCGTATGCAGATCCTTCTCTTGAACATTCTGTTCGAGCTGTAGGAGTAACACCCATCTACAGTAACAGTATCGAAGTATCAGTTCCGAAGGCAGAATCAGAACACCACACTTTGTGTGTTATTTAAATTTAATTGATTTCTTTTATGCACGAAAAGTATTTAGTTTTAAAGAGCCGACGAACAGATTTAAAGGTTACCTTAATGGGGTTTATATTGTATTGAACAGTTGAAGTTCGTGTTGTTGTTGAAGGGGTTGTGGGTGGGATATAATTAATTTGTTTTCGTTAAATTCATTCCCTTATTTGTATTTCTTACATTGACACATTTTACCCTGAAATTGTATTGAATGCCAAATGTAAATTAAATACATTGAAATGAAAAAAAAAATGAAATGCTTCAGATTGTTTAATTAAAATGGGAAATACGAGTATCTACAAATGTGAAAAAGAAAATAATTGACATATGTAAATTGATGACAATGTTTATATGCAAGATAAAGTGTTATAGGGCGCAGTGTTTTATTTGACAAAATATTGTTTACTATCAGCCGACAATGAGATTCAAACGTGAGACCATAAAGTTCGATGTACTCGTAATTTCCATTGGGTTAATACATACTTTACTTATTGTGAAAAACTTCGCTTACTTGAAAACCTGGAGGGCAAAACAAGCAAGCAAACCTTATCGATGTGGCATATCAATTTGGCTGAAAATATTCTTGGTCCAAAATGTGAACTCTTGAACTGGGATTCAAAAGCCTCCCCTTCCAACTACCAAAAAAGTCGCTCAATTATCTGAATATTTATCTGATTGATTCTATCCGCAAAATTTGACTTAGGATCAAGTGAAATGTACCTACGAAGGTAATATACGAGTACATATTCCTGAACTGCCTTATCGGATTTGTATGATTGAAAGGCTCTGAACAACGGTTCATCGATGCCCATTCTCTTCACACCTACTAAGTATAACATCTAACATTGAATATATCCTTTTCTTGACTAGTCAAATGCCAAGGAATAAATCATATAATAGTTTTCTTATTTTGAACTCTGATAACACAGATGATTCTGTTGATCTTACAACGGATTTTAGCCCAAGGCGACAGAAAAACTAGAAGCATCTAATGATATCTAGCTTTGTGGGCGGACCATGCATATACCGCAGCATTGCATAGCAAAACCATGGCAGAGGGGAAGAGATACATATATACCCAGAAGAAGACAGAAGAAAATTTTACATAGAAGTAAAGAGAACAATCTCTGAGCTAGGATATCATAAAGATGTGCAATCAAAACATTATGCGGATGCTAAGCAAAAATATCAAGCAGGTAGGAGCTGGCCTTATACCCAGATACTGAATAACATTCAGTCTCCTCAAAAAAGGACATCTCTCATCGTCTACAAGATCTTACCTGCTGTATGGTATAAATGCTCAAAACCTTTTGTCAACAACCTGATTGGTCCATATCTGTGTAGTTTTGAGCCAAAAAAATGCACCATAGGACCATCATTAAATCGATTTTAAGGCCTAGTATGGTAACTAACAACTGCTTTCCCAAATTCGATCTTACAACTGGAGCCAAATATCCAAACTTTATTTTCGATCCCCTTTCACCACCTAACGTCAAATTGAACCAAAATAATATAGATACCACGGAATGACGTTATGCGCACTCTAGGCTAAGGAATAAAAGCATATTCGAAAATATACGTCATACGTCTGTTTCTCGCATATCTTCACTATAAATCCGACTCTGTTTGAGGGAAAAACCAACACAAGTGTCATGGTCTCCAACCAAGAAGAAGCCCTACTGGGCTGTGCTTACTCTAAATGAGTCTCTCATCTTCAGCGTAGCCGTCTGCATCTGATCTACACTCCCCTACTCATCCACGCAACAAACTCCCTCTTACATTTTACTACCAAAACGTAAGAGGCATGCGCTCGAAAACTCGTTCTGTTTTGTCTAAATCTCATGGCCTCACTTTCGACGTCTATTTTTGTCCTCTACATTATTTCCTGCATGGCCACGTGATTTTGGAATGTTATACGATAGAGAGTTAAACGTCCATGCGGATATTGATAGGATAATCCTTAAAGCCAAACGATGGTATAAATAATTTTGCATTCCCTATGTGTCAACTCAAACCTCCCCGCTTTTGATTTTAACCTCAGCATTTCACGTCTCAAACTTGAGCTCCTCCACCATTCCCTTAATGCTTAACACCTAATTTTTGCTAGTTTTGTATCCTTGTAAGACTCGTCTGATTGGATAGGATTGACAAGTATTCATTGAGTGCGCGATACTCCATCGCTGTCGGTAAAGCCCGCAACGGGATTTCTGATGAATAAAAGGAATTCTACGTAGTGTCATGCGATTTCTTTAGCAATTTAAAAAAATTACGCAAAACTTAAAGGCAACACGCCAACGCCTAAGCCACATTGTCACTGTAGACACATTTAACGTTTAAGTGGTGAGAAATTTTGCCTACCTAGGTTGCGCTATAATTTCTGGAAACGGCTCCAGCGTTGAGATCAAACTAAGAATAGCTCTTGACAATTGGCGATTCTTTGGGCTAAGAAGGCAGTTTTGTAAAAGATACTAATACTAATCACTGAGGAGATCTTCTAGAGCTTAGACTTTGTTAAAAACATTAGGACGCTCTGTGCTGTTTTAGGAGACAAATTCTTTGGTTAATATTCAATCCAGTCTTCATTGCCACTCAATCGAAGTGATTGAGTCACTGACAAGTATACGAAATCAACGATTATAATAGCTGTCGCATATAGAAGGGATAACATAAGCGGGTCGGAGAGTCATCGAAGCTACCCCAGGTAGACGGCCCTGTATAAAAATACCTCGATTCAGATGACGTGTACAAGTAGAAAGGGGCTTAAATTAACTTGGCCTACGAAAGTCGATACAGCTAATCACTCCGAAAGGAGAGGCTTGATTGTTAAAGTTCAGGTCCACCTCAGATGGTCGTTCCACCTAAACTAAGGAAATTTAGATACCGAGGAACAGGAAGGAAACCCACGGAGGAGCAATCTCTGCTCCAAATGTAAAAAATCAAAAAAACTGAAGAACAACTAAGCCCCAAGCTGTTATCCTATGACCTAATCTCTATAAATAATCTACGAGTATACTAATTATAAATGCGAAGGTAACTCTGCCCATCTGCTCCCTTTTCACTGCTAAATCGCTCAACCGATTTTGATGAAATTTGGTATGGACATAGATTGAACAGCGAGGAAGGACATAGGCTACCATAAAAATGTAAAAATGGTATGTGCATGCCTATCAATGAGTTTTTAGGTTTTTACTGATTTTTTGTAAGCTTACAAAAATTTACAAATTGAACAGTTTTTCTTTAGTTTTTTTTTTTTTTGTTTATTTCTTGGTTCCTAAAGTAACCTTTCTTAAACAACATTTTCATCTTTTCAATTTCTAAAGAAATCCTTTAATTTTTGTTTTTAATTTTGGTGGTTGATTGGTTGTCTCTTTGAGTATTATTAATATTAATTCTCCTACGATATGCCACGCAAAGTTAAGTCTAATTTAGAGCGTAGCTCCAAGAGAGATCGAGCTGCGAAAGCTACCCGAACCCAAGAACCCAGGAGCATTTTCAGGCCGGTTCTTAAATGCAGAGTATCACGCTTCCCTTAGAGCTACAGAGACGTTGGAGCAATCTCAGGTCCACCGGACCTTAGATTCACATCTCTTAAATGTGCTGAGACGCTTAAAGTGCCACAACCATGGCTTCATTTAAATGCTGGACGACAAACAGAGCAACTTGCTTCTACACGTGGGACGTAGGTGGATATTAATGGCGCTGCACTTGATTATGTCTCATTAATTAACTAAGTTTACCATCGAATAGCAATCGTAGGGAGGATGGAGCAAAAATGTGAGCTTGGAATGCCCTGAAATACAAGAAAGAAGTGGTTGGTATGTGTTGCTCTAGTGGCGAAATCTGATTTCTATCTCTTGGTGAGCCAGAAACACAAGTCATAATGCTCGGTTTTTTTCCTACTTTTACGATCCGAGGTCAAATTTAATATAGAATTGGCTCTTTGCTTCCAACAGATAATCATCAGCATAAGTTCAATAAAGTAGATGTCACATTATCCAAGGCGTAGAAAAAGAGACTGTTTTGAAGTTTCAGAGGATTTTGCATGAAACAACTTTTAAAACTGCTTTAGAGAAGATGTTGGGAGAAGATTACAAATTAGTGATGCACGCAGACCATACACCAATTGAGGAACACGAGACACAATACAACGCACCATTGATATATGAAGCCGCAGCCATGGCTACAAGCGAACAGTTCACACCTGTGAAATCGTTTCACATGCCCGTGATGACAGATTAACTAGAGTGTCTGACACACATAAATATTATCTGTTACCATTTTACGACTAAGCCGTTAAACCGATTTTGATGAAATTTGGTATGGATAGAGCTTAAACACTAAGGAAGAATATACTTTAACCTACCTACCTACCTACATCAAATGGCAGTTGGCAGCCGACGTTATCACACATACGGAGTATTATAAAATTTGCGCTGCATCGAAATACAAATTTTTCAATTTCTTTCTTTGTCCAGTATAAATTATTCTATTTAAAACAATAATCAGATTACCCATTTCAATTTTTTTTTATTTTTTTTTTAATGTAGGTAATACTTGAATATATTATATTATTTAATTAATTTAATACAGTTTTGATTTTATTATATTGATTAAGTATTTGTATTTTTTTTAAGTAGGTTTATGTAGTGTTAATCTATTTAATCTTTTTAGAAAGTCCTAATTTTTTTTTGTGCAGATCAGCAGATCAAGGTGAGAGAGGCTTATGCAATATTATCATAATAGCGATCTATGGGCTTTTAAATTCCCAGTAAATGTGGGAAAAATACAAAATTGACATGGCGGAAGATTTCAAGACTTTCATGCTACTTACAATGATTTTATCTGAATATGATCCGCATTTGAATCCAGAACAAAGAATAGTTTTTTAACTATGCTATGCAACAAATTGAGTTCCGGAAGGAACTGGTAAGACTTTGAAGAGGAGTTACTGTTGCAATAGCCTCCTCTGGGATATCTGAAATATGTGCCTCGCTACTTGTTGGTGAGCAAATGGCTCATTCAGTACTGAAGCTGCAATGGAACTTAGCTGAAGAAGAAACAGCTGTTTGTAATATCAGTATAAAAATCAGGATCGCGGACGGATGTTGTAGCAATGTAAGCTGTTGGTCTGGGACGAATGAAAGGGACATGAAAGATACTAAAAGCAACCAAAGTATTATAGGAGGGATGGTCATATTATTACTTTACTACTTAAGTCCTCAGATTTATTATTTCCGTGAGGGTCCCCTTGTGGAGCATAGGGCCTCCAATGAAGATGTATCTCAGCTCTCTCTAACTCTTACCCCGTTCTGCTGATTCTTCTTCGACCATTCTTCGCCAAGTACCTCTAGGTCGGCCCACTCGTCTGCCTCTATCCGTGAGAGGGTTCTATTGCATCGCTTGACTCGCAATGCACTCGTGACCTTTACGAAGCGTATGCCCAATCCATTGCCACTTACGTCTTCGTATGATAGAGTCAATGGGTTCCTGACCTGACATCTTCAAGATGTTTCGCAGTCATCTATCCACGAACGTTGGCAGCTTTCGTGCTACAGCGGGTGTGACTTTCCAAGTGCTGCACCCATAAAGAAACACAGATTCAACATTGGAGCGGAACAGTCATAGCTTGGTCTTTGGGCTGATAGAGTTGTTTCTACATATTTTGGACAGCATTCCGAACGCAGACTTTACTTTCCCGATTCGGCTGATTATATCTAGTTCGGTCCCGCCATCAGTAGAGACAATATTCCCAAGATTTTGAAAATTCTCTACCATCTCTACTAGTTGTCCAGAAATCTCTGCTTAGTTAGATCTGGAAGTTCCAAGGCTGATCCTTTTTGTTTTTGCCGTATTAATATTTAGCCCAACTGATGAGAAAGTAAGCATACGCCGTCCGAGTAGTCCAGGTGTTTGAGGTGATTACAGAGTCCACTGAATTCCTTCATTTCCAGTCGACAAAGCTGCATGCAGTACATCACATATCATCAACAGGAACAGTATTGGTGACAGTATACAGCACTGTCTAACCCCATTTTCGATCACAAACTCCTATGACAACCTTCCTATATACGTTCTGCATAGATCCATTATATGTAGCCTTGATAATAGCAATCAATTTATCTTGGATGCTCCTACTGCGCAAAGCAAGCCAGATAAATTCTCTATTGACACTGTCGAACGTCTGTTCGAAGTCGATGGACAGCAGGTGAAGTGGTGATCGATATTCAAAATACTGTTCGATGATGACCCGCAAGGTCTTAATGTAATGCACACAGGGGATATAGTGCGAAATCCTGCTTGTTCGGCGTCGAGTGTGTCTTCGGGGTAAGGTCTCCTTTCTTTGGGGCTTGACAACCATTCCTTTTTTCCACTCTTCAGGAAACTCTATGTTTCCCAAGCTCTCTCAATGAATGGCCAAAGGAGCTCACTCAACGTTGTTGGGGCTACTCGTACGAGCTCTGCGGGAATACCGTCAAGTCCAACAGCATTGTTGTTATTCAGTGCTTTGATTGCGGTAAAGATTTCTTCTCTACTGGGGGATACAGTGCGTATTCGGAAATTTGTTACTATGGACTCCTTCCACCTTTTGAGCTGGTTCTCATCCGAAAATAGCAGAGATCCGTCTGTGTCTCTTACCAGGTGTTGTTTACGGTGAACTTATCTTATCTTCATGCGATACACAGACTGTAGCTCGTTTCCCCCTGCTGCTGGAGTAGCTGCGATGCGAGCTTTGAGGTGTTTTCTTCGATCACAGCCCAAGTTTCTTCGGAAAGCTAAGCACTGTTTCTTCCTTGCGACCGACCGACTGAATTATATTATTATATTTTTCACGCCACACCAATGGTTTTCGATGGAGGTGAGTTCCGTGCTACTGATTGCTCTCAATCCTTGTGAAAGGTGGTTCCCTAGTTGTTGACAGATTTCGGGATCCTTTAGTCTATTGGTATTTAACTTAGGCATTCGGGTATTTTCTTGGGATCTCGGAACTGCAGCTGTACGTAATCTTACGGTAGCAACCATCAGATAATCGTCCCAGGCCATTCCCATGTGTGCATCCCTTCTGTTATAGACGTCCTGGAGACTGCTTCTAAATCGCCGGCTGATCGGGAAGTGATCAATTTCGTTGGAAGTTGCTTGTCTGCCCGTCGACACCCAACTGAGTTTTTGACACGTCTTGTGCTCAAACATGGTTCCTCCTATTACAGGGCGGCAAGCGTTGCTAGACTCCGTAACCTATTCTAGAAACATAGGCCTTTCGCACATGTAAGTTTAGCCTATTTACGTATATAGGGATACTCAAATAGTTGCCTGGGGACCACAATAGATGGTAATACAAGCACTTCATCGTGACAGATTGTTGCGCTACTGAGTCAGACCAAGTTCTGAGCAATCAATAGTTTCCCAATCATTTACAGTATCGACAGCTGATACTGATTCCATCGAACTTCGCACTTTGTGTTATGTGATACAGTTAAGAACCGAACCTTTCTATGATAAAACCTTCGAAACTAGGCTTGCCAATCCTATTAAGCAGAATTGTATGGTTTACCATATAAAAAGCTTTGGTTAAACATATCTACAAATAACTCTACTGTAAGCATTTGCCTATCTACGTTCGAAAAAATCTGAGTGCAGAATTTCACTAGGGAATTTTTTGCGAAATCCAAATTGGGTTGAACTAAAATAGTGAACACAATCTAAATAACGAACAATTCTGTTTTTAGTGGGTTTTCCAAAAACATTGCTTATTGAAGGAAGAAGAGAAATAGATCTGTAGTTGCAGACGTCATCGACAAGGTATGACATCGACACATTTCAGGGCTTTTGGAAGTACACCATTGAAAACACTTTGATTGAAAATATTTGCCAGAATGTCTACGTACAATAAAGTATACAATAGTTTCGGGCAAAGCATTTGAAACGCCATCAACTCCATAGGAGGATGGGTTTTTTAAGTTGTTAACTATTTTTAAAAGCTCTAATGCAGTTATAGGCTCAAAGAATTGAATTCGTCAATTGTTGGCAATTGACTTGAAAGAGTTGTTGAGGGCGTCAACAATAGTTTGTGTATCTGCGACAACAGAACCTTCAAACGAAAGCATAAGAGGTTTTTAGAGTTTGAAGTTTTATTCAAAATATTGTTGACTACCATCCATTCCTTACTTAAATTACCCTTAGTTACAAGTCTAGACTTGTAAAATTCATCACGGCAGACTTTTATTTCTTGTTTTATGGAAGATGACATTTTCTTATATTGTTTTTTTTTTTAGATATTTTACGTGTGTAGTTGCTTTTTACACTGAACTAGTAGTTTATTCTTTTTGTCTACTTCTTAAATTAGGCAATTTGTGAACCAGGGCTTAAGTTTCTTTATTTGACTTGTTGTTTGTTACTGAGTAACTGCAGTCATTTACTCGTACATGCTTTGTGAGGGTAGCCAAAAATAAAGCGCATGCCTTAGACGGGTTTGGTACCACGTAGACTTCCTGCCAAGACTCAAACCGCAGCAAAGATTTGAGCATAGATAAATCGATTTTGTTTGCCGTGTCGGGTGAATTAGATGTTTTAACAGCTTTGTTTTTACAAAATACAAATATCAGGGGGTCGGAGACATCGGAATCAAAAACAACCATTTCGCAGGAATAGAGTGGAACATTGAAAAAGTGACCAAAAATATGAGCCAAGCAATTCCCAAATGAAGGTCTGATAGGTTAATTTATAAAGGATACTAGTCCATGTGCTGCGATCAAGGGTAAGTAACTGAAGGAGGTGTCACAATCTTATAAAATGTCCAGATTGAAATCAGCAGAAATAAGCAAATTATTAGATTTGTCAGCATTTTCAGTTCCTCCAAAAATAATGAGCCATTAAAGGCATATAACCTATAGAAACAAACAGCAACAAAGCCTTCTTTGTTTACTTCGAAAGACAATCTGATGGCATCGGCACTTTTAAAGTTCAATACAGAGCCACCACAATCGCAACTTTGTTTAACAAAACAACCCACACTACCCGCTGCGTAAGTTTATTGCAGGAAAAAAATCAAGGAAAGTCTGACAAGTTATAATGACTGCTCTCAATTTCGTAAATCCAGATCATAGAAACAAAAATAAACGAGTATTAAATACAATAAACGAGTATTGAATAGTGAATTCTGTAATATTGTTCAAAGTATTGAGGGATTGGTGCGAAAAGTTTATCCTGAGCTGCAAACTAATATGGAAAATACTCGTAATGAGTGGTTGTGTGAAAGGGGAATTTTTGGGCCGACTAATGAAAGCGTAGGACAGATAAATGAAAAAATTATATCACAGTTAGAAGTGGATATTGTAGAATATTTGTCTGAGGATAATATTTTGGGCACTGAAGAAGTCACCTCATACCCTATAGAGTTTCTTAACTCTTTGGATTCATCAGGAGTGCGTTTTATAAACTAACGTTTCGGTCCTCTTGATGCGCCCAGGTTATGTAATGGGACACATTTATAAGTTACGCATTTAGGGCTATTATAATTAGTGGAACAGTTAAAGGAGGAAGTGTTTCGATCCTTTTTTTATTGAGAAGAATGGAATTCCCAGTAAAAATTTGCTCTTGGTATGACTATAAATAAAGGCCAAGACCAAACACTATGCGACTCTATATGGCAGACTAACGTGTAACCATCCAACAACTTTGTTGACTTAAGATCTGAGAAGATGCTTATTTTGATAGCAAAGAATGATTTCTTCTTTATTAAATGTACAAACATGTGTACATTATACTACACATACATACACATATACATGTCTACACCACTGTATGTCCAGTTACTAATAAATACTTATAGATAGATAGATATTTTAATATTTTCAATTTTCAATTCATTTACAATCTTCGCTATGCGGAATAAAGTTTAAGTCCATAATTTCACCTCTGGCCTTGAAAACTATAGCTATCGTATCGTAAGAGTACCTTTCGTTGAAGTTATTGTTTTCAAGTAGATTTTGGCTTAAAAAAAAAAAGAATAATATATTTTTTGGTTATAATTTTTGAGTTGAGAGTATTTTAAGGCGGCAAACTGATTTTTAGATTTTTCAAGGACTCCTAAGGACGAAATTTGAAGGTGGTACTCAAAAGTACCGTTGGGCTATGGAATAACAAAAAGTTATAAAAAAAAATTAATATTTACATTTTTTTTATTTGATTATTATAATGTTTGAAAGAAACTATGTAAGCATAAATTTTTTATATTAAATATGTATGCCATGGTACAACGCAAAGCAGTTTTTTTTTGTCGTTGCAGCAAAGGTATACGTTGCAATGACTGCACTTTGAGTATGGCTTTGATTGTATTTTGTTGATGCTACAAACCTCGCACCTTCCCCGAACTTCAACAAACTTTGGCCAGTAAACTCCCAGATTACCCAGTCGCACGTCCTTTGAAACGGATTCTGTTTTGCCTCTTCGTTTCTTGCTGCTTTTTGGCGATTCATCATTTAACGATCTTCTTTTCAAACCACGTTTATCAACAGCTAAGTGTTTCTTCGATATAAGCCCAAGTGTTACACATCTTTTAAATTCGAGCAGAGGCATTTTTTCGTTTACTTGGCAGTAAACAATGAACGAATTTACGAAACCTATTTCTAAAATTCCCCAGAAAATACGATGCCACCACTTCTTGGATCTCCGGTCAAGGCCGTATGCGGATCGAAGTTGGTCAGCATGGTCAACTCCTCCCATGAACGTATTATAGTCTTTTACAACTTTAGGGCAACTTACATAGTGCTGCGCTCCCGATTTATCCCTTCTGGCTACAGTTGAAAGCTCTTTACCGTGATGGTTTGAAGCTAACAGTACCATTTTAGTGTCTTTCCATTTGTAAAAACTGATCTTATCTTTCGAAGAACGATAGTCGAAATCTCCTCTTTTCATTTTTTTATCGTCTCTCAAATTTTTTGGATTGCCTTTTCTGTTTGCCCGAATTGTGCCGCAAGCTAGAGTTTTTTCCGTTTTCAGTTTCTCTAGCAATCTCACCGATGTGAAGTAGTTGTCGAAAAAGATGATTTTATCATTTCCCCACTCTTTTTCTGTCATGGACAAGACAACTCTTTCTCCAAGACCATAGTTCTCGTATTTACTTTCAAGCTGCTCGTCCTTTCCTTGGTAAACAGTAAACTTCTTAACATAGCCATGTTGGTCAGCTAAGCACCATAATTTATACCCCCTTTTGATAGGTTTCATGGGATTATACTGTTTCATACAGTTTCTGCCCTTGAAAAGAATCATAGACTCGTCAACAGAAAGCTGTCTTGTCCCATGGTAAGCACTGTCAAACTTTTCGTTTAAGGAATCGATCATTGGACGAAGCTTAAAAAGTCGATCTTTATTATTTTTTGGAATAAGGCTGTTGTCGTTCACATGCAAATTACTAAGAATAGCATCAAATCTATTCCGGCTCATCGTTTTGCCCACCAAAGAAACTCCCAAGTCCTCACTTTCACACCAAAAGTGCTTCCAGCTAGGAAGTTTATGGTATCCCATGAGAAAGTTTATCCCTATGAATGACAACAGTTCACCCTTCTTCAAATCAAGTATCTTGCTTTTCTGAACGGCGTAGAGATTGGATTGCTGGACAATATTATCCAGTACACCTTCCAGAAAGGATACAAAAAAATCAGTTGGGCTGACGCAGTTCTCAAATAATCCATCAACAGGACCCTCGGGCAAACAGTATTCAGGAATTTCCGATTCACAACTCTTAGCTTTCCATTGGCGATTTGGTTCGTCCTCAGTTTGTATACGTTTCCCGGGCATATTTTGCTTCGAATGACTACATCCCGGACGATTTTCCGAATATTCGCCATTGCCCAACAATTCTTCAAGATCCTCTTGAAGCACAACATCATTTGGCTCCTTCTCCTCCTCCATTTCAGGAGCAACTTTGATTGGTTCACGAATTGTAATTACATCCAGTCTTCGGATTCGAGGTCGGTATTGTCACCATTGTCCAAAGGTAATTGCTCAAGCATAGCGAAAATTTCGTCATCCTTCATTACGACTTTCTTGAAAGTTGACATAATGCACTAATTACACGAAAATAATACGGAAAAAACAGAATAACTATCAAAACACTCGAAATAAATAAGAAATAAAAAAAGAAAATGTGTTGCACATAAAATGATCACACAACCCAACGGTACTTACCAGTCCACTTTACTATTTTGATGAAAATGTATAAAAATACCAACTTTTTTCAACTGATTTCGTGTTTTCTTGATAATTCAATATGCACATAAACTTAAAACTTACAATAAATTGACGAAATGTGCAAGAACCACTTTAGTTGATAAACACCAAAATCAACTAAATTTGCTCCCTTCAAAGTCTACTATGATATCGAAAGAACCGTTATATCTGTGGCCCAACTGAGGTAAACATACATCAACAGCAAAATACATAGAGCTAAAATGGTACTTAAACGTCTCGTTGGGTCTTAGAGTCCAAATTTGTTCGTATAGTGATTTTATTTGAAGTGAAACATGTTGGTACTTAAAAGTACCGTCGGTCGACAAAGGGTTAAACTTGAGAGAGTAAATAATAAAACTGTTCTTTCTATTGAGTGATGTTTCCAATACTTATTCCAAAGGTGTATCAACAGAACTCTTACAACTCCACACTTGGGCTTCTTAGAACATTATTGATTTAGAAACAGCCTGCAATATTTGATATTTGATTTTCATTGATATATGTTTATCTTGCAGGCAAGCTGTACTTATGGCTGACTTAGCTGATGCAAGCTTTTTCTTAAAATGCTATTCCATATTTATGTTACTGCAGATATTTGTACCCAAATATTTGTACGATTTCACCGTTTTTTTCATTGTTTTGGATTTAACGCTTAACCTCCTCGTAGTATTTTTGTAGCTGATTTATCATTCTCTGTAAGCTTTCCGGTAAGTCAGGAATCATCTGCATACATTAAAACTTTTATAACATTCCCACCGATCCTGACACTGCCACAAAAGTATTCCGAAAGGTATTCTTCGATAAACATCACAAATGCTTAAGGGGTAAAGTTGCACCCTGTTTTACACCTGTAATATCATAGTTTTGAAGAAATTCGAAAGGTGATTACTGTCTCAAACAGCTGACAAAGTTTTTTCGTACAACTTTTCAATTAGTTTTCCATATTTTCTTGATAGACCAACGTTATACAATTTATAGAAAAGTGCAAGTGCATCGAAAGCTTTAAGGTCGACGAAGAACGGATACAGTTTTTTCTTAACTCTGAAGAAGTTGTGCGCTATCGTGGTAAGAATAAAGATTTCATCTAGTGTTGAATAATTCTCACGAGACCCGCTCAAAAATCACTAGAAGATTATTTGCTGACGTCCAATACTGAAAGCTGGTAGTCAAAACACAAACTAATATTTTTAAAGTAGAGTTATTTGGTGTCCCTCTTTTTAAGAATTGACTCCTTTGAAGAATGACATTTGTTTCAAAAATTCGGTTGAATTCATTAGTAAGTATTTCTAACAGATCTTTATTCGCATATTTGTAGAATTCAACTGGTATCTCGTCAGTTCCCGGCGCTTTGCGGTCCTTGCTCTTATCTAACCAGAGCCTTACTTCTTTTTGTGTTATGGGTCTATCCAAAAGATCACTCTTTGTATCTGGAACTGCAAATGGAAAGCTAGGCTGGGGTATGAAGTTAGGCGGGTCAGGATATTTCTGAAATGTTGTTTTACTCGTATTGTAGTTGCGCCGTGTTGATGTTTAGTCCAACTTTTTTTTATTGGGCAGGTTCCATAGGGTTGCCGAGTCCCTGCATTAGGTTTTTTCAGTTACTAAGGAATTCTGGAACTCTAGCTTTTTCTTGTGTATGTAGATACATGTATCTGTAATTTGGCTCATCATATTTTCGTTATAGCTTTAGCAGTGAAAGGGATTTCCTTCTGAGCTTCCTTGGGCACCAACAAAAGTTTATTCGCCTTGCGAATCCCCTTTAGAACATCAATTTTGAACTCTCTGTCCATACTCGCTGCAGAAGTCCAGCAGTTGACAAGCAGTTGAGTTCGTTGCGCTTATAAAAACGGCGCTGCCTTTTCTTATAGCAAATATTGCTTCTAACTGGATTAGTTATTACCTTCTCGCGTACAATTGGTCACAGTTAATTGAGGTACCTTTTACTTAATTGTGTCCTCTTCTTGCTGCATCTTCCCTCCGATGCGAAGCAGAGCACTGTTCTGCATTCGCTCTATATTTATCAACAAATGTATTGATTCAAAAATAAGTCTCAATAAAATGTAAACATAAACATTGGTTATCGCGCTTAATATTTTTGAGATCAAGTATCACTGGTCGTATTGGTCGTATGATTAAATGGTAAAATGGTTAGATGGAGCCTTGGTACAGTCTTTACTTTTGTGTAGATTTTGTAGGCTTTTTGGTCATCATTCCTGGAGTAGCTACGCACTTTTTCTTCGACAAGGCACATGTATTTTCTCTCCTGGCATTCTTACTTTTTCTTTCGAAAATAGTGCTGTGAGGAGTTTTTGATTTTATCTGCAGTACAACTTACAACGTGTTCGTATTAACAAAGGGGAAGCTACGAACATTGAAGATGTATTTCTACCGATCGCCTCAAAGCAAATACTACAAATCTCTGATGAGTGGGTTTGATAAATTACTTTCGTTAAGCCAACGAGACTAGAAATAAATCTAAGTTAATCCTGAGATAACATTTTAAGATGTTTTTTTTCGTTGCTAACCACTCGTTGGCAAAACCCATTTAGTTGTGAAACTTTTGAGTGGATAAGGCCTTGCATGCCAAAACGCAGTCTTAGATGAAACAAACCGACTGGTCACCCTGGATCAAAGCCCGAATATCAATTTAACTGCAAAATCAACTAAACTATGGATAAGCTACAATTTATCGATTTCTGACTGTTCATACAAAATACCCCTCAATTAATTTATTATAGATAACGAAACTTCCATTTATGTTTTATCAACAATTCTTCCCGTCTCATCAATTCAGCTGGTTCAGTAGTTAACAAATTTATTTGCTTAAGAGCCATCTTTCTCCTGTGTGGGCTGCTCCGAAGAGGAAACAGGATACTTTCAATGTATTTGCACAGCACAAATATTCTGAAACACTAACAAGGTTAGCAAAAACAATCATCAATTTCCAAACGAAATAAATTTAATTGAAAATGCATTTATTTATGCGGACTATTACAATAGAGTATCTAGGTATGTGAATTTGCAGATACTTGTAGTGCGGTTCTGACGCAACCCTATCCCTGTTTGTGAAGCTTAAAGCGGTATGTCGCCTTTAGCGTGTATTCCAATCGATTTACCTTATTCGGATGGATGGATACGTATATTTTTTTGTTTGTATTAGGTGTACTCATATGTGGTATTCTGTATTCAATTCAGGTAACGACCTTTTACCTCATGAAAAAGGCCACAACATCGATTGTCTTATCGTACACACACACACACACACACACACACACAAGCACAATTTGAGGACCATTTCGTGATTTTTTTTTTCCTATTTTTTTCTGCAATCAACTGGAATTTGCTCTCCTGCCAGAGGGACTACAAATGCTATTGTCCATTTAAGAAAAAACACTTTCAATAACACTACTCTGTCCTGGTAGTGGTTCTTTAAAATGTGATATTTGTCAAGGACTTGGCATTTTGGATTTACACGCGAACTACGGATACAATTGAGAATTGAAATAGTGAAGACATCTTACAGAAATAAATATTTAATCTTGAGGAAAACATCTTCCAGGAGGGACGCTACTGCATCTGTGGATATGTGTTGTGTGGGCAATCCCCTTCGTCTCCCACCGCCTTGATAATGCAATTGTACAACACTAAGGGTAGTAGTTTAAGGTGTTGCTGCAGAAGGGCGAAATGCAATTTCCTGTCCCAGCAAGGACCAATAAATCTTCTCTTTGTTTAATAGATGTATAGCGGCTGTGGCGGCTGTGGCGGCTGTGGCGGCTGTGGCAACGTTTAGGGACGGAGGTAAAAAATGATGTGGGGAATTGTCCGTTCGAGTGAAGTAGAACGCATAAAACAGACGTTAAGTGCTATAATATGCATAGGGAAACTCTAAGTTTGCCATTAAATTTTAATTATAGAACTTTAGTATTTCGTGCTCTGACTATCGTCCTGAGTTTGGTACTAAAGTTTAGTGTGCGAGTTCTCTTGTTGCTTTGTGCTATGCATGCAAGTGCTATAAAAAAACCTTCCTCTGCTAAGTACATTAAGCTCCATGCTACTCAAAATATTGACTTTCGAATTGAATACAGATAGTTTTACATATATATAGATTATGGTTGGTTTTAAGTAATTTAGTGGCTGAAAGACTGAGGACGGCGGTAATATATCGTAGAAATTGGGCAATGTTAAACTGTTTAAGAAAGAAAATGTGGGACTTCCTGATGTAGAAAATATAACGTCTTACACAATTACACTTGCTGTAACGAAATACTTAGTTTTTTCGTTGAATTTTCTTATGTTGGTTATATCATGCGATTCGTCCTAGGAGACCAGGACCAGAAGATGAGACCAGGATTCTTAAGAAAAGCAAATTGCTTCAAGAATTCTTGCAAACAAAAGTCAATATGTCGATGGTGTTGTAATGTACATACATATATAGCAATAGTTACAGGTACCAAACAAGAAATCTTGCAAAAGGAAGCCAGGAAAATTAAGATTGATTTTCAAGAGCAAGCATTGTGCGTGGTGGTGAAAAACTTGGCATACACATTGTCTTATCATACTATTGTATTTAAAGATTCAATGCCATTACATTTACTATTTCAAGGAGGAAAAACCAAGAACAGGTCCATTTTTGTTCTCAAACTATGACTTATTTATTAGTCTTAGCAAATCATTAGCCCTATTCAATGTTCGTTCACTCATCGGCCTCTTAGAATATATGTATAAAATTTTTAACAGCGCGCTAAAATATTCAATGCCGACGACGATGGATATCTGGTACTTCGTGCCAAAGGACAAAAACACCACCCAACATCAAATCTTTGTAATTGAAGCTATTTTCGAGAAAAAAAGTAGGTCGAAAAGTTGAACGTACGACTAGTGCTACTTCGTCGACCTAAATATCATCCTAGGCCACCCAGAAAATTCGACCATCACGACCAATGAGAATAACTCCAGCAACGAAGAATCTGTTCGATTTCGGCGACTAGGCAAAGCGACCTGGTTATTTCCATATCAACGAACGCACAAACGTAATGTACACCTTCTAGGCGTATGTATGATATGGGGACCCAACATCTGCTCGCATCACACATCTTCGATTCAGACAGGGTATTGATATGGCCACGTTCTATGAAAAGCCCTCCTCAAATTGATTATATATGCCAATTGACGCCGAAAAACTGCTTAGGTTTCATCATCTTCTGCAGAACCGTAAGTGATATGTCGATCAGTATTCCTCTCCAATCTGCAGTAAGTTATAAAGAGGAATTAGAATTAGGATGTGATGTCTATAGGATCAGAACACATTAATAAGAAATGTTCATTTGGGACTAGAACTACATGCCTAGTAATAAGAATGGAACCAGGAATCAATAGGTTGCCTTTCTAACGTTGTACAAGCTTAGGGTTAGGCTCCTCACAGTCCACATTCAGTCGAACAATTAGCAGAGGCTCTTGACTGCTATCACATCATCCAAGAAGCGCGATGGGATGGGATGGGTATAATGAGGATGAAAAACTATATAGGGAAAAAGAAACAGCGCTTATTCATATGCGTCAGACATAAGCAACAAGTCCTGATCTTCCGAGACGTGAGCGAGCGTCTTATGACAATCCGAATCAAGGCTAATAGAAAAGACTAATATGCGCTCATGTCCCTAGAGAAAGCAAGGACGACGCCACCAAAGAATGTTTCTACGAGCTCCTCGACAAAACATGACAATATGACTTTAAAATGGTACTAGGCGATTTTAACGCCAGGATAGGAAAGGAGCACGTCTTTGGTCGGACAGTTGGTAAATATAGCCTACACGACACCATGTCTGGCAACGGACTTAGGCTTATTGACTTTGCGGCGGAACGAAATATTACTATAGCAAGCACTCGGTGTCCTAATCTCAATATGCACAAGGGGACATGGCAGTCTGCGGATCACAAAACCAAATTGATCATATTGCAATAGATCACCACCTTGGTGTAAATGCGAATTTCCCAAGCTGCATTCGCAAGGACCTTACGGCTTACTAGCCGAGGTATTCAAAGCTGATAGAAATGACTTTGTGGAAATCACACAGCAACTCATTTCTTCTTAGATCTGGTCAGAAAAGTGTATGCCTGATGAGTGGAATCCCAGCATATGATGCCCCATGCACAGAAAAGGAGACTCCCTCAACAACACCATTTATAGAGGTATAAATATTCTCAGCATCGGATACAAGATCTTATCTTGTTGTGTGAACGTCTGAAACTCTTCGCCAACAACCTTATTGGTTCCTAGCAGTGCGGTTTCAGAACAGTAAAGTCGACAATCGATCAAACACACTCCGGTAGATCCTGGGAAAAATACAATATGTAAGTCCAAATCGATACACACCATCTTTTCATCGATTTTAAGGCCGCATATCACAGCATTTATAAAGACAAATTATATAGACCCATGTCTAGTTCTGGCATCCCTGCCAAGCTCGTCCGCCTGTTCAGAATGACGATTGAGAACGCTGCTGCTACGTCAAGGTCGGTAACGACTTTTAGACAAGGTGACGAGCTGTCATGTGACTTCTTTAACATCTTACTTGAAAGAATTGTGCGGAACTGGAAGCACAATCTTTTAAACGTCTGTGCAACTACTAGCGTACGGTGATGATATCGAATTAATTGGAATATCTCAGCTTGCTTTCAACGGTGCTTTCGCTAGTATTGAAACAGAAGCTGCTAAAATGGGTTTATCGGTATATGAAGACAAAAGCCAATACTATATATGCTGCCAACACGAAGGGACACACTACATCGATGAATTAGACAGAATGTCACAATCGACAGCTATGATTTCGAGGTAATAAAAAAACTTTGTCTACCTTGGATATGCTATAAATTCTGCCAAAAACACCTTAACAGAAATAAACCGAAGAATCACTCTTGCCAGTCGCTGTTTCATTAGGCTAAGAAGGTAATTGGGTAGTAAGGCACTATTCCGAAAACTAAGGAGACTCTATATAAGAATTTGATCATCCCAGTCCCACTTTATAGCGTACAAACATGGACTCTATCGGGAGCGGATGAAGTTATCCTCAAGCAAAATCTTTCGAAAAATATTCTTTCCCATTTGCGTCGACGAGATTTGGAGGAAAAGATTCAACAACGAACTATACTCGTACGAGCTTTACAGTGACATCGACTTAGTCAGAAATCTTGGGTATGTAAAGCGAATATACACCAATGCTCAGCCCGACTGGAGGCAGTTAGCTGAAGACCAGACTTATTGCAGCAGCTTGTTAGTTGAGGCCGAGGTTCACTCGGAATGGTAGCGCCACCTAAGTGAGTAAGTAAGAACCACATGCTCCTTTCAGCAATCTAGCAAACGGAAGCATTATAACTTATATCTAGGGCTTTCTGACGTTATACATATAAATAATACTTCTCGTTATTTTTGGATGGTGACAACGATAACAAATACGAGTTTGCACAAGATCGAAGACCGAACAATTTAGTTACTGAGAACGGCGTTGATTTTCTGATATCCGCTTATGTAAAAATCATTAGGGATGAAAAACAACAAACTACCGTATGCAGATAACCTAGCGGTTGTGCAATATACGATGGAAGGACTTACGCGAACAGAATATTAGTGAGCACTGTTACTGTTTTCTTAACTTCGCATTGAACATCTCCAGTGGAGAACAAAGGGGAGTTAAGATACCTTACTACAACCTACAATCTCTTAACAATCACTCTTGATTTTGTGAAAACTGATAAAACTGGATGAAAATGACCTCGAGCGCTTCGAGAGAAAAGTTCTTTAGGTAATTTTCTGTCCCGTTTGCATCAATGGAGAATGGAGGAGATGTTACAGCGAACTGTGCATAATGAGTCCGACCTCGTTAGAAAAGCTCGCATAACCCGGCTTAGAGGACTAGGTCGTCTTGAGTACAGGGACACCAGCGTCCCAGCCCATCTTATGTGGCCCACACAAGTGGAAGTGACACCAGCTAACTTCGTTTACACAAATGCAGTATGCAGTTGGGAGAAGATCCCACCAGCCGGACAGGCATGTTTGCTGAGGCACCGCGAACTGTAGGGTCATCTAAGTAACTAGCTGAATAAGTTGTATGGTTATCTACATATATATTTCGCAGTCCAGAGACTGCAAAAGATACACCAAGATGCGAATATAGATCACATCATGTTAGCATTCATATTGAATTAGCAAAAATATTTTAAAATTTTATTTTTATTTACGAGTAGTTAAGCGACTATTATTTATTTCAAAGAAAAAAAATTTTACAAAATTACTTAGCCTATATGGTTTGGCCTTTTATAAGCCGTCTACCAGATTGACATTAAAAATAACAAAAGAATTTGGTGCTACTTATGCTTAATACGCATGGATATACATAAATTAAAAAAGATAGCGTTTGTAAATACTTAAAGACTTTCTTCGATTATGCAGTTCCTGTAGTGCAATGCGCTCACTGCGTAGTTATAAAGTAAGTCCCAAACTCTGCCACCATTCAAGATATAGATTGCTTCCTCTATCTCAAGTACTTGAGCACCGAAGAAGTTTCTGCGGAATTCAAGTATGGGACATTTCGCAATGAAGTGCAACATATCCTCGCTTTCCCTGAGATTGCACAACTCGCATAAAATGGGGAGCTCAGGGCGGTGCGGTATTAAATTAAGATTTAGTTTGAAGATGGTACTTATTTTATCCACCCAATAGCTGTTCAAAAAATACGTCCTTTCCTGCAGATAATGATTCATCTTGCTGTAGTAAGCTCTGTATTGAGATGACTGAGCTTCATTTACAAGTTTGTCGTAAATTTTGTGACTAGTTTTCTGAAATAGCATGTCTTCATTTTGTTTTAGTGATTCCTGCTGCTTGCTTGGCGTGAACATAAAGTTATAGCCGCTTTCCGCTCCTAGTATTTCGGGCGGTCCAATACCTCACAACTTACGATCTGGTTGGCCACAACCCGTAAATTGTGGCTACCACTTTCGGGTGGGGGCTTCACAAATCCAAGTGCAATAGTACTTGGAGGTTCCATAATCGAAATTTGGTTTCATTCTTGAACACATTTCACCTTATATGTTACCATTTGCACGAGTACCCACCGCGGAATTCTTTCCTGGCTCATTGCATTAACTTTAAGGACATAATCCAAGTGCATTTTAAAACTATTCAGGAACAGGAACACTCCAAGATACTTATTCTGCTTAACTATGTCAAAAAAGACGTACGAGAATATACGTCTACTTCTAGCGTATCTGCATGACAATTCCAACTCAGTTTGCTATGAGGGAAAAACAAAAACAAGTGTCATGGTCTCCATACAGCAGGAAGGTCTCCCTACTGACCTTAAAAATCTGAGGAATTTATATATCAAGTTCCACGAGATTTTCAATATGTCTCCCCAAAAAGTCTCAGACGACCTTGCTGCTTTCGGTAACTATGTGCACTCAAAAAGGATCTCACACCTTCAACGGAGCAGAGCTGATAACGACAAATTTTTTCGTCCGTAACGTGCTACCATTGCCAATGTTCCAACCATCGACTCCAACGCGCACTCGAAATAACCTTCCTCTTACCTTCTACTATCAAAACGTAAGAGGACTGCGATCTAAAACCCGTGCTGCCTTGCGCCAGTCTCTCGCTCTCCCATTTGAGGTCTACGCTCTGACCGAAACTAATCTAATTCCCGATATAAAGAATCAGGAATTATTCCCCCTAGTTTCAACGTTTTTCGAGACGAACGATCTTACCCGTCCAAAAGATGATTCTCCGTGTCGAGGTGTCCTACTGGCCGTCCAAAATGACCTAACTTCTTCTCCAATCGCTGTTTCTACTTCTTCTAAGCTTGACTACGTTTCAATAAAGATAACACTCCCTTGCAGATCCCTGTACGTTATGTGTTTTTACATCCTACCGGCACAATCTATCGAATGCTACAAACTTTCTATCGATACAATTGATCAAGTAATTGATTTATCTGATCCTCTCGATGATATCATCGTATTCGGCGATTTCAATCTACCTCATTTGCGCTGGACTCAATCAGAGGATGAATCTTTTCTTACCGCAAACCCTAACTCGAGTAAAGAATGCCTCTTATTGGATAAGCTTACAGACTCTAGCTTATGCCAAGATGGTGGGGTCTCCAAATATATGGGTAGGCAATTAGACCTCATTTTCACCACTGACTCCATAAACTCGTCTGTCTCGCTCTGTCCCCTTACACTATCGACCATTGATAACTTTCACCCGCCACTTCTTCTTTCTCTTTTCCACCACTCCCCTATCCACCACTCCCCTATCCAGCATTCCCCATCTGCAGCACCCTCTTCTTACGACTTTCATAAAGCGAATTTCCGCAAAATTAACGAATATCTTAGTAAGTGTTCTTTTAATTTCGCCAATATGTCCCTCAGTGATACTCTTTCTATCTTCTACAGAGAATTATTCAATTCTATTTCTTTCTACGTCCCCTTTTCGCGCAAAAAAAACCCTTCTACGAGCCCCCCGTGGTATAATCGTAAACTTCGCTCTTTACGTAACAGGAGAAACAAATTATGGGCAGTTTTCCTTCGCTCCAATTCCTTTGTGGACTATTCCAACTACCTCGGGTTATGCCTCCAATTCGCGCAGCTTTATAACGTTCTCTACCAGCGATACCTTGATAGTGCGCAATCAAGGCTTATAAACGATCCTAAGTCTTTCTACCAATTCGTTACCTACAAAAAAAAATCCGACGGTTTTCCTCCATCCTTTTCATACGAAAATATATCATCAACTGATCCGCATACCATAGCCAACTTTTTTGCTACTTCTTTTAAGCAATCTTTTGCCGATAATTCCTTCATACCGGATCCTTCTATTTCAAATACCTGCTTAATTTACCCATTGGAACCTCTATTTCTCAAAGTTTTGATCATACAGTGATAGAAAATAAATTACAACAACTTAAAGATGAATACTTACCCGGCCCAGATGTCCTTCCATCCATATTTCTTAAAAAGTGTTCCTCAACACTTTCCCACCCCTTTCAAATCTCTTCCAGTTATCGCTCTCTCAAGGTGAATTTCCACAGATATGGAAGTCTTCTTTCATAACACCGATACACAAAAAGGGATTAAAGAGCGAAGTCACTAATTATCGCTCTATAGCTAAACTTTGACATATACCCAAACTCCTCGAAAGCATTTTGTACAAAGCCTTACGCTTCCAGTGCAAATCTCTTATTTCCCCTAATCAACACGGCTTTCTAAAAGGTAGATCAACTACCACTAACCTCGTCAAATTCATGTCCTCTGTCCTCTCAGCCTTAGAAAGTGGTAAAGAAGTTGACGTTATAACAACTGATTTCAGTAAGGCTTTTGACAAGATATCTCACAAACTAATCCTGTTCAAATTGTCCGTCCTGGGCTTTGAACCCATTTTGCTCAAATGGATATCTTCTTAACTGGATAATCGCTTTTATAGTGTTCGATTCAGGACTGCCCTATCGGCCCCTTTCTTGTCCACTTCAGGTGTTCCTCAAGATAGTCACCTAGGTCCACTTCTCTTCATCAAAACTATTAACGACTTTCAAAGGCTCATTCAACACTCAAAACTTTCTCTCTATGTTGACGATACCAAATTTGTTAAACCCATTTCCTCACAACAAGACTCCAGCCTCTTTCAAATAGATCTAAATAGTTTTCCCATCTGGTGCATCAAGAACTACTTAGAACTCAATGTCTCCAAATGTCAATCGATTACTTTCTCACGTAAGAGCAAGAAGTCTCCTCAACGAATTTACCATCTCCACGGCCAACCTATACCCCTTGTTGAATCTATCCGCGACCTTGGCATACTATGCGACAGGCAGCTTAATTTCCGCTCGCATATTGATGAGATAATTTCTAAAGTAAACTCATCACTCGGCTTCGTTAAAAGATGGTCCATAGAATTCTGCAACCCATACGTGACCAGATCACTACAAATCACTTACGTTCACCCCCTTCTCGAGTACGCTAGGCAAGCGTGATGTCCCTTTCAACGAGTTCATATATCCCGTATTGAGAGCATCCAGAGTCGTTTTCTTCGATTTGTTCTTCGAGGTCTACATTGGAATGATCCCCTAACCATACCTTCCTACCGAGATTGTCTCAAGCTCATTAACCTGAATAACCTTGTGGAACGAAGGGACGCAGCTGACATTCTTTTCATTCACCGACTGCTTTCAGGCTCCGTCGATTGCACGTCTCTTTACAACTCCATTTTCTTTTATACTAACCCTCGTAATCTACGTTGCCATCGTCTCTTTTACCTACCAATCCATCGCACGACATATGGCTCTAACGAACCAATCTCCTGTATGCTGCGTAAGGTAAACTCCAACCTTTCCGTTTTCGATTTTAATCGCACTCTCTCCCTCAAATCCGATCTTCTTCACCATCCCTAGTTTTAAGCCCTAGTGATAGGTCTTAGTTTTCTTTTAGTTTTTAAGTCCTAGTTTTTAAGCTTGTATTAAGCCAAATAAATGGGGGCATTAGCCCCCACCAAAATTAAAATTAAATTAAATTAAATCAATCGGGTTGTCTTGAAACCCCCATTTCTCACTTCGAGCGTACCTTCCACCACGATCTCTAAAGACCATCATTTTTGATTTATCTAGATTAACGAGTTAAATTCCACGTTTTTTTTTGTTAAATTTGATAATTCAACAGAAAATGTAAGTCCGGATATTTACAAGGTTGCTCGTTCTAAATATTTTGATCTGATTGTAAGTAACATACATACTCGTATGTTACATCTTGGATCAAACTTAAAACAACAGAATCACAAGTTTTCCTCCCCTTTTCACCGTATTTAAAGTAAATTATTACAAGTTGAAGTAAAACTTTTTGTAATAGTCATGTTCTTGCCTTGAAGTAATTGAGTAATATGTAGAATCCAACAATGCAAAAACACTGCTCATGTGATAGAAACTTTTCACATAAATCAATATCAGCTTTTACAATGTCATTATTGCCTGCACAGCATACATGGATGCAAATTTCCGAGTTTACTCGACAAAGGTCTGTATTCTGTCCTTGTTTCAATGACATTAACCGCACAATATAACTATGACTGAACAACAAACAACTTTTGAGATAGTTGGTAGGAAAAACTGAAAATACCATAACATCTGCTCTGACCAGATAAATTCTAGTTTTCTGCAAAAGTAATTGTGTCCCCAAGGAAACCAATTTGTTCGTAAATTTCATCACGAAATACCAGTTAATGCAAAATCCTAATTACGAACAAAAATCCTGACTCCACTCCAATTAAAAGGGGATGAAATCGCATAGAGATGGGATTGGGTGGGTGGTTGTTATTTAACATTTAAAATCATTTTTACTTTGAGTACCATTGGCACCAGCCAATGAATGTGCAAGTTAGTATTTCATAATTTTAATAAATCTGAATACCGAACACTGTGTTGCTGGTCCGAAGTGGCGTCAATGATTAGTCACAACGCTTATCATTAATTCCTTAATATTATTCCCACCCAACCCGCCAGTAGACCGACATACCGCCTTGGAGCGTCATTATCATAAATCATTTTACAAAACGACACTCCAAGCACTTAAGTCCAATTCTGCGGGTTTCAGGGTGGAATTATTCTCTACAGATTCACTCTTCTGTGGTCCACTCTTCGGGAAACTTTATCTCAAATTCTTGTTCATCGGAAGAGTGTTTCCTTGCTTTTCAGCTATCAAAAAACCACACGGAGAAAATATCAAAAATGAAACTTACTTTTGGTTTAATTCGTATTAAATTAATTAATAAATTAATCTTCGAAAATAAATAAGGAAGAGAAAGGCACAACGAAAGTGGAGAGCGAAAATATGAAGTGGAACAACGAATATACAAATTATAAAGTGAAATATTTTTTTTTCTGTTTCTCTTGAACTACTCAAAAGTACTGATTGTTACATCTGGGCTGAGCGAGCTACTTCCGACAGGATACAGAGTGTGTAACAAAAAGTGTTATAACTTCTTCAAGTTTTTTAAGGAATGTATCGCAATTTTTGATGTAGTAAAACATGAATTCACAGTTCAATAAGTCACCCGTTACCTTTTATTTAAATCTAGCTAAAATTCAGTTCAAAACATGAGAGGCAACAACACATGAAGTTGGTGTCTTAGATCTTGATATGTAGATCTGTGAATTCGGTAAGCCAACGTTAGAATTTTTTACTTTGCAGCCTTGCATAGCATCGTCGGTGTTTGTGTTTTTTAGTGTTTATGACTAGGGAATTCAGGGTGGACGTAGCCAATATACGCGGGCTAAAAAGTAATCACTTTTATGCGTACGTACACGTCTGTAAATACAGATCAGCTGTTTTGGCATTTGATGAAACGCAGGTAGATCCCAGCCCACATTTCTCAAAATACTCTGATCTGAAGCTAACTGCCATTATTCGTTGCTTACCACGATCTCGCCATTTACGTGCCTCGTGATGTTGTTTACCAAACTCCCCACACTATAATCCCTGTCCCAATCCGGAATTCAATATCATGTGGTTACAACTCTATCTCCGTAAGCAAATTATCCTTTATTGCTTTACTTACAGAAGCGCCGAAGTGGACATCAATTCGACCTCTAACGAGTTTGATGCGCTGTCTCACTCCATTCAAAGAATTGTATCCCTGTATCCTTATACTGAAATCGTTATTACGGTCGATTTTAAGATACACAATTCTGGGTGGCTTCGACTTCTGGACAGACAACATCCGAAGGACGGTGTGCTGAGATCTTCGTTGCGGTAAAAACTTGATCCAGCTTGAAAATGAGCTCATGCGAGAACCAGACGTTGATAGTCCTACCGCCAATACCCTGGACTTGTTTTTAACTTCTTTCCCAGACAAGTACAAGGTCGATGTGCTTTCCCCGTCGTCGGAGCACCAGGTCATATTAGATAATTTCTCATATACCGACTACGCAAATAGAGAAAAGATTAATAAAATAATCGTGTAGCAATGCGAGAAAGCAATTTGGAGCGGACTTAGCGCGTTCTTTAGGAATTTCAACTGTTCGTTATGTTAACTCGATAACGACATGGATGCCGATGCTGATATTATCACAGGCACTATTCTCTTTCGAATGAGATTCTTTATCCTTCATCTGATGAAGAGTATCAAAATAAAAGAAAAGGCATGGTACAACTCGAACAGTAAAGAGGTTGTCAGGGTTGGAGAAGTTTTTTTTCGGTCGTACAAGACCAACCCGTCAGAGGAAAATCGAAAAAGGTTCAAACAAGAAATAAATGACTACAACGTCTGCAGTGTCCCAAAGGTAGTAAAAGCATCAAAAATTCAGCCTCATCCTCCATCCCAACGCTCATCTAAAATGATATTCCAGCTTACAGCTCTTTGGACAAGGCCAATCTGCTTGCTGCACACTTTGCGGCCAGTTCAGCACTTATCACTCCTGGAAACCCTGCAGGGATAAACAACTCTGTGATAAGCCAAATCAACCAACCAATTAAGTCATTGTGATAGATGCAAGTTCCAGTTCCAAGTTTGACATTTTGATGAAAGATTCTATCCTATCGAGTTGTTTTTTTATTCCATATTTGTGTAAAGGATATTTTGACAAGTTATTCTAAAAAATATCAAAATAATGTCTTGTCATGTTTTAACGACGAATTACATTTGCTATTAAATCAAGCCTTACAAGCGTAACACCTTGGAAATTATTAACAAAACACGATACAATTTTCTTTGGGGTAACTCCAAATATCAATAAACTAAGTCACATATTAAAAAAGCATTCAATTTGAGATCCAACTATTTGCTTGACTTTCCAATAACTATAATTATAGTAGAATGTGACTTACCTGTCCATTGACACCCTTATCCTCGTCGGTGGCCTGAACCTTTATCACTGGACTACCATTCGGAGCACCTTCCTCAACTTTTGGATAGTACGTTCCACAATCCTTGAATACTGGCTTGTTATCATTCACATCGGTGATAAAGACCACAACCACTGCTGTCGATGTATGTATCGTTTGATCCCCATTCACACAGCACGAACCATCGTCCATGGCCGTTACATTTAACTCATACTTATCCCGGTCTAGTGAAATGGCCTTATTATGCAGTCGTATCACTCCTGTTATTTCCTCAATAACAAATTGTCCGGAACTGGTGCCACCGCCTACAAAACCGAATCGCACATTGTCACCATCTTTGTCGGATGCCACAACAGTGGTTACCAGGGTATTTGGTCCAGCATTCTCATCAACATTCGGTGTGTATACCTGCTGTGAGAATTTTGGCTCTTCGTCGTTTTTATTCTTCGTGTAAACACGCACCGTGGCTGTGCCACTCTTGGATGGTTCGCCTTTATCCTTGGCAGTTACGATGAACTCATAGTAGGCATTGTTATTGTCCGCATCCAATTGCTTATTGTTCACAATGATGCCATTCGAGTCGACGGCAAAGTGATCATCAGAGACAAGGTACTCAATTTCGGCGTTAGCACCTGAATCCGAATCCATTGCCTTTACCCGCAGGATGCTTGTGCCCAATGGGATATCCTCGTCTACGTTGTGTGCCTGATAATCAGGCAACTCGAATTTCGGCGCATTATCATTCACATCAGTGACGCGAATTGTTAACTGCAAAAAAAAAATAAAATATTAAATGTAATGAAAATGATAGACGACAAGAATGTGCAGTTTGATTTAGAGTAAGAGAATACAAACAAAAGTACCTCAACTGATGTGGAGAATCCTCCAGAGTCCTCAGTGGCAGTTACAATCAAGGAGTACACATGCGGTTGTCGTAAATCTTCGAAATCCAATTCTTTGGCGAGTTTAACGATTCCTGACGATGGGCCAATGTTGAATGTGCCCGCTCCTTGTCCCTGAGCCTTCAGCGTATACCGGATTTCTCGATCAGCAAAGGATTTTGCCTTCACCGATATTATACTGGAAAAAAGAAGAAAAGATAAGATGAATATACAAATACAGATGCGATTACGATTGAAATTCGAAGCAACATTAACATGTGGCTGGCATTGTGTTCGATTGGAAATGGTACTATAACGATTGATTTGTCGACTTTTTTTTTGGTATGGGTCTGGGGTAGTGAACATCGACCATATTCACCAAGGAACTCGATAAGGGCTTACAAATTTTAAAGTGCAGACAAGAGTTTAGTTAAGATTTATAGCTGACTGACACCATCAGAGAGGAATACCCTAGTTTGCAATGCATTTGTTTCAGGCAGAGTGCCATGTCTACCCAAGGATACTCGTATTTAATTTGATGGATGTAATAAAATCGAATTTGTCTGTGATTTACCATTAAGATTATTGCAAAAGCGGTTGTAAAAGTGAATCCATTTTGGGGTTAGCTGGTGCTAAGCTTTATGAGCAGATCCATTTTGTGGAACAGATTTTATGCTCATTAAATCGTCGTCGGCGCGAAGTGGTAATATTATTCTGTTCGACATATTA
Organism: Volucella bombylans; assembly: GCA_949129095.1. NCBI lineage: Eukaryota > Metazoa > Arthropoda > Insecta > Diptera > Syrphidae > Volucella > Volucella bombylans. Next base: position 98,020,039 of record OX422144.1, read on the forward strand.
AAAAAAAAAAACATGCACACTCACCCTTGAGATCTGGCGGAGTAACGATATCGAAAAGCCAACAAAATGGTTTTTCATATTTCTTAAACTTGCCGCAAATTGCGGTGCAGATTTTATTCTAGCGATAAAGAGGGGTAGATTAGTGAATATGGTGTGAAATTGGTGGAGGAAAACTTTTACATTACATTTTTTTATAAACATTAACAACGATTAAGGTCACATTTGGTACTGAAAAAAGGCGTTAAAAACGACATTCCAGCTTAATGTATGACTGCTGTTGCAAAAATTGTACCCAAGAAATGCTTAATAAGATATAGAGATAATGCTGGATGTAGTCTTTACGACACTGACAATAACTCTGCCTTCAGAGTCAACACGCAAGACATAGCGCTTTTTGATACAAATAATGAAAATGCTACAACACACTTTCCAGTTCTTAATGATTTAGTTTAAGGCTTTAGATTTTCTGAACTGAACTTTTACTTTTCCAAAAGCTGCAAGCGACTCAGTGAATAGTCTCAGAATTCAGTCGGTCGTTTTAACAGATTTTCAGCAAAGGAAAAGGAAAGCCTCCACAAAACATGAACAAGAAAATAGGAATGTAGCATATTTTCCTGAATCAAATAAGGACAGCTTCAGTCTTCTGTTATAGGCCCATTTTTAAGGAAATAATATCAACACAGGTCCTCTCATGCTTTCTATAACACGAATTTTGGTTATGAGCTGAGTACAATACCCCGGCGCCGCTAGCATATTGCAACCAAAGTCGCAGCAATTACAATACAATTGCAATGTATATATAGATCCAGCAATGTCAATATAAGATTGGAGGCGGACGTAACCAAATTTAAATAGAATCTCAACGACTTAGTAAAAAAAAAAAAACCTTAGAAAGGATTACTTGTTTGTCGCCAAAAGTTCCAGATCTAATTTATTCTTGGCGAAAGTCATGAAACAGCTTGTTGAAGATCTGCGTGCGTGATTCGAACCTTACTGATACCTGTGTGTATCACCGAAGCTGTAGCAAATGAGCTAAATACCACAACACGCCGTAGCTGGTATATGTAATCATATCTGTTATCAGTTGTGTTTCAAGTCGGCTGGCACCAAATGTCATATATCCAATTATGTTTCAAAAGGGTATAGACCTGCTACTGCTAAGAGAACATTCCTGCACTGGCGTACATACAAACCCTTAGCGAACAGTAGGAGTAACCTTATGCCAACAATTATTTTCTTCTTCTATGGGAGACTGGTCGATATTCACATACATGAAAATTCTGTGTTCAAGGTTCTGTGTTTTTGGAAGGTTCTGTGGTTATGCGGCTCAAAATGTCGTGAGCAGAATACTGAATACAGAATACGCACTTGATAAAAAGGAGTACACGCTGGGCATAATTGGCGCGCGGAGAAGGGATTTTGTCTACGCTTAAGATGTTTGCACATAGCGCGGGGAAGGAGAATTTAGGGAGGGAAAAAAGACAGATACCGATGTGCATTGGTTTTAAATGTTTGCAAGTTATAGTGACTAGGAAATAAAGAGCTCAGCAGGGCATTCCATAAGCGAGTTGTATGGCTTAGGAACGCATCACGATATTTCGGAGTAAGTCCGAAAGTGAACTTGAGGGTATACTGGTGACCATTCAAGACCAGTGTTACGGTTAAAAGTTAGAAGAGGTGGAGTGTTACTGGCAATTTCGGTGGAACACTCGTGGCAAAAACAGCGATACAACAAGGTGAGACATTACGTCTGTGTTCGAGGGTGTCGAATGATGTGTAATATTGTCATCACCTATGAGATTTATCACACGGTTTTGGATCCTATCTAGCAAGTACAAAGAGGTCTTAGCAGCATCTGACCAGATATGAGCATTGTACTCAAATTTCGTGGGGGATAAACGCCTTATATATTGAGGCCAGATCAGAGGGTGTGAAATATTTCTTACATCGCTTCTGGAAACCTAGACATTTCGTAGCATTTTTGGCGACATCGAATATGTGGTCATTCCAACGGAATTTGTTTTGTTGACACACATACCGAGAATGGAAAGTTTTTCGGTTTCGACGATGCAAGTGCCATTTATGGATAATGGCTGGGTATCTAAATTTCGCTTTAACGACAGCAGACAGCATTGTGTTTTGGAAGCATTCAATCCCACTCTATTGATAGTTCCCCAATGGTTATGCTGTTAATATTGGAATTTAATGAGCTTAACATACGCTGCCGTTCCCGTTCTACAGCCGAAGAGCAGGGACGGGAGTTCGGAAACGAATATGAAAAGCAGGGAGCACTGTCGTCAGCAAGGGAATATATTGGATTAGAAGTAGTAGACAATAGATCATTGATGATAATTAAAACTAGCTGGGGCACACCAAACCTGTCAAAAGCTCTGTCAAATACCTTATAAATAACAAGTGCAATTATCTTGCTTTCGTCAGATTGGTGTAGATTTTGGTTCCACGTTTCGGTGAGACATGCTATCAAATCACCAGTGGACCTGTTATTATGAAAACCATACTGCCGGTTATGGAGAAGTTTTCGTGTTTCGAGATATTTCATGAACTGACGGTTTATCAGCGGCGTTTTCATGACCTTGGGAAGAAGTGACGTAAGTGCAATGGGTCTGTAGGAGAGAGAAGAAGATTCGCCTTTTTAGGAACGGGTTGGAAAAAAAATGCTATTTTCCATCTGCTCGGAATGTTTCCTAAAGAGTAGAATTGATGAAAAAGCTTACGCAGTGGTTTTGCCAACGTGGAAGAACACCTCTTCAGCAGAAGGGCAGATATACCATCTAGACCAGCGGATTTATGTATGTTAAGAGATTTAAGTACTCTTGCTACAACATTAGTGAGAAAGCGGATTCGTCCCATTGAAGATTTGACACACTCAAGTGCAGGCGGAGTTAAAGAACCATCTGGAAGTGTTGAACTTTCCGCAAAATGTTCAGCAAGCAGATTGGTTTTTTCCAAAGAGCTAATAGCTGGAATGATATTGAGGGTCCTTTCGACAACGCAACATTTTATAACATGGGTATCTCGGCCAGGCAACATGGCGTGGACTAGTTTTATGGATACCGGCAATGCTGATGAATATGACTCTGATTGCGGTCACTATGTGATAGCGGGGGTAAACAAAGGCCGCACGCAAGGCGGCGTCCTATATCCACTGTTATGGAACATGTTATTTGACTAACTGCTTAATGCTCTTCATAGTTCTAGAGAACATATAGCTGTCTTGCCTGTTAGATCATGCCGACTGTCTGCTAAAAGCGCAAGTAGCCATAGACGTCAATCCTTTCAAAATGCAGGTTGTGTTCCTTACGAGAAGGAATGGTCACCTTCCGTTTCCAAAATGAAGCTCAATATTTCTTTGTAATTCAAGATAATCAACTCCTTTGAACTAAAAATGTCATGCCGAAAACCTAAAATACGCTATCGGCTGTGGCAGACAACGTTAGATTTCACTCAATGTAAGGAAAATCTGCCTCTATCTGCAATTAACTAAATTGCGAGCAATCGATGAAGAGAGCGAAGTATCCACTTCTGTAGCGAATGGCTCTATTTTGGATCACCTCGTTAGTGAGCCTTAGTGTTTGCATTTAAATGATCCAATTATCTTTCTTTCAGCCCTTTCTTCGAAAAGTCTCAGCTGAAACTTGAGCCTCTATTGCTTCGGGACCAAATTTTCTGACGACCTTCGTTAACGATGGCTAAACCAGCTGATTTTCTCAGCTTGTAGTTTGTCCACTATCGGTTTCTTAATGTGGGAACTTCAGGGAATGCGCGTTATTCTTATTGTACCACGTTTTGTTACACCCGCTAACATTCGTACAATTATAATTGCGTGTCTGTCGTTCTTCCTCTTTATATCGTCTGACAGTGAGACGCGTATGTAAAAGGTAGACGTACGACTGTAGCGTATAACAAACACTTAACCTAAGGTTTAAACATGCGAATTAAACTAGTAAGGTTGTATCACGGTGTTAGTTTTTTTCTACTAGCAGGCCAACTAGCGTCCTACTCGCAGGCAAAATTCGTCTGCTCTTAAAGCTGCTAATTGCCTACCAGTTCGCTCTCTCGTCTACAAATACACTAACACATGTAAACCCTACTAGTTTAACTCGCGTATGTAAACCCAAAATACTGCGAAGTTTTAGCGTCGTCCCAGGTTTTCCCTATATGCAACATCGCCATTGCAGTTTTCTGTGGTGAACGAATTCTCAGATTATTTTCACTGCTCAATGTCATTTTAGCGTCATCGTACATATCGTGTATCATTCTTACATATGTCTCGTGTACATTTTAAGAACTTAGCGTCGTCAGTCTCTGAGAACTCTGTCATATGCTTTTTCCAAGTCGATGAAGACTTGATCTTTCGTAGAATCATGATGTAAAATTTGAATCGCATTGACCTGCTTTCATAAAGCTGAATTAACTGTCATGGAGTTTAATGATATTGCGCTGTTGGCTGCCTAAAACTCGCCCTTATAATTTCAAAGTAGGCGATTGGTAAGGTAGTTGCTGCAATTTTTGAGCCGCATTTGCATTTATGCAGCAGTAGAAGAAAGCTCTCCCTTCACATGTTAGCCTTCCCGTCGCCAAACATCGTTTCATTGAACAAGATTGCGAGACAGGGTTTAAAATCTGGATTCCGATTGGCGGCCACAATTCTGAGGTACATAATATGTGATAATATTATATGTTATTCAAAATATAAAAAGGAAAAAAAAACGCTTCCCTAGCAAATCTTATCCAGATCCTAAGGTATATGTACATATCTAAGCCTAAAATTGACAGACCACTTTTCATTAAACTGAGAGAAGTTATAGTGCCGAAAATCTTCATCCAAGCTCGTCCATTAAGTCACACAACGAATGTACAAATATCTGATCTGAATTCATAATTTTTTTATAAGTTTTACGTCATTTCAATATACGGTCCCCACTCTGTTACGGAAATTAAGATAAAATTCTCTGAAGTCTCCGCCTGTTCATGAGTAGATCTTAAAGTGAAAAATCGATTTTTAGCTCAACTTCACTAAAGTGCATATTTAATGACGGCAAATAAGAAAAATCAAAATTCAACAGCAAACTTCAAACTCAATATTCAGAAAGAATTTTTTACAAGTTTTACTTATGACACCATCAACCTAAATTACTTTAAAATACATCCTACGCCTGCACTTGAAAGGAAATTGCAATCGCCTTGCAATTTATCTCAGTACGTTTTTTAGCTGTCATTCTTTCTTCAGATTCCTTTTGCTTCTATCTCATATCGGTCAACTGTTCATCAAGCATCGAATTCTGCTTTTATAATACATACGAATGTTCAATTTTAAATTTGTTTTTTGTTTTTTTTTTGTAAATTGGATTCAGTATATATCATCCAGAATCAAACAGACATCACTTAGGATGCATCATTGACAACTCAAATGGCGAATGAAAGTTTGAATTTTATTTCTTTGGACAATGTTGCCCATGGAAAGGAATTTGCAAAATCTTTCGAAAATTGCAGTACAAGTGGAACGTTAGTCGCGAAAACCAAATCAAATAAGAACACCAAAGGCAACACTTTTCTTCTACGAAAACATAAACTGAGGGTGAACCGAAAAAATAAAAGCGAAAAATTGAAACGAAGTATCAATTTGTGCTCACAGATATACTCGTATTGGAAAAATCTTGACGCTTAATACACGTGTCAAAATGTTCAACTGCTGCTACTACATACTTCTACTTTCACATCCTACTTGAAGTACTACTCGTACCTTACACAGCAAAAGGGAGTTTCTCCATCTCCATCACCTTAGAATGAATTACAATTTTCACACTGAATTGGATGTATGTAAACAGAGGCAAACTTCTAAGATACATGAACCCAACCAGGACAGAATGGCATGAGTCTTGAGCCCTTTGCTTATATTTGTGATCAACGCAATTGCAAACATCTCCAATGCGTTTCCATCATCCATGTATGTATGTATGTACGTTCGTACGTCTCCCTGCTTCTTTTTCAATTTTACAGAAGAAAAAACAACTCTAAAAGCTTCCAGTCGTTTTTCCGTTATAAAATCTACACAAACCAAAGTACTCGTTCTTGGTCGTCGCGCTTGTTCGAATACACCCTACATTCACCACACTAATAGGTGGGGTGGAAATGAAGTGGAAGGACTAGCAGAATAATGGTCCTTTAAGATACGTTCTTGCCATCAAATGAATTACTTTAAACAGTTATAATGTTGGCGTTCCTGTCAGAAGTAAACGTGAAAAGTAATTTTTCTGATTGACTTTCCCACCATTTCATTGTTATTCTCTCTCCAACTCAAAAAAAAATTATAAAAAAATCGCTCACAAATTGCAGGCTCTCTAAGAAATGAGCTTCAAGCAGGACTAGGACAAGAATCATCTCTAGCTCTACTTCTACTGAAGTGAAGTGATTGATATGCTCCAAGTCATGTTTGTTTTCCAACTGAAACAATCAGGATAAATTACTTCAGAACTCATTTTGGATGCACAAAGTTAAAGGGGATGAATATCTAAGGATAAATTGGGTTGAAAAGCAGAAACGACAAAGCGACTTAGCGAGTTGTATTTCTAAAAATGATTGCGTTGGTGTCAATTAAATCAACATTTTTGAAAATGAAGTACACGGCACGTGGATTCAAATATTAGTCGTGCATGCGCTTCTGATTGAAAAGAGTTAAAAAAAAACAGCGTTTGGGGGAGTTGGAACTTTACCAAGCCCTATAGACAACATTCTAGAAGATGAATAATCCGACAAAGTCTTAGCTCGACACTGTTAGTTTTAGTTTAGTTTTAAATGCATTTTATTTTCTTAACACTAACTCTTACATTCTAACAAAAAATGCTTAAATGCTAGCTTACAATTACTTAACAATCTTATACTAACTTACTGGCCCCACACAGGCACTCTAAGCTACTCTGAATACTTATATCTATGTCTTTCGACTGCAGTTACATTTTATTTATAAATACTTATTTTCTATACTTAAAGCTAAGAAAAAATTGGTTTACAAAAACTTAGCATATGGACATTTATTTTTTATAAAAACTTAGTATCTAACTTAAAATAAACCTTAGCCTACCTAACCTAAATGCACAATACACACATAAACACACATAGACATTATACACAATCATATACATACATCAGTATACACTTTTGTATATACTGATACATGTATATGTTTTTTAAATGCTAACCTAAACCTATGTAAGCTGGCCATCGCTATTTACTGAGCAAATAGATTGGTCAGCTCTGCCTCATTAGTGAGGCTGTTCTGTAATTGACGGAAACGACGACGAAACATCTTCTCCGTCATTCAACCACCAGAAATGCTGGTGCTGCCGAACGACATCCCCCTTATCGCGATTCCCCACCGCCTTACTGAACCTGATGCGATCCACACTGCCGTGTGCGACGTCTCTGCTGTAGTTGAGTCGCCTGTCCCCAGCTGTCTGAGCGACATGGAAGATTAACGGCACCGCTGATCTATCCTGGATCAACCCTATCTGATCTAGGTAGAGGAATGCTTCTGGTGGAACGAAACCGTCAGAGCGCACACTCTTGTGGTAAAGGTAATTGGGGTAGTAAGCCCCAGATATCAGGTTATTCGTCGAGGTCATTGCTCTTGCAATGTGCCTTCGAGTCAGCTTAATTACGAAGTTGTCCACTCGTATTAGGTTCGCCCTGTTGTAAAGGACCTCATTAGGATAAAAATTCTTGTACTCCGACTCTGGTGTTCTGTACAAGCGAAGACAAGCCCTAAGGCAAGCCCTCTCAAACACCCGAATCTTTTCCATTAAGCTTGCTCGTACATTGAACCACACGGGACAACCAAATACCAGCATGGGCCTAATAAGGGCCATGTAGCAGATTACCTTTACCCTCGCATCGAGTTGGCTGCTATAAAACAGTCTCTTTGTAAGGGCAAAAGCGCCTTTAGCTCTGGCCAGAGCAGCATCTACATTTTTGCCAAAATACAGAAACTGATATAGCCAGATTCCAAGGTATCTGACTACATTTCGACAGGCAAGAGGCTGTCCGTGCTGTCCAATGATTGAGAACTTTCGCCAATTTTTTCTGGTATCCCTGGAGGCTCCAGACAACGGCGTCCTAAAGAGAATGGTTTCCGACTTCTGAAAGTTGATTTTCAACTTCCAGTCATCGCAAAATCGTCTTATCTTATCGAAGTCATGCTGTAAGAGAGTATTAATAACCTCGATTTTTGGACCTGTTCTGTACGCTACCAAATCGTCTGCGTACGCAATAGTATGGGGAAGTGAACCTATCAAGTCGCTAGTATAAATGTTAAATAGGATCGGCGAATTCACCGCGCCTTGCTGAAGACCATTTTTAATTTGAAATATTCCAACAGAAGTCACATCACCATTCTTCACGATGAACTGTCTGTTGGTTAGCATATTATAAAGAATGTACAAGAGTGGTTTACTGATCCCCAGCCTAGTCAGCTTATAGAATAGACCCTCTAACCATACGGTGTCGAAGGCCTTCTCCAAGTCAACAAGGCAGGCACCAGTGCACTGTTTCCTGCCTTTGTTCCATTGGATATCAGAAACCAGTTTAGACGCGGCATGTGAGATATCATGTCCCGCCTTAAAACCGAATTGATTATCCGGAACTATATGTTTGTCTTCAACCCACCTAGACAGAGCTCTATTGATTACCTTTTCAAAAACCTTACTGATATTCGGAAGGAGACTTATCGACCGGAGATTCGCCGGATTGGATATATCCTTCCCCTTTTTGGGGATAGGTTGAACCACCGCCGTTTTCCAATGCGCTGGATAATGTGCATTATTCATTGCATTATTAAACAGGGTGGTGTAAATGTCCACCGCTTCTAGAGGAAGATGTCGAAGCACGATGTTCGGAATACCATCGGTCCCCACTGATTTCTTAGCCCTGATTGAGTCGAAGATCTCACGGAGTTCTTCCTTCGAAATGAACGGGGGTAGGTCACCCTCTCTGGTCATGACATTATTTGCCATATTTTCGTCGCTGAGCCGGGTGAAACCAGAGCCCTCGGATCGCCAGTCCCCTATTTCATTTCGAATGCAGAAGTCGTGCCCCAAGACGCGACTGTCCAGGTCATAATTAGGGCCAATGATATCAATGGCCTTGTATACTTCCCGGAAAGTCGCCCCTATGGTCTCAACCTTCTCCTGCGGATCCTCGATCACAAAGAAGGCGCCATCATCAGCGGCCTCATTTGGATCAATGCCTGCTATTGTCAGTAACCGTTCGTAGTCTGTTGTCCGGGCTATTTTATTTATTTTATTTATTTGCGGAAACATATTCGGGTTGCTGGTGGTTACAGCCCGAACCTTGTTGTTCCAATACAAACTTACAGAAATTTTGTAATTCTGTTTTATTAGCGTTTGAATATTTTTAATCGACGACTTCAGTGTCCTAATCTCCGGGTCTTGTCGGTCAGTTAACTGTCTGTATAAGTTTTTGAGTCTTGACAGAAGTCTACTTTTCTGTCGCTGCAGTGCGTCAATAGTAGGATTGCAGAACAGGTCTTCGTTAGTCGTACGTCGATACCGCGGTATTGTAGCGTATATAGTTTGTTTAATTGTCTCGTCCATTTTTATTAGGTAATTGTCGATCTCCTCGTTTGACAAATTCCTATTGGACGGTGGGTGGAGCGTGTTCGAGGAGAGTGCTCTTGTCAAGGTTGCGGAGAAGCGTGTCCATCGAGTCTTACTGTAGTTGTAAGAATATCTTTGGACAAACTCCTCCAATTCCGCAATTTCGTTAGGAACTGTAATTTCGGTGCTAAAACCGCAATGGTCGCTGTCATACACGAATGTGCGCAGACAGTTTAGCGTTTGTAAATTCGTACCTGTCAGTCGTATGCGTTCATCGTACAGCAGTAGATCCAAATATGACCCGCCTCTGGGAAACGACGGGTTATCCGTCGCTTTAAGACCGAGTCTGTATATGACGTCGTGCTGACCCCACCAATCGAGTAGTAGGTTCTCTCTAGTATTTGGCAAATTATTTCCCCAATCTCTGTGTCTAGCGTTGAAATCCCCGCCGATTATAAAATAATTCTCCCCCGATTCCAGCCTCAGAAGTCGAAAAAGCGTGTCGAGCTCTGCAATGAATAGGGTGGATTGTGAAGCCTCAGGTGCATAAACAGATGCCAAGTACAGCCGCTTTCCACTGCGGAACGGGATGTAAACGACGACTGCCTCCAACACCCGGAACCTGCACAACATTCCCTTGTACACTCTGTAAAATTTTATACCTTCTTTAAGATCGCGACACCGACTCCACGTTTGGATCTGGGCCGGTTTTTTCTTCTAACAATATAATTATTGTACTCCAGTTTGTACTTATCGGTTAGCTTAGTTTCGCTAGCGAAAAGCACATCAGGAGTTTGGTCTTGTAGCAATTTAAACATTGCGGCTCTTCGTTCAATCCTAATCAGTGAATTAACATTCACCGCAAGGACCTTCAAAGTTTGCTCCACCATGTGCGTACCCATTACGACATGTGTTGCGTTAGGCCCGGCAGCAGCGTGTAGATCTGGTCCACCCGCTTGGCCTGTTCTTGAACCTGCTTTTGCAGCTGAGCCATCTGCCCTTGGATTGCGAGCAAGATGGCCAGCATGTTAGGTGCAGCTTCCGTTGTTCTCGGCGTTGGCGCCGGAGAAGCAACAGTCGCTTGCTGTACCGTAGCCCCCCTACCAGACGCCATTTGGGCGTAGGAAATTTGGGACGTGACGGCTGGTGTTTGAAACCTGATAGGTGAACGTTTGACCTCCACCTTCTGCTGCCGAGCCAGTTTTGCTTTCTTAATGTCAGCGAACTTAGGACAACCCCGATAGTTTGCGGTGTGTCCCACGTTTCCACATAACACGCACGAGAGCTGCGACCTATCGGATGCTCCGTCAACACCCAGAGAACATTCTTCGGAACTGTGGTTCTTAGCGCACTTCACGCATCGAGGCTGCATTTGGCAGTTCGACGCGGCGTGCCCGAACCTCTGGCAGCGAACGCATTGTATAACGCCTTCGCTCCTTTTTAGTTTTTCCCAGTGAACCACCTGGTAGTCTAGGACATTGATACTCCTTAGACTATCCAGACGGCTTTCGGGACTGAGTTGCACCAAGAAGAACGGCAGACTCCGTTTCTCCCGCCTAGCTCTAGCTGTGGTAAATGGCTTTACCCCTACAAACTTGAGTCCTTCGCACTCCTTCTCTTTGAGCAATGCCAGGATCTCCTCAGGATCAGAAGACGGTTCCAACCCCTTCAGCAGCATAGATTGCCGCTTTTCACACTTCGGTGTGAATGAGAAGTGCTCCGTCGTCGTTTCCCTTAGGAGCTCTTTCACTTTCGCGTAGCCCTCCACTGTATTACAGTGGATGGCATGGCGATCGTTCCAGAATCTATTTATATTAAAATTATTCCCAATGACCAACTTACATAGGTCCTTGGTTTCGTTTACCTCCAATTTATAGGTGTTGATAGGAGGCACCTTCTCCTTCTTCTTCTTCTGTTGCTGCTGCTGCTGCTTCTGTTGTTGTTGTTGTTGTTGTTGCTGCTGCTGCTATTTTTTCAGCTGCTGTGGTTTCAGCTTTTGTTGTTTTTGCAGCTGTTGATGTTTCTGCTGCTGCTGTATTGTTTGCTGCAGTTGTTGCTTCTGCTGCTGCTGGTTTTGTTTTTGCTGCTGTTGTTGTTGTAGCTCTTGCTGTTGGGAGCTCTCTGCTTCTTGTTGCTCCCTCTGCCTGCGTGCAGTTTGCCGTTGCTTCATAGCAAGCATTTTTTGTTCCAGCTCTTGGATGCTGGTTTTTATATTATATTATTGATGAGGCAAAGTTGTTATTGCCCCCCTCATACTGGACCGCAACTTTATCGCCATCCAACTCACTTATTTTTTTTTTTTCTTAAATTAGGAGGGGTTCTCAACCCACTCCTTCTTTTGACGGCTTTCGCCATGGCACCAGCAACCGTATTGTTGCCTTTCATAAGTCCCGTTATGGGGAGAGCGGAACGCTCTCTATCACTCATCACGTGATTCTTTTTGCACTATCACTTGTTTATTTGTAATGGAAAATAAAAAGTAAAAAAAAAAAACCAAATGTCTTGGGCTGGGAATCGAACCGCGCCCCACCCAATTGTGACTCCGATTCCGCTACTACTGGGCTAACCGGGTCCCCACACAATATGTGTCTAAATAAAGATCTGATATATTTTCACTTGTCGAAAGAGAAAAGTCGAAACACCTCCGCACTCTACAAAAGTCAGTGAACGGCCACGAGCTCGACACTGTTGCTTGTGATGTCATGCTCTGGACATTATATGGTTCAGCGATGCTATTTATCTATTGCCATTTCTATAATGCTTTCGTAGGGTAACATGTGTAGTATATACTCGTACATAGGTTCCATGATGTAACTGTTCCCTTTACTTTCTTTGGTTACTTCTACTTATTGCCGATGGAATTACGCCATTGATGAGCATTAGAACAGCAGTGAGAATATTCACTCCTTGAACCGACGTGACGAGAGCTTATCATTGTAAAATATAACACTTTCCAGCTTTGTATGTACATTTAATGATCATCTGTTGAAATGTACCTCATTCACAATCTGAATTCGTTGAACGTTTACATTTTAAGTTAAATTAATACCGTTATCCGTTCTTAATTCAAGGATCTATATATCCGACATTTTTACAGGCTTACATTAGTGATTCAGTTCGATAGTTTTTGGCACACTTAGAAATACCGAAAACATTTTATAATTATCAGCAAATAAAACCGATTTGTTTAAAGGATTCGATTCCGATTGCGGTATCTAAGACGCAGCTACGAAATCAAGGTAGTGTGCATAATTACGAAAGTGCATCGAAGATTGAAAAACATGTCCCCGAAAGTTTTTTTACACTGCATTAAAAATAAGATACGCGTTATTAGAAAACATTGAAAATGATTCATCGAAAAGAATAACCCAAATGGACGAGATTAACGAGATTTAAAAAAAAAACTATGCAAGCAATCCTTCTTCTTCTATTATTAGCACTATAGTCCATTATGAGCTTTGGTTTCTTTCTCGATTGTTTTCCAGGCTCATCGGCCTTCTGCTTTCTCCTTCAGTTTTGGACGTAAACGTTACGTTATTTAAATTTCCTTCAGGTACACTTGCCATTATTCTTTTTGGTTTTCGTTGAACGTGGCCGATCCATCTTATTCTTTGAGCTTTAACATGTCGTGCTATGTTTTCACCTTCTGTTAGTTTGTCGATTTCGTTGTTTGTTCTGGTATGAACCATCTGTGTTTCTTTTGGTTATTATTCTTCGTTCGAAAATGCTTAGTTCGTTCTCATAAGATTTTGGCATTGTCCATGTTTCTGCGCTATATGTGATTACCGGTCGTCTAATCAAGCTTTTGTATAATTTTAGTTTCAGAGTGCTGCTTAGTAGTTTTATTTTAACAGATTTTTATGTGCATGGTAGCGTTCGGTGGCAGCTTTCAGTCTCTTCTCTATTGTATGTTTGTTTTCATTTTTGTTGCTTACTCGTATTAATGCTCCTAGATACTTAAAGTTGTCTTGCTCCTTCAAAATTGTAGTGGTTTATTCTTATGTTTTCGCTTCGTGGTCTGTTTTCATTTTAAGAGAGTTTCAGGTATTTGGTGTTACTTGTGGTCTTACCTGCTTAGTATATTTTTCTAATTTTTCAAATATCTCTTTCATTGTGTGGTAGTTTCTACAAACTATTAGACATGCATTGGTATGTATCTTCTAGGATTTGTTAAGATATATTAAGATTTTGAAAGATATATTATACGATATTAAGTATGAGGGCAGATAATGTGTCTTCTTGTTTGACCACAGATTTGATGGTAAACGCTTTCGATAACTTATTTAAGCGTCATAAACATCAAGTCACTGAGTTTTTCAAGGGTCAATATTCTCATGAGTGCCTCCTTTATTATTTATTCTAACTATTTAGATAGGTGGAACTTATCTTCATTTCACCGAACTTTATGATTCCCTTTACCAGTGCTAACTTAAAAATGCGCAAGTCAACCAAACAACCCAAAGTCATTTTTCCAATTTGTGACCTACAAAAGAAACTCCAATAGTTACCTTGCTTTCCTCACTTTCAACAATAAGTCATCAATCGTTCCACTCACCATTGCTGACCCCTTCGCCACCTTTTTTAGACAATCCTTCACTAACGACTCTTTTGTATCAGATCCATCCTATTTGATTCACCTACAGAACTTCTCAAATGGTCCACTTCTCTCGCACACATTGAACCGTCTTTTATCGAATATAAGTTACACCAACTTAATAACGAATTCACAACCGGCCCATATGGTCTCCCTGACACATTTCTTAAAAAAATGTTCCTCCCCTCTTTCCCTTGACCATTCTCATCTCTTGTATCTATCCCTTTCAGAAGGAGAATTCCTCAGGCTTGAAAAACCTTCTTGATATCGCCGATCCACAAAAAAGGAACAACTCTCCCATATACCCAAACCCTTTGTATGAAGCTCCTAGCTCCCAACGCAAATCTTTTATTTCCCCTAGACAACATAGCTTCCTGAAGGGTAGATCAAGCATCATAAATCTCGTTGAATTCGTATCCTTTGAACTCTCAGCCTTAGAGAATTGTAACGAAGTGGATGTAGTTGCAACCGATTTTAGCAAGGCCTTCGATAAAATCTCTCATCGATTAATACTTTTCAAATTATCTGCCCTCGGCTTTGAATTAATACTGTTAAAATGGATATCCTCTTACCTTTAGTGTTCGTTTTAGGTCAGCGGACTCGGCTCCATTTTTGGCAACCTCTGGAGTTCCATAAGGCAACCATCTAGTTCCTCTTCTTTTAATATTCTTAGGTTCATCAAATACTTGTCTGCCTCTTTTTACGCCGACGATATCAAATTTTACAAAACCATTTCGTCGCCCTTTGACTCCTTACTCCTTCAACAAGACCTTGATAGTTTTTCGGTCTGATGCCTCAAAAATTGTTTCTAACTTAATATCGCCAAATGCCAATCACCTTTTCACATAAGCGGCACCAATCTCCTCACCGACTCTACCTTCTCCACAACCGATCCATCTCCTTCGTTCAATCTTTACGCGATCTCGGTATTCGGAGCTCAACTTCCGTTTACATATGGACGAGATAGTCCTTACAGCCAACTCTGTACTAGGTTTTGTAAAATGGTGGTTCAAAGAATTCACCAACCCACACGTGACCAGATTCCTCCATATCACATTTGTTCGCCCTCTCCTAAAGTACGCCAGTCAAGTGTGGTCCCCATATCATAGTGTTCATATCTCGGGTATCGAAAGAACCCAGCGCCGTTTAATTCGATTTGCTCTTCGAGGTACGCCCTGCGACTATCCTTTCAGGTCACGTTAAATGAACGTCCCTTCACAACTCTATTTTCCTCAATACTAATCCTCGTGATCTACATACTCCTCGCCTGTTCTTTCTACCAACCCAATACACGAAAGATCAAACCTTACCGTCGTTGACTTTAACCGAACCACTCCAACCAACCTCCGTTTTAATTTTAAGTTTAAGTTTTTAATTGAAGTTAGTTTAAGATTGTATAGCTTTTATTAAGCCGAATAAATAGGAGCCTTCGTCCACAACAAAACTAAAACTTCTTTTGATGCTGTCAAATGCGTATTGACCTCATAGCATTTCTATTGTTTGTTTTATTATAAATTTTTGATCTGTTGTTGATCATCCGCATCTAGAGCCAATTTGGTATTCCCATATTTTATTTTCTGCTATTTTGTTAAGTTTGTCGAACAATGCTTTTGTCATTATTTTGTATCCTGTGTCTAGTGGATTTTTTTTAAAGAACTTAAAACTCAAGAGAGGGTGACAACCCCGAAACGTCCGATTGGGAAGCCAATACACAGTCACACAGATTATGCTGGTTTTCCACTTTACTGACATATCTTCCGTTTCCCATATATTAGATACATATAAACTTATGTAGTACTTTGATAATAGCGTTACCTCCGTTTTTGTAAAGCTCAGCTATTATCATGTTTTCTCCTTGTGACTTACTGTTTTTAAGTTTAGCGATGGCTTTCCTCATATCTTCTTGTGCTGCTGTTCCGATATATGTCCTTGTCTTGTATCTCTCTGTACCATTTGTTGTCTTGCAATATTCTTTTCTTCAATTGCTGCTTTACATTCTTGATGGAGCCATTTTCGTTGGATCGCATTCTGATATTCTCCTCTTATTTCAACGTTTCGAAGTTTTTCTGTACCCCACTTTTCCTTTTTGATGACTTTGATTTTTCCTACATTTGATATTCTTTGATGGGTTATTGCTTTGACCAGTTAATTGTCAGTGTTACACTTCGCTCCTCTGCAGGTTTTCACATCTGTAATTGATGTAGCGTGTCTTGCATCTACGATAACATGGTGTTTTTCTTTGAAATGATGTGATTCTGATACGTATATTATTTTCTTGTGAGAATTGACATAATCTGATTCCGTTGTTGCTTGTAGGGAGTGTTGCCAGCTACATTTCTCGCGAAATCTTCCTGTCCTATTTTTGCATTGAAGTCTCCTAAAATAATTGAAGTGTCATATTTGTTAATCTTATCGCATATTTTCCCAAAATTGTCGTAGAGTTCATATTTTTCGTGCTCGCCATTGTTTTCAGTAGGTGAATATGGAGATATGAGTGTGATGTTGTTAAACTTTCCTTTTATCTTTAATCTCGTTTATTGGTTCGAATCCTATAACGCTTTTCTTTGTTTTTCTTGTTGTCCAAAAAATATTATTAAATCTGTCCCGTATTGTCCGCATTTGTCATTGTTTCTGCTGTAAAACAAGGTAAAATCTTTAATTTGTTGTCCTTAAATCTTCAACCAGACTTACATCTTAGTAATAATAATAAAATCAAAGCTGTAGAATCAACCACTAGTCTTGGCTATACAATAATCGAAATCTATCTGGTCACAATCACACCAACGTGGTCATTGGTCATATCTATGGATACCTTCGCAAGTTGTGGCTTAGCGCATATTTCAATCCGATTGAAGCACAACAAAAGCTGGTAACAACGATAACATTACCTCCCATAACATATGCTGACTCATTATCTCAGCGTAAATTACAAATAGATTTTAATGATGCGATGCGTTACATTTATGGCATTTGTCATAGATATGAGCATATCTTCGAATACTCTAGGGATTTACCAGGTTGTAATTTGCAACAGTGTATTAATGCTAGAAACTGTACATTCTTACAAAAAATTATTAATAATTAAAGTCCGTCTTATTTGTATAGCAGGCTTAATTTCACTCGCTCTTTAAGAACCACCAACCTTATACCCTACCGCTGCAATTTTCTTAACTCTTCGCGCTTATTTTTCGTTCACATATAAGATCAATATCAAATCCCTGCAATTTTAACAGTACAATACTCCTATATTTTTCCACAGAACAAAACTAAACCTATCCCCTTCTTCCTATCTCTCCATAATGTTTATACATATTAGTTTTAAATTTGTAATAAAATTATATATCTGAAATTAAAATACTAAGTACTAAAAAAGATAATATCTTAATGTACAAACTATTTAAATGAAATAAATGAAAATGAAATCGAGTTTCGTTACCCAAATTTTATATTTCGTTGATCTTAACATAACGTTAGAGAACATCTATGGTAATATGAAAAATTGGGAAACGGCCTAGTCTTTCCATAGTAGTCCATGCTAAACCAACGCAAGACTTCCTACTTTAATTCACTGTCGACAAAATTAATGACATTAAACGTGATGAACGTAAAAGTTTCTTTCAGTATCATGGATATCCGTTCCTTCTAAATTGGAGCATAACATCCTTGTTGAAAAGGAATAGGTGAGTGAAATGGCAAATATTTGAACGGGAACCGAAAGGGCTGACAATGACGCAAAACTAGTGAACATTGTCAGAGAAGTGAAATATTTCGCTGTAGAAAACAAATTAAACAAACCGACCAGTAGCAATCAAAATTTCGAAGCCCATAAAATCTATAACAGAAGCTCTTGGGGGCCGTACTTGCTGAAGTCAGACTGTGGAAGAATTACTTATACCATCCGTAAACAGATGAAAGAAAAATTTAAACTATAATAACAGAACGATGGGAGCATAACGTCTTAGTATTTAACAAAGTCAGAAGACTTTTGAAATTATGGCTTCAAAAGTATAATTGGCAAGTAACGGCAATCACTGTGGTATGTACGTGGAATTTTCGGATCCTTAACAGGCCACATGCAGCCGAACAATTAGTAGAGGCCATAGGCTGCTATCACGCAGATATCCCCGCCATCCAGGAAGTGCGATGGGATAAGGAAAATAAAAACTGTGATATATACTATTGTGATTGCTATAGAGAAAAGAAACCAAACTTACTCGGATGCGGATTTGGCATATGCAGCAGACTTAAGTCACGAGCTTACGAGACATGAGCGAGTGTCTTATGACAATCCGCATCAAGGATAAATTCGCTAGTATATGCCTCATATACATCTATACCCCTAAGGAAGACAAGGACGACGCCATAAGAGAATGTTTCTACGAGTTCCTCGACAAGACATACATATGTATGAGTACTGTCGGAAGTATAACACTAAAATCTTACTAGGCGATTTTAGCGCCAAGATAGGAAGGAAGAACATCTTTTGTAAAACGGTTGGTTAGCATACGCTACACGAACCACGTCTTGCAACGGATTTAGGATTATTGATTTTATGGCGGAACAAAATATCACTATAGCCCACACAAGGTTTCCTCATCTCAATATATACAAAATGACATGGCTGTCTCTGAAACAACAAACGCTAAGTCGAATCCGAGTGTTCCGGGCTTCTTACGTTGACTTAGATCACCATCTCGTTGCAGTCAAGGTACGAATGCGGATTTCTCAAGCGCCACAACAAAATAGAACTACTGTGTGAAGATATAACGTAGAAAAGCTGCAAGTGCAAGAGCCCGCCAGAATCTTCGCCGGACGCGTATCCCTAAATCAATCAACAACTCCTATGCCGGCAGCATCAAGTACCGAATAAAAGTGGGCACGATGTCAACTTGCTATCAGAGACGCTGCAACTCATGTACTGGGTTTCAACCGACCACCACCAATAAATTCCTGGTTCGACAAAGAATGGCGACAAGCACATGCAGTTAAACAATAAGAACGAGAGCTGCACGTGACCTCTATGAGCAGAATAGATCATTCAACTTAGACGATGACAGTCAAAACTTCCGTCTAACTGACCAAAAAAAATGAGAATATCAATATCTAAGCTTAAACCCACCAAAGCCGCTGGACCCTACAGATTACCTGACCGAGGTATTCAAAGCTCCTGGAAATAACTTTACGGAGAGCATACACCAACTGATTTCTCAGATCCGGTCAGAAGAGTGTGTGTCCGATGAATGAAATCTCAGCATCGTCTGCACGTTGCACAAAAAATGAGGCTTCCTCAACTCCGCCAATATAGAGGCATAAATCTCATCAACATCGGATACAAGATCTTATCTCTACTTTACGAGCTAAAAGTCTTAAAAGTAACGAAATAAGAGCGTAATTCGATTCGGAAACGTAAAACATTCACTAGAAAATTTCTACATCTAGCAATTTCTAGGATCAACACCATTAGGAAACTCAATTTGACTGGCCACAATCCAAACTTAATATAGGGTCCGCCAAAAAATTTTTTTTTTGAAAATGCTATAAAAAAAACTACTGAATATTTTCTCAAATTTCTTTTTTTATTTGAAAGTACAATCCTTCCGGTTAATAACGGAAAATAATTTCATTCAAATGGCTGCCTCGGCTGGCCATGCAGTAGCCTACACGATCGGTCCAATTTTTAAGCACATTATCGATTGTGTGCAGCTGTATTTCACCAATGGCTTCACGAATATTGTCCTTTAAAGCGTCAATTGTCTCTGGCTTGTCGGCGTAACACTTATCTTTTACGGCACCCCACAAATAATAGTCCAACGGTGTCAAATCGCAGCTCCGAGGTGGCCAAACGACATCAGCTCTGCGGCTGATAATGCGATCTTCAAAAACTGGGCGCAAAACATCGAGTGTAGCTTCGGCTGTGTGGCACGTAGCGCCGTCTTGTTGAAACCAAATGTTGCCAATATCCTCGTCTTAAATTTTTGTGAACAAAAATTCGTTCAACATGGCCCGATAACGATCGCCATTGACTGTAACTGCCAAAAAGAAGAAAAATGGCCCAATTATGCCTCTGGACCAAAATCCGCACCAAACAGTGACTCGTTTTGGGTGTATCGGCTTTTCAATGTATGCATGCGGGTTTTTGTGCCCCAATTGCGACAATTTTCCTTGTTTACATACCCGCCAAGATCAAAATGAGCTTCATCTGAAAAGATGATTTTTTTTGGCAAAATCGGCATCTTCTCCAAGTCGATCGCAGGCCCACGTTCCCAGCGTTGTTCAAGCATATACACAACCACATTCGTTCAGCGGAAGGATAAAACTAATTACCTGTCAAATCAGACATGAGCTAAGTGTTACCATTCACGAAATAAGCACTAGTTGAAAAAAAAAACGTTGGATGGCGGACCCTATATATTAGCTCGATTGCTCGTGCACTTACGAATATTCTGTTACGAATCGTCTGTTAGTGGATTGCGAGGGAACCTCTTCTAGTCGTATACCACTTACATACCTCTCTGCTTCACCTGTTTTTTGTTTTACAGAAGTTAATTGTTTATTTCTAGACTCACTCTATCTGTTTCGCTATTTTCGCTTTACCCATGCTAAACTTTAAGGACTTGGCTTTTGTTTCTTACAAAAAATGCAGTTTCATCATTTCTTTAGTTTTTTGAAGCTGACCGAACAGTGTTTGAGCAATTATATCATTTTTTTATCGAAGTTGTTCCGCATACCCACTGCTTTTATTTGTCCTTCTTGGATTTTAGGATTTTGAAGTCATTTTCGCAAATAAGCGACGACAGCAGACCACATTCCTTATTAAAGTCGTGCCAGCTTATTTGGCGTCGGATTTTCTCTGATTTCTATACGAAATCGATGATTAGTCTTAATGTTTCCCCTAGATCACGGAAGAATCCTTTACTCGCCTTTTCGCGTTATTCCAACTTGGATGATATTCTATATGCGTCCATCGCTGAAGTATGTAATTAAGTACTTTTATTCAGTAAACAGTGTATTTAATATTGTATTATTTTATATATATTGTATTGTATTTATTATATTGATTTGTATTATTTTGTTTTTTAGCGGAGAAAGCATTTCCTCTCTTGATGCAACATTTGAAATCTTATCAAAATCGCGCTAAAATATTCATTTTTTCAAAAGCTCAATGTCCACTTGCGTAGGCGCTAACGATATTCCAAGCTTCCTGTTTAAATATTAGTTTTGTTGTCATTTGTCGGTCGTAAAATAAGAAATAATTATAATATTTCACCCTCAAAGATCCAAAACGTGCACAGATAAAATAGAAAAATGCCGTGCTCAATGTGAGCGATTTTCTAGGACATCGATAGCAGCTGACCACTGTTATTGTAACCAAAATAAGATATACATATTGTGCATTTGTGAAAAAAATAAAATAAAATAAAATAAAGTAGTAACAACTTACTCTGAATCCTTCTTTTGATTTTCTGGTATTTCCGCCTCATAGCTTGGCATATAAAATTGCGGTGCACGTTTGCCACCGACAATAGACAATCGCTCCTCCGGTGTACTCTGAAACCGCCGATCATCGACTTTACCATTTTGATCTTCAGCCTTTACGTACAAAACATATTCCATGTCCAATTGAAAAAGATCAGTGCCACGTGTTCGGACGACGCCAGATCGTTCGTCCACCTCAAAGCGCCCACCAGTACGATCACGAACAATGAAGTAGTGAATATTATGATCAGTGTCCGGATCACGGGCTTGCAGTGTAAATACCGGTGTATTTGGGGGTGCGTTCAATTGTACGACTGCTTGCATGGGCAGGGGGCGATTAATAAAATACGGTGGCTCATCGTTGACATCTTTCACATGGATTATGACTCGTTGATTGTCAGTGTATTTAAGGCCAGCTAAAATAATAATAAAAAAAAATAGACAAAATTATTTATGAGTCATAAGTGAGTAAATAATGGGTAAGACAAAAGAAGGATTAATGAGTTCACTAAAATTCAATGTTTAAAGAGCAATAACACAATCAACCAATTGAACTTTTGAACTGTTAGAAGCAGTACTATATGTATTAGATTGTGTGAAAATCGTTATGTAAATGTGTGGGCTTCAAATGAGATCTTGCTTCAAGTAGGAGGAAGACGTACTTTCGGATTCAAGCAACACGTGTTCGTGTTCGAAATGAAAATAGCCTAAACACCAGAAGGGACCATGATCTCTTCACTTTCACCGCAATTAATTTCACTAAACAAAAAGAAATTAAACGAAACGGAAACTCCTTGTATGCATTTGTGCAAGTGTAGTTCATACGTGTAAATATTTGCATACAAATCGGATCCCAACACAAAACTAATCCCATAGGAAGTTTAACTAGGTAAATGTCAAAAGGAACTGAGTAAAACCCTTCAGGTAGTTGAATTGAAAAAATAAATACATAAGAATGAAAAAAGGAAGAAAATAACCTTTCTGTAATATTCGTTAACAATTTACTTTTCATATCTTGAAGTAGAGAAATTATGAAGAAGAGTTTCATAGTTTGAGGTTTGTCTA
The DNA here is from genome assembly GCA_949129095.1 of Volucella bombylans. NCBI lineage: Eukaryota > Metazoa > Arthropoda > Insecta > Diptera > Syrphidae > Volucella > Volucella bombylans. The sequence continues at coordinate 98,042,806 of OX422144.1, forward strand.
CCACATCCAGTGCAAAACGAATAGAAAAAGTGGTTGCACCAAAATGTAAGAAACAAACAATTAAAAAACAAACACATACACACAAAACGAAAATCCTGTAAAAGTTAAGTTGGAAAAAAGCTTCACTGTAATTTCAAAACCACTACCACCACCAACCACCCACTCCTCTTCAGGAGAAATACGAGTTTTAAAGCTAGAAGTAGCACCACGGATACCGAACCGATGATGTTATGATGGAAGTATTCACACTCTAGAGAGTTCCAAGACGAGGTATGTTATTCGCTAAGCAGTATTTTTTTTTTTTAATTTTCTAGAATGTTTTGGTGGAAGAATTAACAAATTTCCAACAGTTTGAGAATAATTAGAGTTAATTTGGTAACTGCAGTAGGGTGGTAGCGGGTAGAAATGTTTTAGAATTCTTCAGAACTATTTTAATTACTTGAAAGAAGTTATAATTGTAACTATTAAACAATTACTTGAGTTTAACCCGAATATAAATTCACTAACAGAATTTAATTTACTAAAAAATTGTTTCTATTTTATGTAATAGTAATAATACTTTGTCGAACGAACCATTTTACATTTCATATCAATGTAATGCCAATAGATAGCATTACAATAGTCACTAATAATCTTATCATTACGAGTGGTCGTAATAATTGTCATATTAGTAGTTGTTTAATGCGATTTTTTCTGAATTATTATATTAATTGTAAACCAATATGTGTATACCTATGAACACCATCTCGGGTCATAATTTCCAATATGTTTGTAACAGTCTACCCCAATTGGTTGGGTACTAAAGAAATAGGGTAGGCACTGAGAGGTGTCGACTTGGTCAGTGTTGTACCTGTTCTTACACATCATTTGTGGTTATTTTACATCCAAGTCATAAAGATCGGATACGGATCGATGTTCATCCGGACTCGACTTGGAAAACTTATTAAATCGGGTGTTGACCAGCAGACAAAAATACCAGCGGATGGATCCCATGGATGGAATCAAACGTGAAGTTAAATCTCGGAATAAAACAAATAAGATCTTATCCAGGCTGCTCCGACATATTTGGAGCTCAGACCGGTAAGACCTTGGGATGTTAGATTCCTTAATAGGCCTCGTGACATCTAACAACTAGCGGAGGCCCTGGTCTGCTGTAAAGCAGATGTTACCGCCATACAAGAAATTCGATGGGATGGCCTGGACAAAAGGAAAATAAAAAACTGCGACATTTACTACGGCGATTGTTATCGACGGCTATTTGGATTCTGATTTTTGTTAGAGGCAGACTTCTGCAAAAAGTCTTGAGTTTCACGCATGTTAACGAGCCCTTTGTAACAATCCGTATTAAGGCTAAATTCGCCACCATTGACCAGAGAGAAAAAAAGATGATGACACTGAATATAACTTCTACGAGCTCTTGGACAAGACTTACGAGAAGTGCCCTAGCAATGATATTAAAATTATTCACGGAAATTTTATTGCAAAGCTAGGTCATCTTTGGGAGTACTATTGGAAAGTATACCCTGCAGCCCATCACCTCAGATAACAGACTCAGGCTAATCGACATCGACTTTGTGGCGGTACGAAACATTATCGTAACTAACACTCGGTTTGTCGCCCTGTGCCCCAGGGGGAGTTAAGGAAGAAGAACAAGACTGGGTTCACGTCCATAAGTCCATAAGCGGACTTGATCGCCTTATCAATTAACCGTCAGCCAGATTGACCACATTACGATCGACGCAATGCACTCCTAAACTATTATCGATGTCTGAATCTTTCGAGCTGCCAACGTCGACTGGGAGCATTACCTTCTTGTAGCCAACGTACGCCTTCGTATATCCAAGTCAAGTTAATACTGTGAGGAAGTTTGACGTCGGACGGCTACAATCGCAGGATATCGTTAAATCGTTTTCCGATTGAGTTTCCCTTAATATCTTAAAAGACTCTATGCTCCCAGTATCAAGTATCGTAGACAAGTGTCGACATTGCCAAAAAGCAATCAGAGAAGCCGGCTCTGTGGTACTGGGTTTCACTCGGCCATCACAAAGAAACTCCTGTTTTGACGACGTGTGCCAGCAAGCACATGCAGTTATGCAAGACGCATACAAAGCGACGCAGCATAGAAGGATTAGAGCTGCTCACGGGCTCTACGAACAGAGGAGAGACGAACACCGGCTTCTTAAGAGGAAAAAGAAGGAGCATGAAAAGCACGTGGTTGAGGAAATTAAGAGATGCTACTCCAGGAAGGAAATTCAGAAGTTTTAACAAACGGTAAGAAAAACATGCCACGGGTACAAACCCCGAACCGAAGGCTGTAGAGACGAACAAACGAACATAGTAGTAGAGTCGCAGTCGATGCTGAGGATTTGGAAAGAGCATTTCCGGTAGACTGTATAACGGCGGTGATGAACCTTTAAACATGGAAGAAGTAGACCAACTATACGTCCACCCTAATTAAGTGAAGTTAACCGCTCTTCAAAGCGGTAAGAGGTGACTGGTAAGAAGTATACACCAACTTATCTGTAAAATATGGTCGGACGTAAGTATGCCCAATGAATGTTACCTCAGCATTGTTTGTCCGATCCTAAAGAAAGAATACCCTCTAAACTGCGGCAACTACATGGACATCAGTCTTCTTAACATCGCCTACAAGATCATATCTGCCGTATTATGTGAACGCTTGAATCCATTCGTCAATAACCTGATTGGCCCATATCAGGGTTGGCCTAAAGCCAAGTCCACAATCGACCAATTATTCACACTCTGGCAGATCTAGGAAAAAACCCATGAACTCCAAATCGATACACACCGAATAGAGAGCATCTATTGAGACGAGCTATACAAAGCAATGTCTAATATTGGCACCCCTACCAAACTCGTCCGAGAACAATCCACGCTGCTCCATCAAGGTCGGTAGAAACTCACCGAGAGCTTTGATGTCAAAAGAGCATTTAAACAAGGCGATGCAGTATAATGCTATTTCTTTTACAACATTCTTAAAAGAAAAAAAATCCCACCAAACAGTTGTCCCTTTAGTGTCATGAATATGCAAAATGGAGCTGGTCTATATTTACAAGAAAAGGCAAAACAGATACCACATCCCATCCAAACTGAACGACGTCATCTTCCTGAGATTAAATTGCCAAAGAGTGCCAAATATAATATCTAGGTCTTATTTCAGGTAGCAGGTTGAGGTGGAAACAATTGTTGCAGAGCCTAAATAGTCCTCTACGTGCGCAAGAAGGCTGTACCCTCAAAGTAGCGCCTACTGTTGTTAGAATCATTTTTACTTATGGCACAAGCACTAGAATGGCAAAAGGACTAGAATCAAGGTGCCAGAAAAAATGCAATGCGCTGCCTGCATAAGTATATAAGTATTTCTCGTGCACATATGTAATTTGGCATGTGTACATATTTTGGACACTGAGTTTCAACTTACTAAAACTGATTTCGGATACGAACGAATGGAAACAACTCGAAATCAGTATAACCATTATTATTTTCACAGACAGTTCTTAAACAACTCGCTTTGGGCGAGCATCTTCTCTAAGGACCTCTGCATATACCAATCTTCCAAGCCGAAGATAGAGCTTTTCATCACGCCCCTGCTTAGTTCAGTCTGAGTCCATGATATCTCCAATCCATGGCTTAGTCTTATTTGTCCGCCTTATTTTTACATATTTGCACCACTGACAATGGCAATTGCATGTCAGTGTTTCATGGCTGAACTTTTCGGAAGAAGACTGATTCGGAAAATGACCCCTTAATCTCCAAGCTGGACTGGAAGCAACGCTGATACGTTAAAGATCGACTTTTTGATGATAAAATAAATAATAAAAAGCAGTAATAATACGAAGACCATTTAACTGCTGCATCAAAAAAATGACATTGCAACCACTGTCCGTTGGAAGCATTATCTGAGAAGAACAGAACGAGTTGTTTTTTTGAGAAGGCAAATGATTCAAACGTCTTGCAACTAATCTGCACGAAATTTCTACGACATATCATCCTCATACACAGCTGATACGACCGCTTTTTCAAACAAGGAGTCCCCAATCAACATTCATCTTATTAGCCTCGAATACTGATATGCATTACAAGATAGCAGAGTTGATTATGAGCTCTTTTTTCAATTTCAGACCTTCTTAGAGCCCTAGCAATGCAAATAATATAAGTAAGTAAACATTTTACAGGCTAAAGTGTTCTTATTCAGATTCAGAAAGATTGGAGATTCATGGTGCATTCTCACGCTTTTTTTTATCCTTAGGATACATAAATATATAGCGATGCAATATTCAAAGTACTCAATACATGCAATTAGGTTTTTATGCCTTAACATAGCATTTCCATGTTAATATTCGCAAATTACATCTCGAATGTATGCACATCTTCTCTTTGTTTGCAAAATGTCTACCAACATTCTCATTAACATTAACGTTAGCATCTGAATATGAATACAAATACAGATACAATATATTGACCCTGAAAAGCACACAACGAGCAATAATGAACAATGAAATATACATTGCAACAGAACAAGAACACAATGAACAATTAACTCGAGTAAATAAATGAAATACAATTCCCTTTTCCAATTACGCTGATGATTGCGATTCTTTTTCCAGCCATTCTAGGTGTGTGTTGAATGTGTAAAACTCCCCACAGGGAGCAACGACAAACGATGTTGAAACTGAAAAAACTCCCTTTTCAGAAGCCACCCTTCATAGACGGCATTTGGGTGTACTTGTATGTAGACAGGTTTTCCTCAACCATCACCACTTAGACAGGGCTAATCCCTCCTGTAAGGAAAAGGTTTCACCCAACCCTCTTATGTCGTGAATTGAATGAATTTTATATACATTTATCATATGATATAAGTATGTATATGTAGCTCGTAAAGCTCTTCCTACGAGTATCAACGTGTAATTTCACTCACATTTGTCATCAACCCTATCTATAGGCACTTCGTCTTCACGTAACCAAAAGCCGTCAATGGATGACGTGGCAGGACTTCTTCTTCACCGGTGCGAACGTGGAATGAAATCCTTTGTCGTAAAAGGACAATTCCCCATCTCAGAGTTTTCCTTATTTCTTTTTTCTGATTAAATATTACAAGGACTTGGTTGTTTTTTATTTCTACCGTCGAAGGTTGTCTAAAGGATTAACCTTTGTTAAGACAGTACAGTAACAGTGGTGATGGCGAAGATGGGGTTACCTTTGTTAAGAGTCATTATTGTATGGACTAGGGCTTATGCATATTTCCCCCAAAAAAGATGTATCTATGCGCCAGCACGTCACCGTCTTCAATAAGACGTTTCGAGACACATGGACGAAGTATCGGTCGGTGTTGTGAATTCGGAATGTCTACGCAGGTGAAAGTCGGAGCCGGTATCGTCTTTATTCTTTTGTTGGCACGCTAATCCTTCATGCATACAAACTTAATGTTTCCGATGGGAGTGCTGAAATTCATTTATTATCCCTGTTCTAGTGTTCAGTGGGAGGGTATTACCCTTGTTCGTTTTTACATTTTGATAAATGTTCGCCTTTTATATATAATTATAACGTTTCATGTTTTCTCTTCATCGCCCAAGATACAATTTAATACGTTAAACACTCACCACCTATGAAATACTCTACACCATCTAGACTGCAATTAAATGGAAGACACCATTTCAGCTTTTGCTGAAAAATACCTTCAGTGTTGTCAGAGTTTTAATCAGAATATTTCCCACTAACAATTCCAAAAGTTAACTCGTTTTGCTAAAAGATCAAACACATAATTCCTCAAAACCATTCCACTTGCAAAAGAAAATGTGAAGGAGAAGTTCGTGTATGGATTTAATTTCCGAAGAAATCTGTCCTTTCCATATTTAATGAGATAAAATTTATCAACATCGTTTCCTATTTATAAAACCCCCTTGTCGGACAAGGGTGCTTGAACAATTTCCTTATTATAGGTTATAAGTCATACCAAAGCCAACCGGAGGTTTTAAGTCTGTCATGATCGGTTAAAAGTTTCGATATAAATTAAATCGAGAATGCTATTAAATTATTATCTGGTCTTAAATTATTACTGTCCTTACCAATGCCTGGCCGTGACGCAAAATTTCAACCGCGCCTTAAAGACATTCTGTTTTCAGGCAACTAAAATCGTGCGAGAGAAGTAGTTGCCTAGAATACAACAACAAATCAAATTACACTCATAATGTAGTCTCCCCATTAAATGTTGGATGCCACCTGTTTATACAGCTTTCTTCTTATTAAAAATATTGTATTTCTTCAAGATTAAACTTGTACAAAAAACAAGGAAACACTTTTGTTTGCTGAATGCATGAAAATTTCCGCCAGTTTTCGAAAGAGTCTCAAATTACTTTAGTAATGTTTGGAAGACATTAGTTAACGATTAACGACTCCTGTACCTCGTATCTGTTCCTAAAAGTTCGTTCGAAATTCGACAAGGGAAAGATATTCTCATGATCATTCAAATAGAAAGAGTTACTTACTTACAGTCTTGCGCTTCAAAATCTGGTAGCGAATTGAAGGCGCACTCGAGAAGAGGAATTTTCTTCGACAGTGAGGGTGCTTTCGACAACGCAATTGCTGACGGCATGTGTATTTCGGGCAGGCAACACGGCGTAGAAGAATCACTAGTTTTGTGGATAAAGATAATAATCAGAACACTGATTGCGGAAACTGACTGTGTCCAATATGTAATGGCGGAGGTAAACAGGGGTCATCCATAAAGCGGCAGTCTGTATGCACTGCAATGGTGCACGTTGGTCGACCCAATGCTCAACGCGCTCAATAGTTCTGACATATACAAGCTATACTGTCTGTTGGATCGTGTCTAGTGACTGTCTGCTCTAAAGCGCAGGCGAATTTCTAAAGCGAATTTCTACACCTTGGTTCAGAACTTCTAACTTAAAACGCTAAGTCTACTGGCTGATATTACAATCCTTTAAAAGAAAGAAAGTCGTAAATTAATTGCAGTGGGCGAGGAAGGAGTATGGAGAAAGATTCAAAATTCTATGAACATTAAAAAAGCGAGTTATGAAGCTAAGATACGATTTACATACTTTCTTGGACACATTCAACAATTGAACCATAAAATTAAAACAATTTTCCTATATAACTACAATTACAATTAATTTCATTGAGACAAAAAAATACCATTACAATTATTGTTTGTATAAAGTTCATATCAATATGGCCGACTTGGATATTATGTCTGGCTTAACAAAAATTAAATAAATATTTTTATACATTTTAAACTACAATATACAGCACTAACATTTTTAAGGTGTATGATTGCTCCCGGGGTACGTATTCAACATTGCTTTTTCGGAACTAAAAAAAATTCTAAAGTAAAAAAACACCTGAAGAAAGTCAAAAAGACTACACAAAATTATGTACACACATTTATGATAACAAATATATATATTTATCGCAGTTTGAAATTCATGTGATCTCCTCAATGCTTAATACAGCAGTAGACTATATGTGCGAAAACAAATCACAAACTATTGGTTGTACCACATGAAATGTCCGATTTTTCACTTAGTCCTCAAATATAATACAAGCTCTTGAGTGAACACCTGTACAACACAGTGATTTTTTTTTATAAGGTAAAGTGGAATGTGTGTTTGATGTGTGTGAATTTTATGGTCCGTTGTAAGTATAGTTATTTTTTTCTAGGAATTGATATATCATGCTGTCGACGGTTCAAATTCGTACTCTTTGCCTTTACAAGTTCAAACTGGGACATAATGCGGCGTTGGTTTGGTAAATTCCGTACGGGAGATCTAAGCCTCGAAAACGAACCGCGTGGGAAACCGGAAACGGTAATTGACGACGCCATTTTACGAGAAACAGTGGATGCAGACCCAACAAAAACGGTGCGGGGTATTGCACACAACATGGGGGGATACTCCCCGATAATAAGTCGACACCTATCTCAAATAGGAAAAGTAAAAAACTCGACAAGAGGGTACCCCATGAATTGAACGAGGCCCAAAAACTATGCCGTTTAGAAACCTGTGCATCACAGAGTCTAAGACACCGAAATGCACCGTTTTTGCACTGTATAATCACATGTGATGAATAGTGGATTTTGTATGACAACCGTAAAAGATATGGGCAGTGGTTGGAAGCAGACGAAAACCCTAAGCTCACCCCCAATCTTGGTCTTCACCCAGAAAAGTTTATGGTGACAATCTGGTGAACATCGAAAGGATCAATCCACTTTCATTCCTTCAATCAGGGAAAACGATAAATGCAGTCAAATATTGTGAGGAAATCGACATAATGTAAACGAAATTGGCTGAAAAGCAGCCTGCGTTGGCAAATAGGCATGGTTCGATCCTGTTGCATGACAATGCTATATCCCATACTTCACACGTAACGGTGCAAAAGCTGCTACAGGTCGGATTCGAAATTCTTCCGCATCCACCGTATCCTCCTGATATTTCTCCAACGGACTATCATCTTTTCCGCAGTCTTGAGTCATTTTGTCGGCAAAAGGTGTTCCAAAACCGAGCAGAGGTCATGGAAGCCTTTGAAAGCTTTTTAGCGTCAAAAAATCAAGCCTTCTATAAAAAAGGAATAGTGGACCTTGAATCGCGGTGGAAGAAGGTTATAGATTTCAATTGTTCATATTTTAACTAAATTAAATTTTATAAAAAAAATATTGACTTTTAATTTTTTACAAAAAACCGTTTCATTTGGTACAACCTAATATTTGGTCAATAAGCCTCATTATATGCGATATCAAATGTAATCCTAGCCGCGTAAATTAACCGCGGAAGCTTTTTCATAAAAAGGTACTAGAAGGCCTCCATCTAAGTTCTTTGGTTACAGTAGGTGAGATTGTGAACCAAGTGCAGAATCCATAAGTTAGGATGGCTCCAATTCGGTTTTTATAAATAAGTAATTTTGTATTTATGGACATTTGCTTGGCTTGAAGTAACAGTTTTAAGATATCAGTTACCATTTTTTCTTTATTCAGCGCTTTCGTCGCATGTTTATTAAAAATAAGCCTGTTGTGGGTATGTACGAGTACACCTAGGTACTTCATTTCGGTACGCAAAGTAATATTATTACCATTTATTTCTAACTTAAGTCACCTACTATCGTTTACTGCAAGGTAATGTCCCTTTCCGCTTGTGTTTCTGAAACATGTTATACCACGCTTTTCAGTATTCATTTTTAGACCGCAATGTTCTTTCTTAAAGCCGAATTGATTATTTTGAATCAAATGTGATTCGTCTCAAAAGCTATTCAGTTGAGCAGCAATAACCCGCTCGAATAGTTTTCCAATGTTGGATTTTTTTTTTTTTCCGCTATGGGTGAAATTTTTGCTCTTTTACGAGCAATAGGATAGTAACCATTTTTAATGCAGTGGTTAAATATAGAAGATAAAACCACGTCCAAAGATTTGGGGCATTTTCGCAATATCAAGCCTGAAATCAGTTCGAGGCTAAATGATTTTTTGTTATTGAGTGCTATTCTTAATGGACTAACGACTTTCGGGCTTGTAAATGGCAAATGATTTTGAAAGATTAGTCGTGGACGGTGCAAACGACGTAAGAGTTTGATAGAGCTGTGTATCACAAAATGCATCTACTATTGACTATTGTTATTATTACTGGCTCTGTGTCCGAATATAAAATGGAATAAAAGTCTCTAAAGGCATTTAGTTTACTTGGGATTTCCACTAAGTCCTCCCCGTTATGAACTAGAAGATCTTTGAAAATATCAGTGCCGAATATTTTCCTACAAGTTATTTTGTCAATTTCCTTAAATACATAGGGAGATGGCTTAATTTTTTGCAGGCTTGTCTTGAATGAATTTTTGGTATCTAGCGCGACCCTCTCTTCGATAATTCTGTTGGGACACTGAATCCTAAAATTTTCCGATATCGACCCCTAAGCTCTAGGCTTTAACTCAAGTCTACGGTTAAAGCGTCAAGTGATTGTGCATGCCAAACTACTTGGCATAAACAAACACACTGAAAATTTCAAGCCCAGAATTGAGTAATGGCTCGAAATCCCTTACTTACTTTTAATAGTAACTTCCAGACTGGGGCGGTTGTATGCCAATATATCTCTCCAATTAGTACAAACCCGAGTTATTTGCCCTAGTATTGGGGGTTTAGCTTGTGTGAGGTTTATTTTGTCACAATAGAATAAAACCAAAAACTTTAAATTTCACTTAATTCAAATTTTATTATACTTATAAATTTATACTATTTTTAATTTACAAGTTGGGGAAGAACCATGTCCTCGCCCGGTATCCAATAGTCTGCTAATTCATTTTTTTCTTTTGGATATCATTTCCTTTTCGTTTGCAAGCGATCGTTCGCCCTCCATTTAATAATGATTGTTTTTTTTTTGACAACCGCCATCTAGCTTCTCACTAAGACAGCACAATAGTTACGATTACCGATTTGATTTACATAGGCCACCTTGCAACGTGTGCCACCTTAGGTAAACGATGGATTCGAAGATCAATCTGATAAAAGCATTCAAGATTAAATGAACTTGCCTTCTGGCCAGATCCATTGTGCTAGTAGGGTTTTTCGTTTCACCACGTCCTTCATACTTCGTCAATATAGATGTGATCGAAGATATCCGTGGGAGACCTTCACTCAAAATCAAGGGAATTTCATTCACGCAAAATTCTTTCGCCCTTCTATTCCATAGAAAGTACGGTCGGCAAGAATTATTCTTCGATAGATCTTCGACCTAATGATAAATTCTCTTACTATTACAAAGCGATGGATACTGTCCATTTACATATTCTGTCTTAGATATATGTATTGGTTATTCTTTTGTGTGGGCCTTGATACTCAGAGTGAATCATGAAACTTTGCCGTAATACTTTCAGTCCGCTGATTTAGAGAAGTCGTACAGATTTTTGAAATATTGTACAGCAGGTGTTGGCTTGTGAGTTGTAATTTTACATCCTGTAATTTTAAAGAAGCACCATGATAGTGTGTCATCCTGTCTAATACGTTCCCTCAAATTAAAAGACCCAGTGATATTTTGAACTAAGCGGACTTGTTTGAACTGGCATTACTCTATACAGCTTGCTTTTTTAGGCGCAATCATAAGCGGTTTACATGTTCCTGGTCTAAAATCGTTTTGATCTAAGCATACATATCAGATTTTTAAAGAAAGTTTTGGACGTTCAAGTATGATACAACAAGGATGTTTTACATGATTTTCAGTAGAATTTTTCAAGGGTTTTTCAAAACCAGAAAACAAAGATATACTCCTTTAGTGTTTATTAAATAAGTAAGATGTCTTGCTGGGTAGTGCTTAAGTTTGTTGTGATAAAAATCTTTATAGGCTAGCAGAAGGTCCTTTTAGCTTTGAACTAATGTTATGGAATATTGTATTTTTGGGATCTGCAAAACTATCCGTAAAAGCGCGAACGTCATTAATTTGTCTCACAAACGTTACTAGTGTGAACTCTAAAAATTGATGTAACTCTATGGAAATATGGTCTGAAGACTTCGGTCCCATTATCACTTTAGCCATTCTTGTACAAGTCTTGACAACAGTGAAGTTGCTGTTTCAGGAGAACCGAAAAACTGTTTATAGCTCTCGTGATACTCATGACAAAAAGTAAAGTATTTTGCAAGTTTATACATCTAATGTCTGGTAAGTTTTTTTATTAGATAATAATTGGTCTGGCACAGAAGTACCTTGTTTATCATTTCTGTCTTGTAGCCTACAAAGCTTTACTTCTATGGTAATATTTTTTCCAAGATATCATAAATCACTAGACAACTCCTTGTATACTTTATTCAGTTTATTTTGAACTTCGTGAGCAGGATTTTCTTGAATCATTCATATTTCTGTCTTATGCATCGAAGAGATTGATAAAAGCTTATAGTAGGGACAAAAATTGCATCCTTGCTAATGGCTTCTTACGATAATGACGTCTTTTTTAAGTGCCTTCATACACGTACTTAATTTTTTTCATTTCTTCGATGGCTTTGCATGCCTCTACTCTCGCACTCCAAACTGGTTTATTTCTCTTTTAATTTAATATTTGTGCTATTCCTTTGTTGTGTTGTCCCTGCGATTCAGATTCTAAGGTCTTCGGACAGCACGGAAAAGCTTTACTCTAAAGCAAGCAAGAAAGTGTTCATCCGATTTTACGAGTAATAAGATCCATCTTTTGCACCATTCAGCAGGACCACCGCAACAAGGATTGCGTACAGCCTTGGTTCTTTAAGACTGATATTGACTGGTAAATTTTCATCTGAGTCCAGAAGTGATTTTCTATGGTGTTATACAACTGATCCATATGCAAGGTCCCAAATTAAGATCCCTTTCGATATCGAGTGATAATCAGATTCAACTAACCAAGTAGAGGAGTTTTCAACAGTTTTAAGAAAAATGAAACTAAGACTGGTAACTCCTTGGTGACCTTAACGCTATCTTTCATTTTTCATTTTTTCATTTTCATTTTCATTTATATATTTATTCACTTTACAATTGACAAAATTAGATACAAATATAGAATGCAAGATCTTATTCAAAACAAATTCAGAAGTAATAAAGAAACAAGCAGTTACTTAATAGAATAACAATAAAGAGAGATTAAAAAGTAAATAATTTATCAATTGAAAAAATACATTCTGTAGTTAACTAAAACTAGTGTTGAATGCATCAATTTTAAGACTATAATTAAAAAATACAAAACAAATAAATTGGTGTGAAGAGAGGAACAAAACAAATGTTAAGATTCATCGATTATTAAAAAATTTCATTTAATCATTCAACAAAATTAGACCACGCGACCAATTAAATGGTTTATTTCATGTAAGTCGAAGTGAAATAGCTATTCCTTAACTTTCCTATTTCGAACGACAAGATTTCTGATTTACCTAATTTCAAGAGGCAATATATTATATAATCTTGGAGCAACAGAGGAGTAAATCTTTTGAGATATAGCCTAGTGAACAACTAGATTTAAGATTTCTAGTTAATGACGACTTCCTGCTGCTAACAGCAAGGAAAGTCTGAAGAAATAAGCCACCCATTTTGTCCTGTCATTACAGATACTATAGACTCCAGTCTCTAATTCAATTTTTTTCCTTTCTGTACTGTACCAAGGCAGAATTCCCTTAAAGAAGCACCAGTCTACTTAATCTCTTCTAATTTGTTAGAGAATTTTCTTTCTCCATATTTTATGGTAGCTTCACAAACTTTTAACCCCATCAGGATACATTCCTCCGGGGTATTTTCGTCTGCAATGGGAATTTAGCTTATGTAACACTGATTTGCTGCACCTCAATATAAGTGCGGAGAAACTGTTATTCAGCGCTTTCAAAAGTATGAAAAGAAAATATCTCTAAAATAACAACTTGGGAAGGATAACTGCCTATCTTTACTTTGTATCTACTACAGTTGAGAACCATGAGTATTGATTTTGTTAAAATCCAACATTCTCCAGACCTAGAACTGATACCCATACTTGCACTGGCATTCACATTTTAACCTATTCCGGTACCTCTTGGCGGTACCACTGTATAATTATTAAGGACAACGAATCCGTAGTACTTCTTCCATTTTATCCGCTGTTGGTCGTGCCGCGCTGTCGTTTTCTGATTGCCTTTTAATGGTTTAAGTGAAATTGTAATTTCATTTCAGAAACAGGATGTCCTGGTTTGAGGTAGTCTGGCTGAGCTATCCCATATCCGTGTGCTATGTTTCTCTACAAAATTAACCGCGTCGAGCATAGACTCGTCTAAACGAAGCTATTCGAGTGGAAAAGGATATTCTTACTGTTGGCGTTTGTTTGGAAATCGAGAATATGAAAGTTGATTATGAGGGCAGAGTGATGGCAGGGTATAGTAGAGGAGGTGTAGTGATTTTGTACTGTTTGTGGGTGTGAAATAAAATTGCAAGGGAGCAGCCTTTTTGTTGCACGTCGTTATCATTAAATTGTTGCAGAATAGCGATTGTTGAGAACACACCTAATTCTTTCCCTAAGCCTTAGCTGCCACTCCTGTATATACCATGGTATTAATCAATTATTTGTAAATCCAATCGTGTATACTTGTATACACTGGATTCACCAATAATTGGTTTAGGCGTGCTTATTCTAGTGGTAGAAGCCCTTGTGGGTACTGCTATGGGATATCGTCATTTAACAGGTCGTTTTGGAATTGAAATAAATTTTACATTATCGGATAACTAGGTGGACGTAAGCAGATACTGTAAATAAAAGTGCGTTGATATGGTCATCTATACAATAATTTCGAATAAATGTATCTAATTATTATTGCCTGTATTATTACAATAACAACACATTCATCCAATATATGGAAAGGTGCTCAGTAAAAGAGTGCTGAGGCATAGCTATGAGCAGACTTTATTAAGGAGCTCATGATTGCTGTTTCTTTTAGGAATTCCGAATGCCTTCAATCATTTCATATCCTAATAACAACATCTTAACAGAGACAACTGACATTTGGCTTCAAACAAGGAATGAAAGTCATTTTTAGTAGAAGAGGAAATCAAAAAAAGATCTTTAAAGAACAGGGAAAAGTCAATAAGCAATACAATCAGCGTTGCTAACTGAATATCACATGGAGAGAGAGTATGGTAGATATCGAATTCACGTCAAGTCTACGAAGTCGCTATTCTCACACCGGGCGAACATTCTGTGTAAGCAACTCCAATATTCTCAATCGTCTTCTTTTCGTGAGCCTATATACATTCTCCACCTTGCGAAGGGCCGCAATTTATGCTCTTTTGCATTTAATCGTACCACCTGAAATCATTTGTCAGATTAGTAGTTTCATTGTGAAAACAAAATAAAACCCAAGATATCAGAGATAGCCCTGATGGTCTGGTACCTTATGTGTTTAATACTGTCAGTTCGGGGATTTAAGTGGCGGCATGGCACGACGGGCACGTTCACCATTTAAAACAGTATAATAAAAGACGTTGCGAATTATATTTAAATAAAAATTCTCACTAGCGCATAAATCGCAATATCTTTTTCGGAACGGAAACAGGAATGACTGCAACGTCTGTGAAATTTCAACACGATCAAAAACTGAGGCAAAAAATACTACAATATAGGTAGTAAACATTTTTGGTCGTTCGTCAGAGATGTTAGAAATTCTGCCTCATCCTCCATTCCAACGCTCATTTATAATGACATTCCAGCTGTCAGCTCTTTGGATAAGGCAAATATGCTTGCTGCATATATTGCGGCCAGCTCAATACATCCAGATTGTGCTTTGTCAACGCCTAAACTTGAGGACGAATCCATTTTCGCACTCATGTACGAGGGGCGTTCAATATATTCTCGGTATCGATATGAAGGAAAATGTGAATTAAATTTAAATTGTTTTTATTTTTCAATATAATCTCCCCTTACATCAATGCATTTGTTACATCTTGAGATAAGCTTTTTTAAACCCTTAAAAAAATTAATTTCCTCTTTCTCTGCAAAATACCCATTTATTGCCGACTTGAGTTCTTCATCATCCGAAAATCTTTTTCCACGAAGAAATCCGGAAACAGGAAATAATCACTAGGGGCAAGGTCTGGACTATAGGGTGGGTGTTGGATTTCTTCGAAACCACAATCTCGCGCAGCAGCGTTGGACACTCGCGCCGTGTGAACAGGAGCATTGTCATGAAGAAGCAACACACCCGCTGCGAGTTTACCCCGTCTTTTCTTTTTAATTTCTTCCCGCAAATTATGCAAAGTGGAAGCGTAGGATGTGGCGTTGATGGTTTCACCTTTTTTTTTGTACTCAATGAGCAAGATTCCCTTTGAGTCCCAAAAAACTGTGGCCATGAACTTCCCGGCAGACGGAGTGACTTTGAACTTCTTCGGGGGGTTTGTTCCTTTTTTATGCCACTGCATGGACTCTTGTTTGCTTTCAGGGTCATAGTGGTGGACCCATGTTTCGTCCCCAGTAACAATTCAATCCATAACACCGTCCGCGTTCTCACTACACATCTCCAAAAGCTCTCTACAGCATGCGATTCTCACTTTTTTCTGAGGCGCTGTGAGCATTCGTGGCACCCACCTTGCACTGACCTTTGAAAGGTTAAGATGGTCATGAAGAATGGTGTGAATGGTACCAATTGAAAGCTTGGTGATCTCTGCCATCATTTTCACCTTTATTCGGGCATCCTCAAGAACAAGTTTTTCGACTTCTTTGATGCTTTCTCCCGTACAAGCAGTAGCCGGGGCGCCGGAGCCGGGGCGCCGGAGCCGGGGTCGTCTTCATTGCTCTCTCTGCCTCTCTTGACCACTTTTGCACAGTTGATAATGAAGGTGCGGAACCCTAGTAAACAGCCACCATCTCTTCATGAATAGTTTTTTGACTTTTTCCTTGCTTAGTGAGAAATTTAATTACAGCGCGATGCTCAATTTTCACCATCATCGTCTCAGTTGCTATTATGATTCTGTTTAACTAGAGATAAAACGCGAAGTCATAATCACATTTATATAAAATTTTACATGAATGCACTAAAATAATAGTATTACTTGATAAATAAGTCAATTTATATAAACAACCACAGCTTCACCCGATACCGAGAATATGTTGAACGCCCCTCGTAATAGCAAAACTACTTAAAGATCTTAACATTCACAAAACCGCTGGTTCAGATGGTATATCCCCCCTTCTTTTGAAGAGGTAATCCTCCACGCTGGCAAAACAACTGCGTAAGCTTTTTCATCAATCCTACTCTTTAGGACTTTTTCCAAGCAGATGGAAAAACAGTATTTGTCAAGTCTGCTCCTAAGAAAGGCGAATCTTCTTCTGTATCCTCCTACAGATACAGACACTTACGTCCTAAGGTCATGGAAATGCTGTTAAACCGCCAGCTCATGAAATATCTCGAAACATGAAAACTTCTCAATGACCGGCGGTCTGGTTTTCGTAGAAACTGGTCCACTGGTGATTTGATGGCATGTCTCACCGAAAGCATACATCAGTCTGACGAAAGCATGATAGTTGCACTTCATATTTCTCAGGTATTTGACAGAGTTTAGCATCAGGATATTTTGTCTTAAATGCGGACATTTGGGATCGATGAATCTCACTTTCCATGGATTAGAAATTACCTTCCGGAACGTTCAATTCAAGCTATCTTGGACGGTTTCAAGTCTGATATCTACAAAATAAATGCTGGTATGCCATAGGGTTCCGCTCTGTCTCCGACACTCATTTTAATCTTCATAAATGATTTCTTCTCTACCACTTCTAATCCAATATATTCGTTTTGCTGATGACTGCACTCTCTGCCTTTCGTTCCCGAACTCATATCCGTGCTCTTCGGCTGTAGAACGGGAATGACAGCATATGCTAAGCTCATTAAATTCCGATATCAGCAGCATAAATAATTCAGGAACTACTCGTATCAACCGAGTGGAATTTAATACTTCCAAAACACAATGCTGTCTGCTGTCGTTAAAGCGAAATATAAATACCCAGCCTTTATCCAGGAATAGCACTTGCATCGTTGAAACCGAAAAACTTTCCATCATCAGTATGTCTGTCAATGACAACTTATGTTGGAATGATCACGTATTGGAAGTCGCCAAAGATGCTGCGAAATGTCTAGGCTTCCTCAAACAGTGTAAGAAATACGTTTCCTCCTTTGATCTGGCGTCAACATAAAAGGCGTTTACCTGCCCAAAATTGGAGTGCAATGCCCACATCTGGTCAGATGCTCATAAAACATTTCAGCACCTGATAAATAGAATTCAAGACAGTGCGATAAACCTTATAGGTGATGCTAATGTTACACAATCCATTAATACCCTGGAAAACCGATGCGATGTAATATCTCCTGCCTCATATGGTTCTATCGTTATCTTCACCACTAGTGCTCCAATGAAATTGCCAGTAGCATTCCACCACTACAAACTTTCAACCGTAACACCCGTCTCGCTATGAATGCTCATTAGTTTCCCTTAAGCCCACTTTCGGGCATACTCTGAAATATCATTAATCTTTTTTGTGCCGCACAACTCGCTTACGGAATGCTCTGCCGAGCTCTTTATTTCCTGACCATTGTAACCTTCAAATATTCAGAACGAACCTACATCGATACGTCTCTTTGTTTCCTCCCTTAATTTCCTTCGCCCGCGTTGTGTGCAATCATTTTAAGGTCACTCAAAACCCTTGACTGCGCACAGATAATAAAAAAAAAACACTGAGACACGAAACTGGTACTGGTACTTTGTACCTCATGTGTTCCAATCACCATTTACTAGGAAAGAAAGCCTGCGTTCACCACTGGGCCAGCAGAGATAGCAATCTATCATCACCACATTCCTGTCGGAAAATTGCAAGCCAAATTAAATAAAATCAGGCAGTGATCTGAGTCAAGTCCAGACATAAAAAATAGTCGAGGCATGTCGATTAACTGTCAGATGATTTGAAGAACACAATTTTCCTTTTTTTCATTTTGAGGTGCCGAGCTAGATACATATAATAGCATTTTATAACGTGGTAAAATCAACCAGCATTAATCCGTTCCCAGACGTGGCATTGCATGGGCTCTTACTCCAGACTATGCTCCCAAAAACTAGCTTATTTCCCGCAATCGGATTGAAATTATCTAAATTGATCTTTATGCCGTAATAAGGATATTGCACATACATACATATATAAGTTATTTTGGCCAGCTCGTAAAATAAATCCTTGATATCATCATTCTTCACTTCTGTGGCTAATTTTGACATCAGCATACTAGATATCACAGTTCTTTATCCAGGAATCTCAGAAATATGAAAACAAGAAATGCAAATTGCTCCTTTCAAATTGGCAGCATCTTCCGAACCCTTTTCGGTGACCACGCGAATAAGCTTAATACTAGAAATTACTGTATTATCAGATAATTATAATTCAATACAAGCAGACAATTTTTTTCTAACTCAGAAAGGTACCTGCAAACAAACACTACTGGCGGTTGACCATTTGAAAGTGTCAAGGGAATAGGATTAAATTGACCATCAGCAAGGATACCAACTTATTACATACTAAAGACATGCGACATCGACGTTTAAGACAAGATGCCACCATCGAAAGTTACATCTAGGAAGTTCTCAACAATTTCATCTACTCGCATAATACTCACGATTCGACTCTTGAAATATTCTTGCCAATAGCTGCATTTCTCAGATAAAGAGGCTACTGAGGAACTACTGCGAGCAATATCGAGAGAGAGCAGTTTATTAAGCTCCTTTCCATCCACTTCCTGTTTTATAATTGAGATGCATAAACTTCTAGTTAGGCGAAGAAAATGTTAAGTCTATTATCCAGGTTAGTCAAGAAATGTGTGTACTGTTATTTGTTTCTAATTTTGTCCACAACCTGATGTGCAACTCGGGTTGCCACTAAATTTATCAAGGTTGGTTGAGGGTGCTGGTAGAGTCTTCAACAAAGCATGAACTTAAAGTTGTACATAAAAGAAAAAATTGTATAAAACATAAACTAATGGGGGTCAGAAAATGTGGAGGAATGAATAAACACCAGGCTTTGGCTCCAAGAGTCTTCAAATTAGTATGAGGAAGCAGCAGAGGCAGACTTTCGTTTGCAAAAATAAATAGAAGGCGACCTCAATGAATTTTTAATACTCAATTGGAAAGAGATGAAGATGTGATTGCTTTAGACACCGATCCAAGCCGAATTCAAAGTGGAAGGGATAGAATCATGTATTTATGAATTTGTTCAACTTTTGGAAAGCTTCGATTCTAAAGCCTATGACTACCAAACGGCCATACAACTTCCAACATAATTTCAAATTCAAAATCAGAATTTGAAAAAGATTTCATTCCTTAGTCCTTTCCCCATCAAAACTACTACTCGTAATTGTTCGTTCTATGTACATGGCTACTATTAAATTTCCTTATCTGTTGAAGCGATTAATCTTCGTTATCATAGTAAACTTTGTTCTTAAATTTATCAAAATGTCTTTTTGTTTATAGAACAAACTGACAGAAAAGGACACGTCTGCTTGTGATGTTCTGTAAGTTTCATGTCAGATAAGGTCTTTGACCACAAAACAAACACAGATTTTCGATTTCCTTTTTAACCCTTGGATTCTGCTTGGATCCTGTATTCCAAAATAAACTCTTGATAAAACAGTGGGGTAATTCGGCTTCCTAAAATTCCATTGTCCTTTCCATCCTACCGTCATAAAGCCATGGTTTTCAAAAAATAATTCCCTTTACTCTTATTTTTCTGCCGGCAATTCGGTTTCGGCAAATTTACACTGACACAAAGAGCAATGAAATCATTGTTCGTCTAATTGCATTACGGTTTCGCACAAATGCATCTCCAAAACCCCATGTCACATGGTAAATCAACAAATTTGATTGGATTGACAGCACATTGACACCAATTAACACTCACCTCACGCTCGTAGTATTTAGTCATAATTTCATTGTACACACATTTATTCAAGAGGGGTGATAGTGACAGTTTTGTCGTCGTAATTGGGGGTGAGTTACGTAGGCAACGCATGTGCGAATTTAACTCCCGTTTTTTTTTTGCCTCAAAAGTCAATGTCTCTTATGTTGCCAGCGTGTCATCCATGTCACCCATTTTGCAGCCATCATCGACGGCTGCCTCTGGTGGAGTTCTCAATGCATGAGTTGAGCGCATTTACTTTTCAATTCGTTTAACAAAAGTGGAAGCCAAACAAGATCACGTTCCGCTTCGCCTAATGAGCTCACATTTGTTGAGAACTCGGAGTATGAGAGTACGAGTACGATGAGTTGAATTGCGTGCTGATATGGTTGTGCCATTGTTTTATGTACAACCTGCTAAAGCAGCACCAGAAACGTGTTTTTGGGGTTTAGCTTCTTAGCCCACTTCCTATTCCATAGAGTGGATTACACTTATCTAGGTGACAGGGGGCAGGATGGTCCACTACAACTTTAAAAGAAGGCAACTAACCACTAGAGAACAATGGATTCGCATTATTATGCACATCGAGTGTCATCAATTTGAAAAGAATATGCACTCGTACAACAATAGTAGCTGTCAGTGTGGCCAAATGGATTTGTACGTACAACGCACGAGTGACAATATATGTATATGGGTATGCGATTGGGAGCAGAGAAAATTGTCATATTTTCGTATTTTATAATGGCAGCATTGTTCTTCATGTTGCCCTGAAATATTGTGTTCTTTCTCAAACTAAAACTTCCTTATGGTCACACTGTTAGCGGCTACGTCTCATCCAAGACTAATTTAACTTGGAAAATTGCATTAGCAGTCATTATCCAGTGCAACGAGGATAGGAAGGACAGTTGCAATATCTTTTCATTGTGCTTTAAGGAGGTGCTTTCTGTTTCTTGTCTTTTTTTTTCAATTTTTCAATTTTTTTCTCCTTTTCTCGTCCTGTCGACTATGTAGTCTTGGTATCTTGAGCCATTCTCAAGATATGATTTTCTTATTCAAAATGAATTTTCTCCTCTCCTCTCTTATGCACAATCGACACTTCACTTGCAGTAGAAAAGGTGCCTGGGTGACTATATCTGAGTGTGGATGTGTATAGGGAGGGAAAATCAAAAAGGATTGGTAAATCCCCATAGTCCCAATCCTAGTTTTAGAGTAACTCGTAACTCTTAGGTTTGCTTCTTGTTCTTTGGCATCTCCACTATTGGTATTTGCATAGAATGTGCTACGTTCAACAACTTATCATTTCTTCAAATTCATGAGCTGTTCATGCTTCCTTTGGTTATCCTTTGTGTACACATACGGGTGAGGAGAGGTACATATCTGTGTGTACTAGTATTCCTTCATCTAAAGGACATTGAGGGGGTTAAATAAGTTCTCTTTGGAAGTTTTCTTCCATTTTCTGTTAATTTTTTTTATAGTCTCTTTGAACATTTTCCTAAGGACGAACGAACGACACGATGCTGACGCTTATGACGATAACGATGACGACGACGATGTTGATGATATTATTATTTGCTTTTCGAATTTATGCTTATTCGTCCTGAAGGGGATCACATCTGAAATTCACTTTACTCAGCATATCCTTTTGAATAGAAACAAATACATACGAGTACAATTCATTTGAGAGGCGTACGAGGGAGTAAAAACGTGGCTTGAAGCAAATCTGGAGTTGAAGGAGCAACTCACTTCATGCGGGCGTTGGGCTGCTAACATAAAAGAGCGAGTAGAGATTGTGTGTGCTCATTTCACTACTTCGTTGCCTTTTTTTTTTTCTTCTTTTTTTAAGGATTACAAGGATAAGTTTTGTTTAAATAAAGTATGAGCTTTTATCTGTTAGGAGGGAGTGTACCTGCTATGTTCTCTCTCTTTTGGATACAATGTGTCCCTCGTTGAAATGGAGGAGTGTACAATTTAGGTGACCAAGTGGTTTTAATGAGAACATTGCAGTAAAATTTTACTTTAGTCCTCTAATCGCCTTGAAAGTTTTGTTTTTGTGACCCTTCTTGTTGGCCCTATTACGTGTCTGTTGAGCTTACTTTTAAAGTTACTCTCAAAGAATTAACGAATCTAGTTTCTGTTGTTGTTGATTAGTCAGTGTTGGACTTCCGAGGAAAACCACTCAGTACAAATTCCAACAGTGCTTTCGCAGTAAACAAACAAAACAAATTCAAAGTAGTCCCGTCAACTTATCCAAGGTTCCTCATATCAACATCAAGAATTAGCAGTTAAGAAAGATGCATGGCGTCATAAAACAGAGCAAGCCATAGACAATTTGTGTTTCAGCCAGACGCTATCACAAACGCTGCGCTACTTCTGAAGAGGTGTTCTTCCACGCTGGCAAAACCACTGCGTATGCTTTTTCATCAATCCTACTCTTTAAGACTCTTTCCGAGAAGATGGAAAACAGTATTTGCCCAGCCCATCCCTAAGAAAGGTGAGTTTACTTCTTTCTCCTCCTGCAGACCCATTACACTTACGTCCCTTCTTTCCAAGGCCATGGAAACGCTGATAAACCGTCAGTTCATGAAATATCTTGAAACACGAAAACTTCTCAATGACCGGCAATACGGTTTTCGTAGCAACAGGTCCACTGGTGATCTGATGGCATATCTCACCAGAAAGTGGAACCAAAGCGTACGTGAATCTGTCGATAGCAAGATAGGTGCACTTCATATTTTTAAGGCATTTGCCAGAGTTTGGCATCAGGATATTTTGTCAAAAATCCGAGAATTTGGGATCGATGGATCTCTTCTTCAAATGGGGAACAATGACAGACAAGACTTTTAATATTTCCAAAACACAATGATGTCTGCTGTCATTTAAGCGAACTCCAAACACCCAGCCATTATCCATGAATGGCACTTGCATCGCTGAAACCGAAAAGCTTTCCATTCTCGGTATGAATGTCAAGGACAACTTACGTTGGAATGACCACTTTCCGACGTACATTGAAATATTGTGATCCTGTCGTAGACCGTAAATCTCGCTTATGGAATGCCCTGACGACCTCATTATTTCCTGATCATTATAACCTTCAAATATTTAAAACGAACGTGCATCGGTACCTCTCTTTCTTTCCTCCCTAACTTCCTTCGCCCGCTCTACGTGCAAAGATTTTAACCCTTCCACCACCTCTCAGAGCTATCTGATATTTCATTTACATCTCCTTTTAGGATCGCGGACCAAATGTAAACTAGCGGGTTGCCACTTCCCATACCCTCCCTACCCCGCGCGGCCAACGCAATGGGTATGCACAGACCTGTCTCTTGCAACTCCAGATACTCCATCACCCCGCAAACCAGTACGTAGGTATGATAGAACACTCTCGTCTAGTATTGATACGCACTCCTTGTCCACACTTTGTTCGATTGGGGGAAAAACTCTTTCTGCCATGTTTGCTAGTGTATTATATGATATTTTCGAGATAATACGTAGTATAGAAGTCCTGCCAAAAACCAGGTTTAAGTATGACCAGTATACTAGAAGTGAAGTAACGTTTCAAATGAGTTTCTGCTACAATACTCGTACTGTTAGATTCAAGGCTGAAAATATATACAAGTGTATACACACTACAAATCTTAGTAAATAAATATATCATAGATAATATTACTTCCAGTCCATTCCACTACGTAGCAGTGAAGCCACGTGAAAAATCAATTCAAGAACTTTCAAGTGATGTGATAACAAACGCAGCCACAGAAGTACACAAATCAAATATCATAGATTGAAAAATCGAAGTCAGCGAACTGAGATGTATCTGCATATGGTACGAACGCAATGCTAAAATTTTCGAAAGATAATAAGATTTCAAGACTGGGTTGCCTTAAAAACATGTTCATGTCAGATGCATTTATGAAATCCCTATAATGATGCCTTTTGCAAGTCTTACATATATTCTTAAAAAGTCTCCATCTGTTTCTTTGCTTCGATTCTACTGTTGTGTAGCCTTTGGTGTCCTTTGTGGAAGGATTTCGTTTACGACTTAAGTTTGCACATATTAATTGCCAATTATGTAGGTGTATCATAGCCATACCATATTCTATCGTCATAACTCAGAAAGGGTGACCGCACCCAATCTGTGCACAAGTTCTCGACAATAAGTGATGCCTTTGACATTTCAGAATTTTTAAAAACCTTACGGAAGTACGATACTCACAACAAAATTTCATTATGTACTCTACCGTTGTTAGAGAGTCGCCTTTTATTTTTAATTCTTTCCATTTCATCGCAATTTTCCTGCATTTTCTTCGCTTCTTTCACGCTTCACTCTTACTTTGTGTAAGAGTGTGGTGGTATAGTGCAAAAGCGACAGGAGGGCAAAGCATATCACGTACCTATACATAATTGCAATTCACATAGCCAAATGAAATTTGATCCGAGCCATAAAGTGAATGCCTTACGGTAAGCAGTTGTACGATACTCGTATTATAGTTGGCAGCGATAATGTGTCTTTTAATTTTCACTTCTGATTCTGATGCTGGGTTGGGATGTAATGGAATGTGATTGGACATAAGATAATCGGAATGATATGTAACCAAGGCGACACAACCAACGCTGCTAAGTATCTGAATGTTGCAGTAATAGGTTGACTGAGTTTCCATGTCGTATAGAAAATGCATGGCTCAGATTTAGTAGCCACAAATAGGAGGCGGCGAAGGTGGGGTTGCAGATGAAGGTGGTGCAGCTGGAAAATGTGGAATGATATTCCGGAATGATAATGAGCAGGTGTCTTTACACACTTGCAATGATAGAGAATGGATTAAGTGGGATAAGAGTTTTAAACAAATGAGATATGCTAATTGCAAGAGAGATTTCACTTTTAATTTTCGGGATTAGAGAAAATGTGATCTCTGTTGCTGTTGTTGGATATTCAACACCTAAGTGCTGTTGTAGTTAAGCTGGCAATTTATTATCGAATTATCTCGAGACATTTTGAAGGCGGAGATGTATATCAGTTTTAAGAAATCTCCAAAGAAAATTGCAGATAGTTTGCATTTCAATGCGGAACTAATGAATGTGATTCTTTTTTTCTTTAAATTTCGGAATATATTGACATTACTAGCATCTGCAGTTTCCAGTTTATGAGATCGTAATGCCGATACCTCATCAGAAAGCATGGCATATCAAATCTAACGTTAACTACGGCTATGTAAACAAGACTCCACAAGAAAGGAGACCCTACAAACTATATAGGAATAAGGCTCCTAAACATAGCCGTCTTTTGTGGGTGTCCGAAACTAATAATCGACATTAAGCACAGCATTAATGTTCCATAGCAGGCCAGGAATGTCCACCATCGAACAAGTATTCACACGGCGGAAAGTATTGAAAAATATCTGGGTATTTCAGATCGATGCTCACCATCTATTTGTCGACTTGAAAGAAGCATATGACAGCATACCTAGAGACGAGCTATATAAAGCCATGTCTAGTTTTGCATTCCTACCAAACTCCTCAGCTTGTGCAGGATGACTATGGAGAATACATCCTACTCCATCAAGATCGGTTATGAATTAACCGAGACCGAGAAAGGTTTTAGACAGGGCGACGCACTTTACCATTGGCAGTTATAAGTTAGAGTTAGTTAAGGACTTCATATACCTTGCCTCCGAAGTTGCAAGCGACATCAGAACAGAAATCAGACGCAGAATTACTCCAGCGAATCGTTGCATCTTTGAGCTCAGGCGGCAATTGAGGACAAAGCCGTGTCTCGGAAGACCAACTGACTTTATATAGGATCTCCATCATCCCGGTCCTGCTCATTTGCGCAGAGGCTTGGACCTTGTCGAAAGCGGATAAAGCAGCACAGCAGTCATTCCGAAAGAAAAATACTACACGTAATTTTCAACCCCGCTTGTATTCACAGGGAATTTAGGAAGAGATTTAACCACAAACCGTAAAGCGACATCGGTCTAGCCAAGAGTCTACAGATTCAAGGTCTGAGATGAAAAGACCATATTGGGCGAATGGACGTCACAACTTCGGCCCGACAAGTTTTCGTGACTATCTCCGTCGACCGTATCTAAGGTGGCTCACTGAATTGGATAGGGAGCTCAACCAACTTAAAGTGCGGCCTTGGAAGTAACTAGCGAGAAATCGTGCTAGCTGAAGAGGCTTCTTGATGTTCACCCTTCAGGCTTCTTGAGGCTTAAATTCACCCCGGATAATAAATAAAACCGTCCCAACTTTAGGAAACAAATACAACATAATAGACATTGGTGTGCTATAGGAATGTATATCGGGCCCCATTCTGTTGAATGTGGTGCTCAATGATATCCATATGAGACAAAATTTTAATAATACTTATAAAAAAATAAAAACTGATTACAGAAGCTTTAGCATTAGCAAAGGAACCATTTCGAAGGAAAAGGAAGCTGCATGTATTGTTTGATGTCCAAACCGGGTACATTGATAAGGCGATCATTACATTTCTTTAGAGGCATAGAATCATAAACAACTATGAATGCTATGTAGGAGGAAAACATTTTGCAAGATCTACCGCTTAATTTACTTAAACGACGCATAGATGGAAACATGTCCTGTACGGGCTGCAAAATCTCTCCACCGACATTATCATAGTAAAGTATACGACTGCTTTCATGACATGGTCTTAAAGAAGATGTTTTTATAAACGTAGGCTTCAAACTGTTGTCGCCGTGAACATATCAGAGATTGGAAACGTGTTGTGTTATTATCATTTCCACTTTAAATACTTCTTGCATAAAATGTCAAACTTACGTTTGTAAGCCGATTCTAAACAATTAGGACTTTACAAAAAGCAAAGCTCTGAAGGCACATTTCTGTGTTTTTACAACCCATCTGGTATATATAGTAGCCATAAACTAGTGGATAAAACAAGAAGCTCTACGACAACATTAAAGAATCTTTTTATTCTGCTAGCAGTCCAACAGGCACGTCAAAAATTGGTAAGCCTTGGAAACTTGTATACGAAGTCAAATATGAATCTCAATAAATGGAATCCTGTACCCTCCACCAAGAAATAAGTAGGACAGGACCGAGAGTACATATTTCAGCGCTCTATCCGGGTAAAGTGGTGAAGTGCTTGTAAATTGAAGAAGTCTACTGCCATGGATGAATGTTACTGGATCTAAAGTATATAACAGGAACAAGTTTGTTGAAAGCGAACATTAAGACTGCAACATGAAAAACAAATTTAATGTTCTAGTCTAAGCCAATAAAAGTACGACAAAATACATTATTTGAAGAGTCAATGAGTCAATGTGTCAATGAGAATCATTACCATTAAATCATTACTTTTAAATCATTTCTAATCTCCATTGACCGCTACTGATTGGAGTTAAGTAAATGCGACTTGTGGTCATGCTTTTAGTAGGAGAAAGGGTTCAGTGATCTCAAATACACGCTTATGATTCTTGTTAATGTCTGCATAAATTTGTTAATCACATTAGGGTATACTATTAAAGTTACCACCTCTCCAGTTTGTGCTTAAAAGGGAAGTTACCCATTTTCACTCTACAACAGTCAAGGAGAGATATTTGATTTCTTGTACCCTAAGTCAAGTGGAAAATACATAGTGAGGTGTCTCGGTTATCCTTGAACACTATAGATATGCTCTGACTATGTGCTTGTCTCCACCCACATACTTCTAACATTCCACCATACGCTGTTGCCTCACGGAGCTACATATTACAAGGGATAATTGCTCTATCAAGGTTCCAGTTCGTAGATACACCATCTGATGCTGATAACTTCTAGTCTCACCTCAAAAACACCACCCATCAATGGAATAACCCAAGAGGTTTGCTTTAGCTTTGGTAGTTATATTAAAAATTTAAAAAAATTGAGGCATAGCAAATGTCAAACTCAAACATCAAATGGAGTGGAATCTTCTATGTCAGTGGATACGAGTATGACGATTTGACGTAGGGGTGGAAATGGAGCAGGAGATACTCATAGAAATGGTTGATGAAAGTCATCGTAGGGGATCCGCAACTCCGAATGAGCAGTAGTTGCTGGATGATAGTAGACTTAGTTAGTGGTTGGGTTTCTGTGGTTGCCCTACATATCAGAAATAACATCATGTCAGTTGAACGAGGATACATCGTACTCGAAGTTGTAGTTCTAGTCGTACACCTCTCGTTCGAACGACCCACAACGACATAGGGCAAAAGTGGTTTCAGGTTTCGAGATGAATATTAATGTTATTTACTTATGCAGTTGTGAAGCGGTAGGAGAGTGATCTTTTAACTGGTAGTGTCCTTAGGCCATAGTAGTAGAATTAGTAAGGGAAGAGGTTAGTTTCGTATATGTTTGCACACGACTAAGGATGATTTGGTATCGAGGACATCCCTGCAACTTATCTCCAGTCTCTAGTCTACAGTCGCATGTTCCTGTATATAAGCGTGTAACTACATGAAGAATCTGGGTCATTAAATGAATATAAATTCAATTACTTGAGTCAGAGCATGAAACCTAGGTGTCATACAAACATATTCATTTCTGTTGTCAGTTATGTTATATGAAAGGAGTTAAGTTAAGATTTGTCTGACTGTGTGCACATCGGTGTAAAACTAATCGCATTGAAAAGTTGGTCAAAGATGGCAGACCCACAGGTTTATTGGAAATTTTACTTTAGGTCTGGGATTTGGTTCCAATAAGACACTTCCTCTAAGATCTTCGGGTTAGTTTTAACGGCATAATTAGAGAGCAAACACGTTCAATTTTTGGAAATTTTAAGCAGTTAATAAAACCAATCAAATCAAGTTCTAAGAATATTCCATTCCTAAGCCGTGTGATTTCACAACTGTTTCCTACAACTTTTTGAGTAACAGTTTACTGGAAATTTTTCTATAGTTTGTGGTTAGTTTTTCAAGCGAAACTGTGATTTTTAAAGAGTTTTTAAGCAGTTTCTAAAAAGTTTCCCATCAGTTTCTCTACAGTTTCTTAGTGATTACCAACAAAATTCCAGAAATTGTTAAGAGTTTTCTATTAAAAAGGTTTACTGTTTAAGTAACGACTGGTAACAAGAATTAACCTTAACCAATGTGCATTAGAAAATATGAACTTGTAAACATTTTTCTGGTAGCGATGATGTTTAACAACCTTGAAATGGTAGCAACTTTCGATATGGGTTTGCAACTCTGATAGAAGGATCTTCTTCATTTTCCGTGATGGGCCTAGAAAAATTCTTAAGAGAAATTCCAAAAGAAGCTGAAACTAAAGCCTTAAGTGAGGAATAATACTTTGGTGTTAACTTTAGCTTACGAATACGATCCATTTAACATGAGAAAAGTCAAAAGATGAACAATTTTATGATGAGTGAAAGTAGATGTGGAGCGAACAGTGTAACCGGGAGTGAACCGTGTGGGACTCCGGTAGAGAACGGACACTTAGAAGAAGGAACCGAAAAGCGTCATGTCCTGAATAACTTATAGTGGCTGAATTTTGCCGGCAAACAGCTTCCAAAAAGAGTAAGGGATATTTAAGTAATCAAAGTAGTACAACTTCCTTACTTACTTACTTACTTCGGCGGTCGTTCCGGGGTGAATCAGGACCTCAGCTAACAGGTCCCTTCAGTCAGCACGGTATTTTGCTAGCTGCCTTCAGTTGCCCACACGAAGTTGACTAAAGTCCACTTAAATTTGCGTATGCTACCTAACTTTGAGGTCAAAAACTTTCCGCCACGGGACGCTGGTGTCGATGCTATCCGAGAAATTCTCACGAAGTTGGCATCGCTGTTAACCACAAAGACGTAGCTGCCTATTGTGAAGTGTTTGTCTCTCTTTGTTGGCAGCATAGACGTATGTTACTTTGATTTGCCTTCATTGACCGCAAAGGCCATCCTTGCAGGTTCTACTTCAATAGTCGCAAGTGCTGCATTGACAGCTCGTTATATTTTTCCCTTTATGTCACTGTCGTCTGCAACTGAACAGACTTCTGAAAGATGGAGTTGACTTCTGAGCTTCGCACAATTCTTTCAACAATGATGCTGGAAAAACGACATAACCAAAACTACGCATCGACTTGTTTAGGTTCTTTTCTGACATTGAAGGTCTCGGTTTTCTCTCGACCTTGACTGAGCAGCGTGCATCTTCATTGTCATCTTGCAGAGTCGAATGAGCTAAATAGGGAAGCTACAACTATGCATGGCTCTATATACGAGTAGTTCGTCTCTATACATATTGTAATATACGGCTCTGAAACCGATGAAGAGGTGGGATATATCGGTATGGAACTATCTATTTGATCTATGGTGGCCCCTCCTGGTCTAAAACCACACTTGTAGCGACCGATCATACTGTTTTCGAAATGTCTTTAAGTGTTCACATAATACAGTAGACAGGATTTTGCATGCGATGTTGAGGAGCCTTATTCCCATGTAGTTGGCGCAGTTCAGGGAATCTCCTTACTTTAAGATCGGACAAACAATGCTGTCTTACCCATATTTTGGTGATAAGTTGATGTATGTCCCGTATCCAATCATCAATTGCCACTTTAAACAGCTCGGCAGTTAAGCCATATCGTCCAGCAGCTATGTTAGACTTAAGCTTGGAAATAGCTGTCCTGAGTATATATTAGTCGAGTGAATGGAAATGTTGTCTGTGCTCATCCAAGTTCAATGGTTAATTCATCGTCACCGTTTCATAGTCTGCAGATGTAATCCTTCCAGATTCTCATCACCGACCGTGGCTCTACTGTGAAGTTTCCTTCTCCATCTTTGCAGATTTCTTTTCGGTCTTTACAAGTTTGCCATGTTCGTTTTACTTTTTGGTAAAACTTCTGAACTTCATTCTTCTGATAGCATCTTTCCAAGACTTTGTTTGAGCACTTCTCGTGTTCTTTCCGTTTGTTTCTAAGGAGCCTAAGTCCTTTCCTATTTTCTGTTCATAGAGCTCACGAGCCCCTCTCGTTGTTTTCTTTAAGGCTGCTCTATAAATCCGTTGTTTTTCTCGATTTGGAGTGCCATAGGCAATAGTGAAAGTAACAAAAGCCCGACGATTCCAGTTGATAGGTGAAGAAATCGAAGTATATGGTTATCGATCTCTCAAACACATTGAAAGTCAATAGTCGGCTAAAAGTGCGAAATCAAAATTTCAAAACAACTTTGAGGAGCATTTTAGAATATTGTAATATGCAGAATACTGTCATGTACTCGACTGATGGCAAGTCGAATGAGCACATTTGCATTGTTGAAACCCATCCAGAAAACATGATAAGCCCCAGTATTCAACAGTGCACAATGTAAAATTTGTAACGGGTCTATCAACAGAACCTGAATAGTACCTAGACATCTGAGACGTCAAAAACTGACTTTCAATATCTTAATATTAGGTCATTGATGTTGATGATTTTGTTAGCATTATTCACCCCAAAAAATAAGTATGCTTGGAGAATAATTAATCAGCACGTCAAAGACGCCTAGGTTATTTTGAGTCACAGATTTGATAGGGATCTCCGGGATATATTTTAACATTTATCCAGGAGCCATACACTATCTAGGGTCAGATTAGGTACACCACACACCAGGTTATCTTCGAGTTGATATGTAAGTGATGGCAATCACAGAGGTACGGATCTATCATAGTTAAACCCCGTATTGAAGCAGGTATGACACCTACCATAATAAACCGTCAGCTAGTGCTCTTACATTCAAAATTCAACAAAAAGGTCTCTATTTGAATTTATTAACAAATCAAACATAAAAATTTTAAACCAATGGGGTAAATGGTTCTCCTCGCCGATTTCTACTGGTTTATAAAATGTATGGAAAGTTGACATGACAGGTAAAATGCTTGTATGCCTGACCACCCCCCAATCGTCTTTAATATGGAAGTTGACTACAATAGATATCCGAGCTCCGATATCCCATCCCTTACCATCAGATTATTTTAAAAGGGTGAGCTGTTTTCAAGAAAGTTGCTAAATGCAATTTGAAATTTGATGGGCCATAGGATGAGTTAAAAAAAGTTAATGCATGGTTGAAAAAAATGTGCTCTTAAGCCTTTTTCGTTTTAACACATTTGAGCCCCTATGATTGATATTTAAAAAAAGTTTCCTATTCAGACAGCCTAGGCAAAATTGCCTTAATATCCAGCAGCTAAGCTTAACCACACTTGGTTTATGGATAATGTATGGCATGTCCACAACAACTCATTTAAACTATTGAAGAAACGGACATTTCACATTCAAAATATTATCAATTTCTCTGCTGAAAAAAATTAAAATACCACACGACACATTAACTCACGTCCCGGGGGAACAGTATGATTAATCGACACCACAAGCCATCCACAGAACACACCTTATAATCACTATATTTCACGAAACTAGTTTCTGTTGAAAGAGTTAATTAGACATCGTCTTTTTTTTTAGGTAGACGATTTATGGCTCACAGGCCAACTCCGATGAGCTAAGAAATATTCGTATGGTCAAAACCCTTTAAGCATGGATGGGTGGTCTTTTGACATTAATTGCAAATGATAATTTCCTTTGTTTTTAAGCCCACATCAAACGGAAATGATATGCCGACTCTCATTTTCTGATATTCTTTATGAGGTCATGGTGGAGATAGATAAATGAAAAATTTTCATTTGAATTTTTCCAACAATAGAGGAGGCTAAAAAAATTAATAACTTTACCACTTTTCTCCGGTTAAAAAGAGATTTCCTCTTCCAACAAAACACGAATGCAAAGAACGACTAATGAGCTTCAACCTACTCGAATAGAGGAGGATTCAAACGTAAGTGCGATGACAGCTAGACCACTTTATGGGGTAGAATACTTCCGCAGAGCCGCCGCCGCCGCCTCCATCGGAAATCATAATTAGAAATAATTTCTAGTTGAAATAATTTCCAACCATCACGCAACATACGAGTACAGTTAGGGAGGGTTTTGGGTTTAGCTGGTATCTGTCAGATGAAGCCCACATAACAACAGTGACATGGCGAAGTCGTCATTTTGATGAGGATTTTTGCGGATCGCATTAATCTATCACGTATTGTGCATAATGGAGGAGAAGAGATGAATAAATGTGAAAACTAATCAAGGGATTACTGGAGGTTTTTGAAAACTTATCATCGGGGCAGCAGAATATTGTGGGGAATTTCACGACAGCAGTTTAAGTAAAGCATTAATAAATCAAAGCCTTTCAGTGCCACATAGTAAAAGAGATGCCATCCCAACTCCGCTATGTCAACAAGGTTTATGTCTGAACAAAATTCGTAAACTGAGAGTTTCAACTATTGAATAGTATTTTCTTGCAGGGATAAGTGACATGAAGACCACAATCTGTTCTGGTAGGCGACAGAGTTAACCATGAGCTAAGTCTTGCCTACATGGAATTCAAAGAAAATAAAAATTGTCCGACATTTATATTAATGTTGCTAGGGCCCTACATCTTCTAGAAATTTGAGAGCTTGCTTACCAATGAGAAATGGAGTCTAGAAAGCTTCCGGGACTTAGTGGACTACACTTTGTGGTTGTATGAAAATCCTATATAATGTTTCGGAACTTTCTTGTTCCTTGAATGAGATAGGAACACTCGTGTGAACTCTTAAAAGCCGTATTTAATTAAGCCAATTCTGTCATCGGCCGCATCCATCGATAGTAGTTTGGAACCACTATGAATGTGGGTTTCTACCAATGAACTCGCAGATACGTAAGTTCTGTGAAAACCAGAAAATAAATCTGATATGAAGGGGAAAAAGGCTTGAAATTATAAAGTAGCGGAATGCGCTAATTTATAATGACAACTCTGTTTTGTCATGCCAACATGAGTCTGAGTGCGCGATTGTAAAGAATCACTTCGAACTCTGGAAGTACATGTGAGTGAACTTTAGCACATTAGCAATATCCAGGCAAATAACAATATGAAGGTTTTGGCGGAAGATGGCCCAAGATGGATTCGAGGGCTGCCATCGACAGATCCAGTGATAGCCCCATATGAGCTACTTCGAAATACTCGTGGCTTAGTCATGTGAGGCCTTTTTGACATGCAGCCATGATGTCAAAAGAAAGATGGTGCCTGATGAGTTTTTCTATCGTAAGCCGCTGGTACAATCCTCAGAAGGATCTGGCCCAGCAAGTTACCCGACCACGCTGAATATTATATGTTGTGAAAGAACAGTCTCGAATACGGATGGACTTACCGTTGACGACCTCAGAAAAATTACAGAAAGGAACACCGTATTCTAATTGGAGTGCTGAAGAAGAAAGAGATCTCAGTCAGTGTGAGCAACAAGAAGAACCAAAATATACTTAGTCATTATATTTCATGAGTCGAATTCAATGGATCGAAATGACGGACAATCTCTTTAAAATGATAACCAGCTGCTTTGTGAATAGCATCGTATTCTGTGATTATTTCCGAAAAATTAAGACATATGGCTCAGTCAGCGTTCAGTGAATTGGAACTGTTTCAAATAGGGCTTTACTCGTATATCTTTAAAAATATCAATCGATTAACTTACATAAGAAATGGAAAAACTAAAAAAAATATCGGCGTTCACAGCTAAGTCCTTGTTTCTACTGTGGTTATTCTTAACGCGGTTCCGGAGGGGCCAGAATTTGGTCTGTATGAGAAAAATTACGCAGTGTCAATGAGTACTGCATGCAAGAATCGAAAGGTGTGGCCGATGCGGTTTCGAAAAATTAACTAAGTACCCAGAGCCATAGCAACAACTAGAATAACCGCCACTGACGTTTCTCGTGCAGCTACTGATCAGCCGATTAAAATACTGGTTGATTCTGGCAAGATATTGAAAGGTGGGATACATTCACACCTACTAGTATATTCGCACTAGGAGAACATGGAGCAGCGGTTAGAAGAAGAAATGCTAACAGGACGGATTTCAGTCACTACATACAAATTTTGGGATTTATCCTTTTAAAGCGGTGAAGTACTTAACGTCAACACAATTGAATACTCTTCTGCCCTCCAAAAGAATCGCTATAAATTCAACCAAAATCCAATAAACTTATTGTCAAATAGCAGTCCACATTGATGATGAGGTTTCTGTGTATCTCATTATGCTCACATTCAATTCATTTAGATGGCCTAACGGCTATAACATGAAACATTCAAGCCAACAATTTGCTACCCTTAACTAAATTATGTGAGTAATTTATTGATGGTCAAGGCATCGAAACTGTCACACAGTCGTAAGGATAACTATATACTATGTATGTATGTATGGCTATATACCTCCTCGGATACAGGTTAACCCTCAGGTATAAGGCAAGCTGCCATATAGCCATACAAATCCATTCGGTATCTATCGTTTTATTCATCCCATCCCTTCGAAGGCAATTATTCCATCGGCACGAGATCTGAATACGAAATTTCGAATGATTCTCTTGAAGTTTTTTCTCCGGGTTTTGGTGTCCCTTCTTTGTTGTTGTTATTTTTGGTTTTTTATTTTTTGTGCTTCTAAATGGAATTAAAATTTTTCTTCACTATTTCGCTGGTGTCCACCACTTTCGATTTCATTGGAGAGTTGGCCTATCACTTTGGGTCTTCTCATTGGATATTCCATAAGCCCAGGGAATATGATAAATTATTTCTAGCCAAAGGCGAAATTGATGATATTTATCCGATTGTAAGGATTGTTTGTCGGTTTAACATGCGGATGAAGCAATGATTAAAGATTTCACTGGAACAGTTCAACAAACATACGTATGTGAATTTTTTCACGCATGTTCTGGCGCCATGCTATGCATGTTTTATAGACCATGAATACGCGCGTTACGTGAAGGCTGAATACCTTTGAAATTTACTACGAATACTACTACTGCTTCAGTGAAGGTAAACGGAGGGGGATACTGGGAATAAGATATCGGAGATGTGCTTGTTCACCCTTTAGAAAGATATGAGCATATTTATGTGGATGGATTATTTAAGGTGAAAACAAGGGTCAGCGTGATTAAATTGTCAAATTTTTAAGTGTCTTTTGATGGATGTGATAGCTAGCAGTTTTAATTGAAGAAGAAATGAAATTTATGCCACGGTCAAATCAAGCCATCTGTTGGAGGAAATTACAATAAAAAAAGGCAGCATTTGTAAATTCTTAACAAGTACCAACCAGGTGGTTGCAGAACAAACGATGCAGTACAGCATAAATGGAGAATTTATTCTCTATGCCTTGGAAAGGGTAGATAGACCAGCGAAATTTGTAGTAAGACACCAACACATGAAATGAAATGGTTTTATCAATTTCTACATATTATGACTCTTTTTTTAGCTGGGAGCAGTGATCAACTTCTTAAGCCTTCCTTGATGAGATGACGAGCAGCTTGAGAAAAGATGATATTCTCCAAAGCCCTCCACATATAAGGGGTGTCCCAAGATTCACAGAAAAAGTAATTTTTATTGAAAACGGAGGTTTTTAGTTAAAAATTGTGAGTTCGTTTTTGTTGAAACCACATCCATATCTTGCAATTTATTGCCTAACCAGCCGCATATTTAAAGAAGAATGATTCGATGCCTTCAGTTCCAAATCCCCACCAAACAGTGGCACGTTATGAATGAATTCGTTTCTCAACAATCGTACTTACTTACTTAAGGTGGAGCTACAATCCGCGGTGGTTCTGGGGCGCCTCCAACCAGGTCGATCTTTAGCCAGCTGCCTCCAGTGTCGCATGCTAAGCTGGTTGAGATCAACTTTCACTTGCGTGGGCCACCTGTATCTCATTATTCCTTTACTGCGCTGTCCTTCGGGGGCGGATTCGAAGATTTTTCGGACCGAAGCATTGGTGTCCGTCCGCTCTAGATGACCCAGGTACCTCAGTCATTGGATCTTCACTCTTCTGGCTAAGTCGACGTCGCTATACAGCCCGCACAGTTCGTCATTGTATCTCCTCTTTCACTCACTGTCTATGCAGACGGGACCGAAAATCATCTATTTTTAATAAAGTCTATGCTTCTACACCATGGAGCAGTACTGGAATTACTAAGATCTTATATAGGGTCATTTCTGTTGTTTGAGGTCTTTTCTGAACATTAGCTTCTTAGCCCAAAGAAGCGGCGTTAGTCTTCGTTTGATCTTGATGACGGTGTCCTTGGTGTCCTGGTTTGAATTGATGACGGAGCCTAGGTAGACAAAATCCTTAACTATCTCAAGGTTATATCCGTCGAGGTGCACATACTGTCCGAGACATCGGTGTTGGGTGTCCTTTCTTGATGACAGCATATACTTTCCCTTTTTGATCGTTAAACCCATCTTGGCTGCTTCTGCCTCAATATTCACGAAAACGGCGCTGACATCACGTTGCTTTCTTTCGATTATGTCAATATCATCGGCGTATGTGAGTAATTGGACGGATTTTTGAAAGATTGTGCCTCTTGTGTTGGCGAGTAAGTTTTGCACTATTCCTTCAAGAATGATGTTAAAGAAACCACATGACACCGCTTCGCCATACCTAAATCGTTTTTTGACATCAAAGTTCTCGTTGAGTTCTTTACTAACCTTAATAGAGCAGCATACATTCTATATCGCCATCCTGCACAAACGGTCGAGTTTGGCAGGGATGCCAAAACTATACATTGCTCTATATAGTTCGACTCTATAGATACTGTCATACGCGGCCTTAAAATGGATGAATAGCTGATGTGTATAGATTTGGAGCTCATGAATTTTTTCCAAGATCTCCCGTAGTGTGAATATTTGATCAATGGTGGTTCCAATTAACGGGCATACTTTCGTCCGACCATATATTACAGATAAGTTGGTATATGTTACATAACAAGTCATCACTTGCCGCTTTGAAGAGCTCGAAAGTCAGGCCGTCCGTTTTAGCAGTTTTGGGGGACTTAGGCTTATGTATCGCTATCAGCACTTCATCCAGGTCGGGTGAACTCAATTGTTGGTCTGCATCGTCCGTTATACAATCAACAGAAATGCTCTTTCCAAATCCTCAGCATGTTTTTCTTTTTACCTTTTGGTAAAACTTCCGATCGCATCCCTGAAGTAGCATCTCTCAATTTCCTCGATCGCGAAGTTCTCATACTCCTGCTTTTTCCTTCTGAGAAGCCGGTGTTTGCCTCTCCACTTTTGCTCGTGGAACTTGTGAGCTCTAGTTCTTTTATGCAGCGCCGCTTTGTACTCGTACGCATCTTGCTTAGCTGCGTGTGCTGGCGGCACTCGTCCTCAAACCAGAAGTTTCGTTGTGTTGGCCCTTTTTTGTCAATGTTGCCGGTGGTCTTCGATACTTAGAACCTCTTAAGA
Source organism: Volucella bombylans (assembly GCA_949129095.1). NCBI lineage: Eukaryota > Metazoa > Arthropoda > Insecta > Diptera > Syrphidae > Volucella > Volucella bombylans. The sequence goes on from OX422144.1 coordinate 98,081,472, forward strand.
AATTAAGGGGGACTCGTTCGGAAACGGATTTAGCGATACGCTGCTATTGTAGCCGCCTCACGTCAAACTTCCTCACAATATTAACTAGTACCCGATGCTTACAACTGGGGGTAAAATTAGCAGAATTGATGTGTAGAAACAGTTACAACACTGGGCATCGCCAAGTTGACACCTCTCAGAATCTATAATAACTTGCTGAAGGAAGGCCAGAATGTCTAAGATCACTAATAAATCCAGTTTCCCTGAATTTTTAAATAAATCTCTTCACGGCTGATGAAGTTAAGTCACCATTCCAACTATATTTTATACGAATATTGCCTCCATTATTTTTAAAATATTGCTCAACAATATTCTTTCGTGTAGGGCTCCAGTTGTGAGGTGTCACGTTATCCTTGTTTTATTCGTTGGCCTATAATGATAATAAACCTTCACTAATATAAGTCGTTCTAAGCAATATTTCTGAGCTTAAAAAAAAGATTCATACCGCTGTTATAATAGAGGGATGACAGGACAAAGCTACAAGGAATTTCAAATAGGTGTCAATACAACAGCCGTCAAGTACATGAGCGCAGAATTCACATGCAAACCCTATAATAAAATCACTTCAAATCACTATAATTTTTTGTCGTCTCAAGATCTACTGTACGCAGATTTAGACAAAACTTTTGACAGTAGGTAAAGTAAATAATGTATCCTCTCTCTTATGTCCTTCCTCTAATATGGGATATACGTGTGAAAATGGCATATGCTTTACTACGAATGTGTGTAAAAATATAGGGTTTTCCAATAAGGACTTGAAACCTTTTTTTTAAATAAAACGCAAACCATTTGAGATATTTCAAAAAACTTTATTATCGGCTTGAAGTACAATCAAAACATTTATGAATGGAACTCGACTTCGTTCATATGGTCGCTATTTCGCTTTCAATGTTGGCTCTGAGCTCTTCCAACGTCGTCGGCGTCATGGCATAAACGGACTTAACGTAGCCCCACAGAAAATAGTCAAGCGGCGTTAAATCGCACTAACGAGGCGGCCAATCGACTGGCCCATTTCTTGATATAACACGCTCACCATACTTACTCATCCATAAATCGATTGTAGCGTGTGCTGTGTGACTTGTGGCATGATCCTGTTGAAACCACATGTCGTCCAAGTCCATATCTTCCAATTCGGGCCAAAAATAATCAGTGATCATGGCGCGATAACGCTGACCATTCAGAGTAACGTGACGATCGTTATCGTCGACGAAAAAATATGGCCCAATAACGCCGCCGGTATGCAAACCGCACCAAACAGTTATTTTTTATTGATGAAGTGGAGATTCGTGAAGCACATGTGGATTTTCACCCGACCAATAACGCATATTTTGCTTATTGACGAAGCCATTGAGCCAAAAATGAACTTCGTCACTGAAGATGATTTTCGATGAAATTTCTCATCATCTCATCTTCTCCAGAACCCAATCGGAGAACGTACGTCGCTTGTATGGGTGTAAACCAAGATCCTTACGCAAAATACGCCATAATGTGGTCTGAGCGATGCCAAATTCTTTAGAACGCCGTGGAATTGACTGGTTTGGATCGTTTGCTACGGACGCCTGAACGGCAGCGATATTTTCGACACTTCGACCAACCCGTTGTCTCACTGACACGGCAACATCACACAACGAATATGTAGACTCAAATTTTTGCACTAAACTTGTTATTGCCTGTCTACTAGGGCGAGAATTACTACCGAAAATTGGAGTTAACGCTCTTAAAGTTGCAGTCATCGACTCCGAATTTCGGTAGAAAATTTTTATAATTTGCAGACTTTGCTCGTTCGTGTACTTCGTTCGAGTTTACTGAATAAATTGACAGTGACAGTTTGATGATTAGTGAAAGAGTGCGTTCACAAATTAAATTCAAAGTTGTCAAGTCCCTATTGGAAAACCCATTAGTTTTGTAACAGAAGACGGTAGGGTGTACATATCAAGCAAGACCCAAAGCAGCGTCCTTTACGAGAATCTGGAACTATGCTATTTGACTAGATAGCTACAGTATACAAACAGACAAGCAATGGAGCGCAATACTCAGCAAAAGCGTGGAATAATTGTATCGATGTTCTTGACCAATAATCGGTCGGTGGTGTTAGTGCAGCGTGAATTTCGACGTCGATTTCCTATTGCGGCTGTGGCTGACGATGTCGCTGATAACGAAGAAACATCAACCAGACGAAGGGCCACGCAATTGAGCATCACCATTGTAAAGGTCCAAATAAAGATTTCCATCACTCAAAATATTTTTCTTTATTTAGTAAAAAAATAATTCAAAAACAAAATAGGATGATTAATCTTTGATACCTAGCACTCACAGAATATTCCCAGTCTTGCTCCATGGTAGCATGGTACATATGAATATTTCATTTGCCGACAATTATGTAGGAAAACTTTACTCCCGGACTATAGAACCACCTTGATGTGGTTAGACTGATTGAACAATATGTAGAATGTAGGCAGCTGACACATTACTACGTGAATGTGGTTATCTGCTATGATGATGTATGATATTGAAAAGAACTTTGAAAGTGGATGCAGCATTTCCACAAATTTTAAATGACCCTACTGTTGAACATCTTGGGCGGTTCTAATATTTACATATGAATGCTCAAACACATGCAGATGTCGGCTTAATATTTAACGACTTTTGCGTATGACAATCCAGCTAAGTATTAATTAGTTATACCCTATCACCGAACCGCGACGAATCTGTTGTACTATCTTGAATGGTACTCGGATCAATATGAAAATGATGGGACTTCTTTTATCCTCTTTAGGTACGAACCTCAAAATTAATGTCGAATGGACTATTTGCCCGATCCAAGCACTCTATACATACAGTGACGAGCAAAAGTGGACAAATGTTTTCACTTATTTAAAAAGGTTGATTAAAACTCAGCGTTGTAAACAAAAAGGAAACAATTTTTATATTTTTATTTTGAGCATTAAATAAACATTCGTTTTCTTCAATCAAATAAAAAAGAGATATTATATCATACATTAAAAAAGAAAAATATTGAATTCTTGGACTTGGCCAATTTCACACGTTTCGGGATAAGACTTGAGATTCAATATTTGGTCAATAAGCCTTTGTTTTTTATTACTTGTAAACAATGCCTTGGCACACTGTGTACCAAGTTGTGAAGAAACTCGAATCCGACTCCATTCCAGCTTAATCCGGTCACAAAGCTCATTAGTGTTGGATGGATGTATTTCGTACTGTCCTAATCGCTGCTTCACAATCGACCAACGATTCTCAATTGGATTAAGGTCGGGGTTTTGTGCTGGCCATGTTATCGTCCGAAATTGCTGATTTCCGAGCCATTCCTTGACAATTTTAGAGGTATGTTTGAGGTCCCCATCTTGAATAAAAATGATTTCAGACATCCTATAGCCGGTTGTTGCTAAAAGAGTTGGTAAAGTATTTCTAAAATATGAAGATATTTTTCTTTATTCATTATTCCTTCGGTTTTACTAAAGGTCCTAGAGAAAAACACACCCAAGCCATCACCGAACCTCCACTATATTTCACTGTCCTATGAACTTGATGTTCATGAAGTGGCTCTCCAAGACGAGACCAATAATACGTTCTGGCATCTGTTCCTATTCGATTGACCTTTGTCTCGTCAGACCAAATTACTTTTTCCATTGTTCAATGGTCCCGTTTTTGTGACTTTTGGCAATATTTAAAATGAATTTTAAATTTTTCGCAAAAAGTAGAGGTTTCTTGGATTTCTCCTTGGCAGTTCATCCAATTTTTTTTGAGAGCCTGGCGTGCAGTACATTCACTAAATGGCTTTTCTATATTTTGTGTTGCCTGCTTTGATGTTTTAGCATCGCAACTTCTCAATTCTCTTTCTATCCTTCTTGCATACAGGTCAGAGAATAATCGCGTTCGTCCTTTTTTTTATAACGGGAATTTCGATATTCTTACTTTGCTTAAGCACTGAAGTTTTTAAAATTTTTAATATTTTTGAAATTTCCCGTGATAGTTCACCACTTTTTAATGAAAAAAACCACTCTTCCACAACTTTTTTACAAATTTAAAGAGCTCTTAACACAACCAATACTCTACAAAACGTGATCTTCAAATGCAATGATGTTAATTATTACTTCTTTAATTACATATAAAAAAAATATATTAGCACGTTGGAGCCGGTCTTATTGAAAAAACGGTATTCATACTCGCTGAGAATAAAACGTGCAAAATTGGACAAGTAAAGGGTTTTCCAATAGGGACTTGACAACTTTGAATTTAATTTCTGAACTCATTCTTTCACTAGTCATCAAACTGTTACTGTCAATTTATTCAGTAAACTCAACATTTTCATCATGGTAAAGTACATGAACGAGCAAGGTCTGCAAATTATAAAAATTTTCTACCGAAATTCGGAGTCGGTGACTGCAACTTTAAGAGCCTTAACTCCAATTTTCGGTCGTAATTCTCAACCTAGTAGACAAGCAATAACAAGTTTAGTGCAATAATTTGAGTCTACATATTCGTTGTGTGATGTTGCCGTATCAGCGAGACAAGGGGTTGGTAGAAGAGTCGAAAATATTGCTGCCGTTCAGGCGTCCGTAGCAAACGATCCAAATCAGTCAATTCCATTGCGTTCTCAAGAACTGGGCATCGCTCAGACCACATTATGGCGTATTTTGCGTAAGGATCTTGGTTTACACCCATACAAGATCAAGCTGACTCAACAATTGAAGTCTATGGACCATTTGAAGCGACGTACCTTCTCCGATTGGGTTCTGGAGAAGATGCGCCAAGATGATGAATTTCATCGAAAAATCATCTTCAGTGACGAAGCTCATTTTTGGCTCAATGGGTTCGTCAATAAGCAAAATATGCGTTATTGGTCGGGTGAATATCCACATGTGCTTCATGAATCACTACTTCATCCACAAAAAATAACTGTTTGGTGCAGTTTGCATACCGGCGGCGTTATTGGGCCATATTTTTTCGTCGACGATAACGATCGTCACGTTACTGTGAATGGTCAGCGTTATCGCGCCATGATCACTGATTATTTTTGGCCCGAATTGGAAGATATGGACTTGGACGACATGTGGTTTCAACAGGATGTGCCACAAGACACACAGCACACGCTAAAATCGATTTATTGAAGAGTAAGTATGGTGAGCGTGTTATCTCAAGAAATGGGTCAGTCGATTAGCCGCCTCGTTAGTGCGATTTAACGCCGCTTGACTATTTTCTGTGGGGTTACGTTAAGTTATTGGTTTATGCCAACACGCCGACGATGTTGGAAGAGCTCAGGGCCAAGATTGAACGCAAAATAGCGGCCGTTTCGGCCGAAATGTGTGGCCGAGTCGTTGAAAATTGGCCGCTGCAAACGTGCCCACGGTGGCCATATGAACGAAGTCGAGTTCCATTCATAAATGTTTTGATTGTACTTCAAGCCGATAATAAATTTTTTGAAATATCTCAAATGGTTTACGTTTTAATTAAAAAAAAAAGTTGTCAAGTCCTTATTGGAAAACCCTATACACAAATTTGCAGGTTTATTTATTTTCCATTATTTTGCAGTACCTACAGTTATTTTCTTTGTTACAGAAAATATTAATCGATTAGTAATAGATAAATTAAAAATATAAAATAATTGCTTTCTCCTTAAAATCGTATATTTTAGACAACTTTTTCAAATACATGAAAACATTTGTCCACTTTTGCTCGTCACTGTGTATGCACATAAGTTTTTGGTTGGCACAAGCAATCATTTAGATAAATAAAACCTGTGATACACATAGTGTTATAAAAAAGTAATCTAAATATAATAAAATATACTTCCTTTGAACAGTTGCGACACTTTTCTGGTAATGTAGTGAATTGTTTTAATTGGCTTACCTGTAATAAAAAAGAAATAAAATCGTTATTAAGATATATTGACAACATTGAAACAAGAAAACAAAACAACAAAAATATATAATGTCATAATGTCTAGCAGTCACTCGCTTTCCTCCTAATAAATTTCTTGATCTGTTTAATGTATCTGACTCATCTACTGTACTAGTCCTTGATCACTGATCTTTGAAAGAGATAACAGACCAAGATTTAATTTTCTGTTCCAGATACTTTTCAGTATAGAGATTTCAAGTCCATTGACAACGATTCTTTATAATTGGATGCACGCTTTTTACTACGTCGTCAATGTGTTTATTTACCTAACGTAAATGAGAACATTAATCATGTGCAATCTTTTATACTTAAATTTTTTGATAAACAAGTCCCTCTAAAGTGTCCATGGCTACATATATGCAAAATGGAAACGAAATTTCACGAAATATAACTGGAAGTTATTCTGTCGGGCACGGACTTTATTTTATTATATTTTATTATTACTATTTTATGATTATTTTACCACATTTCGCAGGACCCCTTACGCACGTCTTCTTCTTCTAATGCTTGGAAACTAGCAAAAATTATTCCCACACCAAAAAAACACACAACCCTCGTCGATTTCGAGATTTCGATGCGTTCGATTCAGATAAGCGTTTACAGCAATGGTAAGCATTTTGGATGATATAAAAAGTAAGTTTGAATTACATAACGCCACAATATTCTGTTTGCTTGATTTTTCAAAGGCGTGGAAAACTAATGTCTTATTTTGGGTTCAGTTCAAGGCAAGCTCGGCTTATAAAAGCCTACCTTTATAATCGAAGTCAAAGAGAAAGTGTTGGTCTGGGACTATCGAATTTCGAAAAACTAGTGTGTGGTGTTCCTCAAGGTACAATACTAGATCCTCTTTTATTCTGTTTATATGGTATATCAACGATTTTTGCATTTTTACTTGTCTAGACCAATCGGCTTAATGAAGATTTGGTCTGCTTCCTAAAAATATATGATTGCACCATGACATCACGCAACATTATCACTGATAACAGTAGCTTTCTTACCATCCTTGATCATACCTCCTCGTGCTGCATTTTTCTGTTATTGTTTTTGGTATTTTTTTAATTATTGTAGTTTCGTGCATTGGAAATGAACAGTGGGTCTTCGCAGTCTAGTGAAGAAGAGTCGATTCAATGTTTTACTTTAATAGAAGAGCCAGAACGTCGTCGAATAATACGCGAATTCAATGAGTTGGGAGAAACCAATAGCCAAAATGTATATCTTGCTGGCCTTATTACTGTTCTCCCAGTCATGCGTAGGCGTCAGCGGAGAAATGACGACGAGACGCGATTAAATTTAGCTTTGTTCCCCAATCTAGTCCGCATTAGAGAGAATGAACAAGGTCGTGATATACCAGTTTGCATCAAGACATTTATGTCCTTGCATGGAATTACTTTCCGGCGAGCCAGGCGCGGAAAGGAGTCTCTTCTTAAAGGAGCGAAATCCCCTATCGACGGTCGTGGAAAACATGGTGTATGACCTGATAAACTTACAGATGAGACAAAGCAGAAGGCGATCAATTTTATGAAAAATCTAAAGGGTCGCAAATCACACTACTCGTTGAAAGACTCATGGCAACTGTATCTACCTGATTCATTAAATACCATATTTCTATATTACATAAAATGTACATTGAGCAGAGTCCCGATCATGAAATGGCTTATGAATCATTCCGTTGCATATTTGAAAATAATTTCAATATATTGGATATCCACTGAGACATCTGCACTACCTGTGATACTTTTAAGGCTGAACTGCCATCTTTAGTCGAGATATCAAAATCATGCTTGAATGATGATATCAGAAAGAAAACACTGAAACAAGTACACACACATTTTAATGCTACAAAAAGAGCTTCATCTCGGTAAGAGTGAGCGGTTTCATCAGCTCAAGAGATGTTTTCGCAAAAGCTCTTTGAAATACAAGGCCATGGAAGTCCATTGTGATGGAAACTACCAAAAAAGCATACCCACACCGAATATCACTACAAATAATGTTTATTATAAACGTCAGCTCAATTTCATCAATTTCAACATCCAAGTTCTATCGAATTCAGTAGCTAAAAGAGGAACTGACGAGGTTTGTTCCATGATGAACCACTTTTTTCGTCACGTTTTACCAGAGGAAGTGAGGAAGATAGCAATATTTTGTGAATCGTGTGCCGGATAAAATAAAAATTTCACGGTTATACGATTTCTACATTACATAGTTGTGGAAGAAAAACGATTTGATTCGGTGAAAGTGATATTTCCAATCCGGGGGCATTCCCATGAATTTAATTAACCAAAAGACATACACAGAGACTACAGATGACCGGAGGGAAGAATTTAAAAACTATATAATAGAATAAAACCCCTTCCATTCCAAGTAATTAACTGTGGGCATGATTTTGATTTCCAAAATTGAACTGGCTTTCTTAGTTCATTGTACACAGGAAAATGTCTTTTCCCTACCCGACCTATAAGGATGATAAAATTTGAAAATGAACAACCTAATAGGGTTTTTCACAAGACTGCACTTTGGGGGATTTACCAACTGTCTCCATTTAAGAAACCTAACAAGCAAAAGTACGCCGATTCATTATAAAAGTTATTCACCAAACACTTACCTATCAAAAGGGCTAATGATGTAGCTAAGATATACTCGTATAGTGGGCGCCCTAGCCTCAGCCAATTCTCAATTCACGTAAATCGATAGGAACAATAGCCATTTGTTTATAATTTTTTGTTTTTACTGATAGATTTTCCAAACCGCGCTGTCATTTTTGACACTTCAAGAGAAGTTCACCAAGAAAACGCTTCATCGGAAACTGTCAATTCGTCGTCGAACGCCACAGTTTGGTTCTGTGTGCCCACTATGTTGGCAATTTTGGGAAAAGATCTATCTCAGCTGGTTGATGCAAGAACTTAAGCTACGGGACCATGGCTTGGGACGGGAGTTCACGGATTAGGCTCTTGAGTAACTTGGTGTTGGCCCATACTTTTATCAAAAAGTAATACTTAATGACAAGGCCCACTTATGACTAATAGGCTTGTGAACAATCAAAATTGCCGTTTTTGGAGAGGGGCGAATCCAGAAGAGAGTGACACTCAATCGCATCTATGAAAGCGCACTGTAGACGATATGTGGTTCCACAAAAATATTGGCGCATGCAATTGACTTACTGAAGATGCGGTTCAACGGAAAAATTTAATGGTGAAATGGACCAGGCCTCTGATAACAATATTCAGCACGTCATTGGTAAGATAGAGATTCAAATATTCGAAATAGTGCCCCAAAATTGGATGCGTTTCATCAAAAGCTTGAAATTGTTTATAAGTATGTATGACAAATACTTCAACCATACCACAAACGCAACAGTGTTATCTCAAAAGATAAACATTAAAGCGGCAGGACGAAACCAAATGGGATTATTGTATTCTAAGCCGTTACGCTGTTAAGTTTTTCAATATTGTGTTAGAATTCTTCTTTGTATTACTTGTATTCAATAATTAATTGAATTAAATTCCATCAATTTATAACGTACTGCTTCATTTCCTACATGTACAGGGTGCGCCATCTTTAAGTTGGTAGGTAAACATTGAATAACTTTGACATTTATCAACCGATTGACTTGAGTAGACATATTTTTGAAACAATATTTCAGTACAATTTTAACCATGAATCGCTTCATACCAAAGTAACGCGCCGAAATAGTGACGCTGTACATCGAAAATAGTCGTTCAGTTGTGTTAACTCAACACGCATATCGTCGATAATATCGTGGCTAACAAGCACCGTCTGACTATTCGTCATTTGGTGTCGAATTTTATTGAGCACATTAAGAGATCGTCAACATGCCGTGCATCAACTCTCAAGACATTCGAAAGAACTGGGTGAAGCTGTAAGAGAGAATGTTGCCGAGAATCCACATGTGTCGTATCGTCACCGCGCTCAGCATTTTGGCTTTAGTGGCAATATCGTTTTCGTAGCAACAGGTCCACTGGTGATTTGATGGCATATCTCATCGAAAAGTGGAATCAAAGCGTACATCAATCTGGCGAAAGCAAGATTGTTGCACTTGATATTTCTAAAGCATTTGACAGAGTTTGGCATCAGGCTCTTTTGTCGAAAATGCGTACACTTGGGATCAACGGTTCTCTTCATCAATGGATTAGAAACTACCTTTCGGAACGTTAAGTTCAAGTTGTCGTGGATGGTTTCAAGTCTGATATTCACAAAATAAATGCTGGTGTGCCCCAGGGCCCCGTTCTGTCTCCAACACTCTTTTTAATTTTCATCAACGATCTCTTGTCTCTTACTTCTAATCCAATATATTCCTTTGCTGACGACAATACTCTCTGGTTTTCATATTCGTTCCCGGACTCACGTCTCCGTTCTTCGGCTGTAGAACGGGAACGCCAGCGTATGTTAAGCTCATTAAATTCCGATATTGACAGCATAACCAATCGGGGAACTATCAACAGAGTGGAATATAATGCTTCCAAAACACAATGCTGTCTGCTCTCGTTAAAACGAAATTTAAATGCCCAGCCATTATCCATGAATGGCACTTGCATCATCGAAACAACTTACGTGGGAATGACCACATATTCGATATTGCCAAAAATGCTGCGAAATGTCTAGGTTTCCTTAAGCGATGTAAGAAATATTTCACCCCCTCTGACCTGGTTTCAACATATAAGGCATTCATCCGCCCAAAATTGAAGTACAATGCACACATCTGGTCAGGTGCACCTAAAACATCTCTGCACCTTCTAGATAAGATGCAAAACCGTGCGATAAAACTCATAGGTGATGCCAGCATCCCCCAGCCAATGGACACACTCGAACATCGACGAAATGTCTCGTGTCTCACTTTGTTTTATCGCTATTACTACCATCAGTGCTCCATTGAAATCTCCAATAGTATTCCGCCCCTTCAAACCTTTAACTGTAACACCCGTCTCGGTGTACCCTCAAGCCCGCCCACTTTCGAAAAATCCTGATTCGGATTCGCCTACTCTGAAATATCCTGATTCGTTCCTAAGCCGAACAACTCGCTTATAAAATGCCCTGCCAAGCTCTCTATTTTATAGTCATTATAATATTCAGACATTAAAACCATCTTTCTGCCTCCCTAATTTTCCTTTGCCGCGCTGTACGCAAACATTTTAAGCGCGCGCTACTTTGTAAAAAAAACCTTGCAGCGCATTTTGAAAGATGATTTGTATTTGTTTCCATATAAAGTGCAGTTGACTCAAAGAATATTGACAGTCTACGTCGCTTGAAATACGGCCAAACAGTCGCTCGAATTGTTGACACTGTACCAGATTTTTGGAAGCAAATTTTGATGACCGATGCTGGCCAAAACCATTATAGGGCCTTTTTTCAGAGAAGGCCAAACAGTTGATGGGAATCGATATCGGCGGATGTTGGCTCATTATGTTTGCGAACAAATGAGTGAAAAAGGTATGGATGGTTACTGGTTTCAACAAGACCACACTGTAAATCAAATAATGCAGTTTCTGCCACGAAAATTCACTGGACATGTGCTGTCAAAAAATGGCGGCATTGACTGGCCAGATCTCCAGATTTGACCCCTCCGAACTTCTTTTTGTGGGGCTATTTCAAAACCAAAGTGTACGCCAGCAAGCCTCAGACCATTGGAGCTCAAAGCAAACATTCGTGCCCAACTCATCGCTATACCGCCCGAGATGCTCGAACACGTGATGGAAAACGTACCAAAAAGGGCACATTTTGCTTTGGTCAATAAAGGCGGCCACTTGATTGATTTTGTATTCAAAAACTAGTCCAAACAAATACCCCATATATGGAAATCGGTTGTTTTTTTAAAGTTATTCAATATTCATATTCCGACATGGATATGTACATAATATCGTGAATAATTCTTCACTATGAAAAAAAAGAAGTTTATCCTCCAGCCGAAAAGAGTAATTAAGACACAACTTGGAAGACACTTTGCAGCGGAGTACACATCATCTCTTAAGTCGAGTTTGAGATGATGAATTTGTGCCAGATCAGCCGCATATATTATGGAAAAAGGGATGTAATCCTGTGTCTTACAGGGTAGCATATCCAAATTGAATATCCAATGTGTCTACAATACATAAAATCATATCCAGTGTACTGTGTCACCATCTTAAGAGCTTCTCCCCTGCATACATCGGCATTATCGAACATAAGCCATCCACTTAACAATTAAAGTATTTCTGTGTGACAGTTGAAATCACGCCGATCAGAAAACTTCCCAAAGTATGTATATGCTTATGACTTTTTTTCTTTTTATGAGTACTTCTGTATACTAGTGGATTAGTGGATTAATACCAAGCGATCAAAAGCTAAACGCTTGCAAATGACTACACTCTAACTTATTTGTTTACTTCTTTTCTTTTCCAAACTAACCTGACGGTATATATAATCGTTTAAACGACATCTTCCCCCACCTACGATGGTAAAACAAGCCTCACAGGTACAAACTATCAAACTAAGCTTGAAAGTTTGAAAACATTGTACATGTACTTTGTGTACCGCCTATTATGTACTAAGACTGAAAAACTGTTAAGAAGTTCTTGTCCAAAAAAAGGAAACCACAACCAACTAGGGGTTGGTAAGTAAAAAAAAAGAAAAATAAAAAATTGTAAAAGTAAATAAACTGAAAACTCTATTCAACTTAGCCTTCTGTGGCAGGTGTGTATCCCAAGATTCAGCACTACATACCAAAGAAAAGTATCCTTCCGTTGGAATGTACCCATGGGTTAACCGATGGGCAAAGTATAGAAAAACGGAACCCCTAATTACTGTTTTCTTCGTTAAGAGCATTCAACAAAAGGAGAAAAGGACAAAAGAAAAACATAAACAACAATCAGACACCAATAGTACTCGTACTCGCATGTGTACCGCAGAGTAACTTTAAGCCACTTCAAATGCACCCTACTATCAAACTTTGATGCATACCTAATAGCCATGTAGCTCCCTCTGTACTTATTCTATGCAAATCAGCCTGGGAACTTTATGATCCTTTTTGCTTTGTGCAGGTTTTGGAGATTTCCCTCTTTTTACTTTCGAATTCCAATGCAGGAGCAGGCCAAGCAAATGTCACATACACATACGAATACTTATACTGCCATACGAAGGATACCGACACTTTGTACTCGTCGATGGTCAGCAACAAAGCGCAAAAGGATTGAATTATCCCTTCCACATCATGGCGGGAGTTGGTTATACCGTAGTATGTCTATTTTTTTTGTTCTTTTTTTCTTCCTTTTTAATGAAATTCACCCCGCAACTACTAGAAATCCAGCATGCTAATGAGTTTGTACGTCTGTCCCTCTATATTCGAACGTCCGTGTCCTTTTTATTATTTTAAATTCCATTCTACCCTTTGCGGACGGGTGTATCAAATGAAATGTGATGGGCGGTGGACAGTGGTCACAGACGGGTGAAATTGGGTGGAAGGTGGTTCGTTTTTGTTATTTGGCATGTGTTCAGTGTTAACGCTTCTATACAAGCCACAAGGATTTACATCTAGAGAATACATATGTATGTATATATGTATGTATGTATGTATGTATGTATGTATGTGCGTACGTATCTATGAGTAGTCATGCGTACGTTGACACACGAGTAAATGCATAAATGTGTGTTATTTGTAATTTAACTGACTATTAGCCGGGGAATTGTAAACAGAAATCATATCAAAGCGCCACGAACATGTTGAGGCGTAGGATTCAGTGGCAGCCGTAGCAGTGGCGAAGGCAATAGGTGACCTCGAATGGTTTTACGAGGCTCTACTGAACGAATACTGACATTCCAGAACCAGTATGTATTGTTTTGTTAAAGCTATTTGGCATGTGCATTATGTTGGTAGTACAACGGTGGTGCAGTAGCGGTTTGCATACCGACACGGCTGTCTACTGTTTTCTTGATGGTTGCACAGTTAGATGGTGTGACTAAATTTTTCCTCTTTTTGCCGTTTTTGATTTTTTTTAATTCTGCACTGTTCTGTTCTGTCTTTTCCATTTTTTTATAGAAGGAACTGCAACTAGCGGTGAAAAGAATTTGAATAAATGTGATATTTCCCTGACCAGAGCCTTGAAACCATTATCCCTATTTAAGGTTTTTCTTTTTCTTTTTACAACCAACTACCCTTCAAGACTGCTCAGCAGTGAACTTAACCAAACTGAGAGAATTGAAAGGGTGAAATTGATGTTCTTAGTTTCGCCTTCGTCATTTTCTTCAAATTGTCCTTTCTTGCTTTATTTATTTATTTTTTTACTGTAAAGGAGATTTTTTTTTCTTATAATAGTGGGCCATTGAAATTTATGGAAATAGAAAAACTGCAAATGACAAGAAGTATGCTATTTGCAAATCATTTCAAGTGGAGGCAGAACGAGGGTCTTGTTTTTTATTTACATCAAGAATGAAGGGCTTGTGGAAATTGGTGCTTTTCTGTGAAAGTAGCTATAGTCACGAGAATCTACTGGGAGTGGTCAGGGTTTAGACTGGCTGTTAAGACGCTTAAAAGGTCAGTGACTGACTTTGAATAGAAACTTTGCTGCTCGTGAAATGAAAGATTAAAGAAATTTTTGGAGGGCGTAGCAAGATTGGCTGACACTTGCAAATAGTATGAGGTATTTTGTTACTTTTTTTATCATATTTCAAAAGAATAAAACAAATACTGAGGTACCTACAACCCAAAGCACCAGAATTTAGTTGCAATCACCTCAATACGTCAATCGGTGAGAATCGTGTTCCAGTATACTCGACTAGAAGAAGTGGGGATATAAATTTGAAAGGGAAGAAACAATTTTACCTTCTGCGCAAGACAGACTACTCGGTAACTTTTCGACTTTATCGAAAAATGCCCTAAGATTTATAACTACTTTTGTTAACTTTTTGAGAGTTTTGAACCCGAATACTTGTTTGGGAGATACCTTGTTCACCTGTGGAGCTTATAAAGATAGCGAAGCGTACTTTTCGATATAGTTGTGACTCAATTAGTCTAGACGTTGAAAGCATGGTTGGCCACTAAAATGGTGAGGTGATTGGTGATAACAATTATCTTCGACTTGTAGCGCCATAATCGAACTAAATCCGAAGTTCCACTACCGTTTTGTATTCGAGGGGCTAAAGGTTGTGAGTTCAGAAACCAATTAAGAAACATAGAGTACCGTTGGCACTAAAAGACTACATTGCCCTTAAATAGCAACCAGGAGGCCATTTATGAAAATTGAGAAGAAAATCGGAGTAAAAATTGAACCCTGGATGTGTCGCTATCAAATTTGAGCTAATAGCCTAGGCACTTTATGATTTTCAGGTTGATTGTCCGATAGAATTAAAATATTTTCATAAACACCAACCTTAAGACCAAGAATTTTTAATGGAATTTTCATAATTGCTAGCTGGGCTAAATCATATATCATGAAACAGAGACGTTAAAAAGCATTTAACCGCCTCATAACATATGAAAGCCTTAGTCTTGATCTAAGTCTTAAGACTTTTCCCAGTGCCTGTATTACTGTTTAATGGTTCGAGAGCAAACAATTGAGAATATCAGCATTGTATGAATGGTTGTCCAGTGAAATGTTCCTTGCCTTTTAAACGATGGATTGTTATCTTATTTTCCGGTCTTACCAACCCAATCCGAAAGAGGATAGTCGAAAACAATACAAACGAGCCAGAAATGACTGTAACGCCTTTCTTAAGAGTGTGAAATTTCAATACGGACCCAAAGGCGAAGAATACTACGAAATCCCAAAGTCCATCTCATCGTCGCTCATTTGTAATGAAAATCCAGTTATCAGACCTTTGGACAAGGCAAATCTGCTTACTATGGTCTTTGCAGGCAGCTTAGCACTTCCGAATCGAGTGATTAATGGGATAAATCCACTTTCGTACTATATAGTAGCAAAAACACTTGGACCGTATCAAATGTCGTTTTCATACCCAAAGCCAGTGGACGCTCACACGTATGCCCTAGGGACTTCAAACCTATTAGCTTGTCTTCTTTCTTAAATCTTGATCTCTCCTTCAATCTCCTTATCTCCTCTCAAACCACTGCAATGTTTCTCAGGCCACTAACAGCCAGGCAGCTATTATGTCCATGGCATCAGTTACTTTTAAATTAAAAACTGCCTTCAATTGCCTCGCACCTCTGAACGAGACGGTTGAATATTCATTCCTGCTGGGTGCCAGGACACTGTCACGTTCCAGGAAATTGTAGAGCAGATGAACTTGCTAAGATTGGTACAAAACTGCAAACATCGCAAAAAATGAGGTCCTTGCACATGACTCTGGCTACTTGTAAAAATATAGTTCAACAGTATGCGATTGATAAGGTGAACCGCAGGTGGGCAGAGTGTCATGTAGCCTAATCATGCTAAACCGCTCGCGCATCAGTACTCGCATAGGTCTCGTTACTGGATATTGTCTAATCGGAAGACAAGACACAAGGATTGGTATCCCCTCAAATGACTTCTGTAGAAGCTGTAGAAATGAGGAAGAAGAGAAAACGATTCTTCATCTCCTCTGCACTTGCCCAGCCCTATCTTGCTATAGGAAACCCTTCCTGGGCTCATCTTTCTACACAACATCGACTATCTCGCAGAAACCAACGGTTCTGATCTTCTTTGATTCATTAAAAGCTCAAATTAAAAATATTCTCTCCAACTTTTAGGTTTTCTCCTCGTGACAGAAATGGATCAAGATCTAGGCAACCAAACCAATCAACCAAGAACAATTAAAGATCTTAATTTATACGAATCCGCTGGTGCAAATGGAATATCAGTGTTCCGACAAAACGCTAACAAAACTATTGCGTAAGCTTTACCATTAAACCTATTCCTTAGGACTCTCTCTCCTCTTAAAGACACATTGCACCTACGTCCGTTTTTTACAAACTGTCGACTCATGACATATGTGTGCATGTCGAAACATGAGAACTTCTCAATGACCGGCAGTACGATTCTCACCAGGTCCACTGGTGATTTGATGGCACGTCTTAAAGAAAAGTCGTACCAAAGTCCACACTAATCTGGCGAAAGCTAGATTATGATATTTCAAAGGCATTTCACAGATTTTGGCATCAAGGTCTTTTGTCAAAAATGCGTGCATGAACCTTTTCTTCAATAGATTAGAAATTACCCTTCGAAGTGATGAATTCAAGTTATCTTGCTCCGTTCTGTCTTCGACACTCTTTTTAATTTTCATCAATGATATTTTGTATGCAACTTCCAATCCAGAATATTCTTTTGCTGGAAATAGTATTGTCTGCTTTTCATATTCGTTCCCTATTCATCGGCTGTAGAACAGGAACTGCAACGTATGTTAAATATTAAATTCCGATATAAACGGTATAACTAATTTGGGAAACCATCAATAGAGAGGAATTCCATGCTTTCACAACACAATGCTGCCTGCTGTCGTTAAATTGAAATTTAAACACCCAGCCTTTCCATTCTCGGAATGTGTCAATGACAACCTACATTAACATGACCACTTATTTGAAATGCTTCGAAATGCCTAGCTTTTCTCAAGCGATATTACAAACATTTCACCCAAACATATCTGGCCACGATACTTAAGGTATTTAGCTGCACAAAGTTTTAATACAATGCCCACAGCTGGTCAGTTGCCCACAATAACTATCTGCACTTGCTAATTAGGAATCAAGACCGTGCTTATATAACTTATAGGTGACACGCCAATAGTACACAGTCAAGTGACACCCTTGAACACCCTTCTATCGCTATACCGAAATTGCCAGAAGCATTTCGCCCCTTCAAATCTGCAACCATAACATCCACCTGGGTATACCAGGTGTATGCATAAGCCTTTTCCGGGTTACGTAGCTAAAAATGTCTGACATTTAACTATCGAAAAGTACGCAGCGTATTTGGCACATACGTCATTTTGTTCGTCTGACATTTAACTATAAACACACACAAGTTGAGCCCGCCAAAAACTAGTGCCTTCCTTTTATCGTTCAGTGATCATATTGAGTTTTGTGCCTGAAAAAGAACTTTTCATTACATGCGTCACAAGAAACAGTACCCAACAGACCTGGTAAATGGATCCCACACGATTTGAATGAGTGTCAAATGGAAAATCGCAAAGTCACTTTGAAATGAAAATGGAAATCATTTTTGCATTGAATTTTCTTCACCCGGCGTACTCCCCAGACTTGGCGGCATTTAATGGGGGGACTAAATTATTGGTGTAAATTGACTTGATGTTGTATTTAGGCAACCATTCATCTCACGAGATTTTAGTTGCCTGAAAAAGTCTTTCGGTCACAGCTGGTATTGAATCCGAACTGTCCGATTAGGAAGCCAATACTCTGCCACTTGAGCCACGGACACCCTTTATTTCCTAGTCATTCTAACCTCCAAACATTTAAACCCAAAGTGCATTGGTATTTCTCTTTCTTTTATGTATCTGGATGGAACAAAGCTATCATATCGGTTTTTTACACTATGGTACACGTGTGTTACTAAACTGATATGACAGACCAATTCAGGTATCTTTTGAGAACATATCAGCTTGAGATCTATAGTGCATGAGTCCGTTTCGAATAATAGTCTTCATTTATTATTCCGACTGAAAGCAAAGTGAGTTTCGTAATTGTAAACCTACACATACGAAATTCATCGTTTCCAATGCCATATTGAGCTCTAATGGCAGAAGTCCACATCTTGCACATACATATGAAGGATTTTCCCAACTTTGGATTGTACGAAAGATTGTCTGGATAGACGAACCTCGAACCGCACTAAGGTAGGATATGACATTGCATTGAAATTTTATTATCGGCTTGAAGTACTATCACAACATTTATGAATGGAACTCGACTTCGTTCATATGCCCACCGCGGGCATGTTTGCAGCGGTCGATTCATTGGACCCAATTTTCAACGACTCTACCACACACTATTTCGCTATTTCGCGAACGTGACTTAACGTAGCCCCACAGAAAGTAGTCAAGCAGCAGTAACGTGACGATCGTTATCATCGACGAAAAAATATGTCCCAATAACGCCGCCGGCATGAAAATCGCACCAAACAGTTATTTTTTGTGGATGAAGTGGTCATTCATGAAGTATTTTCACCCGACCAATAACGCATATTTTGCTTATTGATGAACCCATTGAGCCAAAAAAGAGCTTCGTCACTGAAGATGATTTTGCGATGAAATGCATCATCTTGGCGCATCTTCTCCAGAACCCAATCGGAGAACGTACGTCGCTTCAAATGGTCCATCGACTTCAATTCTTGAGTTAGCTTATATAATGTGGTCTGAGCGATGCCAAAATCTTTAGAACGTCGTGGAATTGACTGATTTGGATCGTTTGCTACGGACGCCTGAACGGCAGCGATATTTTCGACACTTCGACCAACCCGTTGTCTCACTGACATGGCAACATCACACAACGAATATGTAGACTCAAATTTTTGCACTAAGCTTGTTATTGCCTGTCTACTAGGGCGAAAATTACGACCGAATATTGAAGTTAACGCTCTTAAAGATGCAGTCACCGACTCCGAATTTCGGTAGAAAATTGTTATAATTTGCAGACGTTGCTCGTTCGTGTACTTTACCATGATGAAAATGTTGAGTTTACTGAATAAATTGACAGTAACAGTTTCATGATTAGTGAAAGACTGCGTCCACAAATTAAATTCAAAGTTGTCAAGTCCCTATTGGAAAACCCTTTACTTCGTCCTGTCTTTTTCCATTAAATTCTAATGTGTTTTCAAATTACATTTTCGCCGCCAAGTCCTTAGTAAATATGAAATGGGA
Source organism: Volucella bombylans (assembly GCA_949129095.1). Taxonomy (NCBI): domain Eukaryota; kingdom Metazoa; phylum Arthropoda; class Insecta; order Diptera; family Syrphidae; genus Volucella; species Volucella bombylans. Next base: position 98,101,224 of record OX422144.1, read on the forward strand.
CGTTTCTGAGGCCTGACACTGTAGCCTACCGGGTCTGTCTATAAAGGTCTGTCGATTTCTCAGGAATTAGTCAAGCACTTCTCCTCCAATATTTTGGTCTTCATTCTATTTATGATAATAAGATATTTTTGGTAACTTTCTCACGACTTACAATACCTATTGATTTTATTTTTATTTTCATCTTTATTTAAACACATTTCTGCTCCCTTCATTTTTCATAACATTCCAACCGTTGTAATATTTTTGGTTTTATAAAATATTCAACCAAAGACTGACTTCGTTCAAGGCTTTGCTTTCCTTTCTCGCTTCTGGTAAATTCCATCTTTTTAGCTCCTATTACCTAACGGCAGCCACCGCCCACCACCATACCATTGTTTACTCGAAAACCTACGAAACAGATAAACTCCATCCAAGCCATCGTTATCCTATCACGCTCAGTTAATTTTTCCAAGGCTTCCTTTAGTTTTTTTTTTCTTAGCACTCATCGCTGGTAAGCATATTTAATGGTAGTCCATTACTTTTGAAAACAATCCTCGTCTATGCTCAGCCTCATCTATAACTTATTCTTTTCAGGCGCTGATAAACAATTTTAACTGAAGCATAAAAACACGCGGTAAACATCTTTCAGATTTACAAAACTGCCACCAATACAGATTACTGTCCCAGCCAGCCAGCCAATGTCCTTTGTTCCAAAATTCTGTCCAGAGAGAGATATTTTCAAGGAATATACAATAAAACCAAATGTACTCGTACCCATCACATTCATTATTTTACTCGTACACTTCCATTTATTTTCCCATTTCTAGAAAAGCAATTCTTTAACCCACTCTCCTTATAAAAAAAAAAAAAAAAAAAACACGAATTGAAGTACAGAACACCCTGTTCAAACAGTGGAGCTAACAGAAGTGTGCATGGATACTATGTATAATAGCTCTCCTGTCTTATTTTAAACGCAAAGAATCACCGAACACGTCGAAGGATAATACGAAAAAGAAAATAAAAATGAATAGCAGTGAATACGCGACCATGAACAGAACCGGATGAGGCATCCATATTCATAAGCTCTAACATACTTAATATGCGCAAGGAATTTATGAAAACCGTATGACAGGAGTTCCACAGACTCTATTGCATGGGTCATGGTTTCAACAAAATAAAACTTTGGGCCACCTAAAACTTTGAAGTAAGGTAGTATGTATTGTAGTTTCATTCCAAAATACTAAGAAGCTGGCAGAAGATAGAGGAAGGTATAAACTCCAAATCAAAAGACGAAAAGGAAGGAAGGAAGAGAAATAATAAGACACAGGTCCTTATCCTTATGCAGAAAGAAATTGGAAAGCAAACAAAGGACGTAACTTGGGCTGAGTGCGTTGGATTTCAGTCTTTGCCCTCATGTCGCCATCATAGTTTCGATTATTTTAACCCGGAGGACGAACGCACAGCTCATATAATGCAACACCATACGAGCACTGTACAAAGCAAAAAACAACAAAATAAAAAGAAGAAAAAAAAATAACGGAAAATCAGCAAAAATCAAAAGGCAACTTCCTCTCTTTTCATGCTGAAGTTTCGTTTCCGGCAGTTTTCTCTGTTGTGTTTCTTTTCATAATTCTATTAGTTCTCTTGTTTACTTTATTGTCTGCACGTAAGCAAAAAGTAACGGAATTGGTGTACGAGTACAAATACACTTAAAGAAATTTTATGGTTCATTTGAGTTATGAAAATCGAGTCAATCAAATGGCGAGTGTAGATGCGAGTATGAAGGAGGAGTAAATCAAAAATTGACAAAAAGTTCAAACGAAACATGATGGAGATGTCCCGATTAAAGAAACGTCCCAACTAGGTGACTTTAAATTTAAGATTTTCTTTTGAACAATTAAGGAAACAAAAATTTAATTATAACATCAGAGAAATTGTTAGTTTTGGCGAAAACTGAAGTGTTAAAAGCAGCATGTCAGTGGCAATAGCTGCAAAAATTCGACTCTACTTTGCCATCCATTGCACAATGTCTTGCTTTAAGCTCTTTGTTCTGAATTTGATGATTCAGAACGTACTATATTGCTAACAACCCCGAACATAAATGCGGTGCTCCCAAAGCTTAACAACAGAGTTCTTAGTGCTTGAGTTGCTTATGCTTTATATGTACAATAGGTACTGATGCCAAGCGGTCAGTTAAAAAATGTCATGGGTAAATGGTACGTCTCCGACGCTTTGGGATATTGCCAGCCGGTGTAAAACTTATATGCGGAGTTAGCCGCGTATAATTAAATTATATCTTATGATGGCGCTTTAGAACCAGAGCTATCGACGAAAGCTGACGAAATTCTCACATTTATGGCTTTTTATTTAGTTGACAATACTCGTACACGTTCATAGTATGGTTGAAGGAATAAAAGCGGTCTAATTGAAGTCGCAAGTCGCAGTCGCATCTTTTGAGAAAGATGAATACTTCTCTAATCTATAATGCACTGTATCATATGACGGAGGTGCTGAAAGAAGATATTCGGATCCCAAAAACTTCTAGTCAAAAACTTCTTGTACGGAAATATGACATGCAAAAATATGCATATGTAGTAATACGTGTTATGGGCTATTGCTTTATTCAGTCAAAGACTTGAAGACACATACTGCGATTGATCAATTTTAGGGGGATTTAGAAAGCGGTATGAAAGAAGTGTATCCACTTAGACTTTTCAGCTTTCGGGTAAAGATGTTGACAACACTGCCCCAACGACAACCTAACCATATTAGCATTTATTGCCTATAGCTAGAAATCCTGACAGATGAGACACTCCGTTTGATGTGCGGTTTGAAAACATATTCTTTCAACTATTCCCAATGACTTTTTCGGATCAAAATTACGTACTCCACAGACAAGATGATGCCCCACAATAGTCTTACCTCTGCCTTAATGCGTCAAAGGTCAGTCAATATCCTTTAGATTGGTTGGATACTAAGAAAGTAAGATTTTTCGTCACATAATAGAACTTAAGAGTTAGGAGAGATTATAAAAAAAACCATCGCTTTTACCTGTGGCAAATTATGCATGTATACCAAGATTTAAGATTAGGAAATTACATCGATCGAAACACGACAGGTGCTCTATCTTAGATAACTTCGAATTCCAAAGTAAAGTGGTGTGAAACACTCAACTCAAAACTGTATGCTTGGGATCAAAACAGCCGAAGGCGACTGTAATGTATATAGGAAATGGTGTTTTAGAAATGTCATAGGTCCATATGATCCAGATTTGGTACCAAGTTCAAACTATAAATCAAGCATTTGCATCTATTGAAGTAATGTAAAAAGCACTCCGGATAATCGAGAATTACTCACTTTCCTTTTATTGTTTTCAAGGACATAAACTTCGAAGACTGTATTAAATCTTAACTATGTAAAACCTGTAACTATGAAACCCTATCTGTATAAAGTGGTGTAATTGTCCCCACAACCTCGTTTCCCCCAGTCTAAGTTAATTTTTACCTGCTAAATTATTGCAGTAGAGACCTAGTGGTGCTGGTTCTAGAACGAGCGTTGTTTTAAGTGATCCCAAAATCCTAACACAGGCTAATCCTCGCACTTTGATAAGATTGGAGAATTGTTTTTTCTTATCAAGCACCTTCCAGAAAATCTAGTCGTAGCTAAAGACTGAGCCCACAGCATTCGCGTACAACCTTGTGATGATATCAGCAATGTCTTGCTCCGAATTAACTTTGGAATTTTGGATTACTCAAAGGTAGCTTTATGCATCCTTGTTAGGTTTAGTATAGAATTACTCTGCTGTTTGAAAGAACGATCTCTGTCATTTATAATTTATAATTTAGAAGTAACCTGATTAAGTTTTTCGCTTAGTGCGAAAGACATTTTTCTGAAACCAGAATGACATTGCCATTATGCTGAAGCCATTGTGCTCTATGTCAGAAAATCATATCCTACAATTAGCCAAATACAATAATTGATCATAATTCTAATGTGAGTGGTGAAAGCACACCGCTTGGAGTATCCCTCTCTTGATGGTTGTTTTGCAATGTTCAACGTCTTTCGGATGTACTCTGAAATATCGTGATTCGTTCCTAAGCCGTACAACTCTCGCTTATGGAATGCCCTACCTACCAAGCTCTCTATTTCCTGGTCGTCATAGCTTGCAATCATTTAAGAACAATGTACATCGGTACCTCTCTTTTCTTCCTCCCTAAATTTCCTTCGCCCGCTCTGTGTGCAAATATTATACGAGTAAGGGTACAAAAATCCCTTAATTATAAAAAATTATTATATTTTTTTAATTATAAAAAAAAAATTTAAAAAGTTTATTAGGCATTACTTTAGCATTCAGCACAGGCATAAAGTTGAGTTTAAGGCAGATTGCTTATAATGGGCAAAATAAACGCATCGATAGTAAGTTCTATTTTGGATAATGCTTTATGGGAGGGTGTATTGTCCGATTTTCTTTTGATGTAGTCGTACTGCGGCCTGGATATATAGGCTGATAGGTCTGAAATCGTTCGAGAAGGTGTGACGAATAGCCATATATGACCGGTGGAAAATTATCCGTTTCTGCTGTCTTGTAAGGTGAGAAAGAAGCTTACGTCAAAGCTATTTTGTTAACACAGATATACAAATGCCACCAATGAAATTCTAGTGACCCCATTGAGCGGACTGGAGTAGCGAAAAGGACAAGTCGAAAAATACCAAGCCTTAGAAAAATTAATTGGTGTATCTATCCTGTCTTTCATGGCCGCGCTTTTTTGCAGAGAACAAGAGCAAGTGGTGTCCCAGTTGTTACTTTTGCAGTCAAATATTCCTCGACGATATATTTTTTTGTGTCACTGTACTGTTTAATACATATCATACGTGATTACATAAACACATATGTATGTACTTAAGTCATCGCAACATCTATCGAATCATTTAACCGAATAACTTCCCCCCATACCCCACAGAATTTTCATTTTTGATTCATTCAGTTTGTTTCAAATGAAATGAAATGAAACTTTTGCCTTAGCCGCTTCTGAATGGCTAGTCAGGTGACAACGGCCGTACTGTGTAGAAGTGTGTACATGTATCGTGGGGTGCCTTGCCACCCTAGTGTTGGAACATCGGAAGTATCATATTTTGTTGGCCAATATGCACTTTTTATGGACTCTTAAATGGAAGTGGAATAAACTTCTGCGTCTTTTACAAATATCCAAAGTCAAACAATAAGACTGATATAAAGTTCCGGCGTACGTTTTTGAAGGAATTGAGACTTGGACTTATCAACGAACATTTGGAAAAATGCCTGCAAAACACAAATTTGAAGAGGCATATAAAATAAATTGCTTCAGCTGTATTCGAAAATGATGTGTCAGACCAAAGCTTGGTTTTTGGGCGTCACCCTCGGAGTCGTAGAATTCTAGAATTACAGAATCCAAGAAATAAAGACCGAACGAGCCAGACCAAGTGCAATACGTCCAAAGTTACAATGTGTTTGGGGCATCAATAAAAATTATGCCAAAGGTGCTCAAATAATAATAACAATATAATTTCTGAGTTACAATGTAATCTCAGTTCCTGATTTTTAATGTAAGAAAAAAAATGCAAAAAAGATATGGTTTTATTAAAAAAAAATTAACTAAGCAAGCACCCAACACTCCTTGTAGTAAAATTTACATACCTCAATTAAGTGTAGGTTTCCAGGGTTAAGTTCAATGTGTGTAATTGGATTTTAAGATGAGTCAGTCATTAAAAAGTCCTACAAGCAAACAGTCGCATCTACTCGTATCATCAAGAAAGTTTTCCTACACTTCTAAATTCGTTTTTATCATTTACCTACCTAGGCCCCTTGGTCAAAATAATACCATAGAGTCCTTCAGACAGAGAAATAATTCTCTCTTGACACGACACAAATATTTTTTTCAGTGTACCACATTCCACAAGGATTTCCGACGTTGCTCTATCCACAAGGAAAAATATTTCACAATTTCACAAAAATTAGAAAAAAAAGCTTCAAAATCTCTACTCAGCAGAAAGAAACAAAAAATAATGAAAAAACGAAAAAAAATAACCTTCTGTACTTCTTTTGTTGTTTGGAAAACTTTGTATTCACCCGCGGGGTTTCTTTTTTAAGAGAAAACACTCGTAAAGTAAAGTAACGTTTTCAACAGCAAACGGAGATGAAAAAACCGCATAAGGTAAGCGAAGACAGCAAAAAATAACAAAATAACACAAAAAAAAAAACCGACAGAAAAAAGCGACTAAACTAAAATAAGTAGAAAAGAGAAATGTTTTCCACATAGAAAGTAGCGAAAGAAAAATTACTATTCGTACAATAAACTTGAAACTTAAAGGCACAGGCAGGCAATTTGGATACCAATGGCAATCTCACCAAAAACCACCCCATTCAATTGTGCTCGTCGTCCGCCGACCCTCTAAAGAAGCCCATATCTCATTCTATGCAACATTCGCCACCCGCCACACACTACGAATTACTCGCGCTCAAAGAAAACACTACTAAAGAAGGAAAAAAACAACAAAGAAGACACGAATAAAGTAGGTGGTAAGAGTGGTTGATTGTTATCGGGTTTTTTGCCACCCCATCACCCACCATCATTCCTGCTAAGCAACAGCAGCAACCCAATACTTTACATTCTGTTTACTTCTACTTTTCGTTCGTTTTTCTTTGGTCTCTAGGGTTTGTGTTTTTTTTTTTTGTGAATAGTGTGCGTGCCGGAACTCCGAACGCGTACGAGGACCTGTGTGTGTAACATATAATAGTTTTTCGGAGTTTCCATTCTTTCTTTTTTTTTTTTTTGTCACACACAAGGATATGAATATTTATGAAAATTTTCTTACAGCAGCTCCAAGAAACGAAGGGGGTTGGTGAAATTTGAAAGTTCTGACAATACGAACCACCTTAGTCGTTGGCTTTGAAATCGTCGGGGTAGTAACTGGGAATTTTGTGTGCATTGTGTATGCACGATGCTGAGGATACGGATACGGATAGATTGAAGGGATAACGAGCAGGATCTGGGTCGTAGTAACTATTCTTGGAATTCATAACAAGAACTACCATCCTCGTGACAAGGAAGAGATTTGCAGTTTAAATACTTTCGAACTTCGTACCCCGTTCTCTTAACCCATTTCACAATTGTACGGGTGAGATACATATATACATATCATATATGTATGTATACGCAGGAGTAGCATTGCCATTTCAAAAGGTTTTTGCAACTTTGACGAAATTTCCCTTCAACAAGGACAGTGCAGAAAGACATTTAGAATTGTACAAATTTGTTTTCAAATTAAAAATATGAGTAAGAGGATTGAAAACGATTAAGATGCCTTTATAGGTCAGGAAAAAGTTTAAGCATTGCCAAGAGCACCTTATTTACAAAATATCCTTCCAAAACATAGTGGCGAAAAAGCTATAAAATTTAAGGAAAACTTGAAAGAATCAATACGTATAAGGCTTAGGCGGTCTTGTCAATTAATTAAGCGGGTTTTCTCGAATTTCAGAATAAGCTCCAGATGTGATTTCTGCCAAAACCGAACCTTGAAGGGATTTTCCAAAGATTCTTTAAACTTTCAAAGCAATTAAAAAAATTCAATTTTGCTGAATGATTCCTTAAAGAATTGTATGGCAATACGAGAAAGACAGTTGGAGCGAACTTAACAACTTTTCTAGGAATTGTAGAATTCCTCTGTAATGACGTGGATGGTCATGCTGATATAGTCACAAGCATTAAGAGTATTAAACTAAAGGAAATGGTGTGATACTACTCGAGCTATGAAGAGGCTATCAAAGTTAAACAAAGGTTTTTTTCAGTCGTATAATACCAACCCGACAGAGGGAACTGAAGAAAAGTTCAAACGAGCCAGGAATAACTGCAACGACCAAAAACTGAGGCAAAAAATACTATAATGTCCCAAAGGTAGTAAAACCTTATGGTCATTCGTCGAAAACAACAGAAATTCTGCCTCATCCTCCTGTACATATTTATTTAGCCGAAGGACTGAGAAGTAGTTGGTGCCGCCACGATACCGAACAACTATATAAGAAAGGAGCTGTCACTGAAGTTGTGTTATCTATTATCACAGAAGTATTCTTTAAATGTTGACTGAATTATTGACGGGCTGAAACCCTAATGATAGAATGTCTGATATAATGAATATTGTTGTAACGCAAAGAATATCGCCTTTCGCTCACATTTTACCATCGGCATAGCTCCCGTCGTTACTTCAGGAGAAAACCCGACGGGAAAACATCCATCGTCGACAGCCGATCGATAAAATTGGGGGCTCAGGAAAGCATCAGGAACATGACGCGTAGATGAAAGCAGTCGTCATAATAAAAAATTTGCATGGAAGAAAATGCGGCATTTTAAATGAGACATTTTAAAACGCAAAAGATTAGTTTGTTTTATTTAGTTCGCATAACTTATTTAACGTTGCTTAAATTGATCTCGGTTCTTTCCGCATACATTTGAATCGGCACCGGAAACAAATCGGTAGCAGTTTATTTTTTATCTATTTTTTTTTTTTGCAAAGTATCCTGGCGATACAAACATTATTAAAAAAGCACGCTAACCGAAATACTGGAGTAAGCTATTTCTCAGCCCAGATTAAAAATTTACGTTACTATTACTTTTGAATCAGCTGGGAACATTGAAGGCTTAGAAGCTGCCAGAAGCGGATTATAAACGGTTTCTATTCTTAAACTTAGACCAACTATGATCCCATTGTGATACAACTGAGAGAGATATTATTCCGTGATTTAGGGTCGAGAAAAATATCTGATTTCTCTGAAGGAAATTTGAAACTTTCGGTCTCATGGAGGTGGTTTAATACAGCTCTAGTATTTTCACTTCGCTGATTTTGATCTCTATATGACAAGTGACTTCGTGATGGTCTCAAAATACTGTGATTTGAAACAGATACAAATCCATTGAAAAGGAAGCTTTAAATTCAGCCTTAGCTTATTTGAGCTGATAAAGATGATAACTACATTACTTTGCTCTACCTACTATGTTACCATGTAGTATTAAGCTAGCCGATTTAATAATCCATTTTATTTATCAGTGACGATCCTAACGTTTTGTTATAAGTCATTCTGGCATTGTCCTATAGTCATTTGGAAATTGTGCTTGTGAATCTCAGAACTTGTTTCAGACGAAACCTTAACTGGCACTTTGATCATCACATCTTCGAATTAAACAGAAACCTTTCTCTACGCATAAATCAACAAAGGTTGCATTGGATAGTTTTGGAGAGATAGAGTGAGGTGCTCTGAGAGGAATTCTAGACCGACTGAGATACCAGTGGTCTTTGTACTAAAATTATAGAGAATGCTGATTTAGAGCGAACATAAATATGTATATAGAATAGCAGGCCTAGCTGCAGCCACTATTGCAATATTTCTGGGACTCCGATTAAATGTAAACGTAAGCATTTTCCTTCATACTCCACGATAGAGGTGATACCACCAATTTTCCCGTGGTCTTTTTCATTTCTAATTTTCCCACAAAAATATTGAACATTTCTCTGGGTTTTCCATACAATTTCAAAAACATCGTCCTCCGTTTGCATTTGCGAAAATATTTGACTCCAAAACTCCACAAAAGGTTTGATTTGTTTTATTGCTTTGATATTTGTGATCTACGAAAAGCATTAGAAGTCGTCCCAATTTATCCCCTTGTAAGGAGACCTTTTTATTCAGAAAACCGTCAATAACAAGTAACTGTCAGTTTTAGACAAGGTAACGCGCTGTCATGTGACTTCTTTAACATAATACTTGAAAGAATTGTGTGAAACTCACAAACGAACACTGGAGGCACAATCTTTCAAAAGTCTGTGCAACTATTGGGAGAACTCAGCGGGCAGTCACCAGTGCGTTCGCTAGTATTGAAACGGAAGCTGCAAAACCATGTATACGCTGTCAACAAGAAGGGACAGACCGGATCGACGAATTGAAGAGAACATCACAGTCGATAGCTATAATTTCGAGGTCGTGAGGGGCTTTGTCTACCTTGCCTCTGATTTAAATTCTGTCAACAACACCTCAGCAGAAATGAAATGAAGAAACACTCTTCCCAACGCTCTTTCTTTGGGCTAGGAAGGCAATTGAGTAGCAAGGCCCAATCCTGAAAAACTAAGGAGACTCAATATATGACCTTGATCATCCCAGTCCACCTTTACGGTGCAGAAGCATGGATTCTATCCAAAGCAGATGAAGGTATCTTCAGTCGTTGCGAGAAAAAAAGAGGCTTGTTCGTTGAAACTCATGTTCACCCCGAACTGTAGCGAGACTTAAGTAAGTAAGACCTCGGCCTCAACTAACATACCCCTCAGTCTGTTGGTTACTAGCTGCTTCCAATTTCACACGCCAACTTGGTTTATGCCACTTTTCACCTACGAGCGACGACTTAAGTTTTTCACGGTTGCGTTTTCCCTCGGAGATGAGTTCGAACACTGTCGAGCTGGAGCGCTCAAGTCTACGTCCTACATATCTTAGCCATCTAAACCGATGAATTCTGACTCTTTTAACTAAGCCTATGTCGTTACACAGCCTTCTTATTAACATTTCCTATTGCACTCTACGTCGTTGCAGACGGGTCCATAGATTACTCGAAATAATTTTTTCTCGAAACGACCATGCGCTTGATAAGGTCCATGCCTCTGCGCCATAGAGGAGGACTTGGGCGAACAATATTTTATAGAACGCTATGTTGGTTATTCCTATTCCTACTCAATTATCTTCTTAGTCCAATAAAGTTGCAATTGGTGAGATAACTTTTCGAATGATCTATAATATTCTGCCCTTGTTTATAATTATATTATGTACGAATCGTCAATGCAGTGTGTTCTTTCTAAATAATAGTTGGTGCTTCGGTTTTCCCTCTCTTTCTACCGCCGTTTCTGCCGTAGTACTTACAAATGCCTCACAGCTCGCTGTGTTCTGCTAGTTGATATCTCAAGTATGATATTAAAGAAATCGGATGATAGTGTATCGCCTTGTCGGAAGTCTCTGACGAATTTTGTCCATGGATATCCTGCAGAGCCGAACAAGTTTGGCAGGGATAACAAAACCGGACATGGCTTCGTAAAATTTTCCTGATATATGTATATTTCTACATAGACGGACTTTTAATCGATGAATAGGTGATGACTTTTGAGTTGGAATTTGGTTTTATTTTCCAAGATCTTCAGTAATATAGAAACCTGGTTTACATTACATAGTTGGTACAGGCTCGGACATACATATAATGCTGAGGTTCAATTCATCTGACTGGCTTCGTCCAGTTATGTTTTAATTTATTTTTACTAGATGGTCTTCACACAGTCATCTACCAAACTACAAATTTATTGATAAGCTTATGCATCAATTGCTGAGTTTTGCTTTAATTGTCTTATCTGATTGCGTAATAATTATAGTTTGAAGGTCTACTTATAAAATATTCAAATGATGATCAATCCTGCTACTATCATCCATCCAAACTACGTTCTTCACTCGATCTTCAACTATTTTGTGGTTCAATCCATCATTTTTTAAAACAAATTAGTAGCAACATCAATTCATCATCGATTTTCTGGAAACGACTTGCAAGAAACAAGAGCTGCCTCTCCACAAAAATGTATCCATTATGTGTTTCTTGTTTTTTTTTGTTATAACTATAGCACATAACTGGAGCAGACTTTTACGAGAAACGTCTCTTATAATTTCCTCAACATCACTTTGCTATTCTTAGCATCATGAACAAAGTCAACTGAATAAAACTGACTCCACCACCATCATTATTACTGCCTTTCTGCCTTTGTTACTTTGTATTGGTTGCCCCCTATCTAGTTATTTGCATTAACTGATGTAGAAAATTAGATAATTCGATTTTCCACAAAGACGAGCCGTAAAGCACATTTCGACAATAAGAAAAAGAAAAAAAAGACCGTCCAGACGATTGTTATCTTTTATACCACCTCCACGAAATAATTCAAAAGAGCTCTATAGACTTTAATGAAAAAGGTAAAGTTGTACAATTGTGTATGGAGAATCTTTCAAATGCTAATTGTTACCAGGAAATTAATATCCTTCTTTCCTTACTTTCCCAACAAATCCAATTAGACCATATTTGAAAAAAAAAACTTGTGAAAACCGTATTACCATCATCCCTCCATTACTCCCATCATTACCACCCAAAAGTAGTGGAATTCCTTGGAGATCTTAACAACATTCCTCCAGAGTCACGTGCATTTACATCATACTTAAGACAGAATTTATTCGTCTCCGAAAAAGGATTCCTAAATTGAAAATAAAAACTTCTTCCTTGTTTATTTTAAAGTTGTATGAGTGTGGGTATGGCTACGAGTGTGAGTCTGTGTACTCCTAGATGGCGTTATCAGGCTGAAATTATGTTTTAATTTATGTTTATGTATTGTTGGAGAAATACGAGTAGCATATCAAACCCAAACTTCATGTGAAGACCAGAACTAGAGAGACTTATTAACTTTTCATGATTTTTATGAAATTTTATTAAAAGAGGAGAACCAAATGACTATCCTGTAAAACATTTTCGTAATTGGTTGGCTGAAAAGCGGGCAATCTTTTTAATCCTAAGTAGAATGTATGGCAAACCCCTTTTCGTATTTTGATTTTTTCAATATTTTCTACACAGTTTCCTCAAGACACTGATTCCTTATACGAAAACAAAGTCAACCAGAACCAAGATGCCAAGATCCAAACTTTAGCACAACAAGACTAAGGTCATAATGTAGAGTAGAAAGTCCCAACCCAAAAAGCATGGCCTGGGTAATTATTGCAATGTTGGCCTTCGCCTATATTATATGCCTACAAAGCTAGGCACTAGATGCCTCAACTAATAAGCCTCTCCAGTTAGTCCGCTTTTTAGATAACTAGTTGCGCACTCCAAGTAGATTGAAGTCCCCTTTTACTTGTGCGCGCCACCTAAGGGGAGGTCTTTCTCTACTGCGTTATCATCCGGATTGGATTCGAATACTCTGTGGGCCGGAGCATTTATGTCCATTCGCTCTACATGTCCTAACCATCTCAGGCGACTAATGCGCAGTTTTCTAACTAGTTCAGTCGCTACTAATGCAGTTCACCCGGTAATCTATCCTTTCATCATTGTCAATCGAGTACAAGTTTTTTATGAACCATCGATCATACTCGCTTTTAGACGGAGTTTACCCTTGCAGGATGGGTGTTAGGGCTACGACAATCACCTTAGTAGGGTCCTAAAAAATAGTCGTAACATCTGTAGCATTCGTAGGTATTGCGGCTCCGTTAGCACTATCGGTTGAGAGGCCTTAATTTACCACCGACACAAAAAAATTGGAGATCTACACGAATAGGTTCAATAATGGACAGTGTCTAGCAAGTCTTGAAAACAACGTTGTTACATATTTTATAGAGAACGTACTCCCACAAAATTATACACCAGTCAGATTCTAAAAGCAATCAAACGAACTTGAAACTGCTTTTTATTTCCGCCATGTCATGAAAAGCTCATAAACGCAAAATTCCTCATAGTTGGGACTCCAATATCGCATTGGACAAAATATGAGTCCTTTACTATGACAAGCCAGCTGGGACTAACACTAACACCAACTAATACTGACGGTCAGTCTCTAGTTCAATTCGTAACAGTATAATGTTACATATCAATGAAGACTTGAATGCGGATGAAATTGACAGCTACGTACCATCTATGTAGATGATAACCAACGATGAAATGGTAAGAGTGATGACAGATTCTAATATCAAAGTATCAAGCGAAAATACTGCGATCGAAGATTTAAAGGATATACACCCTGTCCTGCGGAGACAATACCGAGTGGTTTGTCGATATCAATATCAAAATTCTAATCATCGCCGGTATACTGTTTGAAGACCGACACTGGTGTAATTTCAGCTGAGTTTCATCCGATGGGAAGCAAACATTGCATAAGATCGACCATTTCGCCGAATTAGTTGAAAAATGCTTGGGACGTAAAAAGTTAAAGAGGACATAATAAGGGAATAAAATGTAATCGTAGCCCATGCCTGCCTTTATACTCGTACCAACGTCATAGCTATTCCCAGGTACAACATTAATAGACTTCGGAGATTCACAAATAATTAAGAGATTATTTCAGTAAGCAGATGTGAGCACAATATTATGGTAGATCACTGAATATATGCTTGTTTGAGTCTTTTACAAAAAAATTGCTAGCAAACGGAGACTCTACCTTTCATTTTCGATTGGCGGAGAAACCATGGCACATGATTATCAGAAGACACTTCGAAAAATAGCAGTCGGGATCGAAAAACATTCTTTATCTTAAACCAATATTACAAGAGCTGTAGTAGTAGAGTGAGATCAGGGCTTGAAGCCCTGCCCGAGTCAGTAGAAAGGAAGTACAGCATAGAGTAAAGCATGTCAGACACAATCTCGTCAACGCTTCAGCAGCACGGTGCTGCAAATCGGTGCTACTACCAAGGAGCTCAGAAGAATATCTGACTGGCATAGTTATTAACAGAAACCAATGACAAAGAAACATTACGAAAGTTTTTCTTAAAAAAAATGTTCGGTAGCATCAAGCTTTCATTGTCCCAGAATTCGGAAAAGAGATTTTTGCCAATGTCCTTCCAAACAATAACATATCGACGAGCAAAACGCTTGTTGTTTCTTTTTTTTTAATTTCGATCATTTGCAATAGAATTGCTTTTAGGATCCGAGTTACTAAGCGGTGCAAACTACGGTTAAGTGCCCCACAAGAAAAGAAAACATATCTATAATTTTGGGTCAATCGCTTTTGAAGTCAATTTTGAAACACTGGTGATAGTCATTCAAACAACTGCTCGGATGAGTGATAAAGGATACAAAATAATATACAGGTCTCAGAATTTGTAGCATTTCGATAATCTCGCGGAATTACTCAATTCCTGAAACGCAATGCATAGGTTGAGGCTCGATCAATAGCTGCTGCTCTCACCTGAGCAGAGAAAGGAAACCTAATTCCACACACAACAATAGCAAACTGAAAAACCTTAGAAGTCAAAGAATCATCAGGCAGAGAGATATTTTCTAACCCTTATGTGGCCCATAGCTGGTTGATTACTTAGACAAGTTGCTCAATGGTGACCATGATTCTGAGTCTCATACTATAAACTGTCTTCAGATCAGTCCAATTTGTAACCTTAATAACCGTAAGCCCCAATAGCAATGTTATGATGAATCGACTTAATGGACACCACAAAGTATCAAACCCATTCGTCATCAACATGAGTGATGGTTGAAAATCATTTCATAGTGGCTTATAGCGCATATTTCCTCTTCAAACAAATCTTTTCCTACAACAGATCCGGCGATATACTCGTACATATTTACAACCAACAGTGTGATCCCTTATAAAACTACCGACTTGAACGATGTCCATTTCTGTAGCCCAACAAATTTAAGATCAGAATTTCAATAATTGAACATCCTTTGACGTGTCCGAAATGCTGCCCAATGGTTAACAGTAAATATCCTTCGCATTCATTTCCCCTTCATTTTCAATTCTTGCATTTAGATCGTCTAATTTGCTTTCATCTTTAAGGACATATGACACAAATATTAGGCATTTTTAATTAGGAAGCGAGCCTGTGTGAAATACAAATACCAGCGTACAGGCAGATTCAATTTCCAGAAGTTTATTGATGTAATCCTTTATTTTGCATGCTTCTGAAGTATTTTCCTTTTTTTTCTCAATTTGATTATCCGGCCTCGAAGGTAAAGTACGTAAATCTTTTACCTTGTCATTACAAAGGCAAACTCAGTATCCTTCTGTTCATTTTCAAAAGCTTGACACAATATTTTTCTCAATATTTACGATTCCGGAATGAATAAATTTTGGATTCACATTCATTTGCTACGAGTGGATCCCACACCGGTTAGCTTCAGCAAAAACACCAGCAACCGACGAGAATCGTTCTTTCAACATAAAACAAATCCCTATCTCTACCATGACATCTAAGATCTTCAGATTTCGAGCTCTAACACCTTCTGTATCGTTTTCATCTGAGCACACACGCATACAAAGAGAAATTCTACGAAAATTTTAACTCTTTTTACCATTCTATTATCTAAAAGAAGAACAGTGTGACCATATTTGGAAAAGCAGTTCTTTAATGAGTGTTTGCATGTATGAAAAATTAAAACAGACCCATAGAGGGGGGATATTGATTTTGGCAATCTCATAGTATACATATGGATATAGATATTCACTATAATATACGAGTAGTTAATGGTATAACGATAGAGCGCTTGACTTTCAGAAAGCCTCTAAAGCTTGCTAATGCTATTGAAATATCTGGATTATGGGAACATTACAAGCAGGACTTGGATTAAAGATAGTGGTAATGAGCACCTGCCTTTCTACGGCAAAAATACAACGAAATCTATGTCCAGTAGATAGCCTACATAGCCTAACAATATAATCCAACGGCTCACCCGTTCCGAAGTATGAAGATATAATGCGAACAAATGTTATGAGTATTTCTCTAAAAACAATAAAAAAAAAACAATGATTTCGTCATCTCACCGTAGGGTTTATAAAATCTTGTTTCCAATGCGGGATGCAGGCTCTTAAATTTGGAGTAGACGTTTCACTATTCACGATTAGATTGCCGATAACACTGCCCTACAAACATTTTGGTGCCTAGGGTTTAAGACCTGTTTTTAAATATATCTAATACGGTGATTTCAAAAATGTTAACTTTTTGTATCAGCTCTAATTTATGCGATGGACAGTAAATTAGCGTTTTAAAAAATACGGCTTTATTTTAATAAATATTACACGAGAGGAAATTGTCTTTTAAGGGATTTTCTAGAGTGAAGTAGTTTTGGACAATCCCGCATAATTCCCCAGCAATTGTCTGCCATCATATGAACGTCCCATCTTCCTTGATACCTGTTCTTCATTGTTTTTATATCTTGACGGAAGCGTTCTCCTTGTTTATCGCTAAGATCTACTAGGTTATACCGAAACTGATCTATATGACTATGGAGGTAGTGTACTTTTATGCTCATATTACAGCCAACATTTTTAAAGTTAAGAAGCATTTCCTTAACTAACTCTTCATAGTCATTAGCCTTGTACTTTCCGAGAAAATTTTGTACAACGCTACAAAAAATTTCCACGCAAGTCGTTCTAATTCAGTCATAGCTGCCTCAAAATTAGTAGAGCATTTAATTAATAAACGTATTTGGGGTCCATCAAAAATACCTGCTTTTAACTTTTTATCACTTAATACAGGAAATTTCGGAGAAATATACTGAAAACATTGTCCATTGGACAAAAATCCAGAGCTTTCATAAATTGCTTCATTAGCCTCAATTTTATGTGCAATGGCAGAAGTATGATTCTTTCTCGGGGAGATAAAGACTCATTTATCACATTGCTTTCATCAACGACCATAGCATCTCTCACGCCCTGGGGGCTAGGCTACAAAGTAGTAATGCAGAAACTGGGAGCCCAATCGGCACCGCCTATTCTAAACGAAGACAAGATGGAGTGCATTGTAAACAACCTCTTCCCAACTCATCCGGTCAGGCCTTCCGACAACACACCAGCTTGACGACAGGAAACTCCAGATTTCAGCGAAGAAGAGTTGGGTTTAGCCGTGCAGACAATGAAAAACAGAAGAGCACCCGGCCCAGATGGAATTCCAGATGAAGTAATAAAAGCGATTGCCCAAGCATGCCCGAACCCGCTGCTCAACATGTACAACAGTTGTCTCGAAGCAAGAGTCTTCCCAAAGAGCTGGAAAAAGCAACTATTGGTACTGATCAGCAAAGGAAAAGGAGACCCAGACTCTCTATCAGCGTACAGGCCCTTATGTACTATATGCTGGACACAGCGGGAAAACTGATGGAAAAGTTGCTAAAATCACGGCTCACAAATGCAGTACAAAGAGCGGGAGACTTGGCAGGAAGGCAGTACGGGTTCAGGAAAGGACGCTCTACGAACAACAAGGAAGTTGCCGCTCTAAGAAGATCGTTTTGCTGGCAACCCTGGACGTAAGAAATGCATTCAACTCAGCCAGATGGAGTGATATACTAAATGCGCTAGAAAATAGATTCAACATCCCAGCCTATCTATTACATATGATGAAGGACTATCTCAGGGATCGGGAGCTGATCTACGAGACCACAGAAGCCTACGAAGGAAGGAAATAACATCTGGAGCAGCACAGGGATCAATCCTGGCACCAGACCTCTGGAACATCTCTATTGATGATATACTGCGGATGGAGATGCCCGAAGACACCTTTCTCGTTGGGTACGCAGATGACATCGTGGCAGTGATAACGGCAAGAGACACTGAAAACGCGCAAAGAAAGTTGAACCAAGTCATGCGACGAACAACCTTCTGGATGAATGAGCAAGGTCTTAGTTTGGCAACAGAGAAAACTGAGATATTCCTTCTGACGAAGAAGAAAATCCCGGCACAAATAGACTTCCAAATTGGCTCTGAAGTCGTTAAGAGCAAGGACGCGGTGAGGTATTTGGGATTGAGGCTTGACACAAAACTAACTTTCTGGCAACAGATAAAGTACGCAGCGAAAAGAGCCTCTAGAGTTACAATATCACTCAGTAGATTAATGGCGAACATAGGTGGTCCAACGCCAAGTAAGCGCAAGCTATTAATGTCGACAACGCATGCCATTCTACTATATGGAAGTGAGATCTAGGCAGACGCGCTTCGACGTGAAGCTCTACGCGTGGCTAGCTCTTACCGAACGGTGTCGGAACCAGCCGTCCTTGTAGTTGCAGGAGTGACTCCCGTCGATCTCTTAGCGGCACAAAGGAAGTACGTCCAGGAAAACAAGGTGGAAATCGGATTGGAAGCGGCAATCGACCAAGCACAGCAGCAAACGATACGGAAGTGGCAAGAGCGCGAGGACAGCGAGGCTGATAAGTAATGTAGCTGAGTGGAAAGACCGGAAACACGGGGAAAGTTAGTAAGCCTCTCATATCACTGCAATATACAAAATTTTCACCAGAAGAAAAAAATTGCAATAAGTTTTGTTTCCTCGGGCGATAGGAAGTAATCCGCACATCAGAGGCTAGTCAATTTTTTTCTTTTAACCTTGATGCTAGCAGCCCAGCACGTACCTTTGAAATATCTAAGTCTCTGATGAGATCATTAAGCTCGTTTTGTGAAAATGTCTTAGGTTTCGATGTTTCTACAGAGCATTCAAAGCCATCGCTTACTTCAGAAGCACTAGATCCTTCAATTCCTTCCTCCTGACATAGTGGTAGCTGATGAAAAACTGGTATTGGGACGTCTTCGGAATGAGGAATTGTTCTTATTGCTGAAGAAATATTAGGATATTTACATTTGTGGCGATTGTTTTTGTTGATGCCCACTATACTTGTCATACAGATGTAACAGTCGTTATGATGATTTTTTTGTTCTCGCCAAATCATCAGTACTCCAAATTTCAAAGATTTACGTGCATCTTTCACCCATTGCCGCAAATGTTCAGTGCACATTTTACATACACTATGAGGTGCCCACGCTTTACATTGATTGCAAATTTAATATTGAAGTAAGCGAAATACAAGCGGATCACAGTGTTTTTTTTATTAATTTTCGCTGATCTTTGAAAATATATTCTCCACAAATGTAACAAAACTTATCAGGGTCGTTAACACAACGTCTTAACTTACTAGCCATTATCAAATATTTAGATTTATTTTATCAGTGTTATTGTGAAACCGAATTAGGCTTAACACAAACTAAACCGAGAGGCGATTCGATAAAGTCGAGGAGAGCGTAGGAAATAAACACATAACGTCCCTATAACAGTGCGCTTACAGAAACTTTAAACTGCGAGGCTTCAGCGCTGATATGCAAGGGGATAACGAATAAGCTAAATCCTGGAAAACACGCATACTCACATTGATTTTTGAAAGAAAATCGAGTTTTCGGATGAGGCCCATTCCCACATTAACGGTTGCGTTAAAAAGTAAAATTGCCGCATTCGGGATACCGAAAATCCACGGGTGATTTAGGAGATGACAATGTACTCAGAACGAGTAACTGTTTGGTGCGGTTTATGAACCGGAAATATCATAGGGTCGTACTTTTTTTTAAAATGAGGTCGGAAAGCCATTACGGTCAAGAGAGCGCGCTACCGATACAAGATAAACAATTTTTTGTTCCCAGAGCTCGATCGAATCGAGGATTTGGATACGTTCGACCTCTACTTTCAACCGGGTGGTGCTAAGTGCCGTACGGGTTGCGAAACAATCGAGTTATTGCGCAAGTTTCCTGGCAGCATAATTTCACATTTCGCGGACACCATTGGCCGCCAAGATTATGTGACTTAACACTGTTAGAGTTCGTTCTTTGAGCCTATGTTAAAATCAAGGTTTACGCCAGCCAACTGCAATCAATTCCAACTCTGAAAGCGGACATTGAAGAGGCCCACGCCGAGATAGAATCCGAATTATGCGGTCATTTGGAAGATAATGTGTTCCATAAATAATCAGCGTGTGTCTACTTTATAAAGTGACAAACAATTGTTCGTTTTATTCAGTAAAATAAATCCCACACCTCTTATTGAAATACGCTTTACATATGTAGGAGGAAGGAAGGTAAAAGTAATTGTAGATAGGGATCGTGTAGATATGCTGAGTCTGAGCTTAGGTATTTACATATTCCCATTTTTAAACAATGGTCACACTGCAAATACGAAGCAAAACAATGAAATATACAGAAAACTTCGAGGGGATAGGTACAATACATGTAAATATAATGCTGTATGTATGTATGTACTGCTGTTTATTTAATATACACTTATCTTTGCATGCTGTTACTAAACGAATACAGTTGGTAACCGTCATAGCCTCTGTTGCCGCTCTTCGTCCAACACTAACAATAGGCATCTTACTCTCGGATGAAGGAAGATCTACGAATACATGTACTCTTCAGAGTCCTTAGAAAATCGTCATCTACTGTGTGCGTCACGTTGTATTCTACCCTCTGCTCATTTCGATTTGGTCCTCTGTTTTTTTAAATTTACTATGTACCGCAAAAGAGTTCTCCAATAGTCCTTCCCTCTGTTAAGCCGGAACAAAGTACTTCACCAAAAAGAAAAAAAACCACGAATCTCAGGATGAGAAAGGAGTTTTGGATTGTTTTTTTTCTTTCTTTATTTCATATCGAAGGAGGATGTCGTTAAGGATATGAAGATGAAGATATTTTATGCGTCTAGGATGTTCAACCTTACTTGTAGAAGTTTATGTAGGAGTGTATATTTATGGGGGGTTAGTGAAAGGTGAAAGTCCCTTTTCTTACTGTCTATACTATGAGTATATCTATGTATGAGTATCTTCTGCACCTACTGCAAGCTTACTCGTTGTGCGGTATTATTGATTTCCAGTTTTCCATAGACTCTTCGGACGACCACTACCCTCTACGAAGAAATTTGAGTTTCATTTTGTTCTTATAAGTGCTTCTGCGAGTGTGTGTAATTTTGTGTGCTGCTTCGTTCGGAAGTTGATTTATCCTTTGTGCATACCATATGCCACGTGTCTACCGTCTTTCGGTGAAATGCTGCTCTACACTTGTTGTTGGATATGATGTTATCCTGAACGTTCAAGTTGGCAATATCCCGTTTCCGTTTTCCGTATTGTATTTATGAAAATGGATTTCATTAAAAAAAACAAAAATCCTCGCCTTTATTGTTAACAGGATATGTCCACCTAACCTTGCATCCACACTTAATCGTACACACATCCTCATTCAGTCTACTTATTGTATAAACGAGAATGAGAAGAGAAGATTGTCTTGCTCTTTGTAAAGGAATCGTTGAAAGGATTCTGTTATCCCTGAAGTAGTTTTTCTTAAGTAGGAACCAGACCAGAGCACCTACATACATACATATGTATATGTATGTAATACATAAATCAAATGTTATTGTCCTTTTTAGTTATCCAGAGATTCTCAAGGGCTAACGTGTACAATTGGTCTCAATTGAATCAGTTGATCCTTTTGCGTTCCAAAAGCAAAATCTTCTTATTTTTTCCAATTGAAAATCCAGTGAGGAATTTTTTTTGAAATCTTTTATACCTAATCTCTTAAAGTTTCTTAAGCACACAAATATTTGCAGACACAAATACAAACTAAAAATTTGAAGGGGCTGAGTGGAAGGCAAAAGTAAATGCTTATATATTCAAGAGATTGCCATAGACGGTGTTGGAAAGTTTTGGCCAAACAAATTTTGACGCGTGTTATTGGTGCTTTAGCACAAGTTTGCCGTATAAAAGTTAAGAGACACCTCCATCCCTTATACCTCGTTAATATACAAGGCACAATGTGTGCAAAATGACAGCAATTTGTGTACATGTGACTGCAGTAGAGTTCGATCGATTTTTGTAATTTTTCTATTTTTTTTTCTTCTTTGTTTTTGCGGTGTCCTGTTTTTATTGGCCGTTTTGTTACCGGCGTCTGGTTTATTGAACTTTGATTTTAGGGATGAACGGATGCTGATGCAAGCTGAATTCGTTGTTTTATGTGAATACCAAAATGGATATGTTTGTTTAACAGGACGACGATGTTGAGCATACGGGATGGTGATTGCACGGATAGTTGTCTATTATTTTGAAATTCATACATAATATTGAAAATGTTAATATTTGGGAATAGTTTTGAGATGAGTTTGCTTAAACAATGGCTAGCTGACATCATGTCAGCAAAATTAACACTTCTTCGGATAGTTGTCTATCGTCACAGCAAAAAACATAATTGGTCGAATGTGACTTTAAAAAAACTTTCAGTCGTAGATTGGACAGCAAAAACGATTTTCTTCAAATTTTGTGTGCTCTATCTCTTAATCTGAGTGAAGTTGTTTAGATATGTATGTCTACTTAGCATTCTTGGGATGGGAAAAGGTGTTTCAAAGAATACTTCAGAGTGTGTGTTTTTCGTTGATTTCTCTCCGGAAGTTGGTAATTTGAACTCCAATAGAATAGGTACTAAAAACTTCTTCTGACTTTGAACAAACACAATTGATTGTTCGAAGACAAAAATATGGTTTGACATACAATATTATTTGACGTTTATAATTTATGTTCAGTTCTTCGGTTCGCGAAGCGAATAGAGGATTGCGTGATTTCTTTGTCCTCATAATCAAAATCGGAGCTTGCTATTCGTCGTCGTACTACATACAATCTACAGAACACAAAACTAGCAATGAGTTAACGTATGTATTTAAGTGCGTATAGTAGAGATAGAAACTAAAACGGCCGTGAGTAAAAGTGTATTTCACCGGCAATCGCAGCAGTTTCGCCTTTGTCCATCAACTACTTATATGGAAAATTTTGGAAAAGAATTTCGACCTTCACCTGTCTAAGGTCCATCTGTTATTAGATGTAAAATTCTATTTTATTCCGTTTATAAATTACATTTCATATGATTTACAAAAGTACGTATACTTATGTATACTGGACAATCATTTATCAATTTTATACGAAATCTTAGCAAATAGAATTGTTTGAGTAAACAAGGAAAAAAACACTACTATATGGACACATACTACGAGGGTTGTCTGAAAAGTTTCCGACCGAACAATGATACAAGTCATTTTTCTCATAATTTTTTTTTCTTTCTCTACATAGTCTCCATGTAACTCTACACACTTCTCCCAGCGATGCTCCCATCTCTCTAACCCGTCCAAATAGTACTTGGCGTTTTTCTCTGCAAAATAATTGTTCACGAAGGTGATTGACTCCTCATTTAACGAAAATCTCTGTCCTCCGAGCGCAGTTTCTAGATAAGGGAACAAAAAGAAGTTGCTTAGGGCTAGATCTGGTGATTAAGGCGGATGGTCAAGCAGTTCAAACCGTAATTCATGGATTTTCGCCATGGCAACCGCTGAGCTGTGAGACGACGCGTTGTCTTGGTGAAACAGGATTTTCTTTTTCTGCAAATGTGGCCGTTTTTCCGCAATTTCTGCCTTCAGCTTGGTAAGTAATGATGCGTAGTATTCCCCTGTAATGTTTTTTCCTTTTTGAAGATAATCGAAAACTAAATGCAACCAGACTTGAAATGAAACGAGATTAGTTATTAGAAAACTTATGGGAAATATTATACCACGATGAACGGAAACTTCAAACGAGAGAATATTTTACTGCCATGAGTTCCAATGAAACACACCGACGCACCAACTCAGTTCAAACATTTACGATTAGCCTTTACGATATTTAGCCTTTACGATGACCATAAACAAGTCCCAAGGATAAACAAAAATATGCGGATTGTATCTAGAAAATCTGTGCTTTTTTCACTGAAAACTATATATTGTGTGTTCACGTGTTTGGAAAATCATCAAATCTTTTGCCTGATGGACTAACAAAAAATATTGTTCAAGATTTAGCGTGAGATAAACTCAAAATAAATAATATATCATTAATAAGCATTTATTACATTATAATACCTATGTTCAAGGTTTCATACTTATAAAAAATTGTTTTATATATTTATATATATATAACATTTTTTAGATATAAAATACATGTATTTATTGTTAACAGGTCTAACATGAAATCATTATAGTGAGAGTGGAAGCATTTTGAACTTTTGTTGTGAGACTTGCATTTATAAAGATTTCCTATTTTCAATCTACAGTTTTTGAAGTTACTTTTAAAAATGTCAACATTGACATCTCATATTTAAATCTGAGATTCTATTTTCAGAATTCAATGTACGAACTTTAAGTTTGAATTGCCATTACCAATATTCAATTTTAAACATCAAGCCGTTTGTTTTTCTTCATTCAAATAAACTGCAATTCTCGCGCTACTACGCGTTTGATAACTGGCGCTGCAATTTTTCGGCTCCTTTGCCTATCGTTCATCTTCTCCTCAGACTTTCTTACACAAGGACTTTAACCAAATCAAACTCATTGCACCAGGGTAGAACAAAGTCTACGGGCCAGCTAGTAAATAAATATATATACAATATTGTATATATGAATATAGGCTTAATAAATAAACTAACAAGTAAATAAATAAAGGCCATACAGAAATGTTATGTAAAGCACATAAATAAAGTAAAACACAGGAGCATAACCTCCACCCCTAATAATCACTGTGATATTCTTTGCGTGTCAAACAGAAAGTGATACAAAGAAAAACAAATGAAAAGAGGAAGCTGAAAGTGCATTAGAAAACAAGGAAGGGAAACAGGCAGCAGCTTTGCTAAAACTATAAAACTGTGTACCAAGAGGCCAATAAGACTTATAAAAAATATGTAACGATAAGCAAATAAGACATACATATCAGTTGATGGGGATCCTAGGGAATATCAATGATAGTAGTTTTTTTTTTGGGAAACTGGCAAAATTTCTCAAATGCATCAATGTACGAAGCATCCAAGTTGAAAACTCGCTTCTCACCGATCATTTTGAACATTTATTGCACCCGAGTTGTAGCCCAATACAGTGGATCAATTAGGCCAAACGATCACAATTCAGTATGCCTGCATGGTATTGCACAGGTATGATCTGAATAAAGTCCTCGCATTGTATCATATACGAATTTTTCAAATTTTCTACCAGCGAATTGCCAGAAAAGCTTGCTCTAGCATACAACCATATTTTCGGCACAAGTGAAAGATTGAATTATGACAACTTCAGAAGGAACATAATTTTTAACATATTTAAGAAAGGAGACTCAAAAGACCCAAATAATCATAGAAAAATACCTGTTCTGAACACAATAGTAAAAATATTCATTGGAGTCGTAATAGAACGTGCTACCAATTGGGTATCCGAAAATGATCTCCTGAGTAAATTCAGGAAAAAAATTTCAACAGTGGACAATATTTTCTTACTAACGAGCATCGCTCAGTCACACCTGGGAAAGGAAAAGGGATCTTCGCGTTCTTCGTAGACCTTAAGGTAGATTTCGACAGCATTGACAGAAAAGTTCTTCTCTCTAAGCTGAGTAATATAGGACTATCAACGAAAATATTCGGATTAATTCAAAACCTTTATGAAGAAAATAGGACTTCGGTGTGGGATGGTAACAAATTATCAAATTGGTTCGAGTCGCATATAGGAGTTAAAGAGGGTTGCCTACTAAATCCACTTTTCTTTTGTTTATACATAGATCACTTCACAACATTTTAATCGGTAGGAATCGTGTTTTATGGACTTCGTATAAAGCTCCTTCTTTTCGCGGACGACATTGATATCTCAGCGGAATCGCCAATAACTATGCCAATTCCAAGACTACATCAACAATGCATGCTGTGGAAACCCAGAGTCAACATAATTAAATGTAAAATAATAGTGTTCTGGAATGGATTTGGGCGGTGCTCGAGTGAGGAAAAGTAGGCACGTCAAAATGAAGAACTCGAAATTATTTGGGGGTAATCATACCACTTTAAAAATCATCTTAGCAAAAAACTTAAGGAAACTACAAGGGATATAAATTGCAACTGGAGGTGTCTGCTAAGTGAACAGAACGTCGATCCGAGCGCTAAGTTTAAGATCTTCGAAACCACCATGCGGTCCAGTATTTGCTACGCATTATGAAGAGATGGAGAAATTGCTCAGATACTTTTTTAAGAATGTGTTTCATTTGGAAGAAAACACGCCAGCCCACACACTGGACCGCCTCCTTCGTACGTCTTTACGCTTAGACTGCACTTTATTTATATCATGAGAGTAATGACGCTTCCCAGTTACCGCCTCATATACATCATTGCAAAGCACTTAATGTACCGAAAGTCGCGATTTTTCAATGAACGGTCCAGATTAAGCAACTAGCATAATGCCCCATAATTATCAGATTATAATGCAGAAGATTGGAAAAGTGCACTGCAACGTGAAAGCGCAGCAAAGTGAAGGTAGGATTACATATCGAATTTTAGACCATGCCCTTATGAAGAAAAACTACTTTAACTACCATAACGGCTTGGGCAAAATTTCCAGGAGGTGAACTGCTGCATCTAAATTGTATGCATCATAGAGTTGGAGAATGTGGAGAGCACTCAATGTAATCTGCGCTTGAATGTAATTCACTTCAATTTTAGACGGGCTAACAGGAGAAAATATATATGTACATATATAAATCCTTTGCCCCTCGGGGGCATAGGCCGTCAATAACGCCAATGCGCCATCTTGTTCAGAGTTCTGCAACCCGTTTGAGCTTTCTCCAATTCATTCTTTAAGAGCTCGATTCCTTCTCGTCTGTTCTGCGCCATGTATTTATCGGGTGCCCCGCTATTTTGCCTGATTGGGTAAGCGAATTCCACTGCATGGCGCACTTTGCAATGAAACTGTCTCCGCGTCATAGGGTGTGTCCAATCCATTGCCACTTTCTCCTCCGTATAATAATGTCTATAGGCTCTAGGCCCGTTCTCTAATAAAGCTGTGCTGAGGGTAACCTAAAATACTGACTAAATTTTAGAAATATTCCAAAGATTGTCCTCCATCGTCTCATTTTCAACAAATTGAATGTTAAAAATGCTTAGGCCATGCCTAACCGCTACTGAGCAATAAAATAGTTCATCACTTCCTAAAAGTCTAAAATTAGTGCACGTCTTTCTTTCCACCTTCAAATCAAACAAGTGCACCTAGTCCAAAGAGAAGGCGCCACTAAAAAGTCTTCACGAGCTTTGTGGCTCCCCTTTTAACGCCGTTCTTGAGACATGCATATAGCCTTGACAAATTTACCAGCCCCATCGGTCATTATACAACACATTCAACCCTTGGGTACTCCTACAACATACGTACAACAATTCAACCTCACCAATCATTAAAACAGAACAACAACAAGAAATATGTCATTTTCCAGCGAATCATAAAAAACCTCAATCCGATTACAATAAATCAGACAAAATACGAAACGCAGGTCGATTCGCCTTGGTGGCAATAATTTAAACACCGTAAATGAGCTCAGAACACCAGCAACCAAGCACAAGACCAAACCAACATAACCCGAAAAGGAACACAAGAAAAAGTTAAAAAAAAAACAATATAACGGCAAAGACTGGTCGTAAAAACAGAAAATAAAACCAAAAAAAAAGTGAACATGTTACTGCTCTTGGCTGCCCCCAAAGGAACATCGTTTACAAGTCGGAAAGTTAAAAAGTTGTTCGTTTCCCAGGCGAGCGCCAGCAGCAGCAACAAATACCATCCAGGACGTATAACCTTTATAATGTTCACTTCTTCTTCTATCCACTAAGCGTTATACCCACATCATAAAATGTTCTTAAAAAATCGATTGATTCCTCCCTCACACCGTCTCTGCTGTCCACATCATTAGTCGGACTCTATTTGAATGGTTATTTCCGTCCGGATTAGAATGGTGTACCCGTGTTTGTACTGCATTCATTTGCAGAGTACTCCACTCCATCCAGCCCTCAACAAAGATGTACGATTACACGTTTAGATAGTGAGTTACACATTAAGCTTAACTTGGGGAATCCCTCGTACCCTATTCGACTCATGAGCTAGGTATCCATCCGTGTTCGAACGAATATCCTCTCCCATGGACTACAAGTGTTTGTATGTTAAATTCTCTAAATTACTTGTTCGTTCGAATCAGTTTTCGGTTTCGTCTCAATAAGTGGAGCCACTTCGAGCAAAGTCAGATATTCCATACACAGGAGGGTCCAGAACCATCAGAATAATCGTATTTCTATGCAGAATCCCACTTCAGTTATAGAGAAATGGAATCATAAATCTGCCACTTAAGATTGGTTGCCATGGTACCTGGTACTGGGAATCAATTGGGAGCAGCAAAACACAGTATTTCTAGAAGTATCATTTGGAATTAATTCAAGATGAAATTCTGAGGCAATGTGCCATCCCTGGAGAATCACAGGAGTGCGGTAAGAAGGTTAATTTGATATCGAAAAACAATCATTCTAATGGGGATGTTTTCTTCAAAACCATATTCCTCCTATGCACAGTAGTAGATAGGAGATCAAGACACCAACACCAGTTGGGGTTGGAGATTGAAATTCGAAATGGTTAAAAAGTAACGGGATTTGCGAAAATGGAAACGATAACTGTTATTCACTTATCGATGGGAAATTTGAATAATTAATTGAGCCAAATTGAATTGTGGGCTTCGCTAAGAGGCTGCCAATCCTTGAATTGCGGAATTTAGTATTAAATTTTCTTTTCTAGGGGTGGAACCCAGGAGCTGAAAATGGATAAGGGACCCGCAAACAATCCAGTTTGCTGGCAATGGAAGTTATCAATGTAAAATCAAATTTAGCAATGACACTTCAAATTGGTTATATGCAGATTCCATTTGATGAAGGGTTGTCTTTAATTGATAGTACCATCTGTCAATGAATATCCCTTCTATTTGAATATACGAGTAGTATATAGATTGTGATCACATAGGAGGATGGATGAAGGAGTTCGAATAAAGTTTATCGTTGTGCTTTACAATAGTAATGCAAAAATATCTGTCTAAATAGACTCCCTATGCCAGACAAATTAAAACCATCCCAGACAGACAAAATAATTTGTCAGAAATACCATCAGCATTGCCGTCATCAAACGAAATATTGTACAGCGCTATGACCCACTGGCTTACATTATCGTAAAATAGAATATCAATCAACGAACTCTATCGTAATAACGATGTTCTGATCGCAGCCAATAGAACCTCGCTGTAGCATACTGACCGACGCCTTAGACGCCACGAAAAACATCTTTGGTAGGTTAGTTATTAAAGCGTTAACTTCAATGATAAGCCAAGAGTTAACGGGTTTCGATTGTTCGATTACGTGGCAGCTAGTTATGCTATGACAAGTACTACGCCAGACAGGGTTCAGACGGTTACTTTTTTGAAATCAGATTCGACTGCTACTCAACTTCAGACCTTAATATTCCTAGTTGGAAATCGTCATTAGTAAGATCTGGCATACAGCAAGGCCTATTTAACGAACATGATGCTAGGTTGGAACTACATCCAATTTTCAGTAAACCACTTTTACGGAAGCATATTAGAATAGTAGTGCGCCCTTTATTTTCTGTCTGGCTTCTTTATCGTTACCCCCAAATACTCATCAGTCACTCTACCTACCTATGGCCCAAAGGTAGCAAGAGGAGTGTGTCAGCACTCGGCGTAAAACAGGAGAGAAATACCCTGAGTAGAAAAAAAATCAATGTAGGCATAAAGACCGGGTCGAAATATCATCTGGATAAAATGTTATCGAGTCTATTGCCAAATCTACACGAGAGTCAATTATTTCGAACTATTGCATTTTTGGTGATTGTATTCACCTTTCTTGCAACATCTTGTTGATATACTCGTATATCAGTGTGACTTCCTACGTAGCAAATTGAAAGTAAACCAAATTTATACAGTGAAACAAGTCGAGGAAAAGATGAACAATTTTCAAGTCGAGAACCATCATCTCTCGGAGCAGCATTCATTGTCTGCAAGTGCACAAGGGTTTGAATCTAGTAAAACTATTTTAGCCCCAAGACGGAAGACTTGCTTCCCGGACGAACACATCCATCTATATGATGGGACATGTAAATGACATTGTCATCATTACTGATACATTAAATCTTCAGTCCGGATAAACCATAAACCATACAAGGCACCAGGCATAGACGGAATATTTGCACCACATCTGGGCTGGACTTCCTCGTACCTACCCTAAAAGCCTTATTTAGGTTTGGCTAAAACTTGGGCTACATACCGCGCACTTGGAGGGAGGTCATTGTGGTGTTTATCCCCAAACTAGGCAACAAGCCCAGGGAACTACCTAAATCATATCATCCTATAAGCTTGACATCATTTTATCTGAAAAGAATGGAAAGAACTATTGACGTCCATATCAGAGAAAGCTTAAAAAATAGCTTGCCTCTGCACACATGTCAGTATGCCTATCAGAAAGGCAAATCGGCGGAAGGTGCTCTGATGAAGCTGGCAGCTTAAATCAAATAAATCTTGACAAGGAGGGTGCTTTGGACAATAGTGGATATGACTCCATAGCAAATGCTTTGCTCCATTGAAACATTGATCCACATACCATCAACTGGGTCAAAGCGATGCTTGAAAACCGGATGATTACTACTTCATCGGGGTCGACTTCGGTACCAGTATCAACCGTAAGGGGCCGCCTACAGGGAGGTGTACTACATGGAGGCTGTAGTATTGCAAAAAAATAGCATGTGTATCCACACAAATTCAAGTTCAAACAATAGTCAATGCAATAAGCTGTTCTTGGATTATTTGGATTAAGGCCATCTTTCCCCAAAACGAGACAAACTTTCAGGTTTCTTTAATCTACTCAGTCACTGCAACGTCTTTCAGGGCGAAATCTAAACTATAATCAGCTTGAAGCCTGGCTAACGATGAATACGACACCGCAATATCTCTATGCTGTCCGATTCGAGTGATTCGTGATTAAATCTGTAATATTCAGAACTAGATTATCTAGGACCGTGAAATATGGATATTACCGCTAAATTCTAAATGAGACAGCTAGAGTGTAAAAGAGTCAACCTTGCTCGTTTTCGTATAAAGCAAGGCTTACTTAGCAGAACCATAACGGGGTTTTATAATCAGTTTTAGTTAGAAGCAATTTCGGAAAGTTAGACTCCTCTTAATGCTTACCCCAGCTTTGAGCATTTATGCCTTTTCTAAAAGAATTGAATGTAGTAAACCAGAATTTCTTTGTGAATAACAAACAACAAATTTATGAGATGATGCGAAACATGCTCTTATCTTTGTTGTTATTAAGATAACCAGGCATTTGGATAAAGTATTATTCTTCCACAGTAAATTGGTGCTTAATTTTATCACAGAGAAAATTAAATTTGAATAAATATATTATAATAAAAAACATATTGTAATGCAGCAGTTTTCAGGGTTTGGGGCCCAAATGCTTTTTGAGCTAGCTGCCTTTTAGAAGTCTCGAAAAGTGGTGCAATGCTTTGAATGGTAGAAGCAAAAACACAAAAACACCCAGCACATTGTACTGATACCTCAAAATTTCTAAGGAAACCAACGGTGGTCATCACTTTATAATCAAATCTCCAGAATACTGAGCATCGCAGCCACCTATATAGATTTAAGCCACAATCCTACTCTAAGCAAAGTATAAATCTGCATCACAATGCAAATCTGCATAAAATGCAATTTCTTTCAACCTCACGTTACCCAATCTAAAGATAAGAACTGTTTCTCTCACGAAAGAATGAGCATTGACATTTATAAAAAAAAATATTAAGGAGTACACGACTACTACGGAAAAATTCATTAAAAATTGTTTAAGCAAAAATGGCATGCCAAAGTCATAAATTTATCAGAAAAGCGCTATTGCTACAGAGGATCCTGTCCACTGATTTTCGTTAGCAAGAATTATGTGCTTCATGTTGTTATTGCCAGAGTTTCCAAAACGGCGTCTCAAAAAGAAACAGCAGTACTTTACAGGTGAATTGATTTTCGGACTTTTACATTTCGTGGTATAACAAGATGTTTATTTTTCTACGATATTAAATGCCCGTATACTAGAACCTTGCTGGTTGCAGAACTCGTTCTTTTCAAATTTTACTCCATCCGCCAGAGCTATGATTTTGTTGGGAAAGAATTCTAACCTAAAAATGCGAAGGGTTACTCTTGAGGAGTTTCGTTCACCCATCTAGGTCGATAGAAACACCGTCGACCGTTTAGATCAGTAAAAATGTCAAATGATAGGCGGCAATGCGCAATTATGATGTTTGCATAAAGTCTTAACAGCGGGATAAATTTGTAGGTACCTTTACAATCAATCACTCTTTCTGTATAAAGCCGAAAGGATCTTAAAGGCACAGAGGAAGAGATTGGATATAACATACATATGTACAATACAACAGAAGCAAAGTGAGAATACTTCAGAAAATGTCCAGCTAGTTCTGGTTTTTCTTAACAAATTCTTACACCACGCTTTGTTATTAGATCATATGGCTTGATGAGAACAAATACTCGTAGTAAAGATAGAAAAAAAGCACATGGGCTATCAAAACTTAAGCCCAGTTTTCTGGAACTGAGAGAGTACTCGTTGGTGAAAAATTTCGAAAATCCATTCTTCCCACAACTGTAAATCTAACATGCCCCATCGTCCACGGTGGCCATCAGTTTAAAAACCTACAACATACTCGTATGTACATACAAGTTCCTTTCTACTTAACATAATACGAAATGTTTTGTATACTTCAGCAAATGACTTTCGCCCAGAAATGTCAATCAAATTGGCACGAGCATAACTTAATTCCCATTTGGTTAATGCCAGTGGCTCATTGTCAGATGATAAAGCCTGCCAAGCAGTAAAACATCATAAGTCTATGGCAATTTGTTTTAAATCTGAAATAACCTTGAGGATCAATTTAATGCCACAAGACCATTATGCCCTGCAGACATGCCTTCTACAATACACAAGATTTGCCTTCACTTGGGAGTTTCCTTCTTTTACAGATCTGAAGTTCCAGAAAGGCAAACACAGCCACTGTCCATTTGGCCTTCATTAGATACATTCAAGATACTTTCTAAAAGTG
This sequence comes from Volucella bombylans, assembly GCA_949129095.1. NCBI lineage: Eukaryota > Metazoa > Arthropoda > Insecta > Diptera > Syrphidae > Volucella > Volucella bombylans. The sequence goes on from OX422144.1 coordinate 98,134,765, forward strand.
TTTTCGGTGTTTTTTTTCTTTATGGATACCCTTATTTATCTAATGAACCATCTCAAGTGGACACCACAAACCAGAAACACACTGAAGGCACTGGCGTTTGAAACATATGGTATCCGTTCTTGAGGACACTATACTTTGTCGAACAATCTGCTAGTCCATCCAACCGAGATGGATGGAAGAGAAATCGTAAAGATTCCGATTGTGGGCCGTCTTATACAAGAGACGGGTGAATATTATGCGAATAACTACAACAGTCCCTGTCCAAAGATACTCGTACTTAAAGCTTTCGTAGACACGGACGGTATGGTAGTGGTACTGAAATGGTTGTATATACATATGTACATAATTACCATGCAGCCTGGGCATGTGCTTATGCATATTGAGCTAGCTAATATGGTAGATTTTCTTGCAGTTGTTGTTTTTGTTTTGGTAGTGTTGGATATGAGTGACGTAATGACTCTGCTTGCGCATGGTATCGCCTTTTATTGCTTCACATATGCAAACTAGGAAATGAATTATTAAAATGAGATTCTGAAACAAAGTGACTGCGGCTGGTTGCACGTCTACTCATCCCTGGCCCATTTACAGTTTCAGCTACAGCTCCGTCATCTTCATCTTCATCATCACCGTCTCCATCTTCATCATCATAAACATCATTTCGAAACCACTGGAACATCATCAGCCAGAAAGAGGCATATGTACTGATACTATGATTCGAGTAAGTGCATTTATGGAAGGCGAGGACGATTGACATCAAACTTTAAGCAGAGTTACCACTTTAGTGTGTTTCTATCCTCTTTCATATAGTATATATATTCGTATTACTCGTATATACATTTCAGGAGATAACATATATCCCTCCACACCCTGTTCTCGTACCATTTTTAGCAGAGTAGGTAATTTTTTTCTGTTCTTATTTCGAATTGGAAGTGGCAGCACTGATGATGACCGTAGTGGCATAGCAGCGCAACGAAAGAGATGAAATCAAGAAAAAAACGAGGCCGTATTCATAGCTGTGTTCACAGCCGTGGCTGTATCCATAGTCATATCTCTGCACATAAGCTACAGACGCGAAAACATAAAATTTTCGGGTTAATTGACGCAAAAAGGATCAGAGTTCGTACTCATGCATAATGCAGACAATGTTAATACAATGATCCATATAGAATAAGGATACCAGTGCCATTTGGATAGTTGGTAGAGTACTCGAAATTAGCTTAAGAAAGCACAGTATCACCCTAACGATGACCGACTATACATATAACGGAAGCAGGTACATTTTAAGAGTCAGGCTACTCTCACGGTTCGTTAATTTCAGCGTGAGTTATGTGAAGGTCTCCTAGGTAAACGAGGATGAGTCCTTTGGGAGTTATGAAAATTCCAGCTCAAAATTATGGTAGAAGACGCTGATGACAGAGGGCCATGTGAATGAGGGCTTTTTCGCCTTTTTTTCTACCCACTTTCACGCAAATTGACGTTCGCAAAACACCTGCTTCTACAGAAACACACGCATTCTTCGTTCTTGGATATTCTTTCTCCCTCTATTTTACGATATAAGTCTTTTATTTTTAATGGCTACGTCTGGCACATGCGCCCTTCAGTCTTGACAGACTGTGTGTACTACACTCTTACTACCAAAAGGAATCCACTGGAGTATTCATGGACATATACTCATACAACGTGTAATGTTGCAAGTGTTTCTATTTCTGTTTCGTTAGTTTTCACCATATTTCGTGTTTCGATTTGGTTCTGTTTCTACAACACATCAACAATGCTGTGGTGAGATTGGTAGCCTAATTTCCATCTCCAACAGTGTAGTTTGTTTTGCGCCGAAAACTGTGAGTATTTTTACAAGGGGACATTTTTTCATTGTATTTCAGTGTGTTTGTGTTAGGATACTCGTGTAATCAATATGACGTTTAAGTACATATTCCGGCGATAAGCTTCTTTATTACAGGGTGTGACAATTAGTCGAGGTTTTAACGTGCACTGATGAAAAGAAAGAACAAGAAACAACGAGTGACTGACTTCGGGCGCCAGGTTAGGGAAGAGGAGACATTCAATTATTCAAATTTGGTATCTTAGGCTTGTCGAAGGAATGCCGATGAACGTGAACAAATTTGAAAAAGGTTTTGGAATAAATTAAAAGGGACACTTTTGTTTTCGAAATAATTTAATTAAGCGGAAAAGGATTTTTTTCTTGAGCAAAATCAATTTTCTAATCATTAGTAGGGAAGGCTGGCTTTGGTGTATTCGACAGGAGAGGCTTTTGTGTATGAATGATGTCATTATATGACGGTTAGAGATTGTTTGTAAACAATAATGCTCCGAAACATCTAAATAGCAAGTAATTCTGAATCAATGGAGACAAGTCACATTCTCTGATTAAGGTACCAATATTGCGAAATTTTCAAAAGGAATAAGCATTTCAGGCTATACAGCTTTACATTTTTATAAAAACACAGTACTCGGTCCAAGAACTAGTTTATCGGACTGTTTCCAGGGGAATGTGCCTACATACATACCACTTCAGTGCTCACTAGCAGTCACAGACAAGATACTTCGCAATGTGTTCGGCAAATTGGGTACCATTTAATCTGTCTACAGATGACAGTTCTCAAATTTCTTATTTCCTAATTTTCTGTCCGAAAAATAGTTTAATAAACGCCGTTGTTGCTTGTGGTAGCATACCTACTCGTATACAAAATACTTTTCTAGATCTTGTTGTTATGAATGTACGTATTAAAAAATCAGAGCTCAACAGGTGCCATATGCTACACATGCATCGTCTGGTTTTCTCCTCCTTCAGAATTCGTTAGATGACAGTGTTTCCGAATAGACTAAAACGAGGGCAATAGCTCATTAATGCTGACAAAATTTGTAAGTAAAATGGATTTCTGGCAAGTCATCCCACAAAAGCGGGAAAGAGCGGTGGGAGAAAATTTGGAATTTCCCCCAAGTAGCTCATTAGTTAGTATGCGAACGCACCTTGCAGCCATATATGCTCATATATTTGGTGTAACGACGGTTTCAAAAATGACCTCAAGAAGTTGTAAATACGTTTTCTTTGTCTACAAATTTAAAGCTTTGCGAAGGATATGAGACACATCTTAAACTTCCCATTCGAAGTCATGTAGACACAATTCCAACTACCAATTCTAAAAATATGTATCATAAATGTGAATATATGACAATTTTTAGCCTGATGTTGGCAAGAAAAAAAGCTATGCGATTTGCAGTGTCAGAAATATGGAGAGAACCCACTGATCACGTTCAGGATTGCTTCTTTTTTGTAGTTAATCCAAATAAGCATCGAGCTGGTAAAAATGCCAAGAAGATCTTTTATTCAGATCTACGAGTACCTTCAACATTTGCTCCAGTGCCATATAGCGAAAATACCTTCTCGTCCAGAACTAAAAGATTTCGCATTATCTCAAGATTTGAGAAAAGTTATGTCACATTTATGTTGTGATAGAGAACTAATTGACAACAAGCTATGGAGCGATAAACACCTGAAGAACGCGGATTTATTGTTACTACGTCTCGTGCAAACTAGGTCCGTATTGCTCGTTCGACCGAGAATATCATTGCTGTGGCAGAGAGTCCACAAACGCCGACGAGACAACGATACACATAGTTTTGCATCAGAAGACGTTTAATGCGTCAAATTTTTGTTCCGACGTTCCTTATAAAATGCAAACCGTTCAAGTGAGGCTAACTGTTAAAAAAGAAGAGGATGATTTCGTATCCAAAATCATAATGATCGATGAATCCCATTTCCACTTAAGTGGTTATGTGGATAAACAAAATTTTCGTTTCTAGGGCACGGAGAATCCACACGAAATGCACGAAGAGCCATAGCATCCCCTCAAAGTGACTATCTGGTGTGAGGACGCCGATGGCACCACCACCACCGTAACCGTAACTGGTGATCGCTAAAGACAGATGTTAAACGAGTTTTTTTTTTGCCACAAGTTGCTGAATTGCGTCTCGAGCATTTTTGGTTCCAGCAGGACGGAGTAACCGCTCACACAGCTCGGGCAACCAATTCCAGGCCGTGTGACCTCCCGTTTTGGCGATTTGAACTAGTCGGTAAGATCGCCATCTTTTTGAAACCTAGAAAGTCTTGAAAGCCAGCATTGAAGAAGAAATCATCAATTTGGAGCCAAATGTTTTGCGAGCAACAATTTTTTTTCTTTTTTATAATTGGTGCAAACACAAGGCATTTTATGTACCCTTAAGATGTTAGGCATAGCGCGGGCGAAGAGAAGTTAGAGAGGGGAAAAAAAAAAGAAACCGATGCGCGTTGGTGTCAAATCTTTGCAAGTTATAGTGACTAGGAAATAAAGAGCTCGGTAGGGCATTCCATACGCGATTTCGACCGCATAGGAAAGAATCACGATATTACGTCCGAAGGTGGTCTTGAGAGTGTACTGATGAACATTTATAGCGAGACGGTTGTTACAGTTGAAAGTTAGCAGGGGCGGAATGCTACTAACAGTTTCGGCGGAGCACTGGTGGTGAAAAAAGCACGATTTTGAATCCTATCTATCAAGTGCAAAGAGGACTTAGGGGCACGTGACCAGATGTGGGAATTGTACTCCAATCTTGGGCGGACAAACGTCTATATTGAGGCCAGGCCAGAAGGAGTGAAATCATTCTTACATCGCTTTATGAAACCTAGCCATTTCGCATCATTTTTGATGACATCAAATATGTGGTCATATTCTAACATCGGAATTTAATATGCGTAGCATACGCTACGAGAAGCAGAGAGTACTGTCGTCAGCCAAAAGAATATATTAGATTAGATTAGCCCTGGGGCAAACCAGCATTTATTTTGTGAATATCAGACTTGAAACCATCCAAGACAACTTGAATTGAACGTTCCGAAAGGTAGTTTTTCATCCATTGAAGAAGAGAGTCGTCGATCCCAAATGCCCGCATTTTCGACAAAAGATCCTGTTGCCAGATTCTGTCAAATACCTGAGAAATATCAAGTGCAACTATCTTGCTTTTGCCAGGTTGGTGTAGACTTTGGTTCCACTTTTCGGTAACACATGCCATCAAGTCAGCAATGGACCTGTTGCCACGAAAACCGTACTGCCGGTCATTGGGAAGTTTTCGCGCTTCGAGATATTTCATGAGCTGACGGTTTATCAGCGTTTCCATGATCTTGGAAAAAAGGGACGTAAGTGCAATGGGTTTGTAGGAGGAGAGAGAAGATTCGCCTGTTTTAAGGACGGGCTGGACATATGCTGTTTTCAGTCAGCTCGGAAAGAGTCCTAAAGAATAGGATTCATGAAAGGCTTACGCAGTGGTTTTGCCATCGGGGAAGATCCCCTTTTCAGAAGAAGGGGGGATATAATATCTGGCCAAGCTGATTTGTGAATGTTAAGGTCTTTAAGAACTCTTACTACTATACGAGTGCGAAAGTGGATTCGTCCCATTGAAGATTAGACGCACTCAACTTTAGGCGATGTAGCACAATCTGGAAGTGTTGAGCTGGCCGCAAAGTGTGCAGCAAGCTGATTGGGGTTATTCAAAGAGCTGACAGCCGGAATGTCATTATAAATGAGCCGTTGGGATGGAGTATGAGGTAGAATTTTTAATATTTTTAACGAACGACCAAATATGTTTACTGCCTTTGGGATATCGTAGTATTTTTTGTGGCAGTTTTTCGTCGCATTGAAATTTCACACTCCTGAGAAAGACGTTGCAGTCATACCTGGTTCGTTTGAACTTTCTCCTGTTTTCCTCTATTTGGTTGATCTTGTAGGACCGAAAAAACATTTCTGTAACCCTGACAGCCTCTGTACAGCTCGAGTCGTATCATGCGTCTTCTTTTTGAAAAATATTTCTTACATAGAGTCAACGGTGACGGTTTACACTTAATAGAGCAATTTCGACATGTGGGGATTTTATGTCTTAAGGGTTTACAAATATAGCTTCAGGATCGGACAGCGCGTGAACACGTAACTGCAGTGGAAGTTTATTCGGTCGCCTGGTCATGTGACGCAAAAAGGAGCCATCTGCATGGTTGGGGAGTTGTGCATCCGGTCGGTTCGGTTAAAAATCCTACTGTACTAAGCACACAAAATAGGACGACAAAATTCGAGTAACCTCTTGAAATGTGAGCACATCAGACGATAGAATAGAGCAGGCGTTACATCACTTTCACAGCAAGCGAGATGTTGAACCACTTATACCCAGCACACTTAATGTGTCTGTGCCAGTAAGCAGCCTGCAGTCTTTGAGAGACAGTAGAAAAAGTGATCTCTAAGAGACGTTAGGAAATATTGTTCATAAACGATTTAAGTTTCCATGAACCCATTGTGACCTGGAACCGAAACAAGACTCAGTTGTATTCTCGAACTAGCTTCGAAGTCCTTAGGTAATACAGCAAGTAAGGCTTTAAGCGCAGCTTAGCTGTAGCTACAGATGCAAATGCTTCGCTCATCTCCTTTACTGAATCTTCGCAAAATAGTTCGATGACATCAGGATTGTGTATATCTTGGAAGACAGATGGAAGTTTTCCTAAGAAGGAGTGAAATCTAACGTTCTCGGCTTCCAGAAAGACAGCAGCGGTACAACCTAGGTCGGTTTGATTTTGAAGCGCACTCTCACAGAATCTTCTGCGTTGGTAGGCATGTTGCATCTTAGATAGAGGATACATTCGCAAAAAGTTTAGCTCGCATGGAGCTCGAAGGAAGTCAGACTAATAGGTCTCAAGCTCTTGACGAGTGTGAAATCATCTTTTCCGACTTTTGGTATGAAGAATACCCTCATTCTCCACTAGGGTTTCGGTATTTATGCCAATGACATACTAGCAGCCAAGATTCTCTTCAGAGTTACCAGCTTTTCTATACCTTTTTCTAGTATGACTGGATATGCGCCAGGAGATTTGAAGCCATTAAATAGCGTGTTTAGTATAATTTAGCTTTTGTTTTGTTCTGAGTTTAGGGGAAGCATTAACAGATTTGCTGATTTCTTCCTTAAAGCCTGTCCAGTGGATTTCTCTTGTTCAGCCAGGTCGAGATCTCGCATCCGATTCTAAATTCGATGTACTTATGGAGACCTTCGAAAGTAATTTTCAGCCTCTAATTTTGTATCTTTTGGATATCGTACGGTCGAATACATGATGTTCTATAGCCAACAACCAGGTCAGATGGCAGGCTTTGTTGGTTTTACCTAGAGGAATACTCTCACATTCAAATAATACTCTCACAGACAAATAAACATTAAATTTTCGACTAATTACAGTTATCAAAAATTGCCTTGAACTCAAAGCACTAAACAGGATTTCAAATCGACTTATGACCACCTTATTTAAGAATTCAATCATCTTGCCAACAAGGTATTAATTCAAATCGTATTCAACATCAATCAATTGAATTCCAAAAACCGACAATCCATACGCCCAATTCACTCAGCAAACCCATACTCATCAATTACTTCCGAACTTGGACAACAGAGGAGGCAAAAAAAAAAACGAACCCACTACCCATGAACCCATTCAAAGAATTATTACTACGGCTTTATCAAAATGACTCTGTTGTTAATTACTGATCATTAATATACATTACACACTGACGAAAATAAAATTACCAAAAACCCAACCATCAGGCCTGGGAAAAAGAAGAATGGCGGGAAAATAAAAAAATTCAATTGAAAAAAAAAAAAATAAATAAATAAAAGTCATGAACTCGCCTTTTCTCCTTCATCTGGAGCAATTAAAACAAGTGAGTACCATGCATCGAACGCCAGGTCGTGTATACAAGTTCCAGTACTACTCCCTTTTGCCCACCCACAGTGACAGTTTCAAAACCATCATGTTTTTAAAAAAAAAAAAAAAAACAAATACCCTATAGACGGAAACTTCTGGTCAGTCGCCCGTTGTGATCAACTCTTGTGCTCCCAAAATTACGCCAATGGAATTGTGTTTTACATCAGAATCAGCCAGGAATTCACTCAGCAGAGGACGTTGTCGTCATTGTAGTCATTGTAGTCATCAAAGTCGTCGTCATCGTCATGGTCTTCATCATCGTCATCCATCGTTCAAATGAGTCACGCGTACGCGAAAAGCGTTGCCACAGTGATTCATTTGGAGCAAAAGTAATGCTTTTTAATTTCCCTTTAACAATTTGATACAAAACTACGTTTTTGGAATGACAGTTTACTACCTGAAATTCTTTCCTTTAAGTACTTGTAGGTGTCTCAAAAATTCTAAATTTTAACAAAATTCCAAGAAAAAGGTTTTGGAAAATTTTTCAATAAAAAAATGCGGTAAAACAGTAGCGCTACAACGACACTGGTAGATGTGTGACGATGTGAGTTTCATGAATGTTTAATCCAGGTAGTTGTCGTTTCAATCAAATTGTTTTGTTTCGAATTTTAGTACAACGCACATTTGCCAAAAGAAATTTCAGAAATAATTTTAGAATTCGGAGAACATCTTAATCCTCATTCCAATTCTCTTCTCGTCCTCCTTCATGGCTCAAGGCAGTTACATGTATCACAGTCATCGATTAATATTTCTATTTCAGGCTTATTTGAACGATAATTTCAAGGCATTAAATATTAAATATGATTCCGAACATACTGCTACCGATGGTCCAAATAAAGAGCAATTTGGAAGTCAAAATTATGACCATTACGCGAAATTATACACTGATTCAATGTTTCCTACAATAAATTAATTGTGGGGCACACTGTGTGGGATGTTGCGTCATCTTGTTGAAACCATAGCTCTTACATTTTATTCTATGCAACGGAAAAATCAGTCATCATAGATCTACTGTGCTCTCCATTGACAATAACGTTCATTTTTAAAGAAGTATGGATCAAGCCATAAAGCGAACTAAACAGTGACTTTTTGTGAATGTAACGCCGCTCGTCTCAATAATAATTGTGGATTTCCTTCACTCTAAATGCAGTAATGTTGCTTGTTGACGTAGTCACTTAATCAAAAATGAGTCTCATCGATGGACAAAACACGGCTTTCGGCAAATATGACGCGATTTTCAGGCAGCTTAAATTATTGTAAGCTCATAAACCACGATTGTTCCGCAAAATCGCCGACCCGGATCGACTCATTTAGGTCCTTCTCAATAGTACGCTACACAGCAGCAACAGTTTCTTCGGTGTGCACTGTATGACATCTCTGTGTATGCGTCAAGAAATACATATGGATATGTGTACTGTGGTTATCCGAATTACATGTTCCGATGGACGGTTTTCTTCCGAACGGAAAAGACAAATGCAAAAGAAAATCAGAGAGGAAAAAAATATGAGCTTGATTAAAGTAGCCAATGAAAAGCAAGAAGATTCAAGCTCGCGAGCTATCACAGATGGATAATCTCAGCTAAGAAGAATATTCTGGAGATATAGCTTCTATTGAAGTCAGGTTATCCCAAATATTATTATGTTAACTTCCGGCAGTATATGAGAATACAAGCCGACTATATACACTGATCGATCTAGACTGTCTGGGCCTGGTCTGATTGTAAAAATAATTCCAGCTTAAGGGAGAATTTACATGAAACTCAATCCAAAAATAGTAAAAAATTTGTTTTTTCTTATTTTGGCAGATAAACATTACGTAGAATATGGTACGCAAACGGTTTTTTTTTTAATCAAATTTATACGCGACCTTTCGTATCACTTAGGCACATACCTACTTACTTATGGCTGTCTAACTGATGGTAGAAGATTTAAGTGACTGTATATGGCGATATTTTGCTGTAGCAGTGAAATATTTATACTGACAACATGGGACCATATGAGGAGTAGTTCGTTACTAATCGCAAAAGAACAATCTTAAACGCGTTTTTCTCGAATTTACTATACGTTTTTTGAATTTGTGCAAGCTTTAGATCTTGAATCCAAAGAAATATCGCATTCTTTTTTTTAATTTAAAGCAATATATCCATTGGAAGATATACTAACGAAATAGGGTAAACAATTATTTTTTTATATTTTGTTTAACACCTTCATGATAAAAGAAAAAAACTAAAATTTCGTATGTCCGCCATTTTTTTTTCTTTCGAGTTTTTATTTATTTTATTAGTGTATCTTCCAACTGCGGACACATATATATTTAAGAACAGTTTTTTGACTTCAGATAAACCTTACGACGTCTACAGCTTACACAAAGTAGACCTTGTTTTTAAGGTGATGACGACGCATGACGTATTTTTTTTACATCGAACGTACCATCAGTTTTTTAGTCCTTTCGACTAAACTGAAGCACAGCATTATTCGTTACTGGTTAAGAGTCTATTTGGATATCTCATACCTTTTCAAGGATTCGAAAAAATGTGCGCGATTTAAAGCAATTTGGATATTGCTACTGAGTATTTCTTAAATGCTTACGGCTATGGTTGTAAGGGTGTAAAGGATACATCTTACTGAAACCTGACACCAAACAAAAGACAAGGTTTTGATCAAAGTCCTCATTGCTTGTGGTTGGAAGACTTTCAGCAAGGCGATTTTCATTCAGGCCATGGGGCTATACAGCCACGTAAACATGAGGCCATTATGTACGTAATACATATAGGGACATTCAACAATAAGACCAAGGAGTGGACCATAGGACTACACTACAGTTAAGTTAGATAAGGAAGGTTAGGGAAGTTCTTCGAAGAAAAATAATTACCAAGAGTGCTCATTCTTCTGCCAGCAACAGCACGACAGATTCAGCACGGGGTGGGCGTGGTGTAGTGGTACTAGCAATCGCTTCTCACTTCGAGGGTCCAAGGTTCGAATCCTGCCCATGGCAAGTCAGTTTTTCATTTGTGTAATGGGAACTCAGACAAGAAAATTCTGCGTGTGAAGGCATAACACTGACACGTAGATTTGGCTGTTGTAGAGTTCCAACCACAAAAAAAACTAGTGCGAATTATAACCTCGAATCACTCTGAGTGAAGAAAGAACTCTCCGTCCTATTCGGACTCCCACCCCTGGAGAGCTAATATAGAAACCAAATACACCCGAGTTTCAAACCACTACAAAACAATTTTCCTTTCTCCTCGTTCTACCTTTCCGCCCGCGCCCTGGAAACAGTAAAAGGGTATCTAATCCCTTAGGCGCGCGTAAATTATAAAAAAAAAATTCCTACTTCATCTATGCATCTTCTACAATAGCCGTTGTGAAAGACGCATTATTGGACCACAGGGCCATAGTATTATAGAACTATAAGACCACAGAACAATTGATCCGTAAGATCATATGAAAATAGGACCATCGAAATATGTACATATGTGATCCAAAACTGATTTATTATAATCATTCTGGTCAGAGAATACACCAACTATGTATTGTATATCTTTTCAAACACCAATGGCAACTCGAATTATTAATACACTAAGTTGACAGAGAATTTGGGCAAAAACAACCAACTCCAAAAAAATTCACTTTGCCTCTAGCGATGACCAACCAATTAAATTTTGATTTACATTTGCTCGTATTTAATTTTTTTCCTCGACTTCGTCGCTTTTATTCCGGGTAATTGTTTTGGTTGAACCGCATAGTGGGTGCGTACTACGTACTACAACTGCACACCGGTACAGGGTGTGCCATAAATTTCACATCACATCACCCCTTTTATATATTTATTGTTTTTAATATGCGATGCGGTTTTGTCATCAGATAGTTTATCATTCGTCTAACTAGAGTATTCAACTCTCGGTACTTGGTATAGTACCTATACTTGTACTGATAATTGTGATTAATTATAACAAGAGCAGGCTGTCAGGTTGGCTTAAATTAAAAAAATCGACATTAAAAAGTTTTAAGTGGTTTAAGTTGTAGTTAGAGGCTATTTTCACAACCTGTCAATTAAAAAACAAAAATCTGCTCTTTTCATAGGAAGCTCTTCAGGTTTAATTAAAGATCAACAACGGACGGAATGTCGCTGAATAAAATATAATTCGAATTCGGTAGAGTTACACTACCAAGAATTAGAGAAAAGCCATTGTCTGCTCATAAGTAGTCATATGAATCCTTTTGGCTGAAATACTAAAATTTATAGGCAGAGTAGCTATCAAATTTGACTGAAGTGACGCAACGCAATTGAGGTTTTAGAGAAAACTACCACAATATTGAAACATCAGTCATTAATGACATTAACGTACATAGAAGTTTCTGCATAGTGACAGCGATTTTAAGACGGCTCTCAGTCAAAAACTCGTGTCTCAAAAGTACAGAATCGTTAGCATCTTTTGCTATTCCTTTTGAACAAGGTTGAAACTGGAAAAGTTTGTACCCTTCAACCCGATACAAATAAGTTTAGATAGCAAAGCAAACAGAATTTGAGACTTAATGCAGATTTTGCTTGGAATTGCACGTTGCAGTGGTGCTATTGCTAGAATTTATTAAACTAATATTTAGCAACGGGTACGCCTTCATAAATCACCTATTGCATAAGATGTCTGGAAAAGACAATATTGTGTCCTAGCCCTGATGATTCAAATGAAGATATCAATACCAGAAATCAAGAAGCTGGACAGAAAGTTGAACGTTAGACTAGCTCTTTCACAATCCTCCAAGTTGGACATTACACAACATAAATATGAGCTTCTAGACGACATGATGTTGCTCTTTAATTAGATCGGAAGAGTGTACCAATCTGCAGCTTAGCTCTAGGACTCACTGCCACAGAAGCTCATCGCTTTGTCTATTCCACCTGACATCTGTCGTTTCCTATAAACTATAAACCTATCCTGAAATCCTCCCTATGACAATGTTTGATTGAAATCTATTGATAAAGGAAAGACATTGTCGATAATAGTTTCAGGGATGTAGCAACTTGGATGTAGATTCAGATTAGCTATCGGTAATGATAGCGATGTTTTGGGTCCGTGGTAATGAGGCACTCTAATCGCATATAGCTCTATTAACTGGAAGACGCTGCCATTATCCGATAGATGAAAAAACATCGACATTCGCGATTTCTCCAAGAAAATGTATTCCCCGACACCGCAGCTCATTTTTAAGTCATCGGCGAAGACTGTTGACACGGAGTTTTTAATCACCTTTCCATTTTTCTATTTCTCTCATGTGGAAATTTTACTGAGATTTTTCAAAAGGGTGTGGTGTAGTCAATAAGAGAAAATATAAGCTAAGCTAGGCTGCATAATGCCCAAGAATGTGGCAATTGTGCATTAGATAAGCTTTTGTAGGTCTTTTAACAGAAATAGGAGCAGACTGGTAGCTGAGGTCATGCACAGAACCCTAATCAGTGACGTAAGTTTAAGGCATAAAGAATGCCCTAAGTTTGCTACACGCTAGAGGAGCAAATCGTAAGGCTGACATTAAAGAGCCATTAGGAAGAATAATCTCCATCTGCCTACATTCAGGTGAGTCGAGCCATTAACACTTGTATGATACTTACGATACTTAGGTTTAGGTCTTTTTATCTGCAAAAGAGTGGTAGGAAAAATTTGGGGCTTAAAACCTGTGCCCCTGGTTATATACGGTGGTGGTAAGACGCTTCAAAGAATGGCTTCCGTAGCAATTACAGGTGCGCTCCGTACCTCCCTTACAGCAGCATTGGACACCTTTATGCACCTAACACCGCTTGAATTACAGATCAAACAACTTGCTGGCAACAGTGCGATACAACTCACTAATCTAGTTTACTCCAAGAGGAGTAGTTTCGACAATCCAATTCTAACGGATAAAACTCCTTCCTTGGTCGAGTTCGACATCCCTTATGATACAATGTAACCGGAGAGGGAGGACTGTGAAAAAATGCAATAATCAGGTCAAATGAAATTGCAATTTTCACAGGAGGAAACAGAGGAAAGAACATCTTCTCAGAAGACCCAGAACTAAGAGTATAGACATTCAAACGCAAGCAGTGTGTTTCGTATCAGAAAGAGATATCGCTATCTACATCGTTAGCCAGGCCGCATTCAAGGTAATGGAATCATCCAACATCAACTCTGATACAATAAGGGGCTGTCGCACAGTGCCCAGTCAGTCAGAACCGAGTGAGACTGTGCTGGGCTGCAGAGCACTGCGGTATTAAAGGAAATGAACAGGCGGATGAGCTTGCAAGAAAAGAGGGGCTACTCGACAATACTGATGTTGCCAACATTTAACCACCCCTTTGCATAGTAAGGGGCACTATCGAAGAAAAAATCACAAAGACTGCCAATCTAAAGTGGTCAAGTCTTGAACGACATAAGGTATCCAAGGCTCTCTGGCCACTTTTAGACGGCAAGAGATCTAGGAAATTAATAAAATTAAACAGGTATAAGCTTAGGACAGTAATTGGTATCCTGACAGGGCAATGTCTCCTGCGGAGACGCGCAAAGAGGCTCAAATTGTCAGATACGGATATTTGCAGATTGTTCCCTGTTGAGGATATAACACACATACTGTGTAAATGAGAGGCAATATCACTTAGCTGAAGAAAATTTTTACGGAAATACATTTCGAAAACGTAGAGGAAATAGACGGCTTTTCCAAAGAAATTGGATGTTTAATCAGGGAGATTGTTTAGGTTTTTTGCCCTTTGAATATAAATTCAACTAGTTTCACAGGGTTGGAAATGGGCCCGTTTTGGTTCCTAGAGTCTGTGTGATGGCATGTCCATTACACCCCGGTTTTAACCTAACCACCTAGCCGAGAAACACAATCCCAATTGCTGGGAACGGCGACGAATGGACAAATCAGTAGGTCAATTGACCGTTAAATGGTTCGACCATTTTTCACAGAGCACGAATTTTGATAATAAAATTCAATAATTTGTAAGCGTTGTTCGGGTGCAAGTCTAACTTGGAATGTTTGACTTTGACACATGTCACGAATCGCGCATGAGCTATCGAAAATAGAACACTGAAAAACCAAACAGCAAACAAATCACCATTTAGATCCACCCAACCACCCTTTTCAGCTATAAACACAATAACCTATCGGCAACATTTTGGCAACAAGTTTATTACGCACTATTACAGATTCAGATTTAAAAACGAATGATGAAGACTTCTAGAATCACACTTTAAAGACAGTTTACTCAAACTTTCTTCCACCAGAGGCTTAGCTTGCGTTAGGCTAGTAAAAAACATTTGCTTCTTAGTTAGGAACATCCAAAAGCCATCAAGGGCTTTTAAACATATTACATAACCTCATCCGTTACTACAATATAAGCGAAGACAGATCCGAAAAATGGGAGGTCATGCCAGTATTACTCAACTCATTCGTAGGTTCAGATTTCGGTTGATGAGCTGGGAAGTGAGACCCAAGCATGAGATCAAGAGATCCGACTTTTTGTTTAGACGTAGTTATCTGTCATTATTTGAGTTTTAAAGTAAAAGACCATGTATGAAAACTGACCCATGACTAAGTTTTCCTACATAGTCCCTTACTAACTTCTACTGCTGACAAGCCTTGAACCCACCGTTCACACGACAAATTGACTCGCTTTTTTATAGGACTTAAATCGTAAGTACTCTATGCAGACAGTCTAACCCCTGGAGGCCGGTGTTAACATGAGTTACCAGCTCACACTGTCCTTACATGGGAAATTCAATTGAATGTTTCTAGCTAACCATGTTGTCCATTCAACATATACCATGGTGTAAATTCCCATCCGCAATGAATCAACTCAAAACCGCACATGCTCAACACCATTCAACAGGAAATTGCTCTTATTTTTGGCGGGCGATTACAATGGCTCTCCAAATTTCAACTCACAGATGCAGAGAGCACGAGTACAACTCTGACGACTGGCACAGCACTGGGGCTACACTGGTGGAGGCAGAACAGTCAAATATCTACAGCCACGCAGTACGATTATGTTACGTGAACAGATGTTGCCACTACTTCAGTAGCCACTATCATGAATACTTTTACAACTGAAGCTGCTTCTGCCTGCTGCCAATAGCTTCCTTCGAAAATGGTCTCGGTTTATTTATGGAATTAAAAATTCCGTTCTTGTATAAAATTGTGGAGCCAATATCGGGCCGGTCGGCAATTCATATTCCCATTCGAATCTCGAATACCCCCGCCATTGCCACCGTTACCAGTGCCTACTCTGTATCGTGCACTTGTTTTTCTTCAACTTGGACTGTGTGTACATTAGCCATCATTTGGAGTCACTTGCTCCGTTTGCTTGTCATCACAGTCCCGAGCCTTGGTCGTTGGTCGTCATCGTCGTCATCTGTGATGCCGCACCATCCCAAAATAAACATTGTTCGCCGGAAAACAAGAAATGAAATAAAGAACACAATGGAGGAGCAGCTCCAGGCAGTAGTATTACCCGTATTCTGGAGGAGGCACTGGGCTCTGGAGAGAAGGAAAAACAACGAACAAAACTGATTATGACATGTGAATTGTGGGACGTACCCTTGGATGCTGAATCCAACCAATTCACTTGCCATAACCTCTAAAGTTCCAAGCGGCCACCATGTGTTTGGTGAATGGGTGAGTTCTGGCTTTTAGCGCTCCGTGTTTTACTTTCAGCATTTGGTCTCAGTATAGTGACTTGCCGTACGTATTATGAAGATGTCTGTTCTGGTGGTGATGCCAGAGCACTGCCACTGTCATGTTAATGCCGACGTTGGGATGCATTAGACATCCGCTTTGCAATTTCATACAAAGACTGAAATACAGTTCCAATTGCAATCAGCAAAATAAAAAAATTTGCAACAAAACGTATGGCAGTTTTTATTTTTAAATTTAAATTGATGGGTCCTGCACCGTGAGGCTGTAGGAGGTTGTTTCGTCTCTAGTTAGAGATTTCTGTACAAAACCAGATGCTAAGCGGGCACAGGGATATACTTCTACTTTCATTTCTTCTTCCAGGGCTTGTACGAGCATCGCCACAATGGTTGTGGGTTTTTGTAAAAGGAGAAGCGGTGTTCCGCTTCTTCGAGCTGCTTTGAGGGTTATAAAAATAAATGACTCAGATTTGTGATGGCTGGTGCATTACCATTTTGGATTTCCTCTCCATAGGGGGGTGTGGCATGGTTGGAAGTAAATTTTTAATGTTTGGCAGTGCTCCGGAAGTTAATGTCAATCGAAAGTAAAGGAGACCACAATTTTGCAGGAAATGCAGAAGAAGGCATGGTATGTTTGTATGTACTCGAAGAATGGGCAGGAATCCTTTAGTATTCTAAGGACGTCTCAGAATAGCTGACAGGCAGTTTTTTATCCAAAGAAATGACTGTAACAATGACAGGATTCTGCAGTGACTAGGTAGAAACAAGTACAAGTACAAGTACATGAACATGGACATGTTATGGCGAGGAGTGCAATTTGTGCAAGTGCAGTTGACTATAAAATGACAGAAAATGGATTTCTACGTATCTGCAGGTTGTAGATTGAAATTTCACGCCTTATACCTGTGACACACGTGTGGTATAGATACCATAGTATAGAAATGAACCACAAGTCTGTCAGGGCATACCACGGTTATACCAGGCGAGCAAAGTAGTATGAGCGTGGTGTCTATACTAGGGTTTTTTGCATGGTATAGTCATATCCCTAGCGAAAACAGCGCCATTCTCCTAATGTGGAAAATAGTGTTACTTCAACTACTTGTCAGTTTGAAGTTTATTTGTAAATATTTATTTGTGAATTTAAAAAATGGCAAGCAGACCAAAAAGAAAAGTTCTTGGCAGCGATCAAATCGCCAAAATTATAGAAGTGTGGAGTGAGTTTATAGAAGAATTAAGAGGGAATGTCAAAAATTCCCATGTGTATAAAAAAATGTGCGCTGGCCTGGCAGAAAACGGGCTTGTGTTAACTGAGCCAGAGCTGCGCACAAGAATAAACAACTTGGCCAAGAAATACAGGTACATACGATCACATTCACTCTCTATTACTATAAATATCTAAATATACATATGTATATCATTAATGTTATTAGGTTAGAAAAACAAAAAATTGGGCATTCAGGAGGATCACCGTCGGAGTGGGAGTATTTCTCTAAAATCAACGAATTCATGGGCGGCTACAAAAGCAACAACATACATGCACTTATGGAAGAAGTTGGTTGCAACTCTGTACATTTTGGTAAACTTTTTATCTATATACTTCAATATAATATAATTACTAAACATTATTTGATTATTCTATAGAGGAAGAGCTGTCCTCATCACAACCAGTTGGTTGCAACTCTGTACATTTTGGTAAACTTTTTATCTATATACTTCAATATAATATAATTACTAAACATTATTTGATTATTCTATAGTGGAAGAGCTGTCCTCATCAAAACCTAGACCATCCGTACCTAGAAGAGAAAAAAGAAAACGAAACATAAGTGAAAGTTTTGTGGAAATGGCAAAGGAAGAAAGCGAGATCTACAAAAAGCTTATGGAAAAAAGCATAGAAAATGATGAAAAGATGCTTAAGCTTATGGAAGAAAACAATAATTTGATCGCGGCATTAATAAATAAAAAATAATTGAAAATGCAAACTTCCATATGTCTAAATAAATAAAAAATAATCTTAATAAAACCATTACTTACAAAAATATTTCATGATGGCTTCTCTTATTTTATGGAATTTTCAGGTACATCTATATCTCTGCAGTTTGTACTTCTTTGGGGTTGTTGATTTTTCTTTTGATGATCATGTTCATAGACCCAAGACTGGTTTATTTTGTAATAATGACAACTCGGTACATTTATAAGAAAATGTGCGAGAAATTGCTAAAAGTGTACGGAATAAGACTCACTGAGGCAGAACTCCGGACGAGGATAAACAATTTAACCAAAAAATATAGGTATGTAATTTTTTTGTATCAACATATTCAACATATTATCAACTATTCGATGATCCATGAATTTCTGGAGAGCTACAAATCCAATAATATGCAAGAAATGATGGAGGAAATCGGATGTTTTGGTAATTAACTAATATATTATAATGAAACAAGTTTAAAGTATTTGCTTTTTTTTTATAATAAACGAAAAGACAAAATTTTTTTCTCGGAATCTTCTGCAACAGTAGAAGATCTATCAACGTTGGAAGACCACTATTCTTCATCGAAATCAATCAAACTGCCTTCAACATCGTCGGGGCTATTCTCTTCAACAGCATCAAGACCATTGCCGTCAACATCGCCGGAGCTATTCTCGTCAACATCAGCAAGGACACCACCGTCAACATCAACACCAGTAGTGCCTAGAAAGAATATATTAATAAAAATATTATTAATAAAAACATTACTTACAAAAATATTTCATGATGGTTTCTCTTATTGAACTTCCAGGTACATCCATATCTCTGCAGTTCGTACTTCTTTGGGGTTGTTGCTTTTTTTTTTGCTGATCCTGTTCATAGATCCAAGACTGGTTTATTTTGTCATTCCTGTTATTACATATATTGTGCAATATGCAACAGGCTTTGACTATGCAACTAACATTTTGCATTTTAACTTCTAGTCCTCGACCTATCTTCCTAAAACGACATTTAAGATGGCCAAAAGCATTTTTAACGACACGACGACATTTGGAAAGTTGTTTATTAAATGTCCTTTGCTCGTGAGACTGCTCGAGATAAAATGGAAAGGGCTTCATAACATACTTCGATAACCTAAACGCTGAATCACCGATCAAAAGAATGGGCACCTCAACGCCTTCAATTGTTCTCGTATTTTGCAGAAATAATTCATTGCTTGTATGTATTTCTTTTATGGTTGAACATTCAAATATAGTTGAATCATTACTTCTTCCAGGTATTCCAACATTGGCATAAGTAAATCTATACCGGTGGTCCACAGCAGCAAACAGTATAGTGGAGTGCCATCCCTTGAAGTTGTAATAGTCGGTAGCTTCATCTTTTGGGGGATTTACTTCTATATGGCATCCATCAATTGCACCATAGCACTGCGGAAACCCAAGTTTTGCAAAGCCTTCAACTATTTCCACAATCTTATCCTGTGTCGGCGGATACGCGTCGAAAACTTCGTGTTCAAATTTCTGACATAATTCCTTGCATATTTCCACAACCATTTCTCCTAGAGTGGTTCGACCAATTCCAAATAAACTGGCTACTGTTCTGTATTCAGCCGATGAAGCCAATGCATACAAAACTGCTGCGAGCCTTTTATCCAAAGGGATTGCAAGTCGCCAACTTGTATCATTTTTTTTTAAATGCCGTAGACTTTTCAACAAATACAGGAAAGTTGCTTTATCAACTCTAAATGTATTTTTGAACTTTTCTTCTGTGAAAAGGGGTACCTCAAATTCCCAGAAGTGCGATTGCTCAACCTGTAATGATATAAAAGTTGAAAAAGTACAAAAATAATTGTTTGTAATCTGTTTACCATTGTCCAAACACGTCTAGTTATACTTCTCCTTTCGAAGTACGCCAAATTCCAGAATCTCATGCTTCTAAATTTAGCTATCATTGCCAATCGTAGCCACAATTTTTTTTTTCTTATTAAATACAATAATTTTGTATTATTAGCCACTAAAACACTTATTAGATCCATTTCACTTGCATTTTTCGATTTTGACATTTAACTAAGGAAGAATAATGACAACTCGGTACAGTGTTGTCAACGCATACTACACAGGGTGTGTGTCACCCTCCATGGTATTGCCAATAACATGGTACATATACTATGGTATCCATACCATCAGTGTGTCACAGGTATTACAGGAAAGAATAAGTGCTTATTTTGACAGAATTGAAAATTTTCAGCTATAGAGGAATATGCTCGTAAAAGTAACTACATACGTTGTGTGGTGCTCCTTGGATAAACCGAAAATACGAGCGATGGTACCATATGACCTATTTATCCTTGAATAGAAAAAGAAATAACATTTAGTATCTCTCTTGTCATATTACCAAAGGAAAAGAACGTTAGGTAAAGAGTTTGTTAACTAGCAAAAACCCTCCAAGGGTTTTCAGTAAATGCGATTCTGTGTACCTATACGATGTATGCTGGTATAAGCTAATGAAATTAATATTTGGATGCGGGCTGAGAAAAAAGTGTTAGGCATTAGATGATGCGTGCGTGATAGGCAGAGGTAAGACGGAAGAGATTTCAAATTCGGAGGAGTAAAGCTTTCGCGATGTACCTTCCGATATTGGAATTGCAAAATCTATAATACAACTCGCAGGTCATCTCATTAAAAATTATCTCAAACATCGATTCGAGCCCCTATCTTAATATGGCAAGATACAAAGAAGATTCAAATAGCATTGAAGGACTCCAATCTCATACTACTTAAAGAGTTATTAAGTGCCGAAAAGCCGTACTTTCAGTAATCTTTCAGAATGAAACAACTCATTTGCTTGGTTAGAGAGGATAGATAAGCTTCCTTATTTTGTGTGCAGGGTTAACAGGGTTAACAAAGCAGGATTAATGGTTGCTTACGCTAAGATAAAAAGCACAGAGATATTTTCGCAGTGAGGAACAAGATAGAGACACACTAGTGGGGCAATCTTTGGATGTAAAAATATATAATGATGTTGCCGACAATAAAATGACAACGAAAACCCAAATCCTTTCGCCCAAAACAGTTCCTTTCTACAAACGATCCTCGATAAGTTAAAAAAACGGACAATGTCGAAAACCCCCCCACGATTTTTGCCGACTATAACAGAAACAGATGAAAAGGAAGGAACCTATTGTAGCATATTCGAAGTTATATCATACACGTCATACGTCTTGAAATGGACTTAAGCGGATCGGGTCATAATTACAAGCTAGTATACGGTTTCCGCGTCTCCACTATTTTCAAGTCATCTGGGTGTCAATAAGAGAGACAATTGTCTTCAAGAACTGATGTTCAGAAGAAGTACCCAAATACAAAGCTGAAGCCTTTTGTCAGCCAACGAATTATTATTAGCAAGCAGGCTAAAAAGTCTCAATTGCTGAAATATTTGGTTTGCGCTTGATATTAGAACAAATCCAATATCAAAATCTTTCAACACTCATCGGTTTTACTGCTCGTTTTGGTAGTGCACATCAATTCGAGAACTTACCCTTAGCTTACCCTCGACATCTGGACTTAAAACATCACCATCAGCAAGAACAAACAGACCAAACCTTTTCGTACCCGAATGGATAAGAAATTGTATTCAGAAAACCCAGAAACAAAGAAGCACCCCGGATAACCAGAAATATGATCCGAAAGTTGTGTACGTTTTTGGAAGGAAATCTTTTCCAACTTAACGCATCAGTCCATCCCTAGCCATTGTAATCAAAACTTATTTACCACCTT
Organism: Volucella bombylans; assembly: GCA_949129095.1. Taxonomy (NCBI): domain Eukaryota; kingdom Metazoa; phylum Arthropoda; class Insecta; order Diptera; family Syrphidae; genus Volucella; species Volucella bombylans. The sequence goes on from OX422144.1 coordinate 98,156,958, forward strand.
GGATGGGCATTTAAAATGTACCGTGCACTTAGTTTCATTTCCAATTATAGACCCTCCTTCAATAAACGGTACCAGTTTAGTATTTTCTGATACGGCAAAATATCTGGGTCTCATTTTTCACAGGAAACTGGAAACCTAAGATTCAAGAAAGAGTCAGTAAATCTACAATAGCTTTATTCTTTTGCAAAAAAGCCATTGGGAATTTATAGGGTCTTCAACCTCGCATAACCCACTGGCTATACATCTCGGTCATAAGACGGATACTTACTTACGGGTTGGTCGTCTGGCGGACGGCCTTAGAAAAAGCAGTCAACTGCATTAAACTAAGCAGAGTCCAAAATCCAGCATGCCTATGCATAAGCGGAGTCTTCCGGTCTACCCCCTCTGCGGCATTAGACATTCTGTTTCATTTGACACCCCTCGATATTTTCAGCAGGCAAGTAGCTGCAACTGCAGCTATTCGCTTTAAAGCGACTAAGCAGTGGACAAATAATTCATTTGGCCACGCCAACATTTTTAATATTGTACATTAGGAATCCTCACAGAGAACATCGATTACACTATACCTGAACTTTGGTTTGACAAAAACTTCCATGTAAGCTTCCCCTCTAGATCATTCTGGGAGGAAGACAAGTCAATCCATCTCTACACAGATGGATCTAAAACCGATAGCGGAGTTGGTGGCGGTGTTTTCTCAGATAAGCTAAATCTGAGCCTCTGTTTCCGTCTTCCAAATCACTGTAGCGTGTTCCAGGCGGAGATTTTGGCGATTAAAGAAGCTCTGTCCTGGCTGAAGAAAAACGTGATATCTGCAAAGGATATCCGCATCTTTTCAGATAGTCAGTCCGCTATCAAGTCCCTGGACTCGGTCTCATTATATTCTAAAACCGCCCTTGAATGCCGATCATCTCTCATGGAGATGGCAGAGCAGATCAACATTCACCTTTGTTGGGTGCCGGGCCACAGGGAACTGCAGAGCCGATGAACTCGCCAAAATTGGAATCACTTTACCTATTCTACCGGAAAAGGGTAGAATAGGTATACCAATCGCTACGTGCAAACTAACATTAAAGCTGGATGTCAATAAAAGGACAGACCTTAGGTGGACTGTTGAACAAACATGTCCAGCGACCAAACAGATCTGGCCAAAGTTGGATCTAAATCGCTCTAAATGTCTAAAGTGTCCTTCTAAATAGGAAACATCTCAGCGCCATAATAGGTGTCATCAGAGGACACTGCCTCTCAGGCAAACACGCAAGAAGGCTTCGCGCCTTTACAAATGATTTCTGTAGAAGCAGCATGGACGAGGAAGAGGAGGAGATAATCCTCCACCTACTCTGTACATGTCCAACTCTCTCCCAGAGGAGAAAGCTTCATCTAGGAGCTTTCTTCTACAATGACCTAAACGATGAAAAAATATAGACGTAAACAGTCTCCTACGCTTCATCATAAGCTCAAATTGGTTCCATTAGTAAAGGATCATAGATCCACGCGCCACCACAATGAGCCAATAGGCCTAAGTGAATTGGTATTTCCAGCAGCCACTATTACCTACCTACCTACTTAGGTTCATGCAATTATTAAAACTATCTTAAATTGGTAATTGTCTACAACGTGATGATGATCTTATGTAACATTCTTCTGGGGTGGAGAAGCTACAGATTGCACAAGGAAAAAAATACCAGTGTAATAAAACTTTGGGAGCTTAAGCTTAAAAATAAATGTTTTTTTACTTAAAAAAAATCGAAGAAGTACAGTAGTATGACAGATGTTTTGGCTACAAAATTCTCATACAAAACACACAAAATTAAGGTTCAACAGCTGTCCGGAGGCAACGAGTTTGTGAAGCAATTAGATCTCTTCCCTTATCCTTATGTACATGTAGAATTTACATTTAGCAACTCGAGTTCTAAATGTTTCGACATAAATATATATGTATATGTATATATATATGTACAGAAAAAGGAAATTTAATTAAAATGACTAAACACAAAATTTTACTTACCATTATGTCCAGTGTTGGTGATGATAACCCAAAAATCAATAGTCTTCTCTGGTCCTAACTCCTCATAGTCCCACTTCTTCTTGACACGTACTGCGCCATTTGTCTCGACCGTAACCCATGGATTCTCGTCACGAATCTTAAATGTTTCCTTGTCGGTTTCCTTCTCTAATTGGAAAACAGATTTTCCTTCGGTATCTCCATCGGCTTCGGTGAATTCAATACGTTTTGTTGGACGGACCGCGCGCGTTACCCGTCTCTTATCCCGACGATGCGAATGTTGATTCACCGAATCATGGCTTAAATGTTGCATTATAAACGAAACCGGTTCCGGAGCAACAAATTCCACTAAAACCTTAGCTGGTTGAGCACTAGCTAAACTAGGATACCGTAAATCATGAGCTTCTACTTCCAATAACAATTCCGATTTCTCTGGTTCATTGGCCAACATAATCTCTCCCGTTTGTGGGACAATAATTACTACATTACTAGGTGCAACCAATCTGTAAGCAACCTTATCTCCATCACCATCCTTAGCCTCAACTTTACCCAAAATCGTAAACCGTTTCCATATTGTTGTCGAATTACTATTCAATCCAGCTGCCTTTTCTCCGGCTACCGCAAATTTATACTCCTCATTGACAAACACCGGTCTATTGTCATTCTCATCCAGAACGGTAATAATAACCTTTGAAACGGTCTTATCAACTTCATCCAAGTCTGAGGCCTGCACGGATAAATCGTAGAAATGTTTAGTCTCACGGTCTAAAGGCTTGGCAGTGACCAACCAAACACCGCTTTCATCGTCATTGTCCACGATAATCGTATCGGTTGGGGAGTTCTTTGAATGCCGTCTGTCTTGCAAAGCAAAAGCACTATCTTCATTGTCGCCTATAATCGAGTATTTAATCTTTTGCGTATCACGATTGGAAAATGCCTGCATTAATGGTATACCACGTACTCTAGTACCAGCTGGCCGATTCTCTCTAACCTCTCCGGTGGCATCGAGCATCGATCCGGGAAAACGTAACATGTCATTGCGATGCATCACGAACAGCTGCAAATTATGGGTAGACGTTGAATTAGGCGTCTCTTCGACAACGACCAAATTAACCGGCCGATTAACAAGTGGCGAAATGTCAGATGTTGTCATTACCACACCATCATCGAGGACGGTAAAGTACTTTGAGTAGCCAGTTTCGAGGAGACGATAATTGCTGGCATTATTCGTGTTCGTTATGGGCACCGTTTTGAATTTCTTAATACTAAAGCCGGGATATGTATCATGCGGCAGGACTAAAGACATGTCATTGTGACTATCAGGATATTTGGTGGATACATCGAAAGCAAGGCCGAATTCAAAACTACACACAAATGCACAGAGGATGGATAGCAAACCGAAGAGATGCCGTCTCTTTCGAAAACTGTTTCCAATTACCACCGCTGTGGTATCCGCGTACCGTGTCGCCTTCATTTTGTCCAATGAAGACGAAGACGACGATTGTTTTTATAAATTATTTTCTTTTTTCACAAAAAACCGTTTTCACTATTTTTTTTTTCTATTTAACTGATATTATACTTATTTTTTGAAACTTTAGCGAATCGTTCAATCGATGTGACGTTAATTTAAATCCTTTTGAACACACATAGTTGGAGTCAGAACATTTTTGAAGTTTTTGTTTATTTCCCCTTTTTGTTGTTTAGTATCGAATTGGACAATATGCCATTGGCCTAGGAAGCTGAACCACCTAAGGCATCACCTAGAATTAGAAAAATACAAAATATGTTAGAAATTTCAAAAGCAAACAATTTTTTTCCAAAGAATACAAGCCCATGCATCAAATAATTCGTTATGGATATCTAACACTCTGTGTCATAGGTTGGAGTATAAATATGATTGCCCTACGTATGTATTTGAGTTTGAAAATATAATATTGAAACAGCAAATACTTGCACGTTTTGAAAATAAACAACAATTTCAAAAGCAATTCCCGTGGAGGTTTTTTAATAATGACATATCATTGGAAAACGTATGTGTGTTTATGAATTCGTTGTCCTTGTTATTTTGGATATTGAAATTCAATTGATTGAATGCGAAATTATGTGAGACAATTATAGAGAACATAAACTGATTTGGTTTTTGCTTAATTTTCTGTGACGACTAGATAAATATTGTAATTTGGAGCAGTGAACGGATATTGATATACACTTTGAACTGGGGTAGGAATTGAGTAGAATGTTGACCTTTCATTACATGGTAATGACGTAGGCATGCAAAAATATAAGTGCAATGGGAAAATATGCACCCATGACAAATCGATTCATGCGAAATTTGTGCATCGTGAATGCATTTGCGATATCTGCAGGATATCTGAAATCCTTCGCCAACAAGATCTACATATATCTATCTGTAGAAAGCAAATGGAATAACACTTTTCTAAAAACATGGAGATCGGGGAAGTTGTTAAGACTGGCCTCTAGAATGGAGGACCCTTGGTAATTTATCAAGATACCAAAAGACTACACCTAGAACTGAACTGTCTCAGAGTACGCAAGCCTAAAATATACCTCTTCCATTATGTACATGTATGATAAAGTGTTTCTTTTTTCGTTTTGTTAACGGTTGAAATATATAAGGGCTATGAGTACATCTAATACTACGTACTCGTGTTTCTCCAAAATATCTATATTGCAACCCGGTTTAATGGAGCTGGCCAAATTTACGGACACTAGAACTATTCGACAGACCGCTCTACTTTGGATCACATCGTTAGTGAGCCTAAGAGTTTGCAGATTTGTTCGCTTTTGACAGTTATATTGTATTATTATGTACTATGAGTCTTCTTCGATCATCAACTGGAACTGAAGCCACTTTTAATTTCTGGAGCGGATTTTCCGAAGACCTTCTTTGAACATCTTGACTGACTTATATTGTTGTTTGTTCACTACTGGCCTCTTCAGAGGCAGATTTTCTCGAAGCGGTAAGTACACTTCTTATTACCTAGATCAAGCTTTTTTAAACTTACTGACATTTGTAGCATTTTCATATCAGGCGCTGAAATTTGTCTTTTACATTACGGTGCATCCGGATAAACGACTGTATATCAAACCTTTAAATTTTTGAGGCATTTAAGCTATAGCACGCTAACACTATTCATATATGCGACATCGACATCGTAGTTTCCTTGGTTGTTGATGACAGAGTATAGGAATTTAAATTGATCGCACTTTAGTCCGATGAATTCTTCTACATGTCAGGAGTCGGGTTTATAAGCTCGGAAAACAGCATTGCAGATATTTGATTTTAGTACAACTGATTCGTAACCAGTTATCTTCTATCGTGTTTATCCAATTACGATTTTAAATAGTTGCCTAAAGGACTGTCATGTACAATAATTTCTTATAATAGAGCTATCATCAGCGTAAAGATAAGAAGTCGTTCCCGACTAGTTGATGTGCTGTTTCAATAAAAAATCTTGAATGCCATTAAAAAGCAATGGACTTTGTATACCGCCTTGATGTAATCCAAATTCTAAATCTTCGGTTAGTCCCGCTATACATTTGTAAATTTTAAAATCTTGGCACCGTCCATATACGATCAAACACTTGTTCGAAATCGATAAAAAATAATGTAGATCTATCGGTAGGTCGAGTTGCTTCTTTATTAATATATTATCCTTTAACGTTGAATCATCATATTATATGTTCTCCTGCCTCATATAAAGCCTCTAGAACTCTCTCGCATATTTTAATAATAAGCAACATTAGTTTCACCGATAGGTAGTTGTTACATATTTTCTTGCCGTCTTTGCTTTTATACAGTGGAATCAGGAAGCTCTTCCTACACTAGTTGAGCATCCGATCGCCTTTGATGTATTAATTGATACCTAAATCTAAGATTGTTAGCCATACTTCGGAGGATCTGTAATCCGGCCCTACTGAACGGCTAAGCCTCATACTTTTTATTGCTTCGGAATAAGTGAAATCTGATGTTCCTCTTCGTATGCGACAGCCAGAGTATCACTGCAAATTTTCGATACTATAGCACGTGCTCTAGCTATCGCTTTTTTTTGCAACGTTCGTACTTTAACCCAAAACGCAATTTATTTGTTTCGATATTTTCGATATACTTAATCAACAATTGAAAAGTTATTTTTTTGTTTTTTATCGTCATTTAGTAGCATCGTTCCACCAAATAGAGTTCTTGCCCTTGGTTTATTCTTCCTCTTCCTCTTGGTTTATTGCATTTTGGAACGGTTTTCGAAAATTTATCGCGCTGGATTGGCTTCTTTCCTCGACTAATGCTGTCAACAAATGTCGTTGCTGATTTGCTAGTGGTTCGGTCATGATCACTTAAGAAACGTTTACTCGCTTCTTCTACGGATGTTGGAATAATCATTATCTACAGCTGTAGCACGTAAATAAGTGCAATCAATGAGAAAATCGTTTCCTCCATGGAAGTCATCGTATTCCTAGTTCGAATCCTTTACATTTTCGTTTAAAGTTCGACTGATGAAATTTATTTCCCCCGTTGACGTCCAATCTTGTGTATTATTTGGATTCAGACTTAGAAAAATCTATTTGAAGTATTATATCACAGCAAAGCTATCTGATTTTAAGCATTTTCTCAGTTGCCTAACTATTTGGTATTCTGCGACCTGAAGCCGTTTGAATTCTCTGTTAGATTGCACCGGCTAGGTACATGCCTCTGATACCGAAAATCAAGGCAATTGAAATCTGAAGAGAGTGATAAAAAACCTTGATGCCATCGTAGTTGACTTTTTGCACATTTCTGTTCAGTTTTCTGCTGACGATGCCACAGCCTGGGGTGGATCCAAACAGCTCGATCCATAGCTAGCTTCCTTTCATTTTACAAACTCGATTCAAATATTCGCAAAGGTTTGAGGTATGAGTTCATGCATTCCAAAGAGTCTATCTATCTAAGGCGCTAGATACATATGAATATTTAAAGTACATCGTCGCTGTCTCAACTGATAGCCTAAGTTCGGGCTTTTAACATCATTGTTATTCTTTTAGGTACGATGATAAATAGAGTTCATGATAGTATATCGTCGTGGATTCAGTGGTTAACCATTTAAAGTTGGATAAAATGTCTCTTTACATGTCTAATGATGGTGTGTTCGATCTGAATTCTTCCAAGTTCTGCTGGAGAGTTTAAACTCGTATCTAGCCGATAGTATAGCCTTCCCCTCTATATCCGGACTTGTAAGTTGTTAATGAATTCTCATGTTTCAATACTTGCATGACTGTGAAGGGTGTGTACGACTTACGATACTAAGATTCATCAGGCACACATCCTTCCAAATAAATTTTGTAGATGAGTTTGTAAATGTATGTTAATCATCAACTCATTGTTTGGGGAGTAAACCATCCGCAACCTATTTGTATACTGTTGCTTTATCTTCATTATCAACGGTTGAATAAAAATGTTTGATGTCATCATCGACATTGAATGGCTCATGAAATATTTATTTTATATCTGTTCATCAGCAATGATGATTTTTTTTTCTTGTGTAATCGGTTCTATAGGCAAAATAATTCACCGCTAGTGTTTAATGTTTCTTCATCCATCGCAGAAACTTTGTCCCTACTTCAGAGTTCGTATGCTCCTCAGCAGCGAAATTGTTTTCGTTATCTGCTTGACTTGCCAGAGGTTTTTTTGGGGTCGTCGCGTGAAAGTCAACATACTAGTAATTGCTCTTGAAATGGTTTCTTGATATTGTCGTCACTAGTTTTAAGCAATTACGCCCGGTATTAACGGTGATGAGTAAAACTTCTAGTCTTTTGTCTCTTGCAATCGAAGTCTTTCTATATCGAACCTTCCCAAGGTGTCTATTCGCACTTCTGGCACCCTTCGTATACAGGAGGTATATTTGGTTAACGGTTTGTTATTTTGTTGTCCACAAAATTTCCATACGAATTTTAGGATGTTGTAAGCATGTGCTGCCGATGTAGTCATTTCATTCACTTACAAGACCTATAAATTTGTACACTTTCTCTGAGGTGTTGTTATTTTATGACGGAAATCTGAAGATACTTATGAATGACAAAAGCATTGAATAGCTAAGCATGAGCCCGATGTCATATCTTTGGATACATGGATTGATAACCAGGCAAACCAGTCAAATAAAGCCAAAAATTTACTAAACTTGCTCTGTTTTCGTTGAACAATCTGTTTGTATTGAAAGATTCCAAAATGTTGAGAACCTTGATTTAGGAATTAATATATTTTTGATTGAGTTCATCGTTTGCTCAGATGCAAGTGACTTAAGTGTTGTATGACAGAAATAAAATCCACCAATCTCTCTTCTTGTCACGTCTTAGACCTGTGTTTCTTTGACTAGAAATGTGTAAAAAAAACACAAATTTACTCGTATCTATCACACATTTCTCTCCTCGTCGATCTTATTTTTTTTTCAATTTTTATTTATCAATTGCAATTTGTGATTTAATTAATTAGATGTTAGTACTTTTCACTGGAATATTAATTTTTTGTCTACCAATTCGTTAACAACCAATCGAATTACGAGAGCTAGATATCAGCGATTGACACCTATTTAATTGGATATACTTAGTTGCTATTAAAACTTACTTGTTTTAGTTGTTCGTTATTGAGACTTAATTTTTCCGAATACTGCAGGATTGAGCATAGTTCAAACATATGTATTTTAGATCGATGTAGTCATTTAGATCATTTAGATCGATGATGCATTAAAAAAACGTTAAATACAGAGAAGAGTTTATAACCCATAATTCTGGAAACTTAATGCGTGAAGTACAAGAAGTTATAAAGAACTAATCAAGGATCCTATTCATGATTTATACCAACGAGGCATCTCTTAAAATACATCTTTCGAAAGCGATAGATCCCATTTGTACTCAACTGGTCCATGTCATATATGCTTGTGCATATCGGTAGAAACACTGACAATTAAACAACCGACTGAAATATTTTCTTTAACTTTTTTATTTGCCAGCAATTTGCCTCTGTATGACACTTGTAGTACGTACTCGTAATTACATGGAGATAATTGTAATTAGTAAAAATTATAGCTGTAGCTCAACCATGAACAATTAAAGCTCAAAAACAAACGAACGTAGAGGTAAGCAATTATTTTACAAAATTTTGTTAATGAGGTCATGGCAAGTGCAGATATGACAGTACATATATTAATCAACGCAAGTAAAAATAATCCAGGAAGCAAAAACGTTCAGAGAAAATCCACAAATCGATGCAATCGCTCGTGTGACTTATTTCAAACTTCTGTGGCTGAATGGTTTTGAAGTTCGTTAAGGCAGACTACAAGTATTTTATTTAGACAGCTAACTTATGAGCCATGATTAAAACCAAACCAAAATCAAAAATTAATTGATTTCTAAAGAGCAAATAATTTTCTAGCTAATTATAGTTGCCTACACTAAAAAAAAATGTGATTTCAAATTGATATTTTTGTCATAGCAACTTCAATTTCATGCGAAAAATTCAAAAATTGAATAAAAACGGGTTTTTTTAATATTAACAATATCAGATTAATAATTTTTATGGCACGTTTACATTGAAAGCTTACATTTTTTGAAATTACAATTTACATTCCCATATCAATAAGCAATATCAAATTTTGTATGATGTTCTGTGATATAATGTTTACAAGACTTAATGTCAATTCTACATTACGCGTATAGTTGTGATGTTGAAAATGTAAAATTGATAAGCTTTAATTTTAATATACTTTACAAATTAAAAACTAATATGATTTAATGTATTTTTAATAATGACAAAATGCACTGTCTATATGAGTCATGTAAAAATAAGCCGTAGCCCCAAAATAACGGTACCCAAAGGTGCAATTTTTGATATTACCAACATATTTGATATGACTAATGTAAAAAGGCAGTTGCTAACGAAATAAACGAGTCTGAAACTGAAACTGCAGTTGCACTTGCAGTGATTTACTCGTAGTGATCGATTCGTTTGTAGAGTGTTTTTCGTGTTAACTTTTAATTTAATGTGCAATTTTGCAATTTGTGTAATATTTAGTGTTAAAAAGATATCAGAAGAAAAGACTCCCGAGCATTGTATTCCAAGAATAACTGATTCTGCGGTGAAGTCAATAAAAAACAAGATGAAACTCATGAGAAACGATGAGCGTGAATCGATGGAACTTTGGATCAAAACATTTGAATTACGTCAAAATGATCTAAAATTAAATGGCTTACAAAAAAATTTGGTAGACTGGCCGTTTTATAAGCAATCCGGAGGAGAAATATACGTAAGTTATATTTATGAGAAGACAAACATTATTTTGTTTTACATTATTATTAGATTAACTACGACTTTGAAAAATGTTTCCCGACAAAAAATACGAATTGATAAATAAGTGGACCTACTTAGAAACAAATCTCTGCAAATACTATGCCAAAAATATAAATGATAAACACTATCAAGAGTTATATAAGTCCTTAAATGACGCAAATATTAATAAAAGTAAGTTCACAACTTCAACGCAGATGTATTTAAATTGTATAAAATTTTATTGTATAATTTTAATGCTATTAAACGCTGTGTTGAAGCCGACTTCGAGATTTGTGACGAAGAAAGATGGGAAATCAGTGGTACAAAAAACAACAATACAAGATGCAATTGACAGTAGCATTGTCCACATTAAGACAATAAATGACTTAGAACTTGCTAGAGAAAGCAAACTAAAAAGCTCAATGGAAAAAAAGGACACCATTCAACCCTTCGTAATTGTGATTGGAACAGAACTTGTTTGTTTAAATGATTTTTATATAAGTTTTGGTGAAACTCTTCTTAAATTTACGTCGTTCATTTCTGCATTCGATATTTGTTTTAAGGTATTTCAAGTTTTTTCTCTACAGTACCCTAAAGAATCATCGTTCACATTGCTATTTATTCAAAAATATATTTTCAACTTTTCTACAATGTTCGATGCTAAGAGTCCTGCTCTAGCCGAATTCTTAGAAAATCTGGAAAAATAAAATTATGAATCATAATTGTTTTCTTTGCAGTGCCAATTTCAAGGCGCTGCCTTGCTTAGTTAAGCATTTTAAATTAGTTCATGGCCTAGACTCAGACAGTGAATATAAATGTAATTTTCAAGACTGTAATCAACTTTTTACAAAATTATCTTCATTTCAAAGGCATACAAAAAATCATTCAAGAAGAATAATTATATCTAGTAACAATAATGAGCTACAAAGTTCTGTTCCTTTCCCAGCTAAAAATGTATCTGTATATAATAACGTATTTACTGTACCAGAAACATCAACAAATCAATCAAAATATTCAGATCAAGGTAATGAATTTTTGGAATCGAAAAGTTTAATTTTAAAAAGAAGTAAAGAATTTTCAATGAGTTTACATAAAAAAAATAAAATTACAAGAAAGGACGTTATAGACATTCAACATGGAGTTTCCATTATTACTTCGAGTATAACAGTAGCAATAAAACGTAAAATTGTAAACTACATTTCAGATTTAGAAAAAAACGAATTTATTAGTTTGCTAAATATTTGTACAAATCCCTTTGAAGAAATCAAGTCTGAGTACAAATTATTTCAAAGTTTGTTAAATTCTGATCAATTTGCCAAACCTCAATTCTTTAACATTAATAATGAGATTTCTGAAATTATTTTAAATGGTGAACCAACGTTAGGTGTTAGCAACGTACAAGGTTGTATAATGGATATAGAATTCCAATTTCGTAAATTTTTTGAACTACCAAACATATTAAGTATTACACTTAATAATATGAATAAAAAATCCAGTGACGAAGATATAATCCATTTTTTCAGATTTCTCAAATAATTTGGCAACAAAATCGATCACTTTTAAGGGGTTGGTTTACAAAAAAGGATATCTTTTAACTAAAACAAATAATGAATTCGTTGAACTTTTTGAAATAAAAGAAATATTAATAAGTAAAACAAATCAGCCCTATATAATTGGCACAAGATATGAAATAATTAAATTTATAGATCACTATCAGTCATACTCTGTAGGTTCCAAAAGTATCTCCTTGAAAATAATAGCTATTGCTGATTTTACAAGTCCTCCAATTCATGTTTACTATATTCCAGATGGAACATGTTTAATTAGAAATAAAATATTTTAAAATAAATTGTAATTATTAATTGTTTTATTACTGAAGACGTACAAAGTCGTCTAAAACTATTTTAGGATTATCCGCTTGGACAAAATTAGAGAATCGATGTTTAAAATAAGTAAGTAAAAATGAATATTGATTTTACATTTCTAATATTAAATTGATTACATTTATTTTATATAAATTACAAATTTTTAATATCAAAACTTAAATTATTCTTATCAGAAATAAATGAAATCTATATTAATTTAACGTTTTAATCGTATCAATTACAAAATTTTAATATCAAAAATCGATGTTCTCAATATCAAAAGTAAATGCGTATCGTATCAATTTTACATTTTCAATATTAAATTATTATAAAATTCTAATATCATATATCATAATAACATATACTTTCCATTCCCATTGTTCCCATGAGTGTAATTCAAAACTGATTATCAAACCTATTGGCACTTAAGATCAGTCACCTGTTTGTCGCAAAGAACATGCTTATCCTAAACTTCTTGAGCAAGTTTCATAAGAAGATTAAGAAACAACTCCCTTAGGGATTGATTTTATAATTTATATTCATTATAGGATACTGACAGATCCAAAATCAAGAGGACCACCAGTTTAAGGTTAGTCTCAGGTATCACTTTTGTTCTACTGTATTTCCAAGCACTTTACTCATCTTCATCGTATATTCTCGGTTCTCCAAAGATTAGAAAGAGCTTCAGTTATAGAGGAATTCATTTGTCGGCACGCTTGATCAGCTCGAAGTATCTGTCAGTTTTTTGCTGCGTCTTTCTCCTCTTCAAGAGTGAAAGCAGATTGTTCCATCAATTTATTTTTAAAACAGTATGATAGAAGTCTGGCAGTTCTTTCAAGAAACAAAAAGCTGCAGATTCCTTACCAATGTCTGACAGTTCCTGAGTAACCCAATCGTCAATAAAATTATTAATCACGGTTGCAGACAAACTTAAATCTACTTGTCTTGTAGAGCAACTTTTATAGAGCTATCATTTTTCAGGATCCCAATGTTATTAGATTATTTTTGCAATACTTTCATGGAGGACAGATGAGCAATTTGCCGATGGGAAGGGCAGTTTTATATATATAAGCATTCCCGATTGGTTTACATTGTGTCCTAGACTAAGAGTCTGGTCAAGGAGTTACCGCATGTTTTTCTCACTTCAAAGTTTGGAAAAACTTTTTGCGAATAGCATCCAATGAAGCCTTATTTTAAAACAGGAGGCGGATTATCAGATTATGTGAAAAGGAGCCAGCCAGCTGAAGATAGAACATATACAACCTACTGTGGAGCATAAAAAAGTGGAACAACTTATATCGTGATTCCCTAATGCCCTACTTAACCGGAGACGCTCATCACTGCCATGTACGACGTCTCGTTGTTGTTAAATCGCCGGTTTGCAGCTGTGCCGGACTAGCGGAAACACAAATCTATCCTTTGCTATCTACTATCAAATTGCTTAGCATCGTCGGTATTTGTGTTTTTTGTGTTTGTTGTAGATTATGACTAGAGAATTCAGGATGGACGTAGCCAATATACGCGGGCTAAAAAGTAATCACTTTTCTGCGTACGTCCACGTCTGTAAGTACAGACCAGCTGTTTTGGCACTTAGTGAAATACAGGTAGATCCTCGCCCACACCTATCAGATCATTCTGATCTGAAACTACCTGGCTACGAACTAGTGCCATTATTCTTCTCTCACCGCGGTCTCGCCATTTACGTGTGTAGTCATGTGGTTAAAATTCCATTTATGTAAGCAAATTATACACTACTGCTTTATTTACAGAAGCCCCAAACTGGACAGCAATTCGACTTTTAACGAGTTTGATGCGCTGTCTGACTGCATTCAAAGAATTGTATCCCTGTATCCTCATACTGAAATCGTTATTACGGGCGACTTCAATATACACAATTCTGGGTGGCCGAAGCCATTCTGGACAGACAACACCCGAAGGACGGTGTGTTGAGATCTTCGCTGCGGAAAACAACTTAACGCAGCTTGTAAATGAGCCCACGCGAATACCAGACGTTGATAGTCATCGCGCCAACACCCTGTACTTGTTTTTAACTTCTCACCCTGATAAATACACCGTCGATGTGCTCTCCTATCTAGGCTCGTCGGACCACTGTGTTATATCAGTCAATTTCTCGTATACTGACCACACAGTTAGAGGAAAGATTCCTAAAAGAACCGTATGGCAATACGAGAAAGCCAACTGGAGCTGACTTAACAGCTTCTTTAGGAATTTTAACTGGTCGTTATGTTTCCTCGATAACTACTTGGATTCCGCTGCTGATATGATTACAGACACCATTCTCTTTGGAATGAGATCCTTTATTCCTCATCGGATAAAAAGTATCAAACCAAAAGAAAAGACATGGTACCACTCGAGCTGTAAAGAGGCCGTCGAAAAAAGTTCAAACGAGCCAGAAATGACTGCAACGCCTTTCTTAAGCGTTTGAAATTCCAATACGACCAAAAACTGAGGCAAAAAATACTGCAATGTACCAAAGGCAGTAAACATTTTTGGTCGTTCGTCAAAAACATTAGAAATTCCGTCTCATCCTCCATCCCAACGCTCATTGACAATGACATTCCAGCTGTCAGCTCTTTGGACATAGCCAATCTACTTGCTGCACACTTTGCGGCCAGCTCAACCCTCCCAGATTGTGCTTTGTCTCCGCCTACACTTGAGTGCGTCGAATCTTCAATGGGACGAATCTACTTTCGCACTCGTGTAGTAGCAAGAGTACTTAAAGATCTCAACATACATAAATCCGCTGGTCCAGATGGTATATCTTCCCTTCTTCTGAAGAGGTGTTCTTCCTCGCTGGCAAAACCACTGCGTAAGCTTTTTCATCAATCCTACTCTTTAGGACTCTTCCCGAGCAGATGGGAAACAGCATTTGTCCAGCCCGTCCCTAAAAAAGGCGAATCATCTTCTCTCTCCTCCTACAGACCCATTGCACCTATGTCCCTTCTTTCCAAGGTCATGGAAACACTGATAAATCGTCAGCTCATGAAATATCTCGAAACACGAAAACTTCTCAATGACCGGCAGTACGGTTTTCGTCGCAACAGGTCCACTGGTGATTTGATGGCATGTCTCACCGAAAAGTGGAACCAAAGCGTACATCTATCTGGCGAAAGCAAGATAGTTGCACTTGATATTTCTAAGGCATTTGACAGAGTTTGGCATCAGGCTCTTTTGTCGAAAATGCGTTCATTTGGGATCGACGACTCTCTTCTTCAATGGATTAGAAATTACCTTTCGGAACGTTCAATTCAAGTTGTCTTGGACGGTTTCAAGTCTAATATTCACAAAATAAATGCTGGTGTGCCCCAGGGCTCTGTTCTGTCTCCGACACTCTTTTTAATTTTCATTAATGATCTCTTGACTGCTACTTCTAATCCAATATATTCCTTTGCTGATGACAGTACTCTCTGCTTTTCATATTCATTCCCGGACTCACGGCCCTGCTCTTCGGCTGTAGAACGAGAACGACAGCATTTGCTAAGCTCATTAAATTCCGATATCAACAGCATAACAGCATAATTGGGGAACTATTAACAGAGTGGAATTTAATGCTTCCAAAACACAATGCTGCCTGCTGTCGTTAAAGCGAAATTTAAATACCCAGCCATTATCCATGAATGGCACTTGCATCGTCGAAACCGAAAAACTTTCCATTCTCGGTATGTGTGTCAATGGCAACTTACGTTGGAATGACCACATATTTGATGTCGCCAAAAATGCTGCGAAATATTTGCTTAAGAAATATTTTACCCCCTCTGATCTGGCCTCAATATATAAGGCATTCATCCGCCCAAAATTGGAGTACAACGCCCACATCTGGTCAGGTGTTCCTAAAACGTCTCTTCACCTACTGGATAGGATTCAAAACCGTGCGATAAAACTTATTGATGATACTAATATCAGTCTATTAATGGACACCCTCGAACACCGACGAAATGTCTCGTGTCTGACTTTGTTTTATCGCTATTTCTACCACCAGTGCTCCACTGAAATCGTCAGTAGCATTCCGCCCATTCAAAATTTCAACCGTAACACCCGTCTCGCTATGAATGCTCATCAGTATACCCTCAAGCCCATTTTCGGACGTACTCTAAAATATCGTGATTCGTTCCTAAGCCGTACAACTCGCTTATGGAATGTCATGCGAAATACTTGCAAACATTTAAAACCAATGTACATCGGTACCTCTCTTTTCTTCCTCCCTAAATTTCCTTTGCCCGCGCTGTGTACAATCACCTTAAAGGTACTCAAACCCCTTGAGCGCGCGCTGATTATAAAAAAAAATCCTTTACAGGCTAATCTAAATAGAGAAGCATTTCTAGAAAAATTAAGTCATGAAGTCGCACTATTTCGTGATATTAATAATTAGGGTAGTAACCATCGGAGAGAAGGTTGTTCGCCGAGGTCATTGTTTTTGCAATATATCTTCGATTCAATTTGATGACTTTTATTAGATTCTTGTATAAGACCTCATACGGACAGAATTTTAAATATTCTGGCGTTTCGCAAAAACAAACCCAACCCATAAAGTAAGCCTTCTCAATCACTTGAATCTTATCCAATTAACCTGTTCTCACGTTGCCATCAAAATACAAGCAAACGCCGGATAAGGTCCATATAGCAGATTATCTACACCCTCGCATCGGCCTCTACTGTGACGAGAGCAATATCTCTACGATTATTAAAATAAGGATATTGATAAAGCCAGATCCAAAGGTGTCTGGAGCAATTGGTTGCCCGTTCCCATTTTCGCCATATCTCTCTGATATTCGTAAAGGTCTCAGAAAAAGCGTGCTAAATAGAATGCTTCCCACTTCTAATGGTTGACTTTTAACTTGCAGTGATCATAATATTGTTTAATCTTGTCTAAGTCACATGGCAAGAGTATAGTAGTGATCTGATTTCTACAAGATCAAGTCGTCGTCCTGACTCTTTTGAATGACTTTTTGTATACGATGATGATATTTGGAAAGAGACTTATCAGTCAAAGATTCCCCAGATTGGACAAGGCCTATTTTCCAATGGATGTATGGACATTATTCATTGCAAATGGTAAATGTAAATGGCTATCACTTCTAGTGGGAGATATCGATGCACATTGCTAGATATGCCATAGGTTTCAACTGATTTCTTACTTTTCAATGATGCGAATATTGCATATACGTAGATTGGCTTTCAAAATGGACTGAGGTAAATCCCTCTCGCCAGTGGTGGCATTATTTTCCGCATTTTCGTCGAATTGTTAGTCCGGTTAATGTCATCATTCGCTTCGTACACTTTCAGTCGTTCCTATGCCCTAAGGATTTTTGATCACAAGGCAGTTGTCATAATCGACAGCTTCTCATTGATCTACACCTGCTCTTAGCAGTATTTGTTCATTGTCTGTCGTTGTACTTGTTGGGTTAATCCCATTAGCATCACTTTAATGGAAAAACTTTAAGCCGTGAGAAATAACAGGGACATCGTCCGTATAAGCCATGGCGTAAGTAAGCGAAACCTTAAGGGTGTGAACCAGAGTGTTACTTTTTATAGGCCTGTATGTGTCAAACACGAAAAGAGTTCTTACCAGAGCACAACAATACAAGATGCAATTGACAGTAGCATTGTCCACATTAAGACAATAAATGACTTAGAACTTGCTAGAGAAAGCAAACTAAAAAGCTCAATGGAAAAAAAGGACACCATTCAACCCTTCGTAATTGTGATTGGAACAGAACTTGTTTGTTTAAATGATTTTTATATAAGTTTTGGTGAAACTCTTCTTAAATTTACGTCGTTCATTTCTGCATTCGATATTTGTTTTAAGGTATTTCAAGTTTTTTCTCTACAGTACCCTAAAGAATCATCGTTCACATTGCTATTTATTCAAAAATATATTTTCAACTTTTCTACAATGTTCGATGCTAAGAGTCCTGCTCTAGCCGAATTCTTAGAAAATCTGGAAAAATAAAATTATGAATCATAATTGTTTTCTTTGCAGTGCCAATTTCAAGGCGCTGCCTTGCTTAGTTAAGCATTTTAAATTAGTTCATGGCCTAGACTCAGACAGTGAATATAAATGTAATTTTCAAGACTGTAATCAACTTTTTACAAAATTATCTTCATTTCAAAGGCATACAAAAAATCATTCAAGAAGAATAATTATATCTAGTAACAATAATGAGCTACAAAGTTCTGTTCCTTTCCCAGCTAAAAATGTATCTGTATATAATAACGTATTTACTGTACCAGAAACATCAACAAATCAATCAAAATATTCAGATCAAGGTAATGAATTTTTGGAATCGAAAAGTTTAATTTTAAAAAGAAGTAAAGAATTTTCAATGAGTTTACATAAAAAAAATAAAATTACAAGAAAGGACGTTATAGACATTCAACATGGAGTTTCCATTATTACTTCGAGTATAACAGTAGCAATAAAACGTAAAATTGTAAACTACATTCCAGATTTAGAAAAAAACGAATTTATTAGTTTGCTAAATATTTGTACAAATCCCTTTGAAGAAATCAAGTCTGAGTACAAATTATTTCAAAGTTTGTTAAATTCTGATCAATTTGCCAAACCTCAATTCTTTAACATTAATAATGAGATTTCTGAAATTATTTTAAATGGTGAACCAACGTTAGGTGTTAGCAACGTACAAGGTTGTATAATGGATATAGAATTCCAATTTCGTAAATTTTTTGAACTACCAAACATATTAAGTATTACACTTAATAATATGAATAAAAAATCCAGTGACGAAGATATAATCCATTTTTTCAGATTTCTCAAATAATTTGGCAACAAAATCGATCACTTTTAAGGGGTTGGTTTACAAAAAAGGATATCTTTTAACTAAAACAAATAATGAATTCGTTGAACTTTTTGAAATAAAAGAAATATTAATAAGTAAAACAAATCAGCCCTATATAATTGGCACAAGATATGAAATAATTAAATTTATAGATCACTGTCAGTCATACTCTGTAGGTTCCAAAAGTATCTCCTTGAAAATAATAGCTATTGCTGATTTTACAAGTCCTCCAATTCATGTTTACTATATTCCAGATGGAACATGTTTAATTAGAAATAAAATATTTTAAAATAAATTGTAATTATTAATTGTTTTATTACTGAAGACGTACAAAGTCGTCTAAAACTATTTTAGGATTATCCGCTTGGACAAAATTAGAGAATCGATGTTTAAAATAAGTAAGTAAAAATGAATATTGATTTTACATTTCTAATATTAAATTGATTACATTTATTTTATATAAATTACAAATTTTTAATATCAAAACTTAAATTATTCTTATCAGAAATAAATGAAATCTATATTAATTTAACGTTTTAATCGTATCAATTACAAAATTTTAATATCAAAAATCGATGTTCTCAATATCAAAAGTAAATGCGTATCGTATCAATTTTACATTTTCAATATTAAATTATTATAAAATTCTAATATCATATATCATAATAACATATACTTTCCATTCCCATTGTTCCCATGAGTGTAATTCAAAACTGATTATCAAACCTATTGGCACTTAAGATCAGTCACCTGTTTGTCGCAAAGAACATGCTTATCCTAAACTTCTTGAGCAGGTTTCATAAGAAGATTAAGAAACAACTCCCTTAGGGATTGATTTTATAATTTATATTCATTATAGGATACTGACAGATCCAAAATCAAGAGGACCACCAGTTTAAGGTTAGTCTCAGGTATCACTTTTGTTCTACTGTATTTCCAAGCACTTTACTCATCTTCATCGTATATTCTCGGTTCTCCAAAGATTAGAAAGAGCTTCAGTTATAGAGGAATTCATTTGTCGGCACGCTTGATCAGCTCGAAGTATCTGTCAGTTTTTTGCTGCGTCTTTCTCCTCTTCAAGAGTGAAAGCAGATTGTTCCATCAATTTATTTTTAAAACAGTATGATAGAAGTCTGGCAGTTCTTTCAAGAAACAAAAAGCTGCAGATTCCTTACCAATGTCTGACAGTTCCTGAGTAACCCAATCGTCAATAAAATTATTAATCACGGTTGCAGACAAACTTAAATCTACTTGTCTTGTAGAGCAACTTTTATAGAGCTATCATTTTTCAGGATCCCAATGTTATTAGATTATTTTTGCAATACTTTCATGGAGGACAGATGAGCAATTTGCCGATGGGAAGGGCAGTTTTATATATATAAGCATTCCCGATTGGTTTACATTGTGTCCTAGACTAAGAGTCTGGTCAAGGAGTTACCGCATGTTTTTCTCACTTCAAAGTTTGGAAAAACTTTTTGCGAATAGCATCCAATGAAGCCTTATTTTAAAACAGGAGGCGGATTATCAGATTATGTGAAAAGGAGCCAGCCAGCTGAAGATAGAACATATACAACCTACTGTGGAGCATAAAAAAGTGGAACAACTTATATCGTGATTCCCTAATGCCCTACTTAACCGGAGACGCTCATCACTGCCATGTACGACGTCTCGTTGTTGTTAAATCGCCGGTTTGCAGCTGTGCCGGACTAGCGGAAACACAAATCTATCCTTTGCTATCTACTATCAAATTGCTTAGCATCGTCGGTATTTGTGTTTTTTGTGTTTGTTGTAGATTATGACTAGAGAATTCAGGATGGACGTAGCCAATATACGCGGGCTAAAAAGTAATCACTTTTCTGCGTACGTCCACGTCTGTAAGTACAGACCAGCTGTTTTGGCACTTAGTGAAATACAGGTAGATCCTCGCCCACACCTATCAGATCATTCTGATCTGAAACTACCTGGCTACGAACTAGTGCCATTATTCTTCTCTCACCGCGGTCTCGCCATTTACGTGTGTAGTCATGTGGTTAAAATTCCATTTATGTAAGCAAATTATACACTACTGCTTTATTTACAGAAGCCCCAAACTGGACAGCAATTCGACTTTTAACGAGTTTGATGCGCTGTCTGACTGCATTCAAAGAATTGTATCCCTGTATCCTCATACTGAAATCGTTATTACGGGCGACTTCAATATACACAATTCTGGGTGGCCGAAGCCATTCTGGACAGACAACACCCGAAGGACGGTGTGTTGAGATCTTCGCTGCGGAAAACAACTTAACGCAGCTTGTAAATGAGCCCACGCGAATACCAGACGTTGATAGTCATCGCGCCAACACCCTGTACTTGTTTTTAACTTCTCACCCTGATAAATACACCGTCGATGTGCTCTCCTATCTAGGCTCGTCGGACCACTGTGTTATATCAGTCAATTTCTCGTATACTGACCACACAGTTAGAGGAAAGATTCCTAAAAGAACCGTATGGCAATACGAGAAAGCCAACTGGAGCTGACTTAACAGCTTCTTTAGGAATTTTAACTGGTCGTTATGTTTCCTCGATAACTACTTGGATTCCGCTGCTGATATGATTACAGACACCATTCTCTTTGGAATGAGATCCTTTATTCCTCATCGGATAAAAAGTATCAAACCAAAAGAAAAGACATGGTACCACTCGAGCTGTAAAGAGGCCGTCGAAAAAAGTTCAAACGAGCCAGAAATGACTGCAACGCCTTTCTTAAGCGTTTGAAATTCCAATACGACCAAAAACTGAGGCAAAAAATACTGCAATGTACCAAAGGCAGTAAACATTTTTGGTCGTTCGTCAAAAACATTAGAAATTCCGTCTCATCCTCCATCCCAACGCTCATTGACAATGACATTCCAGCTGTCAGCTCTTTGGACATAGCCAATCTACTTGCTGCACACTTTGCGGCCAGCTCAACCCTCCCAGATTGTGCTTTGTCTCCGCCTACACTTGAGTGCGTCGAATCTTCAATGGGACGAATCTACTTTCGCACTCGTGTAGTAGCAAGAGTACTTAAAGATCTCAACATACATAAATCCGCTGGTCCAGATGGTATATCTTCCCTTCTTCTGAAGAGGTGTTCTTCCTCGCTGGCAAAACCACTGCGTAAGCTTTTTCATCAATCCTACTCTTTAGGACTCTTCCCGAGCAGATGGGAAACAGCATTTGTCCAGCCCGTCCCTAAAAAAGGCGAATCATCTTCTCTCTCCTCCTACAGACCCATTGCACCTATGTCCCTTCTTTCCAAGGTCATGGAAACACTGATAAATCGTCAGCTCATGAAATATCTCGAAACACGAAAACTTCTCAATGACCGGCAGTACGGTTTTCGTCGCAACAGGTCCACTGGTGATTTGATGGCATGTCTCACCGAAAAGTGGAACCAAAGCGTACATCTATCTGGCGAAAGCAAGATAGTTGCACTTGATATTTCTAAGGCATTTGACAGAGTTTGGCATCAGGCTCTTTTGTCGAAAATGCGTTCATTTGAGATCGACGACTCTCTTCTTCAATGGATTAGAAATTACCTTTCGGAACGTTCAATTCAAGTTGTCTTGGACGGTTTCAAGTCTAATATTCACAAAATAAATGCTGGTGTGCCCCAGGGCTCTGTTCTGTCTCCGACACTCTTTTTAATTTTCATTAATGATCTCTTGACTGCTACTTCTAATCCAATATATTCCTTTGCTGATGACAGTACTCTCTGCTTTTCATATTCATTCCCGGACTCACGGCCCTGCTCTTCGGCTGTAGAACGAGAACGACAGCATTTGCTAAGCTCATTAAATTCCGATATCAACAGCATAACAGCATAATTGGGGAACTATTAACAGAGTGGAATTTAATGCTTCCAAAACACAATGCTGCCTGCTGTCGTTAAAGCGAAATTTAAATACCCAGCCATTATCCATGAATGGCACTTGCATCGTCGAAACCGATAAACTTTCCATTCTCGGTATGTGTGTCAATGGCAACTTACGTTGGAATGACCACATATTTGATGTCGCCAAAAATGCTGCGAAATATTTGCTTAAGAAATATTTTACCCCCTCTGATCTGGCCTCAATATATAAGGCATTCATCCGCCCAAAATTGGAGTACAACGCCCACATCTGGTCAGGTGTTCCTAAAACGTCTCTTCACCTACTGGATAGGATTCAAAACCGTGCGATAAAACTTATTGATGATACTAATATCAGTCTATTAATGGACACCCTCGAACACCGACGAAATGTCTCGTGTCTGACTTTGTTTTATCGCTATTTCTACCACCAGTGCTCCACTGAAATCGTCAGTAGCATTCCGCCCATTCAAAATTTCAACCGTAACACCCGTCTCGCTATGAATGCTCATCAGTATACCCTCAAGCCCATTTTCGGACGTACTCTAAAATATCGTGATTCGTTCCTAAGCCGTACAACTCGCTTATGGAATGTCATGCGAAATACTTGCAAACATTTAAAACCAATGTACATCGGTACCTCTCTTTTCTTCCTCCCTAAATTTCCTTTGCCCGCGCTGTGTACAATCACCTTAAAGGTACTCAAACCCCTTGAGCGCGCGCTGATTATAAAAAAAAATCCTTTACAGGCTAATCTAAATAGAGAAGCATTTCTAGAAAAATTAAGTCATGAAGTCGCACTATTTCGTGATATTAATAATTAGGGTAGTAACCATCGGAGAGAAGGTTGTTCGCCGAGGTCATTGTTTTTGCAATATATCTTCGATTCAATTTGATGACTTTTATTAGATTCTTGTATAAGACCTCATACGGACAGAATTTTAAATATTCTGGCGTTTCGCAAAAACAAACCCAACCCATAAAGTAAGCCTTCTCAATCACTTGAATCTTATCCAATTAACCTGTTCTCACGTTGCCATCAAAATACAAGCAAACGCCGGATAAGGTCCATATAGCAGATTATCTACACCCTCGCATCGGCTTCTACTGTGACGAGAGCAATATCTCTACGATTATTAAAATAAGGATATTGATAAAGTCAGATCCAAAGGTGTCTGGAGCAATTGGTTGCCCGTTCCCATTTTCGCCATATCTCTCTGATATTCGTAAAGGTCTCAGAAAAAGCGTGCTAAATAGAATGCTTCCCACTTCTAATGGTTGACTTTTAACTTGCAGTGATCATAATATTGTTTAATCTTGTCTAAGTCACATGGCAAGAGTATAGTAGTGATCTGATTTCTACAAGATCAAGTCGTCGTCCTGACTCTTTTGAATGACTTTTTGTATACGATGATGATATTTGGAAAGAGACTTATCAGTCAAAGATTCCCCAGATTGGACAAGGCCTATTTTCCAATGGATGTATGGACATTATTCATTGCAAATGGTAAATGTAAATGGCTATCACTTCTAGTGGGAGATATCGATGCACATTGCTAGATATGCCATAGGTTTCAACTGATTTCTTACTTTTCAATGATGCGAATATTGCATATACGTAGATTGGCTTTCAAAATGGACTGAGGTAAATCCCTCTCGCCAGTGGTGGCATTATTTTCCGCATTTTCGTCGAATTGTTAGTCCGGTTAATGTCATCATTCGCTTCGTACACTTTCAGTCGTTCCTATGCCCTAAGGATTTTTGATCACAAGGCAGTTGTCATAATCGACAGCTTCTCATTGATCTACACCTGCTCTTAGCAGTATTTGTTCATTGTCTGTCGTTCGTTTGATATTAAAACGCGAACGAATATTATTTTTTATTACTTTTGAGGAAATAATCGCAATGATTTGCCGAAAAGCAGCTTGACGACTAATTGAGGTGCTCTGGCCGCAGAAATTTACAATCCGCCTCTCAATGTTTTGTTTTATTTAAGAATGGGATTGTGATGCTCTTAAGTACTTGTTGGGTTAATCCCATTAGCATCACTTTAATGGAAAAACTTTAAGCCGTGAGAAATAACAGGGACATCGTCCGCATAAGCCATGGCGTAAGTAAGCGAAACCTTAAGGGTGTGAACCAGAGTGTTACTTTTTATAGGCCTGTATGTGTCAAACACGAAAAGAGTTCTTACCAGAGCACAACAATACAAGATGCAATTGACAGTAGCATTGTCCACATTAAGACAATAAATGACTTAGAACTTGCTAGAGAAAGCAAACTAAAAAGCTCAATGGAAAAAAAGGACACCATTCAACCCTTCGTAATTGTGATTGGAACAGAACTTGTTTGTTTAAATGATTTTTATATAAGTTTTGGTGAAACTCTTCTTAAATTTACGTCGTTCATTTCTGCATTCGATATTTGTTTTAAGGTATTTCAAGTTTTTTCTCTACAGTACCCTAAAGAATCATCGTTCACATTGCTATTTATTCAAAAATATATTTTCAACTTTTCTACAATGTTCGATGCTAAGAGTCCTGCTCTAGCCGAATTCTTAGAAAATCTGGAAAAATAAAATTATGAATCATAATTGTTTTCTTTGCAGTGCCAATTTCAAGGCGCTGCCTTGCTTAGTTAAGCATTTTAAATTAGTTCATGGCCTAGACTCAGACAGTGAATATAAATGTAATTTTCAAGACTGTAATCAACTTTTTACAAAATTATCTTCATTTCAAAGGCATACAAAAAATCATTCAAGAAGAATAATTATATCTAGTAACAATAATGAGCTACAAAGTTCTGTTCCTTTCCCAGCTAAAAATGTATCTGTATATAATAACGTATTTACTGTACCAGAAACATCAACAAATCAATCAAAATATTCAGATCAAGGTAATGAATTTTTGGAATCGAAAAGTTTAATTTTAAAAAGAAGTAAAGAATTTTCAATGAGTTTACATAAAAAAAATAAAATTACAAGAAAGGACGTTATAGACATTCAACATGGAGTTTCCATTATTACTTCGAGTATAACAGTAGCAATAAAACGTAAAATTGTAAACTACATTCCAGATTTAGAAAAAAACGAATTTATTAGTTTGCTAAATATTTGTACAAATCCCTTTGAAGAAATCAAGTCTGAGTACAAATTATTTCAAAGTTTGTTAAATTCTGATCAATTTGCCAAACCTCAATTCTTTAACATTAATAATGAGATTTCTGAAATTATTTTAAATGGTGAACCAACGTTAGGTGTTAGCAACGTACAAGGTTGTATAATGGATATAGAATTCCAATTTCGTAAATTTTTTGAACTACCAAACATATTAAGTATTACACTTAATAATATGAATAAAAAATCCAGTGACGAAGATATAATCCATTTTTTCAGATTTCTCAAATAATTTGGCAACAAAATCGATCACTTTTAAGGGGTTGGTTTACAAAAAAGGATATCTTTTAACTAAAACAAATAATGAATTCGTTGAACTTTTTGAAATAAAAGAAATATTAATAAGTAAAACAAATCAGCCCTATATAATTGGCACAAGATATGAAATAATTAAATTTATAGATCACTGTCAGTCATACTCTGTAGGTTCCAAAAGTATCTCCTTGAAAATAATAGCTATTGCTGATTTTACAAGTCCTCCAATTCATGTTTACTATATTCCAGATGGAACATGTTTAATTAGAAATAAAATATTTTAAAATAAATTGTAATTATTAATTGTTTTATTACTGAAGACGTACAAAGTCGTCTAAAACTATTTTAGGATTATCCGCTTGGACAAAATTAGAGAATCGATGTTTAAAATAAGTAAGTAAAAATGAATATTGATTTTACATTTCTAATATTAAATTGATTACATTTATTTTATATAAATTACAAATTTTTAATATCAAAACTTAAATTATTCTTATCAGAAATAAATGAAATCTATATTAATTTAACGTTTTAATCGTATCAATTACAAAATTTTAATATCAAAAATCGATGTTCTCAATATCAAAAGTAAATGCGTATCGTATCAATTTTACATTTTCAATATTAAATTATTATAAAATTCTAATATCATATATCATAATAACATATACTTTCCATTCCCATTGTTCCCATGAGTGTAATTCAAAACTGATTATCAAACCTATTGGCACTTAAGATCAGTCACCTGTTTGTCGCAAAGAACATGCTTATCCTAAACTTCTTGAGCAGGTTTCATAAGAAGATTAAGAAACAACTCCCTTAGGGATTGATTTTATAATTTATATTCATTATAGGATACTGACAGATCCAAAATCAAGAGGACCACCAGTTTAAGGTTAGTCTCAGGTATCACTTTTGTTCTACTGTATTTCCAAGCACTTTACTCATCTTCATCGTATATTCTCGGTTCTCCAAAGATTAGAAAGAGCTTCAGTTATAGAGGAATTCATTTGTCGGCACGCTTGATCAGCTCGAAGTATCTGTCAGTTTTTTGCTGCGTCTTTCTCCTCTTCAAGAGTGAAAGCAGATTGTTCCATCAATTTATTTTTAAAACAGTATGATAGAAGTCTGGCAGTTCTTTCAAGAAACAAAAAGCTGCAGATTCCTTACCAATGTCTGACAGTTCCTGAGTAACCCAATCGTCAATAAAATTATTAATCACGGTTGCAGACAAACTTAAATCTACTTGTCTTGTAGAGCAACTTTTATAGAGCTATCATTTTTCAGGATCCCAATGTTATTAGATTATTTTTGCAATACTTTCATGGAGGACAGATGAGCAATTTGCCGATGGGAAGGGCAGTTTTATATATATAAGCATTCCCGATTGGTTTACATTGTGTCCTAGACTAAGAGTCTGGTCAAGGAGTTACCGCATGTTTTTCTCACTTCAAAGTTTGGAAAAACTTTTTGCGAATAGCATCCAATGAAGCCTTATTTTAAAACAGGAGGCGGATTATCAGATTATGTGAAAAGGAGCCAGCCAGCTGAAGATAGAACATATACAACCTACTGTGGAGCATAAAAAAGTGGAACAACTTATATCGTGATTCCCTAATGCCCTACTTAACCGGAGACGCTCATCACTGCCATGTACGACGTCTCGTTGTTGTTAAATCGCCGGTTTGCAGCTGTGCCGGACTAGCGGAAACACAAATCTATCCTTTGCTATCTACTATCAAATTGCTTAGCATCGTCGGTATTTGTGTTTTTTGTGTTTGTTGTAGATTATGACTAGGGAATTCAGGATGGACGTAGCCAATATACGCGGGCTAAAAAGTAATCACTTTTCTGCGTACGTCCACGTCTGTAAGTACAGACCAGCTGTTTTGGCACTTAGTGAAATACAGGTAGATCCTCGCCCACACCTATCAGATCATTCTGATCTGAAACTACCTGGCTACGAACTAGTGCCATTATTCTTCTCTCACCGCGGTCTCGCCATTTACGTGTGTAGTCATGTGGTTAAAATTCCATTTATGTAAGCAAATTATACACTACTGCTTTATTTACAGAAGCCCCAAACTGGACAGCAATTCGACTTTTAACGAGTTTGATGCGCTGTCTGACTGCATTCAAAGAATTGTATCCCTGTATCCTCATACTGAAATCGTTATTACGGGCGACTTCAATATACACAATTCTGGGTGGCCGAAGCCATTCTGGACAGACAACACCCGAAGGACGGTGTGTTGAGATCTTCGCTGCGGAAAACAACTTAACGCAGCTTGTAAATGAGCCCACGCGAATACCAGACGTTGATAGTCATCGCGCCAACACCCTGTACTTGTTTTTAACTTCTCACCCTGATAAATACACCGTCGATGTGCTCTCCTATCTAGGCTCGTCGGACCACTGTGTTATATCAGTCAATTTCTCGTATACTGACCACACAGTTAGAGGAAAGATTCCTAAAAGAACCGTATGGCAATACGAGAAAGCCAACTGGAGCTGACTTAACAGCTTCTTTAGGAATTTTAACTGGTCGTTATGTTTCCTCGATAACTACTTGGATTCCGCTGCTGATATGATTACAGACACCATTCTCTTTGGAATGAGATCCTTTATTCCTCATCGGATAAAAAGTATCAAACCAAAAGAAAAGACATGGTACCACTCGAGCTGTAAAGAGGCCGTCGAAAAAAGTTCAAACGAGCCAGAAATGACTGCAACGCCTTTCTTAAGCGTTTGAAATTCCAATACGACCAAAAACTGAGGCAAAAAATACTGCAATGTACCAAAGGCAGTAAACATTTTTGGTCGTTCGTCAAAAACATTAGAAATTCCGTCTCATCCTCCATCCCAACGCTCATTGACAATGACATTCCAGCTGTCAGCTCTTTGGACATAGCCAATCTACTTGCTGCACACTTTGCGGCCAGCTCAACCCTCCCAGATTGTGCTTTGTCTCCGCCTACACTTGAGTGCGTCGAATCTTCAATGGGACGAATCTACTTTCGCACTCGTGTAGTAGCAAGAGTACTTAAAGATCTCAACATACATAAATCCGCTGGTCCAGATGGTATATCTTCCCTTCTTCTGAAGAGGTGTTCTTCCTCGCTGGCAAAACCACTGCGTAAGCTTTTTCATCAATCCTACTCTTTAGGACTCTTCCCGAGCAGATGGGAAACAGCATTTGTCCAGCCCGTCCCTAAAAAAGGCGAATCATCTTCTCTCTCCTCCTACAGACCCATTGCACCTATGTCCCTTCTTTCCAAGGTCATGGAAACACTGATAAATCGTCAGCTCATGAAATATCTCGAAACACGAAAACTTCTCAATGACCGGCAGTACGGTTTTCGTCGCAACAGGTCCACTGGTGATTTGATGGCATGTCTCACCGAAAAGTGGAACCAAAGCGTACATCTATCTGGCGAAAGCAAGATAGTTGCACTTGATATTTCTAAGGCATTTGACAGAGTTTGGCATCAGGCTCTTTTGTCGAAAATGCGTTCATTTGGGATCGACGACTCTCTTCTTCAATGGATTAGAAATTACCTTTCGGAACGTTCAATTCAAGTTGTCTTGGACGGTTTCAAGTCTAATATTCACAAAATAAATGCTGGTGTGCCCCAGGGCTCTGTTCTGTCTCCGACACTCTTTTTAATTTTCATTAATGATCTCTTGACTGCTACTTCTAATCCAATATATTCCTTTGCTGATGACAGTACTCTCTGCTTTTCATATTCATTCCCGGACTCACGGCCCTGCTCTTCGGCTGTAGAACGAGAACGACAGCATTTGCTAAGCTCATTAAATTCCGATATCAACAGCATAACAGCATAATTGGGGAACTATTAACAGAGTGGAATTTAATGCTTCCAAAACACAATGCTGCCTGCTGTCGTTAAAGCGAAATTTAAATACCCAGCCATTATCCATGAATGGCACTTGCATCGTCGAAACCGAAAAACTTTCCATTCTCGGTATGTGTGTCAATGGCAACTTACGTTGGAATGACCACATATTTGATGTCGCCAAAAATGCTGCGAAATATTTGCTTAAGAAATATTTTACCCCCTCTGATCTGGCCTCAATATATAAGGCATTCATCCGCCCAAAATTGGAGTACAACGCCCACATCTGGTCAGGTGTTCCTAAAACGTCTCTTCACCTACTGGATAGGATTCAAAACCGTGCGATAAAACTTATTGATGATACTAATATCAGTCTATTAATGGACACCCTCGAACACCGACGAAATGTCTCGTGTCTGACTTTGTTTTATCGCTATTTCTACCACCAGTGCTCCACTGAAATCGTCAGTAGCATTCCGCCCATTCAAAATTTCAACCGTAACACCCGTCTCGCTATGAATGCTCATCAGTATACCCTCAAGCCCATTTTCGGACGTACTCTAAAATATCGTGATTCGTTCCTAAGCCGTACAACTCGCTTATGGAATGTCATGCGAAATACTTGCAAACATTTAAAACCAATGTACATCGGTACCTCTCTTTTCTTCCTCCCTAAATTTCCTTTGCCCGCGCTGTGTACAATCACCTTAAAGGTACTCAAACCCCTTGAGCGCGCGCTGATTATAAAAAAAAATCCTTTACAGGATCCTTTACAGGCTAATCTAAATAGAGAAGCATTTCTAGAAAAATTAAGTCATGAAGTCGCACTATTTCGTGATATTAATAATTAGGGTAGTAACCATCGGAGAGAAGGTTGTTCGCCGAGGTCATTGTTTTTGCAATATATCTTCGATTCAATTTGATGACTTTTATTAGATTCTTGTATAAGACCTCATACGGACAGAATTTTAAATATTCTGGCGTTTCGCAAAAACAAACCCAACCCATAAAGTAAGCCTTCTCAATCACTTGAATCTTATCCAATTAACCTGTTCTCACGTTGCCATCAAAATACAAGCAAACGCCGGATAAGGTCCATATAGCAGATTATCTACACCCTCGCATCGGCTTCTACTGTGACGAGAGCAATATCTCTACGATTATTAAAATAAGGATATTGATAAAGCCAGATCCAAAGGTGTCTGGAGCAATTGGTTGCCCGTTCCCATTTTCGCCATATCTCTCTGATATTCGTAAAGGTCTCAGAAAAAGCGTGCTAAATAGAATGCTTCCCACTTCTAATGGTTGACTTTTAACTTGCAGTGATCATAATATTGTTTAATCTTGTCTAAGTCACATGGCAAGAGTATAGTAGTGATCTGATTTCTACAAGATCAAGTCGTCGTCCTGACTCTTTTGAATGACTTTTTGTATACGATGATGATATTTGGAAAGAGACTTATCAGTCAAAGATTCCCCAGATTGGACAAGGCCTATTTTCCAATGGATGTATGGACATTATTCATTGCAAATGGTAAATGTAAATGGCTATCACTTCTAGTGGGAGATATCGATGCACATTGCTAGATATGCCATAGGTTTCAACTGATTTCTTACTTTTCAATGATGCGAATATTGCATATACGTAGATTGGCTTTCAAAATGGACTGAGGTAAATCCCTCTCGCCAGTGGTGGCATTATTTTCCGCATTTTCGTCGAATTGTTAGTCCGGTTAATGTCATCATTCGCTTCGTACACTTTCAGTCGTTCCTATGCCCTAAGGATTTTTGATCACAAGGCAGTTGTCATAATCGACAGCTTCTCATTGATCTACACCTGCTCTTAGCAGTATTTGTTCATTGTCTGTCGTTCGTTTGATATTAAAACGCGAACGAATATTATTTTTTATTGCTTTTGAGGAAATAATCGCAATGATTTGCCGAAAAGCAGCTTGGCGACTAATTGAGGTGCTCTGGCCGCAGAAATTTACAATCCGCCTCTCAATGTTTTGTTTTATTTAAGAATGGGATTGTGATGCTCTTAAGTACTTGTTGGGTTAATCCCATTAGCATCACTTTAATGGAAAAACTTTAAGCCGTGAGAAATAACAGGGACATCGTCCGTATAAGCCATGGCGTAAGTAAGCGAAACCTTAAGGGTGTGAACCAGAGTGTTACTTTTTATAGGCCTGTATGTGTCAAACACGAAAAGAGTTCTTACCAGAGCACTTTATTATTTTTAGAAAGACAATAAAGGCATATAGCCTTGTATACTGTTCCCATGATTTGTGGTTATAGCCTTGTTTCTTATGGTTGTGCACAAACATTTTTGATGTCCAGAGGACCGGAGTTTAACCTAATCTTTAAAATCTGGTGGTGTGATATATCCATTAAGTGTAACGCTCAGACATCA
Organism: Volucella bombylans; assembly: GCA_949129095.1. Lineage (NCBI taxonomy): Eukaryota > Metazoa > Arthropoda > Insecta > Diptera > Syrphidae > Volucella > Volucella bombylans. The sequence goes on from OX422144.1 coordinate 98,189,534, forward strand.
TCATCAACGAAAAAATATGGCCCAATTAATTTTTGTAGATGTACGAGGGTGGGTCAATAAGTCCGTGACTTTTTGTATTTCTGACCTCTTTACTGAAACAGCAACACTGCTCCTGTCAACAGGCATCTGTCAGTTGACTCCTGTCAAAATTTAAACATGCTGCGTCAGTTAGTTTGTGTTTGACAGCTATTTTTATCAGACTACTCACTAATTTGAGGAGAAAAAAGACAATGCAAGGGTGCACACATGTGCAGTTGCCATGGCAAAAATCCATGAATTGGGCTATGAATTGCTCCCTCATCCACCCTATTCTCCAGATTTGGCCCGAGCGACTACTTCTTGTTCCCAAACCTGAAGAAATGGCTTGGTGGAAAAAGATTTGACTCCAATGATGAAGTCATCTCGCAAACAAAGGCCTATTTTGAGGACCTCGACAAATCATTTTTTTTGGAAGGGATAAAAAAATTGGAGAAGCGTTGGACAAAGTGTATAGAGCTCAAGGGAGACTACGTTGAAAAATAAAATTATTTTTTTATCAAAAAATCTGTGTTTTATTCCAAAAGTCACGGACTTATTGACCCGCCCTCGTACCATAGTGGAGTCTCATGAAGCACATGGGTTCCTAAGCAATTCCAGAGATCAATTTTAGCAAGTTCGACGCTTCAAATAGTCACCTCGCTTTAGTTCTTGAATGAATTATTCCGCAAACATCGGCTTTATCTTCATTTTGGCTTTCATAAAAAACCTCAACAAGAACAGGCACAACATATTCCCGAACGTATTTTTTCTGATCGCCTATAAAGACGGGTCTGTCTTGTCTAGTCTAGTCTAGTCTACGAGTATGTACAACATGTATGTATGTATCTGTCAACTTTATTGGTCTTGAAAATCTGCAGTTGGTCTAGGTTCAAGTTCAAGACGTTTAGATGTACGTAAGTATGATACATACTCGTATGTACCATTACATGACAAAGATGCAGACGTTGCATGTATATACATATATTTGTGTGCAGCGGGACATAACCAACTCCATTCTTACGGCATGGCTGCACCTAACAATTACCCATTTCGAATTCACTCAAGGAATTCTATTGGCTATTGGCTGACTTAGGAATATAATCCGTATCTCCTCAGTCATCAGGTTCTCACCAACAAAATCCACACAATCATTATCCTTTGGTGATTAAGTGTCCTTTTCACTTCACCACTGTATCTGCACGTCTTTGTTAGTCAATAGGCTGTTCTGTTTTAAAAAATAAGCTATTCGTAGTATATAACAATATTTTCAGTTTATTCCCGAATGTAATTAAAACCGGAATAGGGGAGGGTAATCACTTTTATGTCCCATCCTTGAATGCGTTCAAATTAAATTTTTCAAATTTTCAACCCTCCATACCTGAACATCTAGAGCTAGCGCCTGCACGTGCCATTAAAGAGGGCAACGTCTGCCGGTGGCATAGCCAGACAAAGGATCCACATCAAGCTAGACATACCTTCTACGTTCTCCTAACACAGCGTGTAATCAATGTAAGTGGCGGGCAGAGAATATTGCGAACAATAAAATCGGTTAGGGGTTGCTCGGAGGTACGTATCCGCAGAAGAAATTCCCATTTCGGTCGATGACATTGAATATAAGGTCGGTCCATTATGTATGAATGCGAGTGTCTACGTACAGAAAGGGATGATTATTATTATTTTGAGGGAAAATTCGTGTAATTACTTTTTTCCTTTGATAACAATTTTTCGATTGCCCCGAATTCGTTTTGAGAAATAAGCAAAAGAACCGAACAGAAAATGTAGACATTCAACACCCCTTATCGGGATGCAATCATCAGGATTTGATAGAGAGAGAATCATTGCCATAGAAACAGCTGCAAGGCACGTTTGGTTTTCATTGAATGTATGTAGAGGGGACCGGATGGATGCTCTTTCGGCGTTACTCGTTATTTTTATAGATTTTCGATTTTAAAAAAGCAGTATTTTTCTTTTCCTGTATTGCAACATTCGACAGCGAGCACAATAGGAATTAGACCCTAGGGAGTGAGCGAAATGTAGTTTGTCATCGTAGAACATTATTGTAAAAAAAATATACATATATATATGTAATCGTTAATCAAAAGGACGTTGAACAGACCTGAAGGTAATATTTCATCAGATTTTTACTCCAACTTTGATGTACGAGTACAATCACAAATAAACATCAGCGCATGTTTGTCAATACGAGTACCTGACACTACTGGTTAATTTTATGCAAATTTTTGCTATGAAATAACGGTGCGGTAATTGGCAATATTTTTTTAATCTAATAACACTGCATAACACCATGAAATGTTGTCTGAAATTGGGGCCTATTATCATAAAAGTAAATTATTTAGCACAAGTTCCTTCTTAATTATTTTCATATTTTTAAGTAATATATACATACATGGCATGCAAGGTTTTGAATATTCACGTTATCAGAAATCGTGTTTTATATTACGAGGTAGCATAGCATCACAGTTACAACACTTTTTGGCAGCCCCACCAAACATGTTAGGACAAACAATAAGAAGAGACTCTATATTAGCTTTAAACAGGTCGAATTGCTATCTTTTGATGGAAAACGCTCTTTACTGCATAAAGGTCATCGGGAGATTTGATAAAAAAAAGGTAAAGATTAGGCAATGCACTATAATACAACTTCTTTAACACCATGCTTAGAAAAGCGTGCGATTCTATACTAGATACACGATTTTCCAAAAGACTGCGCATTTACTTGCAGTAATGACATTCATGTCAGTGGAAGAATGCAACGTGCAGCCACTGGTTCCCATGTATTGAAACAGAAAGGGCAAAAAAGGTTTAACTTGGAATGAAAGCAAAATCAAGTACCTATGTACATATTGTTATGGATATTAACAGGAAACTTGTGTGACACATGGGAAAAACAAATGCAACATGATCAATAACCCAATTCTACCCAGACGCAAATTCAGCAAAACAAACGACGAAGATATCCTTCGTCGTTTTGAACATAAAATTTTTCGAACGATTTTAGGTCTCGTTTACGTTGACGGCCTTTGGCGGAGGAAATATAATAGCGAAATCTGCGAGCTAGACTTTCACATTTGCCGCCCGAGATGGCTAGTACAAGGTGCGGCAAGATAACTTCCTTATTTCATAATGCAATAAAACAAGAAGTAGTAAAGATATAAGGATATTATAATATATACCATATATTAAAAAGTTCAGTATTTACATCATTTTAAAAATCATATCGGGCAAGTGATGCCCATTGCCGATAAGCAGGTTGAACCGAATCCTGATGTTTCTTATCACTCTTTTCAGCATATTTATTTATTTATTTTATTTAATTAAAAATAATAGCGGTTTATTCAAAGAAGAGCCATAAATAATTCAATAAAAAAAGGCCAAAAGAAAAGAATCGTAATAACAATAAAAATAATTTCATTTCAATTAGGTGAAAAAGATAATAATAATAATTTTTAAACGATATTAATGAAATGTAAAAAGCAAAAAAAACGTATTCTGTTACAGAAAATTTACAAAGTAAGCGGTGCTATATTGCTGTGTATATATATATACCAAATATCTATTGATTAATGTTAGTCCCATGTATGCCTCAAAGATCGCTAAAAAAGCCGAATAGAAAGACACTGAAATTTCTGGTTTCGACCAAACGCCGAAGCGAATTCCACAGCCTAACAGAGTAAACAAAAAACAGACGGCTACTTTCTAAGTAAAAGAAATTAGGAGGATTAATAGTAAAAGTCCTAGATGATCTAGGAAACTGTATCTTGCAATATAAGTAATGTGACTTCTTATAATTTATAAGTCGTGAAATGAATAGGCAGTTCCGATAGTTCAAATATTTTAATAATGAACACCGTAATATTGACATTCGAAACCTGGAAATGTGGTCGAACTTACGCAAGTGAAACACAAATCTTTAACTCCATGATAAGAAAAGTGAACTCAAATTTTCTGAATGATGCCGAGTCCAGTGAGCTGTAATCCAAACTAGAGTAAGTTATGTGTGGTACAAGTTGAGGTCTAAGTAATTTTAGCCGGATTTCAACTGGGGTATAATGAACAGATTTCCACATCAACCGCAAGCCAATGTAAATTTGTTTGGCTAATGCGTTTATATGATCATTAGAAATAAGAGAGTTGTATAACACCGAAGTTTTTGACATTATTATGATAACTAATTTTATCTCCAGAAATGTAAACAAATATGTATTCTTCAACATGTCCTAAGTTCTTTCCAATAGGCAAACATAAGGTTTTTTTGGCAATAAGTTGAAGCCCATTACACGAAGCACAAGCGAACAGCCTCTAAGTCTTCATTCAATTGACTGACACAACTATCAATTTTAGCTCGGGAGCTGGAAACATATAATTGAGCATCGCCAGCTTATAGATGTTCGTTGGCATATTTACAAACAAGGGTTACGTCATTAATGAATAGGACAAAAAGCAATGGACCGAGGATTAACCCCTGAGAAACGTCATGATATAGTCTTAACCTACTTGGCATTTTTCCGTCCAATGAAACCTGCTGATACCTACCGCTAAGTTAGTTTAGAATAAGCTCAACAGCTCTATTACCCAAACCAAAGCTATTTATAAGTTTCCAATACAGTTGTTCATGATTCATTGCCTCAAATGCCTTTGAGAAATCTAAAAGGCATATTATAGTAGAGTTGTATAAGATTTGTCAAAGTTTATTGTAGACGACTATTATCAACTATTTTCAAAAATGCAGTAGTACAACTATGACTTGCGCGATACGCAGATTGATGCAAGCTTATCAAATTGAGTGAGTCAAGGTTAGTTTGAAGTTGATTCTGATAAATTCCAGAACCTTTGACAGACTCGGAACAATGCTTATTGGGCGAAAGTCAGCGTATCCAGACGGATTGGAATTCTTTGGAATAGGGGATACTTTTGCAAGTTTCCAGGCAGAGGGAAAGCCTTGTTAAATACAAGGCAGCAGTTATAAAATATGAGTTAGCATATCTACCACATGTAAGACGATTATTTTAATAAATCTTAGAGATATTCCATCTAGACCTATAGCATTAGACTTCATATATTTAATGGCAAAAATGAAATCGACGCTATTTATAGTTGCTTGCTTAATTGGTATACCACTTGCTTAATTGGTACATATTTGTTGAAGAGTTCCAATGCCATTGACTCGAATAAAGCAACTTTGTTATCAACATCTTGGAGATTCCAACACAAATCCCAAGGGTATAATGAGGATTCATTGTGCAGAGCTACTAAGTTGATATTATTGAAATCTCTAAATAGCACTTTATTGGGGGGAAGGTTGCACATTCATTTGAAGATTGTAAGTTAAAAAAAGAAGCTCATGAGAAGAGTTAAAACCTGGCACAGATATCTGATCGTGAAATGACAGTAAGTTCATGCCCGATATTAAAAAAAAAAAATCTAAAAGCGACGGTCGGCAACCTACTTGGAAATGTGAGGGAACGGAGTTATAAATAATGTTAAGACCACAATTACTAGCGAAACTCATATTGGGTATGTTGATCGTTTTTTTCTAAATGTTCCTTTTCAGGTCGTCCAGAGTCTGTGGGTGGTTGGTATAGACACGGGATTTCAAATACCCCCACAAAAAGAAGACACAAAGGGTTAAAGTAGGTGAACGCGCCGACAACTTCAAATCACCCGTCAGTTAGATGAGAAACCTTGGAAAGTGCTCTCGGAACACATCTATCGATGCCCTTGAAGCATGAGCTGACCCTAAGTACATTTCATCAAATCGTGGCAAAAAAAAACTCCTAGAGCATGTTCACATAATGAATTCCGCATTTTCTTGGAAAAATCATGGACTGATAATTCCAGTTCTTATTTTCTGCACTGAACCAGTTTCCTTGAACGTTGTGACAAACAAAAAAATTAATTCTCGGTCCAGGACAGGACCTAATAACGCAATATTGCTGCGATTTCGGAAGGCGCGATGGGTTAAAACCACCGTACAGGCGTTGGAAAAATAGGCGCCTAAGGCAAAGGCACGCTACTCGTTACTCCAACACATGATGACGACACAACTTTGGGATCCCTTCTCCGAAGCATCATCTTCAGAGCTCTCATTTCAAATAAGGAAGTTAACTTGCCGCATCTTGTACTTATGATGCTAATGAATATTATCGATATACTCGTAGTTCGAAATATCTTCGTTTGCTACCCAGAGGGACAATGCGGTATAGGAAGATTTTGCCCTAGGTGACGCGCGTAAGTAGTAAGGGACAATTGGCTAAAGACTGCGCTAACTATGGATGCTTATTGGCTGAGGCCCAACACCACATCGGGTTGCAGCAAGATCTAAGATTGCTATCCAAAACTGCGATACTACAACGCCAATTGATACTGAAAGCAAAACAAGGATTACTCAAATATTTCACTAGACTATTACTAGCAATTTGAACAGTACTATTATAAAGTCGTACTCGATTTCAATTCGAAGTTAGGAGGAAGAAATCTTTACAATATAACAATTTGTACAACTCATTTAGAGTAATTGGCTTAAAAATGAATATATGTAGATACGAGTACTCCCATCAATCAAATTTGTCAAGCTAAGGTGTTTTCCCAAAAGTCTGATAATAATGACTGCATTGAGGTTTCTAATATATGGGGCACCAATGTTTCGACAAAACAAACCCATATAAATTTGGATGGTGATTTGGCTCAATTTTTTGTTACAGCGTTATTGTTTGACAATTCTCATGTGTGAATATTAAGGTTTAGTCATGGGGAATTACACGGTGGCATAAGGCATAGAAATTGTGAAAATTATGCCAAAATGTCATCGAAAATGTCGTCAAAAAGACCAACGTATGCCATCAGTCACGAGGCGGCCATTTATCGGATATTATTAAAATAGAAACATAAGAACTTTTCACATTTCAAAATAGACGGTCTTAATGGGACACCCATTATACATGACATTCATCGGAATCGGTGATGGAAAACTCTCAGAGATGTTTCTCTGGCTTTAAACACTTCACTTCTCATAAAAATCTGACTACTGAACAGAGGTATGCATACGCAATCCTAATGTACACGAACTGTACGGTAAATGATGGGTTAAAAGGACCGGAGATGAGTTTCTTGTCAGCTGTACTTCTAGGTAACATGAGTTTAAAAGTGTAGATTTCTTACAGGAGTTTCAAGGGTACACTTAATTTTTACAAAATGCCTTAGTGTGGTGACACGTTTTCCTGTCATGCTTACTGTGATGGGGATGACGATATAAAGTAGATTGCAGGTACTGCAATTAATTCAGGTGAGTAAGGTAGTGGCTCATGTTGCCATATCTTCTAGAGAGAGAGAACCTGTGGACTGATTCAAATTAAAGAAGATGCAGCTTTTGGTCCTTGTAGTCCGAACCAAAAGGCTTGGAGTAACCATAGTAAACCTCTTTTACCTTTTCAATGGGTCCGTTCGGATGAGCTCTTCAGTTTAATTGATGGTCTGGAGATACCTCAAGATGATGGTTTTGCTAACAAACTTTGAACTCTTCAGTTTGGTAAGAGTCAGTTACATTGGTCAGGGCATTTGGAATTTTTACCAGCCATGTGTTAATTTTTTACCCATTGCTACATTTACTCATGTTATCGGATTGTAGCTAAGTTCAGAACTATGGATTCAATAGCAATATCATGAAGTGAGAGGGCGAGAAACAGTCCATAGTTGCTAGAAGTTTTGCAGGCATTTATGCGTTGAGATGGTCTATCTGATTAATGCATTCCTGGTTCGGCTATGGTTGTATTCTGTGATTTCGCGAATATAAAGTGCGTTTGGTAATTATAGGTTAATGTAAGGAGCAACTTTAGTGTTTCCTTCAAGTTACTCGTATGTGAGAAACAGAATTTTGTTCGAGACCAATGATATTGCGGTGGGTTTCCAATAGTGGACCCTCTTGAACCATTACTATTTAATGGTAAGTCCCATAATCTTCCGCAGACGTCTCTCCATGTGAAACTCATGTCGTATTAACAGAGTTCTAGGTCATTAGAGCTTTATTATACTGCTTCCGTAAGTTGAACCGTTTGGCTTTGGTAAAAAATTGTGAAAATTTCTTTTCAACGTTCACAGAGACGCTCTCTGACTTAAAAGCTTAGCTTTGAGCCATCTTCATTAAAAGTGTGTGAAGAGTCCATGCCAGATTCATGTCCTGACACCTTCCAATACAATATTAATGATTTATAGATAAATTTATAAATGAAAATATCAATACACAAGGAGCTGCAACTAGCGCAATCCGAGCGGAAGACAGATTTGAGCTTGACATCGTGTTGTGCAAAAAATAGAGTGAGACCTGACAACTCTTACCACACTAATGTAAGGTAAGAGTGGTAGTTGGAGAAAAACCAACTCATTTAGGCCTATTGGTCCATTGTGATACCACGGAAATGTAACTGGCCAAACAAGTTAAAAACCAGCAAACTGGTGATATAAAATCGATTCAATGGCTAGCTCAGGTGCTGAAAAATCACGAGGGAATAGCTTAGATGGCCAATCTACTGTTTAAGTTGAACTTGTCATTTCAAGAGAAAACATTACAAATAAGCCAATACAATCTCTACATCTACGAGTAATAATGCTATTCGGGAGTATCTTAATTCGTATCATATTTACATGAACGACGTTCCTAGGTTTATACTGCTTAATTATGTGAAAGTAGATAGTATTATACATAAACGAACCTGATAAATAACAAGCTAGATCTACACGCCATTGAATCATTAGTGTGAAACAACATTAATTTTCCTATATAATTTGTTGTTTTCCATCACTTCTGTTGGCCTAAATAATATATGGATACCTACCTATGTACTCATTTGAAATATCCAAAAAACATTTCAGTCTCATTTGTAGTTAATTACTTGAGTTTGATAATGCATTCCTTCCAAAACTCTATTCTCCTTTACAAACCACTTTCCTTTTCCAGTCTTCATCCTCTTTTTAATCAGAACCATTCATAAAACTATGATCTGTATCAGAAACCCCGTCAATGGCCTAAATACCACAATTAAGCCAGTCTACCAACTGCTTTATCGTCATCAAAACATGAACCCTTTCCGAATTGATACAAATTATTCAAGACCAATAGAGGAATCCCTATATTATGTCCCCATTCAACTACAAATTTTTATGTTTTAAACTACGGGTGGATACCTACATATATAACATATTTCGGATCAATCGAGCACCCGTTGCACTCCGGGTAACTATCGATTTTTCCCATCAAAATCACCTTCAATAAATTACCCTAATATCGTCTTTGGCGATTCAATATTTTATCGACTTCCAATCACCTATATCGATATATGCCACTTCGGTCTAAAACAAACTTCGAAACTGATTAACATTTTGAAAACAGGAAATCCAACACCATACCACTTGCTGCGTGAGAAAAGCATCGTCTTAGATTTTTCAGATGATGCGTCTATCGATTTCGATAACAAACTATTTCGACTGCAACAGAAATTAGTTTCCAATTAGGAATAGCGTGGCGTAGCTAGACGACGACGATGTAACTCATCTACGAGTAAAGCTCAACACAAGACAAATAGACGACAAAATCATGATTGCTGGAGATACGAGTATCTTTATCCGTATGCGTATCCGTATCGGCAGATATGATTCGTACATATGTATTAGTCTGTCAGACGATAGGAAGCAAGCTCATTTATTCTCACCTCAGTAAGCTTATTGTTCGAAGTATTAATTATTAATTAAGCAGCATGCTGATTAAATGGCAAGCGATTTCAAGAAACCCCCTGGTTTATGAACTAAACTGGAAAAGAGAAAACCTCTCCTAATTATGTGATGTTTGAGATTTATCGGCTGTCTCCAAATACGTTACTTATGTGAGCTTCATATTTGCATATGTAAGCCTCGTAATTGTATCTGGTCAGTAATTATGCGAAGTATTTTTTTTTTGGGATTTATGTATTTTCATATTTTTATTGCCTGTCATAATTTTTCTGGGCCATAAAAAAACTGCCCTATAAATCAATGGGTGGGCTATATATACGACCTATGGTCAGACGAGCTTCAGCCAGTGCTGCCATTAAGCAATGAAGTATCATAAAAAAGGCAGATACAACAGAAAAAAGGGGCAGTGGTCGATTTTTTCTTTCAATTCGATAGTAAACCAAGACCGTGAGTATAATTATATATTTTAGAGTGTTGAGGGCTGCCCCCACCTCCCGTCAATCAGTTGTTTAAATTGAATTCACTACTTTTTCCATCGATTGAACGTTTATATCAAACCACGTACAGAAGAAAGTGTTAAGAATTCTTCTATCTACCCATTGACGCCTTGTCCAATCCTACTAGCCAGTCTGCTATGATAGTACCTTGCTTAGAAGAAATAAGCCTCTCCAATTAGCACCGCGTGTATCTAACCTCGCCCAACTCATCATTCAGAGTTGGTATTGGTTCACACCATTTGAGATGAGGTCTTCGTCTATGGCGGACGAAAGTTTTAGTGTGTATTCTAGTAATTTTATATGTCCGATGGACAATTATTTTACTGCATACGAGTAAGTGACAATGAACAGGGCGGCGTAGTTCTGTAGGTGTGCAATTTTCTCTCGAAAGGATCGAGGATATCTTCATTCGTCTTCGAAAGACTGTATGCTCCAGCACCATATAGCACGACTTGGATAATTAAGGCCTTGAAGTCACCTTTATTGTTCGAAATACGGACAAAACGGCGGTCGCCAATTCATGTTCTTCATTTGGACAGCTAAGCCGAGGTAAACAAAGTGCATTGCAACTTCATTTCTAGCGGATAGCATGTGTTTGGTTTTACCTTCATCTATATCTGAATACGATTCTGCTGCTGTATTCGCAAACCCTTTGTGAACTACACTTTGAATTCCAATGCTGTCACTTCGTCTAAACAGTTTCATATAATGAAGGTATCCGCAAGGTCAGATATACGATTGTAATAGACACTAATCGCCGTCATCTACAATTGTAACTACAACTAAATTGTGCTTATTTTACTACTTACACCAAACTTTGGAGCAATGCACGAAGTTAAAATAGAAAAGGAGCGCATTACGGAAACAATCGTGAATGAGAGCAAAACTAAGTAAATGCAGTCAACCAGAAGGGACACACAACATCGACAAATCGGACAGAACAATAAATACTAATAACTTTGAGGTGATCAGGCACTTGGAATACAAGGCTCCGCTATTAAATCTGATAATGGCATCTCATCCAATCGCTGTATTTTCAGCTTAAGAATGCAAGTGAGTAGTAAAGTATTGTCAAGAAACAGTAATGAGACTCTATATAAGACCCTCATCATTCCAGTTCTGCTTGCTGATGCTGAGGCATGAACGTAAGCGAAGGTGGATGTATTGTTTTGAAGCTTGAAGCTAGCCAGATATCATTTAGTCATTTCTGATCCTGATAAAGCAGCCAGGCGAGTTTTGTTAAGATATCAAATTAGGCCAGTGCAGCACGTCTCCATAAGTAATGATTTAGGAGGCTTTGATGTTGATCATGTGGTTAGGTTAGGTTAGGTTAGGTAAGAGTGGCTGTTGGAAATACCAACCCACTTAGGCCTATTGGCCCATTGTGATGCCACGTGGATCTATGATCTTCTTACTACTGGAACCAGTTTGAGCTTATAATAAAGCGTAGGAGACTGTTAACGTCTATTTTTTCTAGATCGGTTAGGTCGTTGTAGAAGAAAGCTCCTAGATGAAGCTTCCTTCTCTGAGAGAGAGCTGGGCATGTGCAGAGTAGGTGGGGGATTGTCTCCTCCTCTTCCTCGTCCATGCAGCTTCTACAGTGTCCGGTAATGACACCTATTATGGCGCTGAAATGTTTCCTATCTAAAAGGATCAGACACTTAGATCGACTCAGATCCAGCCTTGGCCAGATCTATTTGGTCGCTAGACATGTTTGTCCAGCTTTAGTGTTAGTTTGCACGTAGCGATTGGTATACCTATACTACCTTTGTCCGGTAGGATAGGTAGAGTGGTTCCAATTTTGGCGAGTTCATCGGCTCTGCAATTCCCTGGAATGTCTCTGTGGCCCGGCACCCAACAGAGGTGAATGTTGAACTGCTCTGCCATCTCCATGAGAGATGATCGGCATTCAAGGGCAGTTTTAGAACACAATGAGACCGAGTCCAGGGACTTGATGGCGGCCTGACTATCCGAAAATATACGGATATCCTTTGCAGATATCACGTTTTTCTTCAGCCAGGACAGAGCTTCTTTAATCGCCAAAATTTCCGCCTGGAACACGCTACAGTGATTTGGAAGGCGGAAAGAGAGGCTTAGATTTAGCTTATTTGAGAAAACACCGCCACCAACTCCGCTGTCGGTTTTAGATCCATCTGTGTAGAGATGGATTGACTTGTCCTCCATGAAAGCATCCTCCTCCCAGAATGATCTAGAGGGGAAGCTTACATGGAAGTTTTTGTCAAACCAAAGTTCAGGTATGGTGTAATCGGTGTTCTCTGTGAGGATTCCTAATGTATTAAGAATGTTGGCGTGGCCAAATGAATTATTTGTCCACTGTTTAGTCGCTTTAAGGCGAATAGCTGCAGTCGCAGCTACTTGCTTGCTAAAAATGTCGAGGGGTGTCAAGTGAAGCAGAATATTTAATGCCGCAGAGGGGGTAGACCGCAAGGCTCCACTTGTGCATATGGTAGTGTAAAAACTTTTAAAGGATTCATACAGTATGATAGACAGGATATTGTATCCAATACTAATAGAACAGAGTAAGTGTTTATTTAATTTTAGACTCAATATATAGAAGTACAGAGAATACATAACTAAGCCAAAGCTAAAACCCATTGTGAGAACATATTATCAGCACTTTGTCCATGTTTGAAACTTTTAGATACCGTGATATGCCAACCTCGACATACTAGTAACAGTCCGCTGAATTTTGACGTTGCACAGATCTGAAAAAATATTACGTGTCTGCGATTGACTTCTGAAATTTGTTCTTTTTCTTAAGCCCTATGATGAAGAAATTCCATCATAGTGCATCATTGTATCTGAATTTGGAAAAGCTATTAACATCGTTGATGTAGAGACAAGTTAATCCTGTTATTCCCCAGCTCCCTAAAAATGTGGTCGGGATACAAAAGCTCGAGGCAGAGTCGTACACCCTATATATATTTTTAAGGCCATGACGAAAAAATCGGAGCTTTTCAGCCAGAAAAGAATCTCTGGTAGTCTATTAAATTGTTAAAACTCGACTCAACTCTCTGTGGCTCGTGGCTATATAGTCGGTATGAAGGTGGTTATTATCAAATATAAGATATGCCGTCTTGCAGATATTTAAAATTCACGTGTTTGGCGTTGCGCAGGGGTCAGTTTCTCGATTTGTTTTGTTTGTTATACAAGATCTCAGGTCTATCTGGAACTCCAATAAATATGAAAAATAATTTTTGACATCGATATTCGTCAACAAATATCAAGTTTCTGTCAAATAAGTGGTCTCGAATAGGCGCAGGTCAGTAATAAAATACAAGGTTGAGGAAATGAGGCGCTAGCTTACACTACCATATACTCGTACGTATTCTATGAGTAGAAGTCTATAAAAAAGTTTCCCACTGCGACTTTAGTCTCACAATGGTAGCACTGGCCTCGTCTTCTGATTCGGTGATTTTTTGCTTCGGAGGGGGCAACCAACTGCTGATTACCTATTGATGGAGGTTTCACCTAACTCCCAGCTTGTGGACAGATTACCAGTCAGCTCGGTGACAAATCATAAAATCGGGGCTTTTAAGTACCCCAGGCATTGTGCATGCCTTTAATGTATGAAAATTCGGGCAAACAAACTTCACAAAAGATTAATCATTACATACGAGTACGACTATGACTATAATTATATGGCTATACCAATGACAGTCACGACTGGGCTTAGAGGTGGATCATTTCTACTTGTATCTGTCAGACATTTATTTGTATTCATACGTACATATGTTGTCAATATGAATATTTGTCAAAAGGAATCCAAGCATCGTCATGACGGGGCATTCACAGTCATAATTTGTGAGATTTTAACAATTCTCTGGTCATTTGCATAAATTTATGCGTCCACGTATCTAAAGGCACTTTGAGTTTGAATGTTTTCGTTGCTACTTTGTGGTTTTGTATTTTTTTTTTCTGAAATTTTTGTTAGAGACAAAAATTCAATTAATTGGGATAATCTCACCCGAAGGACATTAATCCATGTTTTATGAAATTTATTTAGCAAAATGGTGTTTAATTGTTGTTGACAACTTCATTTCGTTCGAGTGGGTGGCACAATGTGGATACGAATACGAATACGAACACGAATACAAATAGATACTACTCGTAAATGTCGTCTTTATGAAATTTCGTTTGTGGGATGAGCCGAGATTACATGGGTGGAAAACGTATGCCTCTCTTTGTTTTTCTTTCGCCTGTCAATATTTTCCATGGCTGGGAGCAGAAATTTATCTATTCCCATTCCATATAGACAGACAGAGAAGTGTGGGTTTTGTCATGTAAGACAAATAGGTTTTGAAACTTTATGGTCCAACAAGGATGTAATTTCGTTGATCCCGAGGAGAAACACGTTGATTACGAGTATTTTCATATACTTATGCCTCATTTGAGAATTGTTACTGTGTTGCCTTTACGTCGTTTGAAGATTGATGAAGAAATTCTTTGAATTTAAAAGGAAGAATGCCAATCATATTTTTTTTACAAAAAAGAATCCCTCTAGATTCTATATTTGGAGTTATTCTATTGAAAGGCTGTAAAAAATACTTCACAAATACAACTACTTTCACATGCATTCATTTCAGTATTATTTGATTCGATTTTACACCTCAAAGTGCTGTTTTATTCGCTGAAATACGAGTAGGTAAGGCCAAAAATCCGTATCTGGCAAAATATATCAATCAACAACTTCACGCAGAATAGCCCAGAAGGCAATGCATATGGCTTCAACCCTAGAGATCATTGCATTTATGTAGGTCGCGAGAACCTATCCTATTGAATTATTGAAGTGGAATTTAAACTGTTTTTTGCTTCTTTTTTTTCATTTCTTCGAAACCGACTTGTTTCGTTTGGTATTCACATTAAAGCCGGTTGAATGTATTGCCAAAATAGAAAGTAGGTCGTGCTTATTGGATTTATACTTTTTATATTCCTTTGATGGACATTCTTTCAATACATTCAATTGAACTTTTGAATATGAAATACTCGTTCGCATGCAAGAATCATATCACGAACCTTTTTAACGATTTTCTCAATAATCACGTCCGCGTGCTCTTCATCAAAAACAGATCTACGGCCACATTTAATGTCGTTGAACCTTCACGGTCTTCGTGGATGATGGAGATGAGGGTCCCCATAGTCAGCATCCAACTAAGCATTTATTTCAGTGCAAATAAAAAATCGAAATATCTACAGATTGATTTATCATCTTTTCAGAAAACATCAAACAGTTTTAATACAAATGGCTGTCATATCAAAACTAACCAATGAATCAATTTGAAATTTTATATGGCGTCGTTCCAAAGATGGCAATGCTATCTTTTTCCAGCAACGCAACAGATACTTTTTGATCCACCCTCGCAAGTCTGCTGATATACCTTCACGCCACCACAGAAGAGAAAGGCGACTTTGCCAATGATTTCACGAGCTTTCCTAAGAAATATACAATGAGCAATATCCTACGTACTATTTCAGGACCGTTCTTTGTGATCTGAGCGACAAGTAAAGAATAGAGGGCAAAGTTGAAAAACATCAGAACGGGACAAGTTCTGAAAACGGGCCTGCTCTTACAAGAGGATCTGGCAGTGTTTTGATTAGAATACTGCCGAAACAGGACATTTGTAGCTCCAGTACTCTGGATCCATTATTCGATTCAGATAGCAAAGTGTAAATGTGAATGTACCGCATGTCAAGACTCAGAAGAAGTACTGTCAGGAAGTTTGCCGTCGAAAGGCTGCAATTGCAAGCAATCAGTAGAGCATCTTCTGATAGTCTCTCAAAGCTTTTCATCTTCAGAGAAGGGGGACCCTTTAGACTACACTATTGAAGAATCCTTCTCCTTAACATCACATATAAAATCCTCTCTACCGTGTAGAAAGGAAAGCCAGTAATCGGTGCAAATTTTCGCAGCGGCGTAACTACAGCAGAATCACTCTTAATACTCTCAACAACGAATTATGTGTGGCTTCGGCGTAAAGTATATGTCTTCAAATATAGTAACGCAGTAAAAACAGACTGTGATTTATGTGGCACGCTCAAATAGAAAGGGACCTCAACCAGCTTAATGTGCGCAACTGAAAGAGATTCTTTGTCTGAGTGATAGACCTTGAATAAAACACATATCTCAGTCTAGACACTGGCCAAGGACCCTGGCAATTCTAATAAAGATTTCGTGAATTAAATTTATAGTCATTGTCCTGAGAAAGTATTCATACACAACTTACGGGGTGTCACAAGACCGAATTTTCTCATTTCCAATTACTGTACCTGATTTAAGTAAAAGTGTTCGAGCTCATAGAATTCGATCTGCATATCTACGAGTGATAGATATTTCCACTTATGTGGCACAATGACGGCTAGTTGTTTAAGAAATCATAATTCATGGCATTCGCGAACGAGTTGGTGTAACTTTAAGACTAAAGGTTAATGACTTTCATTGACATTTCTTCCAAATAGGGATGCTGAAAAAAATTAATACTGTTGAATGTAGTTTCCCATTAATACCACAACAAGCGTTTATATATGAGTAATGTACTCTCTGTATCCTTTCGAGGACACCATGAGGAGCAACTCATTAACACGCGTCAAGGGCATTAAGATTGCTTAGGAGAGGACCTTCCAATGCTTTCCCAATATCACTCAACCAGCTGTTAGGTTGAATAAGAGATAAAGAGCTATATTAGAGGCAAGGCTTCTCCCTCCCCTTGATTTTCATATCATTACTCAAAGCCATCTTTCTTTTAACGAAAGAAGTGGTCATTGGTGCAACATGCGGTGAAGTTTTGATGACTTTGCGCCCCAACTGTCTTTCGACTCTGGTGTTATTGACATACCCTCTGAGGCAATGACATCAGATCTCCTGTTGCCGAAAATATACGTATATGAAACCTACTTTGCTCAGAAAGAAAAGGAATGTAGTCGGGTCTTCATGGATTTAGGATGCGGAGCTAGTGCCTTTCTGGAGGGCGACAACGCTTAGATTTCTGTCATGTAGATATACGCAATTCTGATGGCAATGACCTATATTGTGAAGAGCCAGTGTTTGTAGATGTGCTCTAAACCTTGCTGAATCCTCCCACGACTTTCAAGCTGGTTCAAGACTTCACTTAACGGAGGCGGAAGGCGGTCACAGTAGGATGACGGGAAACGAAATCGCAGATTAACTTGCTGGGCAAGGCTCAAAGGAGAGTTTTTCAGGACGAACTCGAAACTGCTCTATGACTGCCTGTATCCTCCATTGAAAGTTGGGTTTAATATGAGTATTACAGCAGATTGCATGGCTACCGGGTTGCCGGCAGACCAAACGGATTGTTCTCAACGTCTCTAAGAGGTCGTCGCTGCTGTCCTTCGACCACTTACTGGCATTGTGACGGGGCCCTACGGTTTTGCTAAGTAACTACAAGTAAGTGTGCTGGGCATAAGCTACGGAACGTGCAGCAATTCTTGCTGTGAAACTGATGACAATACAGTGGAGCACTACCATTGTGAGTTTTCGTCCTACGCTATGTATCAGACTGCAGGTACTAATCAATAACGTGTGTTTGTTATTATTTTACGTACTTCACCACTAAAGCGTTTACTTATCTTTCTTGGAAATACTGAGAAGTTTCAGTAGAATGACCATATAAGGAGTACAAGGGACTAGTTCTTTGTCTGAGTTCTCTTTTCCATTTTAACACCATTTAGAAAAAAAACTTAAATGGGCTATCAAAGCGCGAATATGCCGAGAATAAAGAGGTAAATAGGTTTTAATACACAACCTTGAACCAAGGCTCTGATGGTTAATTTATCTGGGATGTTAACGTGTGATTTATTGCAGGACCTATCGGAAATCGAATTAAGATGCTAACAATAAAGACCCTGACCGACCAGAATTAAGGTCGAACAAAAGCAACTTGTTAGTATATTTCCTATTTCCTATTAGTTCCTACTAGTATCGAGGTATGTATGCTCTTCTGCAACTGCTCACAAAAATTACGTAGGTTCCTCTAATTTTTATTTAATGGTAAAATAAATTTAAAACATTATAATGCTCATACAAAAAATGATATTGAGTCATTTGCATGTTCGTGTCATTAATGTCTCAATTAGAGAAGAAGAGATTCTCCTACTATTTGTAGTCTCAATCTATAGATACCATGCAGCAGAGTTTCGTCAGTTCTCTTTACTCCTTAAACGAGATCTGTAAATAATTACCAATTACCGTTTGATTCTGTAGTCAAATATATACAGAAAAAAAATCTAAAGATTTTCGATTGAAATTCCAAAGGTACGTGTCCCGTTCGTTTAACATTGCTTCAATCCAAAAAAAAAGAAGTCCACAACACAAATTAGCTACATGGCTGCAGAAAATTTACTTCCAATTTAAATCGCCCAAAAACATGCAAACAACTTTTTCAACACTAAACTTAAGACCACGACGGTCTGTTTTTTTTCTTTCTTTAAAAGTTTGTGCTGTTAAAAGTCTGTGTTTTGTATCTTTTAGTCGTATCTCGCGGCAAATATGGCCAAAAGAAAAGGAAAATGTAAAAAGACAAGAAAACCAACCGACAACAGCTACAAGTATTCACATAACCTAAAAGTAACTCCCTGTAATCTGCTAATTTAAATCCTTTCCACACCTCCCTATCGACACAAAGAGGTGGTGAATGTTACTTTCTGTTTTAATTTTTTTTATTCTTGCGCCTTGCCCTTCCTTCTTCTTTCAACCCAATTTGTTGTCCTGTGTTTGTTGTATGAATGCAAATATTTGTTCAAAGTGAATAGCCGAAAGCGGTTTACGTTTTGTTTTTGCTCTAACAGATTTAATGACTTATTTTGGCATCAGAACCTTCAAGGATATGATAAGAACCCACTGCGATTGGAATTCCCTTCCCCAGGTGAGTCTTCTGATATTGAATGCCAGATACCATATTTTTTTTTATTCAGTATTACTAAATTGCAACGTCATTCAACGTGTATCCAATTAAAAGTCCTTCAAATAAACGAACACTCGATAGGTTTCCTTGAGTTTAAAACTGTACGCAGTATAGGAAGGGGATGGGAAGAAAAGTCTCATTGGATCGACAAATGTGAGACGAAATTGCAATATGGGTGCAAAAGTTCGAAAAGGAGTCGAAATTAAATTGCTTTTGATGTTTTTATATTCTTTTTGTTTGGCCTCTTCTCCGGATGGTTTCAATTTGTGTAGACCTCACCGTTGTATTTTATTTCGGGCATGAACAATAACAGAACAGTTGGAGACTCTAATTGAAGTTCACTGTATGTGGATCCCTTCCCTGTTGGTCTATTTGAATCAAAAATTTAAACTGAAATTAAAGCCGAAATTGTGGGTACTGACTGAATCACATCAGAGTCACTACCAACACCTTGGAACAGGCATCTGATATCTGACACACCTTGTTCGCCATTGCTACATAGTCCAGCTTCAATTTCAATGTGGTCTGTGGTTAAATACAAAGGTTAAATTAGAATGGTGCCCTTAGACTTTTAATACTATTGGATAAGCATGGGAATGTGATGCGCTAGTTGCTCCAGGAACCAACAAGTTTTCTTAGACAATTTGTCGATATCGGTGATCTTTGTAGAGCGAAGATCGTTTATTGTAGATGACGAAAGTGGTAACTGCTGGCGTTTACATTCTGATGCAATCCGAAGCAGGGCAGTTGGAAAGGCAGTGCGCTACAGATTCCTCCTTCTCTTTATCTTTGCTGCTCCTGCAGAATTCGTTGTAAGGAATTTTTAGTTACTGTGCGTGTCTTCCAATGACAGAGCCTTTGGTAATTGTGCAGGCTTGGAGATGTCGCTTCCCCTGAGGTTTATTAGTTTTCCTAATCGCCTACGATCGAGTATAGGCTATATTACTCTAGATGTATCACAGTTGTCCTGATGAGCCCACCTACACATGTCTTTTTTTTACGGACGGAGGACGTTTTAATTTTTTTGGAAAATTGGATAGAAAGACAGGGAAAGATGTTTAGGCTCAGTGGGTATTTTGCTCCATGGGTGACATGCAACATTTAAAAGGGCCCTTTCGGTCATGGCTGGTATTGAACTCCGAACCGTCCGATTGGGAAGCCAATACACTACCATTTAAGCCACGACCATTGGGCTTAGAAAGTGTACCATTTGTTTTTTTCGTAGGACATGGGTGGCTGCGTACTATTTGTTCTTAGGGACTCGAGTTCGGCCAGTTCATCAGCGACTCAATAGAGTGTGAATTTTTCCTGCGTATCTATCGCATTTATAATACATATGTATATATGTATATAGGCATTAGTTTCACATCACACGCGGGTTAGATACGCTTTTACTGTTGCTCCGGTGCGGGCGGAAAGGTAGAAGGGGGAGAAAGGAAAATTGTTTTTGTAGTGGTTTGAAACTCAGGTGATGTTGGTTTCGATATTAGCTCTCCAGGGGTGGGAGTCCGGACGGAGAGTTTTTTCTTCACTCAGAGTGATTCGAAGGGTATAATTCACACTTGTTTTTTGTGGTTGAAAACTCTACAACAGCCAAAACGTGTCAGTGTTATGCCCACACTCAGAATTTTTCTGACTGAGTTCCAATTACTCAAATGAAAAACTTGTCATGGTTAGGATTCGAACCTTGACCCTCCGACTGAGAAGCAATTGCTAGTACCACTACACCACGGCCACCCCTAATTACAGATCCACGTGGCATCACAATGGGCAAATAGGCCCAATCGGGTTGGTTTTTCCAAAGGCCACTATTACCTAACCTAACCTTGTTGTATCCTACACCTATAAATCATTTTTGTGCACATAACCCTCAAGTTGAGGGCCTCAACCAAATCAACTCAAACGTGTACCTCCGACAGATTTGAGAATTCGCCCAAAACTAAATTTCTGGCTTCCGTACATCTTTTTTGTGTGTTCGCTTCAAGGTATTAATCGTGATTTTTATGGATAGCAGGCGCTTGATATGATATTTTATGTTCCAAGTGATTGTCTGCGGACATAAATTTTACCCTATGCCTCTGTTTTGGAGATCTGAATAATTGTTTTCCCACCAGATGAGACTACATTATTGGAAATAGAAATCAACAATAATAAAAGTAGCATCCACCATTGCGTACATGTGTACATATATATATGCGAGTATCTCAACAAGTTTCTATAGTCACTTCATCCCAACTAGCAAACGTCAAGCTGCAATCGAACCACTATGCTACTGTTTCCAAGGGCTTGGGGTCAATGGCCATTTCCAATTGTATTGTTATGGCAGCTCCACCATCTCTTTTGGTTAGAGCTATCGCCAGGAGATGCATCCAAAATATCATATTGTAAATGAAAATCAAAACAACCTCGATGCACTCAAACTCTCAAAAACCAACAAAGCATAGATAATGACGTTTACGATTACGAATGCACACCGGTATGCCGGTTAACCGGTACCAGCACCGCTATACAAAGCAAATTTACACAAAAAGAAGAGGAACAAATCCCGAAGCTAAGCATCACACCACGCTGGAATTTTTTAAGGACACATTTTCGGGTATCTTGGTCGTGGTCGCAATCTCTTGATATCTTCAATTTAAACTCTGAACCCTAAGGTTTCTTGAGAAGAACAAAATCGAAGGATGCGGCGAAAGATTTTCAGTGACGTAAGTCTGTTTTTGTGTTCAAAGTACGAGTTCATACGGATGTTCTACACATTTGCGGTTGCAGATAGTTCAGCCAAACTAAATGACGACAACCGAACGAACGAACCCAACTGACGTGACTCGGCGCGACTAAAGGGAAAGTCCAATGAACCCAGGGCGAGAGCAATTTTTTGGCATACGTCCCAGAAAATTTTCAGCCTGCAGTTGCATCAGCCACCGACTTACCAGAGATGAAATCAATTTCGAAACAAGAAGGGAAGGAATTCTGTTTCCTATAGAACGAGTACAGTGGAGGGAGCAAAAGGACATGCAGACTATAACAATGAATACAATGGTAAATCCCTAGTGTGTAGTTGTAGTGGTGTCCACATTTTTATTACTTCAATTCATTTGAGTTTTCCTAGGGAGGTTTTTCTCGAATTTCGTTTTTTTTCTGCTGTTGGTCTTCTCCCCTTGGGTTACTACAGTTTCCTTCCCTCTTGTGTCTTGTTTTTCGTACATATTGTAGTTTTTCTCATCCTATGACTGTTGATGCAGATGCGCCTGCAGTGTGCAATGTCTGACCAGGACCACCATCATGATTGTTAGCTAGTGTCCTATCGAAATAACATTTTCGAGTGCATTTCCAACAAGAGCTCTTTCCTATTATAGACGAGGAGAAGGCTACATTGTGAAGTACGAGTAAGGTGCTTCTAGTTTGTAGCCCGTCTAATGTTGAGTGATTATTTTTGTGAGAACTGTACGTATACTTTTCTGCCAGGCTAATTCTTTTGTAATTTTTTTTTTCTATTTTGAATGAAAACTCCGTCATCAGGAGGGGTTAGAAGGATTTCAGTCCCTGATGCCTTCACGATAAGTGTGCAAAAGTTTTTGCAATTAAATAAAAGAAGAGAAAATCAACGCTGAGAGAATTTATTTGTACAGCAGTCGAGTGAAAAGAATCTTATGTAAGACGGCTCTCGTGTGCAATAATTGCAGGAATGGTGTGGATTATAGGACTTCTATAAGGAGCATCTCTCGTTTGGAAGAAAACAAATAAGAAAAATAGAAATCGTTGACATGTTGAAGGATGTTTTAAATAATCAAGGGATCTCGACGAATGCGATTTGAGCGAGATTATGTTGGAGTTTCTTGAATATACTCGTATAATAGTAACGAGAAGTAGATATCCTTCATAGAAAGTGATAATAGTGCTATTTCAATTTCTGCGATGTTTGTATAACCGTTTTACTTTTAGATAGTACATAATTAGCCAACAATTGTAGTAAAAAAAAACTAACGCCGTGGTAACTCGAGTAGTTTAACTCGAGTGTGTAAGCCATAGGTTATCCTCTTTCAATCTGTTGTTCTGTTGGCAGTTCACACATTCACGCATTAAAATTCACGCATTCACAAATTGAAAGTTAGTACTTTCATTGGTGGAAGCATTGAGAGAATGCAGAGAAACTGTCATCGCTTGAAGAGAAATTACTCTCAGCAATAACAAAATGTCATTGGCTGTCTTCTGTCAATGTAGGCATGCGTAGGCATTGTATGGGACGGTTCTTTCCGGCAATATGTCACTACGTTCAACGGAACGATGGAGCAACGGATTGATGAATATGAATAAATGATGAATAAACGCAAACCATTTATTATCGGCTTGAAATACAATCAAAACATTTATGAATGGAACTCGATTTCGTTCATATGGCCACTGCGGGCACGTTTTCAACGGTCGATTCGTTTTACCCAATTTTCAACGACTCGGCCACATATTTCGGCCGAAACGGCAGCTTTTTCGCATTCAATGTTGGCTCTGAGCTCTTCCAACGTCGTCGGCATGTTCGCATAAACCAATGACTTAACGTAGCCCCACAGAGAATAGTCAAGCGGCGTTAAATCGCACGAACGAGGCGGCCAATCGACTGGCATATTTCTTGAGATAACACGCTCACCATACTTACTCTTCAATAAATCGATTGTAACGTGTGCTGTGTGGCTTGTGGCATCATTCTGTTGAAACCACATATCGTCCAAGTCCATATCTTCCAATTCGGGCCAAAAATAATCGGTGATCATGGCGCCATAATCCTGACCATTCACAGTAACGTGACCATCGTTATCGTCGACGAAAAAATATGGCCCAATAACGCCGCCGGCATGCAAACTGCACCAAATAATTATTTTTTGTGGATGAAGCACATGTGGATTTTCACCCGACCAATAACGCGTATTTTGCTTATTGACGAATCCATTGAGCCAAAAATGAGCTTCGTCACTGAAGATGATTTTGCGATAAAATTCATCATCTTGGCGCATCGCCTCCAGAACCCAATCGGAGAACGTACGTCACTTCAAATGGTACATCGGCTTCAATTCTTGAGTCAGCTTGATCTTGTATAGGTGTAAACCAAGATCCTTACGCAAAATACGCCGTAATGTGGTCTGAGCGATGCCCAGTTCTTGAGAATGCAATGGAATTGACTGATTTGGATCGTTTGCCACGGACGGCGTAATATAGGGGAATATGGCGGGTGGGGTAGGACTTCCCATTTGAGCGTTTCGAGGTATGTACTGTAAAATTTTGAGATCGTCAGAGATCAGGTGTTTTCTTGATTTTACATTTCTCCAATGATTTGCAGACCACCATATTCAAATCCAGGATCTCATTTTATGTCATTAGGATACTATACAGTTCGATTAAGATCAAACAAGGAATTCTAATGAACTTAGTGGATTGCATTTTGATATGTATGTAAATATATCCTAGCAGATTGGATGGAATGAATTAATCCTTCATTTAGGC
This sequence comes from Volucella bombylans, assembly GCA_949129095.1. Classification (NCBI taxonomy): domain Eukaryota; kingdom Metazoa; phylum Arthropoda; class Insecta; order Diptera; family Syrphidae; genus Volucella; species Volucella bombylans. The sequence continues at coordinate 98,214,222 of OX422144.1, forward strand.
CCAGAAAAATTGTGGAGTAATACCCAGACAGGTGTATTACTATAATTTTTAAATTTTGGGTTGTGCTGGCATGAATTGTCTGTATCCAGCAACATACTACTAATATCTGAAGGTCATCGGAGAGTTCACTTAAAGTAGATACAGTATTTGAAGCTGAGCCAACGTGCTTATCGCTTTTACTGTTGACGATTCTACAATAGTAAGCGAAGCAAAATCATTCAGAATCGTTAAAGACTCGTTAAGACTTCGGAAAAATGAGTGATGTTGATGACAAATACTAAGATTTGCTTTTGTGCATATTTGGCAATGCAAAAAGACGTAGCACACATCCTGCAATACACCAACTCCATACCTTCCATACCTGAATTCCGCAGTGAAAATCAGTTTGGCTGAAATTGGTCAGTAAGCCGCAAAACAAACCGATCACATTGCGATCTATGTAACCCACACAGCTCTAGTGTTCTGGATGTCCAAACCTCAAAACGCTAACACTGACTCGGACCACTTTCAACACCAAAGAAGTATGTACTTTTCAAAAGTTAAACTTCAAATGCCTACAATCACCATAGCCTTCGGCGCCAAAATTCTGCGACTTTAGCATCAAATTCGGAAGACCAAGGATGTAATTTCCAGCAAGCCATCCAGAGAAAGACGAGAGTGGACTGCCGACACTACGGATAACAATGATGAAAGGAACATCAGCTTCCCAGAAAGATGGGGTGCTAATGGAAAAATCATATTACGAAGTTCTACAAAGCGTAGAAAAACATGCCAAGGACATAAAGCCTCACAAGGCGGATCAGAGATAGGGAGAAATACATACATTTAGAGCCATAGTCGGTGCTATAAACGGGGAACAATTATGACGACTAGCACTCCGCTTTCATGCATTTAACCTTTACGGTGAATTGAGATCCACTTCCGTGGATCGATGATACTATAAAGTACCTTATTATCTCAGCAACGCGAACGAGACTACCATATTGTGAAGATGACGGAAACTCTTCATCAATAATCTGATATTCCTTATATATTTCCTTATTAGTGTTGGAATAAGTAAGTCAGTAGATCTGTGAGCACTCATGCATGCTAAATCACAGATCTTGATGGATGGACCATAAGCGACACGCAACCGTAGCAGTTTGGTGAGGAGCACAGAGCGTTGATGATGTCATTGTGTTCCAAAATGTGTGTATAAGATTTAGCTGCTGTCTTTGAATCTTACAAAACATTTGCATCCTTTCCTCGGGAGCTGCATAGGGAATCATCGGGCGAAAGAGTAACAATATTCAAGTAGACACAGTGCCCAAGGTTGTTCTTCAACTTGCAATTGGCAAAGTTCTAGACCTTGACGGAACGATCCCAACCGTATGCCACGATGATTGGTTTAAGTGGTTTGGTGAAATACAAACACACGATACCCAGTCATTGTGTCCATCTTCTTGGATGTTCAACGTGTCAAAATGTTCAACAATTGGATTGTCTTGATGTAAGCAAAGAAAGCGATCAAGGGGACGTCGTTGGTGTGATCTTTGAAGGGACGTGTGATTTTGCCAACATCCAAACAGTAAGTGATGAAGATTCTTGTCCCAGGAGCCAGAGAGAGCATAGTTACCAGTCTGAGTGTCCATACAAACCCTTCTGCAGAAAACTATAATTGTTATCCTCGGATACTTCGGACTGGGAGATTTGTGTAACACAGCCATTTTTGCCCCAAAAGGTGCCACGGAATTATGTCTCAGACATAATTTAATTGAACATTTTCTGTTGGAGTACAATCAACATTCGACAAATGATCGGAGAAAAATGAATTGCTCACCAAGGCTGTTTTGGGTTAATAGTAATCACATTTTCGCATATTTGCGGCTATATTTCATTGACAGCAACAAGGATGTTGGCTTTTATTACTGCAATTGACTGAGAAGCGTTGGCATAAATCTGCCCTTACATATGGCCCCAAAGAAAGGAGTGGGTGTTAAATCGAATGATATCGGTCCAATTCTGATTAGCATTTCGAGAAATGGCTCAGCTGGGAAACTTTTCTTGCAAATGAGCAGTAGTTTCTACATCGCACACATCTATACCTTCGAGATCTTGGTTCATTCGTAGTCCAGTTACGGTAGCAGTCACATCATAATTTTCAAAGAAATAAGGAACAATGATGCCCCTTGCTCAAAAATTTTGTGTTCTCGACAATCATTCTCGGATTTTGCTAAGTAAGGCTATTCTGTTTATCAGCTAATCCTTCAATATGTAAATGTTAAATGGCTCAAAATATCTTTCGGTTGAATTCTGGATCAATTTCATGTATTGTATTTTCAACACCCTATTGTCGTAGTTGCGATGCTGGTAATGAACGTCAGGCCTAAGTCGTTGTGTCGGTTGAACCTATAGAACTTATAGGCTTAGCGACACAAATTCTTATACGAAATTCGATGGAGTATTTACATGCTTAATTCCTGGAATCGACGTGAAATCGCAAACCTCAAGTCTCCGCCACAAAGAATGAGCAATATTCATAGTTGTTCTTGCGTCACGGGCATAACTTCGATTATTCTCATGACTAACTTATCCCAGAAGCTCCAATTTCTAAACCAATTCGACCATAACTTGATGAATTGGTGATCGAGAGAAATATTCTCCGGGTGATACTGGCCCTTAATCACACTCTGTAGTGCGATTGAATGTGGCTAGCATAGGATCCCTCTAAATTAAAAGGTTGGTTAGAATTTTCTTAAATACGAGTAATGCAAAAATAGTACCCAAACGCGAATCATTCCTCACATCCTCAATTAATTTGCAAAGTTAGTTTTTCAATTCGTATCTCTTCCAAATGATAACTCTATCATAATGCACCCTATGGAGTAAGCCGTAAAAATCGATTCACCTTATCGTAGCAACAGTAGCGTAATTTTTCACACCTTCGCTGTTAATGAAGTGATCATCGTCGGCATATTATTATTATTTATGACTTTCGTTTCTCCAAGAACTGTATGCAAAGACGATTCCGAAAATATTCAAAGTATCTGAACAGATACGTCAGAGATTGTTTTGTTTGTGGTGCCGGTTTAATTTAATTGCTTATCTAAAAATAAATTGGGATTCGGTGGAATTGTATGTCCGGATGCATAAGTTCACATTTTATTAGTAATCAGCTGGCCAAACTCCTATTAGCTTTGAAGTGTTTAGTATAATTATAGATTAATGGCATATACATAAGAGGATTAGCCATCTATTCATTCTTCATTCTCCGTAGTGCTGTGGGTTTCTGCTAGGCTACCCTTAACTTATTTATGCATGTGCTTAGCTGGAATGCAAGAGATTGCGCATATTTGCTTTAATTATTTCAATATAAGCCAATCTAGGCTTTTCCGAATATTTGTATACGTTAACCGCATTAGAAAAGCAATCAAGAAAGGATAGATGACATTGTGTTTTCAGCTGGAAGGGAATTTATTAGAACTGCAATAGTATAGATGTTTAGAAATATGTATGTACATATGTGTATCTAGTACATATAAGTATATATGTATACTGACCAACCTTAAGTGAGATTTTCAAAGGGAGTCAAGGTTGTTGTAAAACTCAAAAAGGGTTGCTCTTGCACCTGGTTTCAACAGTAATTCAAATAAAATACCAACCTTTGTATTTCAAAGGATAATCACCACGCTCACCACAAAATCCGAGCTTTTTTCCTTTGGCTAAACCTCACTTCGTGTCTAATTAAAAAGAAAACCATTCCACAGAGACTGCAAAATTGCACAAAATGAAAAACGAGAACATTTGAAACACCATAAGCTCCCTGCGGTATTCCATCCAAAACAGCATCCGTTTTGATTTAAAGGCCCTCAGGAGTAAGATAGGGGGAAATCCTTCTCCTAAAATGGCAAAATTATACCCCAAATGTTCTGCTGAAACAACACCACGCCCTTAAAACTATCTTTCTCCATCGTGTATTTACGTTTCCCAGCCAAGGATATGAAATGTCAGCTCTTCGTGGAATTGTAAATCCTATCACGATTGAGCAATTTCCATCACATAACCCTTTCCCTCATTGCATCACGGTTCACATCAGCAAAAACTAAAAATACGACAAATGTGCAACAACTTGCCTAAAGCAGAGAAGTTGAAGAAAAAAACATGGAAAACAAGGACTCACCCCGTAAACTTGCATACTAAAGCAGGGCAGTTTTCTTGCACCACCCATACTCATAACCGCGGTACCCGGGGGGGACGTAGTTTTCATTTCAAAGGATTCTGTTTCGTTTGGCTGCAATAAATGTACACCTGCATAAATAATTAGCATCATAAAGTTGCGCGCAGATTTTCACGAAATTAAGATCTGCTGCCATGATTCGTACTCATATCAGCCAAAAAATTTGTACTGCGGCACAAATTAGGATTGAGTAAGCAGTTGATGTGGAATGCAACCATCCATTAAACCCTTCTACAATCGCAGCTGAATATATATATATTCATGTAGATACAGGCACATGGAGGTATATCTCAAGAAAGCTCCGACCGTTGGTACTTACTTCGCCATATCTACTGGAGGATGAGGAGTATTCCAAACCAAATTGCAGATTGTAAAACGCAAATTGAAAATCTTCTTAATTGATTGAAATTAAAATTTATTAGCTGCAATTACATGAAGCGTATTAGTTGGGTGGCATGACTTCACTTGGCTTAGCTTGGCTTTTATATGCTATGATGACTTGCAGTTGGTCTTTGAGATGTTGGCATTCGGCACTCTTGTTTGTTATGGGGCTATGCCGCAAAGTGCATGGATAACCCAGAGATCTGCGAGATCAAATTGTGGTATTTCTATGTAATCTTGATAGGGGCAGATGTGTGATCTAACAGTGGTGACGACAAGAAAGGATATACAGAGGAACTCATTTTGATATTTGATAATATTTTTGTGGAGAAATATCTGGAATTCTTCTTAAAACCCTCTGGTTACTCTCTACAGAAAAGTTGTTTAGAATGTCAGTAGTGGTTTAGAATGTCATGAAGATATGTAAGATGTCTGACCCTGTTAAGAGCTAGAAGCAAAAATTGATTTCTTCACTTTATGGAGTTTCAACTTGACGTTATTGACGAAGTCAACAATGTCAGTATCCAAATCAGATCTAAGTGTACCGGATTTATATACTTTCTTTGCTACCTTGGGACTGAACAGGAAATCTGAGTAAGACAAACATTCCTACTATGTTCGCAATGAAGCCCTCAAAAATACATACATATCTTAGGTGTTGACCATTGGTTTGCGTACATTAAAATCACGAGCGCACTGCAGAGCTTTTCTTAACGATATAATACATTCACAAAAGTAGATTTCACTAGATAAGACCCAAGTTGAAAATAGCGACTAAAATTGTGCATTCAAATAGCTCTCTGGGGTACGAAACACTAGGCTTCTATCAGTTGAAGCAGCACTTTAAAGCAGTAGCATACTGTGTGATGTATTAAAACTTTTATAACATAATAATCGGTAAATTTGATAGATCATAGGCTAAATATTCATTATTAGACTCCTAGGAAAGACCAACAAATTTCGGGATGAAGCGCACCATATTTTCCTGGAATTATAGACTGTCTGAGATTTGCAGCCTTACAAGTCAATACCTATTTTCAGGAGACCGACAAATCTAGCTATGAATTATGTATCTAGAACAAGGTTATCTTGAGTGGTAAAAGAACAGAGGATTATGTGCGATAATGTATATTCGATCCTGGAGGGTAAAGCGAGAGGTGACCAAATTTTCATTCACACAAATAATGGAAGAGGCTAACAAATCTGAAGATGAAATAAGTCGTCTGGGCTGATTTTGAAATTTAAAAAGTACTGATCAAATTAGCATTTGAAATATTGTAAAGCAAGCCTTGTTCTATTTTGAAACATTTACTAAGAATTGGTCCAGAGATTAGAAGCGTTTATAGAATAAATATCTAGTCCAGTCCTACGTCTGGACTAAAATGTAGGATGTAGCGGTAAACGAACGCACGCACTATACGACGTTTACTTGGAAAGTTTCGGGAGAGTTCAGCCTCGAAAACGAACCACGTGGAAAGCCGGAAAGGTTAGTTGATGACGATGTTTTAAGAGCAGCGGTGGATGCGCATTCAACGAAATCGGTGCGGGAGATTGCACAAAGCATGTTAGTATCCCCAATGATAATAAGTCAACTCCTTTCTCTTATAGGAAAGGTAAATAACATGAACTGAACGAATACCAAAAACCACGGCCGGCGCTTGGAAATCTGCATATCGGTTACATTAAGAAACCAAACTAAACCGTTTTTGCACCGGATAGTCACCTGTGATGAAAAGTGGATACTGTATGATAATCGCAAAAGATCTTTGAAGTGGTTGGATACAGATGAAAAACCAAAACACACCCCCAAGCCTGATCGTCACCCAAAAAAGATTATGGTGACAATTTGGTGGACATCGAAAGGACCAATCCACTTTTCATTTCTTCAACCAGAAGAAACGATAAGCCCTATAAATACTGTGAGGAAATCGACATATAGTATTGCATGCCAAATTGGCTGAAAAGCAACCTGCGTTGGTCAATAGGAACGGTCCGATACTTTTGCATGACAATGCTAGACCCCATACCTCACAAGTAACGGTGCAAAAACTATTCCAGTTGGGATTTAAAATTCTTCCGCATTCACCGTACTCTTCTGATACAATATTTACCCAACGGATTACCATCTTCTCCGTAATCTGGATTCATTTTGCCGGCAGAAGGTCTTCCGGAACCGAGCACAGGTCATAAAAGCCTTTGAAGATTTCATTGCCTCAAAAAGTCAGCACTTCTATGAAAAAGGAATATTTGACCTTTCATCGCGTTGGAAGAATGCCATAGATGCCAACGGATCCTATTTTGATTGAATAAAAATGTATGGAAAAATAATTTGGTCTTTAAATTTTTACTATACGTACATGAAATTGGCTCAACCATATCAAGATACCTTGCTCTACCCCAGAAGACAGACTTCAAAAAAGGCCGAATTTTACAGTAAAACAACAAACCAAGGGTGAATGTAAGTAAACTTGGTTTGACATCGTGAAGGCTATATGTCCGAGACCTAAATGGCTTGAAGACTTAAATGTATCAGGAAGGACTTTCAATGAGTGTGGAATCTGTTGAGGAGAAATCCTTTACGAAAAACGAAATCGTCCGGTCAGATTAGTCTTCTGGTTGTCATTTTTATTAAAAGAAAACAATGAGGGCATCGGATACATAATGACCTTTTCGCTTTGAATCACTTAAACAACCCCCGGCAGAAGCGATATCACTGACATTTTATTCGACTGCAAGTCTCTTCTATTCCCCACAAGATTTTAGCCGCTCATGTGAGGGACATAATCATTCCAGACGAGGAACAGGTGGGCATATTTCCCGACACGAGGTAGACACCTGTACTTAACCGAATATGAGGAAAACGTAAATTTTACACTTCTTACGTTATTAATGAGAAAATAAAGCTCTAAACGATACATAGCGGCCACCAAAGTACAACTATCCATGGTTATCAAATACGTATCGGATTTAGCATAGAACTCAACTAAGTTAGCATAGTGAAACGGATCATATCAGCTTATGAAAGATTCCCAGTCGAATGGAAGCAGGAAATAATCATCAGGCCCGATCGTCTAGGATGACTAGAAAATCCAGTTTTTTTCATAAGTAGGGCGTCATAAAGGTAGAGAAATAGATCCAGGATAGGAACTATTGAGCTGCGGTGGTCATATATATATATTTCGTTTTACACAACTATGAATTGTCACAGCACACAACAGAATATAACAAGTCTACGTGCTATTCGTGGTGTTTATTAGTGATGTGTTCCATATCTAGATACAATCATCATCACGAAGCTCACTTTAACACTTCCGGTATCCATACATTGAATCTCTTTTTTAGAAGCAAAGGCCTTATGATATACATTTTTCTCAACCGTCCAGCCTTTGCCAAGTCCTAACGAACGGATTAACACCTCAACTGGAAATAGGTCCCCTATCCGTGCTTATGATTAGCCATGCGTAGATTGTGCAGTCTCATTAATTACTAAAGGCTAAAGTCTAATCGAATTTGTCATAAACTCTGATTATTTCCCGTATCTGTGTAGCATGTATCAATTGCGTGCAACAAAATAGAGTCGCACATTCGATTCATTAGCCAGACCTTAGTTGGCTGCTGAAACTAAACCTGAAATTGAAATTACGAAATGCAAATGACCTCAAAAAAAACAGATACATCTGGCAGGCTGGCATTAATCGCAATAGTCAGTATGTACTACGAGTACCTACCACACAACATCTCACGCGTATGCATTGAAGAGTAAAATTTTATAATTACCGTCAGCCGGCTGACCGTCGGCCTGTAAATATTTTGAAGCCAAGTACGAGTATGTACATGTACGAGTAGTGCATCTCATCATAGCCGTCGTCAGTATGATGGTCGAATGGACCATGCGTCGAATGGTCGTCAACTTATTTGGAATACACACTCTGAACTCTGGCGCCATGCCAATGAATTGAAGTACCAACCTCTACTCACCATCAGACAAAGTGCATAGTTATGCACTGCGAACATGTGGAACAACATGCGAGTATGTCTATCTAAGTAGCACAATGTATTCGTATTCTGTAGTGTAAGAGGTAGTGTTTCCTTCCTTTTGTTTTCCAACCCTACGATGGACGATACATTCGTGTTTTCATACTCACACTCATACTCGTAGTCGGTAGAGTTCATAAAACCCTTGAATCAGGTTGAATATGAAAATGAGAATGAGTTCGAGTATTGTTTTGGCCAATGCGCTTGTTGTCCCCATGTGTAACGGTACAGACACGCCATGGGAAAAAGCAATATTTTCACAAGGTTCACACTTTACACAATATAACACAGTACACCACTGGGGTCAGTCAATCTTGAACTCTATACAAAAACCCTCTGCAGGGTGTAGAATGACATGTTTTGCCTTGAGAAACTACAAAAGGTCAATAACAAAGATCACCTGCCTGATCGTATCAAATCGATTCGGTACCACACGTAAAATCCCGACCCTAAAACATATAAAGTATTAAGGCTCACTCAAAACCACAGCAATCAGTGGAAGATGGAATTTGCCTATCAGTGTGACCAGGTAAGTTCTTTAAAAACATTTCAGAATTCAAATTCTAGTTGATTGTTTGATTTTACGAAAAACATACTATCTCGGCTAGTATTTCTGTTTGTCTGTTCGGGCTTATCACTGAAAATATAGGTTTCTGGCTTAACTAGGTTTCTGCTTCTGTTTAACGATCTGACATTCACGATTATAAGACATAGGACATGGAAAACTCTGCAATTGTGGAATCGTTTTGAGTTTTCATTCATCTGATATAATTTATGATGTCACCTACAATGAAATGGAGCATAGCGAAGACTTCGGGTGTCAAAATAACTCTTTTAGCCCTGAATTGGCCAATGCAGTTCTTTTACCCTCGAGATAGATTTCTAACATCGGAAAGAACCGCTTTCTGCAGTGGGTTAAGACTAATGTTTTAAACTGTAGGTTGAGAGACGTGATGCCGAACTGTGGGAAAATAAGGGAGGAATTTCGCAACAAGCAATAGTTTTGAATTGGGATGACAGAACTTTGGATAACCTCAGTACAATAAAAGGAAAAGCGTTCATTGTAACCCTTGTATGTTCCTTTTGATGGTTTTATCAATTATTCATTGAAAGATGAGTAAACGCTTTAGCTATAAGTCCAAAGAGTCCCAACACCGAACACCCAATACTCAACACATCAGCGTCAAGTACCTGCAGCCTGATGAGAGTATAGATAAGATACTCATAGAGGTAGTAATCAGTAGGCTTTGGTGTATGTTGTGCTACAACGACGTCACAAACCAGTATACTGTTTTTCCTACTGAGTGACAGCAGGAAGTTTCTGACTTCTGAGAGACGTCGGGAACGAGCGTTTGTCTGCCCATATCCTGAAGGGTCATGCCATCTGCAGTTAAATGAGACCCAATCGTCAACGGAAGCCTTAACCGATAGCGCATGTATTCCTAGCGCAGATTCGGATCCTGAAAAACTCTCCTCGGATCCTTGCCTAGCAAGTTCATCGGCAATGTCATTTCAAGCAATACTAGTGTAACCTGGAACCAGAAGAAGATTTCGTGTATTCAGCCTTTCTGATTGTGTTTAGAGAAGCCGTTCACTCCTGAACAGGCTCAAAACTAAAGAATAGGTTCAGTAAGGCCCTAAGCGGAACTTGGTTACCACTACAGACGTAGGTACTTCTACCGCTTCACAAATTTACCATAATGTAATTGATTGCTATCTGGATTGAGTATAACTTCCCTTGGAAGATAGACGCAAGTTTTCCTAATTAAGATTACAATCAAAGTCATCGTCTTTCAAAAAGTCGGCACCGATGCATTCTAGATGTGTTTTGGAGACATGAAGACGCGACTTCAGATTCTGGTGCAAATTTTTACTACTTAGGCATAGGGAAAATTGATTTCTTATTTTCGTAAGAACAGGAGTTCTGGTACCATTGCACCACACTGTATGCCCATAAGGCCAGAATCAAAAGACAGTCGGCTTGCATCATCCAATTTTCATTGCGGGTTGTTCCAAATACCACTTCTTCTTGAATGGAAAAAAATTACGTTGAGTGCACCCCATGATGTTCAGATTCATCATTGTGTCTAGAGCAGAACAAGGTAGGCTAGGAATAGCCCTCTTGCCACCCACAAAAACCTTTCTTTGGAGTCTGGTAAAAGGTGGTGGCATGTTTTCGTGAAAATATTATCATAGTCGTGACATGTTTAGTCTAAAGAAGTTTGTTATCCAGGATGACAGCCAAATACTTGGCTTTATTGGAGAAACGGATGATGAAGCCTTTAAGCACAAGATGAGTCAAATCAGTCAGGATTTTCCCTCTCGCAAACAGGGATAAACTATTGTTAGCATTAAATAGTAAATCGACCAAAAATGAACCATGGCAATGCAGACAGGATAGTGCATTGCCGGCAACACTCGTTCATCCCCTTTATGGGCCGCAATCAGCCTCCGCAAAAAGGTTCCTACACATAAGCATTGCTATTATTCACAAAGCTTGTGATTCGTACCTAAATCACCCTCAATGTCGTTGAAAATACTTAGCTCGTACTGTTTAAGGCTAAGAGCGCTTTCAATTCCATTGTACCCACCAGATTTGTAAGCGCAGTCTCGCAGTCTCTTGAAGTCTCCGAAAGAAACAACAACATTTGGCTTAATCCGCTATCATAAACGATGGCATATGTCAGTTATGGAGTTTTGTGTTATACCAAGTTAACCCAGTTAAACTTGAGCTAGCAGTGAGCTATGTTACCAGCATAAAACAAAATAGCAAACTTTGGTATTTACTCAAAAAAAAGAAGCATTAGCTTAGTTCTCATTTTTCTCATAAACCCATGGGTCTATTATGATTTACATTGAAAGTCAGATAACTGTTAAATAATTACGTTCGTCAACTAAGATTCAGCTTGTACATGTCATGTAGTAAATTTTTGAGTGTCTTTCTGCAGGTTACTGTGATAGCCCACGCAACTGAAAACTGTTTGAACTGTACGAAAGCACTTCCTACGTCCTTCTGCTCAGTAGAACTCCACCAAAGGAAACGAATCCTCAAGACTGATTTTGCTCAACAAGGTTGGTGAAAAGATGGAAATGGTGGTACCGACCTGCAGAAAAAAAATATATTATAGGCTTAACAAGGCAATGTTCTCTACGGAAGACGTTAAGATGAGGAAGAGTAAGAAGAATTCATCACACACGTATAATATTATCTAGGTGTACGATATGAAATTAGCGAGCTCTCGGGAATAGTTTGGGCAGAGGGATTTATTCATTCATCGATGCAGTTTCTAATTAAGACATCACTTCTCACACCTATGCACTTGTATTAAGAGGATTGTCCTCAGCAGCAAACTGGTTGCCCTAATATCCTCGGTATTCCCGTGGACGAGTACTTCAGTTGTAGTTGATCGCACTCAATCGTACGAAGTCCCACAGCCTTTGCAATGAAAATAGCGGATTATATCGTGCTGAATAATTGGCAAGAATTCAACTTTGTCGAAAGAACGGAAGCACCTTTCATCCACAGTAGATGAAATTGTACACACTTATGTATGTTGCAAATTTTGATAAAGACGCACAAGTTTTTAAATGCGAACCAGCGTTTTAGCAGTCCATATATTTGAACAAAGGCTCTGTGTTTCGCTTATTAGAAGAGTAATTTATGCATTAGTAACTCCATTAGTTATGAAATATATCGAACAGAGAAAACAAAATAAAAAAAAGAATACATGTCAAAGAGCCTGGAACACTAGAATAGCGTACAGTAAGAGTTCTTCTTGAAGAAGGTTCAGGTACATATCGTAATTAAAAAGTGACACAAAAATTCTCCCGAGAATTCCAGGATGGTCATACTCATTTTTAACTTTAAAAGGTCGGCTTACATGAAAACAATGATGACTTGGCTCATTCGCAACCGAATGTGCCTTCTTTTTCTGCTTTTCTTCATAAGAATCTCAAGTTGATCTGCACGATCTGCTGGATACAATTCGAATCGTCGTAATTGAGAAGTGGTTTCAAGTTTCACTGGTATTTCAATGGTAAACGGATGACCCAAAAAAATAAAAATAAAAAAAACCTCTATATTCCTCTGTTATCCCTCTCCAATAGAGGGTGAGTGTAGAGCATCGAATTTCATGCGAACATGATATCGCATCTAATTGTGTCCGTTTGCATGCAACCACACTGCTGATCTGAATTCAGTTTCATTTATTCTATTTTTGTCGACTGGGAAATTAACATTTTAACAAATGTAAATGTGCATTCGATTAGCATTTAAGAACGAACACAAACTAAAATGTATCTATTGTCGGCACCTAATGAAATTGTAAATATTGTGAAAAACCGGGCTTTCTTCTAGACCAACTCCAATTCCAAGTCCACCTCCAACGGCACAAGGTGGCTTATTTATCATCCCATTTAATTTAATGGCATCCTAATAATCGTTTAGCTAAATTGAGAGAAATATGTCGGATTAGATTTTTATTTAAATTTCGGTTTCCGGAGGCCTACCTACCGAAAGTTGGTAGCTACCTATTGGAGGTCTACATAAAGGCACCGTGTTACATTGTGTTTAAAAAGAAATTCAAAGTTGCTTCTCTATGTTGTGTCTATTGTGACTACTGGTAATTTATTAATAAAATTCTTATATCTCTATTTAAACCAAAATAAAGCGTATCTCTTTTGGAGTTCATTGTGGCATCAAAGGAGGCCACCGATTGAAAAATTAGACAGTGAGTTGAAGATCCAAGATCAGGCAGAAGCGTGACAACGTTATCTTAGCCATTAGGCAAGCTATGTATTTGTGAAACACTCAAAATAGGCTTTTATTTTGAATTGATAAAATATCAAGGATCAATAAAGTGGAGGTCATTTTTGGGTTTACCGGAGAAGGGCATGAGATGTTCTTCTGGCAGGAGGACAAACAAGTATTTCTCGACAAAACTTTCGAAGACACTTGATTGGCAACTATTGTAGTACTCCACTTGACTAAACAAATTGAAATCGAAGTCGCAGATGAGATCATATTTTTTTATTTCCTATAGTGAATTCGACTTCTTTTGCAGTAATCATAAAGCTAAATTCAGGCGCACCCTTGGTAATTATTTAGCGAGGTTTTCTGAAAATAAAAATTGTATCTTAAAGTGGCGTATCACTTATAGTTGTGAAAATATACCAAAGACGTTATTGCACCTTTAAGTAGTCAAATACATATAATGGTGAACTGCTATCTGCTACGCCGGTATTACTTGCAATGAAGGCAATCTACTCGTAGTTTTCTCGACTGTGACCGTAGCATGAATTGTGAAAGTTTCAGTCATTACTTATGTATTGTACTTCCCATGTATTTGCATATTGTTATTTGCTGGATGGTGATTGAGTAGCACACCTTTACCTACCAAGGATCAACTGAAGGAATCTTAAACCAGACACGGAGACTACAAAAATTATATCGGCAGAAACCACTACAACACAAACCGACCAACCTACTGATGGCTTCTTTTGTGTGCATTAAATAGGATTCAGAGGAAATCGTTTTGTGAGGACTGAGATTCGTATACCACCTTCACCATTAGAACGGCATGGAGGCATGACCGACCTGATGCGATCTTCGTTTCTACTTTCTTCACAGAGTTCTGAAATATGCATTTTTTTCACTTCGGTTGTAGAACTGAGAACTGGGCCAGAGACAACATATTCGAGTGAAGTACAGCCCTCATAGCCGAAAATAGACAAGACACCTCTTGTTAACCTGACTGGCTGAACGATTTTAGAAGTCTTACAAGAGCGTGAAGAAATTGACTGTAACACTACAGTTAGGACAGCGCACATTTTGAAAAGCTATATCGAGATATTTGGAGAACAGGTCTATAGTTCCCAAGGCTTCGGCGGGGTTTGGTACGACAGATGATGGCGATTAAGTTCTCAAGATCAACGGCAGCGATTGTATGCCCTCAATGGGATTAGTAAAAATACTCCGTTCGGAATACAAAACCTTTCGGGTAATGAAAAGTGTAGCACTTATTAGTAGAAATAAATCGGCAAAGGCTTACAAAATCCCTATAGCAATGACTCATATTGTAAACAAGAAATAGATAGGAACGAAGTGTCTTGACTTTATTGAATTCCATTCTGCTTACACAATCTTAACTATTTTAATAACGCACTTGCCAAGTGAGAATGGGACTGAGGCAAATAGAATCAATAATAAGCTTGCTGGGCATGGCTAATAAGGGTGCTTTTCAGCAGTCGAAAAGATTTTCGATTAATTGAATTTCTTGTCAACACAAGTGTAGGTTTCAGAATATAAGCCGAACGATGCCATCAACTAGTCTGAAAATTTGAGAAAATACGGCTTAGACTCTGCAGAGTTCAAAGAAAGAAGTGACGTTAGTAGATGTAAACGCAAGCAAGATGACAGTGAAGTAAAGTTCCATAAATATGGAGGGCTTTATGATCCACGGAGATATTATAGCGGTTAGGTAAGGCGAAATCTTTCGCATGGAAGGCAATCAAAATAACTCCTTGCTAAGCTGTTGAGAAAGGTTTTTTTTACAGCTAAGATAATTTGAACATCTAGAAGTAGCAAATGTACATAAATGCTCAGTGACCGGCTTAAACCTAAAGGCTAATGTAGATATCATTCTAACATATAACTGACGACTGCTGGCTCCTTACGGAACTGGAAATACAAAATAAGAAGCGGATAGGTAGCATTGTAGAACTTGTGAGCTAGTGTTGTTCCTAAGAAGTTATGAATCCCTGCATCCACTCAGAATATTACTACAAAAACCATAAGCTAGACGAAACTGTGAACTTTTTCTTTTGTTTTTGTTTAATTTTTGCTATTAATCCGCAACGGATAGACGTTTTCCATAGTAACTTTGCTCTTTAAGAGTAATACAATAATGAAACATTTTCAATTACTATTGTAGTTTACCAAATGCATAAGGCAAAGCCCCTACAGAAAAAGCAACACAAACGATACTATTGTATCCTAACTCACAGAACTCACCTCTTGCATCGACTTTTACTAAATTAAAAAAAAAAATTCCCAGAAAACAAAAAATAACAAAACTCGCAAGAACGGCACCAGTCCGTGTACTCCCTATGTTATTTCAATTTTCAATTTTCTTCGGTGAAATTGACTTGGCCGCAGCTAAAATCCACACTACGTGACTTTTCATCGGTTCAGTGCAATACTACAAAATACGAAGATACTTTCAAACTGCATCTTCTGCACAACAAACTGAAAACGGAAAGATACTCGAACTCAGTCATAGATGCCATCATTACTTTTGGTCATTTGTTGGGACACAGTGCTACCCGTGATTGGTAACTTTTGTTGGTGATTTATGTTCCTAGAAAACCCGATAAGACTATACAGAAATACGTAATCACATTCCTAGACATACAAATCCATCCAATGACGAATTACCATGAAATACACGTACTATTATCATGCAAGAGAAGTCGAGGACTCTTAGCCAACTGATACTATCTATCAAACCAACCGGATCGAATCGATGATGAATTACGAGGACGTAATAATTTATAATAAACTCGGTCGCTTCCAAGATATAAAGGTCAGGTGCATTTGTTTCGGTCCCAAGTTAATTCAGTGAATGACGGTGCCAAGTGAAAAGATGGGTCGTAAGTGTCGACTTTCGTTCTTCAAGTTCTTCCGCAGTATAATTTAATTAAATTCAATCGCATGTGACCAGTCGTAAGTTATGACATTTTGTCACACATAACACCAGGTTTTGTGCCTTGTACTCGTATTTTACTCCCGTTACATACCGCAAACTTGTAAACAGATTCCTTTTTTGCCCTGATGAGGTTATTCTGTTACCAGCATCAGTTGCTGTGGCAGTGATGATGGTGAAATAAAACTGAGAGTAAGTACTCGTAACAAGAAGAGGAAGTTGAATGAACATCCAACACATTCATCTGATCTCGTTAGATAATTGAATTGAGGTTGAGGTTATATGCCGTATTCGAAGAGGAAGTAAGTCGTCTCATGATCTGCTGGTACGAATAGAGTAAAAGTGATCTGCGGGCATGTACTACTTAAGAAGTTACCTTCATTGTTGTGGTTGGTACGGCTAGGTACTCATTGTAATTTGTGGTTAAAGTGTCAAGTGAAAATTCGAAATGCGTATTTTCTCACTAACAGTTGGATTAGATGAGACATGTCTTTTATTCATCTTTTGTGAGAAATTGTTTCTTTTTTTTATAATCTTAGTGAATCTGACTTCAAAAAAAAGTTAATTCCCTGTTTTGAACAGGGCTTGAGTACTCGTCCAAGTTATAAACTCTCTGTTGGAGGCGCGATGGGCAAAAATGAGAAAACTTGCTGTTGGTTTTATTAGTAAGTAATATAAAAATTAATATACTCGTACATTGCTGACACTTCTCGTCGGTTCAAGGTTCTTTGGAAGTATACACTGCAAATCCGCTATTGGAAATACCAACCCACTTAGGCCTCTTGGCCCATTGTGATGCCACGTTTTGCATGATGCATGTTTGCCCAGCACACCTAAGGTCTGTTCTTTTATTGGCATCCAGCTTTAATTTTAGTTTGCACGTAGCGATTGGTATACCTATACAACATTTTTCCGGTAGAATAGGTAGAGTTGTTCCAATTTTGGCGAGTTCATCGGTTCTGCAGTTCCCTGGAATGTCTCTGTGGCCCGGCACCCAACAAAGGTCAATGTTGAACTGCTCCGCCATCTACATGAGAGATGATCGGCATTTAAGGGCGGTTTTACAATATAATGAGACCGAGTCCATGGAATTGAGGGCGGCCTGACTATCCGAAAATATGCGGATATCCATTGCTGATATCACGTTTTTCTTCAGCCAGGACAGAGCTTCTTTAATCGCCAAAATTTCCCTCTGGAACACGCTACAGTGATTTGGAAGACGGAAAGAGAGGCTTAGATTTAGCTTATCTGAGAAAACACCGCCACCAACTCCGCTATCGATTTTAGATCCATCTATGTAGAGATGGATTGACTTGTCCTCCATGAAAGCATCTTCCTTCCAGAATGATCTAGAAGGGAAGCTTACATGGAAGTTTTTGTCACACCAAAATTCAGGTATGGTGTAATCAATGTTCTCTGTGAGGATTCCTAATGTATTAAGAATGTTGGCGTGGCCAAATGAATTATTTGTCCACAGTTTAGTCGCTTTATGGCGAATAGTTGCAGTCGCAGCTGCTTGCCTGGTAAGAATGTCGAGGGGTGTCAAGTGAAACAGAATGTCTAATTCCGCAGAGGGGGTAGAATGTCTATGCGCAAGGCTCCGCTTGTGCATAGACATGCTGTTCTTTGGACTCTGCTTAGTTTAATGCAGTTGACCGCATTTTCCAAGCCCGTCCACCAGACAACCACCCCGTAAGTAAGTATCGGTCTTATGACCGAGATGTATAGCCAGTGGGTTATGCGAGGTTGAATGCCACGTTTATTCCCAATCGCGTTTTTGCAAGAGAATAAAGCTATTGTAACTTTATTGATCCTTTCTTGAATGTTAGGTTTCCAGTTTAGTTTCCTATCAAAAATGAGACCCAGATATTTTGCTGTATTGGAAAAAACTAAACTGGCACCATTTATTGAAGGAGGGTCTATAATATATAATTTCGTATTTCCTGGAAAAGAGGACAAGATCAGTTGTATGGAGGTTTATTCCCAGTCCACAGCGATCTGCCCAGCGGGTTAATCTATTGAGATTTACTTGAATGAGTTATTTAATGGTATTGAGATGCTTACCTGAGACGGTTATAGCAACGTCATCCGCATAGGCAATCACTCTGCTACCACCCGCTTCCAGGTATATCAGTAGTTCGTTAACTACTAAGTTCCAAACAAGGGGAGAGAGGACACCGCCTTGCCTCGTAATCTGCTGACACATCTTTTAGCAGAAGTCTCACCTAGTTTGGAGTTGATTATCCTGCTTTTTAGCATTAGACCGATCAACTCCCCAAGTGAGTCGTCTACCTGCAGAGTTGACAGCGCAGTCGTGATTGCGGATGTGTTGATTAGCAACTTAGCAAATAAATTAACAAAAACTACAGACAAAATGAAGAAAGTGGAGGAACGGCTAATGAGCTTTTAACTATAGAAGGAAATATAAGTCTTTCACTATTTGAAACAATTAAAAAGACACCCTCTTTTATCCAGAAAAATTAAGTGTCTGTTTTTGAATAGTCATCTAACGTTGGGAAGAAAAGCAACTAAGGAGATATTACATTCATAAACGAAGCGGAAATAGTGAAAATTTTGGAAAAGAGTTATTATCTACGTTGTTCCTGAGTAAGTTGTTTAAAGATATCTCAGAAAAGTTGCCCATCATTGACTGTCGCGATTATATTAAAAATGTAGAATTGGCTTTACGACGATAGTAAAATCCATCGACTTTTGTAATCATAAAATCTTAAAAAATCAGCGGAACATATTTTAAACATTCCTGCGCAATCAAGAAGAGACTCACAAAGGATTCATCAGTGAAGTTTACCTACGAATATGTTTTGTATAGACAAGCGAAAACAACTACGTTTGCAATAGATGGAGAGAGTATTTTAAATTCCTATTTGTTGAAGGATTTCCGCATGCTATTTCGCATAAAGAGAAAACAGTGATTTTTATGACATGTGATCATGTCAGCTACACGTGAAATATTGAATTGAAATGATAGAAAACGATCGGATTACTGCACAATGGGAGGAACACCTTTGCTTTTGCACTGTTTAAGGGAAAGACGACAAGGGAAACTATAATAACTACAGAGAATTTTGAAGCGTTTGTACTAAACTCGGTGTGAAAAAATCGTAAAAACTGCGGACTGTTGAAGCTTATGTCACAAACGGAACACGAAAAACTGTAACAACTACACCCTACTGCGGTTAAGCTGTTACCAAATTCAAGCCGCTGTGAAAAATTAACAGCTGTCTCACGAGGCTTAGGTGAACCAAGAACGGGTTGAAAAATAACGTTCAGATAGAACAATTATACGCGAATTCACAAGGCACAAATCCTATGGATTTCTGTGTTTGGAGTATGTTGGAGGCCAAGCACAGCACTGTGAAAATATGAAAGTATAGACTCACTGAAAGCAGCTCAAGTGGCTCAAATCCATCCAACTAGTTGATGAACCGATTCAATGCCATCACCGAGGCAGAAAAAGTGGCCATGTCCAAAAACACGGTCTAACTAAACAAAATACGCTATTTAGTAAGGAACTTGATTACATACTTCAACGGTGGATACCAAACCCAGCTAGAATAGCGACCTTGGGTGAACCACTAACAAGTCAACGACGCATTTTGTTGACAGAAATGCTCTTGAAGAAACTAGAGAATAACTAATGAAGACCGCTACCGCTACAGATGGAAAGATTACCTTAATATGGTATTAAATGGAGAATTCTCGCCCAAGACCATCCCTTGACTGTTGCGTAGTAAAAATATCATGTACCCTCAGAAGTATGGGCGACAACCAGAGATCTTGAGCTTATATGGTTCGTTATAAAATGATGAAAAGCTATCGAATGCCTAGTCAGTTCGATTTGGTTGTATAAAGACAAAGGCGACACGAGAAATTGCAACAACTACCAATCGGTGAAACTAATGTGTAACTATGTTAATATACGAGAAAATTCCAGACAGTCGATAACGCAATATTATTACATTCCATGGCGGGTATGTGGGAAGCAGATCGACATATGACCCCATACAAAATTTACAGATAATGATGGTAAAACATTAGAAAGCTTCGAATCATCTCCACATTATCTCCATCGATTTGCAAAAGGGTTCGTCAAAGTTTCCAGGGATCTTATTGAACATTGCTAGGATATCGAGAACTACAAAGATAAGAATACCAAATTCGGTTGCGTTTTGCTATGGTGCAAGATTTTCTCTTGAAGCAGCATATTAACGACTACGACTTCCTTCACTGATGATAGTGTTATCATAGACAAAGAGATGTTAACTGTAAATAATTTGATAAAGGTGGGTTACGAATCAGTCGTGCTAAGACCGATTACCTGCTTTTTCGATTTTCCAAACCCGCAAAAAAAACTCCTGATATCTATTTAGAAAAATCCATCGTGCTAAAGTGATAACAATTTAAATACTTCGGTTCTGTCGCTAACCACGACGAAAATTGAGATGAGGATGTCGAACATTGTGTTAGCATGGGGTAGCTTATACTCGTATGGCGCCAAAACTCTGCAGTATTTGGTGACAGAAAAATGTCACCTAAACTTGAATGACAGTTGTTTGGCCGGCTTTAATATATCCATCTTAATATTGGATGATGGACGAAAAGTAAGGATGCTAAATGACAGTGATGGAAAGAAAAATATGACGAATGTCAGCAAGTGTAACAAAATGTAAATTTAGCCAACCCCATAAGCGGCTCAGTAGCAACCCAGATACCTAGGGGAAATATGAAGCATTAGATTAAAACGATAAAACTTTATTATCGGCTTGAAGTACAATCAAAACATTTATGAATGGAACTCGACTTCGTTCATATGGCCAAAGCGGGCACGTTTGCAGCGGTCGATTCGTTGGACCCAATTTTCAACGACTCGGCCACAAATTTCGGCCGAAACGGCCGCTATTTCGCGTTCAATGTTGGCTCTGAGCTCTTCCAACGTCGTCGGCGTGTTGGCATAAACCAATGACTTAACGTAGCAGCACAAAAAATAGTCAAGCGGCGTTAAATCGCACAAACGAGGCGGTCAATCGACTGGCCCCTTTCTTGAGATAACACTCTCACCATACTTACTCTTCAATAAAGCGATTGTAGTGTGTGCTGTGTGGCTTGTGGCATCATCCTTTTGAAACCACATATCGTCCAAGTCCATATCTTCCAATTCGGGCCAAAAATAATCGGTGATCATGGCGCGATAACGCTGACCATTCACAGTAACGTGACGATCGTTATCGTCTGCGCAAACCGCACCAAACAGTTATTTTTTGTGGATGAAGTGGTGATTCATGAAGCACATGCGGATTTTCACCCGACCAATAACGCATATTTTGCTTATTGACGAACCCATTGAGCCAAAAATGATCTTCGTCACTGAAGATGATTTTACTATGAAATTCATCATCTTGGCGCATCTTCTCCAGAACCCAATCGGAGAACGTACGTCGCTTCAAATGGTACATCGGCTTCAATTCTTGAGTCAGCTTGATCTTGTATGGGTGTAAAGCTAGATCCTTACGCAAAGTACGCCATAATGTGGTCTGAGCGATGCCCAATTCTTTGAGAACGCCGTGGAATTGACTGATTTGAATCGTTTGCTACGGACCCCTGAACCACAGCGATATTCTCGACACTTCGACTAACCCGTTGACTCACTCAAATTTTTGTACTAAACTTGTTACTGCCTGTCTACTAGTGCGAGAATTACGACCGAAAATTGGAGTTAACACTCTCTTATCCGCTCAAAAACGCTACGATATTAAATTAATATAAAAAAAGTAAAATATACATTGTGTAAAGTATTCCTTGACGAATACAAAACTTTATTGACAATTGAAGAAAAACAGTGATAAAGTATACATTTCGCCCATCTCCGGAAACCTCTCTTCAAAAACGTGCTGGGCGGTACCAGGAATACCTCTGGTAGGTTTCATTTGAAAAAAAAAAACTGTTAAAGTAGATGGATAAAACTAGTCTCCATCATAGCCGTTTTCAAACATTTTTATTTTTAACAAAATGGCAGCTTTTTGAACGTACGAGGCTATTTTTGACTAAAAAACAAATCACATATTTATTTAGGTATAACAACTCTAAAAATTAAGATATTAAAAAAAATCCTACGTAGGAGACTAGATAATGGTATTAAGAATATTCGTGCGAAATGGCATGCAAATCGGTCGAGTGGTTCAAGAGATATTTCTGGTACCGACTTGGAAAACACTGTTTCGAGAAAACCGCAAACGAAATGCAAAACCTGCAGTGTGTCTTGCCTGCGTGGCTTCGAAAGCAAAACTGAAAATGTGCTCGAGTAGTGCCTTCTGGAATATTCTGAATTCTAATATTCTTATACAAGGTTTAAATCTATTGCTAACCAGGTATAAATATTTGCGAGTGCACTGACCCGTCATTAGAGAAGGTAGGAAGGCAGAACAGGCACGCAGCTGCTCATGTCCCTAATGAGCGCTCCACCCGGTCCGACGTCTAACGGTCATAACTTTCTTAATTATTGGAATTTTTGAAAAATTCTTACGGCAAAGAATATAGAATTGTAAAAGAATATTGAATTTTTTAATGTAAAAAAAATTTTTTTGAGCGGAGAAACGTATGTAACCCCTTAAAGTTGCAGTCACCGACTCCGAATTTTTATAAATTTTTATAATTTGCAGACGTTGCTCGTTAGTGTACTTTACCATGATGAAAATGTTGAGTTTACTGAATAAATTGACAGTGACAGTTTGATGATTAGTGAAAGAGTGCGTTCACAAATTAAATTCAAAGTTGTCAAGTCACTATTGGAAAACCCTTTATATGTATTTCAAAGGTTCTTAAAAGAAAACGAAAAATTAAAAATTCTTGAATACAATCCATGCCCTAAAACATATGTCAAAATGCGAATTCAATAGAATAAACCACACATAATAGTTACTTCTGATCAGTGAAGTCGCCTGCAAAGCAAGGTTTTTGTATGTATTAATCCAGCAATTCATTGTCAGTGAAAAAAAAAACAAAATTAATACAAAAATCATACGCTTGCACTAATTGCAAATAGTGTCTTTTTTGGGATTTTTATAGTTTCGTGTTTGGTTAAGAAATTTGATTTCGAAGTAGAGTTTCTACAAATAAAGTCAGAAAAAAAACAACAGATAAGAATAAAAATAATTTGTTGAATGTTGTATGAGGTGCAAAGTTAGCAAAGTCATTTGAGGACATTTGATGGCAAGAAGTCTCCTTTTTGTACAATTATTTTCCTACTTTGATGCTGAATTCTTTGTGATAGAATGTTGCTTTTGATATTACTTTCACGAATTCATGGAATTCTGTTGATAAATCGAACTAAATTTGGCTGAAAATAGTATTTTAAATCAATGAACAGCGAAAGCATGAACAACCTACATGAAAGACATAATCATAAATCACATCTCATTTTGTAAGAAATGTGAGAAGATGTATGCACATATGTTATGTATGTATATGCATAATAATTGTTTCAAGACCGAGTTTGCAATTCAAAATGAACTCTAATGAAAGCGGCTGGTTTACATTTCCTTGCCCCACGCTTTCTATTCATATAGCAGTCACATCATTCTCTTTTTTAGTCTCACCAATACGATCAAAAAATGCGCCAAATGTGTAAAACGGAAGAAAATTAAAAGCAAGAGAAAAAAAAACACAAAAAAATCAAAGCAAAAAGGTAGAAAGAGATTTCGGGAAAAGCTCTTGCAACGGTTCTGAGACGAAAACAAGGATAAACTGGGAATCGAGTACACAAAACTTTCAAGGATACGTTTTTGAATGCATATTCTTTCTATTTCAAATTTCCTCGTAGATATTATCGGCAACAACAACAAAAAAAACCGAAATAAAAAGAACAAAACAAACAACAAGCCACATAAATAAGATGACAAAATACAGGAGGAAGATACGACTTCCTTATTACAAAAGAATTCGGGAAATCTGGGTAGAAAAATAAAAGGAAACATCGTAGGTTCGTAGAGAGTAGTAGAAAGTCGTAAGCGAGTGTAAGAAGAAAACGTCCAGAACCACCATTCTATCCTGCGCGCACACACCCGAATTGTCAGTGTGGCTCTCTTTTTACATTCAGGTCTAGTTTCAGTTCCATTCATTTTGTTTCATTTCAAAACTTTCGCCGGATGGAACGGCAAAAAGCAAACGACAAACCACCAACGATGAAGGGCTGCCATGATAAACCACCCCGACGCACCGTACAAGGGGCCCATATACGGAATGTAGCTGCATGCATACATATATTTGCAATACATGCAAACTTTTGAGTCGGTCGTTTGTAGCCTGAGTGGGTGGGGATTGGTTGGTTGGTTGGGTGGTTGGTTTCGTTGTATCGTCGGAGTGGAATTTTCCCCGTCCTGATAAGAAATCGATCGATTTTTTCCTATGGCTATGTATGAGTCTAAGGTGTGTTGCCCTCGGAATGAGTAAAAAATTTTCTTTAACTTCTTTCTTTTCCACAGCATTCGAATGTTCTTTTTATGTTTTTTGTTTCTTCATGCTTTCGTTGGCAGACATTTTATTGCAAAAAAAAAAACAAAAACTCGAAGCAGGGTGGGTAATATTGAGAGAGATTTTAAGGATTTTTCCTGCCAATTTTCACATTTGCACAGAGTAGTTGATGAAATCATATAAGAACACAAAATTCGCAGCCGCAGTCTATAAATTATTGAATGAATCGAGGAAGAGGGTAAAGAAACCACCCCCGATTCCATCAATTTCAGTCATTTCTACCCTCTATTTCCGTCTCTAAAACAATTATGTCTATCTTTAATCTAAAGAAGATTCGTTCGTTTTCGTTTTCCTTACTTCTTCTCCATTTTTCCACCCACAAAACGTAATCCAAAAATGTTTGCCGTCGTTTTTTCTGGTTTGGAAAATTTATCCTTCTCGATCCTTTGACAATTTTAATTCCAAAAATATTTATAACCTTTTCAGGAACATTTCCAATAATATTTTTCGACTTCAAAAAACACCTTTTTTTAATTTGATAAATAACATACACAATTTTAATTATAACAAAAAACACCGAATTTTCTTATTTTTCACCTTTTTTTTTATTATTATTAAAAAACACCTCACCCCCTCGGCGGTGTGGGGCTGGCGGATGGTTTTATATATATTTGTGTGAAAACTTAAGGAAAATTCGATATTTCCTATTTTTCTTCTTCGACCGAAACAAAACACAAAACCGATCAATTCCGCATCGCTGTCCGCGGATAACCAACTATTCCAACTATCGCGAAGGGATTTAATTTTTAAACAGATACCTAATTTATTTAAGAGTTTTTCCTTCACAAAACAATAGAATTTTGGAATAGTTTTTTTTTTTTTTTGTTGTTGTTTTCAGAAAACGGACCGCCGACACTTTCGACCTGACTCCAGTAACACAATCGACACAATTGGGAAATTTGTGGAAAAATTATTTTTCACCAATCGGAAGGAAGAGAACTTTCTAGTAGAAAAGGGAATGTTTACGAAAAGCTTCTATTTCACTGAATCCTCTCTTGAAAGTGGTTATTATTGCAAGTGAGTGAAAAATGGAAAATAAGTGGCAATCCGCCCCAAAAACCGGGCGATGCTCTTAAGAGTTCACGGATTATTGGTGAATTTTCCAGGTGTATTCTCTCTTTGCAAATTTGCGTTTTCGCGGAGTTTGCCGAATGAAAACAACGTGGTGCTACTACGACTACTATTACTATGTACTACTAGTACAACAATTTTGTTGTAAGGGCCGAAATAAGAAAAAACCGACACCGGAACCGCTCCGTACCGTACCGCACGAACGCGAGACTGTTAATGTCGTAAAGAGGATCAATAATATGTATGCAACGGAAAATTATGAAAAGAAAAAAACTGTCCCCTATCAAGTGCTTGGTTCTATTTTTGGTAGCGCACTCTGCCCTAAGACCTAACATATACGAGTACGAGCATATTTACATTAGAACCGAATGGAATGGATATTTGACATCAGTCCTGGCATATTAGATGAAGGGATGAATTTTTATCTAGTTCTTCTTTTGTCGGTGGGTAGATTTTAAGAGAAAGGGAATGCATTTTCGATTTTTACCAACAAGCACCCATATGGTTTGTGATTCTCTTTTCCACTACTTTACTGAGAGGGAGATTTTCATTCATTTCTCCGGTGTCTCTGTTTTCTTCTACAAAAACTACCCTCAATCCTTCAACCCTGTTTAGAATACAAATTCCTGACAGTTGGTTCGATTCGAGCGTTGTTATTTGCTAATTGGAAATGAAACGTAGGGATGTTTGTTTTACCGGTTTTTGTGAAGTTTTTGTTCTCTAAATTTCAGAACAGAAGTTGACACCTGTTTTGTACAAATTTTTAAAAAGAAAAAGAAAGAAAAACAATATTTGAATATTTGGCATATTATTTGTTTGCCTGTGTTGGTGGACTGTTTTAGCTGCTTTTAAGGGGCGAAGTTGTTGAAAATGCATTTACATATTCGGCACTTAATGTTCTTAAATGTTTATTATTTTTTCAGTTTCAAAGCATTTTACTCTTACATACTAACAAAAAATGCTTAAATGCTAGCTTAAAATTACTTAAAATTCTTACACTAACTTACTGGCCCCACACAGGCACTCTAAGCTACTCTAAATTCTTATATCTATGTATTTCGACTTTATTAACATTTTATTTAGAATTATTTATATTGTATACTTAAGGCTAAGAAGAAAAATTGTTAATAAAAAACTTATCATATGGACATAATTGTTTATTTTTATAAAAACTTAATATCTATCTTAAAAATAAACCTTAGTCTACCTAATCTACATACATAATACTAAACGTTTATTATACTGATAAATGAATTAGGAACCACACTTCTGACAGAACGCTGCAGGATTTGTGTTGCAAATGAGAATCTATGTAAGTATTTTCAGTATTGTTTGACAAATCATCATGAATAGACTTACACCAGAAGAACGCTTTTGTGTCATTCAAATTATTTTAAAACTCCGTCATCAATTGGCAAATGTATACACATTTTACTCAAAAAGTTCCAGGACTGATTTTTTATTTTAAATAAAATATACGAGTACTGCCCTGTCTCTATAGAAAATTTTGAAGGGTTATAGAGTCCCTGGAAGGCCATCTAGAAGTCTTCGTAGTCACATTTCGTTGAATAGCATCTAGATCCGGCGAGAATGGAGTTTGGTTGCTCACAGGGCATCTTTTGTTATACCGTCGAAAAGTACGCTGGTATCTGGCTAACTCCTGATCAACGATCAACAAACCTTCAACCACATGATTGTATTACAATAGACGCAAATCACTCCTCCAGTGTATATCCAATTATCCAGTTATATCCAAGAAACGGATACGGGTAGCAGCGTCGTAGGATTACAATTCCAAGAGACCGTCAGAACCTTTCCCGATTGAGTTTTTCTTAAACTCCGCCAGCATCGAACGTAGAAGACAGTGGGATTATTGCCACTGCAACTGCCTGTGCTGTACTGGGTTTCAAGCCGATCGAACAAACAAACCCCTGGTTCGATGACGAATGCACACGGGCAAATTTAACAAATCAAGTAATGTACAGACCAGCGCGCAGAAAATAAATAAAGAACATAGGTTCCTCAGAAAAAAAAATGAAAGAGAACGGGGAGCGTTCCCTCTTGGCCTTAGAGAAGTGCTACCAGAAGAATGAACTATTCAAAGGTATAAAATCTGCAAGGACGGAGAAAGAAACCTCATAGTAGAATCATAGTCAGTGCTGAAAATCTGGAAAGATTATCTCTGCATACTGTTATACGGTGATGCACATCATACAGTATGGGGCAGTATCGACATCAATGATAGAGGTGAGTCACTTTTAGACTATATTTTAAGTACTAACCTCTTAATTTGCAATATTAGCAATGAGCCCACTTTTATAACAAAAAACCGACAAGAAGTGTTAGATATTACTCTTGTCTCCGACAGCATCACCCAAAGGCTAACAAACTGGATGGTATCGTTTGAACACTCCTTTTCAGACCATAGGTACATCCAATTCAGTCTGAGTGATGTCGCCAACCAGCTTCCCGGACCTACCGGAAAACTGATTGGACAAAATACAGAGGAATACTGTCGAAAACGATATCCTCTGAACTATCGAGTCCCCCGCGTGACACCAATGAGCTCGACATGAAAGTCAGGGAATTTACTCTGACTCTCAATAAGGCTATGGTCGCTTCCTGCCCTCTTATTCAACCAAGAGGCAAGAAAAAGCCACATTGGTGTACATCGGCACTGGGACTGCTTAGAAACGCCTGCAGAAAACTTTTCAACGCAGCAAAAAGCACAAGAAAAGTGACCGACTGGGACTCATATAAAGAATCCCTCAAATTATACAAAAAAGAACTGAGGAAGGCAAAGCGACAATCCTGGAGGTCATTCTGCGATAAAATTACAGAAACCTCTGAGGCATCGCGGCTAAGAAAAATCCTCTCCACAAATCCTATGATGCCCAGCTGTTTGAAAAAAACCGATGGCTCTTGGACAACCTCAAGTGATGAATCACTCAACCTGCTTCTGGACACCCACTTTCCAGGTAGCTCCCAACTCGCGGCCAGTAGCAGCCCAAACAGGCCTACTGCAACCGTGACCAAAATTCATGGTCTGATTTCGAGAGACAAACTGCTCTGGGCGCTGCATAGCTTCAAACCATACAAGTCTGCTGGTCCGGACGGTATTATACCTGCCGAGCTACAGAGGTCCTCAGATATTATTCTACCAGTGTTGGAAAATATTATGAGGAGCTGTGTAGAACTTATCCACATTCCACTGTTATGGAGAGAAGTCAATGTAGTATTCATTCCCAAAGCTGGAAAATGTTCTAATGTAGTCCCAAAGGACCTCAGACCTATAAGTCTATCATCATTCCTTCTGAAAACTTTAGAAGGACTGATTGATATCCGTATTCGAGCTAAAGTTGATCCAAGACCCTACAATATAAGGAGTACACAATGCTTGCTTTCCTAGACATAGAGGGCGCCTTTAACAACGTCAACACATCCGCAATCACGACTGCGCTGTCAACTCTGCAGGTAGACGGCTCACTTGGGGAGCTGATTAGTCTAATGCTAAAAAGCAGGATAATCAACTCCAAACTGGGTGAGACTTCTGCTAAAAGATATGTCAGTAGGGGTACGCGGCAAGGCGGTGTCCTCTCTCCTCTTCTCTGGAACTTAGTAGTTAACGAACTACTGATATACCTGGAAGCGGGTGATAGCAGAGTGATTGCCTATGCGGATGACGTTGCCATAGCCGTCTCAGGAAAACATCTAAATACCATTAAAGAACTCCTTAAAGTAAATCTCAACAGATTAACCCGCTAGGTAGATCGCTGTGGGTTGGGAATAAACCCCCATAAAACTGATCTTGTCCTCTTTTCCAGGAAATATAAAATTCCAATCATAGACCCTCCTTCAATAAACGGTACCAGTTTAGTTTTCTCCGATACAGCAAAATATCTGGGTCTCATTTTTGATAGGAAACTAAACTGGAAACCTAACATTCAAGAAAGAGTCAATAAAGCTACAATAGCTTTATTCTCTTGCAAAAAAGCAATTGGGAACAAATGGGGCCTTCAACCTCGCATAACCCACTGGCTATACATCTCGGTCATAAGACCGATACTTACTTACGGGGTGATTGTCTGGTGGACGGCCTTGGAGAATGCAGTCAACCGCATTAAACTAAGCAGAGTCCAAAGAACAGCATGTCTATGCACAAGCGGAGCCTTGCGGTCTACCCCTGCGGCAATAGATATTCTGCTTCACTTGACACCCCTCGACATTTTTAGCAAGCAAGTAGCTGCAACTACAGCTATTCGCCTTAAAGCGACTAAACAGTGGACAAATAATTCATCTGGCCACGCCAATATTCTTAATACATTAGGAATCCTCACAGAGAACACCGATTACACCATACCTGAACTTTGGTTTGACAAAAATTTCCATGTAAGCTTCCCCTCTAGATCATTCTGGGAGGAGGATGCTTTCATGGAGGACAAGTCAATCCATCTCTACACAGATGTATCTAAAACCGATAGCGGAGTTGGTGGCGGTTTTTTCTCAGATAAGCTAAATCTAAGCCTCTCTTTCCGCCTTCCAAATCACTGTAGCGTGTTCCAGGCGGAAATTTTGGCGATTAAAGAAGCTCTGTCCTGGCTGAAGAAAAACGTGATATCTGCAAAGGATATCCGCATATTTTCAGATAGTCAGGCCGCCATCAAGTCCTTGGACTCGGTCTCATTATATTCTAAAACCGTCCTTGAATGCCGATCATCTCTCATGGAGATGGCAGAGCAGCTCAACATTCACCTTTGTTGGGTGCCGGGCCACAGAGACATTCCAGGGAACTGCAGAGCCGATGAACTCGCCAAAATTGGAACCACTCTACCTATCCTACCGGACAAAGGTAGTATAGGTATACCAATCGCTACGTGCAAACTAACACTAAAGCTAGATGCCAATAAAAGAACAGACCTTAGGTGGACTGCTGGACAAACATGTCTAGTGACCAAACAGATCTGGCCAAGACTGGATCTGAGTCGATCTAAGTGTCTGATCCTTTTAGATAGGAAACATATCAGCGCCATAATAGGTGTCATTACCGGACACTGCCTCATAGGCAAGCACGCAAGAAGTCTTGGCGCTTTTACTAACGATTTCTGTAGAAGGTGCATGGACGAGGAAGAGGAGGAGACAATCCCCCACCTACTCTGCACATGCCCAGCTCTCTCTCAGAGAAGGAAGCTTCTGACCTGAACGATCTAGAAAAAATAGACGTTAACAGTCTCCTACGCTTTATTATAAGCTCAAACTGGTTCCAGTAGTAAGAAGATCATAGATCATTGGTATCACAATGGACCAATAGGCCTAAGTGGGTTGGTATTTCCAACAGCCACTCTTACCTAACCTAACCTATACGGTGATGCGGAAGAACATCCCACCATCAGAACAAACCATTCAACCTGTACGAGGACAGAATAGGGAAATAATTTTCCTCAACATCGCATATAAAATCCACTTTCCACTATTAAGTGAATACCTGAGATCCTTCGTCAATAGTCTCACCGGCCCATATCAGTGCGGTTTTGGGCCAGAAGAGCTCACTATCTATCTATCCAATTTTCGCAGTACGGCAGATATTGGAAAAAAAAACCAACTTTCCAAAGCGGTGTGTACCTTCATTGATTTCAAAGCCGCATATAACAGCATCTATGGAAGCGAACTATACAGAATCATATCTACTTTTTGCAGCCCTGCCAAAGTCATACTACTACCTATGCAGAGTGACGATGGAGGAAGCGCGCGGCTTCGTCTAGATCAGTAATGACAAAGCGGATACCTTTCTTGTCTCATCTTAAACAAGTCTATGCGTTTCATGTGATTTAGTCAACGTGTACGATGTTTAGTTCCAGCAGGATGGCACGACGAGTCGGACTTTCACCAAACCATCGATTATTTAAAATTAAGCGAGAAAATGATTTCAAGATTGACACCTATAACTTGACTTCATTATTTACAGAACGTTAATTGGCTTGATAATTAGATTAACTAGCAACGACTGAAGCCTTGTTAGACAGTATTCGGGCAGTTATTGTTTATATACGGCACCAAATGCTAAAAAATTATCAAACATTTGACGCAAAGGATACGCTACGTTATTGACAGTCGCAGTGTTCATATGCCAAATTCATGTTTAGATGCTCAATGATAAAGTATAAAGTAGAATCTTTGAAATGAAAGCATTTTTAAATCAAAAGCCAATGTTGTATGTTTTTATTTTATTGGGTTTATTTTCTTGACTTTCGTAAATAGACACTATTTGCTTCCGTCTCCGTGTTTGACGTCTTTGTTTGTGTACTGGAGCTGAGTTATCTCTTACATTCGGTGTTATCTTCAATACATTCGGTGGAAGAAGTTGTAAAAAGTTGTACTTCCTTGGGTATTGTTGAGATGTTGTTCCTCTGGCCTCATGTTCATGGATTGGCGTTTAATTTGGGGCTGACCTGTCGATATGTGGGGGTAGTGAGACATTAAAAGCAAATGTTTTGGAGCTCCCTATGAGCATTCCGCTACGACTTGAATCTGCGTTAGCATAGAATTAAGTCATTGTGGCAATAGAGGTGCGCCACCTACATATATTTCCTAAATAATTTCATCCACCTAACATACATACATACTCGTATGTATGTTTTTCTTATTTTTGTATTTAGACGACTAGTGCTTAAGGCCATCAGCATCCGTTTCTCCAACAAAGCAATTTAAATATTTGAGTATCATCCTGGATAACAAACTTCTTCGGACTAAACGTCAAAAATCTGCAAGTGCTACTGATAAGCTAAGACCAATTAAATCTTGTGTGTCGGTTGTTTGTTGGAACTAACTACTATGAAAATACTGGCATCATTTTCGACTTCACGGGGACTGTTTTTAGCGTTCGTAGCTCTAGTTGCACTCATGAATCTCTCTCTCTCTTTGATATTCATATTACGGGCCACTCTGGGGCAATACACACTGGAGTTGTATGCCGACTGTATATTGTTTGTTATAGACTGATGCAATGATATGAAATCGACTTTCTGTGTGTCCAGGAATGGCTTCGGATAGAATCCGTGCCAGGAATGGAATAAAATTGGGACTTCAAAAATCACTCAAAAAATGATCTAGGATGCAGCGTTGGCATCTCTCTGTCTTTCTGGATAACGACAACGTCAGATTTCACTACTCTCGTTTGTCTTCGAAGAAGAAACAAACGCATTCCTGATGACAATGAACTACAATACATTGCGAAACATCGGTGGCCAAGGCGAAGTATTTGTACTTAAAGACTTGCTGAACTTTTGCATGACTTCCACGTTATTCGAGAATGCAAAGCTTCTCCCAACGCTGAATTCAATAAGTCTCATACTTGAAAAACAAAATTTCACCTAGTTATTGATTCATATTTAAGTGTTGCCTCACTGGTCCTATTTTTTTTGTTTGTAACTGTATGTACTTATACAAAATCTAAAACTAAAGATATTATAAACACTTCACCCAATTTACATAATTTAGAGCGAATCTACGGAGATTGTGAAGTTTACTGCTTTGTGCAATTTAAAATTTTGAAAACAACAATAATAGTCATAATAATATGTATAAGTTAACGCAACAAAGAATCATCATGCAATCCAGTCGTGTGATTTTTAAGATGAACCAAAATCCAACGCTTGCACAGACTTGGACATGCAAATATATCGCGTCATCATTCCCACGGGTAAGAAACATCAAGTGTTAGACACAAAATTCCAGTACGATACCTGAGATTGTAATAAACGCCCGCTGCTGATCAGGTACCGTATGGGAATACTTCGAATAAGTCAATACACACTAATAGTTTAGTCTCCCCATTAAGTGTTGGATGCCACCCTTTGAGCCTTCTTGAGTATTAAATACTTTAAAAAAAAATAATGTTAAGTTAGGTCTAAGTGACATCCATAAGAGAGAACATCAAATTTTTTTAAACAAGTATTTTTTAAATAAAATTTTTGCTTAAAGTTTATTTGGCGCCCAACTTGGAGCAAACGTAAACAAATTAGCTTAATACACCGCGAAATTGCTTGTACAAAAAGTCGACCTAAAGTAGTTCGCGTACTAAATTTTCTGTTTAAGTGGGTTTTGTGGTAAAACCTGGGTCCAACCGAATAGATCCTTATGAATAAGTATACGATTAGCAACTAAATTTAAAAACCTCTTAAAATGTTCCCTAAATGTCGGATCCAATTTTACGTCCACCTGCCTTTAATGACATTGATCCAGACCCAGAACAAGCTCGACCAGCTTCTCATTCTAACGCTAATGCTACTGTTAATGCTAATGCTAACGCTAATGCTAATGTCAAAGCTTAAAGCTCTTATAAACGTGTAATTATTAAAGTTTTTATTGAAGAATGTAGGAATATTGTGCATTCAATTGCAAATCCTGATAATTCATTCCATAGGGCAATCGATCAAACCATTGACCCCCAGCACAGGTCTGATTTGAACGGCCTCGACAAGATACCAGACGTGGTACGAACTCTTATAGAGTTATCAGGAACTCCTGGTGAGTTTAGTTCCTGCCGCAAGACCGCCGTCTAAATATTAGCAACCACTTTAGAGGAACGCCAAAACACTTCGGTATTTTGAATATAGTGAGCAACAAAATTGTGGGAAATGCAGATGCAGTTCTTGAATCGAATAACTTCCCATTAAATTGGCAATTCATATCGAAATATTTGAAATTTCATACCCTTGTTGAAGGAAACAGCACAATCGAGTCCTATTACCAATAAGTGTATGACCACTTCGGTAACGATGTTCGAACCCTAGCCAATCGCTAGACAAATAAGATCCTGGCTCAATTAGGAAGAAATAGATGCGTTCCAGTGATTGACCTTAAAAGTGGCTTTCGGCAAATTTCTATTAACGAGGGTGACATGGAAAAACTTTATTCTCTGTCAATAACGGAGAGTATTAGCTGGAAAGACCCCCTTTCGGTTAAAAAAACGCTGTATCTGTAACATTTTTTACGTATATATCAATGACATTATTGTTTTTAGTATAGGTGTCGAAACTCACTTCCAAAATCTAGAAAAAAATGTTCCAGACTCTGCAACAAGCTAACATCAGAGAGCAATTAGATAAGTGTGAATTTTTGAAACCAGAAGTTGAATACCTGGGTTTCAGTATCTCTTTAACCGGCATAAAAGTGAATCTTATTAATGAGTAAGCTATAACCAAGTTTCCGTATCCAAAAACCCTTAACAACTGTTAGACTATACCATTGTAACCGTATTATCGCAAAATGCAAGCCAATAATATTCATTTCCAGAACACTGAATAAAGCAGAAGAACATTTCGCCGCCATTTAAAAGGAAATACTGGCCATAGTATAGGCTCTAAAATTATTGAGAAATTTTACTGTCCAACAAAGCTAACAATTTTCACAGACCATAAACCATTGACCTATGCATTGAGCAATAAAAACACGAATAACAAAATGAAACGTTGTAAGCCAATACTCGAAGAGTATAACTACGACCTAAAATATAATTACAATTACAACTTAACTGTATTGAGATATAAGAAAATTCAGAATAATTATATTTTGTATTCACAATAATATATAAAATATGTGACCGACTTTAGTAGTAAGTACGAGTATGTCTGGCTTCATACTATTCGGCGTATGTCTTTAACATTTACATCAACAATCGAAATATGCAATACTATGATACATATTCGTATTTTCAATATTTATTCAGTAAATGCTTGCTCCTGGCATACATTCTTGGTGTTGCTCTCTTTGGAATACTTATACTATATAAAACCTAAAATAACTTCCACTTAAACTAAATAACTATGAGAAGAGCTGGACAATCACTTTTCAAATTTGAATAAAAGTTCAAAGGCTCATGGTTGTTTTATCCCTAGTCTCGTTAATGTGATATATAAAGCTAGTATACAGACAAAAGAGATTAAGAACTATTTTGCACCGGAAACCAGACTATGATCTACCGAGGGGGCGCGTCAACCTCTACGATTAAATGTAGATGCTTAGTAGCCGTAACGATGTGTTGTGTAAGCGATTAAAAGGGGAGAAGTAGTAGTGATCGTGCACACAACTGTCGACATTAGAGCCTGGTAAGGATCTCATAAATGTGTTGGGATGCTCTTTTATTCGATGTAATTGGTTGAGTAAAAGTTCTGCTTGATAAATCATAAGGGATGTAATCCTCGTTACCTCGTATAGAGTAGTGTTAGAGAACAACGTTTTATTTGGTTTGCTAAATTTACCACAGCAAAAACGTAATATTTTTCTTTCGAAGCTCTCAAGTCCTTTGGCTACACTAGGTGAAATAGTAAACCTAGATGAGAAACTGTAGGTCAAAATTGGTGTAGTCAAAGTTTTGTACAACAGCTTTTCGGACGTGTTTGTTAAACAGAAGTTTATTTTGGAAATTAGTACCAAGATATTTAGTTTCAACTCATAGTGCAATGGGACTTACATTAATATACAGTTCTAACAACTTTCTTTATTTTACAGTAATATAATAATCTTCTTCACTAGAATTTCTGAAGCATGTTATACCACTTTTTTGAGTGTTTATCTTCAGTCCCCAATTCTTCAATTAATATTCTAAAATAAAAATTGTATATTCGATTTTTTTAAGAGCTTCGCTTGGTTTTACTCCACTGTCTAATGTGAAGGTATCGTTGGGCAGTCGATTCTTCTAAAGTAGGATGTTTGAAGTATGATAATACTTGATAATTTGAAGTAAGAACTGACCCGAGAATAGAACTTTGTGGCACACCTGAGCGAAGTTAAAAAGATTCCCAGTGTTCGGTGCGAATGAAGATGGAGGTAGTTCTGCTTTGAAAAAAAACTGAAGATTAGTTTTATTATTCACTTTGTGCCAAACCGGGTCAAAGGCTTTTTCAAAATTTAGATCCAAGCTCCCTGTGCAGTTTTTGCTTGGTATATTTTTTTTAAATCTTATAGTGTAAGGTAGAAGATGCGTCTTCAGTTGAACGACTTTTCTTGAAATTAAACTTGTTATTTGGGATAATATTTGATCCCTCGTAAAATTTATTCAACTCATCATTTAGTACATTCTCAAAGAGTTTTCTTACCTTCGAATGCAATGCAATGGACCGACAATCTTTGACTTGCGGATTTTTTCTTCGCTTTCAGCAGAAGCATGGCTTTTTTCCAGATGTTTGGAAAGTAGCCATTAATAATGCAATGGTTAAATAAAAGCGAGAGAAGATAATCCAACGAATGAGGACATTTTCGCAGGAAGAAATTAAATTAACCTTTGGATTTTTTATTCTTTAGAAAAAGTGTTAGTCACCAGAGATTGTAAACGACGTCGTTTTCCAGGGAAAATTTAGATGTGATTCACAGAACCGATTTATTGTTGACCACATTTTGCTTCCAATACATAGATGGTTCAAATGGGGGCTTAATTTCAGAATATATTTTGGAGTAGAACTCTCTGAAGGTATTTAGTTGCTGACCGTTATGAAAAAGTATGTCCTTGAAGATATTGGTTCCAAAGTATTTCCTTCTCGTAATTCTATCAATTTCCTTAAAAGCTTGTGAAGATGGACGTATCTCCTTAAGCCTTGACTTTTTATTCAGATCAATCCTAGCTCTTTCCTTGAATATCTTACTAAGGCATTAAATTCTTGATTAATTCTATTCAGTTGTCTGGGCCAAACATTTCTAAGCTTGATTAATTTTTTAGCGAAATTGGAGATGTACCATAGCTTCTGAGTCTTATGGACCTCGGAGTTTGCCTCTATACAGGATGTTATTTGTTTATTAATTTGATTTCGAAATTGGGGACATTTCTGTTGGTTGGAATATTCAGCTGCGGGAGACGTTTGTGAAAACTAAGCCTAAAAGCTTCCCAATTGGTGTTTTTGAAATTAATGTGTGAAGGGGGTGGCAACATGAGTGGGAATAAATTAGAAAGTTTAATCTCCAATTACCTATATTCCAAAATTCCGACCTAAGATATAAGTCTGAAAGATCCGATGTTATCCCATACGAATTTCAAATGGTTTTTCCACAACCTGGTCACGTGTGCACGGGAATAATTCAAATAATTTTTTTTTTTTTAAATAAAATAATTTCTTAAAGATTAATTTATAACTCGTAAGTATCAGCATATTTGGTGTTCATTCTCACAATACTGACACATTGCGTTCATCATCTTGAACACAAAACAAAATAATTACACGTAAGGGCAATCTTAATGTTCGAAGTAACACCATCCACCAACAATCAAATAAACTGCAACAACATCATCCACCCTTTACGCGATACTTTCTATTTCTAGTAGAATGAAAAAACAACAAGAATAAAAGGATATACATACACTTTTCCCATTGCAACTAAGCCAAAAAAACAAAATCCTGCCATGTGTGCACAATATGACTTGTTATTGTTATGTCAGCACCATCAGTTCACTACACCCTGAATCGAAACAACAACACAGCTCTTCTTCAAGAGTTAGTACAGTCGCAGAGAAGGAGGAGAAGCAGGACAACCATGAAGCAACAAAAAAAAGTATCTAAAATTATTTATACATCTACACATCCATATGAATGCAATAAAATGCGGAGCATGTGATGATAATGCTCTTATGACCGGGAAGGCAGCACGAAACCACAGGGCGAGGCCCTCAGCCATTCCACTACAGCACAATGTGCCAGGAGGATGCACATGTAAATTCCTTTTGTAATGAAATAGGAAAAAAATTGCTTCAATAATTACCATTTTGCTAGGTTTGATTTTGAAAAATAGCAGGCAGAACTCAATGCATCCCTTTGTTGGATGGAATGTGAAAGGTCACAACGAAGATTGTCGGTGGCATACCAGGCGTCTGACTTTAGACAAATTGTTCGAGATGAGTTCTTTCTTCGTGTAATTGCGTGGAAAAGAAGTCAAAAGAAATGACAAATCAATGTTAAAACGGTTGTTGTTGGCATTTGACACAAGTCATGGTTTGGAGAAAACAAAAAGCTATTGAGAGGAGTGTGAAGGAAGTGGTAAATTGCATACAATCACCTGTCTTGGTCCTTCCAAATGACGACTTTCGGGTTGCCGCAGGCTGGGCTACGATTTATTGACATAGACTTATGCGAGTACAGCTGGTGCTGATATTTGATATACTACTCAAAGCCACAAGCTAAGTTTTATAGCCTAGGACCCAAAAATTCTGGTTTGATCAAGTCACCCCACCTTTTGTAGGTAAATGTGTATGCGAATCGCAATAGAATTGTTTGACGACTGACAACTGGTTTGGTTTGACAAACCAATAAACATATATTGACAACCGGTATTTTGGATTTTACCACACAGGAGATAGCAATAGGACCAAGATGCGCAACATGCGCCGGGAATGCCTTAGTTGATACATCCAAACTTGAAGTCTTGAAAAACTCAAAGCTCTTCGCTTTTATTAGTACAATGTCAAGCTGAATTACAGGGGAGTTATAAGAAATGTAATTGAAGACGAGTTGGCTCGCGGTACGCCTACTCTTAACATTGAACTTGAAGACCAAAGCATCAGATGCAAAACAAAGCATGCGAAATGTGTAAGTATCCCTACATCATTAAAATGATAGAATAAAACTGCCAACGCTAGTCTGATTAAATACAGGCTATAATCTTTTACGACCGCACCAAACCATTGGCCCATTGTGATGCCACGTGGATCTATGTTCCTCTTGCTAATGGAACCAGTTTGAGCTTATGATAAAGGAGACTGTTAAAGTCTATATTTTCTAGATCATTTAGGTAGAGAGTTGGACATGTACAGCTTCTACAGAAGTCGTTTGTAAAAGCGCCAAGCCTTCTTGTTGCTTGCCTATGAGGCAGTGTCCAGTAATGACACCTATTGTGGCGCTGAGATGTTTCCTATTTAAAAGGATCAGACACTTAGAGCAATTCAGATGCAGCTTTAACCAGATCTGTTTGGTCAATGTCCATGTTTGCCCAACAGTCCACCTAAGGTCTGTTCTTTTATTGGCATCCAGCTTTGATGTTATTTTGCACGTAGCGATTGGTATACCTATACTACCCTTTTCCGGTAGAATAGGTAGAGTGGTTCCAATTTTGGCGAGTTCATCGGCTCTGCAGTACCCTGGAATGTCTCTGTGGCCCGGCACCCAACAAAGGTGAATGTTGAACTGCTCTGCCAACTCCATGAGGGATGATCGGCATTCAAGGGCGGTTTTAGAATATAATGAGACCGAGTCCAGAGACTTAATGGCGGCCTGACTATTAGAAAAGAAGCGGATATCCTTTGCAGATATCACGTTTTTCTTCAATCAGGACAGAGCTTCTTTTCCGCCTGGAACACGCTACAGTGATTTGGAAAACGGAAAGAGAGGTTTAGATTTAGCTTATTTGAGAAAAAACCGCCACCAACTCCGCTATGGGTTGTGTGCAGAGATATATTGACTTGTCCTTCATGAAAGCATTTTCCGCCCAGAATGATCTAAAGGGGAAGCTTACATGGAAGTTTTCGTCAAACCAAAGTTCAGGTATGGTGTATTCGATGTTCTCTGTAAGGATTCCTAATGTATTAAGAATGTTGGCGTGGCCAAATGAATTATTTGTCCACTGTTTAGTCGCTTTTAGGCGAATAGCTGCAGTTGCAGCTACTTGCTTGCTAAAAATGTCGAGGGATGTCAAGTGAAACAGAATATCTAATGCCGCAGAGGGGGTAGACCGCAAGGCTCCAGGCATTTTCCAAGGCCGTCCACTAGACAACCACCCTGTAAGTAAGTATCGGTCTTTTGACCGAGATGTATAGCCAGTGGGTTATGCGAGGTTGAAGACCCCATTTATTCCCAATGGCTTTTTTGCGAGAGAATAAAGCTATGGCAGCTTGAATGTTAGGCTTCCAGATTAGTTTCTTGTCAAAAATGAGACCCAGATATTTTGCTGTATCGGAAATTACTAACCTGGTACAATATTTATTGTATTTCCTGGAAAAGAGGACAAGATCAGTTTTATGGGAGTTTATTCCCAATCCACAGCGATCTGCCCAGCGGGTTAATCTATTGAGATTTACTTGAAGGAGTTCTTTAATGGTATTGAGATGCTTTCCTGAGACGGCTATGGCAACGTCATCTGCATAGGCAATCACTCTGCTACCACCCGCTTCCAAGTATTTCAGTAGTTCGTTAACTACTAAGTTCCAGAGAGGGGGAGAGAGGACACCGCTGACACATCTTTTAGCAGAAGTCTCACCCGGTTTGGAGTTGGTTAATTATCCTGCTTTTTAGCATAATACTGATAAACTCCCCAAATGAGTCGTCTACCTGCAGAGTTGACAGCGCAGTCCTCATTGCGGAATGTGTTGACGTTGTTAAAGGCACCCTCTATGTTCAACAAAGCAACCATAGTCAAAGAGTGCAGAGGCGTTTCTACCGAATTTCCTTTACAGAAGTCGTTGACACAAGTCTTAGATCAATTTTAGCTCGTATATGGATACCAATCAGTCGTTCTAGAGTTTTTAGAAGGAAAGATGATAGACTTATAGGTCTGAAGTCCTTTGGGGCAACATGAGAGCATTTTCCGGCTTTGGGAATGAATACTACATTGACTTCTTTCCATGACAGTGGAATATGATTTAGCGCAGGCAGAATAATATCTGAGGACCTCTGTAGCTCGGCAGGTATTATACCGTCCAGACCAGCAGACTTGTATGGTTTGAAGCTATGCAGCGCCCAGAGCAGTTTGTCTCTCGTAATCAGACCATGAATTTTGGTCCCGGTTCCAGTAGGCCTGTTTGAGCTGCTACTGGCCGCGAGTTGGGAGCTATCTGGAAAGTTAGTGTCCAGTAGCAGGTTGAGTGATTCATCACTTGAGGTTGCACAGGAGCCATCAGTTTTTTCAAACAGCTAGGCCTCATAGGATTTGTAGAGCGGATTTTTCTTAGCCGCAGTGCTTCAGAGGTTTCTATCATTTTGTCAGAGAACGACCTCCAGGATTGTCGCTTCGCCTTCCTTAGTTCTTTTTTGTATAATTTGACGGAGTCCCAGTCAGTCACTTTTCTTGTGGTTTTTGCTAAGTTTAAAAGTTTTCTACAAGAGTTTCTGAGCAATCCCAGTGCTAATGACCACCAATGTAGCTTTTTCTTGCATCTAGGTTGAATAAGACGGCAGGAAGCGGCCATAGCCTCATTGAGAGCCAGAGTAAATTCCTTTACTTTCATGTC
This sequence comes from Volucella bombylans, assembly GCA_949129095.1. NCBI lineage: Eukaryota > Metazoa > Arthropoda > Insecta > Diptera > Syrphidae > Volucella > Volucella bombylans. Next base: position 98,256,376 of record OX422144.1, read on the forward strand.
AAGCTCATTGGTGTCACGCGGGGGACTTGATAGTTTAGAGGATAGCGTTTCTGACAGTATTCGTCTGTGTTTTGGCCAATCAGTTTTTCGGTAGTTCCGGAAAGCTGGTTGGCTGGGGGGAGAATCACTCAGGCTGAATTGGATGTATTATAAACATATAAGTAGTCAGGAAAATTACAAACAGAAACTACATCGATAATAATTTTAAGATGATACATTAACTTAGTTTATGTTATTTTATGAGATGAAGCGCAACAAAATTTTAATTTCATTATGGTTAAAATTCAAAAGCCACAATTTTACTGTAGATATAAATTGCTCTAATGTTCTGGTGATTCGAATTTCTTCTGGAAGTGTATTAAATAATTTGCAAAACACAATTGTGTAAAAGCGTCTTAAATGAGAAGTGTGGGAAGTTGGAATGATAACCCAGGAACCAATATGGCTTCGAAGGTTATGGGTGTCATTGATAGGACTCTGCAAGTAACCACCTCTAATAAAAAAAAAACTTGATTACTTTAAAATAATACAAATCTCTTGCAGGCAGGATTTTCAATTTATTATATAGGACTAAGATGCTTTCTAAACGAGACGAAGAACATATTTTTCGAATTACATGTTTTTTTTGTAAGACAGTTAGTTATTGGATTTTATTAACGTTGGTACCACCCCAGCATCTAATACCATATTGTAATCTAGAATGAAAGATCCCAGCATAAATATTTTTTCAGATACTTGTAGAGCAGTACTTCCTGAGATGATATTAACTTCGCAGAGTGGATAACAAATATTGCTTTAAAATGAAAATGAGATCCCAACAACTCAAACTGTGATCAAAACAATCACAACACCGAGGTACTTATAGTTCTTCACTATTTCAATTTTAAAGCAAATTGCATTACAATCAATGTTTTCGTTGTTTTATTATATCCTCATTTAAGCAGGCTGGATCTGCGACAAGTAGCTGCGTAGCACATAATCTTAATTTCCGGGGACTCTTTAACGGCAGGACTAAAGCACATGAGCTTAGTCTTACTGATTACTATTAACTTGTGTTGCGCAAACCAGAGCCTTAACAAATAACATCATGGTTAATTTCAGCAACTAGGTTAACGAGATTATTAGAGCTATACGCAGACGCAAAACCATCCGCCAAAGCTTTTATCAAGGATAGTAAGGAACCAAAGACAAATCCTTGTAGAACGCCGATGTTGATGATTTTAGAATCACTAAGAATATCCCCAATTTTACTTTTTGCATTTTGTTCTTAACATAAGACGTAAACCACCTATACATGATAAAGACTCGAAATTCTATACGCTACAAATTACCTAAGAGAATTTTGTGATATATCATGTCGAAGGCCTTGGTTATGTCTACAAAAATTCGTCAAGCCCCATGTAGATATATTGACAAAAGTCCAGACGTACTCTTCGGTGGAATATTTTCTTTAAAGCCAAATTGATTTTCGCTTAAAAAATTAAACTTATTAAGAAACTTCATAACTCTAAATTTTACAGCTTTCTCGAAAATTTTAGAGATAATAGAGAGTGAGGAAATCGGTCTGTAATTCATTTTGTCTTTTCTATTACCCTTTTTGAAGATTGGAATCATATTGGCTCGTTTTAACAATTTAGGAAAGGTTCCCGTGAAAATGCTAAATTGAAGAAATGAGCCAAAATATCTACCACGTTTAAAGCGATTCTTTTTAAGATGGAAATAGAAATTCCGTTGTCACTCTGAGAATTTGAGTTCTCGAGAGAATTTATTGTTTCTATTGTAGTAGTTCAAAACCTGAAACGGGTGTGAAAATGAAACTGTTTCTGGAAACTGTGTGATTTAGTTAGGAGTTGTGCTGCTCAACAAGATCTGCAAGATATTGGATAGTCAAGAGAAATCGTCTGCCTTACTGACGTAAAGTATTCATTTAATTCGTAACTAGAGGATCTGTTACGTTAACGCCATCATCTTTAAATGTAATGATTTTTAGTTTTCCGATTAATTATGCAGTTTACAACATCCCATTCTTTTTTAAGTTCCCTTGTGAGTTTCTTAATTTGATGGCTGTAACGATTTTTCAAAGCAAAATTTAGTGGTTGTATGCAAGTTTAACTACGTAACTTATGTTTTAGTTTAATTATTGCAGTTTAAGAAGTGAATCGCTCATCCATGGTTTAAGTTCAGCTAAAGATTTACTGTGCGGTGTTGAAACGCTAAAGCTATTAATGCGGTTTTTTTTTAAAGTTTTTAAAAAGAATTCATAGGCCAGAGAATGCTATATGTTTCATCCCAGTTTTTTCTCCACAGTCTTCCATTTCGTAAATTGTTATTATTTTTTTAGTAGTTCTGTTGGAAATGTTTCTAGTTTTTAAGCTACTAAAGACTAAATAATTAGAAACCGCAAGTGGATTCCGCTCACCACATTCTTGTCATACATATATCCTTAACTCAGTCTTCGAATTGATCCAGAAGTATCATACTATATCAACTATGATATTTAGTTCCAGCGCGAATAAGAACTCGGCCATTCAATAATATAAAGGTGTAAGAGCTAATGAAGGGGATGTTAAATTGTTGGTACCAACCCACAGCGGGAACACTCGTACTTAGAAATTGCGGAGAACAGTTAAGAGAAAGACTCTGCAATATCTCATTGACCACAACAACTTCTACAACATGTGGTCACTTTCATCTAGGAAGTAGCCAAAGCTACTCGATTCGAATAACTACCCCTCGCCAATAAAGTTAATAACGCCATCGTAAAATGGGGAGTGGGTTCAGATGAAAAAGACAGAGGAAAGAACAAGCTGGTCAACCTTGGGTATTCGTCAAAAGAAAGGAGGAGAAAAAGTTTCATAGTATAAAAAAGTTATGTTCGCAGTCTCTCAGCTCATCGATGTCAAAGGTTCAACAAGAAAGAACAAGGTTGGGGAGTATTATGTTCACATACGAGTACAGTAAATACAAGCTCCACAAATGTCGCTTTGGTGGAGATTCGATGAAGTATTACCTTAGCAACCGATTTTACTTCGAAATGGGCAAACATACACCACGAGTAGTTTAAAATTGCGAATGCACTCCAGATAGCAAAACACTTCACGCACTTATATGGCCAAATTACTAACGAATGCACAAGAATTCTTTAGCCACCTGGTTGATCAAAGAAAACGGTGACCGAAGCAATCCGGGTTGCTAGAAACCTTGTTTTAGTAAACTGAAAGCAGCGTGTCGGAACCACGGTATATAAAAAAGCAAATTTAATCAGGGTTCTATGAGTCCATAGAACCAGATAAGAGGAATTTACCTCGTAACCAGGGGTTTTATTTAGATGTTTAAAAATAAGTAAAAACTAAACATACTTACAAGTATTTAAGCTCGAACACAACATAAAAGAAAACCACTTCTCAGTCTTCTTCAAACCTATGAAAGAGAAAAAATTAGCATGTGAATGAAAGTCCTGACGTGTTCACTATGAAGAAACCTAGAAAATAATTTTCTTTAAATATTTATAAGATTGTTACGATGAATTGTAATTTTCTCTTGAAAACGAACTCTCATCCAAGAACTAATTGAGTGTAATCATCATAGACGTATTACTCCAAGGAGCAATTTACGACTAGAGGGAACTGCTCAATTAATTGCAAGTTTATACGATAGCTACATTTTTTGATATTAAAGGTGCTTTCAACAATAGACAAACTTAACAAATTCTATAATCTATTTCAGAAATATGTGCGTCGGTATTCGTAAGTTGGTAGACCGTATCCGTGTAAAGAATCATAATTTAGAAAGGCGAGTGAAGACAGATATGTATTGCTTCCTATGCTTTTAATAAGAACCTTGTGCAAAAAAAATGTTAACTTCCTCGAAAATGTACCTTACGAAAGCCCTTAAAATTCATCTACTGGACCAACAGTCTAATAACCCGTATTCAATGAGATATTCTAGCACTTGATTATCCATTGTGATGTTTAAGTTTCTTCTAATGTTGCGTGAAGGATTTGAATTTTTTTATTAATTCGCTTTTCCTTCTAGTTCCACAAGAGGTGTCATTTTAAATGAATAGAAAAACGCAACATTTTCATGAAAAGTGGTAATATGTATTATCAAAACGTAAGAGGATTACGAACTAAGATTTCTGCTATATATCTTAATTAACAGATTCTGCCATACGACATCTTTGCCCTCACAGAATCCAATCTCACCCCTGATATTAAGAATAATGAATTATTTTCCCAAGACTTCGATTTACACCGTGACGATGGTCTAGATAAAGAGGAGAATTTATATGGGCGTGGTGTACTTCTAGCTATACACTCTCGTCTCGAGTCTAGACCCTTTAAAAAATCGTCCACTGCATTCTTCGAAATCGTTTGCGCTAGAATTCCTATTTGCAAACGCAACCTATATATTTGTTGCTGCTATATTCGCCCCTCTCAACCAATTCAAGGTTACCAGCTAGCTGTTGATGCAATCGACTGCATTTTTAATGCTGCTGATCCCAATGACGTTGTTATTTTTTTAGGTGATTTTAATCTACCTAAGCTTCTATGGACTCAGACTGATCAGTGCTACTATACTGCAACAAATCCTACCTCTGATAAAGAAAATCTTTTCATCGACTGCCTAACTGACTCTGGTCTATATCAATTAAGTGGTGTCACCAACTCGACCTAGTCTTCGCCACTGATACAGATAACTGCGTCGTTTTAGAAAGTAAACATCTGCTTTCTAAGTTGGATAGTTACCACCCTCCCCTTTCTCTTACGTTGACATATGACAATGGTCTTAATCCCGTTTCCTATGAATATTCTTACAGTTTTAATTTTCATAGGACTAACTACGTCAAACTGAACAACCTCCTCAGTATGGTCAATTTTAACTTTCTCTACAATAACCCTAACCTTACGGTTAACGATGCTTATACCGAAATTATAAAATGTCTCTCCCAATCTGTGCCTTTTTTACTCAAAAGGAATCCCTCATCGTCACCACCCTGGTATAATAAAGAGCTGCGATCTCTTCGCAACAAGAGAAATAAGCTCTGGTATTCTTACTTAAAATCGCGTTCTGACACCGATTTCTTCTACTACCAGTCTGTCCAAATAAATTTCTCTGTACTTTGCTAAACTCTCTATAACAACTATTTAAACCGAATGGACAACACACTCATTTCCGACCCCAAACTAAACTCAAAACATCAAAACTAAAAGCAAATCGGATAACTATCCATCATCCCTAAATTTTCTTGATAGTTCCTCGGGCGATCCCCAAATTATTGACAATCTCTTCGCAATCTTTTTTGGCCAAGCGTTCGCCATCCATTCTCAAGAGCCAGACCATTCTTACTTTTCCTACTTAAACAGCTGCCCACAAACAACTTGGGAATCGGTGTCTATAACTTTAGAGCAAGTTAGAGATAAAATAATAAAACTCAAAGATGATTATTCTGCTGGCCCTGATGATCTTCCCCCTATATTTTTAAAGAAATGTCAAATGCATCCAGCCCAACCTCTTACAGCTCTCTTTCAGCTTTCTATCACCCAGGGATTATTTCCATCAACCTGGAAAAGGTCGTTTATTATTCCCCTACATAAAAAAGGTAGAAAAGACGATATTTCCAACTATCGACCAATTGCTAAGTTGTCCTGCATACCTAAGCTTTTTGAGAGCATTATCTATGACATAATGCTTTTCCATTGTAAATCTATTGTTTCCCTAAACCAGAACGGATTTGTCAAAGGCCGATCTACGACCATCAACTTAACGGAATTCGTATCAAGCACTTTATGTGCACTGGAATCTGGAAATGGAGTTGATGTGATTGCCACCGATTTCAGCAAAGCCTTTGATAGAATTTCTCATGATATAATGCTTCTAAAATTAAAGGCTCTTGGTTTCCAGATAAACTTTATAACTTGGGTTCAATCCTATTTAAATGAACGGCTTTACTATGTTCTACTTAGGTCAAAATTAAAGCCTCCTCTGGTGTCCCCCAAGGCAGCCACCTTGGTCCCTTATTATTTATTCTGACCATTAATGATGTTGCTTGTATCATTAAAAATTCATACATATCTATTTACGCATATGATATGAAAATATTTAGATATATATCATCTTCCTCAGATAGCCTACTAGTTCCTACGACAAGGAACTCAATTTCCGTTCTCACATTGATAGTATAATAAAAAAAGCCAACTCTGCCCTTGGTTTTATCAAGCTCTGGTCTAAGGAGTTTTCCAATCCTTATGTTACCAAATCTCTTTACATAACCTTTGTTAGGTCTCTTCTTGAATATGCCAGCCAAGTGTGGTCACCCTACTACAGAACTCACATCCTCCGGATAGAAGCTGTCCAACGCAGGTTTTTACGGTTTGCTTTACGTGGTCTTCCCTGGGATGATAGCCAAAACTTACCACCTTACGCTGACCGGCTGAAACTTATAAATTTACAACCCCTTTCTATACGCCGAAAAGTTGCCGACATTCTCTTTATTCATCAAATTTTAGTAGGCAATATCGATTGTCCTTCCTTACTTCAAATTATTTCTTTTAACACCAATCCCGGCAATCTTAGGTCTGTGCCACTTTACCGGCTCAATCTTCACAGAACGAATTACGGACACCTGGAGCCAATGTCTAGGATGCTTCGCGAAGTTAACGATATTCTGCCTCTCTTCGACTACCATCTCAGCAAACTCTCCCTCAAGAATATACTTATTTCCACTTATGCCTCACGTCCTAACTTTCTTTAACCGCTCCCACCCTTCAGTTTTTAATTGAAAATGTTAGTTTTAAGTATATGTTTGCTTGTAATAAGCTTAATAAATCTGTCCATGATTGACCCGGGCCGCAAAAAGAGAAAAAAAAAGAGAAAAAGAGAAATATTTTTATTTTAGTCTAAAGTAAAAACTATGGTGTAGTAATGGAGTACAACATCTGTCGCCTTTGCTTAGAAATTGTTATTCTTTTGATGAAATTTTGCATCACGTTTTCGCATAATTAGCATATTTTCTACTGGTGCATGAATCGTTGGTAGAGCAATGGCGTAGACTTTATCTTTAACGCAGCCATAAAGGAAAAAGTCGAATGCTGTTAAATACCATGATTATGAGTCACACTCTTGGCTACGACTACGACATTTTCAGATGACCTTGCCGGGGGAACTCGAGTTAGAGTCTTTGCATCACTAACCTGTCCGAGACGTTCAAACTGATTTTTTAACTTTATTGTAGATCTACGAGAAGATGCTTGATGAAGACCAAAAGCAGTACGAAACTTACAAAACGTTTTCGCGATGTTTTCTCAGTTTTTGTAGTGAATTTTCACTGTTTCGACACTTTGTGCGACTGTGTATAGATCCATACTTAATACCCTCTTAGCAAATCAGTGGGGACCGATGGTATTCCGAACATCGTGCTTCGACATCTTCCTCTAGAAGCGGTGGACATTTACACCACCCTGTTTAATAATGCAATGAATTACGCACATTATCCAGCGCATTGGAAAACGGCGGTGGTTCAACCTATCCCCAAAAAGGGGAAGGATATATCCAATCCGGCGAATCTCCGGTCGATAAGTCTCCTTCCGAATATCAGTAAGGTTTTTGAAAAGGTAATCAATAGAGCTCTGTCTAGGTGGGCTGAGGACAAACATATAGTTCCGGATAATCAATTCGGTTTTAAGGCGAGACATGATATCTCACATGCCGCGTCTAAACTGGTGTCCGATATCCAATGGAACAAAGGCAAGAAACAGTGCACTGGTGCCTGCCTTGTTGACTTGGAGAAGGCCTTCGACACCGTATGGTTAGAGGGTCTTTTCTATAAGCTGACTAGGCTGGGGATCAGTAAACCACTCTTGTACATTCTCTATAATATGCTAACCAACAGACAGTTCATCGTGAAAAATGGCGATGTGACTTCTGTTGGAATATTTCAAATTAAAAATGTTCTTCAGCAAGGCGCGGTCAATTCGCCGATCCTATTCAATATTTATACAAGCGACTTGATAGGTTCACTTCCCTATACTATTGCGTACGCAAACGATTTGGTAGCGTACGGAACAGGTCCAAAAATCGAGGTCATTAATACTCTCTTGCAGCGTGACTTCGATAAGATAAAACGATTTTGCGATGACTGGAAGTTGAAAATTAACTTTCAGAAGTCGGAAACCATTCTCTTTAGGACGCCGTTGTCTGGAGCCTCTAGGGATACCAGAAAAAAATGGCGAAAGTTCTCTATCATTGGACTGCATGGACAACCTCTTGCCTGTCGAAATGTAGTCAGATACCTTGGAATCTGGCTAGATCAGTTTCTGTATTTTGGCAAAAATGTTCAATAATGGCGCGAAGTTTAAAATAGCACATCTTGTTGGAGCACCATCTAGTATCGAATACTTCCTATGTTAAAGTAAGCGTAGAGCACCATTCATCCTTTTGAGTTTTCATATGATTTCTTTGCTTCAGATAAGCAGGTACTAAAGGCCAGCAATAATCTTATTTTGTAACAGGTGACTAGATAGCAATGATAGTTATTCCAATTGTTATGTTTCAGCAGCTGTCAAAGTTACCAATGACATCCAGTTGTCAAAATATTCAGTGAGGTTTGCCATTTCTTCGTGCATTATCTTACGCTTGCCGAACGTGCGGAGATTATTAAAAAGAATTATCGAAATTCCAGCTCAGTTATAAATACGCAACTTGAATTTCGTCGTGAGGTCGGTCGTCATCATGGCTTCAGTGTGCAGGTAATTCGTCGCACCGTGGAAAAGTTTGAGCATGAGTACAATCTTTTTGATCTTAAGCCATCAAAAAGTCAGATATTGGCGCAAAATCTATCGAAGTGTCGAAGAAGATCAAGAAATGTTGATTCGGCGCCGATCAGCTGTATTTGGCATCGCCAGAGAGTCAACCCGGCTTATTTTGCGGTTGAATTAGTGCCTGCATCCATATAAGATTGTGCTGACGCGAAAATTTAAGCCGGATGGCCGTAGACAACGCCGTGAGTTCGTTAATTTTGCGCTGGAAATGTTGGCCGGAGATTCGGATTTTGGTCAAATAATCGTCTTCTCGGACGAGGCCCATTTTTGGCTCAGAGGCTATGTCGCGAGTAAAAATGCCGTTATTGGAGAGAATACAATCTACAAGTGTTCGGCCAAGCATCAACGCATCCACAAAGATTGACTGTTTAATGCGGTTTATGGCATAGCGGCATCATCAGACCTTATTTCTTTCGAAATGATGAAAAAACACCGTTACCGACAATGGTCTCAGGTATAGAGCGATGCTAACTGACTTTCTGTGATCAGAGCTCGACAACATCGATATATCCGAGCGGCGCTTCCAACAAGATGGCGCTACATGCCATACAAGTGACGCAACGCCCGAAGTTGTGAAGGAGAAATTTGTCTACAGATTCATCTCACAGCGAGCGTTCATCAATTGACCGCCGCGACCATGGGATTTGACACCATTCGATTATTTTCTCGGGGGCTACGTCAAGTCCTTAGTCTACGCTAATAAGCCAACCACTTTGGACAAGCTCGAGGCCAGCTCGAGTTATCAAAAATTGGACTGACCGCTAGAAGCATGGCTAGCGAAACCGAGGCGGCTATTTATGTGCTGTCACATAATGCCATGAACGTAGCTTCAAAATAAAGCCAGAATCAATTTTATATCTCATACCATTGTTGTTTTTGTCCTTATTTTTTGTTCCTATCGTTCTTATCTGATCACCCGGTATAATACAAAAACTGTCAAAATTACAAAAGGCAGAGGGACCAGAAATTTAAACTAAAAAACCGTAAAAAATGCCACATAATCTGAATGACTCTAAATCATCACTCATACTTAGCCTTCATATATAAGCGTTCATATTTAAGCGTTATATATAAGCGTTATATCATATATATAAGCGTTATTTAGAGACCCATTACAGGAGACGATAGACCAAGCCCCGAAAGTCAATTTAAATTTCCTCTAACATCGATTCAATGAGAGTGATGACAGTTATATCCCCAATTTATTACTTTATTGAACAAGTTTGCCCCCCAGCTAAAGTAAATCGTCTGCTTTAAGAGCAACCCATTAAAATTTACCCCCAATTTTCGGTAAACATCATTCGTTCAGCCTCTGGCCTGAACCAGGACGTCAGTGTTCTTTGCCCTCAAGATTGCCAATCACTTATCTGTTAAAGATGTTTCGCTTTTCGCCCTAACTACCACCAGCATTGCTGTAGTTCCTGAGTGGTATCGTATAAAATCGATATATTGCACTAAGCTTAAGCACATTCGTCCATCACTTGTTAAAGGATCTTTGAAATACTCGTACCGATACAAGTACTGTATTTGGTACTTCGTACTCCAACTTCCCTACTTGTTGTATCATCACTATTATTATTCACAATTTGTTTTTCAGCAAGCGAAACTGAAAAAACCGTCGAAGGAAAATTACTTTTCCATCGTCAGCAGAACGGTTTAGCGATTAACCGCATATACATATTTATATGTAGGCATACAAGATAATACATAGTACATACATAGTCACTTGTATCCCCATCTATATCCGTTTGGTATCGGATGTTCGGCTCCTGTGTTGTGTATTCATTTTCATCTCTAATATAGATACTTGCGCGTTTTCTTTTCAAAATATGTTTTTCCATTTTAATCTTCGGGTAAGTCGAACAATTTCTCACACCACACACAGCAACCATCGACCGATAAATGACAAAGTGACAGTCATCGATGGGGAAGCAATGTTAAACCCAAGAAAGAGCTTGAATTAAGGATGGTTATTCTTGTCATTTTTTCTTAGCACTGTAATTAAAGTGGATGCGCTTACTTGTGCATGGACTTTTAACTACACGTTTTTTTTTATAATTGGCGCGTGCACAAGAGATTCTATGTACCCTTAAGATGTTTCCACTGAGCGCGGCGAAGAGAAATTAGAAAGGGAAAAAAGAGAGATGTGCGTTGGTTTTAAGCGTTTGCAAGTTATAATGACTAGGAAATAAAGATCTCTGCAGGGAATTTCGTAAGCGAGTTGTACGGCTTAGGAAAGAATTACAATAGAATCCAGCTGACATCATATCCAGAGGAGCATTTGCGAGCGAGTTGTTGGAAAGTCGGTGGTTTTGTGGTCCAGAATTTCTATATCTGCCGAAAACGAAATGGCCGGAGAAGGATTGTTCCAAAATCAGTACGAGTATTCCTGGCAAAAGAAAGGGAGAGACTGCGCTATTAGCTGCTAGAGTATCTTCCGAATTCAGCGAAAACTACCTGAAATATACTGACTTTCAAAAGGTATTACGGGTCTTTGGGTACGTGAGTCGATGGATAGCTAACCGGAATAAAACTGTAGAGCGATTATCAAACGTATCAGAGAAAGGGAAGGTTAATATATTCGACACAAGCTGCACCCCCTTACTCTCAGCGAATATACTGAATGACGCGTTGACTAGGATACTTTGGCACGTCCAACAGAAAGCCTTTAAAGAAGAAATTGAGCAGTTGGAAAATGAGAAGTCGATTAGCCCAAAGAGTTGTATCAAAAATCTTAACCCCTTCCTAGATACAAATTCTGTAAAACTACTCCGAGTTGGTGGGCGTTTGCAGAATGCGAACATTCCTTACCTTGTGAAATGTCCCATCCTACTCCCGAAATCTAACCTATTTGTCAAAAATCTTGTTGTTTATTTGCACAGGAAAAATTACCATGCTGGGCCCCAGGCACTAGTTGCAATCATCAGACAGCGCTTCTGGGTTCTGGATGTGCGCAGATTGGTGAAGAAGGTGGTAGACAACTGTCTACATTGTTTCAGGTATCGACCGAAGTTATCAAGGCAAATAATGGGAAACCTTCCCGTTGATAGAGTGCAGCTGTCTCGACCGTTCCACAAGACAGGTGTCGACTTTTGCGGCCCGTTCCATTTAACATTGAGGCGTCGAGGGCAGCGAACTTACAAGGCGTATGTTGCGGTGTTCGTGTGTTTTGCCGTCAAGGCGGTACATCTGGAGGTGGTATCCGATCTGTCCACACAAGGTTTCATAGCAGCCCTCAAGAGGTTTGTCGCGCGACGGGGACTATGTAGTGATATCTTCTGCGACAATGGGACGAACTTCGTTGGAGCCCGAAATGAGCTGGCAGAATTCCGACGGCAGTTTTTGAAGCAGCAGACCCAAAAGGAGATTGCAACATGGTGTGCAGCGGAGCAGATACATTTTCACCATATCCCGCCTAGAGCACCTCATTTTGGGGGTCTATGGGAGGCAGCCGTAAAGTCTGCCAAAACTCATCTCTTTCGTACAGTTGGGCTAGCTTATTTGACGTTCGAAGAGCTGTCCACGGTCGTGGCGGATATCGAGGCAATTCTAAACTCTCGACCCCTCTGCGCTATGTCGACCGATCCAAGTGATGAAGAAGTGCTGACTCCAGGGCACTTTTTGATCGGTGCTCCTCTAAATGCGATAGTAGAACCATGCATAGAATCTGAAGGAGTTAGCGATCTTAGAAGATGGCGACGGTTATCCCAGATTAAGCAACATTTCTGGGCTCGTTGGTCTAAAGAGTATTTGCTAGAACTTCAAAAACGAACGAAGTGGAAGGCGTCGGAAGCGAATGTCAAATTGGGTACGCATGTTTATTGTGAATGAGGGAGGCATTGTTGAAGTTCTGGTATTCAGTCCCTGTGGATTCCGGCGAAAGATACTCTGGAAGTGAAACAGAGGCACAACTGGTCAGGAGAAAGTACGGCCGAGGATTCGAAGTTGGATTGTAAAACCGTCTAGTCGCTTGTTGAGACCTAACAATAAAAAGTTGAAGAGTTATAACGTTTTTTAAGAAAGAGTAGTTTTATTTTTCTTAATCGAAACCATCGGACAAATCGGGAAGACATTTTTTATAGTCGAAAGGTCGCAAAAACTATTGCGATTAAACATTTTGAAACCCGGGAATGAACCGGGGACCTTTAGATTCCGGATTTCAGAGTACGTCCGAAGGTGGGCTTAAGAGTATACTGATGAGCATTCATTGCTAGACTGGGGTTACGGGTAAAGGCTACCGGTGATTTCGATGATGGTGAAAAGAGCGATACAACAAAGTGAGACAGGAGAAGTTACGTTGGTGTTCGAGGGTATCGAATGACTGTGCAATATTAGCACGATTGTGGATCCTATCTATCAAGTGCAAAGTGGTCCTAATGGTACCTGACCAGATATGTGCATTGTACTCAATTTTGGGTGGATGAAAGCGTTATATATTGAGGCCAGATGACATAGGGTGAAATATTTCTTTCATCGCTGGAGGAAAACTAGATATTTCGCAACATTTTTGGCGACATCGAACATGTGGTCATTCCAACGTAAATTGTCATTGACACATACCGAGAATGGAAAGTTTTTCGATTTCAACGATGCAAGTGCCATTCATGGATAATAGCTGGGTATTTAGATTTCGCTTTAACGGCAGCAGACAACATTGTGTTTTAGAAGCATTAAATTCCACTCTGTTGCAGGTTGCCCATTTACTGATGCTGTTTGTATCGGAATTTAATGAGCTTAGCGTACGCTGTCGTTCCGGTTCTACATCCGAAGAAGTTACGAGATCAAAGAAACGAATATGAACAGCAAAGGATTAGAAGTTGCAGACAAGAGATCATTGATTGAAATTAAAAAGAGTGTCGGAAACGGAACGGAGCACTGAGCACACCAGCACTTATTTTGTGAATATCAGACCTGAAACCATCCAAGGCAACTTGAATTGAACGTTCCGAAAAGTAGTTTTCAACCCATTGAAGAAAAAAGTCATCGATCCCAAATGCACGCATTTTCGACAAAATAGCCTGATGCTAGACTCTGTCGAATGCCTTAAAAATGTCAAGTACAACTATTTTGCTTTCGCCAGATTGGTGTGAACTTCGGTTTTACTTTTCGGTTCCAACTGTTGCTACGAAATCCGTACTGTCAGGCATTGAGAGGTTTTCGTGTTTCGAGAAATTTCATGAGCTGACGATTTGTTAGCGTTTCCATGACGTGGGTGCGTGAAATGAAGAAAAGTAAGTGCAATGGATCTGTAGGGGGAGAGGGAAGCACATAGGGAAGAAGATTCGCCTTTTTTTAGGGACATCCTGGACAAATGCTGTTTTCCATCTACTGGTTTTGCAAACATGGAAGAACACCTCTTCAGAAGAAGGGAAGATATACCATCTGAACCGGCGGATTTGTGAATGTTAAAATCTTTAAGTATTCTTGTTACTAATAGAGTGCGAAACTGGATTCGTCCCATTGAAGATTTGACGCACTCAAGTGTAGGCGGAAACAAAGCACTTTTCTCTAACCTTGACAGGATACTATGTTCTGCGGAAACACGCAACGAAATTGTTAGATAAGGATATTTGCAGATTCTGCGCTGATGTGCAAGCTATTGAGCCATAACACACATACTGTGTGAATACTACGCAATATCGCATAGTCGAAGAAAATTTCTAGGGAAATACTTTTTCGAAAACTTAGAAGAAATAGACGGCACGAACTTCAAATGCCTTCTTAGCTTTTGCAAGAAATTGGATATTTCACCGGGGACCTCATAAAAAGCATTTCAACACGACTATCCAAATAAAGGGAAAAACAATCGTGGCTAAAGAAATTACCAAATACCAACCCCTAACAGCAATACTGGAACCATCATATGAACCAAATGCAGCAGAAGAAATTGTATAATTAGAAAGAGTTAAAGAACTATACGTCAAGAGTACCGAAGAAATGAGTTTACTTGAAACTAAGAACAAAATTAATCAACAAATGTCATTCTTATAATCACCATTTTAACCATCATTACATTAGCATACAGGAAAATCAATAACACGAACCACCGGTCAAACGGAGATACAATGTGCGGTAGACTACAGGCAACATACCGTTTAACCTTCCTAAATTCTCAATGTGTTTATTGTTTTCCATTATTTTCGGCACTGTAGAATGTAGTAAACACTCGATCCTTGCAATCAAGTTCAGAAACAATAAACTAGATGGAGCTCTATTTTCCAAACGACGAAATGCCATGCTCGTAAGTGGAATTAAAATTTCCAAATAGTTGACTCTGATAAAAAATAATAAAAAATTGTTTTAATATTACTTGGTGCTAGTTTTTGTGGGAATCTATTTTTTTTTTTAATATTTTTATTGTTATTTTTTGTATGAGGTGCTATTTTATGTTCGTGTCCTGTAGGCTACATTGCGCGGAGAGGATAACTATTTTTGTTTTAGGATGTCTCACCGTTCGAATTTAAGGGCGGAGGAGTTAACGCCACAGGGATTGAACAATAAGCAACAAAACTAACAGCAGAACCATCAGCAACAACAAGAACTATAATACATTAAAATACCATAAACACTTTTCACCACACGCCACAAATACATTGCAATTGCAAAGTATTCAATGTCAATGCACAGTAGCTTGTCGAATAATGTGGGGGTGGCCGTGGTGTAGTGGTAGTAGCAAACGCTTCTCACTCGGAGGGTCCAGGTTCGAATCCTGCCCATGGCAAAATCAGTTTTTCATTGTATAATTGGAACTCAGACAAAAAAATTCTGCGTGTGAAGGCATAACACTGACACGTAGATTTAGCTGTTATAAGAGTTTCAAGCAATGAAAAAAATACTGGGAATTATATCTCGAATCACTCTGAGTGAAGAAAAACTCTCCGTCCTATTCGGACTCCCACCCCTGGAGAGCAAACATAGAAACCAAACACACCTGAGTATCAAACCACTACAAAAACAAATTTCCTTTCTCCTCCTTCTATCTTTCCGCCCGCAACAGTAAAAGGGTATCAACCCCTTAGGCGCGCGTAAATTATAAAAAAAAAAAAAAAAAAAAATGTATTTGTTCTTATATTAACTTCTGTGTTTTTTTTATTTACTCAAAGTGTTCTAGACGTATAACTTGTGCGGTATGTGGTAATGCGCTGATTTTATTATTTTGCACTGACAGTGAACTTTACGAGTGCATTGGTGTGAACTCATCGGAAATTAGCTCCCAACTGATCCGAGTAAAAGATTGTTTTATCACTTTTCAATTAGATGGGTGGATTGGTTACTTGATTATTTTTTTTTTGTAAACCATTTGCTTGTCTAGGAAATAAAAAAGTATGTCCAACAAGAAGGGATCTCCTAGCTCTGCGTTATCAGGGCCTAGGACTTGCAGAACAACACCGCGTTAAACAGGTTTATTATATAGATCTGAGCGTCCAATACAGATGTTAATAACTTACTTACAGCGACAAAAAAACCGCCAAATCCATGGTGGAAACTAACTGACTGAAAACCATCTCTTATCACCGGATCTGTAAATATGTTGAGTAACACAACACACGGTAACTGCTATCTGTCATCAGTGGTGATGAAGGTTGGGGCCTGTTTGATGGCCTGTTGCTTCCTTTCATTTCTTCAAGTCATCTGGCACTGATGGCATACACCCAGTCATTCTACAAAAAGATCTAGACCAGCGACTGGCACCTAAAAAGGGAATTCTCGCTGCTTGGCATAAAAATACATACGAGCACATACTGAACCCCTGGCGAACAGCAAAAGTAGCTAGTCAATCTGACTCTCAGAATTAAAGGCACGGCGTTTTCATCGAAATTGGGAGTATTTTCGACGACCCAACTTTGAACGGCATTTGTAACTCGACCAGATAACGCGGCATAGACAATTTGCGGCCTTTGTGAATAAGAGCAATGCTGGTGAATACCACTTTGATTGCGGATGCTGATTGCGACCAATATGTGATGGCGAATATCTACGTAAACGGAGGTCGCTCACATCTTAAAGCACTCAAGGTTTACGCTCATGCATATGTAGATCATGTAGTTGTACTGTCTATTGGATCATGCCCAGCGCAGGTAGCCATATCATGATGGCCTAGCAATGGCTGATCAATCAATCCTTTCAATCCAGGAGTATTTCTCTTTACGATAAGAAAGCTGGTTTCTATGATTCATCTAGGTCTTTAAGTCATCTTTATCTGGTCTTATTGACACGATGTCTGATGCAATGAAGCCAGAACTCCTGTTGTTGCGAAAAAATGAAAGCAACTTTATCTGTTCCCGGGAATGATTTCGACCAGAGTCGCTCGTTGCGGATAGGCCCAAAACCAATTTATTGTACGATGTGTTTCATTCATTTTGAAGAATGGCAATATTATATTTCACTCCTCGTTAAAAAAACTAGCGTCTGCTCTCCAAGCGGAGATATATGCAATCCGGATGCCAAAAACTATATTCTGAAGAATCGGTAGAGAGAGTAGTAGTAACTAAATTGCACTCAAAGCCTTGCTAAATCTTCTGTGTGCTGACGCAACGCCCTGAGACGCTTACTGCGAAATTGATGATGGATGCAGCGCAACACTCTCTCTGTGTCTGGTCGGCCTATATTCATCACATCAGGGGTGGATGGCCGTGGTGTAGTAGTACTAGCAATCGCTTCTCACTCGGAGGGTCCAGGTTCGAATCCTGCCCATGGCAAGTCAGTTTTTCATTTGTGTAATTGGAACTCAGACAGAAAAATTCTGCGTGTGAAGGCATAACACTGACACGTAGATTTGGCTGTTATAAGAGTTTCAAGCACAGAAAAAAATACTGGGAATTATATCTTGAATCACTCTGAGTGAAGAAAAAATTCTCTGTCCTATTCGGACTCCCTCTGGAGAGCTAATATCGAAACCAAATACACCTGAGTTTCAAACCACTACAAAACAAATCGTTTTCCTTTCTCCCCCTTCTACCTTTCCGCCTGTGCCCAGGCAACAGTAAAAGGGTATCTAACCCCTTAGGCGCGCGTAAATTATAAAAAAAAGGCTGCAAGTACTCGGCGCTGATGTGGATGGTGCTAGTATCGTAGGCACTTCATAACTGAAGAGTTTATCCACTTTTTCTATAAAAGAGAATTTTCAGTAAAGGAAACATGCAAGGAATATAATAAACTAGTTCCTTGTCTAAGTGACAAATGAAATACTCTTTACATGAACCCAAACAATTCTTACAATTTTGTAAATTCAATCAGCTGATGTGAAGGCTATAGCCTTGTCTTAGCCCTCCTTTGACATTAAAAGTCTCGATGAGGTTGCTTTCGATCTTTATGAAATAGCAAGCGTTGTCTATCCTCATTCTGCACAATCTGTCGAATTTGATAAGGATTGGAGACACTGCAGTGTACATTTTTGGTAAATTATGAACGCGCTGGACCTACTAGCAAACTGGTAATGGAAAATCAGATTACTGACAAATGGCGTTCATATAATATATACAAATCCTTGTAAGCGATGGTAAACAAAGTTAAGAGGATCTCCTTTCTTGTATTTCGGGCAAACGACGCTTATGTTCACTTCAGACATACTTTTAGTTTACCAAATCTTGGCAATGAATAGGTTTACGATCTCTATTAATTTATCTCCCGCTTTCTCAAATTACTGGGATATTTCTTTTTTTGTTTTAAGGGCTTTTACCCAGATTGAAGGTCTCATTGAAGATCAATTAAGGTCGACCTCACCGTTAAGTGCGTTTTTCTTTTGGTACAAAAAAAGAAACACTGTTCTTGGAGAAGCCCGCCTTTAGTTCATCAATCATGTACATCTTGTTCCTTTTATTTCTTTTTTTAATGCAAAAACCGATGTTATTTTCTTCTCTTCTAATCATAACGAGTCATTTTCGTCCTTCATTTATCAAACCCGCGTTTTGTTAGGTGTGACCGATATAAATTGTTAAGGGGTTTTTATATCATAATACTGATTTGCTGGACTTGGTTCAGGTTCAGGTATACGATGGGCAAAGGATCTATCATTTTGTTGCGATTGTCGCAATTGAACGCTGTATTTTAGAATGATATTTTTTAGGTGGATATTGAGGAACTGAAACCACGCGTTAGCCATAATTTGCTTACAGACACGGTCTCGAGAAGGCAACTATTCCCAAAAGCACTGTCGAAAATAGACCGCACTTACTAAATAGCGATGATATCTAATTTAAAGCAGTCTAGGGCCACCGCTTCTTGTTCGGCTGTACATTGCCTACACAAAGTGCGAGCATTCCACGTGCAGATCCGAATGCTATTTTCGCTTTTTTAATTTCGCGTCTCTCTGGGAACCCCTGCGTGAAAAGGCCAGGTTTTTAGGAGATAATATCAAACCTCGGGGATATGAGAACTGGAGCTGAGCTAAGGATTCATCCTGTACTATCTATTTTTCAAGAATCTTTATTGATCCCCTCTGCATATATGTTAAAATATCTTGTATAAGGAATCTGCCATGGTGAATGCTGACGTCACCGTCATTTCAATTACTCACAATAAAACGCCCCTTTCGGAGGTTCATCCTCGTCATATTGTTGTAGATCAGTGTAGACACTATTGGTATGTTATCGAAAAAAAAAAACCAATCTGAGCTGGAAAATCAGCGAAAAAGCTATACCCAATCATATTTTGAGGGCAGTGATGAGATGGATCCAGCCCACATTTTTTGCAAATAAAACTAGAAAATCGTAGGATTTTCTAATTCTGGAGATATGAGGATAATTAACTAAGGTTTCAATTGTGAGTGGTGGTGCTGTGAGTTATATCGATCGCACAATGATCAGTCAAAAATGTTACCAAATATGCACTGCTTTTGAAGGAGAGGCTGCTGCTTTATGTAGAGAAAGTGTGTAGCGAATTTATGTAGAGAATTGTCAAAGATCTGCCTTTCTTCATTCAAAAAATATCTCAGTGAATTTTTTTGATCATATCATAGATGTTGTCGGTTCTTACAAGTTCTTGTATGCGGCAAAGAGAATTAAGTATAGGTCTCAGTTTAATCTATACCAAATGAATTTCTCTTTATTTCAAACAATATTCGGGCCAAGAGATTTAATTTAAATTGTAAACTGCCCATTCTTTTACTTCTACCATAAACAACCTTACAATCCAAAGCTAAAGACCACACAAAAACTCATGTAGTCCCCGCCCTTAATGGGCTGTGCCTGAACCAATTTTAATGATTCAAGACGAACATCATTTAACGTCATTCATCACAGTAAAACCCTTCAAATGTTCCCACTTTTAATACAATGATCCGTTTGTCGTTATTCCAAAATTAATTGCTATGCTCGAAATAAATGAATTATTAATTTACGTATCGGCCATTTCATTCGATCGAGCGTCAAAAGCCGGTATTTTCGTTCCAAATCAAACAAGATAGAAGCATTTTCATTATCCATTAAGTACGTAGGTAGTCCCAAACCCAATGCTACCCGACTATAGGTAACTCCTGACTGGCAGACAGCTTGTCGTACCCTCTCACTGTAAAAGTTCAATTTCTGTCTTCTTTCCGGGATTGATGTTTGATTTTTGAATTCCAGAGAAGCTCAATACAAAGAGCAAAAAAGGAAAAACAATTAAAAAAAAATCCATAAAAACGAAAACTGTTTTCATCTCATTTGTCAGATGTAAATGACCAGTCAATTTGAATGATCCCTCCAATTAAGAGCTACACAGCAAGTAAAAAATAAAAACAGACGAAAAAAGAAGGCTAAAACCAGGCTACAGAGACATACTCGTATATACGAATATAACGATTTTTATTGTTTTATCCCGCACTGGCGGGAAGCTCAACATAAATTTAAGGAAAAAGATACATTCAGTGAAGAGGAGAAGAACGGGGCAACGAAAACAGATGAAAGGGAAAAAAATACACACCAAAACACTTTCTCAATATTTATCTTTTAGCATTATCGCTTCGCTTAATTTAAAGCAATTAACTTAAACGGGCTTTTCTCCACATAAACTCAAGAGGGTCGGGTGCGGATACGAATAGAGATATGTATGTGTGAGTCGGTCCATATCACAAGGAGTAGAATTAATTAAAGGGTTAATCGAGGGTGTCTGCAGAAGAGGCACCAACAGCAATGGTATGAGCGAAGAGACATACATACGTACTCGTATACAGATCTCGGGATTCTATTGTGGAACAATGTCCATGTTGAAACTATCTGGAATATTCTACGAAATGAAATAAACCAAAATGACAACCGGATCGCAGTTGTTGTTGCTGCTGTTATGTCTGACATATATACTCGTACAAACGGATAGTCAAACAGAGTATCCGTGTATCTGTATCTACATACACGTATAGCCAGGGCTATTGTTTAGCTAAATTTAATGAGACAACAGCATAATGAGATGTGAAAGTCATTGCAGCGGGTCCAGCAAGAAAGGCACTACCAATTGAGGTCGATGTGGGTGGTTATTCCTGTGGTGGAAATGAATTTTACTTATGAAAAGTCATTTTCATACTCCTATCGCATTCGTTGCGGGGTAGAGATTCCTGAGCCATAAGCTAGAATGCTAAAAGGGGATAACTGAAAATTGTGCTTCTGAATAAGACTTCATGGATGGGACTAAAACCCTGGGAGCAAACAATTATACAAATGCATCCGAATTGCCAACGAGCACTGTGGAGGAGTTAATAAACGAAAGTATTTCAAGGGGAAAGGATTTTATGAACACAAATATGTGAAGTCTGTTTATGTATCCAGTTAGTGCTGCAGTTAAAGTGGTTTAAATTAATTGCTTCATATGCATAGAACGTGCAGAATGCTTAGCATTCTGAATTATTATCATTAAAATCGACTGATTTAATAATTAGACAATGTAAATAAAGAATCTCAGTTAATGTGTCTCAAAAATACAGATAAATGTGTGGCTTAATAGTGACAGGAGTCAGAAAAATGTTGGTCAGGCCAAGTTTGGTAATAGATTTACCTTTGTCGGCAATAGGTTCCGCCTAACCGACTTTGCCGAAAAATCATTGAGATCCCCACACAAAACCACTTGAAATATTTGTGTCAAACTATTGCCGATCGGATTGATCATGTTCCTTTACTATTCTTTTAGTATAAACTTTAACTAAAACTTCTATCTCACTGCAGAAAACATAAGAAACCCATTTACATTTAATTTTTTTTAATGGTGTGGTTCGCTAGTCTGCGATATCGAGCTTGTCTAAGGTCATGATAATCACTGCAAACATATTGCGGATTACCTCACTTTTCTGAAGACCATACCTCGTATCTTAGACCTTCCTATCTATCTAGACTATCGTCACCTGAGTGCAAGAACTAGATAATTTGATTTTTTTATGTTTGAGTTAACTGGGTTTTTGGCTACCTGAATTCGATAAGAATGGGTTTCAACGACTGGGCAACTTATATTCCTTATTTACTGCCATCTATTGTGCGGCTATGTCGAAAATAGCTTGTCAAAAAAGTCTAGTACTCGTAAATTAAAGGTCAAATTGCTTTTGCCTAGAAACTACAGTAATGGCCAGATGCATAAGTGACATCTGATGGCTGTATTAATAAGACCACCTAAAAAATAATCCCACTAGTATCAAAAGGGTTTAAAAGACCATTGAGACCACCCCTGATTTGTTGACAAATGCCCGCGTAGAAGTACAACATGTTATGTTCATCTACACAAGATAAAGATACCATATCGGGAATTTAAATCCATAATAGAAGCCGACCAAGGAAATTTTAGTTGATGAAACTTCTTACTAGCGAAGACGACAAACTTTCCGCTATTAGGCTGAAGGATCTCATTGCGATAAAGACTTTGGTAGTCAAAACTTCCATGCACTTTACAAAGAGCAGTGAGGAGAACAATATCCAAGCTTGAAAACCCCATAGGAGCTGTTCTGGATCTTGCATCCACTCATCTGTAAAATTTGGTAGATTAAAGCATGTCCTATGAGTGGAGCACCACTGTCGAATTACCGATCTGCTAAAAAGTAGAGGCTCTTAACTCCGCTAACAATAAATTCATCAGTTTCCTAAGCATAGGATAAAAATTATATCTGGCGTACAATCTGAACGCCTGAAGTATTTTTTTAACCAATTGACCGGTGCGTATTACCACGGTTTATGCCTTCAAAAGATCCTCACTGAACAAATATTCACTTCGTCTTAAGCGCAGCTTGGCTGTCGGTACAGATGCAAATGTTTCGTCCCCCTAACCGATTCTTTGCAATATGTGTAGTTCGTTGCCATTAGGACTGCGTATTGAAATCTAACCTTATCGTTCTCCAGAAAGACACAAGCGCTGCACCCTAAATCGGTTTTCGAGCCATTCATAAAGACCCAACTGCATTCCTTTCTGGCTCAGCTCTGCTATCATTGCATCAGATGGCATGTACAAAAATCGTTCAGCAGTAAGGGCCTACCTCCAATGTTGACATCATTTATAGAAGACTTCAGAATCTTTCAGGCTTACTTTGGTGTACCCTGACCCATGTTAATGGAAATTGCTCTGTTGATACTAATGGTAGAAATACTAGCCTTTGAATCTGCGTTTAAATATTGTTGATATCTTGTTTGAGTCTTCAGACATCCAATTTCTAAGCCTGTTCCATTTTTCTTGCCCATGCTAATTTTTGAATTTGAGGTCACTTTTCTCCAGAAAATGCGTTATAAACATACCGTTTTACAAATTTTTTTCTTATGAACGTAACATTAATAAAAAAAATCATCAACAAGTTGCAAAAAAAACCATAAATTTTATGGCTAAAACAGTTATAATGGGTGCTCAAAGTGTCCTCCCTGATTTTGTATGCATACTATACTAAAGCCCGTTTTTGGGATTCACTGTGAATTCTTATGCAGCTAACTTTCTTTCATTATTCTCCATACAAAAAAAATCAATACTGTAAGGTCAGGAGATCTTGCAGACCAGTGAACTGGTCCATTTCTTCCTATCCAATGATTAGCATACCCTTCATTTAGCCAATTCTTATCCTCACGATCATAGTTTGTTGGAGTACCATCCTGTTGGAAATATGCTGAAGCTAGTTAAATCAGTGTCCTCCAATAGTTCTGATAAATCATTTCGGAAGAACTCCAGATAGTTTATAGAATTCTGTCTAGGTGGGAGTTTGATGGGGCCAATTACACCTGCCCATATATTGACACTGAATTTGTGTTGAAATGATTTATGTCTCCTTGTATGTGGATTGTCAGCAGCCCATGTATGAAGACTATGAAATGTGATCCCATCTTGAGATCCGTCGATCCAAAAAATGCTCGTTGTCATCCAAGCTCCGCTCAGCAACCAATTATAAAACTCAAGTCACTTTTCCAAATCATCGGGAAGCAGTACTTGCACAAGTGTATGGTGGTATAGATGAAGATTTTCTCCATGTAGTGCATTAGAAATTTTATTTCTGGAAACATTGAATTGCAAAGCTAATAAGTGTCTGATGCTGATTGATGGATCTGTTGTAATAGCTTCCAGAATTTGTTCATTAGCCGAAATTCTTCTTACTTGCGGAGCACCGGTGCGTTAGGTGACATATTTGAAACTGATCCCGTTTCTCGAAGCCATACGTATTTCCAAAAACTCCTTCACTAGGAAGTCGTCGGTTAGGATAAAGTTCAAGGTATCTTTCTCGCGCTAGAGATGAACTTCCATTGCACAGCCCATAAACTTAAATAAAGTCCGCGTATTCTTGGTTTCTAAATGCAGACATTTCAAATAGCGTTTTTAAGCATCTGTAACCTTGGCGTCAAAAATTAAACTGATAAATTAATTATTTTTTCTAATCTTTTATACCATTTTTGTTTCCTGAATTTCCCAAATCGGCCTTCATACCCCAAAACCTAACTCTTTCTAAGAACTTTTACGGAACAAGGTAAGAATTCCTTAGGGTTTTGACAGGTAGTCAAATAAACGAGCACGCTTTAAAACTTTTTGATAGCTATGCAATTATAAAAAATTATTCGAAAATTATTAATTCTTGGAAAACCACTCTTCTCGTATACTGTTGGTAGAAATGTAGGTAATGCTGCAGGCTTTCCCAAGTATGTAGCAAACTTGTTGATGATTTTTTTTAATTTTGTTAAGTTCTTAAGAAAAAATTAACAAAACGCCATGTTTACGAGTATTGCGCATTTTCGTAAGAAAAATGACTTCAAAATCAAAGTAAAAAAATCTGAAGACTCAAACAAGATACCAATTTTATTTAAATGTAGTTACAAAGGCTAGTATTTCTTCTAAAAACAAAGTCGTAAACGAAGTTTCTACCATTAGTATTAACAGAGCTATTTTGGTTAATATTCGGTTAATGTACACTAAAATAAGCCTTTTCTGAAATCCTCTATAAATGATGTCAACATTGGAGATAGACCTTTACTGTAGAGTGATTTTTTTCTTAGAATATACCCGAAAATAATTTTTCAAATTATCCGTGACCAATTAGGGGACATCCTGTATAGTATTTTGGGGAAAAAGTAGGTAAAAAAGAAAAAGATTTCGAAAGTATTGCTAGTAGATTCCATGCTTTCTTTACTGACATCGCTGAACGTTTGAAACCATCTTTTGAACCCCACAGTTCATGCAATTGTACATTGCCTGAAATGTTGACGACATACAAACAAATAGTTATGCATTCAATACTTTCAATCCTGGTGAGCTTTACAGAGTTATAATGTCCTTAAAAAACAAAAATGCATGCACTAGTGATGATATAACAATTATTGTACACCGCTCAACACAACTTTTTGCCGTTCGTCCAATCATACTTTTTCGGTATCTCTCATGTAAAGTATTAACATAAAAAAAATAAAAAATTATATTACATCGGAATATCTAAATATATGACAAACTATGCATTTGGCATAATTTTTGATGGTATATTGACAAAAAGTATTGTAATTGGCTTTACTAACAAAAACAAGATTACTATTTGTAAGCGCACTATATACCCTCACATCTGTATGTTTTGAAGACGATATTGTTGCCACAACACTTACTGCAATTAACGGCGTGCTATTTTTAGTGTTGTTGTTGGGTTATTCTTTATAGCGTTAAGTTTTTTTTATTGATTTTACCGACAGTTTTTTTCAAATTTCAATCAAGAACGGCCTACGTCGTTACAAAATAACGTTTATAATTTGTATTTTGGTTTCAACATTTCTGTGACATTATTTAAGAGAAAGGTTTATAGGTACCCACTTATCAATATCCTTTTCTAAGCCTGTAATTTGGAGGGAAAAAAAATCATGTGAATAACTGTTATTTCTGTTTAATGAAACTGAAGGGATATTCTTATAAAACAAAAGGCAAAATTGCATATGCTTATGTGGAATTTTTAACTAAACTGCTTCCTACTGACAGCCCTCCAGCGCAACCTCCAGCGAAGGGAATGGATGCAGAGGACAACGTAACCGATATAGAATCAGAATCTTCAACACGAACCACCTCTAAGATTTTATTGTAGATTAAAATAGGCAGCATTTAACACGTCAAGATGAGCTAAATGAGTTAGTTAGAGACCTAAATTTGTCTCAAGTTGTATTCTTAAGTTCCAGACTTAAACAATGGAATTTACTTCATCCAAGTACACAAGTCCCACTCTATCTATAACACGGTGCTGAATTTGTCGATTTGTTTAAAGAAGAAAGTGTTCTTACATATTACCGTAATGTACGTAGCCTTATGAATAAATTAGCTATGTCTATTTATCAGATCAATGGAGACTGTTCCTTGATTCTTCAAAATTAAGTTTAAAAGCAGTATTACTGCATAATGGCAATAATCTTTCTTCTCTGCCTTTAGGACATGGCGTCCATATAAAAGAGAGATATGCTACATAGTATAAAAAACCTGCTCGCAAAATTTAGTACAACCGCCCTTCTTGGAAAGTATGTGCAGATCTTAAAGTTGTTATTGCTTGGGTTGCCAGGAGACTACACGAAATAAAGTTGTTTTTTTGTGCGAACTGAGTAACAGAGCTAGAAGTCAACACTACATTAAAAAAGAATGGCCAATGAGAAGTTATTTCATTCTTGGACAAAAAACTATTTCTGAAAACGTCTTAATAGAGCCAAACAATATCATTTCAGCGTCTTTACACATCAAATTAGGCCTCATGAAAAACTTCGTTAAGGCCGTTGATAGAAGACAAAGTTTTCTGTATTTCGAAATCTTATTTCCTAGTGGAGTGGAAGGTCAAGAAGGATTCCAATTTTATTTCAAAATTAAAAACAGAAACAAAAAATGCATGGCTTTCTTTTGTTGAAACGGCAAAAAAAATGTTGGCAAATACAAACTGTGCAAACTATAAGGAGATGGTTTCTAAATTATTACAGATTTATAAAGTCTTCGGATGTAATATGTCTTTGAAGACTCATTCCTCGATTTCCATCTAGACTTTACGCCCGAAAACGTAGGTGCTGTTAGCGACGAGGACTGGGAGAGATTTCATCAAGGTATCATAGCGATGGGGAAAAGATATCAAGGAAAATTGCAGATATTTGTTGGACATTAAGATTATCCGTCATACAAGTATAACAGACAAGCAAAACCAACAAAAAAATCCTCAGAGTACTTTGTTAAAATTGAATTGCCTTCAAAACTCAGATATTTCTTCTTTTTTTTTGTATAAACACATTTTCCTAAGAAAATGGGTGTTTCCATTTTTTTTTAACACACAATGCCATGGTATGAAAAAAACCGTTGCAAACCAAGGCAGAAAAAATATTTTTTTTTTGTTGACCAGTGTTATTTTATTGGAAAAATAGTAGTAATGGTTGCGATCCCCAAGCCCTTAAATGTGCTGAGGTTCTTCCTTTTTTAAAAAAAGGCAATGGAATAAATCTGTCTATCTATAGGCCCATATCTCATTTGCCAAATTTTGCGACACTACAAGAATTATAATCTGTTCTTCTCCAGTTATCAATTATATTTTAGGTCTGGTTTATCAACTGAGGACGCTATTACAGAGTGTACAGTAAGTTGTACGGCTGTTCAAAAAATAATCAATCAACAATGGACTTATTCATAGACATGACTAAAGCATTTAATATGGTTGATCATCAGTTATTACTGAATAGGTTATATAATGCTGGATTCAGGAGAACAATATATTCTGGATTCAAAAAGTACTTAACTGAAAGAATGCAGAGAGTTAAAGTTAATTTTGTCTTGAGCGTACCTCGTGTTGTAAAGGAATGGCATCTCTTAAGGTTCTGTACTTGGACCTCTCCTATTTTTTATATACAATATATAAATTCGCTTTTCAATGGCTTAGCCACTGCATTTGCAGATGACGTACAAATTCTACAATCCTTATTTGGAGGACTCACAACTGTCATAAAATTTTTTTTTTAAAACTAATACCAAATTCTGCATAAAGTTAAATAAACTCTATTCAGGTATGTAATGAACTAAGTCAGAAAGTGTTTCCTTCCTAAGGTAACGGTAAAAAAAAAATCAAGTTCGTGAATCGCATTTTCAATTTTTTTCGAAGCATAAACGATCCAAGTAGTGATATTCAGTTTTTGTAGGTTTATTCGCGAACAGACGTGTGCTTTTCGGTTTAGACCATTTGTTTTTAAGGAACGTGTTTATTGTTTTACAGTTTTATATAGCTGAGAACCGTTTTAATTTTGGAAAGTGATAATAGCAGTGCAAGTGATTTTTCTCACGATGAAGATGTTGCATAAGGATAATCTAACAGGTAACGAGACATTATAAATATAAATATTAATTTGTTTTTGTAATTATTTCTACTAATTTTTTCAGAAGATATGGCTGGTCCATCATGTGGACCGGACGGAAGTAGGAAATACCATCTAAGAAACAACATCTGGGTAGAAAAAAAAAACAGTGAATTCGACAAATTGGA
The DNA here is from genome assembly GCA_949129095.1 of Volucella bombylans. Taxonomy (NCBI): domain Eukaryota; kingdom Metazoa; phylum Arthropoda; class Insecta; order Diptera; family Syrphidae; genus Volucella; species Volucella bombylans. The sequence continues at coordinate 98,285,080 of OX422144.1, forward strand.
AATAAAATTTGTGTAAACCAAATTGCAATAGTGGCAAAGAATATACCAATCAATGATCTCTGCAAAAAAACATTTATTCCAAATTTTGATTGCATATGTCAAAAAAAATGCAGTAGCCAGGTAACTGACACTGAGAGGGAATCATTTTGGAACCTCACGGATTGTGGTAAGCAAAATGCATTTTTAAGAGGTCTTGTTAAATCATCCAAACCGAAAGTTAAGCGTGTTCGTTTGAGTCGCGGCTCAAAGAATAAGACCTTTACTTACTCTATATTAGTACAAGGACAAAACGTTCAGGTTTGTGAAAAATATTTCTTAAAAACTCTGCAAATTGGTTGAGGAAGATTGTATCGATGCTTATCACGAGAGGAAGCATCCGCATTGATTGATTGCCGTGATGGAAAGACAAAAACAAATAGAAAAAAAAACAGTTTATGGTCATAATTCTTCATGGCTCAAAATCAAATGGCTTCGATTCGAGCGCAATTACCTTTCTCTGTTAAATATAAGGAAACACTCAATAAAGAAGCGAAGTTTGACAAAGTTTACTTAGGAAAAGCAAAAAAAGGGAGATCCCTACAATCCCTTTAAAATTTGAAACAAAATAGCCTCTACCCAACTTGTCGTACAGTTACGTTGGAGAAAAAAAGGGATATGATGGACTTACTTAAATTCATTTCACCTGTATTCCACAATTTTCAGAAAAACTTACCAGTCAAACAAGAGTTAACTACGAGACAGCACCAGGACCAGCCCCAAAGTGATGAAAATTACGAAATTTTTGATGTCTAAAAACTGTTTTGTTAAAAAAAAATTCTATAATTTTATAATATACTTCTGTTGAGTTCCTTAAATAAATTAATTTATTGATTTTGTTTCTTTTTTCCCAGAAACTATACCGATTTGTATTTTCTTGAATGACAATTTTTCGACGAAAAAATGAACCAAGTCACAAATTTTTTTGTTGTTTGTAAATTTTTTGTAAATATTTTTCAACTCTAGTTTTTCATTTTTAAATCAGAAGAAAATGTAGAGAATAAACTTTCAATAAACCTTTTTTTGTTTTTAGTATGAGCAAAATATTCATTATTATCATTAGTAATTAATGGCAGTTTATTTACTTAACTTCTTAATATCTTCGAATTCTCTTTTTCTGACTTGGTTCTATTCAGCAGTGAACCCTCCATTTCGTAATGCAATAAAACAAAAAGTAGTAAAGTTATATTTTATTTTTTTTTATTAAAAAGTCAAAACATATAAAGTTGTGGTTTAAATCGTTTTAAAAATCATATCGAGTAAGTGACGCCGCCCATTGTTGCTTAATTGGTTGAACTGAATTCTGATGTTTCTTATCACTTTCTCCAGCATATTGATAGGTATGTTGGCGGCATGTTCCTTTTCGGTCATGCAGAGTCTATGGGCGGTTGGTATAGACGCAGGATTTGAACACCCACAAAAAGAAGTCACAAGAGGTCAAATCGGGTGAACGCGCCGACCACTAGAAATCACCCCTCAGTGAGATGAGGCGCCCTGGAAAGTGCTCTCACAACACAGCCATCGAAACCCTTGAAGCATGGGCGTTGCTCCGTTCCTGTGAAAACCATATGTCCCCTAAGTCCATTTTATCAAGTCATGGCAGAAAAAACTCCTCGAGCATGTTCACTTAATGGTCTGAATTGGCTGTGACAGTCTGCTCATTTTCCTCGAAAAACCATGGGCCGATAATCCCAGTTCTTCTTTTCTACACAGAACCAGTTTCCTTGAACGTTGTGATTCACAAAAGAATTAATTTCCGTTCTGGAACAGGATCCAATGGCGCAATATTGTAAGGGAATTTTTCGATAAAAGTGGTTACATTCCAAGTAGAAGTAATCTTAGTTACAATTTTCGAATAAATAACACGGCTTTTGTTGACATACCAATTGCACGAATCTATAATATATACAACTCATTTTTCATATTTCTAAACAGCTAAAGTCCCAATAAATATAAATAAAGTACTCGTACCTTCTTCTATCCGAGTAGCACGCAACTTAAATGTATACACGCTCAGGTGGGGGGCTTACACAACAAATCCAAGTGCAATAGTACTTGGAGGTTCCATAGTTTGGTTCGTAATTTGATTTCATAATATCACAAGTGACATGCACATTTTAAAAAATGTACTCTTCATTAAAACTTTGCTCAGAACCTAATTTTGTTTTTTAATTATATGTCGATTATTTGAATAGTGTTGCAGCGTCGTTTAACACTAATTTAGGATGAACTGCTTCTTAACGGCATATACTCGTATCTTATTCACTCTTCCTATTATTAATGGAACACTACCTAGAAATTGCCATCTTAGACTTAAGTTGGAATGAATTGTATAAAACAAGATTGTAAGAATAATAATAATAAATCAGTGTTCGCTTACTGAATACGAGTATGTATCTATGACTTGTGTTGAGGGTCTTGTACTTGGAAACAAGTAAGGAAAGAGTATACAAGCTTCAAATAATTCCAAAAAGCGACTGGAAAGGCAGTTTCTAATTGCATCGATAATTTTTATCGGACAGCGCCTAATCGATTTCCAAGCATGTCAACGTATCCGATCACTTAAAATCTGATATCTCTATGATACGAGTATCTATCTCTACGAACTTCTACTAATGCAATTTTAAGCAATTGGAATGCTGCACTACCTTATGCTTATAACTCGTACCTCACATCAATGTCAACCCCATTACCGGTTGACTTTTATGATGATATAATATTTTATGCCCCAGTCGCCATCGTCGCCGTGTCGTCGTGGTCGCCGTCAAGGTATCCGTATCATATGCCATAGCTAAACCAGTCGAATCAATAAACTTATCCGAGCTTTGCATTGCCATAGATATGGGCACCTGGCTCATCTATGGATAGAAGTAGAAGTGAGTGCACAACTCGCACGGTTTTCCTTTGCGAATTAATGTGTTGTAGATGGCAGCGAAAAATTTGATCCGATGAAATGTCAAATGGGTTGTTCTGCTTTATTGACAAACCCTGACCACCACAGTGGTGGCCAAAGTCGTCACAACCAATTATTTGCTTATTTATTGTTTATACTGGTCACGGATTCCCTACTTCCTTCATACCATCATTCGTTTCTTTTGTCTTGCTGGGGTTGCCCTCTTTAAGTGGCATACGTATCTTTAGCGGCAACGAAAAAATAGCAAAAATAAGAGTTCACAATGCCAATCAAGAGTACACTTCCGGTATTCGGGTGGACAATCCACGACACGACAGCAATCCCCTGAGATGGGACAAAACAATGAGCCTCTTTGATGAATTACTTCTCATTGAACACGTCCCGGACGGAGTATGACTATAGCTGAGAAAACAGTTCGAGGGGGGTACAGCGGATCAGGAGAAGCTTCAAAGTGAGACAGTATAGATGAGGGGCCTCGGAGATGAAGGAGCTAAACTGACTTCTCGGACAACATGATGATTTAAGACGCGGTAACAGGCTTCACTCGAATGACAAATGCGTGTAGTTAGTTTTTTTTTTGCTCTACCCAAGCTCGCGCGTATCTTTTTATCGCATTTTGTGCATATAGAGCAGAATAATAGGGATGCCTTGTTTTTTGTGTCATGGATGAGCGAACAGGCAGTTTTCCAGTTGAATGACGACACATCAGAACGAGAGTACCAGCAGGGTACGGTTATGTGTGTTTGGTTGTATGCGTCCGAGGCTGAGCTGAGATTTAATGGATGAGCTTCGGATGAAGTATTTTCAGGAGAAGAGGACTAAGAAGTGGACATCATCATGCAAATGTGACAGGGAAGTGGTTAATGGGTTGGAATTTCCATTTGGTTTTTTTTTTCTCGTGATCGACCTAGACCTGAAGAGGGTGAAAAGAGTGTTGGATTGCTCGCATTTCCATTGGTTTTATTCGAGTGGACTCTATCCAGGATGACATAGTGCATGCAGTATGGATCGTCGATTGAATAATTGATTTCTGGCACAGGATATGAGAGTTGAAGTTTGGAAGTGACCATCGCTGAGATGTTAAAGAGGTTAGGGTGCTGATGATGTTTTTTTTGTTTTAATTCTGCTATAATAAATGTTTGCGTTTATTCTTACGGATACGAATCTATCGAATACGCAGATGAATGAATTATACAGAAGGTGAAATATAAATTTAAATAAAATAATAAAATATAGTGAGAGGGGGATTTAATCAGCGGCTTTGATGTATATTTTTGCAATCTTAAATAGATTAGACTTCTATTTAACATTATAACTCTAATTGATTGGGCGTTCGATCCATGTAAATAAGCTGTCTGGGCTACTTTTGCCCATCGATTTTAGCTATGCAATTTTTGCTTCCCATATCCAGGTTCGTTCTTACGATCTTTCTACCCTAGATTATCTTAAAACGGGTTGACCTGTTGTCGCGTAAGTCTCTTATTAGCATGCCCATTTTTCTTATTAGCACCTAGGAATCTTTCTTGCAAGTTGGTTGCCTTAAAGGTCATCGTTACTAATTTTTCTCAATCGAAGGAATCGAACTGTGAATTTGAGTGCCAGAAGAAAGTGTTTAGAAGTTTTCCAAGCTCAAGTCGCCCAAAACCAGGTTGGTTCATTTATGTTTTTCGTTTTCAACGCCGTATTAATTTTTTCTAAGCTTACGATACTTTTTGAGATATACAAGGGATGAGCAATATTTTTCAGCTCTCTTAACGCCTCTCGAATTGATATTGATTGCTCATCAACTATTCTATATGACGTTTGAGATGTGGCACTTAATTCTTGGGTGAATAGGAATGACTAATCTGGGACCTCAAAAAAGTAGTATTTTCCGACTGATGTTGCCATGTTGGTTGGAAAGTTTCTTCGAAGATTGAGAATTGAAAGGGACAAATGGCGAGCCTCTGTAGCATCAGAGTTGCTATGAATCTAAAAGTTATACCCTAAAATAAAGCAGATTGATACGCAACGCAACAAATGACATGGGCTACGACGACGTTAATGCCGTGATCAACTCACAAAATGCAGGTCATCAGAATAAAAGATTTCCACTTGAGAATACGGACACATCCACGCTAGGCAAAATAATAAGTTGGGGCCCTGGTTACTTCTAGTTACTGTCAAATGCGGAACACTGCCTTATTTTAGTTTGATAAGCTAACTGGAAGTAGGCGTGAGTTTAGTATAGGGCTTACAGATACAGCAACAGTATCGAAGAGTCCAATTTTGACGAAACTGTGTACTGACTAAATGTTGACGCCAAGATTTCTAGGAAGAGCAAAAAATATAGCCCTTTTACAATGTTATACACTGACGAAATATTCAACTGGAATAGGATGTATACTCGTATACGGTTATATTGCATTCGTCATTACTGAATCGTCGAGGTAGGGTGAGAAAACTCCGCGCCGAAACACGTCATAAGTGTGTCTCGTAGATCAAAATGACCATAGGAGTTTATCGGTTTTTGTAATGCCTACTACTTAGTTAACAGATACATATCATTTGAGCACACGACTTGCCACCAGATCATCTGAGTCTCATCGAATAAGCCACTAACCTTGAATCAGATGAAAGAATTCGCGGTTATCTGTCGACTTAAAACTAGCGTTTTCCATCAACCTTTTAAGAGTATCAAATACCTCGCACTACAGCTGGATACTTTTAAAGTCCTTATCACAACCGGTCGCCAAACATATTCAGAATGATTCCGGTTTGCTACTAAAACTATTGTATATAACTTCAGCAATTCATTATATTACATTCACGTTCAAAAAAGATTAGGCTGTAATGATGGAGAGGGTATCTAGGAGGCTATCTGCTACGGTTAAACTGCGTCAGAATAGAGAACCAATTTTGAGAAACCGAAAAGGTCAAACGTGCTGCAGAAGACGCACATTTTGAAAGACTACCGTCTATGGGCCAGATTAAGAGGAAGATACCAATATCTTATCGTATTTATTAACGAAATCGTAATTAGTACTGCTGATTCTTTTAAGGACGGCGGAACAGATTTCTATCGGCTAGAATTTGTACCCCTACTCGTATATTATTGATGTGTCCATTTAGTTGAATTTTGTGCTTTCGCGCAAAAAGATTTTTGTTGGAATTCCGGGTTGTCTATCCAAATCGTACTTTCTTATATAGCCACGGTGCATGGATAACTTCACTTAACACATTATTTTCGAAAGCTTCTAAGATACTGTCATTCCTTTTTCTTGGTACAGGCTCACGTCAGCTTCAGCACTTGATTGTATAGGGCAGATTGCCGTAAGCTTGGAATATTTTCCAGGCAACCAAAACATTTCTTTCGACTTGTTTTACCTATTACTAGCATAGCAGTAGCATCAGAAAACGTATCTAAAACAAACCAACATCTTGTGTTATATTAAAGATATATAAGAGATATAGAAACGGACTGAGAACACTTCCTTGCGGGACGCCGGATAAAATTTATTTGAATACAAAAAACTCGTTTCCGTGTCTTATACGGAAAAGTCGATTCTCGGGATATTTTGACAGTATATTTTGCATATAGGCTTAAAGGCACGACTTGTTGTAATTTCAATTCTTATCCCTCATGCAACATCTGGCCAAGGGCGTACGAGACATCAAGAAATACGTTCAGCAAATCTTTCTCTCTCCAACAACTATCTCAATTACGACAGTGTTTCTATGCACCTGATAGACGTTGGATGTTTAACCAGGGAGATTGTTTAGGATTTTTCCCTTTGAATATAATTTCAACTATTTGCACAGAGATCGGGATGGGCCCGTTTTTGTGCCTAGTGTTTGTGTGATGGCGTATCCATCACAGCCCTGTTTTAACCTAACCTAACCTTCTATGCACCTGATCAAAAGTCGAACGCATGCTTTTGAATCGAAACTGGTGTTTTGGGATAAGATTAGTTCCGTCAATAACCGATACGAATAAGCATGTTAGTATCATCTCAAAAATATTGGATCCAATTAGGAGAAGTGAAATGGACCTATAAGACTTCTTGACACATGGTGGTTTCACTGGTGTTGCTACCATTATGACTTTCAACTTTCACTTTCTTATTACAAATTCTACTCTAAGTGATATCTAGAGAAGTCTGGTAAATGCTTTTCTAGGCAACATTTCAAGGACTTCCCTAATTTCCGGTTATTAGGTTGAAATGGGCAGCTTTTTTTGATTTTAATTTATCTATTTCATTTTTATGTCCCGCAATGTGGCATTCGTTATTGTGTTATTGCTTCTCGAGATTGGCAGCTGCTATTTCTGATGCATAATATATGAGTGCTTAACCATCGGACGGCCTAAAGGTCTTTCCAGATGGGCAGCGAAGATGGTCGCTTTCTCTTTATCTCTCTTCGCCCAATCGTTATTATTATTTTTCATTGCTGGCACAAAGGCATCGAGTCTTTTAGTGCTTTTCACTGCTTGCCAAGGTGAATAATTGGACTGTTTTCCTACTGCTGCTTTCAAAATAAGTACATGTTGGACAGTTTTTAAACTTTCTAATAGTCTGTTTTACAAGATCGTCAGATGATTCAAGCATGTTCTAGGTGGTGGGTCCCGACTTTGTAGCAATTCCTTACATTTCAATTACAATTCCTTTACCATTTCTTTTATTTCTTTCCGCGTTTACGATACCTGGGCACAATACCGACGATAACAATTCAAGGACCATCTTAGCTTCAGAACGAAAATAGCCACCATATATGTGCATATAACTACGTGTATGGAGGACCACTGAAGATCTGTACCAGATCTGTCAGAATTATGATTAAGTAAAATTAGTTTTTTTTTACACTGCTCTGACTGTTGGGATTCGAACAACACATATTTTGATTTTTGACTGTACTGGCCGTTGTAGAACACAATGATGGTTCGTTAAATTCTTTATACTTTAAGAGAAAAATTTGCTTTGCAGATCAAAAATTTAAAAGTTAGTTTTGTTAAAAAAAAAACACCTTGACGTTGAAAAATAAATTAAGTCTCCAAGCATACAGCATTTATATCACTTCTTACACCATTAATTGCATCCCCGATAAACTTTTACCTTCTCACTTTGAAAGTTCATTAAAGTTTGTCCCCAAACAAATAGAACAAAAAAAAATCATTATCCATTTTCCTTGACCGAAAACGACTTTTGCGTACTCACTTCCGAAACCATGATGATACTTGGAAAGATGGTGTCAAAAACTAAAGAATTCCAAAAAATTCTCTTGAACTTTTTCTGCACATATTGCAAACATTGCAAACATTCCAAGACTTCCTACATAAGATATGACGAAAAGCAATTTTGAAAAGTTTACAAATTGATAAAAATCATGTGATTCATAGGAATCCTTTCATCCTCCCACAAATAGCTGAATTCGCAAGAAACAATCCTAAGACAAGGACAAGGGAATTCTTTTCTCTGGAAATGGCAAAAACACAGATGCATCTGCAGCCAGAATTTGGAAGAACTTTTTTAAGTACCAAAATTGCCATATAACTTGAACATAACTTAACCGAATTGTCTTAATAAACGAATACGAATAAGGACTGTAGAAAGGGTAACGATAGACGGTAGACGAGTCGACGGATGTGCAGTCTACGGTTTACATAGGTCCCACCCAACACAGAGAGGTTAAAATAGATAATGAACTTAAGTTCACTATTTCATTTCAATAACTACACAAGGTTACGTTAGCGAAATTGATAAACGAGTACGTATCCTTTTATCTATTTCGATTCCGATTCCTTTATTTGTTTGGAAAGTTCAATCCATTCGACTGCAAATAAGACTACTACGACAGCTACAATGGCAATGCCAAAGACTACGATGACATTGGGGTGCAAACAATTTAATTTTGGCTCCCATTTGAAGGATTCCTAAAAGGACAAACTTTAAAAGCATCACAGGATTCGCTTTTATTATTTAAACTCTCTTCCATTCTGTTAAAGAAAACGATCACAACTCTTTAGAAAACAATACCCCAAAACGACAAGCCTTCGCAGCTACAGAAGTACGGAACTACGACGGAATTTTGGGAAGATGTCTAAGGTTCACACTCTCTGTATCCAGGGTGCTTTGTGCGTGTTTTGAAGCAAAATTAATTCCTACTTTCGCTGGAGTTCATTAAAAAGTTGTACAACACATCTCTCTTCTCGAAAAGTTGGCAATACGAATACTAATAGAAGTGGTGCTGCTGCTGGCACCATCCATCAGGACATTCAAGCAGCACAAAAATAAATTATCGTCTACGAGGAAAATTTAATGTTTTAAAAGTACTTTCACCAGTATTTTGCGGTTGTGTTGGTGCGCTCTGGAACTTACTAGCGGAGGGCAAAGTTCTTTAGTTGACTTTCTGATGTCTAAGCGGTGATCCCTTCATGGTGGCGCGATACGAGTTACGAATAGACGGATAGTTCGTGGTTGTGCTTATTCAAATTGATTCGTGTCACTTAATGGTTTAATGCACACGTATGTCCTGATTGGTGAGTATGATTTAGCTGCCTTCCATACATTCAAATAAAGTCATAAACTGTTTATTGTTTTTATTCTTATTCAGTCTTAGTCACCATCCATCGATTTGAAAGGAAAGTAATGGACGACGGGGAAGGGGACTGACTTCGCATCAATTTTGACTGGAAAAGGGCAAAAATTGAAATTGATACCCAAAGGGACTGGACCCGCATCCGATATCCATAATCTCGTAATAATGCCAGCCGCAGCCTTAGGGACGCCAACCGCCGATGCCACTGCCACCAGCAGTATCCGTATCTACAATAATAGCAGCCGTAGCCAATTGTGGTACATTGGTGTGTAATGACCGTGGTAATCAGGCGTGGGAGATGAGTGGCAGACCATGGGGAAGTTGTTCGCTTTTCCCTGTACACGCTGATGTTCACCGAAAGTCTCGGACGTCTGAGTTTTGTCGGAAACCATGCACAGTACTCTTTGACGTCGGAACTGATGGTGGTTTCGAATTTCCTCAGGGCACTGGGACTTCATAGTCATAAAGACCCGAAAGGTGTTTATGGATATGCGTTATGAGGGTATTTCGTGCTGATTCTGAGTTTGTCCAGAATGGGATAATAAATTTGGTATAGCTGACGAGAATTGATTATGGCGGAGAAAAATATCTTCGTGCTGTCAAAAATCATATCTGAGATCGATCTGAATTGAAAATTGGAAACCGATAATGCGTATCATGCATTTGATGGGTTTGAGTTTCGACCAATCATTTAGGATGGTTACTTTATGGATGCACTTGAGGATTCAGTAAGGAGGCCACCCAAACTCTATACAGCTGATATCATGGTCGTTATACTCGTACAAATGTCATACAGAAATCACATTTGATGCTTTTGGATTGGATAGTTGCAGCCTATACGAATACATGTTCCGACTGATATCTTTTCCATGTCAAATTACTTAGCCCATCTTTAAGCAGATTGATAATTAGAGAGTTCTATCTGAGGTGTCTCTTTCAGACTACCACACTCTTCGAATTTAAGAGTGAATATAGAAATGAACGCGGAAGAATTTTCTGCAAACCAATCAGCACTCCTTGTTCTTGTAACAATCTGATCATTGAGGTTTGAGAAGAAACTTTCATGAAACGACAAACAGCTTACATACCATATTACATAGATGAATTTACAGTCGACAGTTCAAGCACTCAACGATCTTTGATTACGCCTTATACAGCCGACCAAATAACTTCAATGTTATCTAAGAATTTGTACAAAGGTCAAGCTGGGGGAAAGTTTTCGGCATCTGCCATGGTGAATACTATACTTGAAATAATGTCTACTGGATATAGATTTATTGAGGAAGCCAAGAATTGCATTTCGATATTTTCGATAAAACTTACGAACAATAACTTAAATAAGACGCTTACTTTACTACTGTTGATCCTAATACGAAGTTAACAAAAGAAAGCACATATTTCTGCAGACTGCTCTCCAGAAAACGGATTTAGGCTAATCAGCATTGTTGAGGTAAATTGCTCTATTAAATAGCACATATTTCTCACGCCAATACTATCCAGGAAAGAAGCAGGCAGCTTCACAGATCACAATACGATGGATCTATAACATCTAAGGTACAAATGTAGATTTCACAAACGCAAGAACCACGGTTGGGCCTTCCGAAACATATCGAGAAGTCTGATAATCTGAAAATATATAAAAGGTCAGTGGCGACATTGACACGAAGGCATACGATCTAAAGCTTGTTTTTACGCAAAATTGCAACGAATTTCTGAATCGAAGCACAAGGCATATAAGACGATGATACAGAGGAGACGAGATCAAAGGAGATGGGATGGAACATCTTGCAAATTGCTATTTCATTGGACTTATTAGTTAGTAACATGAACAGCATTTGAAGGAGAAGATACAACAACGAGTTGGTTCGAACTCTTCGAATCCATCGCAAAGGGACAACGCAACAACGGAAGACTTCACTGTAGGTGGAAGTCGTAGGTTGGAAATGACCTCAGCTAACTTGGTGTGCACAAGTCGAGGCAGTTTAGCAATGGATTGTCACGTAAACACTTGGGTATTGATAGAGCGGCAAGTGATCATATTACATGGGGTCAATGATTCTCGCGATACAATAGTACTAATTCCATGGATTAAACCACATTCTGTTGGACATATCGCTGCTGTGAGTTAGCAGAACTAAAGCGGACTGACTTACTATTGTACTAAAGGGTTTTTCATTAAATTCACCCAATTTTTCCATAAGGGATTCTCTTAACGCAGGTATACTATCAGTTGTCTAAATGCCATATTTGCGTTTCAGATTGTCTACCATATTTCATCATGGAAAGGTATACGCTTTAACAACGTTTACACATCATCCAAATTTGTTATCAGAATTCGTAATTAGTTATGACTACGTTACGTAAGTTAACTGATATTTTCGGCTGTTATAATCGTCTTGATAAGCGAACAATTGAGTGTCTAGTGGAAGAATCCGAATCGACTTATTTGCTCCATAATGTTGCTGAAGTTATGAGCATTTTGTGGCTGTACGCGAAAAGTAAGTCAAAAACGCAATCAATCAATTCCACGACAATCTCAAAAGTTGGGCAGCTTTCGAAAATCCATGTGGCGTATTTTGCGAAAATACTTGCTTTTATGTCGGCATAAGATCGTATTGACCGAAGATCTAAAGCCAAATGACCATCCTTTACGTCGAATTTTCGCTAAATTGGATCTATTGATGATGGAAGAAATGTTGGATTTTCACAGAAAAATCATTCTTAGTGACGAGACACGTTTTAGTTGAATAGTTTTTTTTAATGTGCCAAATTGCGGCATTTATTCTAAGGAAAATACGGAGGTGCTGCAACTGCACCTATATTTTAACATGCATATGAAAATACAATAATGGTCTGTTTGGTATGGTTTTCATGCCGGAGGATGCCAGACCGCTGTTCTTGTATGTTTTTTTTTTTTTTTTTTTAAATTGTACAATAAATATTGTAGAAGGTTGCGAGGATAAATAGTTTCAACAGGACAGTGCTAAGGGCCATACAGCGCAAGCAACGTCCAACTTGTTGGAGACTAAATTCGGTATCATATCGCCATAATTGACTCTGTCGTGCAATTTAACGCCTCTTTTCTTTGGGTTTACATAAGGTCTCTGGTGTATGCCAACAAGCCAGAAACTTTAGACAACTAGGAGGAACACTCAAGGAGCAATTACACTGAATATCGACCGAATTGAGTTCAGCGCCTCCACTCATGCAATCGGTTCCGCGAAGTGTCATATTTAGTTACGATCCGAAATAAAAATTTTATTGATATCTTAAGCACATGTCTTTTTATTGTAAAAGCAATTTGGGGCGCTCTAATCAAAACCATAAAACACTATGTCTACGCGCAGGTACTTCTTCTCCTGGTACGAATCTGTACCTAGTGACCTGTACCCTTTTCTAAAAAGTGGAGCAATGAAGTAATATTCAAACTGCCCAAGACAAAACATCTTATTGCGTCAATTGAATAATGATCATAATCATGATCCTCCGATATGAGATCGAATATCGATCTTTGGTTCATCTGCTGTTGGTTAAACTCGAAAAGAGGAAATTTTACTACACAGTGCTACTCCTATAAAGTATAGAAAGTGTTACACAGAGGTACTTCGAAGAATTAAACTTTCATACCCAGAACGGATACGTATCTAACAAGTAGGCACGATATAAGTTTGTACCTCTCTAATATTTTACTATGTAAAGTTGTTGAGCCAGGAAAATATCGTTAGAAGCTACAATTATAGGTAATCGTCACAACCTTTGCTGATTGCGTCACCCTCAAGTTCTCTTATAATATCGCTTCAGCAACATCAAATGCAAAGGACCAGTGGCAACGATGACACCAAAAATGTTGCTTGTGTGCGCTTCACAAGGCGGCCAAAAACAAGAAATCTATGGTTCGACGATGAGTGCCAACCTGCAATTTCAGCTAAATAGAAGGCGTATTGGGAAAAACTCCTCGCGAAGACGAGAGCCGAGTTGAGAACTGATGGCGACACTACTTGCAAAGCAGACAAATCGAAAACCAACTTCTCAGAAGGAAAACAAAAGAGTTCGTTTGGATGCAAACGACATAAAACTATTTCTCGGTATACAATATAAAGATACAAAATCAGGTGAAAAATCACATGCATTGGCTGGAGAATCATCTACAACCGGAAAAAATAGCATCAAACAATTAAACTGCTGAAATGAATAAGAAAAAGATTTGCAATAATCAAGGCAAGATGGGAAATATAGCCGTGAAATCGTATGCTAAATCGTCGTGATTTAGTGAAAATTTAGATGGATTTAGATAAGTCTTTTAGACGTCACATATACGATCTGTCTATTAATAATAATAATATTTTTTTAATAATAATAATTTTTTATTGAATGAACAACAAAAAATGAGTTACAACTTTGACATATCTATCGTCTGTTGGTGAGTGTTGCTCCTAATCTAATTTACAATTTCGTATAAATTTTATCATTTTGATTTATGTGTTCGACTAGAAGATAAATTCATTGTCAAGAAGTGTCCTATACCAAAAGGCATCGTTTACAAATGTGTGAAATGTATTCCATTGGTCTCCATTGATTTGCCATTCGCAGCACTTCGTTTTCTTCGAGAACATTTTTCGGAAACATTTAGCTCGTTGTTCTGCTAATATTGGATATTTTCCCATAAAGTGAGCCAAGATTTCCTTCTCATTCAAGTTACATAATGATCATTTGCTGGCTTATCCTCTTCTACTTATATTTGTTTGCGTTCAGTCCGACCAGACCTGTTCTGATTTTAAAATTCCATGAAATTTTCGAGTTCTTGAATGCATTATTCAAATATGTATAAAGTTGTATGGAGGTTTAATTTTGCATACATGTCATGTGTGCTATTTTGTACCTCTTTCAGATTCTTTCTAATTTGTTCCATTCTCAAGGATTCTAATATTATCATGTATCTGAGTCTAAGTAACAATTGCCCTAGGCTATGCCTACATCACCGCCAATTTCCTGCCATTCTTTAAACCAATATATTTTCCTTTCTGTGACTTTCTTCGATACTATGTAGGATATGTGATGTATAATACTTCATATCGGGCAATTGTTTTCTGGATGGCTCTATGTGAAGATTTAGTGTTGACAGACGTAATTCAGCGTATGGAGATTCACTGCATTATTTGGGGTGAAATCAGGCAATTTGAGAAGTTTTTTTATAAAACATCTCTGGATTTTATTAACTTCATGGTCCGAATATTTTGAACTTTACTGAAAGGTTAATATTTTTTGTAGCAAAACAGTATTTCCATGCTATTCAGACTGATTTTAACAATTGCTTCTTCCCCTTTTAGATGTTCATTCAGCGCTTTTGTATTTATTTACCACTTCAATATCTCCAGCGCCAAGTTGCCATTTCTCTACACCTATATATGGTATATATATCTCTATACTTGTATATCATTATTTTTGACTTGTCCATGTTAATTGTCAGTTGGCAGTATTTTTCTGGTCGGTTCATTTTTGATTGAAGTATTTGCCGTATTAGTGCTTCATCACAGAAGTCGTGAATATCATTGAGGAAAAGGGCGAATAATAATAGCCTGATCAGGCAACCTTGTTTTACACCCCTACTTGTATCACAATCTGAGATTTCATTCGCGTTCCACACTGCCGCTTTGATTTTGGTATATATTCAGATGGGCCCCCGCCCAATTATCAAGGCTTCGCCCATCAATGACGTTGTCTAATAAAAAGCGGGGCAGAGCAAAGCACTGGTCTTATCGTAAACATCTTCAGATAACTCTACCGAAGTTTGCTACGATTTGATCAGTCACAAGTTGACGGTCATAGGTCTTGTTGGCGGCAGGACCACCGGTAGTCCCTACCACGACTTAAATTACGGTACAATGCGAGTCGGGAGTCCCCCGGATCTCGGTCCGGGTTTGAGTTGAAGAGGTGGTCATGGTGGCCAGTCGCGGGTAGGGTCTTCCTTTGCTTGACCCAATGTAGAGTTGCAATAAGTACTAGGTGCTGCGACCCTAAGAGTAGTAAGAGGTTTTAGATTGGCCTCGACTAATACCAAGTGTGGAACTTGTGCCGGCAACACAGTTTCGAATTGGTATCAATGGAATGACGGAGAGCGATGGCAAGGCGTATCCTTGCTCCCATGTATGTATGGGCATCCCGTATACATGACAGGCATTTACGTTAAAAACAGAGACACTATGTACATTCAGTACAGTAGATTCACATATTTTGTCTACATGCCTATAAGTTTATAAAACAACGATTTCCTGTCAATGAAGTCAAATGCAGCCTTAAAATCTACCTCTTTTTTCAGCATTTTCTATTTTGATTTAAGTACCATTAAAATGCTTGCACTGCGCGGGGCAAGGAAAATTAGGGACGTAAGAAGGAGAGGTACCAATGAACGTTGGTTTTAAATGTTTGAATATTATAACGACTAGGAAATAAAGAACCCGGCAAGGCATTCCAGAAGCGAATTGCACTTCTTAGGAACAAATCACGATATTTTAGAGTACGTTCGAAGGTGAAAGAAATTGAAATTCGTAAAGAACTTTGTGCATCATGCCAGCTAATACTTTTACAATGCAGTCCATAAAGGAGATTCCACGGTAATTTTACACCTCATTTGGATCATTTTTCTTTAGATAGGATGTACGAGTATATATAATCGTCTGAAGGTATCTATCCTCGACTGTTCCTTTCTCTAACATGTTGGAATACTATTTTCATAGCAGGATTAGAAAACTTTCTGAGGCGTTTATAAACATTCCATCAGAAATTCGAGCTTTATTTAATTTCGCTTTCTTAAAAACCTCTCTTTCGCTTTCTACCATAAATTCTGCATCGTATTCCTATGGTTCTGCATACTGAAAAGGTGGTGATAGTAAAGTTAGGGTCAGAAGTTCTTTGAAATATTCTTTGTAATTTTCCGCTGCTAAGCTCGTGCCGACTTTAAACTTCGTATGTCTTATATATCTGGCAAAAGACCGTAAGTTGTTGGCACCTTTAACAGTATTTCATTTATTTTCTAAATTTCTGTAAAATAACTTACGTTTGACTTCACATTTTTGTTTTTATATTTGTCATTAGCACTTTTGTATTATTCATTTGCTTTGTAGTTTTCTGTTTTTTCCATGGTTTCAGCATTTTAAATGATTCTCTTCTAGCATTCTTGCAATGTGTATCGTATTTGCTTAGATTCTACACATGATTGCTTCGATTGGTTTCCTACTTATTCGTTTAGTAAGGGTTTCTCTTGATATATTTGCGGCATTTCGATTAACAACAAACTTATTAACTCTAATTTCCAAATTTATCTTACATGTTTCTATATTCCCGCATTTAAATTTTGGCAAATTCATATGTCTTCCAGTGTTTTGTTCTGCTGTAATAAATAGATTTAATGTAATTGGCATGTGGTCCGACCATATTTTATCCTCAACTCCGAAAGTGTGAATTTGTAGTATTAATTCCTGATACACTGAGGTTCCGACTGTAGATATGTACAATAGGTTATTTCACTATATTTATCACCGCATACTTTGCCATGCAGTACTATCATTCCATTGTCCTTTAGCCAATTTATTAAATATTTTCCCCTCTGATTATCTTAAGTTAATCTCAATTCGTGTATATTCAAGTTTTGCCCTCCGAGAGATGTCAATTGCTGCTGCTGTTCACCTATTCTTACATTCATATCTGCCAACTGGTGCATTTTCCACGAAAATATTTTTAAGGAATTCTCATCTCATCTCAAATAAAGTGGTATTATTTTAAACCTACCTTTTTCACAATTAACTTTTATGATATCTCTTTGTAGTTCGGTTTTAAACGCATAAAAGCCACCCCCTATTGCTAGTTTCCTATATAGTTTAACACCACTATGACCCTGAAAGCAAACAAGAGTCCATGCAGTGGCATAAAAAAGGAACAGACCCCCCGAAGAAGTTCAAAGTCACTCCGTCTGCCGGGAAGCTCATGGCCACAGTTTTTTGGGACTCAAAGGGAATCTTGCTCATTGAGTACAAAAAAAAGGTGAAAACCATCAACGCCACATCCTACGCTTCCACTTTGCATAATTTGCGGGGGAAAATTAAAAAGAAAAGACGGGGTAAACTCGCAGCGGGTGTGTTGCTTCTTCATGACAACGCTCCTGTTCACACGGCGCGAGTTTCCAAGGTTGCTGCGCGAGATTGTGGTTTCGAAGAAATCCAACACCCACCCTATAGTCCAGACCTTGCCCCTAGTGATTATTTCCTGTTTCCGGATTTGAAAAAATGTCTTCGTGGATAAAGATTTTCGGATGATGAAGAACTCAAGTCGGCAATAAATGGGTATTTTGCAGAGAAAGAGGAAATTTATTTTTTTGAGGGTTTAAAAAAGCTTATCTCAAGATGTAACAAATGCATTGATGTTAGGGGAGATTATATTGAAAAATAAAAACAATTTAAATTGAATTCGCATTTTCCTTCATATCGATATATTGAACGCCCCTCGTATTTTGTGAAGTGAGAAATTCATAAAATTCGGGATTTAATGAGTTTGTTTGATTTTTCAGTATTCCATGTTTGACAACTCACGCGTGATTTTATTATCAAAATACATGCTCTGTTTGTTGACCATTTTCCGGTCGTCATAATCGAGCAAGCAATTCAATCCACAATGACCAAATTTCGCACCAATTTCACGCTATTGGACATGAAGCGAGCTACCCGTATTGCTCCTGTATCCGCCACTGTTAATGTAGACCGTGATTTGTCCATTCGTCGTCATTCGCAGCAATTGGGATTGTGTTACTCGACTATGTGGAAGATTTTACGCAAGGATCTTGGTCTACAACCTTACAAAATACAGCTCATATAAGAACTGAACCCGAACCTGGCAAAGCGTCGAATCTTGGTGAGTGGTCATTAGAAAATCTGGAGGAAAAATTGTCTTCAGCGATGAAGCTCATTTCTGGTTGAATGGGTAGGTAGGTAGGTAGGTAGGTAAGAGTGGCTGTTGGAATTACCAGCCCACTTAGGCCTATTGGCCCATTGTGATACCGCGTGGATCTATGATCCTCTTACTAATGGAACCAGTTTTAACTTATGATGAAGCGTAGGAGACTATTACGTCTATATTTTTTAGAGAGTTTAGGTCGTTGTAGAAGAAAGCTCCTAGATGAAGCTCTATGTGAGAGAGCTGGACATGTACCGAGTAGGTGGAGGATTGTCTCCTCCTCTTCCTTATCCATGCAGCTTCTACATAAATAGTTTGTAAAAGCACCAAGCCTTCTTGCAGTTTTCAGTGATGCCACCTATTATGGCACTGTGATTTTTCCTATTTAGAAGGATCATACACTTAGAGCGGTTCAGATACAACTTTGGCCAGATTTGTTTGGTCGCCAGACATGTTTGTCCAACAGTCCACCTAAGGTCTGTTCTTTTATTGGCATCCAGCCTTAAAGTTAGTTTGCACCTAGCGATTGGTATACCTATGCTACCCTTTTTGGCGAGTTCATCGGCTCTGCATTTCTCTGGAATGTCTTTGTGGCCCGGCATCCAACAAAGGTGAATGCTGAACTACTCTGCCATCTCCATGAGATATGATCGGCATTCAAGGGCGGTTTTAGAATTTAATGACATCGAGTCCAGCGACTTGATAGCGGCTTGACTATCCGAAAAGATGCGGATATCCTCTGCAGATATCACGTTTTTCTTCAGCCAGGACAGAGCTTCTTTAATCGGCAAAATTTCCACCTGGAACACGCTACAGTGATTTAGAAGACGGAAAGAGAGGCTCAGATTTAGCTTATCTGAGAAAACACCGCCACCGACTCCGCTATCGGTTTTAGATCCATCTGTGTAGTGATGGATTGACTTGTCCTCCATGAAAGCATCTTCCTCCCAGAAGGATCTAACGGGGAAGCTTACATGGAAGTTTTTAGAAACTGCAGTCGCAGCTTCTTGCCTGCTGAAAATATCGAGGGGTGTCAAATGGGGCAGAATGTCTATCGCCGCAGACGGGGTAGACCGCAAGGCTCCGCTTATGCATAGACATGCTGTTTTTTGGACTTTGCTTAGTTTACTGCAGTTGACTGCATTTTCTAAGCCCGCCCACCAGACGGGTATGTTAATAAACAAAACTGCCGCATTTGGTCCGATGAGTAACCTCAGGTAATACAAGAGCTGTGAATGGACCCGGAAAAATGCACTGTTTGGTGCGGGTCATGGGGAAGCATTGTTTTATCAATTCAAATAAAAATTTCATACACTTTTGCAAGTTTCTTGTGTTTTTTTTTTGGACAATTAGCAACCAAATCCTTTAAAAATCACCCGTTATTATATGTAAGTTCTTATTACAATAGTTAGATCATGTATGATACATTATATGAAACCATTTTCATTTCTTTATTGTTATTATTACATATATCAGGCTTACTTTCTAAGACATTATCTATCTTTACAATATGTTTACAGTAACCGACTAGCCGCTATTGCTGGCTATTAAAAATACGTCTTTGTTTACACTTTTCCGCTAAATGCTTGAGGTCAAAATTCACTTCTTCAAAACTAAGCCTTTGCATTTCTGTTAGCCCAAATTTTCCATTTTTCCCTTCGGATAGGAATTCGCCCGATCTTATTATATGAACGGCTTAAACTGACTGTCAACAACCTAAGTCCATTTCAGTGCGGTTTTTGGACTGATAAATATATCATTGTTCAAATTTTCACTCTGCAGCAGATTTTGAGGATGATACCCACCACACGTTGCATATGGTAGAGACGAGCCAGACCTGATCTTGGCATCCCGTTCAAACTCGTTCGATTATGCAGGACGTTGATGGAGAACTCTCGCTGCCCTTTCAGGGTTGGAAGAAATACCACTATTCTTAACATCGTACTTGAAAGTGTTGTGCGCAAGTCACAAGTCAATATCAGATGTGCACTCTTTTAAAAATCTGTCCAAATTCTAGGGAGAGACTAGACGGATGACAGATAGGCTTTTGGGAGCATTGAGGCAGAAGCAACGAAAATGAGTCTGGCGGACAATGAAAGGAAAACAAACAAAAAAAGAGCAATCAGCACCGGCGCCGTAGGCAAAATGTGACTATCGCCACCTATAATTTTTAGGTAACGCGGAAATTAAATTAAGAAAGAAGAAAAGCCAACCGCTATTTTTATTGCCGTAGAAGATTGGCTTTTAGATTAGATTTTTGTTGTTCACATTTATGGGATGGCCGTGGTTCAAGTGGTTGTGTACTGGCTTCCCAATCGGACGGTTCAGGGTTCAATACCCTGAAAGACATTCTCGTAGGATGCCACAGACGGGGCAAAACAACCACTGAGCCCAAACATCTTTCTCTCACTCTCATCCTGTTTTTCGAAAAGCTTATAACGTTCCCAGGCATTTTAACAGCAGTAATACCCTCTTGGGTGTAAAGTTCTTAAAAAAAAAAAATTATTTGATACATTTTCAGGTAATTTGACACTTACGTATACAAATATGTATCTATAAGTGCCACTCAAAAATAGAAATCACAACTGCTCCCAGTGGAACCAATATATTGAATGCTGAAATTAATTACATCCGCAGTCTAAAATCTGAATATTCTGAATAGTCTCGACAATCGTTTGTTATTTCATATAGGATAGGATTAGTAATAATCGATGAGAGATTTATGTTATCAGCATTGGCAACGGTTGCCGAAAACTATTCCAAAAGCCTCAATGGCAACGGAGGATCCATTCGACGGATGTTGCACGCATTAAATAAACGACTTGTGCTTAACGTCAATTGCCAGCCATTGAACAATAAAGCGACGAATATAAATTTACTGTTGAATCCATAAATCGATACGTTTATTTATGAAAATTTATGAAGAAATAAAAAAGCGCAAAACCGGTGAGTATTTTCAGCAGAATAAGCTGCCTAAGCCGACTAAGAAGGATTGCAAACTTGAAAGGATGCCAAAGTGTGATAATCTGTTTTGGCTACGATTTTGACTAAACGTTGTCGGTAGTATGGATGAGGAAGTGTTAAAATTCGAAATAAATATTCATTAGATTGGGAAATGGTATTTGCATAACGGTATGTATACAAGGAGGTAAATAGCATTTAAGTCGATTAAAAAAATGTGCTGGCAGGTAGAATAAAGAGTCAATTCGGAATATTTTATTTCAAATATATATTTCAATCAATGACGAAGAACATAAATGTTGAAAGGGTATATATAATTTTATCAGACAACATACGGAGGTACTCTTAGGTTGGAATATGTGGGTTAGAAAAAAAAGGGACTTCTGACAAGACGGCGTTAGGCCCCACTGGTGTGTTGCATGTTGGTTCACATTCCAGCGTAGAATGGAAAACAGTTTAACATTTTTATGTATTTATTTCTTTTAGTTTATGACTTGCGACTATGTCTATTACAAATGAGGTTTTAGTCGATCCATATGAAGCGTCACAATTCCATTATACCGACAAAGATAAATATCTGAGAGTTACTCTAGAGTTCCATGGCGCTGTAGGTTTTTGGATATAGCAAAGCAGTCTTTGGAAGTAAACGGAATTTAAAAATTGAAAAGGCCATTCTAAGGTTCGTTGTATTCTATGTTTCGTTGTCTAGTGGATGCGGAAGTTCGGTTCGATATGATATTTTAAATATGGATGACCTACAGATATTAAACAACTGCCAAGCTAGGTTAGGTTAAAGTTAGGTTAAAACTAGGCACCAAAACGGGCCCCTCGCCATCCCTGTGGAACCAGTTAAATTTATATTCAAATGGTAAACCCCTAAACAATCTCCCTGGTGAAACATCTAATTTTTTTGCAAAAGCCAAGAAATTCTGTGCAGTTCGTGCCGTCTATTTCCTCTAGATTTTCAAAAAAGTATTTCCCTAGAAATTTTCTTGGTCTACGCGATATTGCCTATTATTCACACAGTATGTGTGGTATGTCCTCAACAGCTTGCAGATCACCGCAGGATCTGCAAATATCCGTATCTAACAATTTGAGTGGTTCCGCAGGAGACAGCGTCCTGTCAGGATTCCTATTGTCTTAAGCTAAGACGGTTTCGATTTAACGCGAAAACACTTACTAACGTACTCTAAAATATCGTGATTCGTTCCTAAACCGTACAACTCGCTTATGGAATGCCCTGCCTAGCTCTTTATTCCCTAGTCATTATTACCTTCAAACATGTAAAACCAGCGTTCATCGGTAACTGTTTTTCCATCCTCCCTGATTTTCCTGCGCCCGCGATGTGTGCAAACATTTTAAGGATGCCAAAAATTAATAGACATCAAAATATCGAGAAAAAAGTGGTAATAGCTTGGTCACACCTAACAGTGAAGAGAGTTCCATTGCAAAAATGCCATGCAGTGGAATCCATTTACTGAATCAGATAGACAAGTGGGTCACCCTGGGTAGAGATTGAGGAGGACGAAACCAGATCTGCGAAGATGAGTTAGAGGGAACTCAAGCATATTACAAAAGCCCGAACACTATGGCGCGCACGGGTCAGAGTGCAGCATCACTAATCCGTCGTTTCCATACTCGCTACAGGACAGCAGCACTATATATAGGAGCAGACACTTTGACATTTCATAGCATTTTAAAAATTAACGACACTTTGTAAAAAATAGAAAAAGAAATAAAGTTATTATACAGGCATTAACTATATTATGAATAGGTGGAAATATGTAACTGTAGATACAACAAACTGAACTTGCTAAAACCTTTCACCACTTCCAATCTATTTCAAGAACTTTAGATTTTTCTGAACACAATCGAGTCAGATTGTGATATGAAGGAGAAGGAGATTCATTTGTGTTTTTAAAGCAGATGTATCCGCGCTAGAAAAAAATATATATTTCAATGCAAAATCTCAGCACACATGGTTAATAGGTTTGTTTTCTTCTTTCATTACCCGATGAAATATGTAGCGTGTACTTACACCTAACGCTGCATATTTCTCGCAAATATCTGATTTGCTACTGCATCGCTTGTGGGGTTCACAAAATTTTCAAATCATAGAACCATTCCATAAGCCATTCTATTTTGGATCAACTCGTTAGTGAGGCCAAGAATTGCCGATGTTTGTGCATTTTAGTGACTTTTCTCCCGGGCTTTCACTGTATTTCGTACTTTGCGACGATCTTTGTTGAACTTGGCAAAATCAGCGGATTTTTTTGGTGTGAATTTTTCCAATATTGGTTTCTTAATATAGACTTTCTCGAATATGCCACTTATTTTTAGATCACGCTTTATTACACCTGATGACATTCGCAATATTTTCATTTCTGTCTGTAATTTTTCTTTTATACTTCTTGTTTGTCATCCATCATTGTGTGTACATTTGTTAGAACTGAACGAAGAACTGTTGTGTATAACAGACCTTCGAGTTCAAGAGTCACTTTTCTTTCACAAAATACTGCGGAGTTATCGCTCGATTTAAGTAAACCCGAACTAACTGCTTGAACGTGTACGACATGGTCATTGCAATTTCCTTGGTAATAAACGATAGAGTCTAGATATTTCAATTGTTCGCACTTTAGGACGATGACTTTCTCTAAATAAATGCCAGGAATTAGCTTTTGGGATTCGGAAAAACAACAGTGCAGATGTTCGGTCTTCTTATGACTGATTCATAAGCCGCTAACATGTAGTAGTGCCTTTATCCATTTTCAACAGAAAATGTTGCACGAAATCAAAAAGCAACGGATTTTGGATACACTTTCGTGTACTCCAACTTAAAATTAGAATTTACCGGTTATTCTTGCATTTAACTTTCGATAGCGTATCATTCTTATATGGTAAGGGTCCCAAGTTCATTTTGAGATTTGAGATAAGATTTTTGAAAACTCTATCGAAGGGTTATACCAAAATGATGAAGAAGAGATGCAGATCGTTCGTAGCATCGCGATGTTTCTCTGTCATTATCCGTAGACTTTGAATAGCATCATAGAAGTGCCAACCTGCGCTCCAAAAGCTTGACTGCCATAGAGACTAATAATATTTCGTTGTCAACTAGTCAGTATGCGACAATCATTTCACCGGTCGGTAGTTGGAGCAATTTCCTTTTCCTTCCTACAGTGGGACAAGAAGGCTCTTCCGTGACTGGCTGGGCATGCGATCGCCTTTCATTATTTTATTGAAAAAAAATCGTGAGCTATTTAAAATCCGCGATTTCCGATAGTCGCCCATACTTCGGAGGGTATTTATTCCGGCCCAACTACACGTCAACGGTCCTTCTTCTTACGTTTTAGTTAATTTCGACTTCCGAAAACTCGGCGCTTTTCTGTTCGTGCGCTACAGCCTAGGGAATGATAATATCCCGAATTTCTTTGTTAAGTAACGTAGTTTTCGTCATTAACAGGTATTCCTGCTCATCGTAAATACGTGTATTTCGGCGATTTAATCTCTTCTGTGTTTATTATTCTCTATGCCGCAATTTTTAAAATATTAGCATTTGGACATTTTTCGAGATTGCACCTCTATTGCTTGTCGTCTGCTTATAGGTTGTGAGTGGACCTTCACGGTTACACCACTACGTTTTTGTATTTATGTGGAGTCAGTCTTTTGAAATACCGAGCATATTTTCCACACTTTTCTTACATTTTTTCTTCAAAGTTGTTCCACATACCTTTTGCAATTAGTTTTTCTTCTTGGTTTATGGCGATTTATTGGGATCGTTCAAGATCACTTTTGAATCTCTTACTCAACATTTTAAGTTATGCCAGCAAGGATGTCAAAATATCTGGGTTTGATATACACCACTGCATTATTTAATCAAGTTCCGCTCTTGTTAAATAAATGGCGTATTTAGTGTAGTTAGAACGTATATATCATGTGGGTTTGGTATATCTTCGCTAGATGAGTTTTTCCTTCCACGATAGTCTTCATATTTGTAGTTCGAATCTCCGACGTGTCCGTTTAAATTTGCACCGATGAATGCATTTCTTCCTTTGATATTCTGTATAAAACCTCTTCAAAGTCATGTTAAATTATTTATTTTCTTATTGCTAACTGCCTCCTTACTTAAGCACCAACCACAAACATATTTTATGCGAAATTTCTTGTTGAATACTCGTTTTAAGTGGCATTAGATGATCGCTAATAGCGAGAGCAGTTCCTGACATTTCACTCCATAGTTTCCCGACCACATATTGCAAAGATTTTACGTTGACATAACACGTTTCCGGGTTCGTAACTTTTGTTCGTCATTGTGCCGAACGACGTCGACCCAGCAATACGAAATTTATTGCTCGCCTGCTACAACTCGTAAGTCCTGACACGAATATTTCAATTTACCGCGGGATAAATTCTGCGCCGTGGAAAATATGTGCCCGGGCGGTTATGTGTATTTATATACTTCACTTCCATTTTTTTTTTTATAATTTACGCTCCTAAGGGGTTGATACCCTTTTACTGTTGCCTTGGCGCGGGCGGAAAGGTAGAAGGAGGAGAAAGGAAAATTGGTTTTTTGTAGTGGTTTGAAACTCAGGTGTGTTTGGTTTCAATATTCGCTCTCCAGGGGTGGGAGTCCGAATAGGACGGAGCGATTTTTCTTGACTCAGAATGATTCGAAGGTTATAATTCACAATATTTGTTTTGTGCTTGAAACTCTACAACAGCCAAATCTACGTGTCAGTGTTATGCCTTTACACGTATAACTTTTCTGTCTGAGTTCCAATTACACAAATGAGAAACTTGAAAAACTTGTCAATGGGTAGGATTCGAACCTTGACCCTCCGAGTGAGAAGCGATTGCTAGTACCACTACACCACGGCCACCCGTGGTTTCTGTTCTTTCCACCTTTCATCCATGTAGCTCTGATATGCGGACATTTGCGAGTATATTTCTACTCTTCTTTTGCCCCACCGGTAGTGTCCAGACGATAAAATGCATTTCTAGGTTACTAATTACACATTAACATGAAAAAAGTTGGATTAAAATTAAGGAATTCATGAGTAGCAATGATTTGAGAGAATATTTTTTAAGTAAACCGCAATGCCTCGGTGTATTTTAGAAATTAAAATGAAGAACACTTTACATATATTTAAAATTAAATTAATCACAATTTGCATAATTTTTATAACTAATATATCATTTGTATAGTTCGAAACAACTTCACGGACTAATTGGAGGTGTCCAGTTTGAAAAGATTTTACACTTACCTAAGCGGAACTATAAGTCATCTAACTGCATGGCAATGCTTTGAGTCATAGTTTACTGAATCCGTTTATCTGAAGACCATCATAAATTTAATTATAAGATCCAAAATCATCATACAAATCGACTATTGTCTCACCAGAGCCTTCAAACTCGAAGGATGATTCGATGATTCAATGGCTCTGGTATTCCGATCGCGAACCGGTTACATTCATTCATTTGAAAGATATTTCAGCTTTTATAGTATATTACGAGTATTATCTATAATAGATAAATTGTCTCCCATAAGCTATAAAAATTAAGATGAATTGGTAATTCTTATCTGATAAGAATGTAAATTAGCCCACTGGCCGTAGTGATCGATCGATACTATGGAAAAGATTCGTATTTTTTTGACATATATCAAAAAAAAAAAAAAAAAAAACACCATCAGCATAGTATCTTTTATCGTTTAAATTAGTTTGACGTTAGCTATAAATTTTTGTTAGTTTGTATGACAAGTGGTTTCATTCGAATGAGTATCGACGATGGCAACAATTTTCATGAATATCACTTCGAGAACGCGCGGTTAAGTTTCGTTTTATTATCTTCCCACCACTAGAAACGAAAATTAGTTCTTGGTAGTTCCTAACCAACGCACACTTAAGTTGGATTTCTTAAAATGTGATATTACCTCCAACGTAGCTGGAGATATCACTCTCCAGGGAGTCAATTTGAAAGATATCTTATCCCTTTTCATTGCTCTATCGATTTGATTTGAATTGGTCTTTTGAAAAATTAGAGGCGTTTTGTCTCTTTTTCTTTTTTAATTTAAGCTTTTAATTCGTGCAACGTTAAGGAGGAGGCAGATGAATTTTAAGTGGAAAAGTGTGGAGGAATAAATTGCTTTGTGATAAATAGGTGGCTAGTATTCGTATCTCAATAGGCCATTTGATAGCAATATAAAACTTTCATCTTGAAGATTCGTTGGATAGATAACGTACCTCTGTTAGCCGCATGATATCAGATCAGACATTGACATTTGCTGAAGGTATCTGGATATAAAGCTTTTGCTTAAGCTGCCGATAACACTTAACAACTCTGGAGTAGAATAGTTTGTTGCGGCCCACCTGATTAAGGTTCATTGTTTTATTCTACATCCCTTCATATGTTATACTCGTACTACGTATCAAATCTGCTCGATCTGAGTTCCTATCACTGCGCTTCTTAATTCTCTATAAGCTTCTTTTAATATAGCTTAATTCATGTAGGCCAGGCTGATTCAAAGTCAGAAAGAAAAGCATATCGACCATCTAGCGATAAGTTGTGTTTAAAAAAAACAGATTTACGAATATCCGGAACCTAAGAGGAAAATTTGCTTAAACTTGCAAAGCTCACTGTCTTGTGATTGACATTAGATACTGGTAATAGGAATTCCTAAGAGTATGTGCAATTATGACGGGATGGGTGACTTTTCCCTGAAAAGGGAAGACTATGAAAATATTCGTTTACTCCTGATCGATGAACATCAGGTTCTTTGAGCTGAAATTACATCAATACCAGGATCAATGGGGAGAAGATGTGCAGCGTACAAATAGGTATGATAGAACCATCTACAGAATTACAGAGTAACTGATTGGATTACGCATTAGAAGGTTTCTTATTTAATTCGGATGAGTGCCAACTCTCGAGTTGCACAAAGTTGCAAAAGTTCGAATCTTAACTACGATAAAGAGGACTTTATCTGAGACTATATATAGCAAAAATATTCAGAAGCTTAAGCGAAGAAGTCTTTTGGAGTCCGAAAATTGGAGGCTGATTTGGGAAAGTCGATGAAGATAATATGCTCAAATTATATTTCTGCATGTAAGCGAGTACATTAGTACTCCTACAAAAGCTATGAAGATAATAGGACTACATTTGCTCAACCACGTCGAGTAAGCGGACGGCAATGACATTGCTTAGTGGATCTTCAAGTCTCTGCCCCTAAATTCAAAATATATCAGAGGTTCTGTGATCAAACCAATTGCGTATGCCGAAAAATTTAATGTGAAAAACTGAGCTACATTCTAAGAATCCTTAATGCAGTAGAGGCGACGAACAGTTCATTGTATCGTTCTTGGCCAGATTTAGAGAGGAACAATGTAGGAAACAAAAGCAGAGTATGGCATGCAATTAGAGCCGATACATATCTGCCTTCTGTACTGTTTACCACTCATCTTCCCTTTTTGAAATGAAAGTCACACTTTTACTTCTTGAGACCGACATGTCTTCCTTTCTAAACATATACTCTCAATTTTATAATTTACACAATAGGTTTTCTTCAATATTTTTAAGTGTCAGTCAATCTTTAGTTTGGTTCAGCAGTACGATCCTGTACAAAAACACACTTAACAGCCAAAACTAATAATTTTTACGACTGTATTATAAATTGATTAGTCCGAAGCAATGTGAGGACTCAGTCGGAATAGTTCAGTAAAGAGGCTGTGTCTCGTCGGTGCTTACTTACTTCTGTGACGCTACAGACCTGGACCTAGCCAGTCATTCTATTTACAAGCTGCTTATAATTAATTTCGCAAGCCAACTTGGTTGAGGTCCATCCCATTTGCATGTGCCACAAGAATTACGTTTTTTCTCTGCTGCGTTTTCCTTTAGCGGTTGGCGAATGATTTGAAGATTTTAGGAGTTGGAGCGCTGGTATACATACTCCCTACATGTCTCAGCTCTTAAGACAATGAATTCGGACTATTTAGCTAAATTTGCTTCTTCAATAAGCATTTTTGCAGATAACTTTTCCGTCGAAACAATGGGGGCACTTCTTCGTCCCTTTTTGATAAGGAGAACTGGGGTGATCGCTATTTTAAAAAGCGCTATTTGCGAGACCAGATTAACAAGAGTTAATCTCCGAATAAATCTGAGGTAATAGAGTTGTTTTAATTAACTGCCTACTCTAGGTACGTACACAAAGTCTTTTCCTAGCTCCAAATTACACCTGTTTATTGAAACCCTTAGTCCAAGTCTACGACGAAGTGTTTTTTTTTAGTTTTTAAATGCATTTTATTTTCTAATCAATAACTCTTACATTCTAACAAAAAGTGCTTAAATGCTAGCTTAAAATTACTTAACAATCTTATACTAACTTACTGGCCCCACACAGGCACTCTAACCTACTCTACATTCTTATATCTATGCCTTTCGACTTTATTACATTTTATTTAGGAATACTTATTTTCAATACTTAAGGCTAAGAAAAAATATTTGTTAACAAAAAACTTAGCAAATGGACTTTTTTTTTTATAAAAACTTAATATCTAACTTAAAATAAACCTAGTCTACCTAACCTACATACACAATACACACATACACAATACACATATACATTATACACAATAATATAAGTATACACCTTTGTATACACTAATATATGTATACATTTCTTAGATGCTAACCTAAACCTATGTAAGCTGGCCATCGCTATTTACAAGCAAATAGATTGGTCAGCTCTGCCTCATTAGTTAGGCTGGTCTGTAATTGACGGAAACGACGACGAAACATCTTCTCCATCATTCAACCACCAGAAATGCTGGTGCTGCCCTACTGAACCTGAGACGATCCACACTGTCTTGTGCGACGTCTCTGTTGTAGTTGAGTCGCCTGTCCCCAGCTGTCCGAGCGATATGGAAAATGAACGGGACCGCTGATCTATCCTGGATCAACCCTATCTGTTCGAGGTAGAGGAATGCTTCCGGTGGAACGAAGCCGTCAGAGTGCAGATTCTCGTAGTAAAGGTAATTGGGGTAGTAAGCCCCAGATATCAGGTTATTCGTGATTACTTTCAAAAACCTTACTGATGATAGGGTGGTGTCAATGTCCACCTCTTCTAGAGGAAGATGTCGAAGCACGATATTCGGACTACCATCGGTCCCCACTGATTTCTTTGCTCTGATTGTGTCGAAGATCTCATGGAGTCCTTAATTCGAAATGAACGGGGGTAGGTCACCCTCTCTTGCAATGACGTTATTTGCCATATTTTCGTCGCTAAACATTTCGAATGTAGCAGTTGTGCACCAAGACGCGATTGTCCAGGTCGTAATTACGGCCAATTATATCAATCGCCTTATAAACTTTCTGGAAAGTCGCCCCTATGGTCTCAACCTTCTCCTGTAGATCCTCGATCACAAAGAAGTCGTCATCGTCAGCGGCTTCATTTGGGTCAATACCTGCTATTGTCAGTAACCGTTCGTTGTCTGTTGTCCGGGCTATTTTAAGACACTGAAGGTCGTTTTGATTTTTTCTTCGAAATAGTTTATTTATTTACGCAAACATATTCGGGTTGCTGCTGCCTACCGCCCGAACGTTGTTGTTCCAATACAAACTTACAGAAATTCTGTAATTTTCTTTTATTAGCGTTTGAATATTTTTAATCGACGACATCAGTGTCCTAATCTCCGGGTCTTGTCGGTCAGTTAACTGTCTCTACAAGTTTTTGAGTCTTGTCAGAAGTCTACTTTTCTGTCGGTGCAGTGCGTCAATAGTAGGATTGCGGAACAGGTCTTCGTTAGTCGTTCGTCGATACCGCGGTATTGTAGTGTCCATAGTTTGTTTAATTGTCTCGTCCATTTGTTTTAGGTAATTGTCGATCTCCTCGTTTGACAAATTCCTATTGGACGGTGGGTGGAGCGTGTTCGAGGAGAGCGCTCTTTTCAAGTTTGCGGAGAAGCGTGTCCATCAAGTCTTACTGTAGTTGTAAGAATATCTTTGGACAAACTCCTCCAATTCCGCAATTTCATTGGGAACTGTAATTTCGGCGCTAAAACCGCAATGGTCACTGTCAAACACGAATGTGCGCAGACAGTTTAGCGTTTGTAAATTCGTACCTATCAGTCGTATACGTTCGTCGTACAGCAGTAGATCCAAATAAGACCCGCCTCTGGGAAACGACGGGTTATCCGTCGCTTTAAGACCGAGTCTGTATATGACATCATGCTGACCCCACCAATCGAGTAGTAGGCTCCCTCTAGTATTTGGCAAATAATTTCCCCAATCTCTGTATTTAGCGTTGAAATCCCCGCCGATTATAAAATAATTCTCCCCCGATTCCAGCCTCAGAAGTCGAAAAAGCGTGTCGAGCTCTGTAATGAATAGAGTGGATTGTGAAGCCTCAGGTGCATAAACAGAGGCCAAGTACAGCCGCTTTCCACTGCGGAGCGGGATGTAAATGACGACTGCCTCCAACACCCGGAACCTGCGCAACACTCCCTTGTACACTCTGTGAAATTTTATACCTTCTTTAATGAAGATTGCGACACCGCCTCCACGTTTGGATCTGGGCCGATTTCTTCTTTATTTATTTATTTTCAAGGGATGAATACAAATGAATTTGTAAAGTCCGGGATCTTACGCCGAGGTACTTACTATACCCATGTGGCATTTGTCAACAAGCACGCGGTGTACCGAGTTCCCTTCCCATGTGGTCCCCCATCTAGGTACTTACCGCGCCCACTCTGCTTGATTTCGGTGATCTAGTGGGAACCGATGCTTTCAATGTGGGGAAGCCGTTGACAATTCTTCTTCTAACAATATAATTATTGTACTCCAGTTTGTGCTTATTGGTTAGCTTGGTTTCGCTAGCGAAAAGCAAAACCGGAGTGGGGAAACGCTGCGAAAACACATATTCAGAAGTTACAGAGGCTTGATCATGCGGTAAATACACGACGTCGTGCCCATGGTATGCTGCAAGTACCCAGATCCTACAACAACTATGGTAGACGACAACTGTTGAACAGCGTTCCAACAACTTTAAACGAACTACCTCGAGAAATCGTGAACATTCAAAACGTAACAATGAGAAATAAAAGCATTAAAAACTATTTTTTAAACTCAAAAAAATTCTTAAAGTAAATTTCATTTCAAATTAAATAAATGAAAGCCTAGAAAAAAAAAAAAATAATTTAAAATTAGCTTAAATAATTATCCTTATGTATCTAGTTAAATCGCTATGAAAAATAAAAAGCTCTTTGAAATTGAATTGACTTAACATTCACCGCAAGGACTTTCAAGGTTTGCTCCACCATGTGCGTACTCATTACGACATGTGTTGCGCTAGTCCCGGCAGCCGCGTGTAGATCTGGTCCACCCGCTTGGCCTGTTCTTGTACCTGCTGTTGCAGTTGAGCCATCAGTCGCTTGCTGTACCGTAGCCCCCCTACCTGACGCCATTTGGGCGTAGGAAATTTGAGACCTGACGGTTAGTGTTTGAAACCTAACAGGTGAACGTTTGACCTCCACCTTCTGCTGCCGAGCTAGTATTGCTTTTTTAATGACAGCGAACTTAGGACAACCCCGATAGTTTGCGGTGTGTCCCACGTTCCCACATAACACGCCCGTCCCTACCCAGAGCAAACTCCTCGGTACTGTGGTTCTTTGCGCACTTCACGCATCGAGGCTGCATTTGGCAGTTCGACGCGGCCTGCCCGAACCTCTGGCAGTGAATGCATTGTATAACGCTTTCGCTCCTTTTTAATTGTTCCCAGTGAACCACCTGGTAGTCTAGGACATTGATACTCCTTAGACTATCCAGACGGCTTTCGAGACTGGACTGTACCGGGAAGAACGGCAGACTCCGTTTCTCCCGCCTGGCTCTAGCTGTGGTAAATGGCTTTACCCCCACAAACTTGAGTCCTTCGCACTCCTTCTCTTTGAGCAGTGCCAGGATCTCCTCAGGATCAGAAGACGGTTCTAACCCCTTCAGTAGCATCGATTGCCGCTTTTCACACTTTGGTGTGAATGAGTAGTGCTCCGTTGTCGTTTCCTCGGTATTGTGGTTCTTTGCGCACTTCACGCATCGAGGCTGCATTTGGCAGTTCGCCGCGGCGTGCCCGAACCTCTGGCAGCGAACGCATTGTATAACGCCTTCGCTCCTTTTTAATTTTTCCCAGTGAATCACCTGGTAGTCTAGGACATTGTTTCTCCCTAGACTATCCAGACGACTTTCGGGACTGAGTTGCACCAGGAAGAACGGCAGACTCCGTTTCTTCCACCTGGCTCTAGCTGTGGTAAATGGCTTTACCCCCACAAACTTGAGTCCTTCGCACTCCTTCTCTTTGAGCAGTGCAAGGATCTCCTCAGGATCAGAAGACGGTTCCAACCTTTGGTGTGAATGAGTAGTGCTCCGTCGTCGTTTCTTTTAGGAGCTCTTTCACTTTCGCGTAGCCCTCCACTGTATTACAGTGGATGACATGGCGATCGTTCCCCAATCTCTTGAAGGTTGAACTATGTTTGAAGTTGGCCTAAGCTTCCTCCTTCTCTTAGCCGATGGTGTTTGGCTTGAACCTCTTGAAGCCTCGCCTGATAATAATTCAGCAGGTCCCGCTATTGGCATAGCGGACCGCTCTTCACAATACATCATGTGATTTTTTTTTTTACTATTCTCTTGTTATTATTTCAATAAAAAGTAGAAATAAAAACAGTTTGTCTACCGATGGGAATTGAACCCAGGCCTCGGGATCGTCACACCAGGTAGGAAGTTGTCCAGGTCTATATCACCTCGGCTAGCGAACACTTGAAAAATTCACTGGCTAAAAGCATACTTCTTCTTTTTCTGCAATTCTTAAGCCGAAACACAAAACACTTCTGATCTCCGTGGAGGTCTATGAACGACTGACTTCGACGATGTGTGCCCATGTTCGATTTTATTATTTCGTTTTTCCATGGAGCAGATATAAAACAGCATTTGTCCAGCCTGTCCTAAAAGAAGCGAATCTTCTTCTCTCTCCTCCTACAGACGTCCCTTCATTCCAAGGCCATGGAAACGCTGATAAACTATCAGGTCATGAAATATATCGAAACACAAAAACTTTTCGATGACCAGCAGTACGGCTTTCGTAGTAACAGGTCCATTAGTGATTTGATGGCAAGTCTTACCGAAAAGTGGAACCAAAGTCTACACCAATCTGGCGAAAGCAAGATAGTTTTACTTGATATTTCTAAGGCATTCGACAGAGTTTGGTATCAGGCTCTTTTGTCAAAAATTCAAAAATTCGTGCATAAATCTCTGCTTCAATGGAATAGAAACTACCTTTCGGAACATTCAATCCAAATTGTATTGGGTGGTTTCAAGTATGATATTCACAAAATAAATGCTGGTGTGCCTCCGGGCTCCGTTCTGTCTCCGACAATCTCTTTAATATTCATTATGATAATTTGTCTGTTTCTTTTAATCCGATACATTTCTTTGTTGGCGACAGTACTCTCTGCTTTTCATATTCGTTTCCGGATTCACGTCCCAGCTCTTCGGTTGTAGAAGGAGAAACCCAGGGAATGTTCATAAAATTCCGATATTAACAGCATAGCCAATTGGAGAACTGTCAACAGAGTGGAATTTAATGCTTCCAAAACATAATGATGTCTGCTGTCGTTAATAAGCGAAATACCCAGCCATTATCCATGAATGGCACTTGTATTGTCGAAACGAAGAACTTTCGTTTCTCGGTATGTGTGTCAATGACAATGACCTCAATATTGCGTAATCAATTGATACGCTTGAACACCAGCGTAACGTGTCTGGCCTCACCTTGTTCTATCGTTATTTACATCGCCAGTAGCATTCCGCCCCTTCAAACCTTCAACCGTAACACCCATCTCGCTATGCGTCCTCATCAGTGTATCCTCAAGCCCACTTCTGGACGTACTCTAAAATATCGTAATTGGTTCCTAAGCCATATAACTCGCTTATGGAATGCCCTGCCGAGCATTCCGAGCGAGCCGAGTGTGAAGCGAGGCGGGAGTGGCCAAAATGGATCTGACGGTTAATGAGGGCATATATGCATATGGAAGTAAGAGAAAAGGAAGCACACGACCGTTAGCCCGGTTATGCTCTGTGACGCAGAGGTTTTGATCTTATGGAAAGCAGATCAAGAAGCACTTGGCCGTTTCGAGAGTAAGATACTGCGATGATTTTTATCCCCGATTGTACTGACGGAGAATTGTACAGGCTGTACAGCGACATAGGTGTAGTCAGGGGTCTACGGATACAACGTCTTAAGTGGCTGTACCATTTTGATCGAATGCATACCGTCTAACTCCGAGAGACGGCACAGGAGAGGATAATTGAATCTAGAGTATCGCGGAGTGCGGAGAACAACTTGGAGTGCGACACTTTAGGCAGCTGATGAGAGATCCGCGGTAGCTGGAGCCGTGTGTTTGTTGAGACTTTGTTTCATCCCGTACCGTAACGCAACCTAAGTAATTAAGTAAGATGGTGGGTGTCAATTTGGAATTAGACGATCTTTTCCAAGATCAGCCGTACTGCTAAATTGTCGTTGATGGTTCACTTCCTAGACCTGAAACGACACAGACAACGTCGAATCAGTAGGCTGATAAACGTTTTTATGGGATTACACAGTACAATACTTCAGAGATAGTTTTATAGACGATGAGGAGGAGACTGATGACTCTGTAGTTAAAGTTTCCCTTTATCAGAATCGGAAACAGAATGCTAAAGTTCTGATCATCAGGCATGCTTTCATCTGACCATATTTTACCTATGATGTGGCGCACACTCTTCACAAAGCCATCTCCCGCCGATTTAAATATCACGACAGCTGGCCTTTCAATACTGGTAGCCTTCTTCTTCTTCGAGGTTACGTAGGCGCGTTCTGCCTGACAGCGAAATGTTGATGGTCATGGCCATTGAACAGTCTGCAAAAATGGCTCTTTCATATCCTAAGAAAAGACTGCGATTCTACCATTCGATTCTGTTTTTCGTCCTTGGAGGCCTTCGTTCGTACTTTGTTGACCTTGTATGTTGCTTTTATCTTATTGTAAAATTTCCGAACATTATAAACTACAGAGTCTGTCAATTTCTTGCTCTTCAAGATCTTGCGCATCTCGTGCTCTTCTTTGTCGTGCGCGCTTTTGTTTTCTCTAGCCTTCCTTTGCACCGCCATTCTATTGCATTGAGACATTCAGAATATTGAAGACGTGCTTTGCAATGTGATTAATCTGGTTGGCGGTAGCTTATATATATATGTTATTTACCGACTGTGTTACCAAAAGCGTCCCACTTTCCTAGCTTTGCATTAAAGTCGCCTAGACAGAGTGTCTTGTCGAAAAGTTCACAGTCAATAGTCCTTGGTACAATCGTCTTTCTACTCACTTCTAGTACGCGCATACTAGGGTGATGCTGGCAATGTAACCATGTCGAAGAGCTGCGTACAAACGACTCAACTACGACTAGAGACGTCGCACACGGCAGTGCGGAGCATCGCGGCATAATGAATGTTGCTCGGCAGCACCTTAAATTTTGGTGGCTTAGTGAAGGAGAGGAAGATCCCTAGTCGTTTCCTTCGTGTTTTAGGTAGCCCCATGAGGGTAAGATCGGGTTGCCTGATATTCCAGCCATAGCAGGCTTACATAATATAGGCAGAATTAGGGCGGTTTTTAAGATCAAATATAAAAAATATTACCAAAAAAAAAAGTTAAAATCAAATAAATAAAAATAAATTTCTAGTACCTATACAAGAAAAAATATTTTTCATACAATAAGCTAGTTTAAGTTGGTTACAATTTGTTTTGAGATAGTTTGTAAGCTTTAGTCTTAAGTTTTATAATAAAGTAAAGAAAAAAAATCCATATACTAAGTTTTTAATACTAAAAAATGTTTTCTTAATTTTAATTATAATGAATATAAAAAGAATTATAAATATGTATCGTAAGAATGGTTAAAGACATAGTTTGGCGACAATAAGTTAGAATAAGACAATTTCAAGTTATTCAAGCTTTTGTAATTTTTAGGCATGTTTTTGTATAGCACGTAAGAGGCAATTTATGAATTTAAATAAAAAGGCATTTAAAATGAAAATGAATAGCAAATGTAGCCTTCATGTGAATTATCACAAGATGCTCGTTCACTTCTTCTTATCTTAGAATGGCTCTAATGATAAATCCACATCAAAATAGCCGCTGCTTGCCTTTGGGGTGTCAATCATCGCAGTATGTTTATCTGAGACTTTCGATTTTTTCATAGCCATATATACTTGTCAATAAGTCACCTTCAACATGGAGAACCCATTGGGGAACCCCTAAGGCATCTAGCACACCGGTACCAGTAGCCCCGTACGAGGTAATGAATGCTGTCATTGCCCTAATTTGAGTTTCTCTTTTCCAGAAACCTTGACAACTGGTTCTGAAGCCCATTCCAGAGACTGGGTATGGGCAACATAATTGATTCAATCTGCGGAATTGTTCCGCTGTTACTTTATTCAACGTTGAGTTCTGCCCGTTGACGAAGATGCACCTGTTCACTAACGTTATTAAGATCTGACCCCGATCATTCGCAAGCTTATATGGAACGCGTCCCCGGTTCGTCAATGTGGAAGTGCGAGTTGATTCGTTAACACTCTGTTAACACATTATAGTCGGCCAAATAATAAGTACTTCCAATAATTACTCCGTGTAGACCAATTCCTATTTTTTTTATTATTCTTTTTTAAATAATTCACAATTTCATTATTCATTAGACAGCAGCAAACACTTGCCTTTAACTTAAATTCAATGTCTCACAATCATAAGCCTGTTCACGTCATTACGAACATTTTATAGATGTTAACCCATCCGAAACAAAACTGAAGAAGATCATTACCCCCGCCGCTGCTGATGGCTGTGTTAACAAAATATTTTAATTAGTTATACACATGCCCCCCAACTAACTGCGTTAATGTGGTGATAATCACTGTTCGCCCACACCTTTGATAGAGTAAACTACCTTGTCGTTACTCCCAAGCGGAAGCCGGTCGTCTCTCGGCGGCATAGACCACTTCAAACAACGTCATTCAGCCGCTGAACGTCCATCGTCCCACCCACGTAATTTTGGTTTTATTGGGTAATATTGTCATTTTGACGATGTGTCCACGAGTCTACAAATGACGACGTGTCAATGTTTTAATGTGTCAACGTGTCGCCGTGCGATATTTCTTTCGCCAACAGAAACAGTAATGCAATCAAATTAATTAGTCATAAGTATCTTTTCATCCTCTAGCTACAAGCTAGTTTGATATTCCTTACCTATAAGACCTCCTCCACCACAATCGCCGCCTGCCGCCTGCTGTCACCCTGTGGCCGTCTTTTACTTTATTCAAATTATTAATGCTATTAGCTTCGCTACCACGAGTAGTTCGATATCTTCAGGATGAGTGCATTAATATTGATTTATGAAAAGGAGGTGGTCAGTTCGGTGGACTGACAGGTCTTCGGGTTGGAGGAACAAAATAAATGTAAGGTGCGGAACTACACCCGAAAATTTGGAAAACCTCTCAAAGTGTTTACTTTCTGCGACCGAATTATGTATAAGACCATCCGTAAATGCGAAAGAAAACACGAAGCTTCCAGTCTAGTCCAATGAGCCGATTGATCCGCATTACGAATAAAGCCCAACCCAAGCCATTTGCCAGATGCATAAAATTAACATGCATCACCTTAGCTAAGAGAGTAATTTCGAGTAGAAAAAAAGTTTGTGTATCGTCTAATTGAGTGCTATTCATGGAGCTGGTCATCGGTCTAGAAGTATCCGTAGAATTGGAGAGAACGGTCATAAAGTACATTAACGATACGGACTGCGGCCGGCTATCAGCCGCTAGCCAATGACCACAAGTCGAATGTTGAACTTTTGTTTGAAAAAGCGTGTCGTTTAAATGACCCAACCCAAAACCCAATCGAGATGCGCTTCAGCCGTTTGCCGTTTGCCGTTGGTCGTCGGTTTTCGGTTTTAAGTCTTTGGCGCTTAAATGGGGTTTTCAATTAATTAGTAATTAATTAGTGAGATAAGAAACGACTTAAGAGGGTTTTTTAGTACACAGCCAAACTCGTGATCCGGAATTGGGGCACTTTTTTAACAAGGCTTAGTTCACCACCGATCGATGTGGCTTGACATTGCTTGATCAGTTTCGGGAAAAGACTTAAATAGTTATTTGGATAAATTTAATTTGTGTTAATGGGTCGAAAAGATTTTCCGATGTTTGAGTTAACAAGTCGTCCAGTGGTTGGCCCTTTTTCTAAGTTCCACCATTGCGATGCTAATCGGCTGATTAAGGTGGCAAAGATTAGTTTGTCGACACGATTTTTTTTTGTAATTTGACTAAAGCTATTCACAGGTCAAATAGTTTTGATAAGAATTCGGAAAATTTTTAATTTATTAGGAATAGAATAGTATGGGATTTATTTGGCTTGGGACATCGGATGGTGGGCGAGATACATACATTTGCTTAAAGAAGGGCCACCGCACTTCGTTGGATGTGAAACGACGACGAAATGTCAGGTGATGTAAAATTCTGCAAAAATAACTCTTGCCTGGGGCCTTACTTAATAAAATCATGTCGTCCTGGTCCTATTTCACCAACCACTTTGCAAGTTTTCAAAAAAATAATTTCCTACAAAGTGAAACATATGTGTGTATACACAGTACATGTGCTCTGTACTAATCACTGTACTAACTATAATTAATTATACATTGATAACAATTTAAATGCATGCACGTTTGCCTAGCATGTTAGTACACAATATAAGGCGTGCTAAAAAGAACGATAAAAAGTTAGCTGTATTGGGGGTTGTAAAAAATAAATGGTAATTTGTGTACATGCAGTTTTAAGATGTATTATATTTTTGTTTACTTTTTCAATTGAAGGAAATTCTTTTTATCTCGATTCGAAATACGAACTTTTGACGAAAGCAAAGCCTAAGAGACGGAAAGTGGCCGTTGCCAGGGATAATATTTTTGGTTTGTGGAAGAGTCAAACGTTTGTAAAAGTGTTAAGTACAGTATAGTAATTTTGCGTTGTAAATACAGGGTGCGCCATCTCTTATCTCGGTATGTAAACATTAGACAACTTTGACATTTATCAACCGATTGATTTGAGTAGACATGTTTCTGAAACGTCAATTCAGTACAATTTTAACAATGAATCGCTTCACACCGAAGCAACGCAACGAAATAGTGACGCTGTACATTGAAAATAGTCGTTTAATTGTGTTAACTCAACGTGCATAGAATCGAAAATATTGTAGCCATCAAGCACCGTCTGGCAACACTATTCGTAGTTTGGTGTCGAATTTTGTTGAGCGCGAGACAGTGGGAGATCGTTGACATGCCGTTCAGCAACACCCAAGACGTCCAATGAACTGGCTGAAGCGGCAAGAAAGAGTGTTGCCGAGAACCCATATGTGTCGTATCGTCAACGCACTCAGCATCTTGGCGTAAGTGGAAACTTGAACACTGAACGATTTGCATTTGTTTCCGTATAAAGTGCAATTGACTCCAAGAATATTGCCGACAGACCGTCCATGTCGTTTGGAATATGGCCAAGCAGTCGCTGGAATGCTTTTCTTTAAAAAGAAACTTAAAAGTATGACTACACTTATGATGCCAAAGTATGTGCTAAGTTTTTCGGACAATGGGACAGAAAGAGAAAGAAGGATGTCTGGCCTCAGTGGCTATTTCGCTCCATGGGTGGCATCCCATATTTAATGGGGAGAGTAAATTATTAGTGTTAATTGAGTATTTAGGCAACCATTCATCACACGAGATTTTGGTTGCCTGAAAAAAAAGCCTTTCGGGCACGGCTATAAAACAGTATAAAAAGCGAACTAGTTAAATTTTCTTCTCATCAAACAAAGGAAAACTGGGATACCGACTGTGTTTTCTACATATTTTCTTCAAATTTGTTTTTGTATTATGATATAAAACTAAGAGAGCCTGAATTTTGTTCATATATGCACCTCCCCATTAAGCAGTATTATGTAGAAGATCCGAGCGGAAAATATCAAAATAAATAATTGTAAGTAGCTTATTCGAACAACAAATTTTCAGGTAATACAAATATCTGAGAGGGCAACGAACAGAAAAGATCATCCTGGGGTCAATAGTAAATGCCAAAAACTTAAACTCATCTACATTCACTATTAAAAAACACTTATCTATCACTGCAAGGAAGTGTGCTACTGAAAGCTGATGTAATTATGTAATATCTGAAACGCGGCCTGTCAACAAGTCGTTCACAATCCAATGCAAGAAAATACAGCTCAACATTGACGCCAGTTGCAGCCGATAAACTGAAAAGCATAATTTTGGTTTTAGAGCTTTGTCTTATCGGCGAACCAGATCCTGAATATATATATTAAGGTCCCAATTGATGTCAGCAGCCAAGTTCAAAACACTTTCGGCCCGTACGCACAGACTATGTCATTAATGAAGGCGGCAAGTGATCTTTTAAAATTCAGTTCAAACAGCGAATTAATGTGCACGAGAAACAAACTAGGTCCCAAAACAGAATCTTGATATACTTCAATTTCAGAAACTGAATGTCACACCTGGTTTTTCCAAACATTGTTCTTTTATTTGAGAAATGAGATTTGAACACAAACCGCGAAATCATATCTTTTCAAGTTTGTTTAACAAAATATAGTTGTTTACCATATCGAAAGCTTTCATTATATCAACAAATATATCTGCAGTGAACATTTTGCCATAAAGAATCAACATTTTTGGGTCTTCTAAGTTACTGGCCGCTACAGCGGCTATGTTTTCTTCATTTCGCGTCAATCTCTGTAGTGTACTCAAGATCAAACTTTTCCACGGTGCGACGAATTGCCTACACACTGAAGCCATCATGACGACCTCACGACGAAATTCACGTTTTTACAACTGAGCTGGAATTGCGATAAATTTTTCTAATAATTTCCGCACCTTCGACAATTGTAAAACATGATGGAATGGCTAACCTTATTGAATATTTTGACAGTTGGATGTCATTGGTAACTTTGCTGAATGTACAGCTGCTGAAACATGACAATTGGAAAAACTATCATTACTATCTGGTCACCCTGTATAAGAACACAATTGTATGTAATAATGAATTTAATAAATAAAAAGGGGTTGAAAAAAAAATCAATATCAAAGCCGATCTTTTTCAAGATAATATTTAAGATATCAACAAAACCGTACGAAATTTTGAATTTTTCAGAGAGCCAATAGTTTTCACCTAAAGCAGTAATGGGTTTAAAGTGTATAAATGGGTTTAAACTTTTACTCGTATTACTTTTTAAGGTTTTACCACAATTACCGAAAAGTTAATTTATTAGGTATTTTTTGTTATAAGTTTTTTGTTTAAGTTTCTTAAAAGTTTCGCTGTTAGAATTTTTTGACAGCTTTTTTTCAAAGTTAACATTAGAGGTGGAAACTTTACGTAATCCATTTTCGACACTAGTTTATTAGCGACATTGGCACCAGCAGTTTTTTCTTTATTAATACCAATGTTTCCTAACAGACCGGTCAAATAGTGATCGGCGATATTAAGATTGAAAACACATTTCCCCCAGTAGCTCACTCAACTTGGCCAGTTTACCATAAAACATAAACACTGTCTCGACACCATTCTGGTAGCTTCATTGACAAAGCTAGCTAGATCATATAATGCCAAAAGAGCCAAGCAGTTTGAAACCATGTCGCTGCTTTCAGGTATGATAAATTGAGGTTAAAATTGCCTGATATAATTAGGTTTTTTGATTGTAAACCCTCTAATAGACACGAAAATTCTTCTATGAACCTCACGACATTATCCAGGTGCTATCTAATAAATAAACACATAAAAATAAAATTCAACAGGATTTTAATAAAAACTTTAAGTATATCGGCGCTAAGAAGGTTGACACTTTTAACTTCATTAGCTACCAGTATGTACTAATTTTTTATAAAGCATCCTACATCAGCTACCGCATAAATTTCATTAGGGTCCGCAAATGGTATTATTTTTTTTCATGGTTGGCTATGCTGGTACTGAGTCTTTCTTGAGCAGCATAATACTCGTATCTTAAAGCATCAGCACAAATCAAGGTTTAAGTCCTTACGTCTCTTTTTTCTCCTTTTCGGCTTTGAAAATATATATTGTCCTGATATTTTGCTCTTAATAATGTAAAATTGATTGTGTCACCCTACATCATATATTAATGTTTTTTTAAAATATTATATTAATTTACGTGTCATTCCACACTAAATTATCAGATTACAAAATGAACAATATTATTTAACTCCGCTATTAATAGTTCGGATTTAAATAAAATGAAATAGATTTGTTTTGTAATATATTTGTTCAAAGATTGTGTGAAATAAATTAGTGTATTCAATGTATTGCGGTTCCGTTTTATGTGTTTTTTTAATAAATTGATTAATGTGGATAGGTGTGATAATTGTGATGTTACAAATTATAGTTTGTTTAAAGGGTTGCTTACTGGTCGAACATAGCTTCCACTGGTTGTTTTAACGGTGACGACTCTACATTTGTTGTCTCGTTCAAAATGTATTTCAGTCACACGCCCAAGAAATCATTTTGATGGAGGTAGGTTGGGCTCCTTAAGTAGGACGACATCATTAAGTTAAAGGTTGCGTTGCACCTTTTGTTATGTTGGTGGGCATTGCGTGTACATACTATATATGTAAGCAACGAGCTAAAAGTTCAACAATAGGATGATATTTGCACAAGATTATTGGATGCTTCTCGTTGTAAGATAAATTAGAGTTATGTATACGTCCACCGACACGAAGGACATTTGATTGATCGAGAAACGGAGCAAGAGGAAAACATTTATTTTTCGAAGGCAATTCTTTCCCTCTGCTTAGTAGTTTAATCTCAGAGTTGAATAAAGAAAATTGAGCACTTTTTGTAAGAAGAGTTTTAGTTTCAGCAATCTGTTGAGAATACCAGTAAGGGCAACATGTTCGATTGTTTTTAGTGCGAGCATTTCGAATCAACCAGTAGATATACGCCACTAAGCGAAGGACCTTAAACCAATTCGAAGATTTAAAAATCAAACTTTCATGAAT
Organism: Volucella bombylans; assembly: GCA_949129095.1. NCBI lineage: Eukaryota > Metazoa > Arthropoda > Insecta > Diptera > Syrphidae > Volucella > Volucella bombylans. Next base: position 98,329,610 of record OX422144.1, read on the forward strand.
GTTTTCAGAGTTAAAATTTGAAATGAGTACCTGAACTTTTGTGTACTTTCGTACCTCTTCTGCGATAGGAACGTCGTCCATACTATACCGCGATATCGGCCACACACTTTTTTCAACCACGTCATACAAAGCTACGTCAGCTGGAATTTCCAGCGAGCGAACATGGTTCCAGCATTTAAATGGGATGAAAGATTTGATCTCCGGCGTCCGATTAGCAACGAAGACAGACCAATTTTTAGGAGGAGCAGATAATCAGGTTAGTACTGTCAAGGAATCTGTTCATGCAAGAACTCGAAGAATAGATATCGATCCGACCGTGTGCAGTTCATCACAGCGATGTGAGAGCTCCTCAGGAACGTCCTCGTCCCAACCTAGTTTTTCTCGCCATAAATCCTGGATTTTGGTTGTGATGACTACGAGTATTAAAGCACGAAATCCTAAAGAGTCAAACACACGAGAAGCATTCGAAAGTATAAGACGTTTTGTGTATGTTGTCAGCTAGGAATCATTGAAGACCGAGAACTTTAACCACATTCGACTCCTCAAATTCTACTGGGTATAGCTCACGATGCTCCTCTGGCAAAGAAAGTAAAAGGTACCAATAATGCGTAGTCCATTTTCGTAAATAAAATCCACCTAGTTGAAGTAAGTCACCCAGTTCATTCCGAAGGCATGTAACTTCATGCTCCAGAAAAAAACATCATCTATGTAGAAGTCGTTGAAAATAACGTTGCAGGCTCGAGGGTGAGTTTTGGCATAATCTAGTGTCAGTTGTTTTAAGATGCTCGGTACGCAGTATGCCGCCGATGTGCCGTGGATAACCGTCAGCAACTTCAAATGATTTAAGGGTTCCTCTTCAGAACAACTCCAAAATATTCATTGCAAATTTGTGTGTTTTGAAGGAACCGAAATTTGACAAAACATCGAAGACAAATAGCAAAAATGTCGCGTTGAATAGTCGGTCCAACAAGAAAAAGCTCGCTGAGGGAAAATGTTTCGGAATAAAGATGTTTTGCTGAACCGTCAAATACCACTATTAGCTAGTTTAGTTTAGTTTTATATGCATTTTATTTTCTTAACACTAACTCTTACATTCTAACAAAAAATGCTTAAATGCTAGCTTACAATTACTTAATAATCTTACACTAACTTACTGGCCCCACACAGGCACTCTAAGCTACTCTAAATTCTTATAACTATGTCTTTCGACTTCATTTACATTTTCTTAAAACTATTTATTTTGTATACTTAAAGCTAAGAAAGGACCACTATTAGCTTTTTATAACCGCATGATGAGTTAAATACTAACAGCTAGATGATATCATGCGGTGGTACTTCCGCCATATGGCCTAATGCAAGATATTCGTTCAAAAAGCGAATATATTGGTTCTTAAATTCAAGATTAGAAGAGAACCTACATTCCATGGAACGCAACTGACTAAGAGCAATACCAAGAGAATTGCAGAGATTCGCAGTAGAATCCATTAGAATCACGACTATGAGTTGAGACGAAGTATTCCTCAGCTTGTTATTCTTCCACCGACCGAATAGGTTCACAGTGAACCTCTTCTAGGCGCCAAAAACTTGCGACAAGTCAAGCTGCCTACAAAGTCCTTACTTCCTGGTTAACAAAAGAACGCTTCTGATCAATACTGCCTACTATCACCCAACCAAAACTAGTTGATACACAATTGGGGATATCTATAGATTTATCAGATCTATAGATCTGAATACCATGTCTGCTCCTATAGGAACGTCAATAGGACCTTATTGAAACTAGGATCAGCTGATTAAAGCGACAGGTAAGCGTTAGTGTTCACATGGAAGAGAGAGACAGGTGAAAGTAACTATGTCAAATTAGAGATGACGTAGAAATCAATGTCAATGTTGTTGGTAACAAAACGAGATGAAAAATTGGTAGCGCCTGCAGAAGTTGATGAAACGCCCATAATGATGGTTCTAGCGAATGACAATTAACGATTGTTTGATTAAAGGAGCTATGTGACGATGACTACATTGCAACTGACATTCTCTAGCGGAAGTTGTTGGTGCTCCGACTTCGGTAGGGTAAACCAACGTATTGTGCCGGATGTGGCATTTTTTGCAGCGCAAGTAAGCGCGACATCTATTTGATGCATGTCCTGGACGAAAACAATTGAAACAAAGTTGATTTTCCCTAGCGTGATTTCCACGATGAACTTCACGATTAAGAAGATGACAACAAAAGGAAATGCAAAATTGGCTGAGAGAACGTAAGTTAAGTTAAATTTAAGATTTTAGTAATCAAAATTGTTATGTAAGAGATTTGGTACAAAAGTAGGTTAACAATAGTTAATATAATAAATAATATAAATAATTATATGGGTGGAGTTTGGCAATTTTAAAGCTGAATCGATTTTCTATTAAAAATTTCGAATCAGTTCCTTGACATTTTGTATAATATTACTCACCAAATAACGTTATAGTATAAGGGAAATCAAATAATAAAAATCGGTCCTCAGTTTACGTATAGAAGATAGTGTGATATTGTTGGTCCTCATAATAGAACAACTGAGGTTGCTATACATAACCTACATAACGCAAAACCAACGACAATCAACGTAATGTCAGAAAAAACTTGACGTAAATGAAAGTGCAACGGAAGCTTGTCAATTTAGCGTCGAGTCCGGCCACTATGTGAAACATATTGCGAAACGATTTCGGCCAATATCCAAATATGTAAGATACAACTAGTGCAGGTACTAAAGCCACAAAATTATAGCTTGCTATGCGAGGTCGCGGATTGGACTCTTGGGCATATACGAGTAGAAGTCTATCCTTATTTTTACCAAAAAATCTCTTCTGGAGTAACACAAATCCGTAAGAGGAACATGAGTCTCAACTACACCCACTAAGTTGAGTCGTTTCGTGTGATCTTGACGCTGCTGCCATCATCGATTTCAGTACGATGACAATGGATTTCTTCTTAGTGTGTTACTTTATATGTGGCAATGCTTCTTTCCATTCTTCCATGACCTTTAACGCAGCCGGATGAATCTTGATTGCAATCTTTTTGTTCATAAAATTCGAAACCAATTCACAGATTTTGATGAGCTCATTTGTGGCTAACTTATTGAATCGAATCTTCCCCATTTTCCCATTATGGTTACGAATATTCTTCTACCGTGAGCACCAACGTCGAATTTTGTCTAGTCTGGTTTTCTGATTTTTCGCTTAATTTAATTCCTACTTGTCATTCAATCAATGCCAATATAAATCCAATCTGGGTCACAAAAACATTAAGTATCCAAGAACACAAGTTTTGAGATTGCAGCTTTCTAGGTCACAGTATACATATAAATACAGTAAAAATAAATGATATGTGGATATAAATATTTAAGTACTGTATTGATTGGTTGAGCATAAATCCTATTCTCCTGTTGGTACGGATGAAATGATACATCCACCCGCTTCCAACCAAGGACGCGACAAGGATACTCAGCACAAAATATATTTATATATAGCATACATGAAAGCAAATTTCGACTACTTGCAGCTGAGATCTACATAAATTTTCCTACACAGGTTATATCTGGAAAAACCAAATATAGGTCAGAATTCCTCATCTATGAATAGAACTTACTATTTGATGGTGGATGGGGCACATTGTATTAGACTATTGGCGTCATAACCTCTCCACTGACTGTTCGATTTGTATTGTCATTTCGAGCAGAGAGATAGGGAACTTTATCGGAATCAAAACAACAACAGATTATTGTCCCTGTGTCATGACAGTGTTAAGTGGTGCTGCCCTTAATATGGTGTCCTTTCTCTACCATTACGGTCGTCAAAACAAACATCTTAGAGTGATATTAGATAAAAAAAAGTTCTCTGATCAGGTCCGTCGAGTCGAAAACTACTAAAACGCTGTCGGGCTATTGACATATTTGATATTTTCTGCTTAAAGTAATACATTGGGCTTCTCACCGAAACAGATTCTGTGGATGTATACTGCAATGGCAAAGCTACTCCTCTTCACGTTACTCCCTGCGGTTGAATTGTAAATGCGGATCTATTTATATCGTTGGTCGAGTACAAAGCCATCTCCTGACATTTCACGTATTTCTTTTTTTTAGAAACATATATAGATATTTTCAGATGCAATGACACTGAATGATGGCAAACATTGAATCCGTTCAAAAAGTTTGTAGAAAAAATGTAATCAAATCTTTACAGTTGGGTGTTGAGCCAGTTAGAGGAATGAAACTGGCATCTTTATGGAAAACGATAATATTAAACTACGCATCTAAGTTGGTATATTCGTACTTAATATGCATCCGCTTCTTGGTTTATAATGTGAAAAAAGTGGAATGAAAGGACCATGTACTCCTAAAGCACTATCAGAATCCTCTAATCTTTCGGCCGAACTAAATGTATAACCATTACGCTTGTGTGAAGCACCCAATGTGCCGCAGGGAAACTATTATACGAGTAGTATACTCTTGTTCTAGAGGAAGAAGGATAACAGAGCATAATATTTGTTCTTCCACACTTTTTAGAGATCCCCGATCCGAAGTCTGATATTTATGGCTAATGTCATAATTGCGGACCATGTAGGCTTCTTCTCACTGGAGCTCTTTCTCATTTTTGTCCTAAAAATTGAGCAACTACGGCACATAATGATATACGAATGGTAGTACAATGAACCAACAGATTTTCTCTGAGAGTTTCAGCATTGTAAAAAAAAAATATCTGGAAAGGCGGCTGTTGCTGGGGCTCAGAGTAACAAAGGGGTCTGTAAGCGCTTTATTCCGAAAGAACTTTATCCAAGAAAACATGGAATGAAATGAAAATAAGGGCTCGGATACTTGCGAGATCATAAGAGAAAACACCAAGTCTTTACTGGGCCTAAGAAAGAGAAGCAGTAGAAATTAGTTACCAAACAGCAATGCTAAAAATAAAAACAAAAACTGCTGTAAAGGATTGTGTTCACAAATTCCAACTGCAACAAGACCAAGACAAATAATGAATGCGCTAACACAGGTCAACGGAATTTGACTGAAGGGGTCTTAAATATATGAAGGTACTGCTGGTAGTCTTTCTATCTATCACCGTAAGTTAGGGCCTACTAAAATAAGATGAAATAATCGCCACTAAAATGGAAACATAAGTTTAATTAATCTAGCCATCGTGCCTCTTTTATCAGTGAAGATATTCGCTTACAACTAGAAATTAAGCATTTTTTGCAAAGCAAACAGAATATGAACAACAGTAGTTGATTATCCCGGCAGCATCGAAGAGCAAGATGAAAACGTTAGTACCTACACGACTACAAAACTGTTACTGAAACCATTCTACGAATTTAATTTTTGTTTTACAATATTTTCGTAAGGATCAACAAATCTTTTACATTCGTTTATCTCTTAAACCTATAAAGCACCTCATCAGCTATGTGTCATAAAAATAGTTCTCAACACTTTATTCTGAGCTGAACATATCCATAAGTCGAACATCAAGTTTAATTAAACAGAACCCCGCCAGCGATTTTATGATGTTCGACATAACCGTCATAAAGTTAAATCCCAAGTCGAGGGTAATCGGAAGCCTGGACAATAAATCAATCGTTCAGAAATGTTGCTTTCTCAACTGCCAGAAGGGGGAAGATCAGCATTCTCCTTCTTCGTTTCTGTATTTTTCTCATCGGAAATACCCACCACCACCAGCATTAGCGGGCACATAATAAGTGTTGGGTCACTAGTCATGTCCCCCAATCTCTATGTTTTATCATCTCTATCATCGTTCATTCTATTTTCTTTGGTTAGTTTTCCTCTTGTCGTCTTGTTTCCTGCCAAATGAGCTACTGAATTTCAAACAGCAAAACAACCAGGCGTACCGTTGCCACTATCATCATCATCATCATCATCGCCATCATACTGGTAGCTACCACCGAGGATGTTGCTACTGACGTAGCTATTAAGATTGTTACCATCACCGACGACGCCAGCATTCTCGTCACCATCATCTTCATCGTCGTCGTCATCATCATCGACGCACCTGAAAATAGAGTTAAAAATAAAAGGAATCAGGTTCGGGTAGTATCCATGGTTCATGAGGACTCAGGTGGGAATGTCGTCCAAGTCAAGAGTGATATATGACCCTTTTTTGTTGATGGATTCCTTTTCTTGTGTCATCTTCTCGTCGGTGGATTCAGTAGATTCACCTCTAGATGACGACATTTATTGCTGTGTGACGGTGGAATAGCTTCTGCCACGCTAACGATGGTCATCCTCATGCCATAGTCGCAAGCCATATTAGGATACAGCGCTGACTTGATTTGTGGCGCATTGTCGTCTACGAACAATGATTCAATGATTCAAGCTTTTCAGGATTTTTTTCCCCCTTTTCTGTATCATTATCTTCCGGATGCGAATGAAAAGTATTTGTATCTACGAGAATGCCTCGTTGTAGTTGTATGCATTTATGGATGGAAATTTTTATGCGGCAATGTGATCAGCGTTGCCATTTATCAAATAAAATTGTTCAATAATGGTAAAACTGTTTTAAATAACTATAAGGATCTACATTCAGATGAATAACAGACATCTCTTTAGTTAGATATATTTTTGAATTTACCCAGCTTAAAAATTCGACGCAAACGATCGAAACATACTAATAGTAACTACATGCAAAGATTTCGCCAGACAACACAATTTTAAATAAATGTTAACTCTTCGTGATTATCATGCATGTGGAGACCTTTACACTTTGTACTTTCTTTGTAAACATTTGCCCCATAAACCAACTCAGTTCCCGGGATAGTGATCACTGAGACATATGAGACACATCTTAAGGCTCGTTGTTGTGTATAGTACTACTTGTCGACAAAATAGCACAATTTTGTTCTATTTTGGAAAAGCGTTCTTGAGTCTGAGTTTTTAGTTTTAGTTTTAATTGCATTTTATTTTCTTAATCACTAACTCTTACATACTAACAAAAAATGCTTAAATGCTAGCTCAAAATTACTTACAATCTTATACTAAAACTTAATATCTAACTAAAAATTAACCTTAGTCTACTTAACCTACATACACAAAACACACATGCACATACCTAGACATTATACATTTGTATACACTAATACATGTATATATTTCTTAAGTGCTAACCTAAACCTATGGAAGCTGGCCATCGCTATTCACAGAGCAAATAGATTGGTCAGCTCTGCCTCATTAGTGAGGCTGGTCCGTAAGACGGAAACGACGACGAAGCATCTTTTCTATCATTCAACCACCAGAAATGTTGGTGCTGCCGAACGACATCCCTCTTATCGCGATTCGCTACCGCCCAACTGAACCTGAGTCGATCCACACTGCCATGTGCGACGTCTCTGTTGTAGTTGAGTCGCCTGCCCCCAGCTGTCCGAGCGACATGGAAGATTAACGGGACCGCTGATATATCCTGGATCAACCCTTTCTGATCTACGAGGTAGAGGAATGCTTCCGGTGGAACGAAGCCGTCAGATCGCACACTCTCGTGGTAAAGGTAATTGGGGTAGTAAGCCCCAGATATCAGGTTATTCGTCGAGGTCATTGCTCTTGCAATGTGCCTTCGAGTCAGCTTAATTACGAAGTTGTCCACTCGTATTAGGTTCGCCCTGTTGTAAAGGACCTCATTAGGATAAAATTTCTTGTACTCCGACTCTGGTGTACTGTACAAGCGAAGTCAAGCCCTCTCAAACACCCGAATCTTTTCCCTTAAACTTGCTCGTACATTGAACCACACGGTACAACCAAATACCAGCATGGGGTTGATAAGGGCCATGTAGCAGATTACCTTTACCCTCGCATCGAGTTTGCTGCTATAAAACAGTCTCTTTGTAAGGGCAAAGCGCCTTTAGCTCTGGCCAGAGTAGCATCTACATTTTTGCCAAAATACAGAAACTGATCTAGCCAGATTCCAAGGTATCTGACTACATTTCGACAGGCAAGAGGTTGTCCGTGTTGTCCAATGATAGTGAACTTTCGCCAAATTTTTCTGGTATCTCTAGAGGTTCCAGACAACGGCGTCCTAAAGAGAATGGTTTCCGACTTCTGAAAGTTGATTTTCAACTTCCAGTCATCGCAAAATCGTCTTATCTTATCGAAGTCACTCTGCAAGAGAGTATTAATAATCTCGATTTTTGGACCTGATCTGATATTCGGAAGGAGACTTATCGACCGGAGATTCGCCGGATTGGATATATCCTTTCCCTTTTTGGGGATAGGTTGAACCACCGCCGTTTTCCAATGCGCTGGATAGTGTGCATTATTCATTGCATTATTAAATAGGGTGGTGTAGATGTATACCGCTTCTAGAAGAAGATGTCGGAGCACGATATTCGGAATACCATCGGTCCCCACTGATTTCTTAGCCCTGATTGTGTCGAAGATCTCATGGAGTTCTTCCTTCAAAATGAACGGGGGTAGGTCACCCTCTCTGGCAATGACATTATTTGTCATATTTTCGTCGCTAAACTGGGTGAAACCAGAGCCGTTGGATCGCCAATTCTCTATTTCATTTCGAATGTAGCAGTTGTCCACCAAGACGCGATTGTCCAGGTCATAATTAGGGCCAATGATATCAATGGCCTTATAAACTTCCTGGAAAGTCGCACCTATGGCCTCAACCTTCTCCTGTAGATCCTCGATCACAAAGAAGTTGTCATCATCAGCGGCCTCATTTGGATCAATACCTGCTATTGGCAGTAACCGTTCGTTGTCTGTTGTCCGGGCTATTTTAAGACACTGAAGGTCGTTTTGATTTTTTCTCCGAAATAGTTTATTGATTTACGCAAACATATTCGTGTATCTGGTGTTTACAGCCCGAACCTTGTTGTTTCAATATGAGCTTACAGAAATTCTGTAATTCTCTTTTATTAGCGTATGAATATTTTTAATCGACGACTTCAGTGTCCTAATCTCCGGGTCTTGTCGGTCAGTTAACTGTCTGTATAAGTTTTTGAGTCTTGTCAGAAGTCTACTTTTCTGTCGGTGCAGTGCGTCAATAGTAGGATTGCGGAACAGGTCTTCGTTAGTCGTACGTCGATACCGCGGTATTGTAGTGTCCATAGTTTGTTTAATTGTCTCGTCCATTTGTTTTAGGTAATTGTCGATCTCCTCGTTTGACAAATTCCTATTGGACGATGGGTAGAGCGTGTTCGAGGAGAGCGCCCTTGTCAAGGTTGCGGAGAAGAGTGTCCATCGAGTCTTACTGTAGTTGTAAGAATATCTTTGGACAAACTCCTCCAATTCCGCAATTTCGTTGGGAGCTGTAATGTCGGTGCTAAAACCGCAATGGTCGCTGTCATACACGAATGTGCGTAGACTGTTTAGCGTTTGTAAGTTCGTACCTGTCAGTCGTATACGTTCGTCGTACAGCAGTAGATCCAAATAAGACCCGCCTATAGGAAACGACGGGTTGTCCGTCGCTTTAAGACCGAGTCTGTACATAACAATCAGTGAATTAACATTCACCGCAAGGACCTTCAAAGTTTGCTCCACCATGCGCGGATTACGACATGTTTTGTGTTGGGCCTGGTAGCAGCGCGTAGATCTGGTCCAACCGCTTGGCCTGTTCTTGTACCTGCTGTTGCAGTTGTGCCATCTGTCCCTGGATTGCGAGCAAGATGGCCAGCATGTTAGGTGCAGTTTCCGTTGTTCTAGGCATTGGCGCCGGAGAAGCAACAGTTAAGCTTGTTGTACCGTAGCCGCCCTACCCGACACCATTTGTGCGTAGGAAATTTGGGACGTGACGGTTGGTGTTTGAAACCTAACAGGTGAACGTTTGACCTCCACCTTCTGCTGCCGAGCTAGTATTGCTTTTTTAATGTCAGCGAACTTAGGACAACCCCGATAGTTTGCGGTGTGTCCCACGTTCCCACATAACACGCACGAGAGCTGGGTCCTATCGCATGCTCCGTCCCTACCCAGAACACACTCCTCGGTACTGTGGTTCTTTGTGCACTTCACGCATCGAGGCTGCATTTGGCAGTTCGACGCGGCGTGCCCGAACCTCTGGCAGTGAATGCATTGTATAACGCTTTCGCTCCTTTTTAATTGTTCCCAGTGAACCACCTGGTAGTCTAGGACATTGATACTCCTTAGACTATCCAGACGGCTTTCGGGACTGAGCTGCACCAGGAAGAACGGCAGACTCAGTTTCTCCCGCCTGGCTCTAGCTGTGGTAAATGGCTTTACCCCTACAAACTTGAGTCCCTCGCACTTCTTCTCTTTGAGCAGTGCCAGGATTTCCTGAGGATCAGAAGACGGTTCCAACCCCTTCAGCAGCATCGATTGCCGCTTTTCACACTTTGGTGTGAATGAGTAGTGCTCCGTCGTCGTTTCCTTCAGGAGCTCTTTCACTTTCGCGTAGCCCTCCACTGTATTACAGTGGATGGCATGACGATCGTTCCCCAATCTTTTAATGTTAAAATTGTGTTACTTACACAGGTCCTTGGTTGCACTCACCTCTAATTTATAGGTATTAATAGGAGGTACCTTCTCCTTCTTCTTCTGCTGCTGCTGTTCTTGTTGTTGCTGCTGCTGCTGTTGTTGTTGTTGTTGTTGTTGTTATTATTATTGTTGTTGTTGTTGGTGGTGGTGGTGCTGCTGCTGCTGGTGCTATTTTCAGCTCCTGTGGTTTCAGCTTTTGTTTTTGCAGCTGTTGCTGTGTCTGCTGCTGCTGTTGTTACTGCTGCTGCTGTTTTTTTTGCTGCAGTTGTTGTTTCTGCTGCTGCTGGATTTGTTGTTGGGAGCTCGCTACTTCCAATTGGTCCCTCTGCCTGCGTGTTGTTTGCCTTTGCTTAATAGCAAGCACTTTCTCTTCCAGCCTTTGTATGCTGCTGGTGATGTCGTTTATTTGTTCACCCTCATCCTCCGATTCGGATGCCGCTAGTGTGGCAAAGTTGTTATTGCCCCCCTCGTAATTGACTTCATCAGCCGTTAAAACGTCATTTATTCTCTTTTTTGTGAGAATAGGAGGGGTTTTCAAACTCCTCCTCCTTTTAACGGCTTTCGCCACGGCACCGGCAACACTATTTCACTTCCGTTATGGGAAGAGCGGAGTGCTCTCCACCATCCATCTCGTTATTTTGTTTTGTTGTAAACACTTTAATTTTCCTTAAGTCTTTTTAAATAAATTAAATAAGACGTTCGCAGAGGCTGGGAAGCAAACCCACAACCCCGAGATTTGTCGTCCGGGTTTTTGTCACGTAGGCTACCGAACACTCGAGCAATTACTGAGTAAAAGTATACTCCTTTTTTTTTTTTTTTTTTTTTTTTTTTTTTTTTTTTTTTTTTTTTTTTTTTTTTTGTCTTTCACACTGTGAAGCCCAACACGAAATGATCTCTACGGAGGTATATGAACGACTGTTCTTGAGTCTGACTGGGATACAGCAGCAGCCATGGTTGGTGCGCTGTTCTGTATTGTAGATATTTGTGCTGTTATTTAGTCTAAATACGACGGACAGAATTCCACCCTAACGAAACAGTATTGTTAATGTTTGGAATACGATGGTAGCTTATTTTATTTACAACTCTATATACATAATTATTACAGGGTGTTCATATTTAATGTTTAATATCAACACATAAAACATCTTTCCTTCTTACTTTCTAGGGATTTGAGATATTATTAACATTACTATTTTTGTTTGGAATTTATAATGTTTAAATCAAGATATCATACTTTGTACTTCAATTCATATGTAAGTGAAAGAATATCGAATACAAAATACAGTCTAAACGATTTATAATAATATGCACAGTAAATACACGGTGGCGCAAAATGAATCACCCTATCGGAAGATGGTATAATTTTTGCAAATGGCGTCGTACGGCAATCATATTTGACATTTGTGAACTAGACAGCTGCAGTATACAAACAGACAGGTAATGAAGCGCTACGAGTATATTCCGCAAGAGCGTGGAATATTTGTGATAATGTTTTTGAACAATAATCGGTCGGTGGTGTTAGCGCAGCGTGAATTTCGACGTCGAGCAAACATTCCTGTGCTTAGCTACTCGACTCTAACAGAGTGGAGCCATAGGAGACCATGGAGGGCGTGGCCTTTACCGGAACGTTCTTTCGGCCGAGAATATCGCCGCTGTGGATGCCGATGTCGCTGAGAACGAAGAAACATCAACCAGACGACGGGCCATGCAATTACGCATCACCAGACGGGCCCTACAGCGAATTTTGGTGAATGACTTACGCATGCTACCGTACAAAGTGCAAACAGTGCAACAGTTAATTCCTCCTGACAGTCGCGTCAGACGCGTGTGAATTACTGTCAAGCCATCCTCAATCTCAACAACTAAGAGGAAGATTTTGTGTCGAAAATTATCATGAGCGAGGCGCATTTCCACTTAAGCGGTTACGTCAATAAGCAAAATCTTCGTTTCTAGGGCACTGAAAATCCGCGTGTGGTGCACGAAGAGCCATTACACCACTCAAAGCCACTGTGTTGTGCGGCGTTCAAGCGCGAGGAGTGATTGGCCAGTATTTTTTTGAGGACGCCATCGACAATACCGTCACTGTTACTGGCGAACGCTACAGGGCCATGATGAATGACTTATTACTGCCGGAATTGCATAAGCGGGGTTTGGTGAACTTGTGGTTGCAACAAGACCTTGATGTAGCAGCGAGCTTTCTCCATCGGCATCCTGCACAAGCGGACGAGTTTGGCAGGGTTGCCAAAACTAGACATGGCTCTGTATAACTCAACTCTGTAGATTCTGTCATATGCGGCTTTAAAATCGATAAAAAAGTGGTTAGTATCTATCTGAACTTCTTGAGTTTTCCCCAGGATCTACCGTAGTGTGAATATTTTGTCAATTGTGGACTTACCGGGCCTAAAATTGAACTGATAGGGTCAAATTAGATCGTTGGCAAAGGGCTCCAGGTGCTGGCACACTACGGCAAACAAGATCTTATATGTGATGTTTCGGAGACTGATACCTCTATAATTGGCGCAGTTAAGAGGGTCTCCTTTATTGTAAACCGGGCAAACGATGCTGAGGTTCCATTCATCATACATACATTCATCCGACCAAATCTTGGAAATAAGTTGGTACATTCATCTACCAAGTCATCTACTGCTACCTTAAATAGTTCCGTGTTAGACTTCACTTTAGACATTGGTATCCTCACTTCATTTTGGTCGGGTGGACGGAATTCTTGACTTACATCGTCAATGGTTCGCTCTGCCTTACAGCGGAATTTGTGTCGTCTTCGCCGTTTAGCAGTCTGCAGAAATGGTTTTTTTTCATATCCTTAGTACTGATTGTGAGTCTACTACATCATTTCCTCGATCACACGCTTCTCATGCTCTTTCTTTTTTCTCCGATGTTCTTCCCTCCTCTTTTGCTCTCCTCCTTTTGTGTTTAATTTTGTACATTCCTTCAATACCTCGACGCCTACTATTTGAAATTTCTCATAATACATTGTATGGTTAACGTGAACCTTTTTCCTTGTGTATCAAAATAATAGCTCAGAATTCGATATATCTTTGCCCAGAAATATTTTTAAAAATAAATTAATGTCTGTAATTAATTAAGGAATTGTTATATTATTTTAAGTTATGTTTAAGATACAATATTATCTGAATTTCGAAATCTGTTGGTTCTTAAATCTTAAGTTGAAATAAATAAAAAAAATTACTATTTTAGCTATTTCCAATCTGGAGAGCCCAAAAATAAGAAAAAGTTGCAGTCAGTCTTGGGAATGATCATTTTTATGCGAATCTATACCCATAATTTGTCTGATCGGTGTAAAACTCTGCAAGATTTGCTCAAAAAAGGCAAGAAATTTCAATGGTTTACAGTAATGTTAAAAAATTAATTTCCAGTGCAAAAGTGCTAAAATATTTTGACGAGAGGTAAGAGTGTGCTTCAGTGTGATGCGTCACAGAAACGGCTGTTATTGCCTGTTACAAAAAAATGGATCAGTAAGCTTTGCTCAAAAAGAATAAATTCCACCGAAAAAAATGATCTAATTTCATTTCTATGTATGCGGACGGTAAGTTAAGATCTTTACTGATCATAGGCCATAAGTGTTAATGTTTATAAATGATTTGAGCAAACTCTATGCAACAAGACCTCAAAGAGTGAGGCTAATCTTTTCAAGATACAAATTAGACGTTCAATGTCTGCCTGGAAAGTACTCGTATATGCATGTTGTAGATTTTCTGGCGATTTCAATGGAGCACTGATGGTGGTAAAGCGATAAAATAAAGTGGGACACGAGACATTTCGTCGGTGTTCGAGGGTACCCATTGACTGGGTGATGTTAGCATTACCTATGAGTTTTATCGCACGGTTCTGAATCTTATCTAGTAGGTGCAGATATGTTTTAGGCGCATCTGACTAGATGTGTGCATTGTACTCCAATTTTGGGCGGATGCATGCCTTATATATTGAGGCCAGCTGAAAAGGGGAAAAGCATTTCTTACACCGTTTGAGGAAACCTAGACATTTCGCAGCATTTTTGGCGACATCGAATATGTGGTCATTCCAACGTAAGTTATCATTGACACACATACCAAGATTGGAAAACTTTTCAGTTTCGACCATGCAAGTATCATTCGTGGATAATAGCAGGGTGTTTAAATTTCGCTTTAAAGACAGCAGACAGCATTGTGTTTTGGGAGCATTAAATTCCACGCTATTGATAGTTCCCCAATTGTTTATGCTGTTAATACCGAGATTTAATGAGATAAACATACACTGGCGTTCCCATTCTACAGCCGAAGAGCAGGGACGTGAGTCCGGGGGCGAATATGAAAAGCAAAGAATACTCTCGTCAGCAAAGAAATATATTGAATTAGAAGTTAAGTAACAGACAAGAGATCGTTGATGAAAATTAAAAAGAGTGTTGGAGACAGAATAGAGCCCTGGGGCAAACCACAATAATAGACTTGAAACCATCCAAGACAACTTGAATTGAACATTCCGAAAAGTAATTTCTAATCCATTTAAGAAGAGTGTCGTCGATCCCAAATGCACGCATTTTTGACAAAAGAGACTGGTGTCACTTTTCGGTGAGACATGCCATCAAATCACCAGTTGACCTGCTGCTACGAAAACCATATTGTCGGTCATTGAGAATTTTGCGTGTTTCGAGATATTTCATGAGCTGACGATTTATCAGCGTTTCCATGACCTTGGAAAGAACGGACGTAAGCGCAATGGGTCTGTAGGAGGAGAGAGAAGATGATTCGCCTACTTTAGGGACGGGCTGGACAAAAGCTGTTTTCCATCTGCTTGGGAAGAGTCCTAAAGAGTAGGATTGATGAAAAAGCTTACACAGTGGTTTTGCCAACGTGGAAGAACACCTCTCAGAAGAAGGGGAGATATATCATCTGGACCAGCGGATTTATGTATGTTGAGATCTTTAAGTACTCTTGATACTACACGAGGGCGAAAGTAGATTCGTCCCATTGAAGATTCGATGCACTCAACTCTAGGCGGAGACAAAGCACAATCTGGAAGTGTTGAACTGGCAGAATTTCTGATGTTTTTGACAAACGACCAAAAGCTTTTACTGCCTTTGGGACATTGTACAATAGTATTTTTTGCATAAACTTTTGGTCGTACTGAAATTTCACACGCTTGCAGCCATTCCTGGCTCGTTTAAACTTTTTTCGGTTTTCCTCGGTGTCTGTGATCATATCAGCAGCGGCATCTACGTCGTTATCGAGGAAACATAACGACCAATTAAAATTCCTAAAGAAGCTGTAAAGTCCGCTCCAATTGGCTTTCTCGTATTGCTCCAGTTGACTATCTCGTATACGGTTCTCTTAGAAATAGCTAATATGACAAAATGGTCCGACGAGCCTAGAGGAGAGAGCACATCAACGGTGTACCTATCAGGGTGTTGGCGGTATGACTATCAATGTCTGGTATTCGCGTGGGCTAATTTACAAGCTGCTTTAAGTTGTTTTCCCCAGCGAAGATCTCAACACACCGTCCTTCGGGTGTTGTCTGTCCAGAATGTCGAAGCCACCCAGAATTGTGTATATTGAGGATATGTTATTCTTCGACGATAGGGTTATAATGCCAATGGTTCAAGAAAAAGAGCAAATGGTACAAACTTGTACAACATGCCAGCGCTTTAGAAGAAAACATCGCAAAGAGCCAATAGTGTTGCATGAAATCTAACCGCACGGTTTTTATAAATTAGACATAGATATAATGGAATTTGAAAACGTATTTTACTTAGTTATCGGTGACTACTTTTCAAGATAGATAGATATTTTACAGACTCTAGTTTTAATTGAAATTAATATTAATTGGATCGAATATTTGGTTTTCTAACTCGCTCAACAACTCTTTGTAGGTTTTGAGCATATCCAGTTATATCTTTCCCTGCGGCAAGTATATCGTCAATATAAATTTAAGTACCAAGTAAACTACCAAATGCTTCTGAGGGATACTTTTAGAAAATTCAAGTGACACGCTAAGGAAAAATCGCAATCGCTTAAACTTGTAGCACCCAAACGGTGTACTGAATAAACATTATATATATCAGTGGATTCATCAGCGAGCGACAAACCGTGGTACATATCGATGACAAAGTAATATTAAGCCCGTTTGAATCGCAGTTCTTCTAAATTTGGAATTAAAAATTTTTCTTGAAGTAAAACCTGATTTAGATTCTTTGGATCTCAGCATAAGCGTAATTCACCATTTTTTTACTCAACAATATCTACGAATATATTGCTGACCCACCGTTTAGGATGAGGTACTTTTTCTATTATGTCGTTGCTTTCAAGTCTAGCTATTATACTTCCTTCGATCAATCCTTAATTGCAAACAGAACTATTTGAGAGGCACGCATGGTTGGTTCACAGTTAGATCTAATTTTTAATATACACTTCTTAGTAAAACATCCTAAGCCATAAAAATTATCAGAATTTTCGCGCACGATTTTATGTTTCTCATTTTAACAAACCCAAGAGAACGCGACACGCTGACATCTACTATGAAAAATTCTTGCATAAGTGAAACATTAATTACCACCATAAGTCATAAGCCTTGTTATAACTAGTGAGCATTTTGCATTATTTGCGATTTGCTTAAAACTTCTA
Source organism: Volucella bombylans (assembly GCA_949129095.1). Taxonomy (NCBI): domain Eukaryota; kingdom Metazoa; phylum Arthropoda; class Insecta; order Diptera; family Syrphidae; genus Volucella; species Volucella bombylans. Next base: position 98,346,714 of record OX422144.1, read on the forward strand.
AGGGAAGAATGTTCGCTTCAGAACCTGTGTCATTTTTAAACGATTATTAACTTGAAAACATTGTTTTTTACATTTTAGACTTATGCAAACTTCTAAACTATCAAAGAATAAAGCTTTGTAATCATCATTTACGTCAATGCTTTTTAAAGGGACACTCTTTAATTCTTTTGTTGTTATTTCATTTGCTTTAACAGCATCAGAATATCTATTTTTTCGACATGCCAGAGCAAAGTGACCATGCTGCTTATAAATTCTAAAAAGCTTACCGTAAATCGGGCATTTATTTCTTTAATGAATCCGGAGACACCGATCGCAATTTATTCTACTTCGTGATCCTGATCAGTCTGTCTCGTTTTTTTGGGTTACTGTTAACCTTATTTATATCCCACACTATTACAGCCCCACCTGACTGTGTTGTTTCAAGTACTGGACTCGTGGATTTCTCGTTTATTGCAGCGTCCATCAATTTGTTTCTCAAAATGTCGACGTTTAATGTCTCATGATTATGAAACCGCTGATAAGCGTCGCTTTTTCAGCAAATTCACACCCCTCAGTAGCATTCTACAAGTTTGTTAGAAAATTATCGAAGGGCTCTTCCTCCGTTTGTACAGTTTCAATTCAGTTTCTGCTCAAATGCTGCATTTTTTCGGGTCACAGTACTCCTCAAAAGTTTTTAAAAACGTCATCCATTGTCTTTTGGGATATCAAAAGTACTTTCCTTGTCACTAAATAACTATTAAAATCGCCATGAAATATTGAATAATTTATATACAGGTACCCATCTAGTGAGAACGGTTTACGCCAAAAGCATAATAGAATGTTGGTCCTCATTTCCACCTTCTTCACTGTCTGTATTTAAGTTTTCACTGCCAATGTAGTTCTTTGATTTGAAAAAATTAATTTTCCATTAAACAATTTTCTAAAAGTCTCTTCTTATGATTATTATCTAACGAATATCTAGCAAAATACAAATATTAGTGCCCCATTTAAAACGCCAGTAAAAAGTCCACATTCTTCTATGAAAGGGATATCAAGGATGCCAGTGACATTTTAGAGACCAATTCCCACTGTCTGATAGACACGACACCTACAGTTGTTCTTACAAGAAACTTAACTATTAATGCAAATTTTTAGAGAGGAACGAAGCAGATTAAACAAATGTTCGGGGCCTGAGCAGTCCTTGCGTCGATTTTGCATTTCCTGGGATGACTTTGTGATCTAAGACCCAAAAAAAGAATTCAGGCTTCCGAGCAGCCTCCCAGCCTCGCCTTGATCTAGCTAGCTTAAGTCTACCAGTCTACCCGTTCCACACATTACAGTGACTGCCATTAGGATTACTTATGCCTTCCGCTCTTACCAAACAGAAGTGCTCTTACCGAACATCTAAGCAAGATGTCATAAATTCATCGTTGCGCTAACTTTTTTTCGATAAAACAATTCAGTGAAACGAGCAGGTTGGTCAAAGTTTTCAAACCAGACAGCCTGGAAACACACAGAAGATCTGATGAGACTGAATCGAGGGCAGAGACTCTGTGTCGCATATCAGAGACTCACTTCCACCTATTACTGAAGCTGCAAGTGAGATAAGTGACACATGCCGCCGTAGCTGGTATCAGTTATCGGTTGTGGTGATGGATAAGGCCTGCAAGTCGCCTAGTGCCGATGGTACAATATATTTGTTACAAAAAGGTATAGACCAACTTTGAAGAGAATTCTCACTACTCTCCTGGCATAGGTACACATACCTAACATATGACAAACAGTGACAATATTCTTTACACCCATAAGATGACTCCACTCTCGGTAAGAGCTTCAGATAAATTAATCTAACTTCCTTCACGTTGATGATTATTGAGAAAGATGGGATATGTCTTCGAATGCGGGATATCCTGGGAGGCTGCGCTGGAAAATGAGTAGGTGCTGAACATTTTCAACGACAATTGATCGCAGGACGGCGTTCTATCTATTATATCTATGCTGAACTGTCCGTTTTTTCAATCAATCTTATTATTGGGTGTCATCTCAGATAACGAACTTCTTTCGACTCTGAAAATTTGGCACCAAAGGGCTCCAACGAACTACCAACATTCTGGAAGTGTAAAAGAACTTTCGACTAGACATAGGACTGGTCACATGTTCATGTTTATGAACAAGTGTTCATAAAAATATGTCATTGCTGCTTTTACCACACCTGACAAAAGTGACTGTGTCGGTTTACCTAACAGGTAAACTCTGCCTCTGCTTGAGATCCAGTTATTTCATTTCATTAAGCAGTGGTCTTTGCCACAACACGCACTGGAGTTTTGATGACATTTTCATGCCGACTGTATGTTGATTCTGGTCTTAGGGTCATGCCGTCTGATGCAATGAAATCAGAACGCCTGTTACTGCGAAAATACGAAATAGACTTTCCCTGCTCCCAGGAATAATTTTGTTGAAAATCTGAGCCAGAAAAGGCATGTAGTCGGATTTTCAGGGATGGCTTTAAAACGTACCATATGGCATTCGTGGTTTTTTACGAAGGAGACAACATTAGATTTCACTCCTCCTTAGGCAAACTTACTTTGGATCATGGGGAATGTGATCGCTTATGAACTAAATAGGAAAATCTCAGAGCGGAGTTTCTCATGACTTGAACCTGCCTTAAGACGCCCAGCATTTTCGGTTAGGGTTCGGTTAATGATATGACTTTCCAGAATACCAGCGGGATGTATTTAATCCAAAGAAGATAAATTGTATATGCAGAATGACACTCAGAAGACATAGATGAGCTCTCTATGAATAAGACAAGTCATTTTCCCTCTTCTCGTAGGGGAAACCAACCGAGTTTTGAGAGGGTTGATGGAAATTCGATACCCAGTACACTAGCTGCCGATCACGTAAAAGACTGCTTGCGCTAAAGAGCAGACAGTCGCTAAACATGATTCAACAGACCTTGGGTCCAATTTCACAAGATCACCTCCACAAAACTTCCATTTACGTGATTCGCAAAGCCACCTACTTTGCATTTTACATAGTCATGTGACTATGTGCTTAACAGAAAGTGCTTAACATTTAGTATAGTATGGCTTGGGATAACTCAAGGATCTAGTTTTCAACATTTTATACGTATTTTTTAAATGTACAAAAGTGGCAGCACTGCATGTGATACATTACAAAACGACTTTCGGTTTCCCGAGGGAAACATCTTTTTATCGAAAAGATTTATATCACCTCACGAAAATCTATCAGTCATCCATCTAATGGGATGCCTAGTGTTAGAGACTTTTCAATACTGACACAATGCTATCAAATCGAAATGTTTTTGTTTTGTTTTGTTTTGTTTTTTTTTTCGTCTGTGTGTCTGATTTTTTTTTCACTTAGCTTTATTATCGTGCTACTTAATGTGGCGGCCTGATAGCACTTCTGTATGTTTGTATCCTACCGCGGATATTGGTAGCCGCAGGGCGTTCGGAAGGAAGGGCGCAATGGAAGTGGGTAATAACATTCAGTCGCATACTATTCTGTCATAAATAATTCAGATTTTAACACTCATCGTCAGTGGGTTCGTTTTTATTGCCGCTGTTGGTTGTTTCCGACCGAGTGTCTGCTTCGGTCGGCTTATCATCCGTCGCACTCTCAATATTGGTACGTGATTACACGGATAAGTGCCGGATGGCAGGCGTTATAGACTCTGAAGCACTGAAATAATAGAAGACTGAAATTCTCAAAGACCGACCAGACCACATGATCTGTCGCTTTGTATGCAAACAGGTTCAATCATTCCGCAATCACCATCAACTTATCAGCGAAAGTAAAACTTAATAAAATATTCACGCGCGCAAAATATTGTGATAAAAATAATATTACAGCGACAATATATCGGGATAAGATATTGGATAAATGGAAGATTGTGAGGGTTCCCTCTGGTAGATTCTGGTTAATGTTGGGCTATGTGGTCCTAGGTTCTGGCTGGCTGCCTGCAATGACGAGGGAAACAGTATAAGTATTGTTGAAGCCAAGGAGGAGATTGTTATGATGGTTATGACGATGTTGATGTAGATAACGTGCAGATTGGTGTTGCTGCTTGGATGTTTCTCTACAGAAGAGACCTAATAAAGTCGACCGAGGAATGATTCAGATTGAGTATGAAGTTATTAAAACAAGAGACGTGATATTGGAAGCGTGAGGAGGTTTTTTTTTTGATTTAATAATTTCTATTTTATCATCACCATTTCGTACAGTGGGTCAGATACATGTTTAATGGCAGAAATATTTTGCATGTCATATTATCTAGTCTCCTAAAAGATATTACTTCTCTTGGTCTAACAAACGTTTTTAAACTTCTGTCTGCAAGAAGAAGATACCTATATCATTGAGAAAGCGCAGTGGTTTGCTGGAAACCATAAAAATACAGTAAATAAACCCTTTTATATCTGAAGCTGTTCGAAGTTGATGACATTAAGAATTACCTCAAGAGTTTTTGAGCCTTCGGGTAAGAAATCCACTAAAGGCAGGGCGCAATTTCCTGTTGTTGCTTTATGCAAAACGAAACTATATGTATACCGGGTGTATGCACAAGTCTTTTCCGGTTTAACTAAAAGATGGCGCCAGCGAAAAGTACGCAGCGTACTAATTTGACACATTAACATTTGACTACAAACTCACCCAAGTTGAGTCCGCCAAAAACTAGCGCCTTTGTTTTGTCGTTCAGTGATCATGTCGAGTTTTGTGCCTAAAAAAGAACTTTAATAAAGAGAAAAAGTCTGTTGAAAGTCATGTTTTGCTGGTAGAAACACATGAAAACATATGAGATATGGTTTCGACAATTTAAAAGTGGTGATTTCAATGTAAAAGACAGTGAGCTCTCTGGTAGACCACAAAAATGCGAAAATGAGCAATTGCAGGAGTTATTGGATGATGACCCAATTCAAACTCAACAGCAATTAGAAGAACAGTACCAAACAGACCTGGTAAATGGGTCCCACACGATTTGAATGAGCGTCAAATGGAAAATCGCAAAGTCACTTGTGAAATGCTGCTTCAAGGCTACGAAAGGAAATCATTTTTTCATCGAATTGAGACGGGTGACTAAAAATGGATTAATTTTTTATTTATTTTTCTTCACCCACCGTACTCCCCAGATTGGTCGCCATCTGATTATCACCTCTTCGCATCAATGGGGCACGCGCTCGCAGAGCAGCACTTCAGCGATTTCGAGGAAGTTGTAAAATGGCTCGACAAGTAGTTTTTCTGGCATACTATTCATAAATTACCTGAAAGATAGGCGAAATGTGTAGAAGCCTATGGCCAATATTTTGAGTAAAAAAATAATTAATTTTCCTAGAAAACTACGTATTTTTTTACTAAAAAAAACGGAAAAAGCTTATGCATACACCTGGTATATTATGTACTTGTGTATACTTTGCAGTTCATAAAATATAAAATAGTTCTCCAAAGGAGTTATAGACTTAAGTTTTAAGACAACTACTTGAGTCTTCTTAGATCAAGGTCAAGTTCTTTGAAGAAGGTTCTTCGATACCACGAATTATTTTTGATTGATTTTTGCTCGGTCGGGGTACCCATCCAACTAAATTTCTTTAAATGGTTGGGTCCAATTTCTGTTTAGGTTAAAGAACCTTTTTGGAAGAGGATTGACCTGCCATAAATGTATTGAGATAACTCTGAATTTCATGTGAAATCTTTAAGAATCGCATTAGTATTAGGAGACCTCTCTTTTGCCTTTTACAATCGATTTTTGGAAAATCTAAGAGTGTCATTAGTCCAACTTTAATAGAGAACGCTTCATTTCATGAAGTGGAATACTGAAACCTTTTATTATCAGCGACTTTTGTTGAAGGAACGGTTAAATCTCCATATTGGATCATTTGCGGTCAAATTTGTCACTGACTGTAGTCACCATAATTTTGGATAAAATTTAAACCACTAATGATGGAGCGATTATTCCTGACCCTAGAAAACATTCAAAGATTTTCAGATGCGGGCATTTATATTGTAGAGGGTTCCTAAATATACCACATGCCACAGAACAAATATTAGAGGCAGGTTTACTAAAATAAACTTGGAAGTATGTTCAGCATAGATACATTTTAATGGGCTATAAACTCATTTAAACCAAATAAGGCACCTGGATCAGATCGAATCTTCCCAGCACTGATTCAAAAAGATTTGGTCCAGATTCTTCTCACTCTAACCGCCTTATTTAGGTTTAACTTCAAATGGGGATACATCCCACAAGCCTGGAGGGAGGTAAACGTAGTTTTAATCACCAAACCAGATAAACCTAGCGAAATACCTAAATCTTATTGATCCATAGGTCTTACATTATTTTTTCTGAACCCCATAGAAAAACTTATCGATTTACACATCAGAGACCTTTTTAACAGAAATTCATCTCTGCACCCTCGCCAATATGAATAGAGGAAAGAAAAATCAAAGGCATCCACTAAATCTGGTAACACAAATTAAAGAGGCCTACCGACAAAAGGAGATTCCAATATGTGCCTTTCTAGATACTGAAGGTGCCTTCGATAATGAATCCATTTCGGAAGCCATGTCCAAAATAGGCATTGGCCATCCCACTAACTAATCTCCACATCTTCCGATGAGACTGAAATCTTTGTCTCAGCCATCAAAGGTTGTCAACAAGGAGGTGTTCTCTCACCGCTCTTGTGGTCAGTGGTTATTGATGACCTGCTAGTAAAATCTGAGGTAAGCTGATGACTAAGTCATAATAGTGAATGGTCAACATGTTACAGAAATTTGCTATAAGATGCAGACCACTCTAAAGATAGTAAATGACTGGTATGTTGAAGAAAATCCCTCAAAAAACCTTTGCCTTTACTCGTAAGAAAAATCTGAGCCTTGACCATACCTCACGGTACAGAAATTCTGTACTCCAACCAAGTCAAAGTTTCAACTAAATTGGAACTCACATATTAAAAATAAAATTACCACAGCGATTCAAGCCATGTGGGCTTACCGTCGTATGCAGCTGGGGATTAGCCACGAAGGTCACCCACTGGATATATACAATGATGATATGCCCCATTATTACCTACTCATCATCACACAAAAGCTAGATCGACTACAAAAACTCGCGTGCCACGGAATAGCCGGCGGAATGCACACATGCCCCACAGTAGCTGTGGAAGCCTTCATTGGTTTAACGCCACTCCATCTCTTTATAAAAAAAGATGACAATTCGTAGCACGGTCAGACTACTAAGAGTAGGAGATCACTCAAATTACATGGATCAAATGGATCTTCTCTCCCGGGCTTGACATAATCTGCGCGGTAGACGACCGCCTATCTAAAATTCAGGTTCAATATAGTGATTTAAAGCCGGCAAACATGGAACTGCAAAAACCCCAATTCAAACCTTAAATGTATCAAGTGTTATACAGATGGATCAAATATGAACACCGGAGTGGAATTTCGCAACCAATGGGAAAAAGTCAAAGTGTATTTCAAGCGGAAATACATGCCATTCAGGTGCGCGTATATTTCATGCTCGACGAGTGAATGAAGGGTGTCTCAATCCATATACTAACGAATAGTCAAGTTAAAGCATTATGCTCTAATCTCATTAACTCCAAATCAGTCTTGCACTGCTTTAATACACAACAAGGCTTCTCCCATAAGAACAAAGTAAAACTTTGGTGGCTGCCTGGTCATTTAGGTATTGTCGGAAACTCAACAATTAAGAATTCGGAGAACAAAGTGTGGATATTCCATTGGGAGAACATCCCAGGGCTATCAAACCCTTACACAAAAAATTTGTAGAATCACTACAATTTCAAATGGATGATATCAGAATACTGGTTGGATATATAACTTGGCACTGCCACCTTCAAATACACAAAATATGTCTTATTCGGGAAACTGAATATCATCTTTGCATTTAAGGCGACGAAACAATAGAACAGATTTTATATGAATGCTTGGTTCTAAGTGACTTAAGGAGACGATACTTTCTCCGTAAAACTTCATTCCCAAAACCTCCACCAGAGAGATTCTCAATTTCATCAAACGAATTGAACCTCTTTGCTTTTAGATTCTGATTTTGTGGTACAAAAGATCTTTTAGGCTGTAGTGCCTCTGCAATTGGCAGTCCAAATCCCTTTAAACAAAAGTAAGTCCGGCGTGGGGTTGCAATAAAACTGCTTCTACGAGCTGCTGGAGAAATCATGCGAACAATCGTAGAAGCGTCCTCAGCGACTTTAATACTTAGCTGGATAAGGAGGGTATCCTTGGTAACTCAATCGAAAAAAGTAAACCCGACAACGGATTCAGGCTAATCGTCTTAACAGCGACTAGATATGAAGTCGTCGATAGAACACAGTTAATTCATCTTGATATACACAAAGTTACCAGGAGATTTACGAATCGCTCAATCACTGTCAACCAGATTTATCAGCTGCTCTTAGTGTTCAATACTCCACTGAATCGGACAATAAAGCCGTTGAAGATATATGCCGATATTTCAAATAATATCAAATCCATACAACACTATTAGAAAGCTTTAATTCGAGTAATATAGTCACTAGAGGCATTCGATCATTTTTGAAAAGTAACAAATTCTTTAATAAGACCTATTGGGACAGGTTTACGTGGAATTAAGGAAGTCTCTTGATGCTGCGACTGATACACTGAACTCGGCCGAGGTTATAAAATTGACGGCGACGATACTTACTGTTGTTGCAAAGCAATCCACCAAAAAGTATGACATAATTTGAGGGATTGTCAGGGGTAAGAACCTTCTTTCTTCAGATTTTCACGGAAGAACTAGAGGATAGGGGTTCAATCAGAGAAGCACTTTACAAAAAGGAAAAAGAAATCAGAAAGGGGCTTCTGGCCTAAGCTATTTACAATACATAAACAAATCAACATAGCAGAAGCAATGTTGAAAGCCTCTACACGAGCCTCTCTGCGTCTCTGACTAAGATACATATCAAACAGCTGCATCCAGGCAACTAAGAACCGTGCAGGAAGAACTTCAGAGGGCAACAGAAAACACTCATGAGTGGAGTTAAGATTCCTTTGCTAGCACATTATGGCGCTCACAAAAGATTGAGGGATACAGGCTTGGCTGTATGAATCAAATAACTGAGGAAATTCACGTGAAATGCATATTCGAATAGCTTCAAAATATGTGCGTATGTTAGAAACGGAAATCAATATCAAAATATGCAAATACCCGTATATCTAAATATAAATCCTCCTTTGGTTTAAATTAATCCTGACAAAACGGTAAACAACCACTCTCGACCCCAAAGGACGAAGGCCGCTTAGGGTAGCATCTGCAAGGATGAGCAATTAAATGAATTTGATGCTGCCAATTAAACATGATATCGAATACCAATAATTCGAATTTCAAAGTAATTAAGGACTTTATCTATCTCTCTTAGTAGTCAATTTCATCAAACACAACAACGCAGAGCTTATTTCCTTGTCTTATAACTTTCCGTTTTATTTATTTATCTTTAGAGGTAATAATGTTCATTCAGTAACTTCAATTTAAATTAACCAAAATTACAAAAAGTTTTTTTAAATTTTGTGGAGTTACAAAACAAATGTTTTAGCAAGTTGGTAAAACTCAAAAACGAAAGCAAAAGGATATATTCGTATGTATAGAACGATGGAGTAATTAAGAACATATAATTAACAATTTAATAATAAGATAAATCTATACTTTTTTTTATTTTTAGTTTGAACATTTACTTGTCCTGCTGATTAAGATGAGCTACTTAAAATTGATTTAACAACATCAAAATGTATCGTAAAAAAATCTGACAAAAAAAGGCAGTTTATTAAACATTTTAGGGGCTGTAACGATGTAGAAATGGCAAAAGTGGGTTTTGTAAGCGATTAGTTATACATTAGTAATATGGATATTATTTATACGCAGACTGTAAAGCTGTGCACTCCTAGTGGAAACATTTACACTTCGTTAAAAAAAATTCTTTAAGCACTTTAAAACACTAAGATGCATTATGTCTTATGGGTAAGATGCGTAAGTCTCTAAATAAAGGCCAGCTATGATTTAAGCGCTTTTTGTTGCAAATGATCCTTATTAAATGCTTTTGAGCAATTTACAATGGTCTTAGTATATGCGCCACCCCAACTTTTTATGCCATATTACAAGTTCCAGTAAGCAAAAAAGTTCTAAAACTTTTTCGGAGCAATACGGTTTAATTTGGTACCTTTTACGCGGCATGTTCTGTCTAATTTATATCGTGGTCTATTCGTTCTTCAAGGTACTTATAGTTTTTAACATATTCAATATTAAAACAATTATTTGAACATGTAGAGATTAGAACAAAGCTGAATTTATTCCTTATTTTAACAGACATTATTTTTGTTTTCTCATTAAGGATTAACTTGTATTCTAAAAACCAAAGTCTTCTTATCTTTGTAATACACTCGTAATCGGTACGAAACTGATAGGCAAAAAGCTATATCATTTGCAAGTGCAGCAGACATTCCATTTAGATTAACTTTAAAGAGAGGGTTTATATAAATCAACAACAGCAATGGACCAAGAACAGAACCTTGTGGTATGCCATTTTTTATGACATTTCAGGTCTCTTCCCGTTTTCTAAATTTCAGATACTACTGAAGCAATTTGCTTATTATAGCTCTTAAGCCAGAATTATATAATGTCAAATGCATTTGTCATATCAACAAATAAAGCCATTGTAGATTTATTCAAATTAATGCCCCCATACAATTGGCTACAAACTCTGAGAAAAGCATCGTCAGTTGATATGCTCCTCTTGAATACAAACTGATTATCGTAAAAAAAATTCTTTTTATTTAAAAATTAAACAGCGCGTATTTTAATAAGGCTTTCGAAAACTTTAGAAAAAGTAGGTGAGCAGTAATAGAAAAGCAATGATATAGGTCGGTAATTCGATGCGTTCTTTTTATTTCTTTCAGAAGTGTCGGTAAAGTACTCATTAAATTTATTGGAAATGACAAGTGACCAGATAGCAATGAAAGTTTCTCCCATTGTTATGTTTCAGCAGTTTTCAAAGTTACCAATAATATCTAGCTGTCCAAATATTACGTAACGCTTGCCATTTCATCATGCATCGTTTTACGCTTGCCGAACGTGGGGTCATTATTAAAAAACATTCGAAATTCCGGCTTAGTTGTAAATACGCAACGTGAATTTCGTCGCAGGGTCGCTCGTCTTCATGGCTTCAGTGTGCAGGTAATTCATCACATCGTGAAAAAGTTTGTGCTTGAGTACACTCTTTTGGATCTTAAGCCACCAACCGGATAGAGATTGGTGCGAAATGAAGAAAACATAGCCACCGTAGCAGCCAGTATCGATGAAGACGGCCGATCAGCTGAATTGCGCATCGCCAGAGTGTCTACCCGGCTTATTTTGCTGTTGTATTTGGGCCTACATCCATATAAGATTGTGCTGAAGTAAAAATTGAACCTCGGTGACCGTAGATAACGCCATGAGTTCGTTAATTGGGTGCTGAAAATGGTGACCGGAGATCCAGATTTTGCCCAAAAAATCAACTTCTCGGACGAGGCCCATTTTTGGCTCAGCGGCTATGTCAGCAAGAAAAATTGTCATCATTGGAGCAAAGTTAGATAGACTGTTTGGAGCGGTTTATAGCATGGCGGCATCGTCGGACCTTATTTTTTTCGAAAGGAGGAAGGCAATACCGTTACCATCAATGGTCTCAGGTAGAGGGCGATATAAATCGACTATCAGAGCTCGACAACATCGATATACCCAAGCTCCAACAAGAACGGTGCGACATGCTATACAAGAGACGCAATGCTCGAAGTTGTGAATGAGAAATTTGGAGATTGGGTCAACTTGGCGAGCATTCATCAATTGGCCGCCGCGATCATGCGATTTGGAACCACTCGATTATTTTCTCTGGGGCTACATCAAGTCCTTAGTCTACGACGGCTTAAAGAACTACCAGCGAAGCCGAGGCGGCCATTTGAATGAATGGCGTCACAATCAATTTTATATCTCACACCGTTGTTGTTTTATTTAAATTTTTTTTCCTATCGTTCTTAGCTGGTCACCCTATATTTTATACTCTATTTCAAAGCTATTTATTTCTATAGACTACTTACTTTTACACTGAATGCAGTTAACTACCTTCCATCCCTCCCTTGCATTCCCGTAGGCTCTTGAAATGACTCAAAATAAAACTTGGTACGCGTTTTTTCAATATTTTTGAGAACTTTTTTGCACAGATTGTTATAATATTTGTTTTGCCCTATGTCTTGTGGATGCTTTTTATATTTTACTGCGTATTTATTCTCTCTTTTTATCAGTTGTAAGAGACTGTATGTCATCCGAGGCTTTAAAAACATATTACTATTTGAGTTACTTAGGGATAAGAAAGAAAATTTTTTAATATGTTTTTATACAATTGATAAAAATGTGTCAAAGCAATTGATGGGTTTCCATCTTTCGGAATAAACCGATTCCCAAGTCTCATATTTTAAGCATTCCTTTAATAAGTTATATTTTGTATAATATTTCTGTTTCAATGGTTTTTAATGAAATAGAAACAGCCTTTAGTACCTTGTCTTTTTTGCCTTCATCTCATCTACACTCCCCTACTCCTCCACGCAACAAATTACCTCTTACATTTTACTACCAAAACGTAAGAGGCTTGCGCTCTAAAACTCGTGCTGTCTTGTCTAAATCACACAGTCTCTCTTTCGATGTCTATGCTCTTACAGAAACCAATCTGTACCCCGACATAAAGAGTCAGGAGCTATTTACATCTACTTATAATGTTTTCCGAGATGACGACACTCTCTCCATATGTTTAATGATCCTGCCATCCCTAAAGTTAATTCTCCATGTAGAGGTGTAATGCTTGCCATTCTCAATAACCTCAACTCTTCTCTCATCGCTTGACTTTGTTTCAATTAAAATAACACTTCGCAACAGGTCCCTGTACGTTATGTGTTGCTACATTCTCCCAGCTCAACCTATTGAATCCTATATCCTTGCTATTAAAGCAATTGACCTAAGTGATTCCATCGATGATATCCTTATCTTTGGTGACTTTAATCTGTCCCTGCTAAACTGGATTCCATCGGATGATCACTTAGTTTTTACTACGTCAAACGCCAGTTCATCCAAGGAGTGTCTTTTCATTGATAGCATAACTGACTCAAGTCTGTGCCAAGTAAGTGGCGTCCCTAATTCTATCAGTATGCAACTAGACCTTATTTTCACTAGTGATCCTACTAACTCCACAGTAACGTTGTGCCCCTTTATCCTCACACAAGGGGAATTCCCCCAAGTTTGGAAGACCTCTTTCATAACACCGATTCACAAAAAGGCATCAAAAAATGAAGTAACCAACTGACGTTATTGCTACAGATTTCGCTAAGGCCTTCGATAAAATATCACATCAACTGATCCTTTTCAAATTGTCTTCCCTCGGTTTTCATCCCATATTGTTAAAATGGATATCTTCTTATCTGTACAACCGTTACTATAGCGTTCGCTTTGGGTCAGCCTTCTCAACCCCGTTGTTAGCCTCTTCTGGTGTCCCACAAGGCAGTCATCTAAGTCCCCTCTTTTTCATTTTAACTATAAACGATTTTGGCAGGATTATTAAACACCGCTCCCTATCCATTTACACCGACGACACTAAGTTCTCCAAAACTATTTCTTCACCCCAAGATTTTATTCTCATTCAAGGAGACCTCGATAGGTTTTTTACTTGGTGTTTAAAAAATTGCTTTGAACTTAATGTCTTCAAATGCCAATCTATGACTTTGTCTCGTAGGTCCCCCTCTCGGCCTTATTTTCTGCATGACCAACCTGTACTCCAGGTTCAATCCCTTCGCGAGCTTGGAATTTTATACGATAGAGAGTTAAACTTCCTTTCGCATATTGATGAGATAATCCTTAGAGGCAACTCATCGCTCGGCTTTATCAAAAGTTGGTCTAAAGAATTTTCCAACCCTTATGTGACAAGGTCACTTTACATTACCCTTGTCCGACCCCTCCTGGAATACGCCATTTCAGTGAATTCATATATCCTGAATCGAGAACATTCAAAGTCGTTTACCTCGATTTGCTCTTCGTGGACTACCCTGGAGTGACCCATTTATCTTACCTCCCTATCGCGACCGCCTTAAACTTCTTAACCTGAATACCCTCGAAAAACGCAGAGTCGTAGCTGACATTCTCTTCATTCATCGACTGCTCTCCGGTTCTGGAGGTTCTGGACTGCGCTTCCCTTTACAATTCTATTTCCTTCAACACTAACCCTCGTAACTTACACTGTCCTCGTCTCTTCTACATCCCAACCCACTGCAGCTCTTATGGCTCTAACGAACCAATCTGCCGCATGCTCCATAAGGTCAATTCAAACCTCCCCCTTTTTGATTTTAATTTGAACACTTCTTGTCTTAAATTTGAGCTACTCCACCATTCCCTTTCTTCCTAACCCTTAACTCTTGTTAGTTTTTAAGTCCTAGTTTTTAAGTTAGATTTAGTTTGCATTAAGCGAAATAAATCGGGGCAATAGCCCCCACTAAATTAAATTAGTGCCACCATACAATGGTCTGTTAATTTTAGGTCACATACCACCCCATTAAATACATTTTTGTTGTTTTTTTGGAGACATACAAAACATATGATCGATGAAAGTCTCCGCAGAATCAGTTATACGCGTTCGCTCAATTTTTAAACAATTTAAACCATTTGCTGCAATAAGAAATTCTGGATCTTCTAGATAATCTATCAAAAGCATTTAAAATGTCAATGTTAGTATTACCTATTATAATCTAGTTTTTATCTTTACAATTATTCAGAATCTCGCTTAATTCATAAATAAAAACACCTTTACTTAATTCGTGCAATCTGTAGACACACAACATTGTATAATTCAATTTTATAACATCAGCGCTACGTAGATTTAATTTGTAACAATCACGCACATACTCATTCTAAACATAGGTATACTGCTACGCTACCAGCCGAATAATTTTCATTACAATTTCCGAAAGGTTCATACCCGGATACATTATACAGTTCTAATTCCTTCGCATACATATCTAAATCCAAATTTCACTTAGAACAATGACAACGGTTGAGGAGAAATGTCTTACATACTGTGCTCAAGTGGAGTGAGAACTACATATGTGCGTCCTATGCCTACTTGCTTTGAGTGAGCGCTATGCAAATATAAAATACAGTACAATGCATTTTAAGCAAATATTTCCATACCAATATTCTAATTTACTAACAATTAATTAAATAATTAATTGGGGCTTAAGCAGATTTCCTTCATACGTCCGGCGCCCTGTTGTTTTATACGAGGGCGGGTCAATAAGTCCGTGACTTTTTGAATTTCTGACCTCTTTACTGAAACAGCAACACTGCTCCTGTCAACAGGCATCTGTCAGTTGACTCCTGTCAATTTAAACTTGCTGCGTCAGTTAGTTTGCGTTTGACAGCTATTTTTATCAGACTACTCACTAATTTGAGGAGAAAATGGAAAAAAGTGAATTTCGTGTGCTTTGCTTCACAGGAAGGTTTGGCGTTGTTTAATCGCAATATGGAGGAGTTTTTGCGCCGTTTTGTAACCGTGGACGAAACATGGATCCATCACAACACACCAGAGAACAAACAACAGTCAAAACAGTGGGTTTCTAAGGGTGAATCGGCGCCAAAGAAGGCCAAGGTGGGTTTGTCAGCCAATAAAGTTATGGCGACTGTTTTTTGGGATGCACGCGGGATAATCCACATTGACTACCTTCAAAAGGGAAGAACAATCAATAAGGAATATTATGCCAACTTATTGGACCGATTCAATGACGATTTGAAAAAAACCCGACCTCATTTGGCCAAGAAAAAAGTTCTTTTCCACCAAGACAATGCAAGGGTGCACACATGTGCAGTTGCCATGGCAAAAATCCATGAATTGGGTTATGAATTGCTCCCTCATCCACCCTATTCTCCAGATTTGGCTCCGAGCGACTACTTCTTGTTCCCAAACCTGAAGAAATGGCTTGATGGAAAAAGATTTGACTCCAATGATGAAGTCATCTCGCAAACAAAGGCCTATTTTGAGGACCTCGACAAATTATTTTTTTTGGAAGGGATAAAAAAATTGGAGAAGCGTTGGACAAAGTGTATAGAGCTCAAGGGAGACTACGTTGAAAAATAAAATTATTTTTTTATCAAAAAATCTGTGTTTTATTCCAAAAGTCACGGACTTATTGACCCGCCCTCTACTTTCCAGACTGTAAGCATCCAATCATTTAAAACAACGTTTAGTATTGTTTGTTTTACTTATTGTTTTCGCTGTTGATACTTGACAAATATTGGCTTTTTCCTACCAAATTTTTGTGCATTTCCGCTTTAAATTATCATAACGAAATAACATAGTCCCGTAACCGTTCCCTAAAGTCAATCCTTTCTCTGCATGTTTTGATTGTCTTTTTATTTTAAACTTAATGACATAAAACAGTGAAGGCAATCGTTTTGAATAATAATTTGACTGAATTAGAAACAAAAATAAATAAACCCCCATGGAACGATATTTTAAAATAACATTTAAAACGTAAATTTAAAAAAAAAAAAACGTTCACTGAACA
This sequence comes from Volucella bombylans, assembly GCA_949129095.1. Classification (NCBI taxonomy): domain Eukaryota; kingdom Metazoa; phylum Arthropoda; class Insecta; order Diptera; family Syrphidae; genus Volucella; species Volucella bombylans. The sequence continues at coordinate 98,363,331 of OX422144.1, forward strand.
CAATATAGTGTTGTAACTTATTACTCATATCGCAATAAAATCACTTGTAGTCGGCAAACCCTAAACAGTTACGAGTAGAGCTGCTCAAACATACGAGTACCACTGTTACAAGTTTTGAATGAATTACAATTTCAAAACCCGCACGGATTGGTCTTTTGATTAGAAATTATCATTCCACAGATATCTTGAAATCTGAGCTCAATAAAATAATGAATTTAATGTGGAAACTTAGAAACAAAAAGACGCCGAGTAGAAATATTCACAAGAAATGTTTCACATATGTTTATACAGTGGTGAAATAAAATATCATAAGAATCGTTGTAACCGTCATGTTGTCATATTGACTTCATTGGAAAGATAATTTTATGCCATTAGTTCTTAAATATGACATTGGACATTAGGGCACTGCAGCTATTGCGAATGAAGTGCAATCTGTATATTCAAATTTTGATAACTTTCTTAATGAGATGAGGTCATATATCGGCAAAAATGCCGTATATCGTCTCTAATTTATGTGTCTAGGCTAACGTCTTCATGTGTCATAAAATTCGTAGTTAGGTATGATAATTTTGAGATATGGCAATACGGGTGTAGATATGTTACATACTCTTACGTCAAATCTGAAATCAGCATCGTAAAGTTTGACGTTTTTAATGCTAAACATGCTCAGAACGTTTTGTCAAACGAGTGTTATCATATAGTATTTTCTTTTTTTACGGAGACTTGAAAAATTCATCTCAGCCAGAAAATGGAATTAAATAGTGAACATTTTCGTGCGATGATTTTTTATGATTTTCGACGTGGATTAACTCAACAACAGTATGCCGGCCAACACGTTTTGACTTTTGGTGATGATGCACCATCCCAGGCCACCGCGTTTCGCTAGTTTTTCAAATTCAATCGTGGTCGTCCTTCGCTACAGGAAGAATTTCGTGAAGGTCGTCCAAATTCCGGTGTTGTGACAGAAAACTTCGATGCTATGAAATTGAGTCAGGCCTGGGTATTAGTACCACTCGTATACATTTAATATTGCATGAACATTTGTCCATCAAAAAGATTTTTTGGCGTTGGATACCGCACAATTTAACAAAAATAAATTGCGAGGTCAACAATTTTCGACGCCTGTTTTGGACTTACCTGGTTCAGAGTGCTTCGAAAATTGGTTCCAACAAATGTTTTGATATTTTAATCTTCACAATAAAGGCATTTCCGATGATAAATATTTGTTCTGATTTGTCTTTCTCAAAACTTAAGTAGCAAGCTACATATAATCCAAAGGTGTTTAATTACACGATGTTAGAGATATGTATATATGCGGATATGTATTAGCAATTAGATTATGCGGGAGAAAACTATCCATAGTTTATTCCAATTACGTAGAGAGGAAAGAAAAAAGTGGGGTACCCACGTTGGTCTTTAATGTTGCAGCTTATAAAGACTAGGAATTAAAGATCTTCGCAGATCATCCATAAATGAGTTATACAGCATAGGAAAGAATCTCTATATTTCAGATTCCAAAAGTGGCTTGAGGGTAATCTAATGAGCATTCATAGGGAGACTGGTGTTACGGTTGTAGATTTGAAGAGATGAGATGCTACTGGCAATTTCGGTGGAGGACTGGTGGTCAAAATAGCGATCGAATAAGATAAAGCAGGAGATATTTATTCGGTGTTCGAAGTTGTCAATTGCATGTGTAATATTAGCATCACCTATGAGTTGTATCGCTGGGTTTTGAGATTTATCTTGCAAGTTCAGAAAGGTATTACAACTCCAATTGTAGACCATAGCAGAGGGTTTGTTATTATTGTTAATATCGTATATTATTTTAATTACAATACATGGTAATTTTAAAATTAAGAGCCTAGTTGCGTAGACTATTGGCTTTCAGATGGGGTAAAGTATGCATTTTTGGTGACATCGAATGTGTGGTTACTGCAACACATGTAGGTTGCCATTGACACATACTGAGAATTCAAAGATAAACGATCGCGACAATGCAAGTACCATTCATCGAAAATGCCTTGTTATTTAAATTTGCCTTTAACCACAGCAGAGAGCACTGTGTTTTCGAAGCATTTAATTGCATACGGTTAGTAGTTTCACTATTAGTTATGCAGTTGGTATTGGAATGAGCTTAACGGTTTTACAGCCGAAAAGTAAGATCTTGAAAGTACAACGTCTCTGTGGAACGAATATGAAAAGTAGGCTGTACCGTCGTTGGCAAATGAATTAACTGGAATAGAAATAGCAAAAAAGAGATCAGATATGAAGAGTGTCGGAGGGAGAATGGAGCCCTGAGGCACACCAGCATTTATTTTGTGGGTAACAGAGCATTTCGAAAAGTTACTTCTAATCAGTTGAAAGAGAATTCTATCGATGTTGCCCGTTAATACATGCATTTCCGACAAGAGACTCTATTGCCGAATTATGTCAAACATATTTGAAATATCAAGTGCAACTAGTTTTATTTCGCCAGATGGGTGTAGGCATTGGATTCACTTTTCAGTAAGATATACGATCAAATCATCATGGTTGAAGAACGCCTCTTTAAGAATACCCCTTCTGAATACTTTATTTTTATTTTTTTACATAGTTTCCTCGTAAGCGCAGAGCGATGCTCCCATTTCTACAAACCGTCCAGATCGTACTGGGCTGCTTTCTCTGCAAAATAGTTGTTAACGAAGGCGGTGGCCTCATCACTCAACGTAAATCTGTGTGCTCCGAGTGCAACTTTTAGCCTAGGGAGGTGGGATGGGGCTAGATCGGGGAGTAATGAGGGTGGCCAAGCAGTTCAAATTATAATTTTCGTCATAGCAACCATTGAGATGTAAAGCGGCACATAGTCTCGGTGAACTTTTTTTTTCTGCAATGTGGCTGTTTTTCCGAATTTTCTGCATTCAACTGATTAAGTTATCATGCGTAGTAAGCTCCTATTATGTTTTTTTCCTTTTTCATGATAAGTGAACCTTAGTTCGAAGGTTGCCTAGAATCATTTGGTAAATTTGAGCGATGTTATCGTCAGTGATTACAATTTTCGGCCGTATCGAACATTCATCGACACCCAAGCTGGTATGGTCACGTTTAAATTCAACTTTCCAAAATTTCAGGGTGGTAAATGATGGTGAAGGGTCCCCGTACCTAGCGTACAACTCATCTTAAATTTTTGGAAGACTTTTTAACATTCAAAAAGGAAATATTTAATGACATCTGGATGCTTTCCATGTTTATATAATAAAAGCACTCACATCCGCTCGCTCAATCGATTGTCAAACAACAACTGCGCGTTCAAAATGGCTATAATTTTTGTGAGTAACATTCAAAGCATGCGCAAACCCATTCCCTAACTTTTACTAATGAGTGCTGTCAAAATCTTTCAAACAATCCTTGTATTTCGAAGTACTCTTGGAAATGCACAAGTGTGAAAAAGTGTTGGTAGGAGGGTTTTACTTCAATGTTGGGCTATGGACTTCTTGGAAGAAATTCTACATACTTAATATTGCGATGGATGTCTAGAAAGAGACTTTTGTTTAAAATAGGACATACTAAGATGTCTGTTTGTCTGTGTAATGCTTTTTAAGAAGAAGGAGAAAAAGCTGATTCGCTGTAAATCTCTTCAAGTTGAGTGAAGGTTTCGCTATAATAAATTATATACGGTGGATAGATATACATTATGCAAAGAGTTTACCTACAAGCTCAGGATCCTACTTTATACTCGTATATGTACATTCAAGAATTGGGTCTTACCTACTTAATTACTTAGGTGGCGCTACAGCTCGAGATAAACCTCACAAGCCTTTACAGTTATCCCGGTTAGCGCATTCCAAGTCTGTTGAGGTGCCATTCTACGAGGGGCGTTCAATATATTCTCGGTATCAATATGAAGGAAAATGCTAATTCAATTTAAATTGTTTTTATTTTTCAATATAATTTCCCCTAACATCAATGCATTTGTTACATCTTGAGATAAGCTTTTTTAAACCCTCAAAAAAATAAATTTCCTATTTCTCTGCAAAATAGGTTGAAAGGTTAAGATGGTCATGAAGAATGGTGTGAATGGTACCAATTGAAAGCTTGGTGATCTCTGCCATCATTTTCACCTTTATTCGGGCATCCTCAAGAACAAGTTTTTCGACTTCTTTGATGCTTTCTCCCGTACAAGCAGTAGCCGGGGCGCCGGAGCGGGGGTCGTCTTCAATGCTCTCTCTGCATCTCTTGAACTCACTTGACCAATTTAGCACAGTGATAATGAAGGTGCGGAACCCTGGTAAACAGCCACCATCTCTTCATGAATAGTTTTTTGACTTTTTCCTTGCTTAGTGAGAAATTTAATTACAGCGCGATGCTAAATTTTCACCATCATCGTCTCAGTTGCCATTATGATTCTGTTTAACTAGAGATAAAACGCAAATTAATAATCACATTTATATGAAATTTTACATGAATGCACTAAAATAATAGTATTACTTGATAAATAAGTCAATTTATATATACAACCACAGCTTCACCCGGATACCGAGAATATGTTGAACGCCCCTCGTACTTGTGCGCGCCTCGTTAGGTGAGATCTTCCTCTACTGCGTTGTCCCTCCGGGTTAGATTAGAAGACTCTGCAGGTCGGAGCATAGGTGTCTATGTAGAGCATGTTCTAGCCATCTCAGGCGACTTATCCCCAGTTTTCTGACAAGGTCGATATGGCTGTACACTTCGTAGAGTTCGCCGTAAAGTGGTGGTCGGGTGGAACGCAGCACATCAGCTGCGATGTCTCTGATGGCAAGTTGCCGGCGTTGTCACTGATCTTCGGTACTTGGTATTGGAGGCATACGAGTTGTTGAAAGATTTCGGGATAGCCGTTCGGCAAAGATAATGGCGGTCTCTTGCGATTGCAGATTTTCTACGTTATATCATCTCACAATATTTGTTCTTTGTTGCGGCGCTTGAGGAATCCACATTCGCACCTTGGCGGCAACTATGTGGTCAATGTTGGTTGCTCGAGTCAATGTTGGTTGCCCGGAACATTCGGAAGTCCAAAATACTGGAGGCATGCCGTTCGTCTATCGCAATGTAACCAGTATGATGTAGCGTTTCATGATCCGGATATGGCCTGTTCCCTTGTGTGTACTGAGATGAGGAAACAGTGTGCTTGCTATAGTGATATTTCCTCTCGCCGCAAAGTCCATAAGCCTGACGTGGTATCCGTTGCCTGAGTTAGTGCCCTGTGGACAATGCGTACCAACTATCCTACCAAAGATGTCATCCTTTCCCATCCGTTAAAAACGTTGAAATCCCCGAGTACAATTGTCTTCTCGAGGGGCACATAAAAACATTATTTGGTGGCGTCGTAGGGGCATGGGCGCATATTAGACTTGTACTAGCGAACCCAACCTTAATGCGTATTGTCAGAAGACGTTCGCTGATGGGTCGGAAGCTCAAGACTTCTGCCTAAGTCTGTTTCTTTACCTACGGCAATCACTATAGTATCGCATCTATCACAGTTTTTCATTATCCTTATGTCCAGCCCATCCCATGTATCCAAATATTCCAAGCGCAGATCCGATGGTCGCTGTCAGTGAGTCCGTTTCTATCCGAAGCCATTAGTTGAGTCGTCACATCTTTTTAATCTCTTCCATATAGGGTTGAGAGCCATGTGATGGCGTAGGCCAGTATTATCGTATTGGGCGAGCATGCCCTTGCCATTTTAGCCACCGGGTACCACCACTGGGAGGTAAGGCAAGCACTTCGCTACGAACTTGATTGTTCCGCTGCTGGCCCAATCCGAATTATACGGCAGTCAGCGATTTCCCGGTCAATCGCAACGCAGGTCCCCACCAGAAATTAGCAAACCCTTGGCCATAGTAACGATGTAACCCAAAAAAGTGTAAAATGGTTCTAAGCCCCGAAAATATAGCCAACCCCACTAGTAGTAAAAATGCAGATATGTAACTTTAGATATAATTATACGCTTACATATTTCAACGCTCAATATGGTGGATTAATAAGTTGGTGATGTCTTGAAAAATAACACAGCCCCGTCAACTACCATCTGTCAGTAGACTACTGTCAAATTCTAAGCAAGCTATGTCGTAAGGTTTGTGAGTGCTAGAAATTGAAAGCACACAACCGTGTGAAATTTAGTAAAAATAGAGAAAACGAATTTCGTGCGACAACTTCAAAGAAGTGTTTTTGCACCGTTTCCTGACTGTGGACGAAATATGGATCAAAGGCTCAAGAGACAGTTTTTTTTCTTTTTTCAAAAGAAAAAAGCAATCAACGGCGAATATTTTTCTAGCCGAGATGTAAGTGCTTCTCCATGAAGTTAATGCATAAGCTCTCACGTGAGTAGTAGCTCAAGAGAAATTTTATGAATTTGGCTACCAATTTCTGTGTCATCCGCAGAGACTACTTCCTGTTTTCAAATCTGAAAAATTCAATTGGCTAAAAGAGATTTCTTGCAGAAAAAATTATGTTTCGTTTAAAAAGTCTTGCACTTATTGATTCACTCTCGTCTTGCGTTAGTCACACATTTATTAACTTTACAAAAATAATAATGTACCATCCAGCAATGGTACTGTTCCGTACAATTTAATAAACAGAAGCAAGTCGACCTACATCGAAAATTCTATAAATATCTACAAAGTATATTATGAGATTGGTCTTAACATTTAAAAAGTTTCTAAAACACCACCCACAAGGGCACCTCTTAAGCTGTCGGTCATTTGTACATTTACACTTGTAAGGTTTCTTATTTCATTCACTGTATCCGTGTAGCCCCATTTTGGAGATTTAAAAATAAATCTCCAAAGATTAACTGGAGATCCAATTTAAGCATAAAAGGGTGGCAGTTTCAGTCACATTGGTAGTCCCAGCCTCTCCCGCCGTACCATACAATATGTTGGACTATGGTTACATGGACGTTTGGTTGTGTAACACTGGTACTGGTATCCGTACTGACAGTGGCAAGTCAATGATGCTTAACGCTACGCGCCTAAATATTTGAGAACATTTGAGAACATCCGCTGATTGATATTATTTAAGGCTGCGCTAAGCTTTATTTCTGGTCGCTCACCCTCTCAATAACAGGGTGACGCTGATGGCGATGTCATATCAAATGGGATTAGTTGAGAATTTTCCCGATTACTTTTATTTCTATTTTCTTACAGTCATACTTACTCGCGGGACATTTATTATTCTTTTATTCTTCTTTGCTTTTGTTTTCCTACATTTTTCTTGTTATACTTTGTCAGGCGGAAACACAAGAGAAAGACGCTGTTGAGTGGGAGATGGCGACGACGGAACACAAATTGATCAAATCGTCAATTGTGTGTGAGAATACTTTGATGAAGTTTTAATTTTTTTATAATTTTTTTCTCTTTCTAGAAAAAACAAAAACCGCTGAGATGTCAAGAATATTGTAGGACTTAGTTCGAGGAACCGAATTAATTTTATTTATGGAGCAGTGGAATTTGAATTTTTTATTTATTTGTGTACAGGCGTTTATTTGTTGTGATTTCTCCTGTTCAAATTTGAAAAAATTCAAGTTTTGATTCTTAGAATTGGTGATAGATGAATCAGATTCTTAAAAGTATTTGCTGACGGTACCAATGTTATTATTTTTTTTATATTAATAAAATACCTACTGATAGTTTTTTTTTCGAATATATAGGGTACAAAGCTTTACTCATGCAGATAGAAATGGCAAGGGCATGCAGGGTCAGCTGCGTAGTACTTGCCTACGCCGTCATAGGGCCCACAACCCTATATGGAAGAGATCAAAAAGACGTGACAAACCAACTAATGGCCTCGGATAAAAATGGATTCACTGTTGACGACCCTTGCAAACATTTAAGGGACAACGACCTTTGGAATGCTCAATTGACTGACGCACTTGACTGCCATCACGTGGGTATCACCGCCATCCAGGGAGTGCAATGGGACGGACATAAGGCGGGTGAAAAATTGTGATATATACTATGGTAATTGCTATAAGGAAAACAAACAGTGCTTATTCGGATGTGGATTTTACATAGGCGGCTTACCTTCGGCAAGAAGTCTTGAGCTTCCGACATGTGAGCGAGCGTCTTATAACAATACGTATCGAGATAAATTCGCTGACATAAGCCTCATAAGCGCCCATGCTCCTACGGAAGATAAGGACGACGTCTCTAAAAAAATCTTTCTACCAGCTCCTCGATAAGACAATTGTACTAGCTGATCTTAACGCCAGGATAGGAAACGAGAACAGTTGGTAAGCAAAGCCTACTCGACACCAAGCCTGGCAAAGGTTTATTGACTTTGTAGTGGGACGAAATATAGCAAGCAGATGGTTTCCTCATTTCAATATACACAAGTGTCATGGCGCAACATCAAATGCTAAATCAAATTGATCACATTGCGATAGACGTAAGACACGCCTCCAACATTCTGAACATCCGAACATTCCCGACAGCTAACCTTGACTCCGACCACCATTTTAATGCAGCCAAGGTGCGAATGCTGAATTTCCTAGCAGCACAACAAAGAAGAACTACTATGAGAAGATATAATGTAGAAAAGGTGCAATCGCAAGAAACCTCCAGTATCTTTGCCGAACACGTATAGCAAAATATCTCAACATCCATTACCGTCGACCAGTGTCAACATTGCCACCGTGCCATCAGAGACGCCGCAACCGATGTGCTGAGTTTCACCCAACCACCACCAATAATTCCAGCAGCACATGCAGCTAAACAAGAATCCTACAAAACGGGGATGCAACGTGAGACGAGAGCTGCTCGTGAGCTCACGGAAAAAACATCGGCTTCTCCAGAAGAAGAAATAAGAGCACAAGAAGCGCGTGATCGAAGATAATGAGAAGTTGGACTACAGGAATAACGAACGAAAGTTTTACCAACTGATAAGAAGAACTTGTGAAGGAAAGAAAACTCGTACAGAAGCATAGAGTTGAAGAAGGAAACCTTGAAGTTGAGTCACAGTCAGTGCTAAAAATATGGAAAAACTTTTTCTGCAGGCTGTATAACAACGAAGAACTTCAACATACGGCCGTCAGGCAGAATAGACCATTCAACTTAGACGATTATAGCCAAAACTTCCGTCCGCCTAACCAAAATGAAGTAAGCATAGAAAGATCTAAGCTTGGTAAGGATACCAACAAAACTGCTAGACCTGCCGTGACCGGCCGAGGCATTCAAAGCTGCTGCTGTGGACTCTGTGAGAAGATAATACACCAACTGATTTCTCAGATTTGGTCAGAAGAGTGTATGACTTATGAATGGAATTTCAGCATTGTTTGCCCGGTCCACAAAAACGGAGACCCCTCAACTGCGTCAACTATAGAGGGATAAGTCTCCTGAGCATCACATACAAGATCGTATCTGCTGTATTTTATGAATGTCTGAAACCCTTTGCACAACTACCTGATTAGACCATTAAAGTCCACAATAGACCAAGCCTTCACACTCTACCATATCCTGGAAACAATTCAGGGGGTCCAAATGGATACTCAATATCTTTTCATCGATTTTAAGGCCGCATAGCATTTATAGAAACGACGTTTTGGCATCCCCGTCTGTACAAGATGATCATTGAAAACGCTCGCTGCTCTGCCAAATTCTGTAACGACTGAACAGAGACCCTTGATGCCAAAAAAGGTTTTAGACAATGTGAAGCCTTGTTATGTAACTTCTCTAACATCATACTTGAAAGAATTGTGCGGAACTCACAAATGAAAACTGGAGGCACAATCATTCAAAATCGGTGCAACTACTAGCGTATACCAATGATATCGACATAATTGGGAGAACTCAGCAGGCGGTCACCGGTACGTTCGCTAGTATTGAAACGGAAGCTGACATAAGGAGTTTTGCAGTAAAACCAAATATATGCTGTCAACAAGAAGGGACACACAACATCGGCGAATTGGACAGAACGGCATAACAAGGTAGTAAAGGACTTTGTCCACCGTGGCTTTGCTATGAATTCTGCCAACAACACCTCAGCACAAATAAAACGAAGAATCAGTTTTACCAATCACCGTTTCTTTAAGCTAAGAAAGCAATTGAAAAGTAAGGAGACTCTATATAAGACCTGTATCATCTCAGTCCTATTTTATAACGCATAAGCATGGACGCTATCAAAAGCGGATGAAGACATCCTCGGCCGTTTCGAGAGGAAAATTCTTCATAAAATATTCGGTCCCGTGTGCGTTGACGAGCTTTGGGGAAGAAGATTCGACGTCGAACTATACGAGCTGTAGTCATAAAACTTCGCATAAGTCGCCTGAGATGGCTAGGACATGTAGAGCGAATATACACCAATGCTCCGGCCCGCAGAACCTACGAATCTAACCCAGAGGGACAATGCAGTAGAGAGAGACCTCACCTTAGATAGCGCGTACATGCAGAGGGCGACCTAAACCGACTTGGATTGCGCAACTGGGGGCAGTTTGCTAAAGAGTGGACTAACTAAAGAGGCTTGTTAGTTGAGGTCCAGGTTCACCCCTAAATAAATATTTACCATATATAAGTAAGTATTTCCGACACCAAAGACGTGCAAGAGAAGCACACGACTAACCACTTGACTTTAGACCATCTGATGGCTACGGGACGAGTGATAATTTAGATTAGTAGATATAACTATCCTCAATAGGCTTGACCTGAATTAGGAAGAAATTATCATATCTCTGTTGACAGCATCCATTAGAAGGAACTCTACAACGACGATAGTGATGGAAAATAAACATCGCTGGGTTATAGTCGGTAATGTGTTGCTGGCTTGACTGATTAAAAAAAAATTAAAAACTGAGCAAGACTTACAAATTTAATAGAAGTCAAGTAATAACTAGATCACTGCCATCTTCAAATTAGTCACGCATTGACTAAAATTAGTTCGCAACATCTTATGGAAAACCAATCAAAAGCCACAAAGGGAACCAGAGACAAGTGATTAGTATTGCGGCTTGGTCTGCTCTTCAACGCTATGTACTCGTACCATTAAGCTCACCGACCAGAGGCGCCATCTCACAGACGGAAATAATACCAAACACAGGACCAAAACTACTGCGATCACTTTCGAACAGTCAGAAGAGTTGTCCATAGAATTCAGAATCGAAGACGTTAAGTAGTTCAGGTCTTCAATCAATTCGGATGCTGAGTGGCAAGTTCGTTTGTGAAAGTTAAACTTCATTATGTGTCAGACCCAGAGCTTTCCCATTGTATCATATATGTTAGCTGCTGAAAACTTCGTACAAAGATTAGCCCAATGGCATGCAATTTTGGCCCAATGTCATTCAATGTTCGCAAAGTTAGAAATGGTAATGTACGTCATTCAAATAAATGTTTAAATTTTATACCTGATAAGTACATACTAGATTGGCTGGTAGATTAGTAACACGACTCTATCTATGTAATCTATCAAAACCCCAACCGACAATCGCTGTTAATCCGACAGTTAGCCATAACAGATTTCTACTTCCTAATTAGCGAAATTACGTTCCCCAACAGAATAGCCACTCTTGGAATTGCAATTTATGTATGTTTAACGTTTCTGGTATATTTATTGCTTCTATGTTGCAAGCAACAATAGAAATTCCAACCTACCTGCCAAGTAAAATCGTGTACCGGTGTCTCCCAATTCCAGGGAATGCTTCGTACAACAACCCGAACGACCATGACTTACGAGTCTGTCCAATGACAATTAACCCTGTTCTTTAGTGTTTCGCTCTCCTTTATGTAGATCACATGAACCTGGTGGACATTAAGGAAGACACTCTGGCGGATCGTGACCAGATATACCTATTACATTCCGAGGATTGAAAAAGTATCTTCTTTCCTAAAAACCAAGCAACGCAAATGTACTCGTATACAAAGAGTTTGTTGCACTTTTTGTTCGACTTGCTTTCCTGTGTCGTTTTCATTAAAATTATGTTTTCGCCGTGTTTGAAGGTCTTAGCCGTAGAGATACTCTACTCCTATTGACCATAGACACTTCATGGAACCAGATACTTAGGAACTATTACTGATCCAAACTCTTACGAAACAAAAACATTCTTTATGGTGATGTTCCCATTGTCTGCAGACATTAGAGACGACACAAACCCAGTGAATGAGTTCAGCTCAGATCTGTTAAACCCTTCCTCTGTGACTGTGCATATGAAGTTGATGTTGAAAAACTTGTGACATCTGACAATTTTTCATTTCTTGCTTTTGAAAGATCGTTCTCTTTTCTGGTTTGTCCTCAAGAGCTGCCATCTATTCTAAGTATGGTCTTGGTCATGTTTTGTACACTTGTCATCGGAATTTAGTTCTTCTCCTTTAGATACTTTTTTTTGTATCTTTTGGCGGGAATTGTGGGAACGAAATTGTGTACCACATTCGATTTTGTCTCGGGAATGGGTATTAAGTCATACGAAAAAGTTGGGCTTAATAAAATGCGACACAAAGCGCACATGGTGTGCGGTTGTAGTCTGCTCTTTTGAGAGGAAAACAATGCAAAACATTGTCGATGGGGGAATTAGGGTTTGTTTGACTTCTAATAATTTTTGTGATCTTGTGATTTATGATTGTTGTTTTTGTTGTTCGGAGACATAATATATAGACTATTAGACATAAAAGTTTTTGGGTAACTTAGAGCAACAGCTTGTTCTTTGCCCTACTGTTAATATATTGGTTAAAAACGTCGTACTCGTAAAGGTTAATATTTTCGCGTCGATAGAACATGAAGAAGACAATGTTCAACTTAATTTATTGCGAACAGAATTTGGAAGAGAAATGGCTAGCTGAAAGTGCATACATGGTAGGCACCAGACTCCTTCTCTGTGATTAGTTCCGACATTGAGAAAAAAGATTCAATAAGATTGCATCTGAAAAGGATAGAGAACCTGCTTTCGTAGCTTTACATTGCTTTAGGTGCCGTTACAGTCCGCAGTGCACATGAGCTAGCAGCTTTTTCTATTTAACTAGATCTTGCTCTCATTGCCTTGTTATCCCGACGGCATAGATTCGAAAATCATCTAAGCCGGAATAGTGGTGTTCATTCGGTCATGTTCATGTCCTAGCTTTCGAAGCCGATGAATTCCATCCTTTATGACAAGGATGATTTATAGCGCACACAGTTCGTTGTTATATTTTCTTGTGCAAATTTGGTTTATGGAAATAGGACCAACAATCAATCGAATAACTTTCAAAGCAACTGTTGACATTTTCGTCAACACAGGCTTACATAATAGTACTTTAAAAATAAAGGTCGTGTAGAGCGTTTTCTTTGTTATTCGTGAGAAGACCTTACTACTCAGTTGCCTTTTTACTTCGGGGAATCAGCAACTGCGAAGAGTGATTCCTCACTTGATGTCTACGAATTTGTCGTTATTTGAATTTACAGCAGAGTCCAGATAGATGAAGTCTTTTACCACCTAAGAGTTATAGTATACCATTGTAGTGCGATGTCTAAGTTGTTGGTGTAATCTTGTTGGTAATCTTCTGTTTCAATGGCCGCAAACTAAAGTTATCCGTAATTTCAATGTCTTCAGCACAGTCTAGGTGTTGCAAAGACTTTTTAAGTATTGTGCTATGATATTAGCCTGTGAATTTCACACAATTCCTTCAAGTACAATGTTGAAGATCTCACTTGACAACGAAGCACCTTGTCGAAATCCATTTTTGCCATTAAGACTTTTATGACACAAAGCTTTATGTGCTGTTACGTGAGACCTTCAAATCAATAAGCCTTTGATGGGTATCGATTTGAAGTTCCTGTGCCTTCTCCATGATCTGCCGTAAGATAAATATTTGATCGATGATGGGCTTACCAGGTATAAATCCACCCTGAAGGGAACTTTGTTGTGGTGGTCGGGTGAAGCCTAACACATCAGATGCGACACCGCCAATGGCAACGATGGTCGTAAAGACTTTCGGTGACTCTATCAGAAAGGTCACTAGCAATCTCTTGCGATTGTAGCCGTTCAATGTCAAATTTCCTCATAGTACTTCGGCAATGTTCTAGTGTCCAGGTTATTCGCATTCTTGGCTTGTCTATCGCAAAAATTCGAGCATTCTATTTTCTACTAGCCTTGTAAGATTAATCGTCTTTAATCTAGAACCGGGGATTTCGAGTGTCATGTCAAACACGGTTAGGGGATCACTTCTTTTGTAAGAAAAATAATCGTCAGATGGTAATTAACAAACATATCCATTACGGAGTAAAGATCGACATCAGTTCTCCATCAGCAAAGGTGCCTAGAGAAGAAGATCTTCCCAAACACCATAGAAAACAAACCACTTATTGAATTTTCACCCAATACGAGTATGTCCTGGGATGCATCATACATATGTATATGGCTAACTGCTTGAGGTGGCTAAGAAAAATGGAAAAAAGATGTCATAAAGGCGGTAGTAGATTGAGCAAATGAAACAATACAATCTCGGAAGAAAGGTGCATTGTGCAGTAAATTTCGGAGATTCCTGATCACAATGGATACATCATATCACCTGCAGATGATAGTCACGATCATAGTGACGATAGTCTAATTACTACAGCGCTGTCGTGAGAGTCCCGGAAATATTGGTGTTCGGACCTCCCCTTTAATCCCATTAACACTATTCAAATAAGTAAGAATGATTGAAACCGCTGGCGATATCACCGTCGTCAACGTAGTCAGTTGCGAGCATCTGAAAGTGGTTGGAATCTGGAACTAGCCGACCACACCACTGATGCTATCATAAAAATCAAGTTTGGAACCCAGGAAATAGGTCAAAGGGTTCCCTTAAATACCTCGGAGTGAATGCGCCTACAAGAAGTCATCGTTGATCGAGTCAGTACTCTATCGAAGCACTGTTTCGGAGAATCGGTGGCCCTGGGTATGCCCGCAGGATCCTGGTATACAGAGTGGTCAGTTCGGTTCTCTTGATTGCTACTCCGATATAACGAGTGAGATTTTGTGCAATCAGGATTATTAGCGGCTTTCGAGCAATCTGCGGCAATCCCGGAATAGTCCCCGTCGACGGCGAATAAAATGGAGAATATGACTGTTTGTGAACGTCTGTTGTGGGGTACACACGCTCGCAGAAATACTCGGGAATAACTAACCTGCCCCAATCTTAAAACATAAAAAGCCTATTAAAATTGAATAACTTAAATACATTATAAAAATGCCGTGCACTTGTGGTCAAAAAGTTGAAAGAACACTGATGCAAAAATTCAGTGTGGAAATTGCAAAGTGTATTATCATTTAACTTGTGTTAATCTGCAACCTACGAGTAGTAATAGTGCCTATTTTAAGAGGAAGAATATTTCCTATAGTTGTGCTCTTTGTACCCAACGGAGACGAAATTCTCTCCGCTCTCCCCACCTGTACAAGAAAAAGTGTCCGACTCTAGTGGTTCCAATAGTAGCACAGAAAGTATACAAAAACTACAGCTGAGGGAGATCCACCCATCTCCTTCTAACAACTTGCTGTCTGTTAAAGAGAAGATTGGCTCTACCGCCGTCATCACTCTGGAAGTACTGTATAATGAAATAGTTTCGCTAAAGGAAATGAACGGCAAAGCTCTATCGATGATAAACTTGCTGCAAAACGAAAAAAAGGCTTTCAAGAACAAAGTGAAATATTTAAATCATGCTGTCAACAGGTTAAAACAAAAATCTCTACATAAATGTGTTGATATTGTTGGCATACCCAATGTGGACAAAACTAATGCTTTACCTTCTGCTATCAAAGTTATGAATGAGGGTTTAGAGGTCAATGTAAATGCTGATGACGTTGACAGTTGCTACGTCAAAGCAATTCAAAGTAATAAGTCTGCAAACAACTACAATAACAATAGTCAACCCGTTTTTTTCTCGCCGGAGAGGTCATTGAACATCGTGTGCATCAAGTTTAGATCAGCTGAGTGCAAGCAAAGTACCGTAAGCCACAAACGAAAGAAGCTACTGACATCCAGCGTATTTGGTGGACAACATGGAAGTCATCCCATCCACATTAATGAGTCTCTAACAAAAGCCAATAGGTTATTGTTTAATAAATAATCCTATGGGTAAAAAAGGGTTTCATTTTAATGAGGAAAAAAGTAGGAACTAAAGCATTTAAAATCAGTGCTTTGGAGGATCTAGAGAATACATCTTAATTGTGTTTGTTTAAATTGATTTAGTTATGTTAAATAATATCAGTTACCTAAGTGAAGATCCTCCTAATAGTTTCCTTGTAAGTTCCTTCTGTAAATTTGATAAAGAATTGTATAGGGTTTTCCAATAAGGACGTGAAAACTTATTTTTTAAATAATACGCAAACCATTTGAGATATTTCAAAAAATTTATTATCGGCTTGAAATACAATCAAAACATTTATGAATGGAACTCGACTTCGTTCATACGGCCACCGCGGGCACGTTTGCAGCGGTCGATTCGTTGGACCCAATTTTCAACGACTCGGCCACACATTTCGGCGGAAGCGGCCGCTATTTCTCGTTCAATGTAGGCTCTGAGCTCTTCCAACGTCGTCGGCGTGTTGGCATAAACCAATGACTTAACGCAGCCCCACAGAAAATAGTCAAGCGGCGTCAAATCGCACGAACGAGGCGGCCAATCGACTGGCCCATTTCCTGAGATAACACGCTCACCATACTTACTCTTCAATAAATCGATTGTAGCGTATGATGTGTGGCTTGTGGCATCATCCTGTTGAAACCACATGTCGTCCAAGTCCATATCTTCCAATTCGGGCCAAAAATAATCGGTGATCATGACTCGATAACGCTGACCATTCACAGTAACGTGACGATCGTTATCGTCGACGAAAAAATATTGGGCCGCCGGCATGCAAACCGCACTAAACAGTTATTTTTTGTGGATGAAGTGGTAATTCGTGAAGTACATGTGGATTTTTACCCGACCAATAACGCATATTTTGCTTATTGACGAACCCATTGAGCCAAAAATGAGCTTCGTCACTGAAGATGATTTTGCGATGAAATTCATCATCTTGGCGCATCTTCTCCAGAACCCAATGGGAGAACGTACGTCGGTTCAAATGGTCCGTCGGCTTCAATTCTTGAGTCAGCTTGACCTTGTATGGGTGTAAACCAAGATCCTTACACAAAATACGCCATAATGTGATCTGAGCGATGACCAATTCTTGTGAACGCCGTGGAATTGACTGATTTGGATCGTTTGCTACGGACGCCTGAACGGCAGCGATATTTTCGACACCTCGACCAACCCGTTGTTTCACTGACACGGCAATATCACACAACGAATATGTAGACTCAAATTTTTGCACTAAACTTGTTATTGCCTGTCTACTAGGGCGAGAATTACGACCAAAAATTGGAGTTAACGCTCGTAAAGTTGCAGTCACCGACTCCGAATTTCGGTAGAAAATTTTTATAATTTGCAGACGTTGCTCGTTCGTGTACTTTACCATGATGAAAATGTTGAGTTTATTGAATAAATTGACAGTGACAGTTTGATGATTAGTGAAAGATTGCGTTCACAAATTAAATTGAAATTTGTCAAGTCCCTATTGGAAAATCCTTTACAAAAGTGTTTTTCAGTCTAATGACTTCGAAAAACTTTTGAGTTGCTTTTGCTGCATTTGGAATCATTTATTAATGAGCCTAAATTTGTTTTACTGAAATATGAATATATGATCATGAAGAGGATTTCTATAATATACCTGGTTATAAGATTTATACAAAGTGTAATAACTCCTATGCTACAGGTGGTGTAGCTGTTTTTATCTGTGAGAACTTGAATCCTGAGTGCTGTGGATTAAATCTTGTAAGTTCTGATATACTTAAACTATTGGTGCACAAAAATTTATTATTATATGTTTCTATAGACTACATGATGTAAGTAGAGATGTCTTTGCAGATGACTTATCTTCCATATTAAGTAATTTATCTTTGATTAGTACTATTTCTGATTTCAGAATCTCCGATCACTGTATGACATGTGTCTGCTTTAAATCTGAACGTACTCATACTCGACCTAACAATAACTGTAATCAGTCTAAACCGGTAAATAGAATAGATTTTGAAGGACTAAATACCCACTTGCTATATGAAAATTGTATAGATATTTACGGTAAATCTAATCCCTCTAGAGCCTTTGATTTATTTCTATCTGTTTTGAAAGGTCATGTTGACTTGTGTTCATTTCCCATAAGGAGTAGTAGGACCAATCTCAAGGGATTAATGCCATGAATGTCGAACTACTTACTTAAAAAAATTAAAATCAAAAACAAACTCCATTTAAAATATAAAAACCGTCCTAATGACATACTTGTTATAGAAGTTTATGCAAAGATTTCCAATGAAGTTAAAATCGAAACTCCTTTATGTAAAGAAAAGTACTATGTCAGTAAATTCCATAGGGCTAATGGAAATTTAAAACATGTATGGGCTTTAATAAATCAGTTCTTCAAAAAAAATGCATCTTCAGGTGCACCATCTAGTATAAGATTTAATGATACAGTCATTGAAAATTCTTCTGAAATAGCTGATGCTTTTAATGTATTTTTTACGAGTGTTGCCACCAATACCTTGGCTAATGCCGGTTTTAACAATACTCCCAACTCTTGCCTACAAAGATGTTTTGACATAGAAAAAAGGCATGAAACTAGTTTTTTCTTTGAACCTATTTCATCTATTGAATTGTTTAAAACCATTATGTTGCTGAACAAATCAAATTCATCTACTCGTAAAAGTTATTCGAATGCATTTATTAAGATGATTGCGTTAAATATTGTTGAAGTTTTAGCTCACATTTATAACGAAAGTATATTCCACGGAATCTTTCCTGACAACCTAAAAGCTGCTGAAGTTATACCAATTTTCAAAAAGGGAGATAGATCTAAACTCACAAATTTCCGACCAATCTCTCTTCTCTCTGTTTTTTCAAAAAACCACAAGTTTGGATCATATCTCAAGGATAGGAGGCAAATGGTTAAGATAGGGGACCATTTTAGTGAATGCCTTGATATTCAGGTTGGTGTCCCACAGGGATCCGTTCTTGTTCCCATCTTATTCCTAATATTTATTAATTCTATATTTAGTCAAAATTTGAAGGGTACACAAACTGGTTTTGCAGACGATATAGCGTGTACATACTCCAATAATTCCATTTTAGACTTGGTTGCTGATGTTAACCATGACTTACGAGTAGAAGTCTTAAGGCATTACTTTGGTATGCACAAGCTAGTAATAAGCGATAAAATGAAGATTATGTTTTTCAACTTATCTGCATATATACTATGTCAACTAAGACTTTTTTGCACTCGCAATCTGTTAGAAACGGTCTACTATGGCTTAGTGTAATCAAAGTTGCAGTATGGATTGGCTTTCTGGGGCTGTACTTATGACCGCCAAAAACATATTCTAAGAACTATCTTACTTTTCCGCAATTCAAAAATTCTTCCACTTTTATAAAGTTTTAAAAATATTTTTTATAAGAAGCGGTTATCTAAGGAATCAAAATTCAACTTCCTATGCACTTCGTAGTAATGACAGAAATTTGGTTATTATTCCAACATACAGCACTCATAAATTTTTTTTAATTTTTACACCTCAGTAGCACCTAGATTATTTTATCTACTAACTTTTGAACTTCGGAATATAAGGAAATTCTATTCATTCTATAGAGGAATTAAAATATGGCTTTTTAATTTTGACTTCAAAGAAATAAATCACTTAACAAGAGTCATAAGTTGAATGGTTTTTTTGTTGATTGTTTATTCTTTAATTTTTTTATTTATAAGTATTAATTTTTTGAGTTGATCATCAGTATGCTGCAATTGTTAATTAATAAATTATATTTTGCGTACTCTCATATAATCGGTCGTTGTATTAAAACTTTATAACTCGATACATTCGACACTAATTTTTCTTAAATTATAGAATGTATCTACTTAATTTTATATTTCAATGATTGTCTTTATAATAGGAAAACACTTTTAGTAACTCGCTATTATTGTTTATAAATTATCTATAATTCTAAATTTGTATATATTACCATCAGTATTATAGCATTATTGTACTAAAAGCTTTGAGTTAAATGGAATATGAAATAAATAAATCAATAAATATGTATCTTAGGCGACCGGCTGCTATCGGATATATGTATCTCCATAGATTTAAGCAGGACACTTCGCCCCTGTGTCTAAAAGACGGGGAGATTGCGGCACATGCGGTGTTGTATTACGAATGCATTACAGAAGGCAGGAGAAAACTGTGCAGCTTGGAGGACCTCGTATTTCAAAGGGGCGACATCGACATCGTCTCTTGTGATCAAGCACATTCGTATATGGTGAGGTAATATACGAAGACAAATATATCCGTTTTTGATGTAGCGCTGAATCAGAGAACCATTCTTTGAGGGCACATAATTTAACACAGTGTCAGTTGTAATGAAAACTTAAGCCTATGTAAGAAAAAGAAACACACACATTTCCCCCACAAAGTTACATTAAAGATGTTGAAGAAGAATTTCTGTCAACATACCTGTATGGCATGCAACAGAATCTATTTCCTTCCATTAAACCAAAAAGGTGGAAATAATGCGCGCAACAACATCTACCAACGTACCTACGTTACCAGCGTCTTCTTAATCACAAATCAAGTGATCAGGAATGTCAATCACCCTTTCATCTTTTATTCCACGAAACAAGTCAAGGCATTCCCTATAAGCCAAAGTCGACTTCAATTGACGATTTACAATTCCATTTCTAGAAGTCGCATAGCAAAACTTAATGCAACAAACAACAACATCCCAACCAACCTACCTACCTAGGAGCAAAAAGTTGCTTATCAAGTACATGCTTCCCTATGTCTCGGTACATACTCGTAGATCTCCTGCCGATCTATCAGTGATCAATTCTTCTTCGATGAAGAAGAAGAATTACCTCTGATCGTTGGCAATATTCCCATAGACGATTGTCGAATAATTGCTGCAGCTATTCCAGTACAAACATCACCACCACCGCCACAACATAGTCATAGCACAGTCGCAGGTTACTTCTGGCTAGAATTATCCGTATCTGTAATGTCGTGATTCTGAAAATTCTCACGAATCCGCGCCGGCTCTAAATGGACCTGTTTACATGGGAACGCGACGATGGGACATACTACGAGTATATGTATCCGACAGATAACACTTAAAAAAAAAAAAAAAAATAAAGAAGACAAATCCCAACGAAGACAAAGACTAACAACGACTTGGACGTCGAAGAGTCTAACGCGGTACCTAAAGTCTTCGTTAATGTAATCCCCTTCGTGATTAACACAATTGCCTCAATTTGTAGATACATTTTTGCCATTGCGGACTATAAGACAGATCAGAGTGAAAATAAAACCAACACTCGTCCCATGGTGCTACTTAGCATTTAGATTAGATTTAGACACAGAATCACTAAGAAGGAAAATCCCTCGAAGATACAATACTTACAAATGTCAAGGCATAATCCATTGACCGTTCGGATAATCCTTAATTTACAGCTCAATAATGTAGGTAATCCAATCTGATCGTTTATAATTCCTAAATAACCGTCGAGATCGCTTGATCCTTCGACCACTTGATAACTTAATAACTTTATCACACTATATATCATAAAATAGCAGCACTTTCATTAACTTAAGGAATTATAAATATTTCGCCTTTTGCTTTCTACAATATGATGCACTAATTCACTAGAAATACTCCGAGATAAACCAAAGATACTCTAAAGATACACAACGAAGACATACTGGCGAAATCCTCGTCGTATGTGGGATGGGGGTAATCTTATGAAATGGGACCCCAAAAATAGACCAGCAACGCACTTGAATTAACTTCTTTAGCTACACGACACAGAGAACGTCGCGATCGTTTTTCAGATTGTATTCGCCTTTGGATACACGTTACTCCCGATGGAATCAAAACAAAACAGAAAAACTCACTTTAAAAGCAACAGAGAGAACCGTCCGGTCAATATCTGGTATCGCAACCACACGCCGCGTTTGTTTACACACAACTGATCGGCAGATCGTCGACGTCGCAATATAGGCAGCCGGCAAACGATCGTCTTTAGCTGTTTGGATTTGGATTGGCGGATCGCTGAGCACATGGAGATGAAAACGGAAAGGAATGTGCGCCTCTGGGGGAAAAGCGAATACCGAATACCGAACCGTGAATGCTATGACTTTGCGATGCTATGCGTTGCAGAGTTTCTCGTATGAAAATTTTTACTCTAATATCGTAAATTCATCGGTACAGCGGTAAGTTGAGTTCATTTTGGTTGGGTTGATCGTAGAGTTGAGTATGCGCGATGGAAATTGGAGATCGACGGCGACATCGACAACGAGTAGATTCCAATTCGACAACAGCAATGAGAATGAAGAAACACTTTAGATTTTGCTGATGAATGTATTTTTAGTTGAAGCGAACTACAAAGTCGACGACGAGTTGATCGATGAGTTGTAGTTTACTGGAATGTCGGCGAGAAATTTGCTCGTGATTGTTTGATATTTTGAAATACTCGTATAAATTTATATCTCCTTAGCTTCTGGAATTTAGAAATTGTTTCTTTTTGATTCCTGTTTTTCGTTTCGGGTTTTTTTTTGTTTTCTTAATTGGAACTGGAATAGTTTTGTAAATGTTAACTAATGGGACGAGTGCGTATGGGAGACCTTGATTAAATTTAAAATATTTGATTTGAGCAAACAAACGCAAATTTATGTATCTAAGAGTCAAGTGGTTTGACGAAGAAGAATTCACTGCTTGAGTTCAATTGTCTAATGAATCTAGTCTCACTCTATACCTACAGAAAGTTTCACATAAATTTGTGTTCTTTGTTCGGGGGACAATTTGCTCATTTTATGCTTAACTCTCTACCGCATACCGCTTTACATTTTATGATGAATATTTTTCCAAGAAAATCTTTTCGAAATGACCCGAAATTGTTTTTTCCCACTAGTGTGTATCCTTTTACATAATAAACGGTAATTTTTCTTTCTGCCTGCATACGAGGGTAGGCCAAGAAGTACCCGACCTGACGTATAGATGGCGGTTGTTGTTTCAAAAGAATGACTATTGTAGAAAGTACCAACCTTACTAAGCTTAAATTTGAAGTTTGACGACGCTACGTTGTTTAGTATTTGTTCGACAGCCATCAACGGCAAACGCTCTCAATGAATTTTTAAATATGGAAAAAATTGGTCATCGTTATGTGGTACAATACTTTTATTTGAAAAGTCTCAATCCAACCAACATCTAAACGGAACTGGATTCTACTCTGGGGGAGTCTGCTCCTTCGTTTACAACAATAAAATATTGTGAATCAGAGGGTAAACGAGGCAGTACGAGTTGCCAAGACGAACATCACAGTGGTTGACCAAATGAGATGAGTTCACTAGAAATGATGAAAAAAATCCACAAAATCAATAGACCATCGATTGAAAGTGCGTGAATAGCAGAAATGGTAGGCATTTTAAAAAACGCTGTACATCGCATGTTGATTGAAAAATTAGGCATGAGAAAGCTGTCCGCAAAATGGTTTGCGCGATTACTGGAACAAAAACATCGTCGTGAGGATGTTTCAGTCGAGTCTTTGGCGAAGTTTCACAGCAGTAAAACCGAGTTTTTGCCTTGATTCATAACCATCGATGAAACATGGGTCCATCACTGCACATCCCAGACGAAGGAACAGTCGCAACAATGGACTCAAAGGGGATAATCAGCTCCAAAGAAGGCGAAGACAGTTCCATCTGCAGGCAAGGTCATGGCGTCAGTTTTTTGGGATGCGCGTGGGATAATTTTCGTTGATTATCTTCAGAAAGGAAAAACAATCAACAATCAATACATGCCGTATTATGCGAACTTATTGCAGCGTTTGAGAGATGAAATCAAGAAAACACGGCCGTTCGAATTGCTTGCTCATGAACCCTATTCACAAGATTTAGCCCCCTTGGATTATTTTCTATTTCCGAATTTTAAAAAATGGCTCGGTGGTAAAAGATTTGCCAACAGTAAAGAGGTGGATTCTGCTGTTAATGGCTATTTTAAAGAGCTCGACGATTCTCACTATAAACAGGCTATTGAAGATATTGAACATCGCTAGGAAAAGTTTTTTCCTCATATTTTTCTTTATTTCATTTCAATTTTCTTTAGAGATTTATAATTTAAACTTTTGTGGACGAATTTCAACTGTTAACTGCATCCCTGGAGATGAATGTAAAAGTGATGATTATGAAGTAGCAGACTCTGATGTGGAATTTGAGACCGCGCTAAACAACAGCGACTGCCTTATAGTGCCCAAAACTGACATTGTAAGCGCCTGAACCTGTAATTCTTGCATCGACTTCCAAATAAAGAAAGGCAAGCCTGGAAATATTTTGTATCGGAGAAAAGAACAATTAGATCCGTATGATGAAACGAATTTTCAATTTACGGGTGCTACTGAATAGTCAGAATTGGTGATTGGGCTGAAAACACAGGGGATTGTTTTTCGTCCTTTTTACGGAGGAGTTAATTCAATTTGTCGTCGATTAGTCAAACTTAAAAGGTCTTCAATACAACATAAGTAAGCCAGAAAACATAATAACAACCGAAATGGAGCAGTTCATTGACATGGTGATTTACATGTTTTGTGTTCAACTGCCATCTTCGAGACATTATTGGAGCAAATCCGTTGGCCAGTACAATCTTTTTGACATGATGACATGCAGCAAGTCGAAAATAATAGAACGGTTTGTACGCTTCAGTGATAACACCGATTTGAAACCATTTATTTAAGTTAATTCCATTTTTGGAAAAAATAAGTCAACGAATTCTACAATACTCTACTACTCTATTATTATAGAGCTTCTTGCAGTAGATGAGCAAATAATATCAATTAAATGCCTTCACGAACTGATGCAGTATAACCCAGCCAAGCCTCGCAAGTGGGGTTACAAGAACAAAGCGCTAAGTGGAGTTTCCGTATTCAGTTACGACTTCAGAATTGTTGGTGTAGAACAGAGTAACACCTTCTCCGAAAATTCACCCGATTTAGGAGACACTTTAAACTTACTGACAAGGCTTACATCTACAGTTAAAAAAACTCTTTTGGATCTTGAGCCACCAACCAGACAGAGATTGGTACGAAATGAAGAAAACATAGCCGCCGTAGCGGCCAGTATCGAAGATGACCCAGAAATGTTGATTCTTGGCTCAGCGGCTATGTCAACAAGCAAAATTGCCATTATTGGAGCGAACACAATCCACAAGTGTTCTGCTAAGCATCAGTGCATCCACAGAGATTGACTGTTTGGTGTCGTTTATGGCATGGTGCTCGGAGCTCGACAACATTGATATATCTGTTGATATATCTATAGCTGTGGTTTCAACAATATGTAATACAAGCGACGCAACGCTGGATGTTGTGAAGGGGAAATTT
The DNA here is from genome assembly GCA_949129095.1 of Volucella bombylans. Classification (NCBI taxonomy): domain Eukaryota; kingdom Metazoa; phylum Arthropoda; class Insecta; order Diptera; family Syrphidae; genus Volucella; species Volucella bombylans. The sequence continues at coordinate 98,388,724 of OX422144.1, forward strand.
GGAGACTAAGTCATCTCACGGCAAGTGTTCATGCGGTTTGACACCACTCGATTATTTTCTCTGGGGCTACGTCAAGTCCTTATTCTACGACCACTTTGGACGAGCTCGAGGCAACACTCGACACGCTATTGCCGAAATAACGCCGCACACATTTAATCGAGTCAACAAAAAATGGACCTACCGCTTGAAGAACTGCCAGCGAAGCCGAGGCTGCCATTTGAATGATGTGCTATTCCACACATAATGGCATGAACGTAACTTTAAAATAAAGTCATAATCAATTTTATATCTTTCAGCGTTATTGTTCTATTTAAAATCTTTTTCCCATGGTTCTTATCTGCCCACCTTTTATGATTTCAAAACTATCCGTTTTTGAGAATATGGTATACTCAATACATTTTGAAAAAAGGTGGTAGGCATTGCAGCAGGTCAGCTGCAATCAGATTTGATAAATGTATAACAAACATTACACTGTTCTCGTAACCCTTAACACATACGAAGCCATTTATGTTTTTTTTTTAGTTTGTAAACAAATAACACTTTTTAATTTATTTTAATAAAATCTTTAATCCTTACACAAATCCATTTTAAAAAAAAACTATAATTTTTTCCCTGCTCAGTATTTAATTCATGCAGTAGTGGATAACTTTCTTTATTTCTCGAAATAAAAATTCGTTGCGGATCTACAACTATACGACGGGAACCCGCCTTTTTATGCCGGATTTACCCTGGCCTCAAAAACTTTGCAATTTCGCAAACAACATTAGCAACGGAACGAACAAAAGTAGAACAAATGATTCCCTACTGCCGTCACCACCAAAGGCAGTAGACGTATTCATTGAATATTGTTTTTCAGGAAGGTGAATCCTTTCGTATGCTGCGATGCTTACGCTGGACATATGAGGCAATCATTTCCTTCACTTTGTACTGCCGTCTGACTAGGTTTTCAATAGTGTTGGTTCTTAGCCAACCCTGTCTAACAGCTACTCTAAGAAAGGTACTGTCGGAGGCTTCCATGCGACATCACATGTAAATTGAATTCAAGATCGGATGCAAGGTCACAACCTTGTTGAAGAGCAAATATTTAACGTTCTTTATGGAGAAGCCCGGCAAGTCTGTTAATGCACTGGCTAAGCTCAGTAGGTACGAAACAGGAGGTACAGGAAGCTACGTAAGGAAACCCGAAAGTTTCCAAAGAGGTACTCGTATCTTAAGATTAATTTAGACGAAAACTTTAATCCTTACAGATCCAAGCAAAAATATTATATGAAGCTGATTCGGATTCAGAAGAACGCCCCTTAGAAAGACTTTTGTGAAAATTCTGAAACACTCGGTGAAACCAGAAGGTCATTCAAAGTCATCAAAAAATGGAAATCAGCCAAACTGGAAACTCTCAGATGACCTGATGACAACTACACTAAGCCGAAAGTAGAGATTCTCCGCCTCATGTTTTAGATTTACTTCCTAAGTACATAACTTCATCAGAAACAGTTCGCAAGTAACTCCTATCAACGAAGCTGTAGGTGAACTGAGTACCTATAACAACACACCTTAGCTCGTATTTGTCATTGGTTGTGGCAACCAATTATGGACATGGTTTCAAACCATTAGAAAGGACGAAGGAAAGTTCCTTGAGGTCATCGTTTTTTTCTTTCAGTGTTCAGAGTCTACTATAGCTGCATTTGAATATATTTTTCATTTATAATTATAGACTTCCTGATCTGAGACACATTTTTGTGCACCTCCTGGATGACAAGATTTTACCTTTGTCTTCCGGTAATATATCCTGAAGAGCATCACGAAGATTAAAGAGGCTATGACTACAAATCATGCATTATAATATGAACCAAGTTGAGCTAGTTCCAATTCAGACACAAACAGTTGGTCAATTCTGTCACAGAAAGACTTGAAACTCTCTGTCTGCGTCAGAGGTGAGTAACATATAGCAGAGTTCAGTTAGGTTGTGGCAATGTCATTCAAAATCTTCCGGTTAATCTTCAGATCATTATAGAAAATAAAATTTCATGTACAATATAACTTTCATTTTTAAACTAAATAAAGCTTCCTAATGGCAGTATCTTCACCCTGTTATCTGACTTTGGTAACGCTTACTCCCTCTTGAAACATGCAATAGTACAAGAGATGTGTGGAGTTGGATTTATGCCCCACGGTATCATTCTGTTGTCTGCTTTAACAATTATTCCCAAAATAATTTAAAATGCTCTCTTCAAAAATTAGCACAATAGTGCATTGCATTCGCTGGTGCATTTTCAACCGAGAATCACCTTCTATTTGAGTACGTGAAGTGAATTAATGACCTTTTTTAAACTATATTTGTGTCCCGACTTACTCTGTGGAATCAATCCTTACCTACCTAACTAGTGATAAAATGCTGAGTTGGTTGTTTATAAAGACTTCGTGGCAAAAAACTTCCATCTATTTTGTGGCTATCTAAACAAAAGAAACACGATATTCATTTACGAATTTTCAGAAAACCGAATTGGTGTGCCTCTAAGCCCCAAATGACTCTTATCAAATCCCGCTTGACAAGAAGACCACCATCAAACTCTCAAGCTTATAAAGTAGTATTAGATGTTTTAAAGACTTAAGCAATTAAGATACAAACCTTAGCTGATCTGATCACATCCAAACAGTCATACGCCAATTTAAGAGAGTGTTAAATAACATCAAGGCCATTCATGGGATGTATACTGTCACCACTATTGTTTCTGGTGGTTGTCAGCGATGTACTCCCTACAGCATTGACGGAAGCAATTGTGGAATTCGATGGATAATGGCATCTTACCTTAAACACCTTGACTACGCTAATGAGGTTTGCCTACTTTCACATCGGATAATGGACCTTCATTTATTGGCCCACAATCTGGAAGCTGAGGCGAACAAAGTGGGACTCAAAATAATCACAGCCAAAACGAAAGTCCTTTGCACTTCCAGTACCCGCGCTCAACTTAACATTGCCGGACAGGAGGCAACATTGCGTGGTATCGGCTAACCAGGACGGCACCGAATTGGATGTGTGCAGCGGAATCGGGAAGGCAAAAGCTGCGTTCGGAATTGTATCCAAAATGTAGAAAAGCAATGTTTTCAGCTTAAGAACGAAGCTACCACTGTTTCGCTCCAACGTAGAATCAGTACTGCTATATAGGTGCAGTACTTGGAAGGTGGACACCACTACTACACGCAAGTTGCAAACCATCATACATAGATGCCTAAGAATCATCTTGAGAGGTTTTTTGCCCAATCGTATCTCTAATGCAAAGTTTTATTAGAGAACCAACAACCTATGGACATTACTATACGGAGGAGAAAGTGGCTAGCCGCCCTAGCCGCGAAGACCGTTCTATTGCGAATTTATATATTTATATATTTATAAATCCATTCGTTCCATGCAGAACATGAATGAAATGTCCATATTTTCCCATATATTCACATATTCATATACATATATATACATATATTCCAACACGATCAATCATATGCGATGTTAAGAATAATATTAATATTCACTAACAACACATCACTTTGGGCTGAATAATTTGAAACCGAAGACGACCCTACGAATCCAAAATTCTGACTCAAACTCAAATTCAACTCCTTCTATCGCCGCACCACAGAACTCCTTAGTACTACAGGGCAACATCTGAGAGGAAACCTAGACTAGACAAAATTGGTTCATGGCCCAATTGATTATCACCCTTTTTTTCGGCGCTCTTCACAATTCTAATTTAATGCGGCCGAAGTCTTTTTTGAGTGTTGGAGATTAATCTGGAGAAACCGTATCATTGATACAATTTACCAAAGTAGCCTCCACCACGAGCTGTTCGAGTCCTCCGATTCTGAACATATATCCAAGATCTCATCTTCTTCCTCTGATCGTAAAGGATCTCTTTTTACAATAGTTCGTCATCTGTTTCCATTTCCGACACAGTCAGAGAAGGAGACCGACAGCTTAGTTATCACCTCGGATGAATTGAAGTCGTCGCTATCCATTTCAGGAAAGGGTATCGATGCTCCAAGATCTAAGGTTAAATTTGCAGTTTCAGTTAAAGGAGAAGGAGGTTGCTTATTAGAATCCAGCCCATTCGTTTTATAAATCTTTAGGTGAATTGACTCGAAGCGGAACCGAATCATACCTTTAGTCTGCGCTGGGGATTCTATTTGACAATGCGTAAATCATTTCGGCGTCTTATGTAGAGCGCCTTAAATGGAGCTTGCCGATGCGGCTGAGCCCCTGATTCCCCCTTTGAGAGAGGAATTTTAGTAGCGGCAGTAAATTTGTGTCAGGCCATAACCTTTTTGTTTCTAAGGGTGGAGGAAGTGATAGGCCCATGGCTTGCCACAGTCTTACTACTCCTTGGAAATTTGGTTTTATGTTAGTTGCGTTTGCCTTTAGAGGATGGTGCATCATGGCCTACCACAGTTTGACTTCCACTCGAAAATGCAGGAACCTTGCCGGTAGGAGGGGCAGTCATCGTTCTAACGCCCGGTATTAATGGAGTACCGGATTCGAGTTTTGTGTTTTTTGAGATTTTGTTCATAATTATATAGCGGAGAAAGGATGGTCCATCTATACAGAGATGCACTTAAAACCGACCTTAAAACTAGAACTTAGTATACTTAATTTATAAATTCCCATATTTTAAGCGAAATTTCTGACATGCGTGCCGAATCATCATCTAACTCCACTACCAATACACCATCGGTCGCTTCTGCGACCAGTTAAATTAACTCAGTAAAATTTTGATACCACAGAATGCTGCAATGTCCTCTGTAGAGAGTGAGATAAACAAAAAAAAAAAAGATTTTCAGTATGCTTCTCCAAAAACGTAGAAAATGTAGCGTTACAACTCTAAAAGAATCTCACACCTCTAGGGCAACCGAGTTGAACCCGATTTGTTTGTGCCTAACATGTCTTCCCTGTCTATATTTCAACCACGCTTACCTTTACAAGAAATTTTGCATTTGACTACAAGAATGATAGAGCCTACTCCCAGTACCAGTAACTAGTCTACAGTCTGTCCTACTGATGGAGAACAGGAAAGTCGCTGTCCCCTTAGAGACGTCGGAAAGCATTCGTTTGTTCTGAAGGCAACTTGGAGAGTCATTTTAAACCCAACTGTCAACGAATTCCTAATACAAGATGCAGCAGTCCCAACGCAGGTTCGGATCCTGAAAAACTCATCTTTGAGACTTGCCCAGCAAATTCATCGGCGATTTTATTTTCTCGCCTTTACCAGTCCTCACGATATAGTCCATTGTCAGTATTCCGTATATCTCGGCGTAGAAAACGGAGTGTAGTTTTCCTAAAAAGTAGTGAAATCTAACGTTGTCTTCCTCCAAAACAATCCAGCGCGCGCAACATAGACCGGTTTTGGATTCATTCGCAAAGATCACACAAAATTGCTGGCATGGGGAAAGTTAATTTCGTAGTCATCAGAGAGCATATCCATTAGACCAGAGTTAAAAGCCAGGTCATCAAAACTCCAGTGCACGTTGCACCAAAGATCGCTTCTTTTTAAACGGAATATGGCTTTTAAGTGTGCAGTTCCTAATATGAATATCAAACCGAGGGCGATTAGTCAGTTCATCTAGAGCAGAGCCAGATGTGCAAAGAAAGGCCCAATACATCCGACACCGACCGTTCCGCCAGACAACCGACACATATGATATAAGTGGTCTTATTATAGCCATGTAGATCCAAAGGATCGAGGACTGTCAGAACGCAAGACATTTCTGGCTCGACATGTTAAGTTCAAACAAGTATCCAGGGTGGCACCCAAATAGCTTCGTTCGAAAAACCGATGTTGATGATTATAAGCACTAAATAAGCTAGACCAGGAAGCGCCCTTCTTCTCGTAAAAGTAACAATTTAATGTTTTAACATTATTGACTGAAATCTCATTTGTAGAGCAGCAATTTCTTCACCAGCATTACTCTTATAAAACGTATTATTCATCTAAGCCGCTAAATCTGGTCGAGATGAACAAGCCATAAAAAGTTTCGTTGCCGAAAGCACCCTTGTTGACAATGGCAATTTTCAGTGCGTTCACCTTCTATTCTGCCCACCAGATTTTGGAGCGCAGTGTCGCACGACTTGTTATGAATTGCTTTCTAAGTAGCCACAAATCGTATGGATTTCTTGTGCGAAACTGTCAACTAATGTCTGGGGACATTAAGACGCTTTTAGCCTGGTGAATCCACTGACTGGTTTACGTCTTCCAACTAATTACTGGAAAAACCCAGACACTCTAGATAGGTATTCATCACAGACCCTTATTAACCAATTTACAAATCTATGATATCCCGTAAAAGTACGAGCCATTCAAAGCTTTACAATCTCTGAGAAACTCTTTCTAGTGTAAAGTATTACTACGAACAAAAACTTCGGTAGTTTACACATGGCAATACCCAACCTTGCACTCCATTTAACATGGTTACCTTGGATGTAGAACTCGAGGTAATTTCATTTACAGTTTAAGACCAATGTACTATTCCATTAGTAGAACTAATCGAGTCTATTTCCTTCTGACTTAACTGCCTCATCTCCATGGTGATGTGTGGGAAACTAATGCAATAACCGGGTGATCGAAGGACATGAAATAATAAGCGAATGCTTCCTATCAGTGAGTAATCATCTTGACAGAATTCGACGGTCTAAAGTTTCGTCAATATGATAAACCACAAACGAAATCAGATTCCTGAACCCTGAGTTTGGTTGAAATCAAACCTTAATCAATTCAATCAGACCCACAAAGTCCATAAAACCACTTCAGACTATACTTGTAAACAAGTTTAAAGTTGAAACTTCAAATTCAACAATGAAAACTACGTACGAAAGCCAGATAACCACGCGAATATACGTATTTGTCCGAAAACATGTACAACAAGCTGCCCAGAGATTTCATGTTATCTTTATCACCTTCGATTAAAAAAACATAAATCCCCAAAACAACAAACACCCGTATAATATTCTCCAGGAACCTCTGGAATTGTCCAAAAACGTTTGATACTGTCAAAATAAAATTCAATTCCTTAAACTGTTTTCAAAAAAAAATTTTATTATATAAAAATCAACTCCTCCTTATCTGCTCTTCGTTTCATGGTAATTTATTGACCTAGTGTCTGACTGTCTATTTCAACAATTCACTTTGACATTTTTTGACGTGGCATCTTAATGGTCTCAATACTAAGGTGTCAAAGTGTGACATCCCAAAAGAAATGAAATCAAATGAAAACAAATGCAAATCACTTAATGAAAAACATCGTAACTTAAAAAGCCCCCAGCTCCAGAACAAAAAAATACTTTGTAACTTCATCACTAATTTAATCGAAACCAAATTATAACCAAATCGAATCCAACTCTAGATACAAGTATCTCCATTTCCATTCCAATTCAGATTTGAACTCGGTGGAGTGGGCTTGTGTCTTGGTTGGAAGGAAATGCCGAAAGTGTTCTCTTAAAATGTAAATCGCTTCGAAATAATCGTTAAAATAAAACATAAATGTCGTTTAAATCTTAAGCGCATCATAAATAGGAATACGCTGCACTCGTCTAAGATGCGAATCCATTGACACTATGAAGAGTACGAGAATGTATTCGAACGACGACGTGGTCGTATCGAGCTGAAGTATTGTATCGACTGAATAATTCATCGCATCGATTTGTGCACAATAAAACGCGCATTGGTGTAAACAGTTATTCAACACCACCTCTATGGCCCAAAACTCGAATCCGAACTGACGATGGGGATATAGGGTAAGATAAGAGGCGAACGCTACTTCCAATCCGGTTCAAGATACGAGTACTCTGGTGTGGTGTGGGTCTTATCATTGATGATCCTCTTATCTTATTTGATTTTTTGGTTTTTTTTTTTTACTATTTTTTCGGCCACTGTTACAGAGTTGGTCGTCGTATAGGAAAGATACTCAAAGAGTATCTCTGGACATCCGCGTGGAATGTCGTTCCGCATAGAAAATCTGTCCGTAGAAAATCGATTTTCAGCTCTGAATAATGGACCAGAGATTTCCATAAATAGGTGCTTCTTCACGCGGATGATTTCGATTTACTTTTTTTCAACATGACGATGCACCTACGAGGCAGTAGTATGTATCTACAATGACGATTATGATGATTACTCTGATTATTATACGCCATCTCACTTTCTGGGCAACAAATAAAACGCCTTCTCTACCCTAAAGGAGTTACGGTTGGAAAACCGAAGCTATGGCTGTCTGTAGAAGTGCCATTGTTTGGGTCGTGAGGTGGATAGTGGAGATGATTTTATGCAGGCTAGCCGTCATCATAGATATCCATCGAATTTCTCAATTTTCATACCCGCAATGGGAGATGAATACATGAGATACGTATGAGTCGGAGTTGCCATACTGACATTGCAAAAAATGTATCCGACTACCTAGGGCTATTTGTTCTTCATCTGACTGGGTAGTCAGATTCCATTATACGTATGACGTACATTTGTTATCCGCCATTTCGGCGGCAGGTATCTTCAGTGTAGCCAGTATTATTTGATGAAGGTGTTGCTGTGCTGTGTATGGCTCTATTTTTTTTTAAGGACTTAACACTAAGAGTAGACGACTACTCTTAAAAGGCCTGAGAACGTGTTAAGTTTTTTTTAGAAAATCAGACAATACAAACTAGTCATAGAAAATAGGCATCTAGTGGACCACAACATTTGACCTCCTCATTCTCAGACGAGATTTGCGTTGGGTGAAAGTAATGTCTGTATTTTTTGTAGGAGCAATCATCAATCATCAGGTGATAATCCTACTCTTAGATAACGGCACAAGACACATCTCGACATAAAATAAATTTTTGAGTATCATCAACCTTACTAAGAGCAGAAGACGGGACGTTTTATTTATTAAAAATGCTTAAAGGAAAGTGCTTTCAAGCCAATCTAATAAGAAGAAAGCTAACTGACCCTGTCGAACAATGAAAGTAGCCTTTTTACCGTAAATTGGAAAACTTAACTACACCCTCCCCAAGAGCTTCAGACCTGTAAGAATGCATCCTCTGTCTAAGATGCAAGATGCTTACCAACGCGAAAAATCCCGCGAGAGTGCGCTTCTAACTCTGGTAGGCAAAACTGAAGACGCACTCGACAAGAAAGAATATGCTCTGGGTATTTTCATCGACCTTAAGCGTGCTTTCGTCAACGCAACTTCTGACGGCATGTGTAATTCGGCCAGGCAACACGGCGTAGATGAATCACTAGTTTTTCGGATAAAAGCCATGCTGGTGAATAAGACCCTGATTGCAGATACTGACTGCGGTCAATACGTGACGACGGTTAAAAAGGGTTTTGCCCGTAAGGCGGTGTTCTATATCCAATGGCTATGGCGCATGTTGGTCTACTCATCGCTCAACGCTCTCAATAGTTCTGACGTCTATGCACAAGCATATGCGGATGATGTAGATGTATTGTCTATTAGATTGTGTAGCGACTGTCTGCTCTAAAGAGCAGGCTTTTAACCAATCCTCTCAAAACTGAGATTGTTCTCTTTACGAGAATGAGGAGGGAGACTAATCTAAGTCATCTAGTGCTTAAAGACACCACCATCCAATTCTTCGAATTATGTGTCATCGTAGACTAAACATATTACGTGGTCCGCCATCTGAAAGAGCAAAGGAGTTGACGGCAAGACATGGGGTCGGCCACCAAGAAGTTTCCTTTGAAGCTATCAGGCTATGATAAGCCCAATTATATATCTCTCTCGCAAATACGTCATTGCTCTTCAAAGGCCTGTCTATACTGCATGGGGCTTTATTTAACACTCATGGCTCTGCTCTAGATGCATTGATGAATCTCTCTCCCCTTGATATTCATATAATGGGCTGCACTCTTAAATCCATCTTCCTTTAAAAAGCAGTGATCTTTGGTACAATACGAACAAGGGCTTTGATGATCTTGTGCGACAACTGTCTTATGACTCTGGTCTTATGGACACACTGTCTGATGCAATAATGCTGCATCAAAAGTACAGAGTCTACCTTCCGGGTGCTCTAGACTAGTTTAAGCCAGAAGAAGAGTTTTTCAGGACCCAAACCTATGTTAAATCGGCCTGCGTCCTCGGCTTGGGCCTCCATTGACAGTTGGGTTCCATATGACCATAACTGCAGATAGCCTGACTCTACAGTTTGTTGGCAAACCAAACAAATGCTTTCCCACGTCTTTATGAAGGCAGTGCTGCTTAATGACTTAATGACGTCGCGAAGCGCCACCACACTTTTGCTAAGTGCTTAAATGTGCTGCATATAAGTGATACAACATCATGCAAAGCTAGCTGCGAAAATGATGGCGACACCGCGGAGCACTACGCCTTACCGGATTACGGGTGCTGATACTATTGGCACTTTATCACTGAAGCGCTTTCTCATCTTTCTTCGAAAGACTGAGAGATTCCATTAAAAGGAACTTGCAAGGAGTACAATAGACTACTTATTTGTCTAAGTGATCCGTTTCGACAGGAAAAAAAGAAAGTCAAAGAGTATATATCCAAACACTTGCATGTAGATGCTGACCGCAATCCTTGGAGTGTAAAATGTAGAATGGCAATGACTCGTAGTTGAATATCTGTAGATATACACAAGTGATATTCCCCACATTCCTGAGATTAAAAATAGATAAATTTTCTCAGAAAGACCATCCACAATTCGACACATAGAGACCAAACCCCTAATGCAATCTTAATTTCTCGTTGAAGAAATGGCTCAACTCCTTTAACGAGTTACTTTTCATGGCCTCAACTAGGGCTACCACTTTCGCCTAAGTGATAATTTGAGTCTAGACAACAGGAAGAAGGTTAAGTTAGCTATATCTGGTAAATACGGAGTTTGGTTGTTCTTTTGAAATTAGAACGCTGTGTGAGATGGCGTGTTATCATAGTAGAAAACCTTACGAGTTTCCTCGTCAGTAACAGTGGTGCTAATTTAAATAACAAGAAAAAAAATCTATTCATAGTATTATGTACCGGTACGTCAACCTTGGCCAGATTAAAATTAAATATTTCAGAAACGATTTGATCAGAAGCTTTAGTGTACTCGTATAATATAATAAATAAATTATCCGAACAAAACTTCGGATAGGCGCTTAATTGGATGAAATTCTTACCTGCCATCGTTTTACATTTATATTTTTACATTTGTCCAAAATATCAAAGGGAAAATAAACCAAGATTCGTGCATAACATGACAACGCATCGCCTTCCTGAAGTCCTTTCCTGACATTGGAAGTCTCAGTTTTGGCATTATTGACCTTCTCCAAGCAACTTGCATTCTCCATCGTCATCCTGCTTCATACTCGAAGAAGCTTGGCAGAGATAACAAAGTAGATATGGTTCATTATGGTTTGGCAAATCAACTTCAGAAGCATCATCTTTTATAAGTCTATTTAGTTGCTCGCATACGCAAACGACATTAACATAATGGGAAAAAGTCAGCGAGCAGTCAATGTAGCATTTGTTACTATTGAACCAGAAGCGGCAAAAATAGCGGTCAGTGCAGAATAATCGATTCACAAATGTATAGAAGAAGTAGTAAAATACTCTCTCGAAAAACAGAAAGACTTAATACAATACAAAAATCATCACAAGTGGTACTTAACGGATCAGAAACTTGGACACTGACGAAAGTGAATGAAAATGCTCTCCAGCGCATCGATAAAAAAATTCCTGAGGCAGCTTTCGGTCCAGGTTGCAGGAATGGAAAATGGAGGAGACAGTACTGCTGACAACACCATAATAGCTCAGATAAACTAGCTTAGATAGCTTGGTCCCTTTGAACGCATAGGCACAAGCAAATTGGAGTCAAAATCATTCCGCGTCGGACAACACAGTAGAGGAGGACATTACGAAACGACTCGTCAAACCATTTTTCACTTACTACTCGTATCACATCTAAACATTCCCTGAACAAATTCTGAACAAATGTGACCAAAACATGTACTTTTGCACTGAATGGCCTAATAAGTCGACTTCAAATAGTACAGCGCTTTCATCGTCTAGAATTATGCTCTTAAATTTTCATTGAGTTAAATTTAGCCCCCTTGCCTAGCTATGAAACTGATAAATCATCCCGCGTTTAGTCCAGTCAATAAAGAAATAGCTCTATTCTCCACTATGAGCGGGATTAACTCAGCTATCCATAAACCGAAAGACAAAACTTCTGTAAAATAGAAATAATTTATAACTATGCCTTAATGTTTTAAGTAATTAAGTTTTGTTAAGTTTTGTCGTTGTAATGCTTAGCTTTATTTAAAAGAAAATTGTATGCCATAAGTGTTTAAATATTGTATTGGGCATATGAGTGCAGCAGCTAGCTCGAAAAAACCCCAATTTGCCAGTCCAATTTCGAGCAACTATGGCCGTATACTAGGGTGGGTCAATAAGTCCCTAAAAATTGAAATAAGGAACACGCTTTTCGACAGAAATAAGAAGTTTATATTCAACATAATCTCATTTTAGCTCGATTCACTTCGTTCAACGTTTCTCCTATTGGTTGATGCTGTCCATATATGATTCCTCAAAATAAGCGTTTGTTTCATTGATTATCTCTTCATTAGTCCCGAATCACTTACCGTCGAACCATTCCTTCATGTTTGGAAACAGAAAATAGTCGCAGCGGACTAAATCTGGAGAATATGCTGGATGAGTGATCAATTCGTAATCTAGTTCATGCAATTTTGCCATTGCAACTGCGGAGTTGTGCGCCGGTGCCTTGTCCTGGTGGAGAGAACTTTTTTCCTCGCCAAATGAGGGCGTTTATATTCAAAGCTGGTGATCGTTTTGCCCTTTTCAAGGTAATCGATGTGAATGACACAGCGCTCATCCCAAAAACCTATCGCCATGACCTTGTTGGCCGACAGACGCACCTTGGTCTTCTTCGGCTTCTATTCAACAGGAGAAGTCCACTGTCTCGACTGTTCCTTTGTCGCTGAGAATATTCGGCGTCACTTGTTCGGCTGGTACTACCAAAAAAGAATGCTTAATGAGTACAATGGGGGTTTCAAATGGTATGAGTGGCGTAAGTGGCTTTGCGTACAAATTTGAAGCTTACAGCGGCCAAGAAAATAAGCTGGGAAATGGAGAGCCTCAATTAGGAGCATCATCCAATATTGTTGTACCTCTAGCCTTCCAACCAAATTAGGTATAGGTAGGCTTCCAGATGAGAAATCGCTTAAAAAGAACAAGTTGGTGATTATAGATGGATCGATGTGACTTAGTGGCGTGGAAAGACAATAAAATTGTTACCTTAGCGTCTAACTTTGCTGGAAAGAACTCAATATACTCCGTTGAAAGATACGATAAAAAGAAAAAGCAGCATATTTATTGTCGAATGTCATGCATGGGGAATGTCAATAAATTGCGTAGGAACCGCTGGTAACTTTAACTTCTCTACCATTTTTTTGACTTGACAATGTGCAATTCATGGCTGTTGTATAAAGCAATAAACAACTCATCCAACAATATTCTGAACTCCGCCAACTTCAGAATCGAGATAGAGACTTTATGTAAATACGGAACAAAGCAACATGAAGGCAAACGGTGATCAGATGCGCAAATGGCTCTGCAAGAAAAAAAGAGAAAAGGACCTGATCAGCACGTACCGCCAAAGGATGTCGGAAAAGTTCAGTATGAACGTTGGCCAGAATGGGTTGATAAGCGAATGCTTATAATAATTGAAATAACCGTTTTGTGGAAAGAACCTGAGAAAAGGCATGAGACGGACGTTTATGTATAATACTCGTAGGTCTTAATGTTTCACAAATTTATATAAATTCAACAATTGTTCTTGCTTTTGTAGTGTCGCCGTCTTAAATTGTTTCCGTACCTATCATCATGACAATATTCAAAACATTAAGAAACTTATCTCAAGTTCAAGGGAACAGTCAATCGTATACGAGTATAGTTTTTGCACTCGTCCAGCACTTTCAAAATCAATTCAAGGATCAGTCGTACAATAGCTTTGCACTCATATCGGATGGCTTTCGGAGAAAATGTATCGCTTTCAATCCGAATGTATTAGCTTGGCAACGCTGTATGCAAATACTACACCCCAGCACGTGGCCTGAGCACATAAAAAGGCAGATGCCTATGTCAATATTTGTACCAAAATAGGTTTTTATAGACAAAAATTTCTTTAGAAAAAATAAGAGGCGGGGAAGGGGTGGGTGAGAGAAGGTCAGGCTTCCAAAAAGAACATCTCATTGCTGCCTGCACCTAGTGATAATGATACTGATAGATACTCTCATACTAGTAATCGTACAGAGATGATTCTATTCAAATTGCTTGGTAAGCGAAGCACTTTTGCATGGCACAAATTGCAGAGGAATCTACACAAATTCCCATTGGATTGGCATTTAAGGTTCATGGATTCTACTCGGATTCATCCCCGTGCCGACTGCCGTCCGCCCATGGCATTCATGTTGACTCGTTTATTTTTTTTATTTTCGCTTTTATTTTATTGCCTCTATTCGTATTTTTTGCGTTGATCTTTATCTGCAGCTTGCATTTCCCATAGATTCTGTCTCGGGAATCAACTTAAATGCGAAATTGATTGCGTGGGAATTTATCTGAAAAGAAAAATAAAAGAAAAAAAAAACACACTATCCCGCATCCATAACTTGTTTTTTAAAGTCCATTTTCGGCTTGAGATTTTTTTGTTGTCGGGGAATCTTTTGGATTCTTCTCTGTGTGTTGTGGCGGGTGAACTTCCGTTGATGCTGGTACTGGTATATCTATAATTTTCTTCCGTTATCCATTTCACCAGAGAACCAAATTGTAGATTGAAAGTCATTAAGTATCTGCTGCTAATGGAAGATACTATTTCTTATGAATAGATTGGAGAAGATGTACTCATAGGTAATTACCTCAATTACGGCCAAAAACTTGAGGCGAACAGTCGTAATTATAGCTCGATAAATTTGTTGTTTCCCTATTTGACGGTTATTTCATAAATATTTTTTTTAAATTCGTATCTGAGATAAGAGTGCTCTTGTATGGAGCAGGGAAGCTGTTCTCGAAGGTGACTCAGATGCAGTATTACTTTTTTTGGAGTTGAGGGTAAACATTTCGTAGATGGTTGGGCACTCAATAGAAAGGTGATTTAGACGATTAATATATAATTTGTGGCGAACTTATTTCTGGAATGGGCAATTAATGTTAATATTGGATTGATGAGTTTAGTGGTACTTAGGCTACAATATTATTACTTCATTAACGCTGTGAGATTGAGCTTGGGACCATCTCTACAAGCGAAACCACAAGACCGTTCCATAAAACTTTGTGAAAATGCGTCATAGAATGTAGAATATGTGTTTTGTTTTCAATGGGCTCTTTACTTTATCAAAGTGAATAATAAATTCAGTTAATGGTTTACTACCGAAAATACAGTGCAGTAAGCGACCCTCTTCTACGGTCTTCGACGCCTAAAAGGTCTACTTTATAAATGATGACGTAAACGAAACAGCAACCAATTCAGACTGACAATCGTGAGACAATTGGGTATTATTTTACTTAAGAGTGTTAGCCTGTTAGACTATGACAGTACCAATGCAGTACGAATTACCATGATTCACCGATTTCTATGTTACCTTCCTACGAATTCAACAAACAGTGAAACAGTTTCATTTGGTGCAACACAATTACAATACAATCACGTTCGTTTTGGTCTCTTACCTAAGAGGAGTACATCAGATGCGGTAGAAATTGTCAATCCCGATTCAACAATTTGCTTTTTCAAAGGATTATTTTCTGATTTGTTTACATATGCCCATCTATAATTTATGATTAAATGTATATTTAATGCTAATTAACTTGTTCATTTAAAAGAATTAGATGTACATATGGTAGATGGTGATTGGGTATTGCACGATTGTGGTGAGTATTGACCGGTCTTAACATGGTGATGCCCAGTGCTCTAACTACCACTAAACACCAGTTGTGTTTAGTTTATTTGATTCGATTCAATTTATTTTTATACTATACAACATTTCCAATTTTTAAAGATTTAAATTAATTCTAATAATCATAATATATATATATGCTAACTACAATTATAAAAGGAGCTTTTAAGCATGTACTACACAATTAATGAATAATACCGGACATATCCTATAGTTACGGAAACTACTGTCGGGTATATGAACACATTGAATAGAGGGAACGATAAAATAACTATAAATTAAAGTATCGGTTATGCAATAAAAAAAATACATATCAAAGGTAGCTAAAGTAAATTAAAATAATATTTACGTACATTATTACGAGATTATTCCTATCAGGCTGTTGATTTCGTTGAAGTCAAAGCTAAACAGGCAGAACTTAATTTTTTTATTGAAGATAAACGATTTTCTAATGCTCCATATTTGAAGAGGTAACCGAATAAATATCCTAGGAGCAACAGAGGCATAGAAATTAAAAAAAAAAAAATGTTTTGATGTGGAATAATAACAAGAAGTCTTTCATTACTCCGAAGTTGATAGTCAGTTAATTTCTGATTGAGCACATTTCCGCTTCTCAAGTAAAATATATTTAAGATCTTATAGAATTAATAGTTTTTTAGTGGAAGAATCTTAGAGTTTAAAAACAGACGTTTCTTTCAGATAATTCCCAAAATGTGTTGCAACTCTCGGTGTCACCTCAACATACTTCATTTTATTTCAACTTAGTAAAAAAAAACAACAATTAATTAACAATTAAATTAAAAATAGAAAAAAGAATAAATTCTACAAACTAAACCATCAATTGCTTAACTTTAAACTTTTAAATAAAAATTGGTATACAACTATTTATAAATCTAAATGTAAATTTGGTAACAAAAAAAATTACAAGCAGTTAAGTGAGACATAACATACGATGCTGGCTACAGATATTTTCTTAATATGGAAGTATGAACTTTCCAATCTATTTTGCAATCAATATTCAATCCCAGATATTTGAAGTCATCTGTAACTATGCTTTAGCTCGCACTACTGTTTTCAGAACTTACATTTATGTACAGGGTCTTTCAATAAGGACGCTCGAAATTTGTTAGGTTATAGCAGCCATGCTGTTAACATAGTTCATGTTCCAACATAGCTTTTCATTGACACACATACCATGAATTGAAAGTTTTTCCTTTTCGACGTTGTTTTTAAATTTCGCTTTAACGACAGCAGACAGCATTGTGTTTTGGAAGTATTATATTCTTCTCACTTTTAGGTTCCCCAATTAGTTATGCTATTAATATCGGAATTTAATGAGCTTAGAATACGCTGTCGTTCCCGTTGTACATCTGAGGAGCAGGGACGTGAATCCGGGAACGAATATGAAAAGCAGAGAGTACTGTCGTCAGTTGTTGATGAAAAATTAAAAAGGGTGTTGGAAATAGAGCGGAGCTTTAGGGCACACCAGCATTTATTTTGTGAATATTAGCCTTGAAATCATCCAAGACAGCTGGTACCACATCTTCCTTTTGGTTTGATACTCTTCATCCGATTAGTAATAAAGGATTTCATTCCAAAGAAAATAATGTATGTTATTATATCAGCAGCGACATCCACGTCGTTATCGAGGAAACACCACGACCAGTTAAAATTCCTAAAGAAGCTGTTGAGTTCGATCTAGTTGGCTCTCTCGTATTTTCATACGTTTCTTTTAGAAACCTTTATGTGGCCGGTGTACGAGAAATTAGCCGATATGGCATAATGGTCCGACGAGTCTAGAGGGAAGAGCACATCAACAGTGTACTTATCAGGGTAAGAAGTTATAAACAAGTTCAAGGTGTTGGCAGTATGATTATCAATGTCTGGTATTCGCGTGGGCTCATTTACAAGCTGCATTAAGTGGTTTTCCGTAGCGAAGATCTCTACACAGCGCCCTTCGGGTATTGTCTGTCCAGAATGTCGACGCCACCCAGAATTGTGCATATTAAAATCGCCCATAATATCTATTTCAGTATGATGATTCAAGGATACAATTATTTGAATGGAGTCAGACAGAGCATCAAACTTGTCAAATGTCGAATTGCTGTCCAGTTTGGGAATTCTATAAATAAAGCAGTAGTGGACAATTTGCTTGCGGAAATGGAATTTTAACCACTACGCACGTAAATGGCGAGACCGCGGTGAGAGAAGAATAATGGCACTAGTTCGTAGCCAGGTAGCTTCACATCACAGTGATCTGAACAGTGTGGGCGGGGATATAACCGTGTTTCACTACTATATTTACAGACGAAGACGTACGCAGAGAAGTGATTGCTTCATAGCTTGCGTATATTTGCGACATCCAATCTGAATTCGCGAGTCATTATAATCCACAAACATAAATAAAACAAAAACACCGACGATACCAAGCACATCTGTGAAGTAAAAATTCAGGATATTTGGATATAAGGACATCCCAAAATACGCACGTTCTCTATTAAGAAGAAGCTTTTAAAATCTATCGGTAATATGTACATACTCGTATATCAAACCGACGATTTTTTTCCTAAGCAGAGCTGGTACTTCGGTGAGGGTGATGATGTCAGGAATTATTTGTTGCTGCTCGGTGTAAGAGCTCAGTCACTTTCTTCGGTGTAAAGTCGAAGAATTCACTATGTCACGTCCACACTACTTGGCTCAACAACATTACAATAGAAGAAGATTTCATTGGAGTGTTCATGGTGCGTCCAATTTTGACGACGGTGACTTGATTAAGAACAATTTCCATTGCTTCAATGCATGCATGCAATACCACAAAATCTTTTCCAAAGCCATTTTAGTCTAGAAATCCTTATGGGCCTAAGCTGTAACTTGAATAAGGAGACTCCTACAATATTTTGTCTGCTGTATTGATTACAATATTTCCTGTATGCTGCCCCAAATGATATTTTTATTTTCACAGAGCATTAAAAGATGGCTCATCTGTTTTAAAACTGTGGAAAGAAATTTATTTACATGCAATCTCGTTAATCTCGTCGGGCTGCTAAGCTCCAGGTAATTGAATTAATGCTCTACCTATGATTCGTCCAAGGAGAGCATGACAAATTGCAAGTCCCTAAATTTATAGAATTAAACTCGACGCTCGTCGACCTTTCAGTTATTTTATTCTGGACTTTCAATACAGAGTCCGTTTTCATTTAGAAAAAGGGCCGCTAGCAAAAATCCGAACCATTAACAACGATGAGTTACCTACATTGCAACTTCCCTCGGATATAATTTAATTTTCCAACTTTTTTGCCCCGGCCTTAACTTTTACATGAAAATATAAATCACAAATTCCCACACATACTCGTACACCGACTGCTTCAAAAGCAAAAACCACTGCGCTTTTTACTTAAATAAAAAAAAAAGTAATATATAAGTGAAAACCCTGATGCAATTAGTCATGCCAAAGATGTAACTGTGCAAAGAGAAGGAGCAAAATTTGAGCGGCGCATAGTTCGCACCAGCAAAAGCCCTGCTGATCTTGGCAAAACATAATTATTTATTGTGTCGAGCTAATCCTTTCTCACACCCTACACAACAAAAGAATCCATTTTGTAATGTTCCGGTTTCCGGACAGAAAAGCCTGTGCCATTCCAAACAGCTGTATGGGTCCAGACCAGAACGGAAGTCATGTAACAATTATATACAACGGAATGTTTCCGCAATGCACAGCAAAGTGTCCTTCTGGATTCCAGCCTCGCTTTTCAGTTTCTCTTCCCTCTTCATCTACAATTTTTTGTCACACTTTTTTGATTTATAAATCTGGATGGAACTGATGCTGATTGTGATGTACGTACATATAATTTGTGTGTGGTTATATCGTTAGGTTTTTTCTTGTTCTTTTTTCTATTGTACATACATGGACTGTTATGAAGGAAAATGTTACCAAAGGACACTGGTGGAGTGCTTCTTTCAAATTTGGTATGTAGTGCCTTTGAATTTATGGTTCCACGGAGATTGATATATGCATATAAATGTTTTTACTGCAGAACACAAACGTGCCTTTAAGGTATCTACAACAAAATCAGGAGCAAAACGAAGAGGGCGAAAATGATGTTAGTTAAATAGATGTTACGATTCTATAAATTTGTGTTTGTACTCTGAAGAAGGACTTAACTCGTCTCTCTTTTGCTTAGAATTTGACATGATATTTGTTCTTAGAACTTGTGGTTTCGAAATAAAATGATTCCCCTTGGCATTGCAGTTTTAAAGCTACCGACCTACTGCAGTCAGTACTGTTATGTTTTCTTCAATATCTCAATCGAATGGCACATAAGTTTTGAGAATGAAACTTAGGGAGTACACCATTGACAAAGTATTGGGCCTTCTTTCCAATACGAACATCCGAAACGTGGCCCTTCGTTACAACTTCAGCGCTCAATATAGCCTTCGAATTCGAAGCCATACTTCTTGGGAATCTGGTAGAAGTTTTCTAACATTCTACGCAATAAATGGGTATGAGATAATGGACGACAGAGACATATCATATTTCTTGCGAAAAAAAATCAGGGTAGACCAAGTCTTTCTCTTATGGTTTCCAATAAGCAAAAAAATTTCTTAGACAAATTCACAGTCAAAACTCTATGCAAGCTCTGGACGTTCGAAAGATAGGTGATCTTGCAATGTCCCAACTCTCTGAAATATTCTAGAAAATTGTATACACTGCTATCAGGCAAGACAGAAACTAAGCAGGCTCATTCCCTTCGGATAACTGAAACTTCAACTGGAGATCGTGGCCAATGTAAGATGATACATGTTTGGTTTGACGTGTAGCGAGTGGCGCACCTGTATACGAATATAACA
Source organism: Volucella bombylans (assembly GCA_949129095.1). Taxonomy (NCBI): domain Eukaryota; kingdom Metazoa; phylum Arthropoda; class Insecta; order Diptera; family Syrphidae; genus Volucella; species Volucella bombylans. The sequence goes on from OX422144.1 coordinate 98,409,516, forward strand.
AAATAATTTTAGCTTCTTCCTTTTTATGTATCACTAGCCCTCCGGTAAGCCTGCCTTACGGGGCTAAATTACTTACTTGCTTAGGTGGGCAACAGTTTGGAATGAACCTGGGCCTCAACAAACAAGCGTCTCTAGCCCTGTCTTTAGCTAACTGCGTCCAGTTGTGCACTGCAAGTCGGTTGAGGTTCCCTACTGGTGTCCATTGGCTCTACACGTCCTAGCTATCTCAGGTGATTGATACGAAATTTTCTGACCGAATATTTTACGAAGAATTTTCCTCTCGAAACGACCGAGGATCATCATCCGCTTATGAGCCATAAACTAGGACTAAGATGGGTCAAAGTCTTATATAGAGTCTCCTCAGTTTTTTGGGATAGGGCCTTACTTCTCAATTGCCTTCTTAGCCTAAAGAAACAGCGATTGAGAAAAGTGGATCTTCGGTTTATTTTTGCTGAGGTGTTGTTGGTAGAATTCATAGCAGAGCCAAGGTAGACAAAGTCCTTTACTACCTCGTTATGTCGTTCTGTCCAATTCGTCGATGTTGTGTGTCCGTTCTTGTTGACAGAACGTCGATGTTGTTGGTTTTGCCTTCAATTACCGTTAAACCCATTTTATCAGCTTCCGTTTCAATACTAGCGAACGCATCGGTGACAGCCCGCTGAGTTCTTCCAATTATGTTGATATCATTGGTGTGCACTAAAAGTTGCACAGATTTTGAAGAACTGTACCTCCAATTTTCATTTGTGAGTGAATTGTGAATTCTTTCAAGAATGATGTTAAATAATTAACATGACAGCAAGTCACCATGTCTAAAACGTTTTTTAACGTCAAGTGTCTCGGTTAAGTCGTTACCGACCTTGGGAGAGTAGCGAACGTTCTCTATCGTAATTCTGTACAGATGGACTTCCAGATCTTTTTCCATGATATGCCAAAGTGTGAAGGCCTGGTTTATTGTGGACTTTACTGATCTAATCAGGTAGTTGGCGAAGGGTTTCAGACGTTCACACAATATGGCAGATAAGATCTTATATCCGATGTTGAGGAGAGTTATACCTCTTTAGTTGACGTAGTTGAGGGGTCTCCGTTTTTGCGGATCGCGCATACGGTGCTGAGATTCCTGTAAAGGGTTCTGAGGAAAGAGTTGGTGTAAGCTTCCACAAATCATTAATATACAGTAAGTATCCTTACTGAATATTTTGACAGCTGGATGTCATTGGTAACTCTGACAGAAAGCTATCATTACTATCTGGTTACCCAGATAGAAGAATGAGCATGGTATTTAACCGTTATCTCTTGTAACATTTTCATTTGTTGATATCATGTGTTTTTTTATTCTATTATTTGCCAATTTAAGGTAGGTTTCTTTTTGAAAACTATTATTCATAATCTGCATTCACAACTAGGATGTGCCTCTAGTAATTCTCATGGAATAATCGGAATGATTTCTTGTGACCCGTTTGGTATTTCGACCAGTCCAGGGATTCTTCAAGTTTAAGAGCTGCCTTCGATACCATCGGGTTGGCTGAAGCTTCAATTCAAAGAAGTACAGTATTGTCGCTTACGCTTCTGAAGCCTTTTGATGTTTTAATTTATTCGAAATAACATATACTGTGAGTCTTTAGAGGACGATTCTACCAAATCTAGTATTTTTATAAGCCCTTGTCCCTTAGGTAATCCTCACTTATAGAAGAAAATTTCTTACAATCCTCTACACCTAAGATAGAGAGACATCATAGAACTATTATTTGAAGAGCAAATAGGTAACCGATTTGATTCTAAATAGTTCAAGACGTTTTTTCTTTTTACCGAAAGATGATATTATGCATTATGTATATATACCACATAGAGATTATACTACATTTTGGTGTTTCCTTTGCTTTTTTTTAAGAACTTAATAGTCAAGTAGGTATGAATACACTTATAATGCCTCAGCATGTGTTAATTTTTTTTAGAAAATTGGACAGAGATAAAAGAAAGATGTTTGGACTCAGTGGATATTTCGCTCCATGGGTGGCATCCAACATTTAATGGGGAGACTAAATAAATTATTAGTGGAAGTTGGCTTGTTGTTGTTTTCTAATCAACTACTCATCTTGTTTGATTTTGGTTGACTGAAAAAATGAATGTCTTCCGGGCGCGGTTGGGATTCGAGCACCGAACCTTGCTATTTGGAAGCCAGTTTGCTACCACTTGAGCCACGGCCACCCACTGGTGTAGTAAGAGACCTAGTTTTTCATCTCACTGTGCTGCTTGTCTTGTTATTTTGTGCAAGGAGAAAGCGAGGGACCTACATTTTGTTTTAATCCCAAACAGCGATTGATATACTTTTCTTCAGAAATAAATTTTTTACTTCCAGAGAGGGGTCATTGCCTACTGAACGGGTGATAATCGATAACATTCCAGATAATTTTTTTGATTTGCTCTTCATGGCTTATAAGTCGAAGCTCAGGCTAAGGAACTAAGCGGCAGCCACACGAAGATGAAAGGTTGTAATCTGGACTTGGGGGTACACCCTTAATGTGCAATAGTATGAACAAAAGCAAGTGCTTTTAACAAATAATATCAGACACAAAATAGAGCCGGCACCCAATCGATGTGTCTTGACAAACTTTCTGCTTCAGGTAAAAGCGGTGCTATAGTCTTATTCATACAAAAATTTCCTTTATTCCACAATGGATTTTGGGGCATCAACCATACCTTTGCGCCTTGGTTTGCAATCTTGCAATTATCAATCTAGTTGATGAGATCCCGTTTCATTTTTTACCATTACAGAAGTATATGGATCTCCTTGTATTCGACTATGTTGAGTCAATGCGTTAAATTCTCTTCCCTAGGGTTTAGCTATTCCACTTTCACTTCTGCTGCTATATAATCACATCTATACGTTCGTGGCTCGTTTGGTTAGATATACATACAATTTGACCAGAAGATACGTAGATTGTTTCTCATTATCTGAGCTTATTTTTAACATTGACGTTCACTTTTCAAGTACTTCAACTACCAACGCAGTGTTTGAGTGGAACAGACGATGCTTGCTGTTTAAGCTAAGTACTAAGATTTCAATATGCAGCTGATTCGGTTACATCGTCAATCGAATACTTCATTCATTTGTTATTCTACAATTATAATACGAGTATGACCCCTGATTCAGCATGCAACCTTGCCTGATGGCACTTTAGATCACAAGTTTATCCGACAACTTACCTCTAACGTGAGGATTCAGAAAGGAAATCTGTCGAGTGTATTTTCGATGTGTTCTTTGTCGAATTCAGGAATCAATTTTGTTCGATTTTCCATTTTGTTCGATGAGCTTTTGCCATCTTTCTAGCAAGTTCATGATTCCACGTTCGTAGAATTTCTGATCTTTATCGGCAAAAAACTGAACCAATTTCACAGCATCATTCTCAATGAAAGTTTTACGATACAAATATGTTTTGCAAAGATCGGAATAAATGGTAATCCGATGGAGCAAGGCCAGAGCTATATGGTGGATGTAGCATCAATTTCAAACCAAGCTCCAATAATGTTTGACGAGTGACCAAAGATGTATGTGGCCAAGTGTTGTCCTAGTGAAAATTGACACATTATCGATGTTGTCGTTGATCGCTATATATAATCTGTAAAGTTGTTGGAGGTAGCCCACCAAATTGAGATCATAATATTCTTTTGGTGGACAGCAGTTTCCGAAGTGGATTGTGCTGTCTCATCAAGCATGGACCATGATCGTTTTCAATTGACGTTACTGTAAACAATTCATTTTTCATCGCCAGTGTTGATTAATTTCAAAAAAGGGTTAGATTCATTGCATGTAAAATGGAAATCATGAGCGTTGGTGCCCTTCGTTAAATGAATTCCTTTCAAATCGTGTGGAACCCAGGTTTCAAGCTTTTTAACGAGTTCTTCGTAACTCTCATACATGACTATCTGACTTTATTATGGTTTCAATTTGATCATCAGTAAGCTCATATGTTCGACGTGATCCCTGTTCAACTTTCCGGTATTCGGGTACTGTCTTTCTTCTAAGACTTCTACCATACACATCACGTAACTTTAGCGCCGCGTTATTTATTTTACGGTAATAAAAAAGTAAAATATGACGATGTTTTTGCATTCCACATTAAAACTAACACCAAATAAATACATTTTCACAATTTATTTCTAAAGGAAAGTAAGACTGACAGCTGACAAATGTCAAAAGAAAAAAAATATGTCATTGAAGGAAGCCATTAAAAAATATTACCAAAGACATCTATCTGTGAAATCAGCAATTACTTAGTTACCAGCTCATATTTTTGCAGTTGCGGGGAACACGTAGATTTCAACCTATGTTAGGTTACTTCGATTGGAAGCTTGACAATTCATTTATTCACCGAAGATAAAGTATACTTAAATTCCGATGGAAGCTCATTAAGTCTTGCCACCTTGTTTGGCATCAGTGCTATATATATCATACGAGTAGTTGCAGTGCCATCCCAAACAGTGATAAAATCCTCCCTGGAATTGGAGATCATCGGACCACCAGTCACCTCTTTGAGGATTCTGTGTATGGCTCTCCTATCCCATCTATCATAGTTGGTTTATGGCATTTCTTGCGTCATGACCTAAACTATAGGGGACGCTAGGCAAGTCAAAACACAGCGTTATTGCTTGCATGGAGAGTAGCCTCCACGCCTACTATAAGACCTTATACTCGCTTAATGTACCCAACACCATGCTTTTTGCTATATAAGTCACCGTTTTCAAAGCGGTCAAGTAGTAGTCATGTGTTCCGATCGCACGATTGCAGTCTCCAATCAAAATAATGTATTCCCACTGAATATGTGTGTTTTCCTTGTATTCTTGGTCAAAGTAATCGCTCTCCAAGCTTGCGCTAGGAGTATATTGGCACCTGCCGGAGACTACTGTTTCTTATACACGTTAGCTAGAATTCGCCACCAATCGACCAGTCCTTATTCGAGACATATAATGAATCATAGTCTCGTCTAGGTAAGTAAAGCGGCCAAGAAGAGATCAGCATTTTTTTCAACAACTTTGCGCCAATGTTTTTAAGTGATATTTGTTTAGGAAATAGATGGCGGATTGAGACTCTCGAAGGCAACTGAATTAGTGATATACTATAATTGCTCTTCAATATGATAAAAATTTACTTAATAGCTAACCCAATCTTAATTGAATAAGCATAACAAAAATGTGTTTCAAAAATTTTCCATTATCGAATATACTCGTACATAAGTATTTTGAAGTTTTCTGAAAATTTTCCATAAGCAGTCTTGACGAAAATAGTTAAAATGTGTGTGCATCTGATGTTCTAGGAGGAAATTTAAAAATTTTCCATGATCATTGATAATTAGCAAATTCTACAGGCAATGGATTTATTTTTTTTTTTAATTGTTCTACCTGCCCCTGTTTTTATCATAAGGTTCTGCGTTCGGTTGACAATTTGGTACCCGCCCTTGAAGAAAGATCACTAAGGTATTGTATTTAAAGACCAACTGCAGTATAATGAATAACAGTCTTATACGAGTATATGAAAAGAAAGAGTTTCAACTTAAATCGAAAAACGAGCAAAGATGAATATTCCAAAAACACGGATTTTGAAATACATGATCTATTCAATAATCAGAGTAATTGGAAAACTTCAGTGCCATTTAAAAAACCGAAAGAGATAGACGTGTGCAAAGAAAAATTGAAATACTGTAAATTTAAGTTGTATTTTAGAATTACAAAACGAGTGGAAATGTGCTTATTCAGTAATATACGTATTTTTAAAATATAATGTTTCTTCAGACTTGTTTTTATAAAATAAATACAATGTACTACTACGAGTATTTAAGCGATGTGCATCTCTGTTTGCTCTTACAGTTTTTTTTTTTTTTTGAATGAGATTATCTTTCTTGTTTATATGGCACTATGGATCTAAGTGAATTGGATTCTATGTCGATAGTCAATTTCAATTAGCCCAATTCATAACTATATAACTTATTTATTTAATGGAGTTTCTTTGGATGATTTGTTCAGTCTTCGTAAGGTAAAGGCTTCTGTGAACACTTTTTCGAACATTTAGATTTAAATCGATGGTTCTGGGAATCAACGAAAATACTTGAGGGAATCCGAAGAAGCAGCTCTTTCCCGTTTTGGATGCAGCCGATTTTTTTGAGTCATATATTCGGCTTTCCTCGTGGTATCAAGAATTGTACGGTAGTATACACCTAAAAGCCAGTATGACAGTTGAGGCGTTTCAGATAGTCGGTTGCTGCGGTACTCATCGTACTCATGAATGAGGCTCGGCATCATTGATAAAATTGGTTAGGTTGACTTTTAACACTTTGGGTCCCACTTGAAATCACCTTCAGCCGATTTTCGAACACCTATGCCGCGTGAGTCCAGGGTTGTCTCACAGTAGTTTCCTTAACATTTAGCTGCGTAGAACTTAATTGGACTGATGAAATTTACAGAAACAAGTACCATTGTAAGCCAGACATCCCGCAGGACATACACAGATCCGTGGCCTGCTGTTGTGACCAGTGTGTCCCCGTATGAAACCTTGAACATAATACAAAAATAAGCTTGTTTGTATTTATGGTGTTTATTAGAACTGAAATAAAGATTTAATAAGAAAAAAGATTATAGGTGTACGACCAAAATATAAAAGGATTGAATTTATTTTTATTTTATGCTTATCGAAGAAGAACTCCAAACAAAATATTTTATTGCAAGCAAGGCATTTCAGTGTACGATAGTTTGCGCATTTCTCCTCTCGACGCTAGTACTCTTCTATAACAAGTGGCACATCTACATTTGTTAGAGTGGCTAACATCTTTTAATTTGTATTCAGGTTAAGTCTTCTCGTGTATTATTTCGTCACATTCTTCTGTTCCCAGAAATCTCTCGATAACCCTTTCTTTGAATTTCTTTTATTTTTTTGGGTGGTTAGCTAAAAACCTTCATAGGCACTATGAGAACCGACCACGCGTACTCATAGTAGTGTGAGATTCCTACTCAGTAAAAAACCTCCCAACATCTTTCAGACTACTTAACAAGTAGTTTAATCTTCTGTAATTTATTATGTTTGGTAGGTATCTATGATAGCTTTCCAGCGTAGGCACCTAGTATTACCGTTATTACATGCAGTTTTTCCTTAAGGAGCTAAGTCGAACGGTCTTATTCGTTGTAATCAGCGCACAAGGTTTGTCTCGTTCAATGTGCGGATTATTTCCTGATTGCAATGATCCGCAAGACCACTACGAAATTTGCGAGCACAATCTTTGCCCTTTCACGGTAGCAATTCCTAGATCGCGGTGAATGTCGCTATTACTTACATACCATGGAACATTCACGATTGCTCTTAACACTTTGTTTTGAAATTTATGTAGTGTACCCATATTGTTTTGTTTGGAACAACCCCAAAAGTTTTATAGCATACGTCCAGAACGTTTTAGCACTAGCTTATATAAAAGCAGTTTGTTAAAAAAGCTTAATTTCGAATATCTACCGATAAGATTTCGATCTCATCACGCTTCTTTTTAGCGTATGATTTCTACTTTAATTTCCCATCTTGAGTCACACCCAAATAATTTGCCTCGTTTGCGTACGGTATTTTTAACAAGTAGACGTGTGTTGACTTCGTCTCGTTTGGGACGATTCGTCTCCACTCAAATATTGAGCTCGTTAGAGTTTTCCCGTCGAAGATTCAACTGTTTAACCCGTCGCGAGTATAGCCCTATCAACCACGGTATCTTGATCTTGACGCCTCCTTGTGGAACACCAGCCTGAATTTCCTTGAATTCTTAGTATTCAGTCTCATATCTAACCCGAAACAGTCTGTCTTCAAGGTTATACTTCATGCCTTCATGCCATACCTTGCTTGCGATACGTTGAGACCTATCTTTTTTTCTCCTAGGGCCTTTCAATTACGTTTGTTCTTCAGTAGACCTGATCGATTGTGGTATGTTTGACCCTAAAGCCAAACTAGTGATCCGGGATCAATCGTCTATCCTCAGTTATAGGTTTCAATCGTTTGAACAGAAGTATCTCGAAGACTTTTGAAATTATCGGCAAGAGCGACATAGGTCTAGGTGACTCTTTGTCAGACTTTTCCCCGCTTTTAGCACCATTATGACTTTGGCGATTTTTCGTTGGCTTAGAACGTATAAAAGTCTCATAGAAGTTTTTATAATATAGAGAAGCTTGACAAATGCTTTTTTGGGTATCCTTATTATTTTTCAAGTATACTATTATCTGCCGAAGCTCAAGCAGTGATAAAGATTTAATTCTGTAGTTGTCGGAACCTGTATTGACATTAAGTTCTTCCGCCAGTTGTCGTCCTTCGAACGTTTTAAACGTTTCTTCCAAGTGAATGGACACGTAAGGCAATATTTTTTTTGCAATTTCTTCTAAAGCCGTCCCAATTTGTTTTGGCCTTTGCCAATCTAGGCGCTCTGTCGATCTTCGCTATGCTCCTGCCAATTTTGAGAATCACTGGTGAGTGATCTAAGCAGAGATCATAGCCCGCTTCTACCTTCGTGAGGCATCTAGAGATCCCTTTTGCGATGAAAAAGTTGACGAGCTCACGCGTTTTGTTTGTGTCGGTAGGCCAATATGTTGGTTTGTCCGTCGAAAAATAGTCCACACCACGTTTTATACATAGTAAGTAAGTAAGTAAGTAATCCATTCATTTATTTACAATTTTTAACATACATTTACATTAACTATTTATGAATATAAACGCTTTGGCATTGCCGTCAGCTCGATTAACAACTTTAATTTCTTCTATTGATTTTAAATATACTTTATTATTTTAATTTTCAGTTTTCATTTAATATTTTTGTTTATTATTTTTTTTTTTATCGTAGATCAATCATATTCAGTCATGATTAGTTTCCTAAATCTGCAAGTTTCCTTTAGATAATTGGCAAGTTTTATCCAATCTGGTCCATCCAATATTTGTATTGTCTCCTGCATTGAGAGAGAGAATTTTCCAAAATACGCAAATCTCTCTTGACGAAAAATTTCACAGATACTTATAAAGTGGAAGCAGTCTTCTTTGGATCTTGTGTTGCATAGTGTGCAAAACTGGTTGTAACTCCCATTGTAAGGTCTTCCGTTGAGGCATAATAATTCGCATTTTGCTTTAAATATTAAAGAAATATCTTTGGGACTTAGAGAATTTTGAAAATAATTATTGTTACACAGATTAAATTTCAACTGACTGTATAATATTCGGCTTTCAGATTCAGTAGCTGTTTCTACAAGCAGATTTCGAACCGAGTCTTCATTCAGCTGAATAATTCTATAAAGCTTTTCCTTTACACCAAGAATGTTGTTTGGATCAATTTCTATATCTTCGCCAAAAGAAGTGGCGATCTGTTGCCATTTATTAAACCACCAGTCTTTGTTCCTAACTTCGTATAGCAGCATCTTTTTACTCAGACGTTCATCTCGAAAACCTAAGACTTTAAGTAGATAATCAGCTTGTAGTTTCAGGGTGCTGGTAAATATCTTTGGCAAGCCGGTTTCTAAATAAATCGCATAATTCGGTGTGTTGATTGGTAGATTGAAAATTTTTCTGATGAAGTTCCTCTGAAGTTTCTCAGTTACCTCATACTCTTCCATTCCCCAAACTTGAGCTGCATAGCACAGAGTTGACTTCACAACTGAATTGAAGATTTGATATTTGGTAGACAAATGTATACGGCTGTTTGTAAAAATCTTTCTCCATGTTAAGTTTATAAGACTTTGAGAGGCCTTGGCTTTTTCGGCAAGGTGCTTACTAAAATTTAGCCTTGGGTTAAGGTTCACCCCAAGATACCTATATTCATTTGTCACTTCCAAATGCCTTCCATTGTACACCCAATTGCTTCCGACTTCAGTTCGATTGGAACGCGAGAAAATCATAATTTTTGATTTTTCAGTGTTCATTTCAAGTCCCCACTTTTCACAGTATGTAGACAGCCGGTTTATCATCAATTGTAAATTGTCTTTCGATTCTGATAATATAACCAAGTCGTCAGCATATAGCAACACATTGATTTGGATTCCTGCCATTCTAATTCCTCCAGGAAGGTGGTTTACAATGTCGTTTATAAAAAGTGCAAATAAAAGTGCGCTAAGCGGACATCCCTGTTTGACACCTGAATCAGTTCTAAACCATTCAGAGAAACGTGAACCATCCCACACGCTGGCTTCTGTGTCATTGTACATATTTTTGATAACATGTAGAAACCTGGTTGAGACACCTAGCTGTGAAAGTTTGTATATTAGCGCATTCCGATTTACCAAATCAAACGCTGCTTTGAAATCGACAAAGAACGCGTACACCTTTTTATTTCTAGCATGATATGCTTTGACAATCGATCTCAGAGAGAAGATTTGATCAACTGTGGAATAGTTTTTCCTAAATCCAGCCTGGAAATCGGATAGTATATTTTTTTCTTCTACCCAGTTTTCCAATCGGCTAACAAGAACTCCACAGAGTACCTTAGCTATGATATTCATAAAAGATATACCTCTGTAGTTGGCAACGTCATTCATGGCACCTTTTTTATGTATTGGGAATATAACAGCTTTTTTGAACGAGGATGGAACTTCCGCATTCATAAGAATTTTGTTAAAAAGCGTAGCCAGTTGAATACTAAAACTTTGAGAAGCATTCTTAAAAAATTCATAAGGTACACCATCTTCACCCGGAGCTTTTCTATTTTTAGCTTTCAGAAGCACTGCTTTTATCTCAAAAATAGATATCTCGGTGTCAAGTATATCATCGGTGAAGAAAGGTTCAGCATAAGCAAAAGTTAAGTTGGAATTCGTTTGAAGCATTTTCGAGAAATGAATAGAAAGATCATCGGCGGATACATTTGTGCCTACTATGTGATGAGAACCATTAATATCCTTCGCCAGCTTCCAAAATTCCTTTGTGTTCTTTGTTTCACCAAGTGATTGGGCTTGTTTATTTTCAAAATTAAGTTTCTTTGCAAAACACAGACTTTTATATTGGGAATTTGATTGAACTTACCATTTTCGTAATAATAATTTTATACATACTTTATACAATAAACTGCTTTCCGTTGAAATCACCATCCAGGATAGAGTAGATCGAGATCGTCGTCTGTCACCCTATATCTAGAAGAGAAACAACAAGATACTCGTACTATGTATAGATGTTTAATCTTTACGGACGCTGAACTTATTTGCATAGATTCATTTACATAGATTATCACGTTCTTAGCATGATTAACGCGTCTCAGCATTCGGTCAGGGTGGGCGGGTGTCACGAAAGTTTTCCGCCTCTTTTGAAGTTCTTTGGCAATTTCTCAACAGCGTTTTATCACTGTCGTTTTGTTGCTTTTCTTTCTTTATCATGTTGACGGCGTCTAGAATAAAGTCTTGTGTTTGCACGTCTTCTTTTTTGCACGACGGCTGAAGGCCCCTAGCGAAGACCCGCAGCGATTTTTCGAACTTATTTTCATAAGGTGTCGAAATCATCGGCGTTAATTTTCCACACGTTGTTCCGGAGTGGAAGTATTTTGTACTTCTTTTAGAGCCTATCTTAGAAAATGTTATTGCAGGTGGAGAGCGAAGCCTCTCTTGGACTTTTGCCAATTTTCTATACGATTTCGCGCTACGACGAAGAGGGGTATTGTAGGACTTCAATTTTGGGTAAGTCAATGTAAACCTTATAAATATTCCCTTCTACCTTTCCATTTCTGAACTACAATTCCTTGCTGACATTTTTGAGCAGATGTCCCTCCAATTTGCAACTTCTATAGAAATATAGCTGCTGGATTGAATTTTCTATTTGCTCTCAAGTTTCCAATAAGATGAGTTGATGGATGATGGGGCTGTTTGATGGGAAGATGATGGCCCAGAGTGAACAGACTGTAATTCTTGTGTATTGCTCTCAGATTTTGCTACTGATAGCACAGAATCAGACAAATTGCCAATGAAGTTTCTCCTTGGAGGTTGGTAATCAAATTCAGAATCCGGATGGAATTCGTCAGATTAGCCATCTCCTTTATATGCATCCGTAGCATCAGTTATTACCCCGTCGGTTTATTCAAAAACAGACGTGGATAATGGGACTCCGATTATGTGGTGGTACATTAGACTCATGCGGCCATTCAGGATTTACCCCACAGCTTAGGACCGCGTGAGACCAATGTGTCACCATGCATATATCGGAAACTGTAGAAAGAGGTCAAGAACATGCAAATCAAAAAGTCTAATACCAATTTCTGATTATGCGATATGAGCCATAATCTACGAGTTTCTACAAAAAAAAAAATTTCGGCATGCGGAACCCGTTTTTCGAATTACATTGTGACACTCAACGTGGGCATCAATAGTCTGCGGCTTCAAGAAAAAGTGTAATGGCGTTAAATCATACGATCCCGGTGGTCAGTTGACGTCGCCGAAACCTGAGATAACAATGCCCTCGAATTGGTAGTTTGTTTTTTATAATACGCGTGAGTCACCTATGAGTTTTATCTATCAGGTGCAAAGAGGGTTTGGAGGCACCTGACCAGATATGGGCATTGTACTGCAATTTTTTAATTATTTAAATTTGCTTTAACGACAGTAGACAAAATTGTGTTTTGGAAGTATGGAATTCTACTCTGTTTTAGGTTCATCATTTAGTGATACTATTTATGTCAGAATTTAATGAGCTTGGGATACGCTGCCGTTATCATTATGCAGCCAAAGAGCAGGACGTGAGTCCAGGAGCGAATATTAAAAGCAAAGAGCACTGTCGTCAGCAAAGGATTATATTGAATTAGAAGTAGTGGACAAGAGATCTATGATGAAAATTAAAAAGAGTATCGGAGACGGATAAGAGCCCTGGAGCACACCAGCATTTATTTTGTGAATATCAGACTTGAAACCATCCTAGACAACTTGAATTGAACGTTCCGAAATGTAGTTTCTTATCCATTGAAGGAGATATTCATCGATCCCAAAAGCACACATTTTTGACAAAAGGGCCTGATGCAAAACTCTGTCAAATACCTTAAAAGTGCATCTTGCATCTATCTTGCTTTCACCAGATTGATGTACGCTTTGGTTCCATTTTTCGGTGAAACATGCCATCAGATCAGCAGCGGACATGTTGCTACGAAAACCGTACTACCGGTCATTCATTGAGAAGTTTTCGTGTTTCGATATATTTCATGAGCTGACGGTTTATCAACGCTTCCATGACCTTGGAATGAAGGGACGTTGCGGCATTTCTAGCTTACTTGAACTTCTTACAGTTTTCCTCTGTCAGGTTGCTGTTTTAGGAGTGAAGAAACATTTCTCTATCTTGACAACAATTTTACGGGGTTCGAGTCGTACCACGCCTTCTCTTTTGGTTTGATTTGATGCTCTTCATCCGATGAGCTAAAGAATTTCATTTCAAAAAGAATAGTCCACGTCGTTATCGGGGAAACAAAACGACCAGTTAAAACTCCCAAATAAGCTGTTAAGTCCGCTCCAACTGGCTTTCTCGTATTGCCGTACGGTTCTTTTAGGAATATTTTCTCTAACTGTGTAGTCCATTTACGAGGAATTAGCTGACATTACACAATGGTCCAACGACACTAGAGGGGAAAGCACATCAACAGTGTGAGAAGTTGTAATAAGCTGGGTCAAATTGTTTTCCCCAGCGAATATCTCAACACACTGACCTTCGAATGTTGTCTGTCCAGAATGTCGAAGCCACCGAGAATTGTGTATATTGAAATCGGCCGTAATAACTATTAAAATCGTTAAAGCTCGAATTCGTGTCTAGTTTCGGGCTTCTGTAAATAAAGCAATAGTCGATAATTTGCGCACGGAGGTGAAATTTTAACCACATGAAATTTAATTCTGGATGGGAACAGGGATCACATAGTGGTGGAGTTTGGTAAGCCAGATTGCTACGCACATAAATGGCAGGAAATAATGAGCGAAGAATAATGTCATTAGATTGTAGAAAAAAAGGTTCACATCACAGTGAAAAGAGACGTGTGGGCTGTGTTTCACTAAATGCCAAAACAGCTGGCCTGTATTTACAGACATGGACGTACACAGAAGAGTGGATGTTGCTCAGCCCGCAAATATTCGGTATTATCACTCTAAATTCCCGTCGTATAGAAGATTCATTGTTGCATTGGCTATGTGGCACGTAAAATTGAGATCCATATCTTCCAATTTAGGTCACAAAAAATTGTTTGTAATCGACCTGTACTTCTCGCCGGTGAAAGTTACGGCTGTGTCACCTTTATTTAGGAACAAAATTCACGCCAAAACGTAACTTTTCTGGACTTCTGGACGCATTGGCAATTAATGGATCTCATGTGGATTCTTTTCTTGTCAAATGCGAAAATTTTGATTGTTTACACAACTGTCCGAAATCGGAGTCCACTTCCAACTGCTTTCGAGCCAAGTCAGCTGATGCTCGACGGTGCAGTTATAAATTATTTTTATAAATGAAATAAAAAAATTTATTTTTGAGACAAGTGTCTCGCTTTATTGCCAACTTAAGTCTAATTACAAGTTTATCGTTTAGTTCTATTTCTAAATTCTAAGGTGGGAAAATCTACAACAATTCGTGGGAATGGGTTATGGAATTTATGATTACTAAGCAAATATGTTGCAGTCGGATATTCGATCCGTATCCGCTGCAGTTCACAGGTTGCTAGCGCGTGTGCTGACTCAGCTATGTTGATGTTTCAGCTTTGTCGACGCGTGTGCTGACGAAGCTGGTTTGTGTGTGATAACTCTTCCCTCCTTAGGTCTATGTCTCATGGATCAAAAATTAAGTTTGATGAGTTGTGGCGAAAGGTCATTGACTTGTAGAACAGCTGTTGATAGTTTAATTTGAAATTGAGTTTGTTTTTTCTCGCATCTGTATCTAATAAGTATGGTTATAATGATTATCAGAACAAAAAAGATAATAACATCTGAAACGACTGAGAAATGGCTGATTAGTGCAAATTTTTGTAACTTCTTAATATTATCTATGTGTAAACTATGTAGATATTCTAGATCTAGTCTAATTTCTTTTACTGTTAAATTGGCCTGAAGAAGTGGTGGTAGGATATGATACGTGGTGACTTCTTTGTTTATATATTCTTGGTCGTTGACAAATATAGAGTCATTATTAAACTGCAACAAGAATGTTCCATTTAGAATTTTAGTCTCCTCTTGATGTTTAATGCTTCCGTTGAAATTAGTTAGGAATATGATCTTTTCGTTGATGAGTTCGATGATTGGTTTTTTATAGAATTGGTGTTCGCATTTAGCACTGATTCCTTTTAGCAGCTGACTGATGCAATGGTCTGCGGATAGTTTTTGAAGTTGGTTGCTGTTGCATACTAGTATGCCGTTAACTTCTCTGCACTGTTCTTTGATTCCATATTGTTCGTCTTTATTTACCAGAAGTTCGTTTGAATCTAAGTATATTCGTCTATAGTCTTTAACTGAAGATCTAATTAGAAGATGATTGAAATCGATTGTTTTTATTTTTGGTAAGGAAATAGCATAAAGTATAATTTAACCTTTTTGTAGCACTAATGGATCTGCATACTCGATAGCTTCGACTTCATTATTATATGGTAATGACTCCATCTGCGCGAGAATATTCTGGATCTCGGTCTTGTCCAAAAGGTTTGTGTTCACAATTCCTTTTTTTGCTAATTGAACTGCTGAAACGATTTCATTGACTTCATCTTTTATTATTGTAAGTTTATTATACATTGTTTGTTCAAACTTATCGACACTTGTATTGTTAATTCTGTGAATGATCTTGTTGTAGTTATCCAAAATTCCTTGAGTTACTTCGGTAATGCGGTTATTAATTCGATATTGATTATTGTTGTTTTCAATAATGACGTTTTGAGTTTTCAGAAGGCTATCCCAATCGGTGGCATCCGGTGTTCCGGCGATCCATTTCCATGCAGATCCAAGCCAGTTTATCAATCTGGCTAACCTTAGTCTTTTGCCGTGCAATTTCTTTAATGATTCTTCGATTTGATGTAATTGATACAGTATTTGAGGTCTGAGCATACTGTGTTTGTCTATTTGTTGCTCAATTGTAGGAATAGAGGCGCTGACTATTTCATTGTACGATGTGAGATTTATAACGTGGATCATTTTAAAATTGCCATTAATGATTCGTCCGCTTCCATGTTTTATAGTTATTAATGGTGTATTGTATTCGAATATGCTAAGGGTTGCTGAAGCCAATCCTATTGACCTAGAATGGAAAGAAAGAGAATTATCGTGACTGTTCTATGTTATTGATCTGTGTTTTATGAATTCTTTTTCCAGTTTCTGTTGTGATTGTGACCCGATTATCTTTCTGAACTTTTTCCTTTTTAAACAGAGGTTTCCTTTTTCTATCTCGTCGTTTAATAGCAGCATAAACGGTTTCGCCTTCTTGATAAGCTCGAGGTTTGGTTCTGGTCCGATTTCTTCTACTTAAATTTTTCCTTTGATTCTTACAAATCAGCTCTGTCAAATCTTCATTTACTTTTTCCTGGAAATTCATTAAATTTTTATAATTTAACCTTTGAATTTTGCCTAAAAATGTGTCACTTGGCTTTTTCTTTGTGACGGAATGGATAGAATTGTTGTAACGACTGCAATGTTTATGAGCTCCTTTGTGGAAAGTCTGGATACTCAGTGCGCAAGCACCTAATCATCTCAAGTATAGTTGAATGTACTCGTTCGATTGTGCCATTCACTTCGCTTTTCTGAGAAGGCGTTAGATATATTTTAACTCCTAGCGTTTTGATATAGTTTGAGACGATCGGGCTAATAAATCCACTTTCATTATCCATAACTACGATTTTTGGCACTGTGAAATAATGTAGTACTTTAATTAATTTGCTTCTTAAGTATATAATTTGAACTTAGTGAATTTTTCTATGCAGGTTATATATTTTTCATGATGTATTTCGAAGAGGTCAATGTGTATTATTTCTGAAGGGTATGTGGGAGTGGGGATTTCTTGAAACTCAGGTTTAAGAGGGTGGCGGTCGTATTTGTTTAAGTTGCAAGTTTCGCAACTTTTGGTATATTTTTTTATAAGCTTACTCATATGTGGGAAATAGTATTTTTCTAAAATTTGATCTTTATTTTCTTTGAAATTGCGATGGGCTCTTCTGTGCTCTTGTTGAATGACTCCGAATTGGTTGTCTTCATTTGCCAAATCTTCTACAATCCTTTGTGTTAGTCGAATTTTATATTTCCTGAAATTTCCTTTATATATATCCTGTAATAATTGTACGTGTTCTTCAGGAATGGCAATTCCATTTAGAATGTTTGGGTTAAGCTTCTCCTTTAACGTTTGCAGTAAGTTTTCCTTGTTTATTTCCTTCAAACCTATAAGCATTCGAAAGCATATAGTTATTTCCCTATTTTGTAGACCAACTGATTTTTGAAGACGTTAAGTGGAGCTTCGCAGTATGGGATCAATTCTGAGCTATCTTCTTATGCACTGTGCATTGTTGCTGCACTTGAAGAAGTTAAACTGTTTAAGTCTGTCTTTAGTCTCGACAATGCGTCAGCCACAAGGTTTGTTCTTCCTGGCTTATAGATAAGCTCATAATTATACTGCTCTATTCTCGCTTTCCACCTTTTTAGTTTTGCATTGGTGTTTCTCGTACTTAAACCGAATGTTAGAGGCTGGTGGTCAGTTAGTATTTTTATTTTCTTGGCTCCATATAAGTAATTCCTTAGGTTTTCTAGGGCCCAAACTATCGCTAGCATTTCTTTTTCATTTGTAGCGTAGTTTTCCTCGGTTTTACTGAGCGACCTAGAGACATAAGTAATTGGCCTGTCTCTACCAATTTCTCCTTGAGATAACACAGCGCCAATTGCCGTGTTTGAGGCATCAGTTGTTAAAACAAAGGGTTTGTCGAAATCAGGAAAAATTAGTACTTCAGATGATATTAGAAGTTCTTTAAGGTTATTAAATGCTTTCATCTCATCGGGATTGAGTTTAATCTGGACTTTTTTTGATTGGGAGGCTCTAATCTGAGCGTTTTCTTCCCTCGTTAGATTTGTAAGGGGCTTTGCAATTTTTGCGAAGTCCTTTATAAATCTCCTGTAATAAGAGGCGAGGCCAAGGAATCCTTTTAGCACTTTAAGATTATTTGGGGGTTTAATTTTATGGATTGCTTGAATTTTCCTAGGATCAGGTTTAATTCCTTCCCTCGTTATAAGGTAGCCCAAGAATTCAGTTTTTTCTTTTAGGAATTCTGTTTTGTCAAGGTTTACTCTAAGGTTGGCTTTTTCTAATTTTGCAAATATTGTTTCGATGTTTTTTATATTTTCTTCTTCTGTTTCGCCCAATATAACAATGTTATCGATATATACAAAACAGATTTTTCCGATTTCCTCACGTAAAACGTCATCTATTGTTCTTTGAAAAATTGCGGGTGCATTTTTCAATCCGAATGGAAGTCTTGTGAATTCATACTTGCCATTCATTGTAGAGAATGCTGTTTTTGGTATGTCTGAAGTTTTCATTTTTATCTGGTGGAACCCTGAAGTCAGGTCTAGAGTCGAACAGAATTTGGATTTTCCTAAACTGGCTATTGTATTCGAAATATCTGGAATCGGATATGTGTCTGGGACTGTAACTGCATTTAGGCGTTTATAATCAATGACTATACGGAATTTCTTTTCCCCTGAAGCGTCCGGTTTTTTGGGCACTATCCATAGAGGCGAATTATAGGGGCTTTTAGATGGCCTTATTATGCCATCTGCTTGTAATTTCTTAATCTGTTGTTCTACCTCACTTCGTAGATTAACTGGGTAAGGATATGATTTTGTATATATGGATTCATCTGTTGTCGTTTTTATTTCTGCTCTCACATTCGTCTCTATTACTTCTTCATCATTTATTGGACCAAACATTTTTTTATATTTCTCTAAGATGATTTGAAGGGATTTTTTTGTTCTTTCTGGTAAATGGCTATCTCTGATTGCTAATTTATTCACTGGGTAGATTGTTTTTCTTTTAATTTTATTTTTATGTTTGGTTTAATGGTTAGAATATTGTTTTTTCTGTCTATAACGGCTTCTAATTCTTTCAACGCATCATCTCCAATGATTCCGTCGAAACTTTTTAAACCGGGTAAGACGAAAAATTCTAAGTGTGTGTTATTGCCTATACTTTGGAAAAATCTGCCACTCACCTTTCGTTCAATTGATATTTCACCACCTGAAGATTGAATTTTAAATGGTTTTTTTACTGGGATAGAATCTTTGGCTAATGAGAGGCTTACAAAATTTTTGTTTGCTCCCGTGTCCACTAAAAACTTTAAAATTCTTCCTTCTCTAGTTCTATACTCTAAGTATGGAATGCTAGAGAGGCATTTATCATAAAATTTGCTTCAGACTGTTGTTCATCTACTTCCTCTGTCTGATGACTGTATTCCTGGAGATATTTTTCGATCTCTGCTTGAGAATACTCTTGATCTGGTGGATATTCCTCACTATGATCATCTCCTTCTGTTGTTGTTATATTAAACAATTTTTGCTGTTTTGGACGGTAGTTGTCTGAATCGTTTGGTCGTTTTGGAAAATGGTTATTAGTTTGATTTGCTGGTTTATTCGCATAGTCTACTTGCTTTGTCTGGATTGATCTATCGATTTCCATACGTTCAGCAGGTTTAGTTGGTCTTGGTGGAGCATTATTATTCCGTTGATATTGGTTGTCATGTTGTATATTGTATGCTTTGATTGCTTGCTGAATTGGTAATGGCTTTGGAGGCAAATTATACTTTTTGGGATCTTGTTATTTTGAAAATATTTGATTTATTGGGACCGAAATTGTGTTTGCCACGTCCCTTTTGTGGATAACTACGTTTCTGAAATTTAGATTTTGAACCTCAAAGCAAGATGTGTAGGCATCTGGTAAAGTCTGGGGCTTTTGTATCAGGATTGTGGACAGATCACCATTTAATCCCCTTATAAACACATCAAGCGCACGATTTCTATAGTTTTCAGTGAGTGCCTTCACTGTTTCGCTTGAGTAATAATAATGAGCGAAAGCTGATGATTTACTTTCGCGTAAAATTCGTCTATACTTGAGTTTCTTTGTGTCATTATGCCTAGTTGGTGTTCGAGCGTTCTGATATCCCTCTTGTCGGCGTAATGTAGGGATAAACATCTTTTAATTGAGGCCCAGTCTTCATCAAATATGTTATATGAGATGAGAGCGGTATCGGCATGACCTCTTATTTTTTGTCGAGCACTTTGCAGTATTGACCGGTAAATCGGTTTATTACGAACTATTTCGTAATCTCTTAAGATATTTTCTACTGTATGTACGCATGAAATATATTGCACTGGATTGCCATCGAATACTTGTAATTCTCTGACGCAATCAGGCAGTTTGCTTATTTCCTTCAGGTCGTTTTCAGTGAGGGGTGGTTGAAGGGTTTGAGGTGATACAGGATCACTTGTGATTTTTCCTTCTAATGTCGAAAGCCTTGAATCTATTTTCCTAACTAATTCAATTTGTGCGTTAAGTGCACCGGTTAACTGAGTAATCGCGTCGTGAATTGCTTCCATAATTATGTGTATATTTTAAACTACTGCTTTAATTTAATTAAATTTGTTGGTGGTTGAAGTGAAAAAAAGGGTTTTTGATATTGATATTGTTACTTAATTAAATTCGATTTATTCGATAGTTTCAAGTTAAAAAAGGTTTTTTAATATTGGTAAGTAGTTTTACTAATTAAATATTATGTATTTAATTTTGTACTCACATGAGTAAAATCAGCATCTTCTTTATTGAGTGAGACTTGTTAGCAGGATCCAGCGATGTCCGGATGTTCAGTATATTTTCCTTTTTGACCTTTTATAGTCTACTAGTGGTACTTGAAACAATCACTTGACACTGTCTCTAATTTTGTTCTCGCGAGTACTGTCGCGACACTAATTTATATGTATATGCACTCGCGAAAGAGTTTTGTCCTTATAAAGTTTTAACTTTAAAATCACGTTTTAATGTTCTCACGGGTATTTAAACGCTCAGGACTGTCTGTTTTTAAGGTTCCTTTATAAATCCTTTCACTTCACGTTCGAATAATCTTACGGGTATTAAAACACGAGTGACTGTCTACTATTTAAGGTTCCTACATTAAACTTTTCGCAACGCGTTCGAATGATCTTACGGGTATTTAAACACGAAGGATTTTTCACTCTTTTTTGGTTCTTATGTTATCGACACACGTATTAATGTTCTTACGGTTATTAAAAGCGTGTCCCTGCTCGGGCGCCAGTTATAAATTCTTTTTATAAATGAAATAAAAAAATTTACTTTTGAGACAAGTGTCTCGCTTTATTGCCAACTTAAGTCTAATTAAAGTTTATCGTTTAGTTCTATTTATAAATTCTGAGGTGGGAAATGGGTTATGGAATTTATGATTACTAAGCAAATATGTTGCAGTCGGATATTCGATCCGTATCCGCTGCAGTTCACAGGTTGCTAGCGCGTGTGCTGACTCAGCTATGTTGATGTTTCAGCTTTGCCGGCGCATGTGCTGACGAAGCTGGTTTGTGTGTGATAACTGTGCCTATGGTCCTTTACCCTCAGTTTATGGGTTAATAGAACTTTGTACCGGTACAGTCCCGACGCAAAGATTTGTAAAAGGCCAAAAGGCTTGACTGCCTCGGGTTATCATGCACACTCTCATTCATTTTAGCAAAGTTTTCTGCATACCTGGCGTTTCGTTTACTAAACAAGTTGATTCGAATTTGTTCACCTACGGCAAATAGTCGGCTTAGGAGGATGATTGTTTGCACCATAAAAAGCACATACCGCAGGAAATGTAGCTCGAATTGAGCACTCAATTTGATAGTGAAGTTTAATAATTGACTTGGCTGCACTCTCAAAAATATTCTATATTTAACGAAAACGTGATTTTTGGTACAACATGCACTGGAGTTTTGATGACCTCACGCGCCAAATGTCTTCGGCCTCTGATCTCATGGATATGTAGTCTGATGCCCACGTTAAGTAAATCTCCGCCTGTCCTCGATGCACGCAAACCTGATGACAATAAACTATATTGTGAAGAGTTGGTAGAGTGTGAGGAGTATTTGCACGTGTGGCGATAGCGGAAAGCTACGGAAGGACTGATATATTGAAAATTTCTTGGATCCCTGTTTACAATAGTATCACGGGCATCCATCCATTTTTAGTTGTCAACTAGACCTCCAGCTACATTCTTCAGAGCAGACAATTACTGAGCAGGATCCAACAGATCACTACCACTACATCATTAATTCCTCCGTAAAGATAGGGTTCATTCGAACAAACAGCCTCACCTTGAAGGAAAATCTTGTCTTCACTGCCACAGTTCACCTGCGCTGTTATCTGGTTAATTCGTACTTTGTCCACGTAACATGTCGAAGTGACATGACATGTCGCTTGAAGGGACACTTCATGAACCTACACGATGTATTCTAAATATTGGTCCCGTCCTGGCCAACTTACTAATTAATTTATGCAAATTCCTAATCCACAGAATCGTCTAACTAAACAATGTTACTGATTATAAAGTTCAACCATCTCCACCTCCAATTATTCACAGATCATAACAAACTAGATGAGCTCAAAAATTAATAACAATTATTATCAGCTGAAAACCCTCACAACCTCCAATCACATTACCCGTAAATCCATCCGTAAAGATACTTCGCAACCACCAATTCAACAAGGTAACCATATGACGGCGCACGTTGTGAGCCGAGTATCCAGCGTAGACCACAATCACCAGCCAATTAATTTCAATCACTTAAACTGAGAAAAGACGGATAAGTGGAGGGTGCGATTAATTCCTTACGCACACGTTCCTTGGAGTCACCCGGATAGGATCTACAGATACCTATAGTCAGCAAAGCGGCCGGCCGGCGTTAACTACCAGGTTGACCGTAAAATATTTACTCAACCGCCATCGAAGCGGCTCAAAAGACCCAGCCCGACCAGCCATGAGAATCGATTTTGCTGGCTGCCTGCTGTCTGTCTGTTTATCTGTCTATCTGAGTCTGTGTGAACTGAATTGATTGGGGTTTTCTCATTGAAGGCTATCATAAATAAAATCGAAAGGCCACCGCCTGCACGGATAATTATATTTGGCTGACGCTCTGCGCGAGATGTTATGGATTCTCGGCGGATAGCATTCACGCGGTTGTGGTTCAGACTTGAGACGGCTGCCACCGCTGACAATCATTATGAACATGATGATAAGTTGCAGCATCTTCACTGCATCCATTCAGGAGGAGAAACCCAAATACGGAATAAATAAATAAAAATGGTCTGATAACGCTCCATGGTTATGATGATGCACTTAACTACCTGTGGCGAGGGTAAAAATGCTCCGGCTCGTTAATATAATGCATACGACATGTCAGTCAGTCGCTGTTATGATGTGCGATCGTACTCGCATTCGTATATGGTAAAAGCAATCATTGTGTTGTGCCTCCTTCTCGTCTGCTTTGGTTAGGTAAATTGCTGTCAAAAATTTTAATGGATTTTTTTTTCTTGAGAATTTGGTGAGTGCCTGCCCGCCTTTTGGGTCAGAGATTGATGAGAAGCATCATCTTTCCTTTTGTTTTGGTGATGCACATGATTTAGCAATCAACACCTTCATCAGGTCGGAGCTTGCTTGATATACTTATAATTTATGCAGGTCGCATCGGTGTCTTTAATTAAATAAATTGAAAGCAGAGAAGTAAAGCAACAAATTTGAAAAATGCCGACTTTGGTTTACCAAGGGGTGTTCGAACACAATTTGTCGTTTGGTTTCATGAAAATGTAAATTAGGAACGTTGGTCAGTCTTGTTTTAACAGTAACACATAATTAAACCAAGTAACTGCTGGTTGGAATCAAAAGGCCTTTTGGAACACGGAGGCAAACCGCTGCTGACTAATGCCAAGTTAGATGTTTTTGGGATTGGGAATTGAATGTATAGAGAAGATAAAATCCGCATATTCATTACAACTTCGTTCTTAGCATAAAAAATGAAATGGCCCCCAATGCGCGGTATACTGCAGTTTTACAACTACTCAAATTTGGCGGTTCGGTGTTTTTTTTATTTTCCAATTACATTCTTCGCGACTAATGTATCCTCTAATCAATATTTAAGTTACAATGAAAAACTCCGTAGAAATTCGTATCCTACTTCAGAATCTGTGATCTGAAAAAACACGGATGGGCTCTTTACTCCTTCAAAGTAGGCATGAAGAAAATGTGCCTGAAATCTAGAATATTATCGTAGGTAGTGTTAAGGGAATTAAAATGGGATTCGAAAGGAATATCATATATCTACAATCTACGTTATACTAGGGCTTAAAACGGCCCTATCTGAAGAACCAATCGACCTGAGTATTCAAAAAAAGGAGTCCCTCTATAGCTGTTGTAGCACATACATATGTATCTTCTATATGTTCAAAAATATATTTTCCTAAAAATTTTATTCGGTTCAAATCCTATCTCATCCTCCATCCTAATGATACGAGTATTCCAGCTGTCAGCTGATATGCGTGCTGCGAACTTTGCAGCCAGGTCACCCAGGCAATGGACACACTTGAACACCGACGTAGTGTCTCGGTCTCATATCTCTATCTTCACTAAATTCACAACTCTCTCTATTCCTACAAATCCGTCGCTATTACGGAAATGTTTATAAGCCACCAGCTCACGACATATGTATCTCGATTATCTTAAAACAAAAACGCAAGAATTCCACTAGTAATTTGATAGAATACGCTATCTCATCGAAATGTTGAATTAAATTCTACACCAAACTGGCAAGAGCAAGATAATTGCCCTTGTATCTGACATCAACCACTTTTGTAGAAAATGCGTGCATTTAGGGACGGCAAGTGTCTTATCCGATGAATTAGAAATCACCTTTTGGAATATTAAATTCAAATTGATTTTGATGGTTTCAAGTTTGATGCCCTCAAAATAAATACCGGTGTACTGCAGGGCTTCATTCTGTGGCCAATGCTCTTTTTGTTTGTCATTTATGATCTTATAACATGTCTTTATTCTTCCACCATGGATCGGAAACGTCAGCGTATATTAAGCCCATTTAGTTCAATGTTGATAGTATAGCTTATTCGGAAACCCCAACCAAATAGGATTTAGAGCTCCTGAAACGCAATGCTGATTGCTGTCGAAATAAAATATTTCCAGCTATTATCCATTATTGGTACTCGCATTTTCGAAACCAAAGTATTTTCCAGTATCAGAATGAGTGCCAATGGCAGCCTATTTTACATCGGAATGCCCACATATTATGTGCCCCCAAAATTTTCTCGAATGTTTAGGTATTCTCAAGCATCGCAAGAAATATGATACTTTACCTCGTCTGATCCGCCCAAAAAAACGTTATTGCAATCTTAAAGGGACTTCGGAATGTAAACTTGACAGCCATTCTTACGGGTGTCTCTAGATCGTAGAGAATTCATGTTATCTAACCTGAGAGCCATTCTTACGGGTGTCTCCAGGTTGTAGAGAATTCATGTTATCTCTAAGCATACCTGCAAATGTGGTAAGATTTTCGTCTTTGGAATTATCTATTTGATCGTAGAAAAAGTCTGTTCAGAAGCAAATACTTACTCCAATGGCTTGTGTTATCTTTGCACTGTAAGGGAACTTTTAAAACTCTATGAAAATGTAGTTTTGACTCAATGAGAACTCAGCAATTTAGTCAATGCAGAAAAAAGCTTCGACTGAAACTGAGTTCCTTAGGCCTTTATAATCCTCCCAGGGACGCCAAGTCAACTCATGAATTCAATCACGAATATTCTTGCGATTGTCTTGGCAGAGATGTCTTTCAACAGGTATGCCTCCGAGCCAGTGCTTAAATCGATCAACAATGGTTAGGATGTAGATGTATATACCAGATGCATCCAGAGGTCCTACTAAGTCCATGTGTATATATGTTCGAATCCATTGCTGAAGGCAGTAATTTACCGGTTGGCGACTTTTTATGTCGGCGTATTTTGATAGCTGACACTATCCGAATTCACTTTGGGCCTAAAACAGCGCTCGTTTAGCAATTTTCTGCGCGAATGCCAGAGTGTGGAAGCCACTGCACACTGAAAAACACTGCATATCGAAACCACTTTGGTACGTAAGTCCTGCTGACATTCGTGAATGTTTCGCACCATAAAGGCTGATTCACCCATGTGAGAACAATTTTCACAAGTTTAAGTGAAGATTTGGTTTTGCGAGATAACAATTCCTAGTGTGTGCCGAACGAAATTTTCGGGCGTAAACCTAAGTGAATCATTTGAAGCAACTTTTATAATCGCATTTACTTCAGTCCTGGACAGAACATCGGCTACTATATTATTATCCCTATCTCTTATATGCCTTATATCGCTTATATGCATATTGAGATATCCAATCAAGGCAGACACTTGGGCTTCATGTAGCCTTGCTAGCCAAAGCTCTTATTAATGGGTTATGATCAGTATATGCCGTAAATTCGCATCGTTCAGGAAAATATTTGAAATGCCTAATAGATACATATTGTACAAGTATATAGCCAACAGCTCTCTATCGAAAGCTGAGTATTCAACCTCATCCGGATTCAGTTTCTTGCAATAAAGTGCTATAGGGTTCCACTCATTGCCAAAAAGTTGTTCTAGCACAGAACTTATAGCTGCACTGGATGCACCTACTGATAGGTGTGTCGGAGAATACTCGCTGGGGTGCTCCCTTGACTTTTGAAAATGCCTCTGAACAATCAGCTGGCCATAAAAATGCAAAACGCTTATTTTGCTAATTACCTAAAAATTTAAGCAGCAAAGAATGCAGGTTGCACTACACTTTTGCTAAGCACTCAAATGTGCTGGGCATAAGTGATACAAGATCCTGCGGTGCTTGCTGTGAAAATGAGAACGATACCGCGGAGTACTACCTCTGTGAATGTCAGGCTTACGGTCGACAGAAAAAAAAGTGGAGATGCGATGGATTATCTGGCAAGAAGCTTACAAGTAAGAAATATATACACTAGATGGTGAAACAGACCAAAATCTGTCTATGGCCTCAGTTGTTCCATTGAAGCTTAACAGTTCAAATGGTGAACATTGGAAGAACCCTCGTCCATCATCAGTTCATTTTTCCCGACACATAATGTTCCGAGATATGCGAAGGAAACTGGAGAACTCATAAAAAGTACAGTCAACGATATCAAAAGTCAAATTGCTAATCTGCAGCCTACTGAATATAAAGTAAATGACGAAATAGAGATAGTTGTCAACAACGCGTTCTTTTTAACTATGATTGACAGAAAATTTCTGAATGAAATAACAGATTCAAAGTCAACGCAGCGATGTCCCATATGCAAAGAACACAAAAACACTTTAAGAATCAAGATGAATCAAATGATGACGAATATAACTACGAATATGGAATCTCTCCATTAAATGCAAGAATCAGGTCCATGGGATTTATTTTAAAATGAGACAGAAAAAAGAAGTAAACATAAGCTCGAAAAGCATTTTAGGGCTCCATGTCAATAGACCAAGACAAGTACTTGCAAAGACCGTAGTGGAAAAAGCCAACCCAAGAGTTGTTAGATTTAAATAAAAGTAAAATCGAAACTAAGCTAAAATTTCTAGAATTTAATAACATGAACGCGTTCATTATGTCTCGCGCGCTGAAAGCAACCGTCATAAAATTCATAGTTGACAATTGCCATCCTGATTCGTTCAGTTCGGTCATATAAAGTTTTTCTTGCCGTCGCGCGCGGTTTCCTCTATTCTAATCGCCTTTGAGCCAGTCTCTCGAACTCCAGCTTCTTTTGTGCTGGGTAGCAAGCTCTAAATAAAATTAAGAGATTTAATTAATAAATTTAAATTGTGAATTATTAGAAATTGTAGTGAATTTCTTCATTATTTCGTGGAACAAGCTACCACAAGACCAATGGTGGAAATACTTCGAGGGGATGTTTTCAAGAATCAGAAGCAACAGCTCGTATAACTGAGGTCTATAGAGAGCTGCTATTATAACTAGGTTTGAAGTAATACTTAATATTTTGAATTGAAGGAAAAAGGTTAACACTATCAAGTTTAGGGAGTTTGCTAAGAAAACAACAAAATATCCTGAAAAGCTACTCACACCTACTTTTCATAAAACCCATAGTAAAAATATAATCGAGTACCTCAAGCTCAAGAATCGAAAAAAATAAAAACTACAAGAAATATTCTCGTAGATATCAAAATGCTGTGTATAAAAATAACAAAATTTTCTTTTGATACACAAAAATAACATTAAAAAGTTCGTTTACTTTACTTCACCACTATTTTGCTTGAATTAGCTTTTGAACACCCTACTTTCCCAATCATGGACTTTTGAATATTTTTAAGGTAAAATATTGTGTTTATCGCCTGTGAAAGAAAGAACTAAAGAAAGTCTTACATTCAACAGAAAATTCTGAAGCACCCTGTGAAGCTTTTTTTTTTTTCAAAATACACTAATTTCATTCCCCTGGGGATTTCTATTAAGCTGGGAAAAAAACTGTCACGATATCTTTATTCGTTTAGGAGTTATGATTTTTACAAGCAAAAAAGTCAAAATGAGCCACTGTATGCCGGTTGGGCGATGGATGGACGGAGATGGATATCCAAGTCTTCCGAGAAGACACCAACGCCATTATTTGCAAATGTTACAGCTGTCCTTTGTATGATATTGTACTGCATCTATTCCGATTTGCGCCTAAAAGTTCGAACCTGTTAAGCGCCAACTAAACTTTCGTTTCATTTTGACGCGTATCTAAAAAGAGGCAAGCTGTGCATACCGCCGGATAAATTTAGATTCATTTGGATGTACCTGGATAGTAAAAATAGAAAATTGTGTTCGTCCAGGTCAGTTCTTCGACAATTGCAATAGTAGTACGTGGCGTGTGTAGATTAATTATGCTGATAGTACTAGCACAAGCCAGGCAATGCCTACAATGGGAACACTTACTCTGATCGCGTATATGTCTATTAGCTAACTTTTTGAGTGGAGGATTTATTTCGAATATACTGAATATAGATCAGTTCTTTCTGGAAATGTTTACATCTACAATAGAATTTAATTTTACGACAAAAGGGCAAATGTTACTTTTTTAAACTCAGCGGAAGACAAACATCTTTCACCAAGGACACAAGCTGGATACCACCTTGTTCATTTTCCGCTAGGTTACCTCAGTCAGAAAATAAGAGCCGTACAAAGAATGCTCTAAGTAGTCATTATCATCATTGAATTTGGTTGACCAGTTTCTAAAAACTTTCTTGAACTAAAAGAGAATCGGCCTCGCATTTGGCGTATCAAGATCGGAGGTTGTAAAGACAAGTCAATCAGATATACTTTGAATGGCCCTAGATGAAGAAGTAGCGGTAAACTATGACTGTGAGCATAATCATAGATTTATGATTCAAGGCAAGTATTGTATTGTAGATAATCCGGTTAGTATGTGGTGCATACTCGTATTAAAAATATTCTGAAAAGAAACTTTTATCGACTTGCCTTTTCCATTCACGCTGTCCAATATTTGTTCTCTGTTTCCAGCCGTCATTTTGTGTAAATATCTCAATTTTGCAACGCAATCTGAGCTCCAGTCCCATCAATGGGTGGAGGCTTAAATTCCTTTCGCATAAATTTTAGTCCACTCTTAAACGAAAACGGTTACACGCACATCAACTTGCTGACACCCAAGACAGTTGAATCCTGATTGATGTCCACCTAACAAATTTGCCTTTTAAATTGTCCCATCCGCTCATCGTCAAGTTAATTACCCGAAAGCAGCAACATCACACATGTAGTCCCAGTCAATTTCGACTCAGAGACCAAGTCAGAGACTCGAGGTAACGAGGGCCGACAAAAAAAGGTGTTTCAAACTCCATTCCCACTCCCATTCTCATGTTAAGGTATGTACGAGTATACTCGCAGATCCATGTATATGTAGTAACAGTGTATAACGTGTGGTTAAATTAACTTGACCAGAAGGCTGTCATTAGGGTTTAATTAAGTCGGCATCCCGCAAAGACTCCCGCCGTGTGTAACGTGTAAAGGGTGTGAGTTAAACCATTTAACATAGAGAGAGAGTGTTACCACGGATATGATTTGAGACAATGTGACACAAAACTTTGCTTTGGGCGGCCGCTAGATGTAATCTTGGCGGAGTAGGAAGATATTGAAAATATTCAAAGCCAACCCAAACCTAAACAATAATGCCTTGACCTAAATCAGTTCCAGCATTTCAATTTGCATTTGTAATTAGTTGCATACGATTGCGATGGGACTGTGATTAAAATGAGGGGAAGAGAGCTGGAAGTTAATGTTGCACCGTTGTACATCGATACATGGCCTGTATTGTGAAGGATGAAGAACTGAGTGGCACCTGCCTTAATAGCTCGTTGCTTTCAGGGGCAATTGCGTGTTTAATTAAAAGTGAGTGACATTCATTTTGGATAATGGATTTGTTGCAAATTTAGCTAAAAGCCTCTGTCGGTTCTCGTTTGGATCAAAAATTCCTATCACATTCATTACTATTAAGTGCATTTTGTTTTCAACTTTTGGAATATTTAAATAGAGTACATCAAAGTATTAATGGAGCTTCCATGTAAAATTCAAACTTTCAAGTGGATGTCATGATGAGTGGGAAGTACAAATTTCAATCTGACCACAGTTTGTCAGTGAGTTTAGATTGTTACGAAAGCAAATTTCAATCGCGGAAGGTTAAGTTCTAATTTTGTTTGCTTTCGCTGGTGGTTGCTCACCCTCGTAAGCAACAGCTATCGGTCTATTGTATCAGCCAGCAGGACTGTGATGGTCGGCACTCACATATGGGCTCCAAAGACAATAAGGTACGAAATGTTGACCTTCATTTTTTTATTAGCTTTTATTGTATATGCCTTCGTATTGCGTCTCTCCACAGCAATCGCTCAAATCTGCTCAACTTTGTTAGATACAATACCAACTGGTTCAGGGATGCCCATGCGCACCAACATTTCAGCCACTATATTGGCTTGGAAGCGGAAGCACATTGCATGAAGACTAACTAAATAATGACAACATTTTGTTGGTAACCGAGGCAATGCCCTATGTCAGTAAAATAAAAAATAGTCCGGAAATGGACTGAACGACATACAGCAATCAGGCCTGGATTGCAACGAGCTCAACAGTAGAAAGAACCGAACCGGAAGGCCAATATCGGGAAAAGAAGAAGGTGCAGCATTGTGTATTGTTAGTTGTCCTAAAGCGACGGTAATACTGTTTATAATACCACCAAGGAGCCATTGGTGGTTCGAATTTCAGACAATATTCAGTAACGAGTTTTAGAAAAAAGACAGTTGCCACAGGAATGTTTGTGACGGATGGCTATCAAGTCTAAAAAAAATTAAACCTGATGAATGGTGTAAACTGGCGATGTGCTTATATCGTAGCTAAGATAATTGATGCTTCTTTATCGAACACATAAACACCTAACGGATAATAAAATTGATTATTGATTTTCACCACATCTTCTGCATGCTGACTTGTAAAAAACGCGTTAGATAGCTTGAATAGAGATGTCATATAGTCAGCCTCGCGCAGCAGAGGCCTCCTAGCAAAAGGCATATCTATTGTCAATGCTACATATCAGGTTAGTTAGTGGCACGTCTTAGAAAATAGCAAGTTGTCAGGGGATTATTATTATTATTATATTAAGTAGAGTACTACAGGAATGCACACTGTGTCCGCTGTGGTTCTTGATAGTCGTCAGCGATGCATTCCGTGCAGTAATGATGAAACTTTGTAATGGAATTCGATAAAGTATGACATCTTTCCTTAAACAGCTCTACTTCGCTGATGATGGCAGATGGCCCGACAAACAAAGTAGAGCTTGAAATAACACCTGTGCTCAACTGAATGTTGCTGGGTAAGAAGTAAAGAAAGTAGAAAACAGCGGGTGCAATGAACATGATATAGGATCAAAGGCAGCACAATAGCTTGGCTGCAACTAATCCACTCCAATGTAGAATCGTTGCTACATGCATACACATGTATATAGATGTAGTACTTGGTAGGTAGATACCACTAAACTGCTGACCTTCCTTAATATACTCGTATGTCTAAGAAATATCCTGACGATTTTTTGAACTAACCTTATCTCCAACAGACAACATTATCACCGAATTGGCCAGATAAATATAGACACTATTTTACGAAGTAGAAAGTGGCAGTGGACTGGATACACACTATGGTATCCAGGCAACTCCATGCGAAATATGACATGCAGTAGAACTCGTTCACCCAGGCAGGAAGAACTGCGAGACACCTTCCGAATATATTACGCCGATCATTTGCGGAGGATTCAGCCTGTTTAAAAATGAGCTAGAGACAGCTCAAATGCATTGCAGTACTCCGAATAAGATGGCCCGCTGGCGCTTCGAACTTCGTATGTCCCTTTAGATGTGAAAGGATTTAATCAAATAAGTAAGAAAGTAAGAAAAGGAGCTTTATAATTAAAATATTATCTAATAGCATTCCGCTCCGTAAGGACAGCGATCTTCTGTGTAAGGATGTCTGTTTATCAAGTCGCAATTCTGGATATCGAAGGTATTCCGGAAATCGATATAAGCATTGGTGCACTTCTCTATAAAGATTCGGAAGGGATTTATGTGGTTGATGCATGAAGACCTAGGGCGGTTGGCTGCTTGCTGAATATAGAGAAATGAGTTCAAGTGTTCTAACTGTCTGAAATTATCTTTTTTATTATTTTGGTAACGGAACACTACTAACAACATATTTATATCCGCCAATTTCTGAAGATCAATTTTTCGCAATTTTCTTAAAACTCCAACGCTTCCCAATATATCATATGAAAAATTTTCTAAGAGATTCCATCAATATTAACCGCCTTGTTCTTCTTGATGACACAAAAACAGTTTCCGTATTACTAGGGAGTCCTGTGCGCATTCGTCTTAAGTATTGATTCCGAACCATCGCCTTGCTGTTCAAATAGTTTAACACCACTGTCAAGTGGTATGACGCATTGGTCTATAATTACATGCAAGGTGCAGAAAATTGTCTTTCTTACTGAACTTGATCATCAATCTGATGCAACCGCATCCCTAACTTTTATAAAATGTCTTTTAATGCTTTTTAGTTGTTAACATTGTTACTCATTTCCGATTGTCAAAGTTCTTCTCACACGTTTATTTTTTCCGCTGTATTACTGTCATATTTTCATTGCACATTTGAATTCTTTGTATTAGCATTTATGTTTCTTTTGTATATTTTATTAATCTGAATTAAACACAGAAATCCTAAATTAAAATCTTTCTCGTTTAATTACAACATATTGACGACGAGGATAATAAAAGAACTGTGCAATTATGGACGCTACAGATCTCGAAAAGATTCTACAAAAACTTCAAGAAGCTAATCAAGAGTTTTTGAAGACCGTTTTGGAACAAAAACCTGTGAAACAGACATTCGGTTCTTTCTTCAAGAGCTTTGATAAATCCAAAGAATCTTGGACGACATATCTCCTCCAACTTGAACAACACTTCATTGCAAATAACGTAATCGAGGACGACTCAAAACGTGCTTGGTTGCTTAGCTGGATTGGTTGTGAGTCACTGGAACTTCTACAAAAATTCTATGGAGACAAGGTTGCAAGTGAAAAGTTTCAAATTTTAATCAATAAACTAACTTTCCACTTTGAGAAAAAGCCCCACATGTTTGCTTCTAATCAATCTTATTCTGAATTGGTTGCAGAGTTGCGAGGAACGGCCAAAGAATGCATGTTTGTTTGTGGCAAAGAAAATTGTGGAGAATCGTATGTGGACTCTAAGATTAGGGATATGATCATTCTTTATACTCCTCTTGACAAAGTCCGATCAACAGCGCTTCAAAAAGAGAATCCAACTTTGGACGAGGTTCCAAAGAAACCACGGAAACGTGCAACGAACTCAAGAACGATCAAAATGAAGGAGAAGTTAATGCTGTTCATCAAACACATTATCGATCAAAAGGTAAGCGGGGGTATAAACGAAGTATTGGTAGTAAGAGTGTGATGAAAGAGGGTAATAACTCTTGTCCTGGATGTGGAACAAGTCATCAGCGATCACAGTGCTTTCATTATAAAAATAAATCCGTCTGTAAAACCTACAAAAGAGTCGGACACATTGCAGCAGTTTGTATCTCATCGAAACCACGAGAGTCTTATCATCGATCAATACAGGTGTGTAATCAAAAACATGATGCCGTCAGATACAAAAGTAATGAAAACGTCCATTCAATTAGACAATTTGAGACCGTTAGTACTGTTGATATTCTTGATTCATTATAAACTGATATCGAAATAAATCATAATGATGTTAGTTCCGGCAAACTACTTATCAATTTAACGGTCAATAGAAAGACTCTCAAATTTCAAATAGACACGGGAACATTGTGTTCACTTATTGGCCTTGAGGGCTATCACAAGCTAAACGAGCCACCATGTAAGCCAACGGAAAAAAATTCTGAGAGCGTACGGTGGAAGTATTCGCCAGTGATAGGCACTATTTTGGGTGAAGTAGCATTGGGTTCTACAAATGAAAATTTAAATCTAATAGTAGTCGACAGTGAAAGTGCAACGAATATTCTCGGTATGGATTGGTTTCGAAAAATGGATTTCGGTATTCGGATTCCTAGAATCATCAAACATACCCATAATTCGCATTCTTCTGATTGTGATTGTTTCAGCGTAAAACAAGAATCTCTCATGTCAGCGCTCAAAGTTTTCAAAAATGATTTTCAAACAACGTTGTCATCAGATCTTGGCACACATAGTGCTAAAACCGAATGCTCAACCAAAATTTTACAAGCCATATAATCTACCATTTGCACTCTATGAAGATGTTCGAATAGACGCGTGAGAATCTGTGCCGACTTTAAAGTTACTGTCAACCCTCAAATTGAAATCGATCGCTATCCCATACCAAGGTTTGAGGAGTCGTTTCATAAGCTCAGTGGTGGAAAATTTTTCACAAAAATCGATCTTAGTGATGCTTACCTGCAGATCTAACTACAGAATCGTCAAAAAAAACTCATGGTCATCAACACCCCTTTTGGATTATTTCAGTATGAGAGGATGCCATGTGGAATCGCGAGCGCTCCTGGAATTTTTCAGAAAGTTATGGAAGGCATTGTGGCTGGCATACCAGGGTGTGCTGTATATCTAGACGATGTTATTGTCACCGGCAAAAATAATGAAGAACATTGTAATAATGTCAAAACATTTTTGGAAAGATTATCCGCACATAACCTCAAATGCAGAAAAGAAAAATTATATTTTGCGTAGGAAAAACTCGAGTATGTCGGACACGAAATCAATTCAAATGGAATATGGCCATCTGAAAGAAGAATAGAAGCAATAAAACTCTCATTCCAGCTCCAAAAAATATAAACGAGTTAGAGTCATTCATTGGTAAAATCAATTATTACTGCAAGAGCAATGACCTCGACGAATAACCTGATATCTGGGGCTTACTACCCCAATTACCTTTACCACGAGAGTGTGCGCTCTGACGGTTTCGTTCCACCAGAAGCATTCCTCTACCTAGATCAGATAGGGTTGATCCAGGATAGATCAGCGGTGCCGTTAATCTTCCATGTCGCTCGGACAGCTGGGGACAGGCGACTCAACTACGGCAGAGACGTCGCACACGGCAGTGTGGATCGCCTCAGGTTCAGTAGGGCGGTGGGGAATCGCGATAAGGGGGATGTCGTTCGGCAGCACCAGCATTTCTGGTGGTTGAATGACGGAGAAGATGTTTTGTCGTCGTTTCCGTCAATTACGGACCAGCCTCACTAACGAGGCAGAGCTGACCAATCTATTTGCTCAGTAAATAGCGATGGCCAGCTTACATAGGTTTAGGTTAGCATTTAAGAAACATATACATATATCAGTGTATACAAAGGTGTATACTGATGTATGTATACGATTGTGTATAATGTCTATGTGTGTTTATGTGTGTATTGTGCATTTAGGTTAGGTAGGCTAAGATTTATTTTAAGTTAGATACTAAGTTTTTATAAAAAATAAATGTCCATATGCTAAGTTTTTGTAAACAAATTTTTTCTTAGCTTTAAGTATAGAAAATAAGTATTTATAAATAAAATGTAACTGCAGTCGAAAGACATAGATATAAGTATTCAGAGTAGCTTAGGGTGCCTGTGTGGGGCCAGTAAGTTAGTATAAGATTGTTAAGTAATTGTAAGCTAGCATTTAAGCATTTTTTGTTAGAATGTAAGAGTTAGTGTTAAGAAAATAAAATGCATTTAAAACTAAACTAACTCAATTATTACCACAAGTTTATTCCTAAATTCTCATCAAAGGCCTCAGCCTTGAATCAGCTCCGACGACAAAACAAAGATTTCATTTGGGGAAATAAACAAAACTCAGCCTTTCTCTCACTTAAGGATGACATTATCAAAGCGGTACAGTTAGTTCATTTCGGTGAGAAGCTTCCTCTAGTTCTTGCAACGGACGCATCACAAACTGGAATTGGTGCCGCTCTTTCGCACATTTCCCCAGATGGGTCTGAAAAACCAATCTCATTCGCCAGCAAAAATACTCTCAAATTGAAAGAGAGGCTTAATCAATAGTATTTGGTGTCACAAGATTTCATCAGTACCTATACGGCAGAAAATTTCAACTTCTTACCAATCATCAAGCTCTCATCACACTCTTTCACTCATCAAAAAATTTACCTGTTATGACACTTCATCGTCTACAACGTTGGACGATTACTCTTCAAGCATACACATATTCGATTCACACCGTCACACCAAACAGCATGCAAATGCGGACGTTCTTTCCCGTTTGCCTATTGGAGATGACGTGGAACTCGACTAAAAAGAAAAACAGATGCCAGTTCAACAGATTTATGACTCAGTCGTCGAAGATCAGTTCAGACGTCATCGCGCCACACACCAAAACAGATAAAGTTCTTTGTTATTACGTTCAAAATGGATGGCCACAGAGCTTGCCAAAGTCCGAGGTAAAATTAATGCAGAACGCAGTCAGCCCTAACGTAGATTCGAGACGAAAATCTCTCCTCTGAGGATTGCCTAGCAAATTCGTTGGCGATTTCATTTACAATGATCTCATGACCTGGGACCCAAACAAGAATCAGAGAATTCAGTCTGCTGACTGCATTCAATGAAGTCTTGCATTCCTCAACTAGCTTGGACGTCGCGAAATAGTTCGAAGAGGGTTTCAGTGCCGCTAAACTGTCTCTGCAGGTACAAATGCTTCGCCCTTCTTCACTTGGAAGCCCAACGCAACTTTTCCTAATGGGGAGTGCAATATTACGTTGTCGTCCTCCAGCGCCGCATCCCAAAATTGTTTTAGGGCCATCCATAAAGAGACGACTAGTTCTCTGTCCCTCCTTTGTGATAGCCCTTCTTGCCGAAAGCTCCTTTACACTGCCTTTCGACTTAACATGCTTATTCGAAAAAAGTTTATTATCCTGGATAAGACCCAAACACTAAGCTTCATTGGAGAATCCTATGTTTGTGCCTTTAAGCACTAGATGAGTCAGATCAATCAGCTTCCACCTCTCAAATTCAGTTTTGAGAGGATTGACTGAAAGCCCATTTCTAGTGTACCAATCATCGATTATAACTAGGGGTACTTGCGCTTTAGGGCAGACAGTCTCTAAAGACAATCCGACAGACAGTACTGCTACATCATCTGTATATGCTTCACCTTAGATATCCAAACTATTTAGAGCGTTAAGCAGTGAATCGACGTACATGCGGCTTCAATTTTCCCCAACGGATTTTGAAGCGTACTACAGCAGGAATCCCGAAACTGTTTTGTGGACATCAAACTCGACGTGCTTTCCGTGCCCTTCAACATAAAGGAGGTCAGACTGATAGGTTTAAAGCGCTTTGCGAGTGTGTAGTAAAATTTTCCGATACTCTGACTATTTGCCAGGGTGTCGGTATGTCATATGTCAACATGGTAACACTTCGTTTCTAAGTAAATTACGTAAATACTGGGGCATGGCCAATCTTACTTTTTACAAAGTAGAAAACTCAGCATTCAAACTCAATATTAGAAATCTTTTAGGAAATTTTCAGAAGCCTCCAAGTAGAGGCTTTATACTTTTTTATAGCGAACCAACGCCCGATAGAAAATGCTACTTTTACGAGGTGTAATATCATACTAATCATTACTGGCGAGATATAATGCTAATGATCTTTTCCTTCGGCCCTCTAATTTCAGAAAGGACCTTTATTCATCAGCGTGGTTAAAACCTTTGTAGATGCAGCAGAATGCAAAAACAGTCTGCAAAATCTGGGCGGACAAACGTGGCAAAAATATCATTACTATAATACTTTAACTTTACCTGTGTTATATTGTATACTACATTGTTATCCTTACTTGAGATCGTAACGTAACATTTAAGATCAGTTTGATTTTGAAACTTCTTAAATTGGCCTCACATCTTCAAACGATTCATTCTACCTGAGAGTTGTCTATCTATATAGGACGTCTCTTGTACTTTACGTGAACATCTGTCAGTATAAAAACTCAGGTTCAAGGGAAGCCCATACATCCATGGGAGCAAGGATACGTCTTTCCATAACTCCCAGTCATTATTTGATACCAATTCCGAACCTGTGTTGACTTAAAACCGACTTAAAACCTCTTGCCGATCACAGGGTCGGTCACAGCACCCTGTACTTATTGTAACTCTACATCGGGCATAGACTAACTATACCTAGATATCAAACTCTACTAATACTTTTGCAAACGTTTAACTTTCGCACAGACACACTGTAAGTGAATCACCAACACATTCTCCATCTCTATAACCTGTCAGAATGGCTAAAATGACAACAAATTTCTCGTAATGTTCGCTAAGTATATATAGTAAAGGCAAAAATAAAAGGAAAAATATTTTTCCCTGGTGAATATTTAATTCAACGTGGTGAAAAAGTGAAGATAATAGAATATATTAAAAACAAAAACTCTTTTTTTGTTTCAATTGGACAAAAAGGGGATCGTTTCAGAATAAAATTAAAAAAGGACCTAGGGATCATATTTTGAAAGTTTCATTTGAAGATATAAATGAATTGAAACTATTACAATTCTGAAATCAAGCTTAAGCTTGTATTGAGAGTCAATTGTATAAGCATTTTGTATGTTTAGGCACAAACTCTGTACTCTGGACATCAATGAAAAGGATAATTAATTAATGGCAACTTTTAAAATCAATTTCCTTGCTGTTCTTTTAGTTTGAATGTGTTGAGTAAATAAATTAATTAAATAATACTGATAAGTACAATTAACATTTTTGTTCATTTTTTAGTTTTTTAAGGAAAATATTTGTTTTCTATTTGAATTTAAAGCTTTTCCAAAATATTTCGAGAATCTTTTTTTTCACACATTATTAAGTACAAAAGCGGTGGTATTTTAATTGTTTATTTTTTAAAAATAATTTCCAGAATTTAACAAACAATGTGAAATGATATCCCAACTTAATTTGGTCTTGTCGAAGGGAATTTTTGTTTATAATTGTTTTCAACAGATTTTGCTACTACTTTGTTGAGTATTCTTTAATGCTGTTAACATCTTTAAGCCGGTCTGACATAGAATGCGTCAACTTTTCCATATATTCACATATTATTTCTTGCCATTCCGCTAAAAATTAAAATTTTTAACTGAGGCTTCGATGTGATGACATGTTTTCGTAACCTCATCATTTAATGATTCCAAAGGCGTTCCAAAGAGAACAGGTTAAGATCGGGGCTATGTGGTGGCGTTACTAGCAAGTGAGGGACTTTATGTGGATATGGACTTATGCTTGAAATCGTTGTCCTGTTGGGAGTAAAAAATGTTTCGCAATAAGCATTGTTTGTGTCCTTTGAAGCAAATTTTCGCTGTAAATATTTTAGTATACTTCTTTTTCTGAATTACTGTGACTAAATTACCGATCTCAACAGTGGATATTTAGCTCCATATTACACAACCACCATTTCCGTGCTTTACTTTTTGCCTTGTGTATTTGTACTGTAAGTTTCATTTGGTTGTCTTCATGCTTTCGAAGGCCTATTTGATTCATAAATGCTAAATTTTGACTCTTCTGAAAAAATCCTAGAAGACAAATCTTTTGTTTTTTTATTTATTAGCAAAGTCCTTTTGTTTTTTTTTATTTGCTTCGCTGACGAAAGGTTTCTTTCTAACGGTATAAAATTTATACGCCGATTTGATGTCGTTGACATTCACGAAAATCCAGCCAAATTTTAGAATTACAACGTAATATTTGTGAAACGTACAGCGTTGTGTTTACATCGATTTTCTTCTTCTCGGAAATTTTTTGATGCAAAAATTGAGCAAAGTATATGGAAATGTTGCGTTAGTAATGGAATTAGTAATACAAAAGCATTAAATATGAGCTAAATTGTCCAGTCACATCCATATTTTTTCAAAAAATAATTGGTCAATTCGAGTCAATTGGTCAATTCCACACTGGGAACGCTTTTCTTGAAACCATTGCACTTCAAATGTTGGATCTGCAAGGAAAAAGGCATTATATGTATAGCTATACGAAAATGTATTCTTTTTACTCACATGTAATTAGTTAGATCACTCATCCACATTTCTTAAAGCTCTTGAATGGTGCATTTAGATTCATTGTTCTTACTGTAAAAAAGAAGTAAAATAAATTATTTTGAAATTAAAATGTTTGTAGTTACTCACAAGAAAATGTAAACAAACTTTTCCAACTGCTTTTGCCACCTCCAATCCAAGGCAATCTGTTCGTGGCCGCAGTATTCTGTGGAAAATGTTTTCTTCTTGCTCCAAATGTGTAAATTTTTCTTCTTTTGTTGTCCTAGAAAATATAATAAACAAAATTATTGTTCAACATAAAATTTTTTTGCAACTTACACGAAATTAGGTTTGTAAATATGAGAAATGTCAAAATCGAAATTCACCGCGTCATTTTTATATGGGTGACGTCACTCGTAAAACTTTTCGAATTTTGACATTGTTGACAATTCTCACGTATTCACGGACAGGTTCACACGGATAGGGACGATCAGTACAAAACCGGTTTTGATTTTCCAATATCTGGAAAGTTTGATATCTAGGTATAGTTAGTCTATGACATCGGGTGAGTTAAAACCAACTGGAAGACCCTTCCTGCGATTTAAGTTTAAACCACAGGCACCGTGACTCCCACTAGGGAGTCTACCTCTAACACGTCAAGCACGGACCGAAGTCCGGGGAGTCCCGACTCCCACCGTACCTTATTTTTAAAAGTTCCAGTAAGAGCTACCGGAAATCTCGCCCAACAATTTTTTTTTTTTATAGAATTTACGAGCGCCTAAGGGGTTAGATACCCTTTTACTGTTGCCTTGACGCGGTCGGAAAGGTAGAAGGAGGAAAAGGGAAAATTGTTTGTAGTGGTTTGAAACTCAGGTGTATTTGGTTTCGATATTAGCTCTCCAGGGGAGTCCGAATAGGACGGAGAATTTTTTCTTCACTCAGAGTGATTCGAAGGTTATAATTCATACTTGTTTTTTGTGCTTGAAACTCTACAATAGCCAAATCTACGCAAAATTTTTCTGACTGAGTTCCACTTACACAAATGAAAAACTTGAAAAACTTGTCATGGGTAGGATTCGAACCTTGACCCTCGGAGTGAGAAGCGATTGCTAGTACCACTACACCACGGCCACCCCTACATGTAATGTTACTGTCGTGTTAAATCGGAGGAGCCTTTTCTATCGTCAATTGGAAAACGTTTACGATAAAGCCACTGCTTGCTCTACCCGCCTTTATTATTAGACTACGCCATTAATGAGTCTTGATAATTGGACATGTACAATACGATATTTTAATTCAGGTCCCCAAGTAACTGTTTCGGATGTGGAATAATAGGTGCGATGTCATGCAAACCATCTATGTTGTAACGATTAAGATGTTTGGGTCTTAATTCCAAATTATAGGAAAGATGCGCTCCAACTTTATCTTCGCAAAAGATATGATTGTTGCTGAAAATTAAACACTTACCTTGCCCTATTTGTTATATTTTGCTTTAATATTCTTATCCACTTAAAGATTCATACATTCAGACTTTCATATTTCATATTCAAATGAAGCGAACGAAGATAGTAAATGGAGCAACAGAGTACTTAAAGTCATACAAGGTAACAGACATGGAGGACTTGTCTAAACTAGACTCCATAGAAGAAGATCTCGCTTCGTACCTCCAACGTCTTACTACTGCCAACGAAAACCTTCGCGCCATCAACAATGATGTTCAGGCTAAGAGCATCGAAGACTCCAAGCCAGAGAAGACAGCGGAGTACGAAGACTCGGCTGTAGGTATGATGGCAAGATTGCAAGTTCTCTTGGCGAGGGTGCAATCGCGAATTAATCCCTATCAAAATGATGTTAATCCTCGAGCACCTTCAGCATCGAAGACGCATTACACAAAGCTTCCCAAATTAGAATTAAAGATGTTTTCGGGTGATCATAAAGATTGGCTTCGCTTTTGGTAAAATATTCATACAACTTTCATGTCAATGAATCGTTGAGCAGGGACGAAAAGTTCAACTATTTGCAGTCTGTTCTAACGGGTAATGCAGAGAAGACGATATCAGGTTATCTGATACCTGTTACGATGAAGCTGTCTCTCTTTTACAAGAAGAATATGGCGACACCGAAAAATTAATAGACAAATTAATGCAGCAGCTCATGTATATTCTGGCAGTTTCTAGCAAAACTAGCAAAATTTACGAGTATATAATACAGTAATAGCCTGCAGTCGTTCTTTGACAGCTCTTGGTATTCCCTCCTCCCACTATTATATAATACTTAAAAGTATTCTTTTGAAACACATGCCTAATGAGCTCCGAATAGATTATCATTGAATACAAAAAGAGTGTCTGACAAGGCGGAAGATGCCACGGACTCAGTTTCTGATACTGGCTCCACTCTTTCCTTGGATGGAGACAAACAGGTGAAAAATATTCTTAGATCCCTTACGCAAGAAGTAGAATCGATAGAGAGAGCAGTATCAAACAAATCATCAAGAGATAGTGCGAATCGCCCACAACCATCGACAGCAGCAAGACTTTTTACTTCCGTACTGTCAAAGGCACCGTGCCTTTTTTGCAAATCGGCAGAGCATGCAACGAAAAAGTGCAACTGCGCGCGAACCATCGATGAGGAGAAACAAATGTTGAAGGAAGATGGTAGATGTTTCCAATGCACTTTGAATGGACACACCGCAAGAAGTTGTAAAGTGAAAAGCCTATGTTGCAAAAATAAACATCCTACTTCGTTGTGCAGGTTTACAAATAAATCGTTGTCTACCAGGGAAGTGTCAAAATCTAAAGAAAATCCAACGTCTGTTGCCATGGTTAATTCCACTTTAAATTTATCGGCCCCAAATAATTCAAGAAAGAATAATGTATTTTTGCAAACTGCGCGTTCTCTTCTTGCAACCAGTCATTCCCTTTGTGCAACATACAGTTGTGCGGCTTATTCTTGATGGCGAAAGTCAACGCACGTACGTAAGAGAAGCAAGCAAGCTGAATTTGGAAATTAGTGGATTCATTAATCTATTCATTATTCCTTTCGTCCAAGATTTCTGGTGGTAAGAAGGTGAAAATTGTGAACATTCATTTAAGATCTCAGTTTAGCGAAAAGTCTGTGGAAGTTGCTGCGGTGGTGGTTCCCGAAATCTGTTTGGACGTCTTGGCGGCTCCTGCGAGTGAAGCCACTCCATTGGACGGTTTCTGTTTGGCGGACTCAAATTTATGTTTACAAAAGCAAGAAGAAAGTTTGAGTGTTCTAATTGGAGCGGATTATTATTGGAAAGTGGTAACTGGAAAATATAAAGGAATACCTAATCTTTTGACAGCGGTAGGCACGATTTTTGGCTGGACTCTTCAAGGCCCTTGCGACACGGGTAAATTGATCCCTAATGAAAATGTTTCTACTCTTTTCAGCTCCT
This sequence comes from Volucella bombylans, assembly GCA_949129095.1. NCBI lineage: Eukaryota > Metazoa > Arthropoda > Insecta > Diptera > Syrphidae > Volucella > Volucella bombylans. The sequence goes on from OX422144.1 coordinate 98,453,518, forward strand.
CCCGTGAAGATATGTGGAGCTTAGAGAGCTTAGAAATACGGAGCGATGACATAGAGATAAGAGAATTCACCAGAGAACTCAAAGGAAATTCTATTCGCAAGACGGAGACAAGATATGAAGCTTTCTTACCCTGGAAAACCAAAAATGGACAGCTGAGGAACATTAATGCAATGGGTATTTCAATATTGCATTCCCTTCTCAGAAGGCTTCGAAGAGACCCATCCAAACTTAGCGAATGCGACACAGCAATACAGCAATTCATAGCATCAGGGTACGCTAAGGCAGTTGTTTCGTACGACGACAACGTGGAAAACCTGTACTACATGACACACTGTGCCGTTTATCGCAAAGAAAAGACAACTACCAAGATCCGAATTGTATTCGATGCCTCGTCCCATTTACCAGGTAAATTGTCTTTAAATGAATGTTTATGGACAGGTTCAAACTTATCTAAATTGCTGAGTAAGTCGTTCTGTATAGATGATCTTGTAACAAGTGTCAGTGGTCAGGCAGATGCAGATAAATTTCGTAAAGAGTCTACTGAGGTCTTTAAGCGTGCTTATATGAATCTGAGAAAATGGCAATAATTCTCAAATTCAGAGTTCTCTCGAGGTGACAGAAGGTTTGGTTCATTCCATTCTCGGCGTCCTATGAAATGTACACAGCGACGAATTAATGATTAAATTTGATCCGGAATTTTTAAAGTCAAAGTTACAGCCTACAAAGCGCAACTTGTTGATGATTATTGCTCGAGTGTTCGATCTTAGGATTTTTAAGCCCAATTTTAATAAAATTGAAAATCTTGTTTCAGACTTTGTGGCGTGATAAAGTAAACTGGGACGAGTTATTGGGGGCAGAGTCTAGCCAAAAATACGCCGCTGGTTTTAAGGACTTAGAACTAACTCCCGAAATCTCAATGCCAAAGTAGCTTGGGATTAAGGAGGAGCTCCATCTCGAAGGTTCTATATGTGTACGGACTTGCAGATCACACTGCATTGGATTCAAGAAGATGCCCCAAAGTGGAAGCCGTACGTATTCAGCCGTGTAAAGGAAATACAAGATCTTACGGATGTAAGGGACTGGCGTCATTGTTCGAGGAAAGAAAACCCAGCAGATTTACTTACCCGAGGGATCTCCGCAGAAAATTTATCTTCGTCGCTGTTATGGAAGGGAGGTCCATCTTGACTGAAAGAAGACAACTCTCATTAGCCTATGGGGAGTGCTGCGGAATCTGTTGATATGTTGTTCCCAATCTCTCTGAAGGAAGATGTTGGTGTTCCACCCAAATATTCGGAAGCACTTATGCTGTATGAAACTATTGGTAATTGGAAAAAGCTACTCAGAATAACGGCCCATATTCATCGCGGTGTCAAAACCCAATTTGAGCTAAAAAAGGACAGGAAAACTCATACATCAAGGTTTCTGCGAGCATCTGAAATGAAGAATGCTCAAATCTACTGGATAAGTTATTTTCAATTTACTTATTTTTCAAATGAAGTCTTATCTTTACAGGAAGGGAAAACAATTTCTCGATTTTACCCTACTGACTCTTAATCCATTTTGGGACGTAGATTAACCCAACTAGACGAGCCACTCGATTTTGTAAGTCCAGTCATTCTACCTCGAGGCAGTTATTTGAGGAAGTTGATCGCTACTTACTTTCACGAAGTGTCTTTGCACCGTGCTGACTCGTCTGCGTGAACAATATTGGTTGTCTGCCACCCGGCAGTTAATTAAAAAAGCCATCGCAGCATGCAAACTTTGCCGCAGACTCAGGGGAAAGGCTGCATCCCAGCCTGTTGCCCCTCTACCAAGAGATCGACTTCAAGCATCAATATCGTTCGAAACGGTGGGTGTAGATTTTGTGGGGCCTCTTTACACACGCTCATGTGATATTTACGTGTGCCGTCGTCTGTGCCGTGCACCTGGAGCTAGTTCTCAACTTGACGACGGAATGCTGCTTCGTAGCTATACGCCGTTCTACAGCAAGGCGGGGCACGCCAGTTACTATATATTCCGATAATGCTAAGACATTTAAAAGAGCTGCAGCCGATGTAGAGAACTTGGGAGAAATTTTCAACAGCGAGATTTTCAACGGTTTTTTGAGTAACCGCGGAATAAATTGGAAATTTAGCGTGGGGTGGTTTTTGGGAGCGGTTGGTAAAGAGTGTCAAAGACGTACTCAAAGTCGCAATTTGGAAGGCCACGATTAACAACGAAGAGCTTAATACTTTCCTTACTGAAGCCGAGCAAATTATTAACATGAGACCCTCAACGTATGTGAGCAGTGATCCAATGGACTTGACCCCTTTAACACCAGAAAGTTTTCTTATCAGTCGCTCAAAAGTAACCGATAGCGAGAGCGAAGGCCAAACAATTCCCTCGGATCTTCGCAGTAAATGGAAATCCAGATTGCAGTACACCTCCTTTCTATGGAAGAGGTGGAACGCCGAATATCTCAAGCTTTTACGTTCAGCACATCATTCTATGCATATCTTTTCAAAAGAAGTCCAACCTGGTGATGTCGTATTGGTATATGATGTCAGCACTCCCCGTATCCACTGCCGGCTAACGGTAGTCGAGGTTTGCTACGCCGGAAGAGATAATAAAATCCGATCATGTGAATTTCGTTTTTCTGACGGCAAGAAGTTTCGTCGTGCTATTCAACTTTCATATCCCTTTGGCCGGAGGATGCTGAAAATTAAACACTTAACATACATTGCCCTATTTGTTATATTTTGCGTTAATATTCTTATACACTTAAAGATTCATACATTCAGACTTTAGTATTCTGCATACCTTTGCACACCACATACATACAATTGTACACTCATATTTTCATACATTGTTGGAATACTAATTACTGTACTTATATACTTCATTATTTTTAAATAAATACTTAACATTTCTTCTTAATAAAGTCAGTTCTTCATGAGATCTTAGACCCGGGTTGATCGGTTTTGTTTTATTTCAAACGAAAGTGCAAACATAGCAGTTAATATTTATTCTTCCAAGGGTTATTTTCGATAATTGTACTGAACAATGAATCCGTTGGGTACAGTTTTAAGAAACCAAAGGGAGCATAGTCTTCCTGCTGATAAGAATCTCTGCGTGACGATCTTGAATTGGTTGCTTGGGATTTATCATAGATCTTTTTTGTGTTTCTGGTCTTTAGAATTCTTAAGTTATTCAAATAGAGGAGTGATCACCTTTGTAGAATTTGCAGCGTAATTGCTTTTTAAATTAAAATGAGCAATTAATTCAAATAGATCAGTTATTTCCCCTACTGTTTTGTCTTGAAGTGAAAATTCCGAGAGGTCATAGTTTTCTCTTACAAGCAACCATCTGAATTTACAGTTTGCAATTTCCGACGCAGTTTTTAAAGCCTCTAATCCCTCCTCAACAGTAGGTTTGTCCTTCCATTCTTTAGCCCTAATTTTTACTCTCTTTTCGTCTTGTTTAGTGAATATATCCTGAACTAACAAGACTATAGACTCAGGGATACTGGTCTCGTCTTCCAAGATCAATGAGCTCATTACTTGATCATACCAGAATCCTAGGGTTCCTAATGGTTCGCCAATAACCATTGTGCATAGATCTCTTTAGATCAGTAGATTAGAAATTTAGAGTCGGATTGATTTAAGTCTTAGATTAGTGTGACTTTTCCTACGGGTTTTATTAAAGAATCAATCCGAGAGCTCGTAAAACGTTATTGTCCAAATTTTGTTTGCTAGATAGTCATAAGATGACGTTCTCTTCTCGGAGAACTCGTCTGACCACTTCCGATTTCCGATAAAACCAATTCAAAATAATAATAATTCCAAATAACGAAAGAACAACTAAAATTGCATCCAAATACAAATTATTGTATTCTGGGAATAAAATTTCCATTAGAAATTTTGGCAACAAAAATTTAAAGAACGAACAATTACTATAAATGTTCCATGCCAGCATTTGATGGCCAGACATATGATGACGATGATGGGGAGAACGAATCGCATTCTTCCTTCGTCTCCTAGGATTTAATTCAAAATGTTGGTTATTCAAATTCCGAATAACAAATCTCTGATACATAAAATTGGTTAACAACCTGATGTTAGCAGGAACTCCAGTTGTCAAATAAAAGATTAAAAATAGAAAGTCAGGAATAAATAGTAATAACATAATGTATTACTAATTATTATATAGGAAATTACAAATTTTGTCTTTGTGTAGCCTCATGGGGCATGCTCATATTCCTTAACATCTCAGGTAAGCCTTTCGAGTTAGCATCAATACTAAGAACTTTTTCAGCCTTTATTAAATTAGAACATTTTATTAAATCAATTCCTAGATGCATTGCTCCTTGCTTCTCTTCATCACTCAATTCAGGAGTAGCATCAATATCAAGAAGTTTTCGAGCCTTTATTATATCATACCACTTTTTTAAATCAATTCCTACATACATTGCTCCTCGCTTCTCTTCATCACTCAATTCAGGAAAAGCCGGTTGGTAGAAAAGATCTGGGTTACACTTCTCTATAGCATCTTCTCTTATTCCTGGTTCTGCCTTATGTCTAGGTTCTGCTATATTTACAAAAGATGCATTAGATGTCATATATTTTTTACAGTATAACACAGAAGCCAATGCCAAATTAGGGAAGTTATGGGCAGACAACACAGTATCATGGGGTTTAAGCACACGGAAGTATGCCTATAGTCCACCCATTTCTTGTTTTTTCGTGTCGTAAGATTTCTTGAATGATGCCACTTCTCTCACGATTTGTCGCCGCAAATGTGCTTTAACTTTGACAGTTCCACGAATAAAATACAACATGCACCGAACTGTTATCATGGATGCATCTGCTAATAAGAGCATAGCAGATGCAATCTCTGCTTGCTCATTTCGAGAACTTAAAGCCCAGTAAAAGACTATCTGTTTCAGTTTTGGAGATGCCGGTCCTTTTTAAGGATGCATTCGCTGCTGATCCTCTCATTTCTAAGTATTTTTGGATCTGAACTGCTCTCACCTTATCTTCAGAAGCAAAGGACTTAGACATGAGCAGCAACAATAGATGCACAGAAATTCTAATTGCAGGCATTGTAGACATTGAGTCTACAGAGGATCCATCAATAGGAAGAGCAGTATCTATGAAATATACATTGGAGTCAGGATCTATGAGGTATTTTGAATAATGAGGACCAAAATCTCTATAAATACAGAAATAGCTTATAAGTATCCCATATTTTTAATTGAAAAATTTGGAACAATGTAAAGGTTGGTCCCTTCTTTTAATTCCTTTTTGAATGATTCAGCATATTGCAGCAATAATTCGTAAGAGGATGGCAACTGGTACTCGTACAATTTTATGTCTTCAACGACAGCTGCAGTGTGTCCCGAACTTTTTCCTAGAGCTGATTTAATAGCATCATTGTCTTCCTGAAGAAATTTATATGTTATATCACAGATAATAAATAGATTTATTATCTGTGGTTATATGTTGAAACCAAAACCAAAGCTTATCTCCGGGGCATTGTACATTTTATTCATAACCACTGACATATTGAATTATCATTTTTATTGATTAACGTTAAGAATTATTGTTAAAGATTGAGAAAAAAGAAATGTGACATTTCCTTAAGAGTTCTTTGATCGATTTAAAAAGTTTCTAATTGTAGTGCATTTTACACAGTGTAATAAACATTTGAATTTTTTTTTGTTGTACAACCGCACACTAGTGATGTGCAATTTGATTACTTTTGAGTAACGAATGATTACTGATTACTTCAAATGAAATGAATTCGGTATTTGGTATTCGATACCTAGTACTTGGTCTCCCAGTCAAAATTCATTTTCTGGAACTAGAGTATCAAGTATCATTGCACTTCATTTTATTTCGTCTCATTAAACAAATGGGAAATAAACTTAAAAGAAATTGTATTTCTTGTAAAATAATAAAATAAATAAATTCACAGTTAATAATAATAATTATAGAAATAGTAGTAATAATAAAATAATAATAATAAACAATTCTTAAAGGCTATTTGGTATGTGTTTGGAATTAGTGTTTAAAAATACAATTTTTTGGAAATTTCGTTTTTTCAGTCTGCTTCTCTTATCTGAAATCATTTGAAAAAATCGTTTCGCTAGGAACTGATGTACGAGTAGCTACAATACTTAAGTATTTTTTAGCTAATTTTGCCAGATTTGGATAAATTATTTCCCGCGATTTCCACCATGCCAATGCGTTCTCTTGTCTAGGAATAATCTGTTTCTCGGTATATTGCGTCATTTCTATTATTCCGGCAGTAGGTTGGACGCAGCCCGCATCATTATCGAAATCGCCCCATTAAAGATGCGGCGGAGTGTAACGTGTTAACATATGTAGTTCAGATTATCTATTAAAAATAAATATTTCTTGACTTATAACATAATAGCCTACATTTTCCTACTCTTAAAAATGTTTAAATTTTGTACCTACATGAAATGTATCTACTCGAAATAAGTAAACTCAGTAATCAGTAATCATTCAACTTAAAGTATTCAGGAATCAGCTAATACCTTGTGAATACAATTCACAAATTACCCAATGAGTCCTGGTATTCGATACTGACGGTTGAAAAGTTTAAGTGGAGAAAAGTAATCAAAGTAATCAAAATGGAACTGTATGATATATGGTACATCGTGCGACTGTCACTTGTGAGACGTTTGATGCGCTGATACAAGAGAGTGCAGGAGAAGAGAAGAATGGAACAGTGTTCAGTGTACATATGCACATGCTATGCAATGTAGAACATAAAGAAAGACGGAAACGAGACGTTCTGCTGCTGTTCGTTTGCTGTGTATCTGCATTTACATACTCGTATGCATGTGTATTTTATATTGCTTCTTTGGTGGTTATCAGCAAATGAGTATCAGGATTCAGTATCGAATACTTTTGAGTAGTATTCGGTACCAATACTCATTTCAAGTATCGAATAGTAAATACCGAATAACTACTATTTGCACATCAGTACGGCACACCGCCTTTCGACTGCACCAGTAACGATTAAGATGTTTGGGTCTTAATCGTCTTATTGAATAAAAAAAGAAAGAAGTTTAATCACAAATTAAATTATGCTTTATTCTTTTATAAAAAATACATGGGATCTGGGAATGCCACCCGAAGCGCGCGCGAGTTCGAACAGAAGTGACGCTTAGCAACGCCAAACCAACAGACAAACAATGTATAATGCGCGCTTTTTTGAAGCGCGAATCGGTGCTCCAAATTATTGGAAATCTGCGCTCCAACCTTATCTTCGCAGAAGATGAAGGTGGAGAGCAACTTGTTTTCGAAAATCACCCACACCTGGTTGTTTGTCTAGAACATCAAGTGTAACTCAAAAGCTTCTAATTTCGCATTAAAGGTTAAAGGGAGGTTGTGGGAGCACACTCACGCATATAACAATATGCTGATATCAATGGTACCGCAAGCAAGCTTTTGGAACATTTTTTCTGTAAATTCGTTGCTATTAACTAGCATCTCTTACTTTTTTTAATGTTCTAGTTCACATGCTCAAACAATTGAGATGATCTCAAACGGTTCTTCTCTTTTAATCTTTAGATACAAATTACATAGTTTGTAAACGCTCTTCTATCCAACTGCGCATCTTTTGTCCCCTGCCATCGAACATAATTTATCCATTTTATGGATGCAAATTCAGAAGCATCTGCTTGAACAAAACTATCCACACAATGTGTTATCAAAGACAACTTCTCTATCAACCCTCCCAACCTAAACAATTGACCGCGCCCAGAATCCAGTAACAGAAATCCAGAATTCCAGAATATGAAACGTAATTTATTTGTTTCTGATTGCCGTTCTTATGGTATCGATAATCGAAACTAATTTAACCACAATACAATCGATAATTTATCAACAAAGCTTCCCTCTTCTGTTTACATTAAGATCTGAAGCGATAACTGACTGACTTCATCACCCGAACTGACAATAACCACGGGTGACGGGACGTTCCAAAGAATTGACTCTGGCTATTGGGACTTCAATTTGGGCAGTGTTTCTTGAACAATGAGAGGCGGAACTGTGGTATGATTCTGTCGGTCTTGGCGGAGCCTCTTCAAAACCTTTTTGTAAATTTGAGAGAATTTCTTTTCGTAAATCTACTTAAAGTGTAACCAATTACTCGTACTCGTAGGTGAGGGCCGTAAACGTAAACAGGAGCGTATTCATTTATCAAAAGGCTACCCCATGTGACTCTGGCCGTTAGCCGTTAGGCATTAATTTGTCACAAACATGATGACTAATCGATGAAATTTTTGAAGAAGTTTTCAGATTAAGTTTCAAAAAAAAAAATTAAAAAAACTTTTCGTGTCGAATTTCTACACATGTAAAGCAACATTTCTACTAATTTCGTGTGAACATTCTCTCCGAAAGACAATAAGACGAATGATAAATGAGCGTTGACGGAATGTTATTAATTTTAGCTTTGATTGTCGATATTGGGATAAGATTAAAAAATTAAATAAACAATGGGTTCCAAATTGCCTTACCGGCTTGCGCTGTCAAGAGTTGGTATTGCTGGACATGTTACCTGATATTGATTATCATCAACTTTAAGTTAAGTGACAAAAATGTCAGTGGGATCAAAATATCACGGTCCCCATATGATAGTATTTGAAGCTAATCCGACACAATTCCGGGGGTGGTAGTCGTGCATACGAGTATGTTAGCCCAAACTCTTAAGAATATATTTTTTTAGAAGGATAAAACTTATAACTGCTGACAGTTTTACCTCACGCGATCGACACGTACATGTCAAATGACGAATGATGACGAAGTACCCAATATGACTTAAGGTATTGAGCAAATGCTGTACTTAGTACTAAAGCCAAGGAAAAAACGCTTTAGAATACTACTAGCATACAATGAACAAGAAGTACAATCCGTGTCCCGAAGATCATAGAGAAGTTTGATGGGCTAAGTTGTAGCTATCTAAAGGAACAATACCCTGGTATATAGGCGAGTGAGGCATTATGACAAGAGGGGAAGGCTTTCCGTATCGTTACTAAAATAACAATCTACTATTAAAGGTTTTTTTCCTGAGAAACAGCTACCTTCAACCTTATTTTAATTAACTTAACTGTAATGATCTAACATCTGTGTCGACACGAATGTATGCCCGATGAAAAAACCTCAGCATCGTTTGTTCGATCCAAAACACGGGAGATCTCCTTGACTGCTCCAATTATAGGTAATAATTCTCCTAAAAATCGTATTTAAATTCCTATATGCCGTTGACTTAAAACCCTTTTCCAACAATCTGACCGGCTCCTATCAGTGTAGCTTTAGGCCATGAAAGTCCACCTTAGATCAAATTATCACATTACAGTAGATCTTTGAGTTAAAAAACTATACACGTTACCTATTCATCGATTGCAAAGCCCCATATGACAGCATCTAAAGAGACGACCTATACAAAGCCATGTCTAATTTCGAAACCCTGCATAGCTCATTCGATCCTGCAGAATGGCGATAGAGAATGAACGCTATTCTACCAAAAACGGTAATGACCAAACCGAGATCAGAAAAGGACTTAAGCAAGTCGATGCGATCACAGGGCTCTTGAAGAATTATGCGAAACTAACAAGTGAACTCAAAAGGCACCATCTTCCAAAAGTCTGTTCAGTTACTCGCATATCCAGACGACATTGACATAATGGGAAGAACACCGCGAGCTCTCGATGGATCGCTTGATGCAAAGATGGGCTTAGTATGTATATGCTGTCAACAAAGAGGGGCACGCAACATCGATAATCAGGACAAAACGTTACGATAGGCAGCTACGATTACAGCTTTGAGGTAGTAAGGGACTTTATCTACCTCGGCTCTGATATCAACTCTGACAACAACATCAGGGCGAAAATAATGCGGAGAATCACTCTTGCTAATCGCTGCTTCTTTAGGCTTACAAGGCAATTGAGTGAGCACAGAAGCTTGAACACTGGCGGAAGCCGATGAAAATGGTCTCTGGCGCTTCGTAAGAAATGTTCTTCGTCTAATTTCGGTCCCGTTTGCTTTAATGGGAAATGGAGGAGGTGTTTCGGCAGTACGGCAGTACAGCGATGGCCTGTCCTGGAAAGTTTTCGACTTCAACCAAGAAGGACAACACAGAAGAGAGCAACCTCATCTTGGGTAGCGCACACAAGTAGAAGGCAACTTCTTGTGCCCAACTGAAGGCAGTTGGAAAAGTCGGCGTAACCTGGAGAGGCGTGTTAGTTGAAATCCTGGTTTACGCCGGACTGTAGAGCTATCTAACTAAGTAAGTAAAGCTTTTTACTTGCCACGCCAACTTCATGGCAGTTGCGATAGTTTGATTCAACCCCGTTCATGTCTCAAGCCAGTCTCGGAGAACTTAAACTTAAACTTAAAACTAAGGTCGGTTGGAGTGGTAAAGGAGAACGGATTTGAGGTAGGGAGTGATGCGGTGGAAGTCAAAGACGGTAGCAAACGGGAGATTGGTTTGTTCGCGTCATAGAAGATGTTGTGGGTTGGTAGATAGAAGAGACAAGGGGTGCGTAGATTACGAGGGTTAGTGTTGAAAAAAATTTAGTTGTGATGGTACGCGCATTCAATGTGACCTGAAAGGAGTCGATAAATGAAGAGAAAGTCGGCTGCCTCACTTCGTTCCTCAAGGGTGTTTAAGTTAATAAGGTTGAGACGGTTTTGATACGGAGGCAGAATAAAAGGATCGTCCCAGGGCATACCTCGATGAGCAAATCGAAAAAAAAGTCGCTAGATGCTTTCGATTCTCGAGATATGAACAGGATGATATGGGGTAAACACTTGACTGGCGTACTCTAGGAGGGGGCGAACAAAGGTAATATAGAGGGATCTGGTCCCGTATGGGTTGGTGAATTCTTTGGACCGCCGTTCTACAAAACCTAGTGCAGAGTTGGCTTTAAGGATTATCCCATCCATATGTAAATGGAAGTTGAGCCTCCTATCACACAAAATGACGAGGACACGAAGAGATTGAACGGAGGAGATAGGATGGTTGTGGAAAAGGTATAGTCGGGGAGGAGATTGGTGCCGCTTATGTGAAAATGTGAAAGGTGACGGATTGGCATTTGGGGATATTAATTTCCAAACAATTTTAGAAGCACCAGATCGAAAAACTATCAAGGTCTTGTTGAAGGAGGAAGGAGACAGACGAGTGTTTGATGATCCTATCGAGACCATTTATGGCTAATATAAAAAGAAGGGGACCGAGATGGCTGCCTTGTCAGACTCCAAAGGTGTACAAAAATGGAGTTTTTGCACTGTAAAAACTGTTTCCGAGGTAAGAGGATAACCATTTAAAGCCGAGGGCATACAATTTGAAGAGTATTAATCGATGAGAGATTTTATCGAAGGCCTTTGCTAAAATCGGTTGCAATTACATTGAATTCGATGCCATTCTCTAGAGCAGAGAGGGCAAACGATGCGAATTCAACGAGATTTGTTGTGGTTAACCTACCCTTCAAGAAGCCATGTTGTCTAGGGGAAATAAGTGATTTGCATTGGAAGAGGAGAGTTTAGCGATTTGACGATAGTTAGTTATTTCGTTCTTTGATCCTTTCCAAGCCTGAGGGTATACACCTTGTGAAAGGGATAGACGAAAGAGAAAGAAGGGAAAGAGAGGAAGAACATTTTTTAATATAACTATATGGCAGGGAGGCCATCTGGGCCCGGTGTGAATTCGTCGTTAAGTTGGTGTAACTTATATTAGATATAAAACGGGTCCAAGGTGTGAGAGAGAAGTGGGCCATTGGAGAAGTTAAAAGGTAATTAAAATAGGATTGATCTGGTACAAAGGAGGCGTTGGTGAAGGATTACTTAAAAAAAAAGGTGGTAAATAGTTGGCAATTGTGAGTGGTCGTGTGAGTGGACTTGTTGTTGAATAATAGGGAAGGAGGACATCGGACTTTCTTTTGTAGTTAACAAATTGGAAAAAGGTCTTAGGGTCGTTTATAAGGTTGACTTGCGGATTGTTAAAGTAGCGGTGGTAAAGCGAATCGTAAAGTTCGGTGAAATGAAGATAAGCAGCAAGATATTTGGAATAGTCGGAAATGGATCTGGTACGAAGGGAACGAAACTTGTGAGGGAGGAATAGTAGATGATATTTTAACGCGGGAAAACGGAACGTATAGAGAAAAAGAATTAAATATTTCCTTATAAAAGATGGATAAGCCATCATTTATACTTAGGCTGTGAAAGTTAAAGGGGGATCTGCTGAGATAGCTAATTTTTTTGAAATGTTGCCGTAGGATTAGAGAGTTGTGCTGGACTGGACTGGACAGAAGAGTTAGGTACATATGTAAAAACGAGAGAATCCTGTTTTGACTCAATTGAAGGCATTTATTAAATCAACCCATAAAAAGTATTTCAACAACTATGTGTTGTAACATGTGTTACAACATGTGTTGCGACGAAATAAATATTAATGAAGGAATGAAAACTGTGCATTTTATTGAACAATTTTTGGCAATTGCTTGACATAATGTATTTTTACGATTGGAAACCTCATTCGAATACATTTTAAACATCTAAAAAATACAAATCATTTGTACTTATCAAGTGACGCAGAGTATATGAATGTCCCCAATATCCATAAGAACTAAAACACAGAAAACCGAATGCGATTAGTTTTAACATCTCGTCACTATTGAGTCATTTCCTCCATTGTGACTTTGTCCAGTTGCCACAACTTCAAAAAGAATAAACATGCACGTTCCTAATACACAAACCAAATTCAAACTGTGTTTATGGCTCCTAACTGTATTATTTAGTACATTAGGCTGAGAAAATCAAGTGTGTGGCGAAGAAAGATGGTTTCCTAACTAGGTTTACACTAAAGAGCATTAGCTACGTAGCTAATACATAAACCTGAATTGATTTGGCAAATATAGGGAAATAGTTCATGAAACAGGAAAATGGACTTATGCATTATAAAGGGTGACCAGATAAGAACGATATGTAAAAGAATTTAAATAAAACAATAACGGCGTGAGACATAAAAATGATTCTGGATTTATTTTGAAGCTACGTTCATGCCATTATGTGTGGAATGCTTCTCTGGAAGTGCTTCAAGCGATTGGTCCAATTTTTGATTGCTCAGTCCAATATGGTGCGGCGTTATTCCGGCAATAGCGTGTCGAATAATGTCGAGAAAATAATCGCTGCTGCCGATTGATGAACTGTTGCCAAATTTCTCCTTCAGAACTTCGAGCGTTGTGTCGCTTGTATGGCATGTAGCGCAGTCTTGTTGGAACCACAGCTCTGACCACAGAAAGTAGGTTAACATCGCTATATACTTGAGACCATTGACGGTAACGCCAACACTTGCGGATTTTGTTCGCTCCAAGAAAGGCGATCTGGCTCGTTGACATAGCCGCCGAGTCAAGAATGATTTTTTGGCCAAAATCAGGATCTCCGGCCAACATTTCCAGCGCCCAATTAGCGAACTCACGGCGTTGTCTATGATCGTTTAAATAATTGTTCAATTACTTTTGCACGTTTATCATGTGCGACGCAGGTTCATCATTTATCGTGTAATGAGAAATTTTGAAAATTTGGTCAGTCACTTGGTTTTTTGGCCATAGTAGGTAGGTAGGTAAAACTGACTGTTGGAAATACCAACCAACTTAGGCCTATTGGCCCATTGTAATGCACGTGGATCTGTGATCTGAAAACACACCGTCACCAACCCTGCTATCAGTTTTAGATCCGTCTGTGTAAAAGTGGATTGACTTGTCCTCCATGAAAGCATCTTCCTCCCAGAAGGATCTAGAGGGGAAGCTTACATGAAAGCCTTTGTCAAACCAAAGTTCGGGTACAGTGTAATCGATGTTCTATGCGAGGATTTCTGGCATATTATGAATATGTACGGGTATATATATATACATATAGTGGGAACTTGCCTTCTTAAGATATCTATGGTTGCTCCGCTTATGCATAGACATGCTGTTCTTTTGACTTAGTTTGCTGCAGTTGATTGCATTGTCTAAGGTGGCCGTGGCTCAAGTGGTACTGGACTGGCTTCCAATTCTGAAGGTTCGGTGTTCGAATCCTAGCCTCGCCCGAAAAACATATTAATTTTTTCAGTTAACGAAAATCAAGTATGATGAGTAGTTGACTAGAAATGAACAACAAGCCAACCTCGAATTTAGTCTCCCCATGAAATGTTGGATGCCACCCATGGAGCGAAATAAATACTGAGCCCAAACATCTTTCTTTTTCTCTCTATCCCATTTTCCAAAAAAACTTAACACGTGTTCAGGCACTTTAAGTGTATTCATACCCACTTGATTGTTAAGTTTTTTAAAGAAAAAAAAAAAACACCGCGTAGGTGAGAATCGGTTTTATAACCGAGACGTATAGCCAATGCGAGGTTGAAGGCCGCATCTGTTCCCAATGGCTTTTTTGCAAGAGAAAAAAGCTACTGAAGCTTTCTTAACTCTTCCTGAAATGTTAGGTTCCCAGTTTGGTTTCCTGTCAAAAATGAGACCCAGACATTTTGCGGTATCGGAGAAGACTAAACTGGTGCCATTGATTGAGGGAGGGTTTATGATTGATATTTTATATAATATTTCCTGGAAAAGAGGACAAGATGGGACGACGAGCGGGTTAATCTGTTAAAATTTAGCTAAAGGAGTTCTTTAATAGTATTAAGATGCTTACCTGAGGCGCTTACAACAAAGTTTGGAGTTGATTATCCTGCTATGTAGCATAACACTGATCAACTCCCCAGGAGAGTCGTCTACCTGCAGAGTTGCGCACCCGTGATTGCGAAGGCTACGTTTCGCTAATCTTATCTTTGTCTCTTGCGGAGGCAAAGGTGTCCAAAGAACCACGCCTTCTACGATTCATGGTTCCTGTATTAGGATGGTGTCTTCGGTCGAAGCCTTTTTTGAGTGATGGAGATTAATCTGGAAAAAATTTATCTTTGCTACAATTTACCAGAGTAGCCCCCACCACGATGCTGTTCGAGTCCTCCGATACTGAACAGGTGCCCAAGATCTCATCTGAGATTAATCTGGAGAAATTGTATCATTGCTACAATTTACCAGAGTAGCCTCCATCACGATGCTGTTCGAGTCCTCCGATTCTGAACAGGTGCCCAAGAGCTCATCTTCTGCCTCTGATCGTAAAGGATCTCTTTTTAGTTCACTTGAAGATAGTCAGTTGAATATAGTTGAACTTCTTGTTAAAGCAAATGCCAATTATCTGCTGCAAGATGAAAACGGACAAGCTCCTCTTCATCAAGCGTTCGATGTGATATATCACATGTGAAAATGCGAACGGCTGTTGAGTGAAAATCACGCCCCTAAAATCCTCCACTCGTTACGACCTTTTGTTGTCTGTTTCATTCCTCTGCCCTCCTGGGTTTTCTCGTGCTGTCCACGTTCTTTTCTTCTCGTGATGTTCTGGATGCCATACAGGTGGGATTCACTGGATTCTTCAGATCCAGATTCTTCTCTTTGCCTACCACCCAAGAGATGACCACATAGGTACCCCGAATACTCGTAGAGTCAGTTGGATGGCCTGGACACTCTCGCAGACGAATGTCCTGGGTCCGAGGGACACAGATGCTTGTGTGTGAGTGGCAAGTAGCCGAAACGCGAGGTTAGTTCAATGAATAATTATTCGTCATAGCAGAAAGTGGGTGGCCGTGCTCCGGCATTTTAAGAGTAGTAATACCCTCTTGAGTGTTATGTTCTTTTTAGAAAAAAAAGAGAAAAACATTTATATCTACTGCACAGAAAAAACAAAAAGACAAAGGAAAACAAACTAACAAAACTAAAGGAAATATGGTATACCACAACGAACGAACAACAGAAAAATCGATATCAAAAAAAAAACCCACGCAGAAGAAATACTAAGGAGACAACCCTATACCCAGACCCCAAGTAGGCAGGATTCGAGATAAGTACCCCTTTTTGCATTTTTATATTTGAGTGATCCTCCCCTACTTAGGATATGTTGGTGATTCACGCGATCCCGTAAGATTCCTTGCCCTTTGCTTCATAAGCCCCGTAACCCTGTAGCGGTTACTTTCAAAATGTTCGCGACCCCATTGGCTCCGAGTGAGTCTGGCAATTTTGTCTGATCATAAGGTCCCTCTGTTGGCCGCTAATTTGGGTGTTCTTGTTTTGATGAAATTTTAAGGTGAGGAACCACCTTACTTTGTTCCCCTTACTTTGTTCTTTTTGTACTGGCACAGATTTTGTCAACCCCCTTTCAACAAAAAGAAAACTGAATAAATCCACACAAATTAAATTCCCCATCACGGAAAATTTCGTCAGAAAGGTGATTTTTTTGCCGTTTTGTTCTACTTTTGACAGCTCACAAGTGATTCGTGATATGTGTCAAAGTCAAACATGCTCATCATGGAAAGACTTACACCCGAACAACGCTTACAAATTATTGAATTTTGTAGTCAAAATTCGTGCTCTGTGAAAAATGTTTTTCGCGCAGTTCGACCATTTTACGGTCGTCATAATCGACCTGCTGAGCAAGCAATTCAAGCCACAGTAGCATCAATTCACGCTATTGGACATCTAGCCAATTACCCGCCAAGATCGGTTGTTGGTGGTGTTATTTCTGGTCCGGCGGAATCAGTGGCCCGTATTTTTTCAAAGATGACGTGAGAACAACGTTACCGTCAATGGCGCCCGCTATCGTTCAATGATTTCGAACTTTCTTTTACCCAAATTGCAACCAGCTGAACCTGGTCGACTTGTGGTTCCTGCAAGACGCCACACAGCACGCGAATCGATGGAAATGAAATGAGTTCGATGAGTAATTTATTTCTCATTTCTGGCCGGTGAATTGGCCGGCTATATTGGGATACGTCAAATGGCGATATGCCGATAAAACAGCGTCAATTACAGCCTTGGAAGACAACATTCAAAATTTGCCTCTCCGTATGGAGCATTTAAAACGTAGTCGTCAACATTTACATGAAATAATCTTTAAAAAGTAAATGCTAAGCATTGATTTATCAACTCAAATACAAGTTGCATGCATTTTTGCACTTTTCCTGTTTGCAGCTTGGAACCAGCTGCTTGTTGCAATTCAACGGATCACATTCCGTTGTCCATACTTCACTTCATTCGCTCGCCAACATAGACTAACTATACCTAGATATCAAACTTTCCAGATATTGGAAAATCAAAACCGGTTTTCTACTGATCGTCACTATCCGTGAGACTCTGTCCGTGAATACGTGTGAATTGTGATCAATGGCAATTTATCTCCTTTTTATACAAACCACGCCCACTGTAAACAAAACACGTCATCCACATTACACACACTCGTGCAAATCGCTCTCATTCTAGCAATTTTACTTATAAATTGCTCTCATTCTAGCAAATTTTGACAAAGTTATAGAGATGCAAAAGTGTTGGAATTCACTTACAGTGTGTCTGTGCGAAAGTAAAGGGTTTGCAAAAGTATTAGTAGAGTTTGACATCTAGTTTAGTTTATCTATGCTCTCAAAGTGAAATCAATGCCTTGAAAGCAGGGCTTCATAATATAAGACAGCATGTGGATGCCTTGCAAAGAAAGGAGTTTGTCGCCGACGCTGTTCTCTTCGGGGTCCCACATCTTAACGAAGAGGACCTATATAATTTATTCAGTGAGCTTTGTCGTACCATCGACTTCCAAACACCAACAATATTAAAAAACATCTTCCGATTACACCCCCGTGGAAACCATAATAATCGCTCTCCAACACCAATAATACTGCAATTCTCAAGCCAACACGAAAGAGACTCTACTTCGAGCTGCTGCTCTTTATCGAAAAAAATAAACAAAAAGAGCTTTGTCTCCGTGACTTAGGAATTGCTTCTGATTCCAGCTGTTTTATCAATGAAAGTCTTACAGGGAAAAATCGTGATATTTTACGCTCTGCTGTGAAACTGAAGAAAGAGAACAAAATATTCGCGGCATACACCAAGATGGGCCTAGTTTACGTTAAGTTAATAAAGGATGGAAGAAGCTTTGTCGTTCAAACTCACCAAGAATTGGAAGCTATCACCCAGAAAAAAGAAAACAAAAGAACCAACAATGAAAATACGGAGTTGCCGTTATAGTTTTTCGCCCCACTACTTTTATTCATTCATTTTTATTTTTTTTTTACTTTTTTTTCTTATATTTTTATAAAGATTTTATTTATGTTTATTTTCATTCACTTTCTTATTTTGAACACAGCTGCTAACACAAACACAATTATAAGCCCTGATAATAGTTTAACAGTTTCAATGGTCATGGTAAGTTTTTCACTCTATTTAAACTCATTCTTAACTAGTCACTTAAAGGCTTTTGATTTTCCTACAAAAAATATATTCATAGCCACCCATCATGAATATGGGTAGTATATCAGGTACTGAGGAAAACGCAGTTGCTGGAGCTAACGGATATATTGTTGGCATGATTCGTGCTCTCCAGACACAACACAAGGGCATACATATCTGCTATATTAACGCTCAAAGTTTGTACCCGAAAATAGATGAATTTAGGCATATTTTCGTTGACTCTAAAATTGACGTCATATGTGTTTCTGAAACATGGTTTCATGCTGACGTACCAAATGAAATTTATAAAGTAAAAGGGTTTGAGCTTCTTCGGTCTGATAGGGTCGGTCGCGGAGGGGGAGCTGCATTGTATGTTCGGAATACTCTCAATTTTGAATTTGTATGCAAATCAAGCCAGGACTGTCCTCTCGAATACTATTTCATAAACATCAAATGTAGTCATGAGAAAATATTGATTGGTGTAGTACAGACCAAATAACTCCATCTCTTTTGCTCCACTCTTTACCACCCTTGAGGAGAAAGGCTACACTGCCACTAACATCATTATATGCGGCGACTTTAATTGTAATCTGTTAGATAGATTCAGCTCCATAGGCTTTTTGGAACAAATGAAATCGCTTGATCTAAACCCAGTTAACACGTCTACCTCTATTTTACGACCGCTGCTTCAACTCTGATCGATTCAATTTTTGTATCCGATATGGGTAAAGTCCTGTTATATAGCCAACTCTCAGCACCTGCATTCTCTAAACATGACTTGATATATATAACTTACCAAGCTAAAAATGACTTTGTTGAATCTAAAGTCATGTTTAGAGATTTCCATAACTTAAATTATGCTCAATTGCAAGCTGATACTATAGTTATAAGTTGGGAGCGTATTTATCGGATACCCCTTGTCAATGATCAAACTAACTTTCTGCAGGAAAAAATTGCTTTCCTCTTTAACAAACATGTGCCGTTAAAAACAAAACCTGATAGTCCCCCTCACCTTCAATGGTTTACCCCTAATATCCTACAGCTTATGAAAAAGCGTGATGACGCCTATAAAAGCTGGAAAAAATACAGAATGCCTGAGTTCTTAAATATATATCGCAAATTACGTAATGTAGCGGTTTCTAAAATAAGAAATGCCAAGCGTGTCTTCTACTATCGGAAGCTCGGTAGCTGCTCCTCAGGCAGAGAGGTTTGGAAACATATCCGTGAACTTGGGTTAGGAAAACAAAGGCCTAAAACTCCCGATGATATAGACTGCAACCACCTTAACTCAACTTTTTTAATGTCAAGTGATCCACCCTCAGTAAGCATAACTACTTTCGACCAGCCACCGGATGATTGTAGAGAATCATACTTTGAATTCTACAGATTACGCGAGGAAGACGTTGCAGAAGCGGTACTATCGATCAAATCAAATGCTATGGGGATCGATGAAATTCATCCAAAATTTGTTAAGCTTCTGCTTCCATATTTACTGCCTTTTATAACACATATCTTCAACTCAATTTTAACGACGTCAGTCTTTCCCACTCATTGGAAAGACACTAAAATCATACCTATTCCAAAGAAATCGAATGGAAATGCAGTGGAATTCAGACCTATCTCAATTCTGCCATTCCTTTCAAAAGTTTTTGAGAAATGTATTCTCAAACAGATTCAAATCTATCTACAGTGTAAAGAACTGCTTTGTGAGAATCAATCTGGCTTCCGTCAAAAACGAAGTTACAAGACTGCGTTATTATTGGTAATTGACGAAATTAGGAAAGCTATTGATGACAACCATGCTACAATACTAACGTTACTTGACTTTTCGAAAGCATTCGACACCGTTAATCACACTATACTTTGCTTAAAGCTCAGAAAAGAGATAAAATTTTCATTGCCCTCTACAAAACTTATATTTTCTTACTTAGAAGGAAGACGACAACAGGTTGTAGCGGGAAACCGATGTTCATGCTATTTGCCTATAAAGAGGGGAGTACCGCAAGGCTCCATTCTTGCACCATTGCTTTTTTCGCTCTACGTAAATGAACTGCCAAAGGTTGTCGTGCATTGTACAATTCATATGTTCGCCGATGATGCCCAGATCCACTTAAGTTCTCCCATGAATTTGTTTCACGAAGCCACTGCGCAGGTGAATGAAGATCTCCAGCGTATACTTGGTTGGTCAGCTAAGAACGAACTGCGTCTTAATGCCCAGAAAACAAAAGCACTTGTGATCCATAAAAGAAAACTGGACCTTAATCACTTTCCAGCAAACCAACTAGCCCAAAGTCCAATAGAGTACGTCGACCGCGCCAATAACCTGGGCCTGATATTTAACCGGACCCTTACTTGGTCTACCCACATAAACGCCACTATAGGTAAGATATATGGTGGATTACGTGCTCTCTGGACTGCACATTGCTTTGTTCCTACATGGACAAAGCTCTTGTTAGCGAAAACCCTCCTAATACCGATTCTGCTATATTGTTCTGAAATCTTTTGCTGCCCCGACTACGACTCCAGACGAAAGCTCAATGTCGTATATAATAATATTGCCCGATTTGTATTTCACCTAAAATGATATGACCATATTTCCTTTTACTCAAAGCAAATCAGCGGATGTACATTTGAGAGTTTCAAGCACAAAAATTTACTGCGAATTATAACCTTCCACTCTGAGTGAAGAAAAAACTCTCCGTCCTATTCGGAACGGAACTTCCTGAATTCTTATTGTTATATATACTTGCACATACTTGTATCTGATATTTGAAAAATTTAAGGCTTCCACATTTAAAAGATTCCATTATCTTACCGTGTAAGCAATACTTACTTAGTAAATAAATAAATAAATAAATAAATAGACAGGCAATAACAATTTTAGTGCACAAATCTGAGTCTACATATTCGTTGTGTGATGTTGCCGTGTCAGTGAGATAACGGGTTGGTCGAAGTGTCGAAAATATCGCTGCCGTTCAGGCGTCCATAGCAAACGATCCAAATCAGTCAATTCCACGGCGTTCTCAAGAATTGGGCATCGCTCAGACCACATTATGGCGTATTTTGCGTAAGGATCTTGATTTACACCTATACAAGATCAAGCTGACTCAAGAATTGAAACCGATGGACCATTTGAAGCGACGTACGTTCTCCGATTGGGTTCTGGAGACGATGCGCCAAGATGAGGAATTTCATCGGAAAATTATCTTCAGTGACGAAGCTCATTTTTGGCCCAATGGGTTCGTCAATAAGCAAAATATGCGTTCTTGGTCGGGTGAAAATCCACATGTGCTTCATGAATCACCACTTCATCCACAAAAAATAACTTTTTGGTGCGGTTTGCATGCCGGCGGCGTTATTAGGCCATATTTTTTCGTCGATGTAACGATCGTCACGTTACTGTGAATGTTATCTCAAGAAATGGGCCAGTCGATTGGCCGCCTCGTTCGTGCGATTTAACGCCGCTTGACTATTTTCTGTGGGGCTACGTTAAGTCATTGGTTTATGCCAACACGCCGACGACGTTGGAAGAGCTCAGAGCCAACATTGAGCGCGAATTAGCGGCTGTTTCGGCCGAAATGTGTGGCCGAGTCGTTGAAAATTGGGTCCAACGAATCGATCGCTGCAAACGTGCCCGCGGTGGCCATATGAACGAAGTCGAGTTCCATTCATAAATGTTTTGATTGTACTTTCAAGATAGTAAAGTTTTTGAAATATCTCAAATGGTTTACGTTTTATTAAAAAAAAAGTTGTCAAGTTCTTATTGGAAAACCCTATACAAGTTCGTTGTTGCAAATTTAAATTGTAAAAAATCACCAACAAGCACAGAGATAGATGTACTCTTGGCTACGTAACTTTTACAAATGTCAAGCTATGACGCTAAGATTTAGAGGGAATGTCAACAACAGATTTACTAACTTAACAAAAACAACAAAAAATAAATCGGAATAATGGGAGCACCACAAGGTGGTATACCCTAGAATCATTTCCCAAATTATCCTTGACGAATTAGGGAGATATCTATAAATAATACATACAAGAATAAAAGTTCAAATTAGAAAAAGAAATAACAACATCAGTGGTTTACCTTAAGGTAAAATGTTTTTGTTTTTTTATTTATTTATTTTTTTATTATTGCCGAAATTTAAACACTAAACATTTAACATCTAAAAAGACTTTGGTTCCTTAAACTCTTGGTAAATCATCAAAGTCGTAGAGATACGTTTGTAATGGAATTGGAACTCCAATTTGTTTAATCAGCGTTCGGAGCCGTGACTCGTTATAATTATTTGTGTCGGCGAATTGTTTATCCAAATTGACAACCAAACGCTTACGTATCTTGATTCGACACAAACTTTGTAATGATAAAGGGTTGCGGCATTGGAAGGCTATCCAATTTTCGAGATCTTTACGACTAGCATTCCAGTGTGACTTGTGACGATTGACCGGTTGGAACAGGGAAATCTTCAGACCAGCATGAACTAGAAGAAAAAAAACACAATAATGTATAGTTAACTCTCAATGTGCAATGTATGTAAGTATTAAAATGTTATCATAAGTGAAACGGGGAAAGGTTGACGTTCAGCTTTATTATACCAGCAAAACTTATACAAAAAGAAATATACTAAACTCAAAAATCAACAATTTTCCGGTGCTAACTTTTACAACCTGCATCAAGTTATGAAGACCGATGAGAAGAAGTCGTTAGAAATGCAGCAAGTGATGTGGTTCGGTATGGTGCAAGTAAGCAAATGTAACAAAGCAATGCCTACGAAGCGGTGATGAATAGAAGGACGAGTGGAACTCATAAGCCCTAAGCAACAGAACATCAGCTCCAGAATAAAAAGAAAGAGCAGGATGACAGCTACTCCTCCAGGAATAACGTTCGAAGTTTTACTAAAAGGCAAAATCAACGTTTCAATCCAACAACACCCGAACAAAAACCTACAGAAATGAGCAAGAGACCTTAGTAGTCGATGCCAAAGATATGGAAAAACTACTTAGCAGACTGTGAATCTGCGGGGATGACCCAAATTCCGTCACCTGCATGATTTTAGATTTATGTGCAGTCAAAATAAAGAAAAAAATAGTCAGGCAATACCGCTTCATCATTTATGATGGTATGAACGATGATGCGCCAGTAGACAATAGAACACTCAAAAAGTGAAGACCAATGTATCAACTATTTATACAACAAAAAAATGTTAATAACGCGACTCATACATTTATTTTACAACCTCAGCATCGTTTCTCCAATCGAGAAAGGAGCCAACTATAGAGCCAAGCATCAGTCTCCTTAACCTCGCGTACTAGATCCTACCATTTGCTATGCGGTTTTACCAAATATTCACACAAAGACAAATTCAAGACAAAGCCTAAGAAGTACATGATGATGATAAACTATACGGACCCATGCCTAGTTTTGGCATTCCGCCAAAATTCGTCAGATTATACAGAATGAAGAAGGAGAACACTCGCTGTTCCGTAGAAGTTAGAATCAATCTGCGATGTAGCTTTTTGAACTTCATAATTAAGAAAATTGTGCGAAACTCGAAAGCCAACACCAGAGACACAATTTTCCAAGAGTTTATGCAACCACTAGCTTACGTTGAGGAATTTGATATCATCTGCAGAACGCACCGAGCTGTCACTTTTACGTTTGCAAGTATTGCAAGAAGCTCCAAAAATAAGCCCAGCCACACTTGCCAATCGCTGTTTCTTTGGACTAAATTAACAGGTAGTCAGCGATTTTGTCACCTCATCCAAAATCAAACGTAGAGTTAAACATTCCTATCGCTATGTCTTTGGCCTAGCAAGGCAATTGAGTAATTAACGCTTTATCAATAGAGCAGGAAACCCTAAGGAGACTTTAAATGATAACTTTATCATCCCAGTCTTGCACTATGGCGCGAAAGCACGGACGTTAGTGAAGAGGAATGAAGGTGTCCATCGTTTTGAAAAGATTTTTAGAGTAGTTTATATTTATTTGTGTTGACGGGCATTTGAAAAGGAGCGAACTCTATGTATATGCTGTATAGAGACATCGAAGTGGTCAGAAAAGTTTTTGTCTGTCACCTAAGATTGTTGGACATATATTATAGATCGAATTGAAATTAGCGCTTCGTCCCAAAGAGTCTTAAATTCCTACCTGAAGGGACAATACTGTAGACGAAAAACTCGACTTAGGTGAAGCGTACAGATTGAATAGGACCTAAATCGTTTCAGAGTGGGTACCTGAAGGCAGTTAGCCAAGGACCGCGGTTTGTTGGTTGCGGCTCAGCTTTGTGTAGTGCATTTCCAATGTGATACTACGGTTATTTGTGAACAACATAGAATACACGACTTTCTAGTATTAGTCGCAAACACGGAATTAGTATGTAATCAAAAGACTCTGCAGTCAAGTTCGTAGCGAAGTGCTTAGCTTACCTCCCAGTGGTGGTCCCCGGTAACTTTATGAGTAAACCCTTACTCATGCAGGGTAAAATGGCAAGGGTATGCCCGACCAGTGAGCCGTCGTAAGGCTCACAACCCTCATTGGTCTCATTGTTGACGATCCTAGTAAACGTTTAATAAAGGACAATGACTTTCGGATTTGCGCGTGATCCTTATCAGGCCACACAGCAGAACAATTAGCAGAGGCCCTTGACTGCTGTCATGTAAATATCACCGCCATCCAGGAAGAGCGATGAGATGGGCCGAACATAAGGAGGATAAAAAACTGTGATATATACTATTGAGATTGCTATAGAGAAAAGAAACACAGGATACGGACTTGCCATAGGCGGCAGAAGTTTCATAGGGGAAGAAGTTTCAAGCTTCAGACACGTGAGCGAGCGTCTTATGACAATCCACATCAA
The DNA here is from genome assembly GCA_949129095.1 of Volucella bombylans. Taxonomy (NCBI): domain Eukaryota; kingdom Metazoa; phylum Arthropoda; class Insecta; order Diptera; family Syrphidae; genus Volucella; species Volucella bombylans. The sequence continues at coordinate 98,478,691 of OX422144.1, forward strand.
GGGTAAATTCGCTAACGTATGCCTTATATGCACCTATGCTCCTACGGAAGACAAGAATGTCACCAACAAAGGATATTTTTAGGAACTCTTCGACAAGACATATGAACAATGTCCGAAGTTAAAATTATACTAGCTAATTTTAACGCCGGGATAGGAAAGGACAACATCTTTGGTAGGACATTTGGTAAGCATAGACTACCCGGCAACACCTCTGGCAATGGACTTACGATCATTGACTTTGGGGAGCTACGAAATATTACTATAGCAAGCACACGATTTCCTCATCTCAATATCTCTCCGGATCATCAAACGCTAAATCAAATTGTTCATTTTACTATAGATGTAAGGCATGCCTCCAGTATTCCGGACGCCCGAGGCAAGAAGACCCGTACAGTCACAGTGGATACAGAGAGAGAATATAAAAATACTTTTCGGCAGACGGTATAACGGGATAACATACATAACGGTATAACATACCACCGCCGTCAGGCAGAATAGATCATTCAATTTAGATGGTGATAGCCAAAATTTCAGTTCACCTGACCAGGACGAAGTAAGGATAGCAGTATCTAGACTAAAACACAACAAATCAGTTAGACCTGACGGCTTAACGGCCGATGTATTCAAATTTGCTGGCAACGACTTTGTGGACAGCATGCACCAACTCATTTCTCAGATCTGGTCAGAAGATTGTATGACAGATGAATGGAATCTCACTCCACAAAAACGGAGACCAATGAATTGCGTCAACTATATATATATAAGTCGCCTCAATATCGAATACAAGATCTTATCTGCTATATTGTGTGAATGTCGGAAACAGTTCGCCAACAACCTCATTTTGTCCCTATCAGCACGGCTTTAGACTAGGAAAGTCCACAATAGTTGGAAAGAACTCAAGAAGTTCAAATCGATACCCCCATCTCTTCATCAATTTTAAAGCCGCATATGGCAGCATATAGAGCCATGTCTAGTTTTGGCGTCCCTGCCAAGCTCGTCCTGAGAACGCTCGCTGCTCCCTTAAATTCGGTAATGACTTAACAGAGACAGAAGAAGTCATGTGACTTCTTAACTATAACATCATTCTTGAAAAAATTAAACTCACAAGTGAACACTGGAAGCGCAATCTTTCAAAAGTCTGTCCAAGATGATATCGACATAATTGGAAGAACTCAACTGGCTATCACCGGTGCGTTCGCTGGTACTGAAACGGATGCTGACAAAAAGAGTTTTGTAGTAATTGGACAGAGCGTCACAATCAACAGATATACTCGTAATTTCGACGTAGTAAAAGACTTTGTTACTTTGCTATGAATTCGGCCTACAACACCTCAACAGTAATAAAACGAAGAATGACTCTTGCCAATCGCCGTTTCTTTGGACTAATAAGGCAATGAGTAGTAAGGCCCTATTCCGAAAAACTAAGGGGACTCTCTATAAGACCTTGGTCATCCCAGTCCTACTTTATGGCGCAGAAGCATAGACCTTATCGGAAGTGGATGAATATATTCTCAGCCGTTTCGAGAGAGAAATTCTTCAAAAAATATTCGCAGGAAGATCTCACCTTAGGTGAAAGGGACCTCAACCGACTTGGAGTGCGTAACTGTTGGCTGTTAGCTAACGACCTGACTAACTAGAGAGGCTTGTTAGTTCAGTCATAGGTACGAGTACGAGTTTAGTTAAGTCGATAGGTACGAGTACTTGAAAAAGGTTTTGAGACAAATCAGGAATGGTGAATGGTGGTACCTATGTGTGTATATTATGAACAGCACCAATTCGTTGATATTGAGACAATAATGGGCCGTGTGTACTAAAGTAGGAAATATAGTGGCGTGTTTCAAGATTGTCGATGTGTCGGGACAAGATGGCATCAATACAGGTTGAATTACGAGTTGTTGAGATGGCACGATTGTTGTTAATTTCTAAACCAAATTCGTTGTGCATAAATTCTACAAGCTCGGCACCATCAGGGCTACGTAAATTGAAATCACCACTGAGAATTATCGGCATATTGTAATAATGATGCTGTTCTAGATTTTCTAACAAACCCCTAAACTTCGGACTATAGGCGAGCAAATTCAGAGTAAAAACTACCACATCCTTTCTTACAATTGTTTTTTTTTTTATCCACCTCTGTTCCGGCAACCCATTGTACAAAAAACACAAGGTATGAATGTACGATCAATCGAATAAAAGGAGATAAGCCAAACAACTATGCATTGACTTTTATGAGTCAACTACCCACAACGCTTAAACCACCTTCATTGCACATAAACAGCGCATCATACTACATCTTTTCCCCAATTGGATGCTTCCTTCCTATCAACCCCTGTTTCCAACAATAAATCGGTGTAAAAGACAAACTTATCCGCACACAGAGTACGATCAGTGAACGGTAGAAATAAAGCAAAATATGTATCTGGGAAAAATCTAATAAAATCCAACACCATCACTTCCCATCAACCAATAAAATGATATATGTAAGAACCGCCAAAGTAGCGGCAGCGGTGTCGGTGTCGGTGGCAGTACCAGCATTGGGCAAAAGGCTAAAGGAGGAAAAAGAAAGCAAAATGCACAGAGGATGAAATGTATATTTGTAATACACACAAAACGTCGAGCGACGACGATTCATGTGTCCATGTACAGACTGTTCTCCAATATCCTATTCCTTTGTACAGTTGATTCGTTGTGAAGTACACAAACCCAACAACAACACCAAATACGCACACGAGTACGATCACTGAACGGTAGATGGAAAGAAAAAATGGGACACATTTTGTAGCGGACACATTTTTCAGAAAGCAAGGGTATAGACATATCCATGTCAAAAAAATGTCACAGGAAATGTGCCACCTTACGAGTATATGGCTTGACATGTGACGGACTTGAATGCAACTTGCTCACTGCATAAATCCACAATCGAACCACACTCACGTCTATTATTTTGAATGTGTCCCAATGTAGTGATACAATTTCGACTCTCTGTGAAACCCCTCCGCCCTACCAGAAACTACAAAAAAAGAGCTCCTGGTGACGGAGAAGGGAAAGATAATGCATATATTATAACGCTGCAAAGTGAACCAAACCAATCAAGGTAAGAATGTCCTTAACTATACATAACCAAAAAGGTCTAGAGAGTCTTACTCGCTAAATAAAAAACATCTAAACAGTCTTAAATCTAACGTGTGATGCCATAAAAAGTATATTGTCTTATCAACGGTATCTGTTGGTCTTCTTATTGCACAGTAATTACAGCTACTACAACCGCATATCCTGCACGTCTTCAAGAAACCACCTTTTCCACCAGATAGCACCATCCTAACTATATGTAGTGTGGCAATCTGCTCCGAAACGGCATTACGGACAACGGTAGGATATTAAAACTTGATCGAATCGAGTAATAAAAGTCTTCAAGATGTTGACTTCCTCCTCTTATTCTGTTTTAAAAAATCAACCAGAGATACACGATTACTGATAGTTTGCTGTTTTGGAAGTGGAAGTACACTGTATAAGAGATATACTCCGACAAAAACCATGATGCAGAACAAACAGGATAGTTTCTACTATCCTTTTCAGTTGGTGGACCTGATTCTTAAGGTGTTCAAGTTGCGTTTCTAGTGGTCCAATTGTGACTAAGGCTTAATGTGTTGCTCACATTTAATTTTCTGCACATGGGGAGGGATATACGAGTATGTATGTACGACGCCTTCCGACTCCAACTCCGCCATCGAGACTGTTTTATAAGTAGCCGTTTTGACTTTCGAAGGTTTGCTATTGACTGCTTAAAAAGTGTAGAGTGTATGACTAGTATATCAAGCGCAGATATACTCTGATGTAAATAGTAGTCAATGAACAACAAATTAATAATTTTTCGAAGAATTCGGAAGCTCTGACAATTAAAGGGCTTAAGATATTTCGGAGATACATTGACTGAACCGTATCTCCAACGATTATCTTTATTAGAAAAAGGATCTAGAGCCTAAAAGGGAGAAAGATAAAAAGGTTAAAAAGGCAGCCCCATTTCTAAATACGCAATCTATTGGAAACCTTGCCCTAAATCAGACAAAAATATGAGGTGCCTTTAGCAAGCATAATGTAAAAATATGAAAAAGGAATTCTGACTTCGTTCAGGCGAGAAGAGATTTGATATTATCGAATAAATCTGGAACTGTTCGATAATCTGGATCACACTGACGACGTTTGCTTACGATCCCATTGACAATTAACCGGATTAAAAAAAAAAACTTCAATTCAAAGGCGGCAGTCTCAGTGAATTAGACAAAGGTTTCTAAAAACCTGCTACTATCGTACTATTGTAATGTGGCAATCTTAGGACCCTGTAACCCACGAGATGATACGGACGTGCATACAACTTATAGATGATGCTTTACAAGAGTGGAAAGAGTGAGTACGCTTGAGCATACAATGCAAATGAATACAACGCCACCGTTTTTTTGGTACTATCATAAAAAAAACTGTTCCACTTACCCAGTAATATCAGCAAATTTAAATACGAAGTCCTCAGCGCCATTCGCAAGGTATCAGCAACATGATCCACACAAATAATGCTCACATCAGCGCCTTCCTTTATCAAAAACTCGGCAATTTCTAACTTCTTCAATGTAATCGCCCTGGTCAATGGTGTTTGACAGCAGGAACTATGCGCATTCAAAAGTACTCCATGAGCCAATAAAACTCTAGCCAATCTTTCGAATCGCTGAACCGATTCAGCATACTGTACCGCATAGTACAATTCATTGGAACATCGATCGATATGTTGTCCTCCGCTGGCATTATTCAACAGACACTCCAACATCTCGGCGTTGCAACTAAATATAGCCAAAAAAATCGCCGTACATCCTGTCAAATCTTTAACATTCAAATTCTCTCCATGCGCCAGAAGAAGCTGTGCCATTTCCTTGTTGTCATTCTTGACGCATGTGTGTAGTAAATAATGAGAGACGAGTATACGAGCACCCCTTTGCAATAGAAACTGAGCTAGATTAACTTTGTCTTTGACCACTGCAAAGTACAAAGCTGTATGCCCGTTGCAATCTTCTAGATTAATCATGGCCCCTTTGTTGATAAGATTGATGGCAATTTCATCGGCATCATGCTCGATGGCTGCCATTAGAGGTGTTACTTCTCGATTATTTGGCTCATTGATGCGTGCTCCAGCTTGAAGTAGTAATTCTACCTGCAGGAAGAATAAAATAGGTACTCAGAAGCCTATGGGCACTGGGTGAGAGTTTATATTGAACCTACCACAGCAAGGTTACGCTGTCGAACGGCGATGTGTAGAGCAGTCTCGCCGGACGTGAATGTTTTACGATTTGGATTTGCCCGTTGATGAAGTAAAATTCTTACAATATCTTCATTGTGTACGGCTAAATGTAACGGAGTAATGCCTTTCCCAGTAGTAGCATCAATCGGAGCTTTATGTTGAATTAAAATGCCAAGACAATCAGTGCGACTGTACGCCGCAGCATAGTGAATGGGGGCACGAGTCAATCGATCGGCTACATGTGGATCCTTTCGTTTCTGGCCATAACTACTATTTACCAGGATCTCTCCAGTCTGCTCAAATGTTTTTGCATAATAAAGATAAAGAGACGAACATTCATCATATTCAGGAATGCTACAGAGATCATTATCGATTTCATCGTCCCACTCCAGATCATCCATCCCATCTGGAGTATAATCTATTTCCATGTCTGAACATCTTGCCACTGTTCCAGAGTCTACAAAACAGATTTATCGGTAATAATTTGTGCATTTCATTTTCCTTTGAACTTACTAAAAATGGTCTCCCCGTCTTCGCTTGCTTGTAGGAGAATCTCCAAAACTTCCTTATGTCCCTTTAATGCCGCCTGACCTATTGATGTTCGGCCACAGGATGCAATTTTCGTTGCACTTGCACCTTCTAGCAAAAATTTTATAACCGCATCCAAATCACCATGAGTAACCGCATAGAATAATTTCTCATGAATATCCACTATGAAGCCCGACATTTGGATTTTTTTTTAATAATTATTTCAATTTTCAAAGCACAAAAAAATTGTATACATCTTGTTGCTGAAAATGTTGGCTAAATAATTGACACTTTGCAAAATGTGTATAATGCATGGTCATGCGCACTAAAAGTTGCCACATAAGTGCACTTAAAAGTATTAACACCCTCATTGCAAACTGATTTTTACAAAAATGCAGAAATTCACTGATAAAAAAAACTTTCAAAATTGGAAAAAGTTTTGAAGAGAAAATCTTTATTATTTAAACAATTTCCGGCACCAATAGTGCCATTTCAACAATTTTATTCTGAAGAGTTTGGCACTACTTTTTTAAAACGTACATTCGTTCAGTGTGAGTTTGGATTGTGGCCAACTTCAGAGTAGTTTTTCTTTTCGTTTGACACGGTTAAAAATGGCAAGTCGCGGTGGAAATTCTCGTCGTGAAAAAGAGGCTGATAATACTATCACCCATGTACAATGTGATGGATTGGTAAGTTAATTAAAATGCTGGAATGTGAATTAATAAGATTTGTCGAAAATTTGGTTTGAATTGATGAAATAAAAGTGAAATAAGTCGAATGTAGGCACGCTTCACGTTTGCGAATTTGAGGCCATGTTGACGTTTGTGATTTGACAGCTCATCTGGTACGGCGAGGCTGTGAGTTCTGGAATGAAAGTCTGGGATTGTATGGAAAATTTTCAAAAACTTTTGATGGCTTTCTTATAGTGGAATGCGTTTTGTCTGTCGAGATGTGATGCAGGTGTGGCACTTGCAGTTGATTCACAATGTTCATTTAGTGCAGTGGTCAGCAGCAATTTATCTGATGATTACAGACCAGCACCATGCATTTGTATGATCTCAGTGCGTTTGAAAGTGCATTCCAGGAAAGAGTGCTCCATTGAAAGGCTGTCTAAGACACTAGCCTTTTGGCTTTTCATGTCAGTCACTAAGGCACTAAGCATTCAGTTTGTACTACCACGAGTTCAGATCAACTTTTTTGTTTGCTCCTTTACTGCCGGAAACGCTTTCACGTAATGACCGATGTCGTCAGCACAGTCCAATTTGTTTTGATCTTGTTAATATTTATATTTTGTGTACGTTTCCAGCACTTTTCGGCACCGAGAGAATCTTGAGGCTGTCCACGTGAGATGCCTCTAGGTTTTGCCGAATATTTTCTCCAAATCAATGAAGTAAATCAGCAGATCTTTCACGGCGTTTTGTTTGTTAATAGTTATCAAAATCTCATTGTCTGACATACATTTCCTCGATTGCTTAGAGGAAATCCTTTACAATTTCTCGTATCCTCATTCTACACTGCGCGAAGATAAGTTGCTTAGTCTAACCATAAATACTGATAGACGAACGAATGAGTCAACAGTTCCCAGTTGCCTTCCAGTACGACATGAGGCGTTCTGTCCAACCATCGACATCAGTACACATCACAAGAATGGAAAACTGTATAGCCGGACAAGCGCCATGTCCTCCAACGGACCACATTCTGTAGCCCAACGGGTTGAGATTTGGCTGACAGTTGGCCAATCGTCCGGTGATATCAAGTTGTTTTTGGGGCAGTGGAGTGATTTTCGCTTTGTGGGTTGGTGCAGAGTCTGTTGGGAATTCCTTGGCGTGTTACATGCAGTATTGTTTGGTTGAGGGAGGCTTTACAACGTTTTGACGTCTTTCTAACAAAAATGAATGGCTCTAAAGCCACCATAACCTAATATTTTGGTGATGTGTGATGGTAGCCCCGTTCGATTCGGAATAAATTTTGACCCTGCTCTTGATGACCAAACATATACTCGATCGTTCTGTTGAAAGCTTCTTTATCTGTGCAGATTTTTTGTCAATGAATTGAATTATATAATTAGTGGGGAGCCCTTCGTGTACTGACTGTACAGAGCTATTGATTTCAATGGGATTGTGAATGTGTCCAGTGTGTCTTTTGCATTCACTCGGGTCCTTACATTGTGCGGACGACCATTTCATTGGCGGTTGCGAACGCCTTCACAGTACAATGCACAAATTTATGAGTGATATCAATCGGGAGCAACATCTCACACTTGTTATTGTATTTGTGAAAGCCAACTACAGCGATACGGTTGTGGGATAGGTTAGGTAAGAGTGGCTGTTGGAAAAACATACCCACGTAGGCCCATTGTTTTGCGACGTGGATCTGTGATCCTCCTACTCTTGGGACAAATTTGAGCTTCTGACGAAGCGTAGGAAACTGTTGTAGACGTTATATTTCTTAGATCGCTTGAGTCATTGTAAATATGAAGTTGGAGCTGGGCATGTACAGATTATATGCAGGATTGTCTCCACTTCGTCCAAAAACGGCCAGCTTTTATGCTTGTCTATAAGGCAGTGTATTATACCGTCCGAACCAGCAGACTTGTATGGTTTGAAGATATGCAGCGCCCCGAGCAGCTTGTCTCTTGTAATCAGAAAGTGGGTTTTGAGAGGTTGAGTGATTCATCACATGAGGTCGTCCCAGAGGCATCGGTTTTTTCCAAATAGCTAGGCATCGAAGGATTGGTAGAGAGGATTTTTCTGTTATTTTTCCACAGAATGACCTCCAAGATTGTCACTTTCCCTTCCTCAGTTCTTTTTTTTTTTATATATTTTGAGGGGTTCCTTGTATGAGTTCCAGTCAGTCACCATTTTTGTGCTTGGTTTAAAAGTTTTCTGCAAACGTTCCTAAGCGGTCCCAGTTCTGAGGTTCACCAGTGCGGCTGTATGCCTCTATATTGAATAAAAGGGCATGAAACAGCTATTGCCTGATTGAGAGCCAGGGTAAAATCTTTGACTTACTGATCAAGCTTATTGGTGTTACATGGGACTTAAGAGTTCAGACGAGAGAAGTTTTAAAAGTGTTGCTCTGTATTTTGGCCAATCAATTTTCCGATAACTCGAGTGATATTGTCAGAGACAAGTGTAATTTCTATCACTTCTTGCCGGTTTTTAGTTATGAATGTGGGTTCATTTCCAATATTGCAAACAATGTGGTTAGTACTTATAATATAATTCAAAAGTGACTCACCTGTATCGTTAGTGTTTGTACTGCCCCATACGGTATAATGTGCGTTGGCGTCGAACCCGGAGATGAGGCCAGTTTTTTACCTTCCAGCTTCCAAGACCCCTTTGCTAAGTTGTTACCAGGGAGAGGGCCCACATAGTCGTGGCCAAGATATTCCGATACCAGCCAATAAGTACCTTTGCCAGTCCCCAGTCTAGCAACGGTTATGTCAGGGTCGCTGACATTAGGGAGTAAGAGTATATTCAGGCTACGTTTCACTAATATACAAGATCTGATCTTACCCTTATCTTTTGTATAGAGCGGAACGTATTCAGCTGTCCCAAGTCAACGAACGACGCCTTCTACAATCCATTCGTGGATTAGGATGATATTTTCTGCGTCTTTGGACAGACCCACGAATGAGTACGCCCGAGGCATTTTTCGAGTGATGCGAGTCCAAGCGGAAGTCCTTGGAGTTTTGTTTTACTGCCTTGGTCTTTATATACTGGAACAAGAAATCTCTTTCTGCACTGGCCAGGCACCAGATTGTAATTCTATTAAACGGAATCTAAATTTTCTTATTGAACATCGCTGTTTCATTGCTTCTAAGGTTTCGCTTACAGAAACGTCACAGCGGATTGGAATGTTAACTCACGGAATGTATTTGTTAAGTAGCGGGCTAAAATTTGCGTTATATTTTTATAGCAAATTTCGTCCTATACTTTTCTAACTGCACTGTTCGTCTTCAGTTTATTTAAGTGACTGGATTTCCATTATGATTTTTGCTTTAGCGGGCAGTAAACTTTAAAAATGTAGCTACCACTTCGGCTCGCCTTCTTTTTGTACTGCTCGCAAGCTTTATTGATATCACTGTTTTCGCTGTGATTAGTCCGCTCTTGGGAGGTTGCTAGTTTGGCTAAATTCTCGGACCTTAGTCCAATTCTATTCTATTTTGGAACAAGAATATGAAGATAAATTTCGTTTCTTCATTACACCACCAAGTTTCCTTATCAATGTTCCTTATCCCAAGAAGTACAAAATAGAGGCGTTTCTGGACATCGAAGGAAGTTTTAATAACGTTGACTCCTTGCGGCTCTAAAAACCCATTCAAGGACTGCACATAAATGACTCTTTGTAGTTGGATCCACATCATTCGTCTGCCTGTATCAGCACCAGTCGGATGTTAAGAATCTCTCCAACTTCAACCCTCTATTTTCTCATTTCCATTGCTCATTTGCTACCCATAGACCTTAATTAACTAAAGTTGACTTCAACGTTTACCGCAATCGCCTGATTGTAGAAAGATACGTATGCAGGCAACTCAAAGCCCTTCTCAGTATATTTATTTCCATTTTCTCGATAGCTCTTTGGCGCATGGGTTGTTTTTGAGGACCTTTGCATCCTTCAGTCTATTTACGTATTGTATCGAAGTTTCAGCTATTCATAAGACCTGTATTTGGGTCAGCCTGCATTCAATAATCCAAGTACTTAGTACAGTGAATTTTAGTTTCATCCAGTTAACTGTTGGAGAGTGGACACATGATATCTTCTACTCTCTAGTGCTAGATTGGATAATTAAATTAGGCTTGTTTACCCTGGAAGTAGGCTTGGCGCAGTAAGTTCGTTAGCTTACACACCGGAGTATCTCAATTCGATTCCCAGGAAGTGCACCTAAAAACATAAAAATTACCTTTGATGAACAATTTAAATGAAAAGTCTTGTACTTGTCTTGCCGTATGGAATCGGCTTGTTGTATTTTATGTTGCGCTCACAAATGCGACGACCTCAAGTAACTTTCTGATATAGTAAAAAGTGTAGTGTTGATTCTTGAAATCACTTTTGGCATCACTCTTCTCTCTGAAAGAAGTGTCGACCTATTTGAATTTATGATCGTCGGGAATGTTACCGATTTATTTTCAGTTGCACTTACATCTGCTGATAACTATAAGGGTCATCAGAACATAAAGTTGTGTAGATGACGTGGTTTATAATCTGAATAGTTTTCAAGGGTTTGTGGATTGCTAGATGTTTCCATTCTTACTAATGCTGTCATTCTCAGAAGAAACTAATTGGAACGTTTAATTGGAGTGCTTAGGTTAGTATGCGATTGAAGCTGGTGTCCTTTAGAGAATAGCTGTAACAAAGTGTCGAAATCATTCCACGTTCTACTCTACGTCATTGATCAATTCGAGTTTTATGGCAATTCTAACTGATCTATTTCTGAGCATTATAATGTACTCCATAAGTCATTCCTATAGCAGTTCCACGTTGTTAGATTTTCTGCAGCGTAGGCCATTCGCGTAAATGAATTGATGTCTTTGTCTTTAGAGTTCTTTGCCAATTAACATATTCTCTCTATCATTCTTTTATAACTGTGAACTTGCTTTATTTCAGGCCGTTATGAAAATGGTAAAACATTGCCAAGAGGAGTCCAGTAACATGGACTTGGCGCAAGGTGCCCTCCTTGGTTTGGTTGTGGAAAAGCGACTTGAAATCACCAATTGCTTCCCCTTCCCAAAGAGCAGCGACGAGACTATGGATGAAGAACTGTATCAGCTAACTATGATGCGTCGCCTACGTCGCGTCAATGTCGATCACTTCCATGTTGGTTGGTATCAAAGTTCGGACGTTGGTAATTTCTTATCGTTCGCACTGTTGGAATCACAATACCATTACCAAACTAGCATCGAAGAATCGGTCGTTGTCATCTATGATACACAAAAATCAGCTCGCGGTTTTCTTACTTTGAAGGCATATCGTCTAACACCGCAGGCCATTGCCATGTACAAGGAGAACGATTTTGTCCCAGATGCTCTGCGTCAGTTGAAAGTTGGCTATGAGAGTCTTTTCGTTGAGATTCCAATTGTCATCAAGAACTCTCCATTGACCAATATCATGATGAGTGAATTGAATGAATTGGTGCCAGAGGATCAGGGTCATAACTTCTTGGATTTGGGTACAGCTTCAGTTTTGGAGAACCATATGCGTTGTTTAATTGATCGAGTGGATGATTTGTATCAAGAGTCAATCAAGTACAACAAATACCAGCAAATGGTCTTCAAACAAGAAACGGTTAGTAATGACAATCTACATTAATAAAAATATTAAAATAAAAATTATTTGTAATTCCAGGAGAAACACCGTGCTTTGGCTAAGCAAGCTGCTGAGAATGCAGTTCGTGTTGCCAAGGGTGAATATCCACTGCCCGAGGAGGATGTGATTAAGCAATTCCGTCCTCTGCCAGTGCCAATTCGATTGAATGCCACAATTACTTCCGGACAAATTAACACTTACTCACAGCATATATCACAATTCTGCTCTCAGTCCTTAGCTAAATTATTTATTACTAAATCATTGCAAGACGCCAAGGAAGCAAAGGATACCAAGTAGATGACAGAGCTGATGTGAACAAAGTCGAATTCAAGTTAAAGGCTATCGTGTTTTTTATAACAGTATAGAAATAAACAAAAAATTCCAATAATATTGAAAACAACACAAAAACGCAGACGTTTATTTGAGATTGAATATTTACGTAGCAACTAAAATAAATAAATATTTACGTCAGTATCTGCGAATTGGTGTTGTTTTATTTCTAGCCGGGGTGCGAGCGTTGAACTTGTTTAATGTTCATAAAAATTCTTTTTTTTTTTTGATAGTAGGAAACTTTTAATTATGTGCCAGAAGAAGTATTTGTTGACATTCAAACTAGAGGACACCATTGGTGGTCAATGTGCATACGAGTAAATCACTTCAAAGATACTCTTTTTCCCTTAAGTCTTCTTTCATTGCTGCCTGAACTTGATTGCAACGGAAGCCCTACAGCGGGAAAATGTTTACCCTTCATCATGTTCCATTCCATGAATGTCAGGCAAAGAATAACTTTGTAATATAAGTCGCAATACTTCTGAGACAAAAGTAATCCCACGTCGCCTTGTATTTCCACAATTGAATGGGGTGTGTAATGATTGTGCCAGAGAACATTCCTAATACTTAATCCACACAAAAGTGCATTTATGTAGACACAATCTAGGCACATGCGAATGGGATAACTCAGTCTTAAGTGTTTAGAGTAAAGTAGACGTATCTCAATCTTCAAAATTCTTCACTTGTATGATAACCTAGCGACGAAGTTGTCTGAAAGCCTAAGTATAATTAACTAAAACTCTGAGTATATTGAAAAATCTAAAACGTCTATAGAACACAGTTAGAATTTGATCCTAAGAACAAAGTTGCGATAACTTGGCATTGAAACTTATAACGACGTAAATGAGTTGCGATTATGTATGTATTAGGTGCGCGACTAAGTTCTCGCTTTTGATGAAAATATAACTTTATTGTGAAAAAAAGGTTACAAATGAATCATTCAAAGTATTGCCCATCGCTAGTTACAACCTTTTCCCATCTTTCTGGCAGAGCTCGAATACCGTTACAGTAAAAGTGTCCATCTTTTGAGGCTATCCACGAATCAAGCCATTTTTTGATGTCTTGATATGAGCGGAACTGCTGATCAGCCGGGTCATGTGCCATTGAACGGAATAACTAATAATCGGACGACGCAATATCTGGGAAATATGGCGGGTGGGGTAGGACTTGCTCTTTTAGCGTAGTCATGCTGTAGAATCACTTTTTCGTGCCTGCTCGTATTGTGGCCGTTATTCGCGCAGTGCTCGCCTCAATCACATCAATTGAACTCCTCATCGAGCAATGCCTCCAGTTCAGCATGTTCGAAGGATTTTGGCCTTTCTTCACGCAGACGTCAACATCGAAATCACCGTCTTTGAAGCAATGGAACCAATCACGGCACGTTGTTTCACTTAGAGCAGTATCTCCTTAAACTTTTTGGAGCTCTCGATGCGCTTCAGTCGCCGTTTTCTTCGAATTAAAGAAGAAAATCAACACTTCCGCAAATGACGATTATTTGGCACAAATTAGACATTTTCACTCAACCAAAAGTATATGACGCCGAAACAAAATCACTAATGCGTCAAAACAGTTTGCTTACCATATGCCTAAGCTTGGTTCATGACGTTTTGGATATGTCAAAATCGACTTACACTTACTGCTGGAGCCATCTATTGACAAACAGGCCATCTAATATAACTTACTTATTTAGACAACTCCACAGTTGGGGATGAACCCGTGCCTGAAACAATAAACCTGCACAGATCGCGCTTTTTGACCAACTGCCTTCAGCTTCGTGCTCTAAGATAGTTCATGACTCTTTCCGTGTATGTGCTCCACCTTAGGCGTGATCTTCCTCAAAACCGACGTGCCTTCGAATAAGGATACTTCGTTGTACATGTTCTAGCCATCGTATAGTTTGATGTAATATTTCCTTATTCAGAACCTGATTTAGGTCTCTTTAGTATTTCTTGACAAGGTCCTATGTAAGGTTTCATAGTCTAACTTGATTGGGTCGTCCTGCCTGGTAGCGTAACAGTCTGTAGAAGTGTCTTGTCTTATCTCTTGATCTTGATATGTTTTTTTTTTTTTACATTTTGGTAAAAATTGCTAATATTGATCCTGGAGTGGCACAGCTCCATTGCTTCGTTCCCTCGCATCTCTCCGGAGAAGCGGATATTCTACTCTCATCCTTTCCTCGTAAAGCGCATGAACCGCTCTTGTTCTTTTATGAGTTCTGGACATCAATGCTATTCATCTTAACACTTAACGCTAGTCGTAAAAGCGTTGATGATAGGCTGAGAAAGTTAAGTTTACAACCATTCCACGCTATACGTATGTATGTACCTCCTCATGGTATTTTATTTTGATGAGTTGCGAATTAACCGAATCTCAATTATGTCGAAGTGGGGACCGTCAAGTCGACGTCCTTCGGAGTTTGGATATCATTTTTGTAGGTCAAAAGCGACCTACAGCGATGTCTAGTTTTCAGTGAAAGTAATTCTATTCGACTTAGAGGTGAGAGCACGAAAAGACCGGAGCTTAAGCGCTGGTTACCGGGCGCACCAAGTGTGCACAACTTTTACTGAACAGACAGCAACAAAATCATGTATCTGCAAAAGGCGCGATCGCTGTGATCAAAATATTACTATGCCCCACAATGTCTTTGTAGTTTTGATATCATTAGCTAGTCGCGGCTATAAAATGTGTCATATTGGTCGCGGCAATCTGACAGATCCCTTTCATGATAAGTTGTATTTTTTTTTAAATTTTAGATTTACCAACTCACAATAAGTACGTAAAGGGTTTTAGAAGTAAGAAGTACGGCACTAAATTCTTCCGTGTCATCCATCAGACAGCTATTAAGAAAAAGAGTGCATTGTTGCCAACCCTTAGTAAGAGGGAGCAAAAAATATTCCCGGGTGATCTGTCAGATCACTTGGTGTCGTAGAGCAGAGCTGGCAGGGTTAGCGTTTTGTAGAGCCTTATCTTAGTCTACTTGAAACCCAGTTTACAGTACTGATATTCCTTGGCTAGTTCTGCTAGATCATTAACGTGGCATTTGAGAGGCTAACATTTGGATCGATTGATTCGTTTTCAAACTTGTAAATAATTTCAAGAAGTGGGACGCATAAAAGCAGCTTCTCACTGCAAAAGACTGCTATGTCTAAGAAGCACAAGGACTAGTCTGTAGAAGATTGGAGAAGAGTAATTGTTCCAGATGAGAGCCACTTCGAATTTCATGGCTACCGGGTAAGTGTCGTGAGAAGGAATGCCAATGAGAACTTTAGACCTGGTCCCATTATTCAGGCCCCTAAACACCCATCCAAAGTAATGTTTTTGGGTTGTTTCACTTCCACGAGTCCTGGAAGCTTAAAGCCCATCGAAATCATGATGAATAGCCTCAAGACGTTTTGACCTATATGCTCACGACGACCATGGAAAGTCAGTCCTCGACCGGTTGCAGTTTTCCAACAAGATTTTACCCCATGCCATATGTCCAAGAAAATTAAGCAATTCTCCGCTTGGAAAAATATTGAAATACTGGAATGGTTGTTCAACTCTCCTGACCCAATGGAAAATCTTTGGGCTAATATAAGAGCTAGGCACAGGGATATACTAACAAGTTAATATCAGCGATTATTGAGATTTGGTTTCATTTTGCAGAGTTGAAAAAAATTGCAAAACCTTGATTACTTCAATGCCAAATAGGCTAAAAGAACGTATTTCTGCCAAAGGTTTGAGAAATATGTACTCGTATCTTAAAATCCACCTGTCCCAATTATTTTTACACAGCACTGTATGTACGGAGCGGCCCTGCAGAAAAGAACGAAAGGGGCTCACGAGACTTACGAGCAGAAAGTAAGAGATTAGCTAGTCAGAAGAAAAGCTGAAGAGCACGAGAAGCACTCGATTAAGGCTTTAAACAGCTGCTATGAAAAGAATGAAGTTTATAAGTTTTTGGAAGAAATAAAACAAAAGCAAGGATGGAGAAGAAAACCTCATACTAGAACCACAGAAGCTGCGGGGAATCCGGAAACTTTATTTATGCAGATTGTTAAACGGTGATGACGAACAACATCCCAGTGTCAGCCAGAATGAATTATTCCATCTGGAAGAAAATAGACAACATTTTCATCCACCCTACCCAGATGAAGTCAGGATAGCCATTTACAAGCTTAGAAGTCTTTTAAATTCATTTACTCAAAGTAAATGCTGTAAACAAAGAGGCATACACAACTTCGACGACTAGGATAAAACGTCATGATAGGACGCTACAGCTTTGAGGTAGTAAGGGACTTTATCTACCTCGGCTCCGATATTTACTGTTGACAACGACACCAGCACGAAAATCATGCGAAGAATCACTTTTGCTAATCGCTGCTTCTTGGGCTTAGAAGGCAATTGAGCAGTAAAGCAACTAAAAATACATTATACAAAACTCTGATCATCCCAGTCCTGCCTTATGGCACAGAAGCTTAGACAGCGACGAAAGCAGATGAAAATGCTCTCGGGCGCTTTGAGAAAAAAGTTTGCGGTCCCGTTTGCATCAATGGAGAATGGAGAAGATGTTTCAAATGCAAACTTTAAGGGCTGTACAGCAACTTCCCGACCCGCAAAGTTTTCGATATCAACACAGTGAGACAACGCAGTAGAGGTCGACTTAAGACGAGTTGATGTCGAACAGAAGTGGAATAGGACCTTATACAATTTCGGGAGCACAACTGGGGGCAGTGGGCAAAAGACTGCGCTAGCTGGTACACCTCGGACTGTAGCGCTACCTAAGTTAGTAAGCAATTAGGTATTCATATGTATTTCATCTGCCTCCGTTTGCAGTTGCGGGGAACACATCGCCATAAAACGGTGTATTGGTTCCGACCGATGAGTCGATGTAAACAGCATAGATCAACAACTGCAGGGTCAGTTTTTGCGTTGTCCCAAAACAAGTCATTAGATTATAGAGATGGGGTCATATCATGTAGAGTTAATATTCTAGCCAACTGGTATGCATTCCTCCCCTATTTTCTATCAATGATTTGGTGGATGCTCCCACAATTTTGAATAACTTCGCGGATATTTGATTTGCCTTAAAAATTAGATGCCTATTGGATTTTGTGTGAATCGATGGTAAGATTTCTGTTAAAATAACAAACATCGACAGCATTGATCTGTCCACATTTTTATTTGTTCCTCATCAAAAGACAGACGAAATAACACGAAAGGCAATTCCTAAACTTGTTTAATTACTTATTGTATGTAAAGAGCGTTTTCTAACAGCTGTCTCAGAATCATCCGGCTCCAACTTTCGACCAAATTTTCGAGCATTTTATGTTGCTCAGGCCGCCACTGAGATAGAAAAGCATCTCATCACGAAGCACAATTTCACGGTAAAGAATTGGATCGACTTGCAACTGTTCAAGCGTCCAATCAACAAAGTCGCAACCCAAACGATAATCGCACGGGCTACATTTTTGCAGTAATTGAATTTTACAAGCGTGTAAACCAAAATCTTTATGCCAAATCTTACACAATGTCGATGGACACACATCTGGTTCTTGAGCGTAATGACGAATTGATGAATTAGGATCCTCCTTAACACCGGCTTCAACAGCACCGATATTTTCATCTGTGGCTTGGAATCCAAAATATTAAATACGAGAATATTGAGAAATTACTCAATTTTGTTGTAAGTAGCCGACTCACTTGGCCAATTATTCTGACCGTAAGATTGGCACTCTATAAACATTTTTAAATGAGCGCTAATCTTAGAAATAAATTTCCACATTTTGGTTGCCGAATGGTTTGCCGAACAGTATTGGTGAAAAGATGCTATCAGCTTTCAAATTATTGCAACTACCAGCTTCCACAGTGCTGCCATTTTGGGAAAAAAAACTCATAAAAAACATTGTTTATAATACTTGGCTTGCTATTCATCGCATCGTCGCTCATATAAATCTTTAACATACCATTACTATGTATAATTGAAAAAAAAAACGTTTAACCGGAAAAGAAATGTTTTTGTGGCATTGCGCCATAACTTAGGAATGACTTCTTAAATATGGATCGTAATAGGGAAATAGATACTCCTACATAGATAGAGAACACACTATTTTGGATCATATCGTCAAAAAGGGCAGGAGTTTGCTGATTTTTGCTATTCCATCCAAACTTTGCAGAAGCTGACACTTTTAGCTTGGAACCGGTGTTTTAACATGGAATCAGGAGAACACGCGCATTTTTAATTAAATCATCTCCGTCTGTTTTACGAGAAGTTAGAAAGAGAATGCTAAGAGAACCGAAAACTTCAAAGTCGACGTTGAAAAGTAAAACTTCTAAAAACTGCAATGGCGATGAAGACCGAAATTAACATTCCGGAAGTACAAGTGTAAGAACGGGGCATTCAAAAATTTTAATTACGAGTGCTCAAGTTCCATTTTAAGGGCCTGAGTTATAGTACTTGTACGAAAACTAAAAGTACAGCTTGAGAAATGGCTACATGTGGACTGAGAAGCATACTCCAACACGAGTATGAGTATTCAAATCGCTTTTTGGAACTAAAGCAGTGCTTTGGGCTGAGTAGGAGAACATATAGTCGGCCCCACGAATATTTGCGGTTGAGTACCTGGCTTGTCCTAAAAATTTTGACTCCCGTATATAAAAAACTTTTTTCAGCAAATTATAATGCGAAAATATAGATAATAAACTCGGCTTTGCCGAACTCAGGTGTCTTGTTGGATAAGGCAACATTACGCATGTAGATCACACAGTTATTATAATGAAATACTTATTGTAATTAAAGTAATAGCAAGCACTATGTATGATACCTTGGTATACACTTGTATTCTATGGACTCCGACATCAAAATATAGGGTTTTCCAATAAGGACTTGACGTCGGCGTGTTGGCATAAACCAATGACTTAACGTAGCCCCACAGAAAATAGTCAAGCGGCGTTAAATCGCACGAACGAGGCGGCCAATCAACTGGCCCATTTCTTGAGATAACACGCTCACCATACTTACTCTGACCATTCACAGTAGCGTGACGATCGTTACATCGACGAAAAAATATGGCCTAATAACGCCGCCGGCATGCAAGCCGCACCAAACAGTTATTTTTTGTGGATGAAGTGGTGATTCATGAAGCACATGTGGATTTTCACCCGACCAATAACGCATATTTTGCTTATTGACGAACCCATTGGGCCAAAAATGAGCTTCGTTACTGAAGATGATTTTGCGATGAAATTCATCATTTTGGAGCATCTTCTCCAGACCCAATCGGAGAACGTACGTCGCTTCATATGGTCCATCGGCTTCAATTCTTGAGTCAGCTTGATCTTGTACGGGTGTAAACTAAGATCCTTACACAAAATACCCTTATAATGTGGTCTGAGCGATGCCCAATTCTTGAGAACTGGAATTGACTGATTTGGATCGTTTGCTACGGACGCCTGAACGGCAGCGATATTTTCGACACGTCGACCAACCCGTTGTCTCACTGACACGGCAACAGCACACAACGAATATGTAGACTCAAATTTTTGCACTAAACTTGTTATTGCCTGTCTACTAGGGCGAGAATTACGACCGAAAATTGGAGTTAACGCTCTTAAAGTTGCAGTTAACGACTCCGAATTTCGGTAGAAAATTTTTATAATTTGCTGGCGTTGCTCGTTCGTGATGAAAATGCTCCTTTACCATGATGAAAATGCTGAGTTTACTGAATAAATGGACAGTGACAGTTTGATGATTAGTGAAAGAGTGCGTTCACAAATTAAGTTCAAAGTTGTCAATTCCCTATTGGAAAACCCTTTAGAAATCCGCTTACGTAATAAATCAAATAAGTCAATTTCAAGACGTTTTACTGTTTCCTGCGGTTCCATCAGTCTTTGATGAAACCATGTTGCCCCAAATGCAACTAGTCTCTGTATCTGTATCCGTACTGTATGATGCATTTGCAAGGCTTTCCCTAGAAACATCGAGGCAGCAAATTGTTAAAGTTCAACAACAACCACCCTCTTGCGTCATATTATGCTATAGCACAGATATGATTAATCAAAATGAATATCTAAATATCTCCGTATACAAACCCGCACATATCTTTTCCAATATCTACTCGTGAGATGATTCAAGTTCATACCCTATTTGCGATGCAATTCAAATGGCAAACCAATTTTCACACCACAAATGTGTTCAATCTGGATTGCCTTTTCCCGAACGAAGGTGATTTCTTGATTAGAAAATCACTATCTGTTGACCTTTACCTGAAATCGATTTCGAGAAATTTCGAAGTTTTACGAGTAACCTTTTGTTGTGAAAATTTTGATAGAAGCATTAGAAGTAATGGAAAATAATTACAGGTCGCTTTCGCTTGCTCTAAGGAAGATATTGAGTTTCGTTGAACAATGGGATAGGAGATCCTTTGGTTCCTGGTTTTGCTATTGTACACAAAAGATGATGCTCCGTTTTGAATAATAACTTGGCAAGGGCCGGAATTGTGGAATGAACAACATTGTAATTAATTTTATCAGTAATTAACCAGGAATTGTTTTACAGAGATTTTAAAGGTAATTTCACCCCACTCTCTAAATGAATGATATACCCATATCTTAGATTAGAACTAGTCTTTCAAAGGCGATGGAGCAATTCGCTTGAAGTGATATTCAATAATATCGCTGAAGCGATAGAAGACACTCTAAAGGAGCTACTCAATAACGAAGAATAAGCCATCGTTCAGGAAGAGAGATGATTGTGGGTGAAGTCTTAATTGGACAATAGAGGCTTTTAAATCCTCGAATCAACAATTCACATTAAAGAGCATGAGTTTTGCTTTGGACTGAATTATATATCTAGTCATCTAGGTTAAGGATATCATTGGCATCCATTAATTGTGATAGGATGGACTGGCCAAACAAGTATGAAAGTCTACGACATCTATTGTACTATGGCGAATTCTATAGACATAAGTGAGTCGGATTCTATTTGAATGCGATTTAATTCTCAATAGAAGACCAATCCAAATGGCATGAGCCTGAGGTATGTGAGCCTGAATCAATATGAAATTCTTTAGTTCACTATGCACTGGAGTTTTGATGACTTTTGACTCTTGTCTTATTGACATGCAATGACACCACCACTTCTGTTGCTGAAAAAAATACGAAATTGACTTTCCCTGTGCCTGAGGCAGACAAGGCACGAAGTCGGGTCTTCACGTATGGCTCCAAAACCGATTTAGGATGGAGCGCTGGTGTCTTTCTGGGAGACATCAACGTTTGATTTTACTCTTCATTAGGCAAAGATACTCGTATAAGCAATCTTGATGGCAACGAGCTACATATATTGCGAAGAATCGGTGGAGGCATTTGCATCTGTAGCGACATTCAAGCTGCGCTTAAAGCCTTAATAAACCTCTCACGGCTTCCTAACCAGTTCGAGAATTCAAGACTTCACTGAACGCAGTCCGAAGGCTAAACCTACAGAATCTTGTTGGGGTCCCATATTGCATGGGCTCACTTACTTACTTATCCGGCCATCGACCCTTAGAGGGTCTGAGCCTGAGCCAATGCCGCTTTCGGTTCTGAGCACGTTGTTTCCAGTTTACTAGACCAAGGCTTCTGGCATCCGCGATTACTTTATCTTTAAACTGGATGTTCGGTCTTCCTTTTCTTCGTGAACCAGGTGGCTGGGATTCGAAGATTCTTTTAGGTGGAGCATTCTCGCCCATTCGCTCGATGTGGCCGAGCCAGTTCAGTCGACCTATTTTTGCCTTCCGGCGTATATCAAAATCTCCTCCATTCACCCTCCTCGCAGACAAATATTCGACGTAGAATTTCGCTTTCGAAGGATCCCAAGATCTGCTCCTCTGTCTTGCTTATCGTCTAGCATTCAGCTCTATAAAGCAAGGCTGCCAAGATCAGGGTTTTGTAGAGCATGATTTTGGGCCTTCAAGTTAAGAGTATGGACCCAAGTTGTTTCGACAAACCGAAGTAGCAGCGGTTGCCTAACGTTATTCTTCGTCGAATCTCCATTAGGGTGTCATTTGTGGAGTTTATATTTGCCCCGAGGTAGATGAACTCCTTCACTACATCAAAATTATAGCTGTCTGTTAGGTTCTGACCTAAGTTTTTGGTCGACAGCAAGTATTTTATTTTGTTTTATCCTCATTCATCATGAGACAAACTTATTTTCTTTTTCTTTTATAGCAGTAAAGCTTCAATAATTGCACGGTGGGAACGGGCGATAATGTCGATATTGTCTGCATAGCCGAGCAGCTGCATGGATTTATTAAATATAGTGCTTTCTATGTTTACGCCGGCCTTTCGCACTATCTGCTCCAGCACAAGATTAAAGAAGTCACACGACAGCGCGTCTCCTTGCCGGAATACGGTACATGTTTTGAATAATTCGGAGGTTTTGTTTCCAAGCTGCACGGTGCATTGCGAGTTCTTTAGCATGGCGCGACACAAACGGATTATTTTTCTCGTGATCCCGAATTCGGCCATCGCTTTATATAATTCAGTGCGATGAATGCTGTCGTATGCGGCTTTGAAGTCGATGAAGAGATGGTGAGTATCGACTTAGAACTCATTAGTCTTTTCCAGTATTTGCCGCAGTGTGAAGATTTGGTCAATCGTTGATTTGCCGGACCGGAAGCCACACTGGTAGGTGTCGATTAGTGTGGTGCCTTAATGGCTTTAGTCGTTCACATAGTGTGCTGGATAGGATCTTGGAGTCTACGTTAATTAGGAGTATGCGTCGGTAGTGCTTACAAAACATAGGATCGCCTTTCTTGAAGACGGAGCAGATAAAGCTGATAGTTCAGTCGTCGGGCATGATTTCGTCCTCCCAGACTTTGCAGACGATCTGGTGCATGCTCCTTACCAAAACATCGCCACCAGGTTTGATGGGCTCTGACAGAAATCCGTAAGCTGTGCAGATTTCGTCTGAGCTGGGTGGGAAAACTACTACTCATTGACTGGAGTTGAGTTTTCTTCATACCCTATCACTCTCTCCTGGTCAAGCCCATCAAGCAATTGTTGGAAATTCCGCTTAAATATATCCACAGTTTCCTGCGGGCCGATGACAAGATTACCCTCAGTGTTTCAAAAAGCCTGAGTTCCTGGTCTGTAGCCTGCAGCCAGGCTTTTAACTTTTTAATAAAAGTTTCGCATAAGCCTCCAAAATAACGTGTCCTCTTGCCTAGAACACGGCTGAATACATTAGTTTAGAATACAGCGGCGAGATAGCAAGATAGCTATCCAGTGACATGGATCGTATCTGGCATCTCTCCTAGTTGAGCGCCTTAAGAACTTTATCCTGTATGTGCATTTCCATGCCATTGGGGGAGTTGAATCCCCAACCCACCCCAGGTGGCCCGAGGGAAAAGAAATTGCTGATGAGCTTGCTAGGAAAGACTCAGAGAAGAGTTTTTAAGGACCGCACCCTATGTTAGGGCTACCTACGTCCTCGGTTAGGGCTGTCCGAAAAGATGCGGATTTCCCTTGCAGATATCACGTTTTTCTTCAGCCAGGACAGAGCTTAATCGCCAAAATTTCGACCTAGAACACGCTAGAATGATTTGGAAGGCAGCCTAGGTTAAGCTTATCTGACAGAACACCGCCACCAACCCTGCTCCGCGTATGCACAGACAAACTGTCCTTTGGACTTTGTTTAGTTTGCTGCAGTTGTCTGCAGTGTATAAGGCTGTCCACCAGACCACCATCCAGTAGGTGAGTTTTGGTCTTATAACAAAGACATATAATCAGTGGGTAGTGCGAGGTTGAAGGCTCAATTTGTTTCCAGTGGTCTTTTGCAAGAGTATAAAGCTACTGTAGCTTTCTTTACTCTTTCTCGAATATTAGGTTTCTAGTATAGTTTCCTGTCAAAAATGAGACCCAGATATTTTGCTGTGTCGAAAAAGACAAAACTCGTGCCGTTGATTGAGGGAGGGTCTATGATTGGAATTTTATATTTCCTGGAAAAGAGGATAAGATCAGTTTTATCGGGGTTTACTCCCAATCCACAGGGATCTGTCCAACGGGTTAATCTGTTAAGAATTTGCGGTAAGAGTTCTTTAATAGTATTAAAATGCTTTCCTGAGACGGCTATGCAACGTCACCCGCATAGGCAACCACCTTGCTACCACCCGTTTCCAGGTATATTAGCAGTTCATTGCCCACTAAGTTCCAGAGAATGGATGAAAGGACACCGCTGACACATTTTTTAGCAGAAGTCCCACCCAGTTTGGGGTTGATAATCCTGCTATTTAGCATAAGACTGATCAACTCTCCAACTGAGTTGTGATTGCGGATATGTTGACCTTGTTGAAGGCACCTCTATGTCCAGGAACGCAACCATTGTGCACTCTCTGAATGTAGAGCCGTTGAAAGTAGGTGATTCCTTTACAGTAGGCATGTTGAACCGTAGACAAAGGTCTGAGGTCCTTGGGGACAACATAAAAACATTTTCCGGCTTTGGCAATGAAAACTACATATCCATGACAAGGGTATGCAAACCTCATGATATTCACTAGCGTTGGGAGGATAATATCTGAGGATATTTGTAGTGCGGAACGTATTATACCGTCCGGCCCAGCAGACTTGTATAGTTTGAAGCTATGCAGAACCCATAGCAGCTTGTATTTTGTAATCAGACTGGCCATGAATAGGGAGCTACCTGGAAAGTGGGTGTCCAGTAGCAGGTTGTCACTTGAGCTACAAGAGTCATCGGTTTTTTTCAAACAACTACGTATCGGAGGATTTGTAGAGAGGATTTAGACGTCGTGCCTCAGAGGTTTGTGTTATTTTGCCTTCTTCAGTTCCTTTTTTATATATTTTGAGGGATTCCTGAACGTCCCAGTGCGGATGTCCCCTAGTGCGACTTTTTCTTGCCACTACGTTGAATAAGAGGGAAACAGCTATTGCTTGACTGAGAGCCAGGGTAAAATCCTCTATTTGTAAGCCAATTTCTATGGTGTTACGTGGGGGTTTATGAGTTCAGAGGAGAGTGGTTTTAAAAGTGTTCTTCGGTACCTTGACTAATTAGTTTTCTATAATTCCGGAATGCTAGTGGGTGGGTAGAGCATCATTCAGGCTGAAATGGATATATCAGTGATCTGATAGAGAGTGTTCGCCATCCAGTTCGTTATAATTTGAGTGATTTTGTCGAAGTCAAGAGTGATATGTAGCACCTCCTGTCAGTTTTTAGTTCGAATCGTGGGCGCATTGCCAATATTGCAAACGATGTGGTTAGTCCTTATAATATAATCGAAAAGTCACTCACATCTATCGTTAGTGTCGGTACTAGCCCATACCCGATGATGAGGCCAATTTTTTGCCTTTCAGCTTCCAAGACCATACTTTCTAGGTCATTACCCGGGAGAGGGCCCACAGAGTCATAACCTAGATATGTCTATTCCAGCCAGTACATACCTTTGGCAGTCTCCAAAGGACATATCATAGTTTCTTGTAATTTTTCCCGGTATACCTTGCCATATGCGCTCTAAAAATCGAAAGAGAGTTGATGAGCGTCGATTTCGAGTGTATTTTCTATGATCTGCCGTAATGTGAAAATCTGTTACATGAAAGACTTACCAGGACTGAAGAAATACTGTGAATCAGCTGATCAAATAAAAGTTTTAGTCGATTAGATAGTAAGGCAGAGAAGATCTTCTTGGTGGTATTTGGAGCCTGGTGCCTCTACAGTTGACACACACAAGGGGGCCTTATTTCTTCAGAATCGGATATAAAATTCTAAAGTTTAATTCATATGTAGGTATTTTATATTTCAGGGTGCATACTTTTAAGACAGTCATCTCCTCAAGCAGCTCATTAGTAAGTTTTTTCGCCCTTGCAGGCTTCCGTTCGTATTTTGTTGACCTGTCATGATCTTTTTACTATTTGTTAAAATTTCCAAAAGCCTTCTCTGCTATAATAGCGCTCAGTTTTCTTGATCTCGCACATATCGTGGTCTTTTGAAAATCTGGTGCTCGTCATTCATGGTCGTCGTTCTACGAGTATATGCTTTCTCTACGTGCGCCAGCCGGCCTTCATCGTTATGCCACGGGCTTCGTAGTGGCGGTTGGACGAAGCGTAGCACGAGACACCATGGGACAAGAAACTTGTGGCGAGAGTCTTCACGAGGTTAAGGCTTAATTAATCGGCAAAAATCATGACCGCTTCCTACAATTGCAGTCTTCCAAATTAAAACTTCTTCTTCTTAGCTGTGTTAGGGATGTCCGCATTCATACGTTGATCACAACAAGGTAGTAGTTGGCCCCTTGGAGTGGTCGGTCAACCAGATTACTGGAGGAGCCCCTTGTGCTGACCGCAATGTGATCAACCTAGTTGGTGATACATCCAGCACTAATATTTCTTTGAGTAAGTAATGCCTCCTTATGGCGCATGGTGCTACTCATTCACTAAGTATGTGTTCTCGTATATGTATATACATACGTACAAAGGCAACAATACTTTACTGATTAGTTGTAAGTTTATGTCGAATATTGCAGTTCTCAGTTAGGAAGCCAACCTGCTTCCTCAGACCAATATAGGATTTATCTAAGGATTATCTTGATTTGTTTTAGAAGCACTCCATAGGTGATTTAGCCCATACAATATGCTGAATATTTCCTCAGTAGAGTACGCACAATATGTTTTTAAATTTTCATTCCAGTATTTTTTGTTGAGTTTAGCATGCTGCATAAATTCTTCAGGTCAGTTAGTGGGTCATTTCATCAAAACCCTCATACTCTGGTATTTAACAGAGATTGACTTTTGAATAAATTGATAAATTTTTTTGATAAATTGACGGAGAAAGTTCGACCAAGACTAATCGACTTGAAGGAACCGCTTCTTTGTGTTTAATATATAAATTTTTTTAAAGATAAACATATGGTTGGCACATGCACACAAATTTGTATTTGTGTCTCTTTTAGCTTCCGCTTATGTCTCTCTTGACTTGGCACTAATTTAATGTAATCCCAAATGCTTATGAACTTCATGATATTCCGCATTAAGATACCTCTTCTAATTTATGGACGACCCAAAATTGTTTGAATTTTACGTGTGGGTATATGATAAGATGAAAACTGTACAATGGCTACTACAGCGTTTTGAAATTATGTAGCTCTCACTCATTAGCCAAAGCCGACAACAGAATCACCTCAACCACCTACATTAGCATAACTTATTGGAAGTGAATAACCTCTCCGGAATTAGACATGACATGTAATCATAATGAAATCCAAAACAGAAAAACTGAAATCAACTTCAACATGTTGACCAATTAGTCATCACAGAACAGCTTAGCGCTACCAGATGCTTCTCCATTCACTGGATACAGGTGTTTCTCAAACAAACTCACTTTCAATAGACCTTTTTTCTCTCTTTGTGAGGAACGTGCCTATGGATTCCGATTGACTGATTTATTCTATTCCAGGAACCATCCGCATGACACATCAAAGGCGGACGAGGTACACATTCTCCCGTCACCACGTCACATCATTTTCACTCTTGGCAGCTCGTCCATATGTTGAAGTGATTTTCTTGATCATAGAAATGTTAAAGCGCTAGTCCCAGTCCGAATTCGAATGCGACTGCGACTGCGACTTCAACATGACATGGAACCCAGCACCAGCTCATGCATGAGATTACATGAATGTGTTTGGAATAAATAAACAACAAATTCAAACGGTTGTTATAATAATTATTATTCGTGAAATATTTGTAAATGTGCAGCGTACCGTGGGCGGTCAAAAACCGCGTTCATCACGCGTTCTATTACTGTGATTCTCAGCCCTGTAATTGAATTGAATGCGAATGACTCCATCCCCCCAAGTAAAACCCTCTACGAATCGCTGCTACCGCAACGATGCACCACTTTCTGTGAATCGTAAATAAGCATGAGCGTCGAAATGTGTAATCAGCCAATCTCCCAGAGGCCAGCCGTACACATAACCTTATTAATTGTTTGCTTAATCTGGTTTTGACAGTGATTTTCGAAATGATGGTGCACGGCGAAATTGAAAATCGTGTTTTCGTGTTTGAGGAAATTATTTTGGATAATATGGAATTTACACGCTTTTGTCGGGCTGATAAATAATTTTCCCAACTCCTGGGGTCAGAAAAGTTTCAGACATGAACCTGAAGGTTTCGCTAATTGTTTTAAAAATGAAATGTTATTGAAAGTTGTTTTAGGCAATAAAAATTACAGCGATATTCGCAGAAAGCATTGGATACACGGAACGTATTCGTCCACTCCCCGGAAGTTAATATATCTATGTACGTGTATGTGCAAAAAGTCATGTGTTGACTTGAATGCATACTAAGTCAGTGAAAACTTATTGAAAAAAGATTTTGTCCTGATGGGGCCCTTTGTACTTCCGAGCACTGAGTGCTCAAAAGAAAAAAAAAATACAATTTGCTGAGAGGAATAGAAAAACAAAAAATTTGTCCAGAGATTTGTGGAAGTACATAGAAATTGTACGTCTTGTTCAATAGCATGTATAGGTACTGGGGCGCCATGCAAAGTTAATGTGTGCTAAATGCATACAGTTCTCTTGCGTATTCCTTACTAAGTTTATCTGGCCTCTATACCTGATGCAAAACCATCATACAGGTCATCCAATTAAACCATAAAATATGGTATCCCAAATTAATCTAAGCTGACCCTCATCATTCATCATCGCTGCTCTCCTTGCTCTTAGATTTGTCAAGAAATGCAAGCAGAATGTGAAAATGTCTGAATGGGTAAATGTTAGGGAAACAAAACAAAATAGTGTAGACTTAGCGCTTCAAATATGTGGTCTTGCAGCCAGGTGTCCAGCCCAAGACAGGCAGATCAACTATGAATTTATATTAAAGATGCAAATATCAGCATAATACTATCCCTATCACCGTACAAGATAAGCCACTGTACCTACTATCTACTTCTAGAGATAATGGCTTACATTTTATCTTTAATCTCAGTGGACCAGTTTCCAAATAGTCCACTCATTTTTCCTCATATTCAAAGGAAAACCTTCCAAAATATTGACTATATAATACTTTTCCTCAGATTTGAAAACTTCAGAGTCCCAAACATAGGGATGTCATAGGATGTCGCTACTTGCGAATTCATGGTTAAGATACCTGTGATTGACAAAACTCGTAGCAGAAGGCGTGGCGTCAACCTTAGGATGCTCAATCCTGTTACGATGAATACAAACGAGTTGTGATTATTTTACCTCCTCGTGGTGCCCACCTGGTACTGGTCTCATGCAACTGAACTTGACTGGCTAAACTTATAAGCGTGGGTGTTGATCAGGATTACTGCAGGATTGAATCAACATTATTCAAATAGTCAGCATGATACCTTGTATGAGCTCATTCAACATGTTATTTCATACTTGAAGTTGGCTTCATTAAAGATTTTCGGGACTTGTCGGTGCTATGGAAAAAAACATTTCTGTAAACGGTAATATCCTGGCAACCATAACGAACCATTCAATGATTTTTGTTTTTATTTTTCTGACGAAACAGAGCACTCAGACAAAAGACTAGTCCATTGTTCTCCTTGTTTATTCCTTTTGCTAAAATTTCCCAGGCTTTCGAAGAATGATGAGTAAGCGCTTCAGTATTAAAGTGTCTACAATACCAGCACCTACCACTTCAGCGTCGAGTACCTGAAGCCTGATGCAGGCGCAAGCCGAACGGTGTTGTCATCACTTTCACAGTATGAGTTATAGTTCCCCGTCACGATGCCAGTAAGCATCCTATAGTGTTTAGTACTAAGGGATAATAAAAAAGTCGCTGACGGTTTAAGATCTCGGGAAGCTTTCGTTTGGCCTACCGGAAACGTGAGATGCATGCTATCTGTAGTTATGTTCACATGAAACTCAACTATCATTAGAATCCCTAACCAAACACACGCACAACTCTAAACTTTGCCTAGCAAGTTCATCGGCAACTTCGTTTCGCGTAATCTAATTATAACCTGACCGACCTAAGCCTTCTAACTCAGTGAATTTAGCCTACCGACTACTGAAGTCTTGCATTCGCGAACTAGCTTGGAAGTCTTGAAATGGTCCAGCAAGCTTATAAGCACAGCTTGACGCTACAGCTGGAAATGTTTCTCCCACTTCATCGATTCTTCCCAATATACGAGTAGTTCCTTGAGTTGTCATCAGGATTTCCTTCTTGTAAGAATCTAATATATCACAAAAAAAAAGAAGAAGAATATGTTAATATTAACGGGAAACCCTGTTGTTTGCTTCCAAATACACACACACGATCAATTTCGCAATTATGGCTTTACTCTCATACTGTACTGTCATCTGATTTATGTACGGATTCTATGTACAACAAGTGTTCTAATTCCGCTAGGTCTAGTTTATAAAAACAATCGATGTAATGTTAGGCTCTGAGTATTATTAAAACACTTGCACCGAAAACATCTTAGTCTTTTTTTTATTCGCTTACATTCTGGAAAACAGAAAAAAGTTTTCCTAAAGAGAAGGAGTGAGTCAATCAATCCTGGGCACAGGGAAAGTCAATTTCGAATTTTGCGCAATGCGCAATGTCATTAATACTGCAGTGCGTGTTGTACGAGACACCACTTCCTTTAAACGAAAGATGACTTTGAGAATGCAGCCCATGATATGAGTATCAAGCGGAAGGAGATTCATCAGTGCGTCTAGGGTAGAATCAAGCGTGCTAGAGAAAGCCGCCATGCAGTCCAAACAGACCGTTATTTTCGTGAGAGCTTATTCCATAAAACAACCGACGCATAGGATATAATGGGTCTTATCATAGCCGTGTATATCCAAAAGACCTTGACATGCCGAAAGCTTTTTTACACTTCCAGAAGGTTGACAGCGTCAACGTCAGCGTTTGTTATACAGGATGACGATGATGATCGATCCATCACTTCTAGATCGGCCTGCGATTTAGAACAGAAATTTGTTCATGTGCTTGAGAAGAAGATCGTCAGAACTTATTAAGAGCATTAACCAGTGAGTCGACCAACATGCACAATGGCAGTGAAGACAGAAAGACGCCTTGCGAGCATTATATAAATAAATTACACAATGAGAACTAGTGACAAAAATAAAAGAGAATGTGAAAGGACAAAGTAAAGGAAAAAAGAATATTGAAAATACGATAGAAAAGTAGTGGAGAATGGAAGAAAAAAGTATTGTAGTTGTTGCAAAGCTCTTATTATTTTCTTCGTTGCTTTACGAAGGGAGTTCCAAAGCCTGATAGCGTGGATGAAGAAAAGGCGCAAGGAGTTCAAATAATTGAAGGAAGGAATTACAATATAGGTATTGCGTTCTGTTAGATTGGGTGAATTGTATGTTATTAAGCAAATAGTTGGGACATCTGTTTTGTGTAATTTTATGCATAAATACACGGCGTCTTAAATCAAAAAATTGTTTGAAAGAGCCTGCAGGAACCGACGTATGATATTGTGAAACGTGGTATACCGTATTGCTGAGAGCTGAGATTGGGAGTCTAGCTTGCAGTAAACAATGGCAGCGTAATCGATTATAGCCAAAAATGAAGCCTTAACAAGCTTAAGCTTCGTACATATTGGAGTGAAATTGGATGAGGGCCACAGTGTACGTAGTCCAGTGGCCCCCCGCCCATTTATCAATGACGTTGTCTAATAAAAAGCGGGGGCAGAGCAAAGTACTGGTCTTATCGTAAACATCTTCAAATAACGCTACCGAAGGTTGCTAGGATTTGATCAGTTACAAGTTGCCGGTCATAGGTCTTCTTGGCTACCAAGACTTAAATCGCGGTTCCATGGGAGTTAGTAGCCCCCCGGATCAGGGTCCTGTGACTCTAAGAGCAGTAAGAGGTGTTAGGTCGGTCTCGTGCCGGCAACACAGTTTCAAATTGGTATCAATGGAATGACGGAGAGCGATGGCAAGGCGTATCCTTGCTAACATGGATGTATGGGCATCCCGTAAACTTACGAGTAAGTCTATACGACAGGCGTTTACGATAAAAACCAGAAATAATTGTACGTAGTCCAGTATAGATACGGCCAACGACGTAGTTCATATGATCATCAGCTGAGAGTGAACTATTTATTTTGTATCCAAGATCAGTAACCGTATCAATAAAAACAAGCTGTCTACCGTTCACAAACACTGGTGTTATAACGTCCTTGTCAACATGTTTTTTACTTATTAAGACAAGCTGAGATTTTGAAGGGTTTATATTTAATTCATTACATATTGACCAATTATATATTTCTGACACATAATCATCATTAAGCCTGGCAATTACATCCTCAATAAGCCCGAAGGGTCTGGAGAGATAAACCTGGGCATCATCAGCATAGAGGTGGATTTGGACATTCGAAAATATTTTAAGTAGGCCATTAATGAAAATACAGAATAAAATTGGGCCAAGAATTGACCCCTGAGATACTTCTGCAGTTAGAGTGCCGAATTAAGAAAAAATATCATTATAAACCACTCTTTGATGACGATTATCAAGATACTTATAAACTAAGTGCACTGATCTTTCACTGAGGTCAAGCAAACACAAAATCGTCAGAAAGTTACGGATTTTGACCATAACTGTCTAACAGCTATGACTTGCACGGATATCTGACTGAACCGGGGATAACAGACCGTGCTGATTGATGAAAGTGGAAATTTGATTTACCAAGATCTTTTCTAAGACTTTGACAGATATGGTAAGATGCTTATTGGTCGAAAATCAGTAGGGGAGGAGGGTTGGGACTTTTTCGCGACAGGAATGACCTTGGCCAACTTCCAATTATCAGGAAAAGTTGAGGTAGTAATGCAGTAATTTATGGTGTGTGGGAGTGCACTTAAGATATGAGGCAGAATCATCTTCACAAATCTATTGGATACACCATCTTCGCCTACAGTATTGGATTTTAATTTTCGTATTATATTGACTACATCAGTTTCTGAAACAACACCAAAGTCGAAAACAAAGTCGAGAGTGAGGTCAGTTTTGGGGATGACACTTGGTTTATTAATAGCACTAGATATATTGTAAATGCATTATTTAGGTCATTTAAATTGGAAATGTTATCAACTGTGGCCAACACCAATTGAGCATAGATTGCTCCATTGTTTTTCCGAGGTATGTTCAGAGCTAAATTTTGATAAAAAAATATTTTTTTTCGCTCTTCTGGTAATAAGAGTGGAGTTATAACGGGCCCGACAATATTTCTCTGTTTCAATATTTTCTGTTGTATATGACTACAGGGTCATATCTTAGAAGTCTTAGACGAATGCGTTGGAGGCGGGATGGCAACGAGTGAAGATTCGAAGACCAGTTTCTTTCTACAAACTTATTGGTGGAATTTTTCGCAACGAACTTAATAGCGAGTGGGTTTTTTTTTCACTTGAGAAAACCGCTGTTGGGATTTCGTTAGTGCTTTTGACGCATACGCGACCAGTTGGAGCTTGACGTAATCATTGACGTCATAAAGCTTTAATACGGAACTTTCGCTGATAGCTGTTTTTAACTTGTCATATGCTTGCTCTTGATCGCTTTTCCACTCCCATTTTTTTTTTGACTTTTCTGTTCTTGTTGACGTTGCAGAGTTATGGATGAAGTTACTTAGATACATGTGAATATGTGAATTTTCCCAGAACTCTTTGTAGTTCTTTTCTATTTTTAGGTGACTTCAAACGTTGGATTGCCTCTGTTTTGTCTGGGTCAGCTGTCATTCCGTGCTCGCTTATGATGTGCCCTGGGTATTTGACATTTCGCTGTTAAAACACGTATTTTTCTCTGTTGAGTTTTAAGCCGAGATTGTTCAGGATTTTGATTAGGATTTTAAATGAACCAAACTATCATCAATTGAAATTTTTACTTTATGTATATGTAATGGGTGGGATCCCACAGAGATACCTAATGGTAGGCTCTTACAGCTGTACTCGTATCTTCACTAAGACGTGAAAAATGTGAGTATTTTCTTGGTTCTGTTGGAGACATATTCAAATTTTGTTATTTTTCTGAACGACAACCATGGACAATACTGATTGTTCAATGCTTATAGACGATACAATTCCGAATTTCATGATCTTGATTTTCGTTAACGATTTGCGCTGATTGCTTTTCAGCCATTTCTGTAGCTTGACGGAGTCGGATTTCTTTCGCAAGATCGATGTGTTCTGTATTGATTTCATACTTCGCAAATGTTTTGTTAATTTTTGGAGTAAAATATTTCTGAAAAATATTCTTTACCTCGTCGAGTGTTCTTTCTTTCGTCGGTGGTGGGTGTGAGTTGTATATTTAGAGTGCAGAGTATCCGTTGTTGCCTCCAAAGTTTGAACTATCTGGCTTTTGCTTTGACATGTTCGATGACAATTGCTTTAATAGCTTTATAATTCAAGTGCACGATGTAAAGGGTTTTTCATTAAGCGCTTCCTATGATTAAAATAAAACAAAATGTGTGTGAGATATCATCGAATTTTTTTATTCGTTTGAAAGGCCTATCGATGTCATTATGTATGGAATATAACATCCGTCAAATATTCGCCGCGGCTTCTCTGGGTGGCGAGCATCCGAAATGTCAAATTTTCCATGACTCTGGGGTATAAATCAGGTTGAATTTGACCGATGGCATGGGTTTGGCTTTGAGGGCCGCTGTGGTTTGTGGTTTATTCGCATAGACCTGCGACTCCATGAAAAAACTCATAAGAAAAAGTCTAACGGGGTCAAATCGCACGATCTCGGTGGCCAGTTCACATCACCTCCACGTGAAATCACCATGCCCTCGAATCGGTCGTGCAGAATTTCCTGTGTGGCACGTAGCGCCGTTCTGCTAAAACCACACGTCCTTGGTGTCCATATCATACAATTCAGGCCAAAAGAAGTTTGTAATAATCGACCTATAGCGCTCCCCGTTGAAGGTAATGGCCTGGCCAACGTGGTTCTCAAAGAGCCAGTCCAAAATTTAAACCGGGTTTTTCGGGATGCATTTGGATCTCGTAAGCATTGGTATCGTCCGAAATTCGACAATTTTGTTTGTTGACGTACCCATTCATCCAGAAATGGGCCTCATCTCGCTGAAGATAATTTTTCGATGAAAATTAGGGTCAGTTTCCAACTGCTCCAGAGCCCATTCAGCGAAAACACGTCGTTGTTCGTTTACCTTCAGCTCCTGGGTTAGATGAATTTTGTACGGGTGCAGGCCCAAGTCACGACGCAAAATTCGTCAAGTTGTGGTCTGCGAAAGGCAGAGTTCTTGTGAGCGACGTGAAATCGACTGCCTCGGATTCTCCTGCACACTCTCACCTCTTACCTCTCGGTAGGACTATTATAGGGACCGTAAAATGGGCGAAGCGCACGGAACGTTGCCCGAACAGAACATCCAATTGATAAGTTCTGAAATCCCTTTTGGAAGACCCTCTACTAGTACAAAGGTTAGCAAGTGAGGTTAAATAAGGATTATGTCCACAAATATCATATCCAAAGAGTTGATGTTACTTTTGCTACTGGATGTTGCGTAGTTTGACGTGTAGATTTTGTCGAGGCCTAAGGGCCAGGCTACATTGCAGACCCCATAATTGGTCAATTGACCTTGCTATTTGTCGTGTTGTGAATCAACATTTTATATGAACCAAAGCCAACAACGCTTTAACGCAATGTGCGTACAAAAGAAAATGTAGTGACTGTGAGTAAACGTGTAGCAGAAAATCCCGGATTGCCAATTTGCCAATCTTGGCTCATGTCCGTCCACTATATGAACAATTTTGCTAGAAGGTCTTGACCTTCACCTATATAAGATCGATCTAGTGCGGGAACTAGAGCCAGGAGACTATGGCTTGTAACGGGAGTCCGAGGATTGAACTCTTGCGAAATGTTAAGCTCATGAGACTTAATTGGACTCATATTAAATGCATTGTCCGGTGTGGCTTCCATCGGTCCCATGTGGACTGGGGTCACGTTACAGTCAATAGTCAACATTATCGGACAATGATCAAAGAATGTTTCCTCAAAAATGTGAATGGAATTGATACGGGTGATATGTGTTTCAAACAAGTTATAGAAACGTTCCATACTACCCATTAAACTATTGAGTTACGGAAGACTCAGTTCAACGAAATGGACCGTTGGCCACCGAGATCAGGGCAATATTGTTGAGATATAGTCCCAAATGCTCTAAGTGAGGCCCAAAATCGGACCGACAGGATGTGCTTCGTCAATAACAGCCGAGGAAGTCATATGCCTGACGTCTTTTTGGAAAAAAGATTTTCTTTTTAAATCCTACCCCTGTCATCATTATTTAAAAAAATGATATCAATGGAAAGTCTTCTCGAAATCGAACCTAAATCGAACCTTTTATCACGACTGGTGCCAGTAGGCAAGTTGGATCTTAAAGGCCGGTAGACTTACATACACGGTGGCAGCAGCTCCAACAAATACAGCACGATTTTTAGAAAAGGTGGAGTATTTACATGAGCTCCCGGTAAGCAACAAGTGGAAACGAGCCAAAATCAATAATAAAGTGGGCCACCTGGTCCTGGTTCGAGATGAATGTGCACCACCAACTCAAAGGCCATTGGGCCGGGTTTTGGAAGTACATACTGAAGACGAGGATCTGGTTCGAGTAGCTACAATCCGTACATATTCATCAATATTGAAACGAGCTAACTCAAAGTTGGTCGTGCTTCCAATTGACGATGACTCCATGAACAATAACTGGACGACACCATGTGACAATACCATCGCTAAATAGTATATGTTATTTATCGGAATGTCAAACATATGTCAGAACATTAATAAAAACGTGTTTCAAGCAAGAGGTTACTTTTTTCTTTCGTTTTCTTCTCAAGTTCACAAAAAACCTTACTTCAAGCTCCAAACAATGATACAGGGTCATCCAACAACATCTGCCAAATTCACGCCTCGGCTCTGCCTATAAATAGTCATTCTTTTGGTGAAATGATTGATCATGTTTTCGCATAATTGCAACTAAAGTTCGGGAATAAAAGCTCTGATATTTTCTTTCAGTACAATATATGTATCGTTAGTGAAGCATTAGCGAAGCTTTTATCTGTGGCATGTGGCGCTGTGCTCGTCCACGTCCATAGCATCAATTTTATGCAAAAAAAATTCAGTCAACATGGTTCGGTAACACAATCCAATCATTTTTGAAAAAGAATATGGTCCAATGTCGGTGGCAACGCAAAAACCCCAAGCTGTCATTCGTTGTGGGTGTAGAAGTTTTGCCACTACTTCTCTTTGGTTTTCGGAGCTCGACAGTTTTGTTTGTTTATGTACCCAGTCAAATGAAAATGAGCTTCATCGCTCAGAATAATTTCTTAAGAGACATGTAGGGTAACTAGTTACAGGTTTTAAGCTTTTTGTTCCAAAAACCTGGGGTCTTATAGTACTCTTCAATATCCTAGACCCGATGATCGGTAGGTCTTGGGCTTGTTTTTTAAACAGTTGTCGTTTGAATTTATTTTGTATCCGCTTGACAAGAGAAACCGATAGATACGAATACCTACATATGTACATATCAAAAATGGATTTAATTGAAAAGGTTCATTGTGACTTTGAGAGCTTTTATTTGTAAAGTGCCCCTCATCCCTTCAGCTTTAAGAGCCCTTTCATTATTTTTTTACATACCTGACGACCTGCAATTCTTTGTCGTAAAACACAAAACATACCAGCAGTGATTTCCATTGGAAGGAGAGCTTTAATTTTATCAATACCAATTAAATTCGGTCATTGGTTTTTTATGAATTTTTTCTGCTTCCATTCCATATGACTTTGCAAAATTGTTATCCCTTTTAACACCACTTGGAATCGGACATTTTCCCTTTATTCTCACCGGACTTTATACCCGTATATGGACAAAAAATAAAACAGAAAAAAAGAGGAAAATAAAATTCCATGCAATCCCTTTGGGTCTTCTGAAATAGCAAAGTATCACGATTTATCCCTTAACGTTTCCATGACGAAAAAAATCCAAAAATAAAAAAAGAGCCATTTGAAATCATAATGGACACCAGGAGCAACGTAACCATCAACCAAATGGAAAAGGCAATGATAGCTCCAACTAGAGAGGTATGGTACCCAGTTGCATGCATTTGAGACTGAGACAAACCAAAATAGTGTTTCCATGGTTGGCTAACACGGTCACCGTGCAATTTGTTGTCAGCAAATAACCTTAAAAATTGCTACTGCACAAAATTACACACCATGACCGAAGGGAGCGA
The DNA here is from genome assembly GCA_949129095.1 of Volucella bombylans. Lineage (NCBI taxonomy): Eukaryota > Metazoa > Arthropoda > Insecta > Diptera > Syrphidae > Volucella > Volucella bombylans. Next base: position 98,517,328 of record OX422144.1, read on the forward strand.
CCAGAGAGACCCAGAGCACTCCGTTTCTACTTAGAGTGTAGAATAAAACACAATCCTCAGTACAAGTCGCAGTCCCAGTTGTACTCAACTCTGTCCAGCTCGGCCAGCAGACACGAGCATGTAATTCAGTGAAACGACACCAGTCTCTAGGCATTATCGGTTGGTTTACATGGAAATCCAGCTACAGTACGGCGACGTCGTCGCCGCCGCCGCCACAGCCACTACCGCTATCACATGGTTACTCCTGGGTAGTTACATATGTATTTGTACCGTGGAATGGAGAAAAACACGCTAAAATACCGAAACATGCTGGGAGAGAAGATTATACGTATTTTCAGGTTCAATTGCCGTGTTGACAGTGCACTACTCAGTTCTAATTGCTACGTCCATTGTCACGGTAATTTTATTATACTTCTATTGAGGTTTCACATTCATTCGAATGCTTACTGTCCGCACCTTGCGGTGTTGCTTTTTTGTTACCTAAATACGATTACAGATAGAAATGGGCGGGATATGAGATACTTTTCTATCTATGACATTGATTTGTGAGGCAATACAGGTAGAGCGATAGCGATCCATTAATGAACAGTGTTCCCTTTTTGGAGACAAAAAGTTTATTGCAAACAAAAACAGGGCGTAAACGCAATAAATTGATTGTTTAATCAACAATGACGGGGGGTAGAACCTGTCAATCATAGTTTGCCGTAACGGATATTAGACTGATTACAGGTAGCATTTGCTGCAGACAAAGGCATTGATTCTGACCGACCTCCAGTTGGATAATAGGATTTAAAAGATTTTGAGGAACTGACGTATTATGTATGGAATGGCAGTGACTAATCTTATGTCTTATAGGACGAGGGAGAAGGAGATGTTCACTTTGAAGATCTCCAAGTAAGTACTACCACTCGGATTCCTTACAAGACATCTAGGAACATTCCGATGTGAAGTGCCAGCAAATCAGGTTGTAGGTCCATTCTGATACCACTGAGAGAGGAATGATGATGCCGATCTTTATAGAGAAGAGATCGCTTAGACCTTGGAAGTGGTAACTACCTAGAGATTGCACTTCGGTGTATGATTAAGTAGGGCAGCTGCAAAGGATCTATGCAACAGATTCATCTTCCTCTTTAAACCTGTAGCTACTGCAAAAATCACTATGAGGATTACTCGTGACTTCCAATGACGCAGTGTCTTTTGATTCTATTTGTAATTGTGACAGCTTTCCTAAAGTTGATCAGCGTTTATAAGCTGTCTACCAAGCCTGGCCAATTTATATGCGACGGAATTTCCTGGGACGTCTGAGCGTCCTTCAATCAAACAAAGTGTGATTGCTGTTTGGTGAAAGAAACAAGACGTCCTTTAACGGCCCTCGATCTTATGATATTCGAAGTGAGGGGTTTGATCACTGCATACTCCATACACAAGCAGTGGTTTTGCTGCTGAACAGCTAAAACTTCGACTTGGAAGTTGCTATAGGGTTGAGGTAGACTGAATTGGCATTTGTCTAAGCCAATTTCAGTAATCAATCGGCTGATTGAAAGAGGCCGAAATGCAGCATGACTCAAATTTAACTCTTTCTTTGCTGAGTATTTGATAACAGTACTCTTTTCTGATGCAGGCCACCACGACTATGCAATCATGCCACAGGAGAATTAGCCTAAAGATCGTGGTATAAAGCACCGCACCCTGAGCAGACTATAGGCTCACTATAGGCATAAGTAAAGAACAACTTGAGAGAGTTGGCCAGAGACTAGTAACACCACCTCCTATGACGCTTGGTGTAGTGATGATGATATCACGAAACACTTCCTCTCTATATGCTCGGCTCGGTAATGACAGTAGATTTATCATACCTAAAAGCGGGAATACAACCCGGTAGTCAAGAATGCCACCTCATACCCAGCTAAAAGAAGAGCGGCCCGCCTTAAGAAGGCTTGGTTTAGAAAAGTTGAATTGAGAAATCGAGGTCACTTGGAATAAGTTATAGAGAGCTGAAGACCCGAAAATATGGGGCAAAGGTGTTATTCATATTTAGTAATCTGAGAATGGAAAGGGTGTCTGTGGTTGCTTATCCTCAACTGATAGTAGATAAAAGCTTAAAAAAAAATCATTTATTTGCTTTTGGTGGAGTTCTAGAAGACATATCTGACATATTCAGCTCTCTTTGTCACTTATCAATCAGTGGTAGACGAATGCCTCAATATGTGCGACTTATGTGTTCTCTTCGGAGTCTAGATTCGGGTCGAGTATTTTCTTTCTTAGGTGTTTTTCATTGCCCTAGTCCCGTAATCTGTTAGTCTGATCTGTTTGTAAATTCAATGCCCTAGAGCTGAAGCATTTCCTGGACTTCTGCCAGCTGAGACTGTACTGCTTCAGCATGCCTTGCCTTACTCGTTTCACGGCGTCTTCAGCTAGTTACTTGCAAAGGGCGTTCTTGCACTATAACCCTGTATTACTGACCTAAGCAGATTTGGGCGTAAACCAGAGTTCTCCCGCCTTCTTTCTGACAAACGGGAGATATTTGTAATGGTCTATGTAATTCGCCACATCGGCAGGCTTTAGCGCTTCCTCTTGGTTTACCACAGATGATTGAGAAGTTCCAGTTATCTGAGCTTAAAATTGTATTTGTTCCATAGACATTGCTCGAAAGTTCAAGTTCGGCTAATTTTCTACGTCTGGATTGCTTCTTACTGTCCGGCTTCTGTCATTTAGGCCTTGTTAACGGGCTCTTATATTTATTTTTCATTTTACCATTTTTGTTTGTGCTTAATTCGTGAATAGCGCAGATGAAATATTTCTCTATACCAGAGCCCCGCTTTAAAGTAGTAAAGTTAAATGTACTCCCAAACATGAGCCCGCTTCAGAGAGATCTCAGGAATAGACATCGCCTAGTACGGATCCTACTGTCTATTTTACAAGAGGAATCGTTTTGCTTTTTGAGAAAGATCCATTTCCTTTCAATATGGTATTTTTCATTTTAGCGATACCATAACCACATATACGAGTAAATCAGCATGAATAGCAGCAACGGTCCCTTTCATTGACCTTGAAATAAGTCGAATCCAGTTTTTCTGGTAGAAAATATATCTCTACAATTTCATGCCATCGTAAACGTAAATAAAGTCTTCCTCACTTCATCTCCAAAATATCGGAAATTAACCTAAATTTGAGTAACTTCCTCCGGGGTTCTATTATGCCATTCTCCCGTTGCCTTCGAGGTCTTCCCTCCTTCAAAAAAAAAGAATCTTCAGGCGCCTCTAGCAAGGTGTCGCCCACCACACAATGAGAATGTGAGTTCCGAATTTCATTCGACGATAGATACATACATACATACCGCTCCCAATAGGTACAAAGGAAAATCTTCCTTGACAAAAAAAAAGTATCTAATTCTATTGCGAGACTGTGGAAACCATTTTCAGTTTCATGGCAGCTTTTTCACTTTGGCGGAGGAGAATTTAATTTTCCGACTCTTCATCGTATATTGGTACAGTTGCACCACATCAATGAATTTTCCAACATACGAGTACCCTAGGGGTTCCCTTTTTTAAAGAAAAAAAAAAGTCGTCGAAACGACGTAACAAAAATGAAAGCCAATGTCCTTGGTACTCGTATCTCATCGTTTTTATTGACATATGTACTCGTACATAATTCGATAGTTCCTGCTCAATCGTACGAATGATTTGCGGCTAAATATAAACTGAATAGTGTGTACACTTTCTGGATGCATTGGGCTTGAGTAAGTTCCCCCGGAGCACTACAATCGATATCCAGCTTCTCGCAGAGAACTCGTATGTACTCCACGAGAGATAGATTTTCATCTAGATATGCATTGTTTAAATCATTAGCAACGGCGGCATATGACTGCGGCCAGTCAATCATCATTGTTTCGATATCCTTTTCCGGTTGGACTTCAGATCCAGATTGGCCCAAATGGACTTGCTCTACTTCAGTGATCCACTTGTCGACGTCCTTCACTGATTTTGCTACCGGAACTTGACTGGCTGAATGCGATTTTGCACTTCCAGTGAGGACAGATCTGAGTTTTATGCTAAGGAGACTTGGCTCACTTTGTTGACCACTTGGTTCGTCTAAAAAATGCAAACCCATCTTTTGGAGATGAAGCAGTAACTCCATTTCACGTCGTGCATCCATAACAGCGGGAAACGAAACTTTAAGAAATGCGTCCACATCTCCCACAGCTGGTACGTATTCCGGGATGAATGGCTGCAGGTGATACTCGGTCTCAATGGTTTGTGGCGTATATTTGACAATGTAGGGGAACATATCTTTGATCTCTTGCGGTACGGATAGATTCTCCCAATTCGAGGGACTAATTAAACGAGTATCGAGCTGTTGACGTTCGCGAAATTCCTTGCTATCTTCTGAGTCAGATTCACTAGCTTCACTGTCGTCAAGACCCTTTGCCACATCCAGATGTTCGTCGTCATCCTCGGTGTCATGTATGGACGAAGAGCGCTGGAGTCCCTCCTACAAAATAAAAAATGGGATAAAAGGTAATTTGAGCCTGCAAAAAAAATAAAAAAATAAAAAAAAACATAACACAAACACACCGGCTTGTTAGAACGTATTGTTCGTCGTGCAGCTGAACTGGCCGCCGATGTACGTGATCCTCTGGACGTACTCTGAACTTTTTCCAGTTTAATCGGCTCCGACCCGTCTATCTTGATTTCCTCGTCATAGTACTTCATCGTTCAGCCTCTGGATCCAGTTGGAATTACTTTTTTTTCCCGTTCAGCTTCTGTTCGTAAAAGTTTCGTTTGGATTGTTGGTGTAGGCAATTTGTGATGAATGTGAATGGAAAAAAATAAAATATGACTGTCAGGTGTTTGTTGTGTCAATGGAGGATACCTTGGTTACCTCGTTGCCAGGACGAAGCAAAACAACAACAAACAGAGACGGTTCTCTTACCTGTCAGGGGTGACAGATGCTTGTTGCTGTTCTATTGATTCGGCATATGCTTTAAAACTTCTGCTTAGTGGAAAATAATTAAACAATCGAAACAGTGTGTTACTCGTGGTATTTATTTGAAATGAAAGTAAAAAACTAACGAAAATACGGGATCGTGCTCCTTTCTGCCACACAGTAAATCTATAACGTATGTATATTATGAAGTTCATCGATTACCTGGAAGCCATTGTTTTTGAATCTTGACCTTGAAAATATTTAATTAAATTATAAGGTGAGTGTCGTATATATTTTTCTGAGCAGCTTTTTTTTTTAAAGAAAACACATAAATTCAGCACGTACGGGATTAAAATTCCTCTGACAAAAGTTGTCATAAATGATCTTTAAATCTTGTTGTGAAACATTGTGACCTGCGACAGTGATAGTATCAGCGCCGGATGCCTTATATTCCCACAAATTAGTTTAGCACTCAATGTAGTTTAAGCTCTCTTCATTCCAGGTTTGAATCGAAATTGAAAATCTTTTAGGCGAAATAGCGAAAATGATCGCGCGGTAATATGCCTACACTGCGGAAGCAAAGTGGACAAAATGTGTCATATATCTTATCGACTCATGCATGACAGAGCTCTACTTGATACGGACTTATCGCTTATGTACGAGGGAAACAACCAGCAAAAGCAACAGTAGTACGAGGACTAGCCAGAGCAACGAGGCACTGCTGGAAGCATTTGATAACTTCGACCTTGTATTAATTCAAATTTTTTAGCGGAGTTATAGAATGAAAGATAAAATGGCAAGTTTTCGACTTTTATATAACTACATAGTATTCAGCGTTCTACCTTCCTCAAGATTACATACGTGCAATGGTCCTAGCACCGATATCAACCAGCAAAGATGTAAAATCTAGGAAATGTAAATGAAACTGATCTTATTTGCTTCAGAATGCGAAGACGACAAAGACGGCAAAGAAATAGAGTCGTGATGTACAATACACAAACAATGTTTTTTGTTTTTCGCTTATAAGTTCTCTAATTAGGATAAATTTCCAACCATGTTGACATTCTTGACGTTTATGTTCAGTATTGTTTGACAAATCGTCATAAGATACATCATCCAAACTTGTTTTGAAAATAGGTCCCTATAATCGAACAACTGAGTTCGCTATTCGTCGTGTCATGGATGAATTTCGTTTGCCATACACTCTACATTGCGTTCTCGTAAATACGGAGGTGATCATATATCAGTCTGCATACGCATAAGGTCCAGGTAGTGGAGGAATTTAAGCCACGAGACCATGTTTTGCGACGGCAGTTCGTGAAGTGGTTTTTGTGGCGTGACTTACTTTGGGTCAATGTATTTTTAAAGGAGCAAAATTGTTGTCTTTGATGTGGTCTTTAAGCTGGTGGTCCTTATTTTTTAAAATGAGGTCGTAGCCTGCGTTACAACTAATATCTATTTCGGAACCGTGGAATACATTAATCTGGATGGTATGCAGTTCAAGGAGGATGGGGCGGCGCTATATGGCGAGCGAATCCGTTTAGACCTCGAGGACTACTTAACCGAGCTGATAGACAATTATAATAAAACCCTTAGCTAGATCAATTGTTTTAACTGCAAACAGATAAAGTCCTTTGCTTTCTCAAAACTTATCAATACTGCCGATGACGATAATGTAAAAATAATGATAACGTATTGAAATTCAATATATGTGATCTTACTCGTCTAATGCAAATAACCCCCCGAAGTTTAGCTACCGGCCGGCATCCTTAAAAATGGGTGGAGGGTATGGAAGGAGAAAAAATACGCCTAGTCATTGCTTTGCTTTCAACCAGTCTTGATTTATAATAGGAGATAAAATAGGATAGGACAAACGTATTTTAACTTTATTCGGAATGGGGTTTGGAACTCGTTCAACCTTATTGTTGAACTTCTCATCATGTGACCGGCGTCACTTAGGCATGATTACTTTTGCAACCTTATTTGATAAACCAACCTGTTTGAATAAACCAATGATGTCAGGGAAGGATTGCCCAGCTAATTTACTGCCACTTTTCATAAATTGTCAATTTCGTCGGCAAGCAATGTGAATTATTCCATCCTAATGTCCAGTCGATTCCGCAGTCTTGTGAAGGCAGTCAGTTTGGGAAGCGAACAGAGAGCAGTGCTTTTCTTGATAACCCTGGTATACCTAACTTATTGATAAGCTCAGTTGGGAGCGACAAATAGTCACTATATCACACTATGCCTTCAGTGCAGAATTTCTGTATATTTTTAAGTGAAACTCTGAAACGCACATGCTGTAAGGAGTCCAAAGAGTTCTGGTCAGCCATTAATAAGCTTAATGGTCATAAACCTAAAATTCACGTTCGATTTAGCGGTAACGAACTGCGGGACCATTTTCGAGAGTTACTGAAACCTATTAGTGATCTAGTGCCCAAAAAATTTTGGATACACCCATTAGCCAAAGAATTATTACCGGCAATGTGGAAAGTAAATGGTGGAAATTCGCCGGTGTGGATAGGAGTCCTGTAGAACTACTCCATCAAAGATTTCACAAGTAAACTCACTATGGCCCTCAACAAACTACTTGCAATTGTTATTATTATTATACCGTAACAGTTTAAGGAATCTATAATACCAACGTCTAGTCCAGCTCTCGAAACATGTCTAGTACTCGATGTTTGGTATGACCTTTGGAACATTTAGCGATTTTTTAATTAGCTCTTTTAAGCTGATGAAACGAATTCCACAAAGCGGTGTTTTGAGTCGGCCCAGCAGCAAAAAGTCAGATGGTGCCAAGTTAAGTGAATTTAATGGCTTTTAGATCTACGAATTTTCTTTCTACAAATCATGTCTTTTTTTGAATTGCCTCACGCAAACGTCTTATAATGCCCAAATATCACTTCGTGATAATCTGATTTTCAGGAAGAAATTCATGATGCACGATGCCATTGTAACCAATAAAAACAGTGAGCATCGCCTTCTGCTTTGACTGAAAGTTTCACTCGCTCGATGTCTGGTTTGCGTACTCGTAAACCCACGTCTTATCATTAGTACCGATACGTTTGAAAAATGTTTGGTCGGTACAAGCCTCGGAAAGCATGTCTTTGGCACACCACGCCACTTTTTTTACGTGAACAGATTCAACCGAGATGATGGTTATCTCAGCTACTCGTAACTCTCCGATGATCAATTTGCAGCTTACAACCAATAAATCTCTGAGCTGTTTACGTCGCACACTGGGACCGATTGTATGGAGAATATGCGCAAAATGCTAAATTGAAAGTAAATGTTTTTCTATGAAACAATTGTTTGGCTGTAATGTTAATATAATTGTGCATCATTACTCAAATTTTATAGAACAAGCGGTAAAATATATATTAGCTGCTTTTTGCGAGACCAAGGGTTGGTTCGTTGAATATTTTAAAGTAAAATTAAATTTTTTTCTCAGTGAATTAAATAGTATTAAAAACATGCCTGGATTAAATTAAGGTTAGTGAATAAGAAAAAAAATGTGAAAAAAAAAGAAAAAGATCTGCGAAATTTCAAGGGCCAATTTCGCACTAAGTGGAATGAAACATCTTGGTTAGAACAAAGTTGTGCCTTTCAAAAGTTTTTTGTTCCTAAGGTAGGGAGACGTGCTGTAGGGTTCGACGAATACAGTGATAACTCCAGATGCAGGAAAACGGCTAACTTGCACACTGAAGTACCTGCAAAGGTTTTGAGCTATGCTGCCCAAAACAATTAGAGGCGGAGGTGGTTAAAAAGGTTTCAGAATCACCTTCGTATGCGAAAGATTGCGCAACAAAGTTTAATTGAATCGCGGTTTATGAGTTCATCTGATGAGATAGGGGTTTGACGGAAGTTCGAGCCATACGCAGTACAAACAAAATTTCATTTCAGAATCTTCTGATAATAAGTATATATTTTTAACTTCCCTTGTACCGTTTAGATTATTATTATACAAATCAAATGAAATCCTTTTTGTTATATGGCAACACCCGAGACCCCCCTCGCCAAGATTTTGTAGACCCATTTCGTTTGCATCATTGCTTATTGGTCAGCTAAGCGGCCTCTTCCTCACAAGAGGCCAGGGATAAGGATTTTAAATCAAGCATTTTAGTAGGTCAGAATCCAGAACAGATAATATAACTAACATTTTCAATCGATTATTTATTTCAGTAATTACAGTAATAAGTCTTATTCGCTCACTGTCTGAAATAAAACGAGCATCATTCGACTCAGATGTTGTTGATTTGTTAGAAGAAGAGAGTTGAAAAACACGCAAATATTGTAAGAAAAAATGTGTAAACTTTGCCAAATGATTAGTTGTTCCCCTTTTATTAATAACAAACATTAATAAACAATTTCCACTACTAATCGTGCAAAAATATTAGTTTTGGGCATGCTCCCTATACAATCAGCCACAGTGTGCGTCGGTGGTCCACCAGAATATTCGCTATTGGTGACGGCTTTACGACCACTTCTGAAGCGTACATGCTAATCTTTAATCACTGTTTTCTTTGGAGCATCAATGGCAAAACACTTTTGCAACATTGCGAAATTATTTGTGCTGCTAATTTTATTTTTAACAAAAAATTTAATGCAAATTTATTGCTCAGCCTTTGCATCCATTTCAAAAATCGCCGAGAAGAAAGAAATCAATGTAAGCACAATTTTGTACCTTTCATAAATGTCAAGCTATGAAGCTAAAATTTTCCGGGAATGTTAACGACAGTTGTACCATAATTTGGCAATTCCGAGAACCTCTTGAACAATGTGGTATTCGGCTAAATGATTTATAAAATTTCCAGAAAATTTAAGGCAAATAATAAGTCGCAATTCTACATTATTTTAAAGTATATCTAGTACATTTAAACAGAATTTTAATATAAGCGTAATAATCTATCCGTTAGCCTTTTTACGGAAATCCGAATTTAAAAACATTTGACCCACGAAATCTATAAAAACAATTTACGACTTAACCCTTCAGCACTCTTTAACCCTGCTAATTACCAAGTAATGACCTTAAAACGGAAACGGAACGGCGCGTGTATTATGTACTTCCAAACCTATTAGCCCATAAATCCTCATTTAGGTCTTTTAATTTTAATTAGCGCTTTTTAAGATACAGATTTTTTTTGTTTTTTGTCGTATTGTTTATTTATATCGGTTTTTGTTTTTATTGTTATTTATCTTCCCCTAAATTCCCCAATTAGTGCGGATTTTATTTCTCTGAAATTTTAAACATCCTTACCCTCAAAATTATCGACTCTCTAATTGGACAAGAACTTTACTGCCCTTCATAGTACTTTGTACTCGTATCTTAGCTAACGTATGGATACATATCCGTATCAGTTAAATGGAATAACGACTCATTTTCTGGTTTTTCATAACTTACTCAGCCCCTGAACCCGAAGAAAGAAAAAAAAAACAACAATTCCTCGAGCAGAAAATATTTTTACTTAAAGATAACACCGAATTCCATTTATGGTTTGGGTAAATTTCTACTAACTTACTAAATAAACGAAAAAATTACGACGAATGCTTAACTAAGATACTTATTGCAGATATGTAGATTATTTCGAATACGCAGTGAACTTGAAATGCTGTAGCTAGATCCAAAATATTGTAGTTTCGGTGAGTCTATCTTTCTATTTGTTTAATTATCTTCGGAACAAGTTTCCAATTTAGTCAAATGATTATTATTTTTGGGAGGCCAGAGCTATAATTTTAGGGAAGAAGCAGACTCAATTAAGTGAAGAAGTATCATATACATATATTGTACGCATGTTTCAAAAAATAAAACAGAAACACATTCCTAACCTTCTTTTCTTTAAGAGATATAAGGGTTTGAAGCTCCTTCAATTTTGATTAAAAAAAATTAGTTATCACTGTTCAATACCACTTACCGCTGAGAGTAAGTGTCTTTAGTTTGGTCTTTAGTTGGAGATAGTTTCAGCCTGTACTTGTACCTAAATCCATACTACACAGTTAATCTAGGTACACGTAATTTCATTTAATGAGTCACTAGTGGGTGTGCTATGTTGTCTTATAAAAAATGAGAAAATGTGCCTCATCACTGTGCATACTTTATTGCGACTAAAAGGAGGCTAGACCCTATAACCCAATCCATATATATATGTACATATGTGCAGGGGTTAAGTTACCCTTAAAATGTTTGCACACAGCTCGGGCGAAGAAAAATTAGGGAGGAAAGAAAGATAAGTACCGATGTGCGTTGGTTTTAAATGGCTGAGAGCACGGCAGGACATTCCACAAGCGAGCTGTTCGGCTTAGGCGCGAATCACGATATTTCAGAGTACGTCCGAAAGTGGGCTTGAGGGTATACTGATGAGCATTCATAGCCAGACGGGTGTAACGGTTGAAGGTTTGAAGGGACGGAATGCTACTGGCGATTTCTATGGAGCACTAATGGTGGAAATAGCGATAAAACAAAGTGAGATACGAGACATTTCGTCGGTGTTCGAGGGTGTCCATTGAGTGGGTGATATTAGCACCACCTATGAGTTCTATAATAGAAGGTGCAGAAATGTTTTAGGCTCATCTGGCCAGATGTTTGTATTGTACTCCAATTTTGGGCGGATAAATGCCTTACATATTGAGGCCAGATCATACGGGGAAAAGTATTTCTTACATCGTTTGAGGAAACCTAGACATTTCGCAGCATTTTTGCAGACATCGAATATGTGGTTATTCCAACGTAAGTTGTCATTGACACACATACCGAGAATGGAAAGTTTTTCGCTTTCAATGATCAAAATGCCATTCGTGGATAATGGCTGGGTGTTTAAATTTCGCTTTAACGACAGCAGATAGGATTGTGTTTTGGAAGCATTAAATTCTACTCTGTTACTGGTTCCCCAATTGGTTATGCTGTTAATATCAGAATTTAATGAGCTTAAAATATTCTGCCGTTCCCGTTCTACAGCCGAAGAGCAGGGACGTGAGCCGGGAAGCGAATATGAAAAGCAGAGAGTACTGTCGTCAGCAAAGGAATATATTGGATTAGAAGTGGCAGACAAGAGGTCATTGATAAAAATTAAAAAGAGTGTCGGAGACAGAACCGAGCCCTGGGGCACATCAGCATTTATTTTGCGAATATCAGATTTGAAACCATCCAAAACGACTTGAATTCAATGTTCCGAAAGTTAGTTTCTAATCCATTGAAGAAAAGAGTCGTCGATTCCAAATGCACTCATTTTCGACAAAAAAGCCTGATGCCAAACTTTGTCAAATGCCTTAGAGATATCAAGTGCAACTATCTTGCTTTCGCCAGATTGATGTACGCTTTGTTTCCACTTTTCGGTGAGACATGCCAGCAAATCACTAGTGGACCTGTTGCTACGAAAACCGTGATGAGCATTTATAGTTCTATCGTTGAGACGATTGAAGATTTGAGGGGTTGAAATGATACGGGTAAGTTCCGATGGTGAAAATAGCAGTGGAACAATGTAAGGCATAAGGCATTTTGTCTGTCTTCGAGAGCGTTGTTTGATTGACTGAATGCAGTCTACTGAATGCTTAATACAAACATATAACTTAAAAATTAAACGTAAAACTAACATTAATACATATGACTTAAAAACGACTAGAATGGCAAGGGGCCATGGAGCTTGGGGGAGGGGATTTTGAAGAATGGTTTTGCTGATGTCGAAGTCAAACCCATTAACCATGTTGTTCACAGTTAGTAGTTTGACATTGGCTTGATGCCAAACTCAGTGAACTGCCTTTGAAATATCAAGTGCAACCATCTTACTTTCGCCAGATTGGTGTAGGCTTTGGTTGCACTTTTTGGTGAGACTTGCCATCAAATCACCAGTGGAACTGTTGCTCCGAAAACTATTTTGCCGGTCATTGAGAAGTATTTGTATCTCGAGATATACCATGAGTTACGGTTTATTAGCGTTGCCATGACCCACAATGGGTCTGTAGGAGGAGAGAAAAGAAGATTCGCCTTTTATATGGACGGGTTTGTAATGCTGTTTTCCATCGCATCGGAAAGATTCGCAAAGAGTAAGATTGTTCTTTGTCTTATGAACATACCATCTGATACCATGACACGAGAACTCATGTTACACCAGGAATGTTTTCGGCCAGAATCTGAGCAAAGAAATGAATGTGATCGGGTTTTAATTGATGGGTCTTTTGGAAGACGACAACTTTAGATTTCACTCCTTAAGAAAACGTGCGTTTACCTTTTATGCTTAGATATACTCATAAGTAATTCAGATGGGAATAAGCTGTTATGTATTGCTAAAGCCTCTCACGACTTTCAAACACGTTCAAGAATGCAAAACTTCTCTGAACGGAGAGGTCAATGACTGTCCTAGTGTCCATCAGTATGAGCGGACACTACGTTTTGGCTAACACCTAATTGTGCTGGGCATAAGGGACACAATATGATGAAGACACCGCATACACTTTGAGGGTCCGGCGTACGCTCACATCAGGATGCAGGTACTCTGTCTGAAAGAAACATGTCGACAGAATTTGTATTTTTTTTTCGTGGCATACAAACTCCTTGGCAACGGCAACGCTGTCTTTCAGTAAATTGAAAATGTCCATTGGAACAAGCGATTTTATCTGCAAATTAACGCAACCTTATGCGAACAAGACTACTGTACCCAAATAATGTTTTGAACTAGAAAAAAAAGGCTTAAGGCACATCCTAATCATGAATCTCTCATGTAGATTGCCAAGATAAGAACCAGGAAATTTAATATACTGCAGTTACTCGTACAGATGTTTCAGTTCACCGTTGAATGCGTTTCTATCCTGTAAGATCAAAATTCTCGGGCTTCATTACCGTATGTAATTGACGCTACATACGAGACGGTGTAATAAAGTCCCATGGTGTGGACGGAAATGGAAGAGCAAAATACGTTTACCAATTAACCACGACAAACATTTAATCAACACAAAAGACGAAACACGAACTTCTTTCTTTTTTCCAACGCGCGCTGTGATTAATGAAAATGGGAAAATTGTGTTAAACAGCGAAAATGATAAAAAAAAAACGAAAAATCCGAAATCAGTGTGGAAAAGAGATATAGCATCGAGTGAAAACATATCTTTTAACGAAAAGATTGAGTTGAAATCACACTCAAGAGATAACCGGAGCTTTAAGAGAGTGATGGTAGTGTTTAGTTCTAGTAACGAACGCACTTTTTTTGATTGTGAAAGATGAATTGGATGAAGTAAAAGCATAAGTACGAATGCGAATACGAATATGAATATGAATTATGAATACACACTCGCATAATTCCTGAGATAATTAACTTACAACCGTACAGTGCAATTACTTACCCATAATTTAAATCTTTTGAAACTCAGATCGCGGTTTATTTGGTCAAGACATTAACCGAAACTGGCGCTGCCGTGTCTTCTATGTCCGGATAGTGAGAGTAATCCATTTTAATTCATTTTGATGTACTCGTACATATCTTTATATCGAAAAGACGTAGGGAACAAATGTTATGTCAGAGACGGACCAATCGGGCCTTACAATAAATCATAGTTTGTAAGTTAGATTTGTCTGAGTATGCTTTTGTTTTTTATCTTCTTGTATTTGGCCGCTCAAGATCTTGTGTGAGACTGTTTGATTTGTTATCTGTGATTTTGAATAGATTTAACGGCTAGCGAGGGCTTACACATTTGAGGAGCGTAATGGTTAATTGGATAAAGGAAGTGAAAATGTGTTTAAATGATGAGCTGTGTTTTATTCCAAGATTTTTGTTAATTAATTTAAGTGGCTAGATGTTTAATTACGTCTAGCCAAAAGATTAGAGTTCAAAATGTTGGATTGGTCAATTTTTAGGCTTTTAGCAGCTTTTTAGTTTACAATACAATATTTCCCGGCACCGGCAAATATTAATACGTAAAACAGGGATGGGATCTTCTTTAATGTCTGGTGACAGGGTATTGCTTTAGATGGAATATTGCTTTCAATTCGTTCTGAAAGGCATTTGGATATACATATATACTCGTGACGTACATGTACGTTTCAGATGGATAAGCGAAAATATTAAATTATGGTTAGAAGAGCTACATACATATATAACATTTTTTTAAAAACAATAAGTACAGGAATTTAGTTTGAATCAATAATCGTTATTCATTATGAAGAATGGTACATGACATATTGTTTTAATCACACCATCAGGCATATGGCTTCCTCGGCCGTTTTTAAAGAAGCACATCCTGTAGGCCAATCTGCCGACCACTTGGGTCTCAGCCCCAGCATTGATATAGATATCGATGTAAATCGATATTGTCGCTCTCAAAGTAATTTCCAGTGACTGCAACGCACTTGTTACAGTGTTTGATAAAGCTTTCGAAACATCTAATATACACGGTATTCGATATAGTCTCCAGTGCGCTCAGCGATTTTTGTATTATATCCTCTCGACAGTTAAAACTGTTTTGAGACGAGAATAGTCACACTGTGTTGGATGGTATTTACTTTGTTCCTGGCAAGAAATCCACGCATAAGCAAGACATTGTAAGATAGGGTGTGATTTTATCAATGTGTTCATGTCTGCCAGAACGGTCGTTATCATCCACGGCTTCACGACAACTTCTAAAGTGTTTACGCCAATCGTTTACCACTGTTTTCAGACTTTGTATCCATTTCAAAAATCGTCCAGAAGACAAAAATCCATGTAAACACAACACTGTACCTTTCACCAATGTCATGCTATAACCCTAAAATTTGGTATTCCGTGAATCTTTTGCGCAAAATAGTACACCAAAGACTTTACATAACCGAAGAAGAAGCAATGGAGTGGTATCAAATCGCTTGATCTCGGTTCATTTCGCGATATACTCGTAATGTTGTTGTTAAATCAAATCCTCAATATGTCAACAGTGTTATGAGCAGTATGACACTTAGCGTCATCCATATATCGTCCGGATCAATGTCTTTTATTGTCGTATTAGCAAAGAAAAAGTCATTGATCATTTCAAAAAAAAAAAAAAAAAAAAAAAAAAAAAAAAAAAAAATTAATCGGTATACTTTTTGGGTGTAATGTACCTCTTCTGGATCTTTTTGATCTTTCTCTAGCAACTTATATTAAGTGAAAGTCACTAAATTCGACTGAAATAAAAATTGTCTTCAAGCTGCTCAGCAGCACAATAAGCGAACTTCCATGTTCTTGTGGCGTAAGCTCCTGTTGTAGCTGGATAGGTGTAGCCCGAGATATTTCCACCTAGTCGATAGAAAAAGGCAATACTGTTGCGTCGAATTGGTAATTGCGGATCTTTCGCTACACTTTCATGCACAGTGGCTACAGACCTTACCAGGTCTAAATTTTGCACTGATGGAGGCCAATCATATCGATTGCAAATGGTTTTAGACCTTAACACTATATGGCATAAAAAGCTTTTGTATGCGATTTTTTAACAATTTATGCCCCTGGAGGTGTGCAGTTTAGAGGGTCTCTTTTCTTGTGGTGCTGAAGTTGCATTTATCAGGCGTACTTTTTTCCAATTAAATCTTTACAGAGGCATCTCCTACTGCCCTAAATACCTTGGCAAATAGCCGGTAGACTACGACTAAGTTCAGAAGTTGCTACCTTCATTTTGATCAGGTGAACGAAAATCTTGGTGTCCATCCCTTAAAATTATTGCCATTCTGCTTAACAGCGGGGTTTAGGTTGTCTACGCCGTTTAATAATCTGACAAGTAGTTTGTCAAAATAAATTTTGTTGCTCATCTAGACACGTTTATTGCACATTGTTCCTGGAGTACCGTCTCTATCTTTCCTCGATCGCCCGCTTCTTGTCCCATTTGTTGTTTTTTTTCGGAGACGGCGAAGCCATTCTGACTTTTTTACTCATAGGGCATACGAGCCACTCGCGGTCTTCTGCGAAACTCTGTTTTGTAGGCGATGTGCATGTGCACACCTGCACTTTGTATTAAACTAAGAGTTTCGTGGTGGTGGTCGGATGATACCCAGCACGGTATTTGTAACGTTTCTGAAGAAATATTTTCATACACATTATTCAGACATCCATATTACTGGATAAGTGTTTTGCATTGATCGGATGATTGTATTTTTGTTATATTGATTGGATCCCCTTGTAAACAATGTGGTGAAGAAATGCCAACTAGCAACGACAATATCCCGATCCGACAAAAAGCGTATTAGCTATATTCCTACTGCAATCGGTGTAGTTCAGGCTGCATTCCCTAATAGGGTCACTGAATATACAACTGCAATCTTTCCATGCTTTATGTTAAAATCGCCCCTTAACATCACACCTTTACTACTTAATCCTTTTATCCAGAAGCTCATAGAAGCGGTTTTACTGTCGTCGTCTTTTGCATATTTTCCATATTAGGGTGGTTGTGTTCAAACGTCGAAAATTCAAGACTACTTGCTTGGTTTTAGAAAGCTGCTGTTGGCTCATTAGAATATCATCCGCCACCATCCTATTTCAGCACCCCCTGTAATCCTGAAAATTCGAATTGAACACCCGCTTGTATTGACGGGGAGGATGGAGGATGAGATTGAACTACGAACTTTACAGGCTTCAAAATCCGAAATAGCTTTGCCATGTTGAGCAAATTTACATCACAGCTCCATCCCAATGACTTTTCAACCATATCTAAGTGGAAAGGGACCTTTAACCAACTTGCAGTGCAGCACTGGAGGCAGCTAGCGAGAGATCGTGCGGGCTGGAGAGGCTTGTTTGGTTAAGGCCTAGGTTCAGCCTGGACTGCAGCGCTACCTGAGCAATTAAGTAGTCGTATTAGCATCCATCCCGACAATAGTTACCTCCAGAGGATGACAAAATATTCCTTTGTCAATCATCATCTGGTTGACATGGAGCGGAGAACAGAATAATTGGTCTTTGGAAGCTAGCACATGTCTCTTCGAAAACAAATAGAAGAACTATACTTCATTATAAAGTTTTGCAAAATTAAAATATGTTATGACAATCTGGCAATGCCTTTTGTATTTGTTAAGAGAACTCGCATATTCACTCTTTGCGAGAAAATCTCACATAAAACCATTTCTCACTCAAAACCTGAGGAAATTTCTTCCAGAATGAGTGAATTCCATCAAACAAATCAGCAAGTAAACAACTTCTGTTTTGAGTAATATCTTCATGTTTTGAGTGTAACTTAACTATTTTTCCATTCAATTCACTGCGGTTTAAATCTTCGAACGGGACGGACGTTGGCTTCGTACTTTTAAAATTTTCAAATTCAATACCGATAACGATAAGAAAGAAGTTTAAAATTTTTGGCGGTCGATTTTTTCTAAAGACAACAATTTCGGTCGGATTCAATTTTAGCTTAACGACATTGAGTTGGTTAATTGTTTAAGTGTGTGTAATTCCATGTACAAAAAAAAGTGAATCTGTCCTTTGAAAAAAAATTTATATAAAAAAAAGGAAAAAGTGTGCTAATTTGAAAGAAAGAAGTCCATAAAGTGTAAACAAATTCCACAAAGGGCTAATAAGAGTTTTGAGTTAAGTGCATTCGAAAAAGAGCACGAGAAATTTATAGTGAACCATTCAAACGGATAGTCAACTTGAAGTACAAAAAAAAATTACAAACAAATCTCAGCATTTAGAAAGGATTTGCATTCGAAAACAGGAAGTCTCTGTCAGAATCCACTGTCAGGAACCACCAGAGATAGAAAAAGGACAGCCAGAAAAAAAAGAAAAACAAAATAAACGTAAGTCACAGTCAAAGCTGAAATGTTAGTTCCATTTGAATAGTCACTTTTGGGGGTGGGGAGTCGTGGTATCAAAGGAAGTACAAAATAAAAGGAAGACCACTACCCAAATGATAAGTGGTATCCTATGTCCTATGTTCCACGTCGTGAATACTAGGATCCACCCTAGCGTCCAGTGTCTGGTTTTCACTCAAATTCAACAGCATAGTTTAGTTGTTGGCACTCCATAGAAGCGGCTGAGGGTAACCCAAAAGAGATTAAGCCCATCTGGATGCTAGTTGAAGTAATAACAATCGGTTTTGTCGTTGGTCGTTGGTCCTTCGTCCTTCGTCCTTAGTTGTCCACTCTAGCACTGCTTCGTATCTACATATACATATATCTCTTTGTATTCGCATTCGAAGCTGAAAAAAAAGTCTTTCTTAAGCGCCATCCATTTCAGAGGATGGATCTGCATCCTGGTATTTGGTTTCAAAAACTTTTATCTCCTCTTTCAAGTGGAGTGGGTTTTCATCATTAATTTGCATTTGCAAGGATTTACCGGACGAAGAACCGACAAAATAATAAATAGCAGAGTCCCAGCACACAAAATGTAGGAAGGACGCTCCTTTATTTTTATTTTCATTTGTTACTCCTGTTCGACTCTGCTTCTTTAGATAATTTCCCTAATTAAGGATGTCACCCTAAAAGGCAGTCAAAGCTAAGCGAGTACAAGGGATAACCGACAGATATAGGTCAAAAGGGGTTGGAATTACTTTAACCCACTGAGGGATGGTTAGGCCTGACATCGTCTGCTCATTCTGCTCCCTCTTTTAACTGCTGAGTTGTTACATTTGTAATCATTTGCTTGTTTATCATTTCTTTGTGTATACAGGGAGTCACGTGTCTAAGTTTGTGTCTCAGGTGAGTGGTATGGGCACTCCCTGGAATTCGGTATGACTCCCAAGTATCCACTTACGGTTGTCTTGGAAAACTTTCTCCCCTTTACTAGGCCGAACGTAGCGAACGTATTTTTATGACACATGTGATGTGATGGCTTCAGGGGATGGTTTCCTTGGATTGGATATCTCTAGGAGATGTTCGTTGACACGTTACACGTTTAGAAGTTGGTAGTATACACTTGAAGTTTGTCAAAATAACAATAACACACGTATCTTCTTTTATTACTTTCGGATGATCTAAAGCTTTGTTCTTTTTGTTTGGTCTGAGTTCAGATCGGGTTCTTTGTATGGGATCTGATGAATCCTCTGATGGTGGAAAGGGGCAATAAAAAGAAATGCTTTACGATATTTCTTCCCTAGGTTATTGCGAGGGCAAGGAACCACAAAAAAGGTTTTCACTTTTATGGTTGTTTGGGAGGCTGATTTGTAATTGACGTGGACCACATTATTTCTCTTTATTTTTACTGGTAAAGGTCTATTGGATCAAAGAAGAAGGCAGTGGTGGCGTTGTATGAGGTTCCTGATGTTCGGTGGTTCAGGGGAGGGGTTTGAGTTTAATGCGTGTTGTTATTCATGGAATTTTAGATTTTTATTACGTAACGATTTTGTAGTGTTTGCACGCGTATGTGTGTGGGAGTTTTGTGCTTATTTATTTTGCGAATCATGGTTGATTTACGGTGGTTACCTGTTAGAGTCTTAGCGGGAATGAATTATTGTTTTGTCGTGGTCTTGGATGATGTTGTTTTAATGTTAATTCATCACGACTGAGTTTGATTTGAAGGTCTATGGGATTGTCTGAATTGAAAATTGTTCGCAACTAGTTTAAACTGAAGAATTGGGATGATGACATTGGATATTGGATATCTTTGGTGCTTCATATCGGAACGGTCTTCTATAATCTGTATTCTGACAATCTCAAGACGTCCATGTTGGCTGGAAGCCGACTACAGTCTTAGTCAGAGAATCACTGTCCCATAACAAAGGCATGGCGGTCTGAGCTTAAGTAGTGTTGTTAAGCGATACGTTGCGCTTGTATTTTATCAAATGACAAGTCTGATTTAGACTGATTCGTTTAATTCGTTCCAAGTAACTCCATTCAGTGTGCTAATCGATTGTTTTTTTATAATTCCAAATGATTACATTCAAATCTTCACATTATGGCACATTCTAATTCCGGTCAAACTCACTAAATTCTGCTGTTATAGGAAATGGTTTCAAAGTCATGACATAGTTAGGTAGGACTGCGTGTGATTTTTTGCTGAGAATCATTGCGCACTTAGACGACGACTCTATTATTATAATGTGACCGTAGATTGCAGTAGAAAAGTGCAGTTTGCAACCTATAAAGTACCAACCGAAAGATTGGAACCACCTAGATAATGATATCAATCTTAATGGTTCTTTAGCACAATTTTTCGTATGTATCCCAGATACGTGGGGCTTACTTACTTTCTTTCCTTTACTTCTTCCGGATAGGCTATGATACTCATTCAGTAGGTGACTGACAAACACAATTTTTTTTTTCTCCGGCATTACTTATACCTTCTGTGGAAAAAACTTGGGTGCATACTATGCAATTTATATGAATGCCGATGGCACAGTGCCCTGTGATGATACCAGGGACCATCCGCTCGTGCCAATGACTCAGTTTTACCAGAGAATGTAATATCTTGTTTAAATGCCGATGAAAAGTTCCTTGCTAATGTACAAGTGCCAAGTGGAACCTAGCGTGCATTTGTTCGACGACCAATAGCCTTATTCTCGATGTTTCTGTTGAGAGTGATTAATGGAACTTTGATAGAGTACACGGCCTGTAAATCATGCAGCACCGTCACCTTTCTCGTTAATTTACCAGCTTTCGATATGCAGGTGTCTTGGTACTCAGATCCGCATCTTCTTATTCAGGGTATCCTTGCAGGTTCCTATAATCCATGATCTTTCATCCCATCGTGGAGTTCAGAGCTTTAAAAACTACTCAGCTCTTCTTGTGGACAATTTACCCTCCGGAGATATCATTTATGAACAAATATTTTTGCGGCCTAAATGATGACAGTGACTTCGGCTTGAAAAACACTACTTGCATCCTTTTTTCCAAAAAAGGTGTAAACTTAAGGACCCTAACTCCAGTGCTAATTTTAAACCCATAGTTTTAATTATTCTGTCAGGAATTGTTATAAATACATCTCCTGTTAAAGACCAGACTTGGTATCACTTGACAAGTTTGGTAACAGGTTGCTGATGACCATGGGTGTCCCTCTCGCTGTACAAAAGCCATTTTGACCATCGAATTACTATAGCATAAATCCAGCGGTCATGTAGTACCGATTGATTGATTCTAGAAATCTGATGTAGGCTATCTTTTGAATTGAAGTGAGGTTTGAGAGCCGTTAGTGTTTTCGTAAGTTCTTCCACTAGGAAAGGCGAATCGAATCAGGATGGGTCTCATAAACCACGGTTCAAACCAACGTATTGATGTTCTGATTCCAGTTCAATTTGGAATCTTAAATCACAGCTAAAAATCATGTTGATCTAGATAGTCAAAGCTAAGCTCCATCAATCTCTGATGGATCGAAGTTTAGATTTGATTTTTTGTTAATTAAATGAACAAGCTTCGTCTACAAGGATTGGACTCCTAGCAACGAGTTTAATTTCTCGCCAGTAGTACTGTCATGGTTGGGCCTTTTACTTAGAACTAAGCGAAATTTGCTCGTGAGTGCTTCAATATTACTAAGATTTTGTCCACCATTAGCATGTAAAGATCATTGAGAGAACACTGCACGATATATGTATACAGCGTATTTTGAAACAAAGTCCCGTTTAAGGTTTTAAATTATAATTCATTGTATTCCGTAGTATTAAACCACTTACTTACCTACTTCAATAATACTGCAGTTCATGATGAGTATTGGCCTTAATCAACAAGCCACTTTAGTATACCTAATTGGGAGCTCTGTTGCCGCCTACGACAAAATGTTCCTCTATCAAATTTTTCCTAGTAAGACGCTCAGTTCTGTCTATGTATTTGTTGGCTGTATAGCTTGGAGAAGCTTCGAACTTTGTTCGGAGCGTCCGGATTATTAAGCTTCTATTCCATTTTGTATCGTATTTATAGTATAGCAGAACTTATGTTCATGAAAGAGATCCTCAAAGTGGTTTAATGATTTGTATATAGTTGAAATTGTAGTTAATGGGGTAATAGGAGTCGGTTATACCTATATACATAGTGTGACGTCCAAGGATAACCCTCAATATTCGCCCAAATCCATACTCAAGGCTAAGAAAAGAACCCTCTGATATGATCATTTTGTTTGATCTGATCCAGTTCTGAAGCTACGTTACTTCGCCTATTCGAACGAGTTGATGAAGCTTTGCTGGAATATACGCATTCTTTTGTCGAAATTTCCCATCACGGTTTTGCATAAATGTGCCTGAATTTCGTGCATAAGGCGTTCAATTTTGCTCCTTCAAGGCATGGGTGGTCGTAGGCTTTTTGGCATAAACCTTAGACTTCAAAAAATCCCAAAGAAAAAATTCAAAATGCGTTAAATCGTATGATCTCAGCGGCTAATTTTGATTACCAACACGGGAAATTACACGATGAGGAAATAAGTTATGTTTCTTGGTCTGTATGGTATGTGGCACTGTCTCATGCCGTCCACATCCATATATTATAACTTAGACACAAAAAACCGGATTATCAAGTCGCGATAACGAGCACGATTAACTGTTATTGCCTGACCAGCCGAATTTTTAAAGGACAACGCTCGGATGAGGCCTCCGGCCCAAAATCCGCACCAAACAGGGACACGTTGTGTCCCCCCAAATTTGACAATTCTGATGATTAACAAAAGGGCATCAAGATGGAAATGAGACTCATCGCTGAAGGTGTTTTTATTTGAGTAATCACCATCAACTTGTTGTTTTTCCATAATCTATTCAACGAACTCTTTTCGCTGTGCGTGGTTGGAAGGCTTCAGTTCTTTAGCCAATTGCACTTCGTATGCATGAAGATGCAAATCATTCATGAGAATAGAGAGCTACTCGAAATGTCCAGTTCTTGACCACTGTGCCGAATTGATGTTCCGGGACTCTGCGAACTCTACCTGCCAAGCCTTTATAATTTTTAAAATTTTGCTCAACAATGAAAATGCGTTGTTCTTTCGTTTTGCGCTCCATTTTTAATAACCCTAAACTGTCAGCTACCACGCTGTCTCTTTGTTTCGTTGGCAACACTTTGCCGTATAAATGGAGTAAAATTCAAATATTGCGTGAATTTTGGGACACTCATTAGAAGGTGTCGTACTACATTTCATGACCTATCCGGGGTATCTCGAAATCTTATTTTCTTATATCTCCGAAGAAAATAAGATTTTGACTTACATATCTTCAGAGAGCAACAAGGCAATCTTATTCTACATCTGAGATCGAGGTACACCATCAATGGCAGACCCAGAAACGTCATATAAAAATGCTGAACTGGAACTGGCAAAATTTACATAAAACTTCGTTACATTTGCACAAGTGCTAATTGAGTTTACATTGAGTTGAACGTTTTTAATTATTTAAATTATTTGCACTAATATGTAATGATCACATGTTTGTAAGTGCTATCTCACGTGGCAATAAAGTAAAGATCTAAGGCCAATGTTAGTCAGTTTACCAGCCATGTGACTTGTAACTTGTTTGATCTACGATATTAATAAAGGTTAAGTCATAACAATTATATTAGAACTAGCTTAGTTTAAAGTCTTTCAATTAGCATGCTGTAATATGTTATATAGGAGGAAAATATTTTCCTCTTTTAAATCCATTTTAAGGCCATTGGAAAAGATGTTAGCCGTGCTTATTTCAACAAACTCTTGAAGGGTTTTTAAAGATCCTATTGAGAGCTAAATATTAGTTTATGAATGGAAGCAAGCTTTCAATTTGGACTTACATCGCTTTGAATTGCCAACAAGTCGCGGATCATGTAACATGAAGTCTTATACAGCAACAAATTTCGTATTGTTGTATAGCTGAATTTGACAAACCTTTGACTTGTTACATAGTTCTTCTCTTTTTTGCTGTTAGCTAAATGCAGGACTCCAGCATTTAGACTAATATTCGAAAATAACCCTGCCTTGTACTTGGTTTGATTGTCATTGATGTTCAGCATCAGAATGCTAGTTCCCTCCCCCTCAAACAAATTTTTTATAAAGCTTGTTAGTATCCTTTTACGATTCCGAAATGATAACGACGTTCGGGTCTGTACAATCAACGTATGGACCTTGAATAGGCCACTTGCAGATGAACAACCATCAGAAACCCTTGACTGGTTTGAGCTAGTAAAATCCGTATATTCTCGTGAGTATTTCTTGTAAATCCGAAGAAATTTCGAACTTACGGCACGTGAAGCAAATGCATTTAACATTTCTTATCAAAGCTATCGAAGAAGTGGACGATGCTACCAAAATCCTCCTCCTCGGTAAAACCTACGGAGCGATGCCCTAAGTATGGCACTAAAATCGTTTTAATCTTGAATCTAAACCTCTCATCAACGCCCTTACAACCGGCATTAATTGCTGAAGATCAAGATTCCGACAGAAATGCCGCAGCTTATGTACAGGAAACGCCTGGTTTGTTGGTCAAAGAAGAACTTTGCCTTACCTGAGAAAAAGGAAAGAGGACGATTCAAGAAAATGGAATTCCAAAAGATGAATCGAACGATTGAAGTCTACAAAACCTGAGCAAGTTACAGTCGATGCTGAGGATATGAAAAAAACGCTTAAACTCCGCTGTCAAGTAGTCCGAACCATTCAACTTGGACAATGAAAGTTAAGACTCCTGTCAACCCCACCAAAATGAAGTGAAGATAGCAGTATCTAAGTTTAAGTATAACAAGGCTGACAAGCTATACGAGTATAAGGTAGCAGGAGATGTGCCTTGCTAGAGGCACATGCTTTGGTCGGAGAAGGTTAGGTTAGGTTAGAGGGTTGATGAGATATTTGAAGCCAAGTCCATTCTATACCTTATCACACTTAGGTCGGTGTAGACCCATGGTAATGCCCGGATGGGGAAATTGGAAGGGAGTGGAAATTTGATCGCGTTGGCTGTCGTTTGGTATGTGGGTGTGTCTAAACTATTTTATTACATCCGCGAATCTAAAAAGAAATGTAAGTGAAACAGCAGGTAGTACCGATAGTTCAGAGAATCTTACTTGTTCTGGACTTACTAAGTTCCGGCCATAATTGTCGTGAGATCTCGCACGTTGGAAGGTTTTTCCACCTTTCATTGGCTTTTATTTGAATCGTTTGCTCCACTTGTATTCTTAGAGTGCAGAGTCGAGGTTTGATACTTTCATCTGCCAGTTCCCTCTCTAGGGAGAATCTTTTTCGAGTTAGCTCGTTTGTGGCCAGGAACCTAGCATACCATAGCCTTATGGTGAAATTGAGGAGCCTTAAACTATTCACGACAGCGTTTCACAAGCCTCGATTTGAGTATCGTATGATCAATTCATCGGAAATGATCCTGGCGCCGCCGGTTCCTATTTCCATCTTTGATCCATCCATCGTAGAGAAATCCATTTTCATCACCTCTTTATCGGTTTAAAGCCCAAATTTACAGCACTTATAGATACGAACTATTCAAACCCATATTCTTGCCAAACTCGTCAGACTGTACAGAATGACGATAGAAAATGCTCTGGTGCCTGCAAATGTTGAAATAGAAGCTTCAAAAATGGGTTCAGCTGTGAATTAGAGCAAACGCAGTTAAAGGTGACAACGACAAAGGACGCTCAGCACCGACGAGCCCGGCAATCCAGACAAAAACTGACAGTAGCCAGCTATAGCTTTAAGGTACTTGGAAATACTATTTCTGCGTACCTCGGCACCGCTATTAACGCTGATAATAACAAACCAAGCAAAGCGTTACACTGCCAACTGCTGTTTCCTGGACTTACGAATGCATTTGAGTAGTAAGGCCTTGTTAAGAAACACTATCGAGCCGAAGTTTGATTTTGTTTTGAACTCAAGATTTTTCGAATGACTTTTGGTTCCGTTTGAGTTGGACGGGTTTAGAGGTTGAATATATAACACTGAGCTGTACATTGAGATCGACTTGATCAGAAAAAGTGCCTATCGCTAAACGTTGCTAGGGCATTTAGAGTGTATAAATATTGGCGCTCCGGCCTGAAGAATCTTCGATTTTTACATGGAGGGACGAAGCAGGAACATTTAGGCCTGGGCGGTGCACTAACTTACTGTGGGTAACTAGGTTTCAGATATTAGGAAATTATGTGGTGGGTGCTGGTATTGACGCGTTTACTTATCTTTTTGCGAAGACTGAAAAATTCTAATGAAAGATACATACAATGCTAGGCCAGTTTTTCTCTGTTTCGGCAGAAAAAATATTGGGGATAAAAGTCTACGTTTAGGTCAATTCAACAACTGGATTAAATTGAATTTAACATAAACTTTATTCACTTGATTGCAGGAATAAACGAATGGAGACTTAAAGGCATACTTTTGACTAACCTGTCCCCAGTGTTCTAATGACGCAATATTTACATATCTTTCCAGTGCCGGTTCACCATAGTGGTTCAGCCACTCGTGTTTACTACGTTGACTATGGCTACTGTATTGGTTTTCCTCCTGTGGCTTCAAGTACATATATAAATTATAGTAGTCACTATACGTACTATGACCGATCACGCTCGTTACAAGGTTTGTGCTTGTAAAAGTATTATGGATGTGCAGAATTTACAGTAACAATTACTATAGACGAGGTAATTTTAAGCAATCGGATAGAGCTATTCAATCAATCAGATGCGATTAGTTTGTGAAAGTATTTTACACAAAAAGAAAAAAAAATCCCATTGAAACCAATTATATGGCTATCAATCATATCTACAGCTATGCAATCCAATGAAATGGTCTATTTATATTTTTGGGTCGTAATGTCTTCTGTCTAACCGGCTTAGCTTATTCAGGTTACCTATACGTTAATACATATTATATTTGTTAGGGTATTCCGCAATCAGATACATTTAATTCAAAAACTAGAGCTGACAAAGCCGGTTGGATAAGCGACGACTTGTAATGCTCGTTCAGACAGTTGAAAAGCGAACCAAATACTCCGAGCAGGAAGTGGCAAACTCTCATTAACCATTGGTATTCGTATTTGGAATTTAAAAAAGCAACCAAGTACCTACATAAATTTGAAATTAATTTATTGCAGAGTCAATGATCAACTTTATTATTCTTAATCAATTCATCAATCTTTAGTTCACATAAAAAGCAGTTGGAAACGCAAATCAGGAATTAGGTAACAGAAAAAAGATTTTATGGATCGTATCTCTAAATACAATATTATATCAACTTCTAGGTTTAACTATGGGTGTTATTTATTCTAGACAGTAATTTCGCACTTCAGAAAAATCACAACCATAAAAGTTGCAAATTTATCGTTACCATAAATTTCGATTCTTCTAATGTTATTCAAAGGGAATTTGCAATATTTGAGAGATATGTGTTACATACATATGTATTTAGTTGGTTTCATGAATACACTGATTTGTTATAGATAAATTTACATTTTTACTGTTTTCTAGAGAAATATTTGGCACAACGACTTACCACAAAGTGGACAATTTTTTTTTGTTTTTTCACAAAAATTATTCCAAAAGTGTGCAATGCCTCTGAGCATTAAAATAAATTTATAAATTTTGGTTTAGTTTTAATTAATTATTTATATATACATAAGTTCAGTAAAATGACAATTTCAAATTCACGGTCTGTTTATGCAAATTAAGTAATCCAACCTTAATCGATGAGCAGTAATTTAAGCAAGTCAAAATTAACCATAACTGAGAAATAAACTTTAATCAAAAATAAAACAAAAATAAAAATTATAGCAGAAAATTCATGACATCAGAGATTTATGACTTTATCACTTCAAGTATATGTATGTACATGTACTCGTATCAGCAGAAACAGAAAAGAATATAAAAATTCGTCAAAAAATGGCAAACAGAAAACAAAACAAACAGAACGAGAAATAGAACTTATTTTACACAAATACAGATGTTGTATCTACAATCTACATTTATTCATATTCGTTTGCTTTTTTTCTATATTATCGCATAAGATAAACTTTAAGTCTACATCGCATTAACCTGCGATAGTTTTTTTTTTTTTTAAAGAAATACGGCAAAGTAAACGAACGGAATGAGTGTATTCAGCGATTGAAGAAATGAGTATCTGATTAACGAATTGTGGATGTCTTGCTTTGTCATTGCAGTTTTACGATTACGATATGTTCTGTTTTTCTTTCGGAACTGATAAGTACCTATAGTTTTCATAGAAAGATGAGTAAACGCTTCAGTATTGAAATGCACTTATGCCTGGCATACTGGCACGTTAAGACCCCAGTAAGCAATCTACAGGTCCTTCCTACTGAGGAACAGCAATTAAGTCGGTGACCACTTAGAGAGTTTGTGAAACATTCATTTAGTTTGCCGGCGTGCTGGAGAGTCATGTCATCCATAACCACAAAGAATAGAGTCCTGAAAAATCCTTCTCTGATCCCTGTCATTCAGGTTCACAGTGATCTCATGCCTTTTGATCGCTTTGTGATCTGGGATCCAAAAAATTATGTCCGACTGCATTCAAAGAAACCTTGCATTCTCGAACTAGATTGGAATTGGTAAGAGGATTCAGCACGACCTTAAGTGTAGCTGGGCTGTAGCCAAGGATGCAGGCGCTTCTCCCTCGACCGATTACTGACAATATAGTTAATTTCCTTTAGGATTATGTACTCGTATATATGCGCTTGAAAGACAGATGGAAATTTTCCAAACGAGGAGTAAAATCTAACGTCCTATACAAAAACACAAGCAACAACTACTAAAACAACTACTATCCTAGAATAGTTATGGGCCATTCTTGACTACATTAAATTTTCCTGCTCAAATTCTGTACGAAAACATTCCTGAGCAAAGGAAAAGTTGATTTCGTACTTCGCTTCTTTTTAGGCTTAAGATGACTTCGAGAGGGATACGAATTTCAATGGGCGGCGGATTTATCACCGAGTAAAGAAGAGAGTCGGGTGTAGTGGGAAAGTCACCGAACAGTAGGGACAGGCCGTTCTTTGAAATCTTGTGAAATCAGCGGCGACTTATATTTGTGAAATCTTGTTCCACCAGACAATCGGCGCATTGTATACATATGTGTAATTGGTCTAATCATAGCCGTATATATCCAAACATTCGTTGGTGGCAAGCCTCATGTCTCGTCGCTCTTTTACACTCTCTTTTACACTACATACCAGGAAGCCGACCTCAAATTGTAGGTGCACCTTCAATTCTGCCCACCGCAGTTTCATCTTGGTCAAAGGAAGCATTTGCTTCTACGAGCAGATTTTCAGAGTGTATCTCATCTGGAGTCCGTTCGACCCTTTAATTTTCGCGTTGCAAGTCATCAAAAACAGTACTCTGACAAACCTATTCTGAAGGAATCTAACCAAAAAAGGATGGGTATTTCGTATATTCTCTCATGCGTTCCAGCCTTATCTACCGAAGGTGTAGTAGAAAGAATAGCAGCAGCATCAACTCTAGGACGTTTCTTAAGTATAATGACTGGGCTCTCCACAATTCGGGCGACACTTTTTAGCACGCTCAAGTTTTCCTTTAGCCAGCTTTGGTAGTGAGATGAATCACTTTAGGACCACACCACACTGGCTTGCAAAGCCAGTTGTGATATATCGGAAAGTGTCTACAAATATGTATTTCCTAAATACTATTTATAAACACGAAGCCATCTGCAAAAGCTACAACCTTGCTCGCGGAATTCGCTATTTCCAGAAGTGTATTAGGTGTAGATTGCAACGAAATAGAAATAGCACTCGTCCTTGGGGCATGCCCTATTTGGTCTATCGTTTGACAAATTTTCTGTCACAGGCCACATATGATAATCCATTCAGTTTACACGCTGTTGAAGGCCGTCAAGTGAGGGTACATGTGGTGCTTTGTGATTGCTAAATCATTTCTTAACTTAGACCATAAATAGGGTCCAGCGTCGCATTATCTGTAGAGAGGCAGTAGATACCAAACAAACTTGCTTCACTTCACAAGTTCCAAATGTCATAGTACGTGAGATGGTACATAGTTTCAGAGTAGTCCCTCATCTAAATATACATAAACTGCATCCAAAGTAGATTGATTTCATTGATCGAATGGAAGCTGATTTTAACGTGACGAAGCCATTGCCTATTGAAAGTTGACGGAGAAAAATTTTTTGTTTTGTGACACGGGTGTGACACGACTGGGGTAGATTAATTTATACTTGGCATGAAATATTAAATAGGCTTATGAAATCTATGGAAGCCGGTTCTCTGTGTTAATAAAGTACTCCTATTTGGGCATGGCTGGATTGATGCATCTTGGTATCTCTCACATCTCACATCTCTTTCCTACGAGTATGTAGTCATTGCCAAAGGGATAGCATGTTGGTCTTTTAGTCAGGGTTATGTAAGGAAACCGATCAACTAGTTGGTTCGTGAAAATTTTAGCATTACCAAGACTGCACTCATTTAAGTCACGTAAGCCCATTTAGATATATATCTCTGAACTTTATTATTGTGTCCTGTATTGATGCATACAGCAGGTATATAGTCGTACATGGTTTTCCTTTTTCCAACGGAATTTTTTGGAATTAGAGCGCTTTCAGGCCTTATTGTAGGGAATCAGAATGTGTTTAGAAAGAAACTTCAGTAAAGATGGAAATTGACTTGCTCTGTCAAGCCATTGAGAAACGAAGACAGCTTTTAAGATACAGCATTGTGTCGGTCCCCTGATTTAATGATGTTCAGATCTGTGCGTTATAAGAGTGTTTACCTTCCGCTGGTCATTTGATTCCAGGTTAAGTTTCACTGCTGCAAATGGAGTATGCGAATTCTGTCTAGTTTTAGCGACGTCCTGCACTACTCCACATATTTCTGCTTCAATTGTGTTGCAGCTGACTAGTATACTATTTCGCTTTCGAGCCTCTCGTTCATGTGTTCCTAGAGCAATCTAATTCAGAGATTCATGACATTGCATTTCCAACTTTGATCTTATCATTGTGACTGCCAGTTGTCATTACAATTTTCCCTCTGGTTAGAGTAAGAAATAAGAACCAGCTTATTGCTGGCGGTATCTTCTGTTTGAAACCTACTATAGATCGGTTAATCTTTTAAATGAGTTTCAAGTGAGTATACAAATTTGCCAGTACTATGAGCTATTTTCGATCCATCTTCTGCTCTGCCGGCAGAACTCATTCAATTATGTAGGGCTTACCACCCTGTCTTTAAAAGAATCGCTCGGCAGGACCTAACAAAGGGAATTTCATTCTATAGATTTGAATAAGTTTTATTGGCAGAGGCATACCTAATGAATAAAAATATAGTTTCTGACAATAGAGGAATAAGAGTACAAGACAATAGTACTGTAAAAGCCCCAGCCCTAAAAATGTAAGCTTCGTTTTGCTCGTGCCCTTTCCAACGTATTAAAACGAACTATCAATGAACGTATGAAGATACTTCTATTGCCACTGAATTCTACAATAAATATCAATCTCTCGCCTGAATCTGTTTTTAATTGTTCTTCCTAGCTTACGAGTATGACATTAAGTTTAGGTCAATGTCAGTTGACTTTCAACTTCAGTATACATTGCAAGTGGAACGATTGTTAGGATATGTAACTCGGGAACTCAATGAAACAAAGCAGTTTGCCCTGAAATGAAGTTTTATCCAAAATCATAGCTTTTTAAAATTCACGTAATAGCTTGTCTATGGCAGTAAGGTTAAGCGTTTTGTATGTTTGTTAGTTAAGCCCTAGGAATTTCATTTAGAACTGTCAAGTTTCTTGAGATTGCTCCTGAAACAGACAAATAAATGAACACTCCTTTTTCAGCCTGACCATTATTAGAAAGCAAAAATCATAACCTCATTATTTCTGCCAACAATTTTGGCGTTAATTTTACTCAACATGTCTCCCTGCTGTTTTTTGTACTTGTCAGCGACATATTCTTCAATGAGTAGCAAAATGTAGAATGACATTGAATTCAAATTTGATTTGAGGAAATTCTCAATTTTTCCATATGTCAAATGCCATTACCGTTAAGATGACAGTTCAATCATAAAAGGCAATTCCAAATATGTTCGTCTACCTATATTAGGAAATATCCACAAAACCTAATCACCCATGTCAAAGACTGTACTCAATTTTGCAGAATAACAGAATTCCAGATATGTATCAGCCTTCTGGTTTTCTATCGCTCCTATCATATAAATACCGTAAATATAGCTTAACCAACACTCACGCAACCAAAGAAAACGGTGGCAGAAAAAAACAACGCAGGCAAGGCAACACAAAATGAACGCAATCAAGTGGAAGAAGGCTGAATTGATAAGATTTAACACGCA
Source organism: Volucella bombylans (assembly GCA_949129095.1). Taxonomy (NCBI): domain Eukaryota; kingdom Metazoa; phylum Arthropoda; class Insecta; order Diptera; family Syrphidae; genus Volucella; species Volucella bombylans. The sequence continues at coordinate 98,550,346 of OX422144.1, forward strand.
TGGAATGTTATCGGTTAAACTGCTGGAACCACAAGACAAAAAAAAAGGGTCTTTGAGACTGAGGTTGAGATTACATCCTACACTATGGATCAACGATAGTTACGACGACGACAAGAATTAACGATAAGGTCGCAACTAGCGTCTATTGTTATGGATAGAGGAAGAAGCCAAGGAAGTTATCTTTTTTCTCAAATTCCCGTTGATAAAAAACAACAGCAACAACAAAAAATTACAATAAAAAATTATCATCGTCATTAAAAAAGTTTGCTGTACGAGTACGAAGAGCACATAACAAAATATACTCGTATTCAATGAAAATGATGGTGATGAGGAAGACGACAATGAAATGATGGAAAACGGAAGAAAATAAGCGGAAAATCCGGACTTTAAAGTAGATTATGTTTATTTTTCTTTCCCCTTCCGTGGTTCCTTCGTAATTTACTTATAAGTTCTTTTGACAATTTAATGTAACCCCTTCCCGGTGGATAAGAGTTTAATGTGGTTATGCCTTAAACCAAAACAAACACGAGACTGTTTGTTTTTAGTTTACTATTGTAATATGATATTGTTCACCTCTTAAACTTGACATTTGTAGATTTCAATTCGTCATAAAAAAAACAACCTGCTGAATGCATTTTTCTTGCACTAGATGCTGTCTGTGACAGTGTGTTATATGGGAAGTCTCACGTGACAAAACCGAGGTTCATTGTCAGCCTGAAAAGGGGATATTGTAAAAAAGTTGTATGTACTCGTACATAAGTGAAATTAAAAATAAAGAAGAAACGACTTAGTTCACTAAACCAATTAATTTGGCATTTACTGACATTTACTTGTACGTTTCACCTTTTAATTCGTTTTCACTGAGGAAGTAGGAAGTTCGAGTTCATATGCATTGACGTACAGATGTCGGAGTGTATTGCAGTTTACGTGCAAGCGAATGATGTCATGGTGAGTTTTGAGAACATTTGTATATACTCGTACTTGATGTCAGAATTTGTTAATCGATTTTGACAGGGAAAACGAGTATATCGGTAGAAGGTCTTCAGGTTGAGGGACTTTGCAATGATGCGGTATTTTGTATTTTTATTTTACGCTGTAAAGCAGGGTGAACTACATGGAGAAGTATTGTAGTTGCGGTTAGAAAGGTGATGGAAAGTGGGGAAAGGAGTGTTGCAGAGTATGTTCGATAAAGAATGAATCTGTTCAGTCGGTTCGGATATTAAAAATTCTGAGTCAGCTGGACTATAATAGATCGACTGCTTTTCTTCTGAGAGATGTTTTGCCAATTTCAAATCCACGGATCCGATTTGTTCTGAATGACTCCTGTTTCTTAAAATCCGCACAGTGATTGATAGTGAACACAAACTCTAGTCCCAATATTACGGCTCTTGCTGTTTTATCTATTTTATTGTGCAAAATTCGATGTTCTCTCTTTGGCCTAAGGACTAAATTTACACTGAAGGATAGCTTGCTTGAAAGCAGTAGTTAATCTGGTTTTCCGCATATCGTACAGTTAAGCAGAACTGATAGGATAATATCTAGCAAGACCTGGGACAAATTCCCGCACACGTTATGAAGTGAGTAGATTTCATACGTGATCGAATAAATGGCTAACGTATCGAGTGAAAACTTTAAATTGTAATAGTAAAAGTCTACTACAACTAATTTCTAATAGCTGTTAGTAGTCCTTTGACAAAACAAAAATCCTGTGACAAATTCAAAATAAGTTGTTACCCTGCCAATATTTTTATATTTTTTTTAATTATGACGAAAAAGATTGTAAAATGTCAGTTGAAACACATAATATATTTTCGTCTTCCTTAGACATGTGTCTTCCTAAGACACAAAATCTATTCGTACGAGAGCTTGGTAGCTGTTTAATTAAATTTCTCTGACGTAGGCAATATTTATTTAAGGGTTCCGGACTCTGGGAGCAACCGACAATGTTGATGTCGTCTACGAGTTCCAGTAGCTGATAAAAGTGTCTCATAATACCAACGAAATCTAACTTATGTACGAGTATTTTATTGCCAAAACTTGGCATTTGTTTGGAGGAGTCTTAGAGAATTGTTCCGAAATTGCAGCGGCTCGTCGATATTCTTATTGGAGTAATTACACTTTTAACAAATTTAAGCATTTCTGAGACAGACTGTATCTTCTAACCAACTTACGTATTCCTATCCATATTCGTAGTTTCTTCCAGGCAGTAATTTTGTGGTATCTAGAGAGGGGCAATTTTTGTTCTGGAGATCGCGATCCTCTGACCCAAGACTCCTAAATATGTTGTAGAAAATCAGCAAAATTTGTGAAGTACATTTCGAGCACATACAAGTTGCACTGAATCACATTTAATATCATTGTTTTATTGTTTCCATTTCAATCACCAGGTTTCCCAAATCGGTTTCGTCAATTTTATTGAACTGTCGTTTTGAGTTTTGATAAACATATGCCAAAACTCAGGCAGACTATACATCAACAAGCGCAGTAAGTGTCTAACTTGTCGTTTATGGAGAGCATAAAAAAAAAACGCAATCTGTTTGAGTGTGGTCGTGTTACCTGGAGAACCAAATTCATGCTATGAATTTGTGAAATGTACTAGCTATTTACGTAGAAAGACAAATATTCTATATTTGAATGAAGCAGACAAGTCCATTGTACTGCTGTTTGTTCCTTTTACCGAAACTTCTCAATCTTTCGTAGAAAGATGAGTAAGCGGTTCAGTTCAGTGATAATGTAGGTACCTACAATATACGTATGAACACCCACCACATCAGCGCCGAGTGCAGTCTATGTACGCGAAAGCCAGACACTCACAGATGTAGTGCTCGGCGATTTCAAAAGGATTATCGCAGTTAGCAACCTCATTTGTTCGGTCTGTCGAGGAGTCATGCCATTACAATTGTGCTCATATGAAACCCAATTGTTAATGGAAGTCCGGCGACACAGGCAGTCCTAACGCAAGTTTGGTTCCTGAACTAGCAATTTTATCGGCGATTTCATTTTCCATGATCCCATTCTAACTTGAGATCTACCCAAGATTCATTGCATTCTTAAACTAGCTTGGAAGTCGTGAGAGGATTCAGCGAGTCTTTAAGCGCAGCTACGCTCTCGCTACGGATGCATGTACAAGAGTTCTGGCGTCACTGCATCAGACGGTAGGTACATATGTGTATAAGTCCATGATATGAATATGAAAAGAGAGGGAAATTTATCAGTGCGTTTGTAGCATAACTAGGCATAACTAGTGTTAAAGGAAGGCAGACCATTCTTCCAAGTCTGGTAAAAGCAGCAGTTACATATTTTCGTGAAAGCTTATTCCACCAGCTTATTCAGAGATGTTATCCAGGATGGCAGTTAAATACTTAGCATTGTTGGAAAAAAGGGTGGTGATGTCTTTAAGCCTTTAAGCACTAGGTCAATCAGGCTTGTCAGTTTCCTCCTTCTTCTCGTAAAATGACGGGTTTTTTTGGCAAAAGTTACTTTGTCGATGAAAATACCCAGCTCGTATTCCTTCTTGTCGAGTGCGACTTTAGTTATGCCCACTAGATTTTGAAACGCATTATGCATGCATCCGCAAGGCAGTCTTACGACTATTATCTCCATGCTTTTCGACATGAAGGAGGTTAAAATAATAGGTTTGAAGCTTTTGGCGAGAACTTTCCGATTTTGGGTAACTCTATCTGTTGCCCAGGTTTTTGCTATGTATGCCAGTGGCAGGCAAGAAGTGAAGATTCTAGACTTTCTTGTAGCCATAGCTACGGCGTGTTATGTTACTCAGCTCACTTACAGTTTTGTCGATAGGAGCTAGTTCTGATTAGGTTCCCTGCGAAGTTAGTTTCAAGTTAAAGTTAGCATTTCTATTTTAGATTGAGACAAAGTGTCCTTTTGTTTAGTTAATCTCTCTTTTTATGGTGTGGCTCTAAGGTAGATTTCGTTTTTTGGGACTTTGCTATAAGGATAAACGATGGTTAATCTACTCGATGACAATGATAACAACTTTTTGTAATCCTTGTTGTCATCACTGATGAGATGCACTTGATTCTTTCTTATATAAGAGTCTGAATGTGGAGTGTTCATAACCCCACTTATGTCAATTTTAAAATTCTTCGGAGTTGTCCCTTGAGAGATTGGTTTATTTTATACGAGTATATCCGGAACAATATACATATTTACCAATTAAAAATAGCCACCAATTACTTCAATTTTTTATTCATTACAACGTGCACGTGAAAACTTGAATACAACCCCTGGGCCTTGGTTCCATAAGCCCAAGCGGTCTTAGTGTTCCTAAATGCCCATAAAACTCAATTAAAAGGTAATTTATTGATCGAAACCTTGGCATCCTGTCATCTTAATAGAAAATCACCACAAAACAGAATGACAGGAAAAGTGGCTTAAATGTTATTTGAATGTTTTCCCATAAATTCCCCTGCCGCAAGTGTCCTGTTAGAATGAGAATTCAACAAGATGTTTATGACATTTTCAGAACTTCCGAAAATCCTCTTGGCAGACCGACTTTGACTTTTTAATTGAATTCTTGTCTTGTAGTAGATGTGTTACTCAGTTCACCAAAATTCAATATATTCTTTCATGTCGTCATTTAGGTAGATACGCACTTGTTCTCCTTTTCGTTCACATTTTACCTTTTGACTAATTTATTTTGAAAGATTTTAATTAAAATTCTAAACGAAAAAATTGAATTTTTGTTCAAGGCGTAGTGATAGGTACTTGGTTGTTGTGCCTTTTTTTGTGTGGCACTCACTCCATTTCAGTATCCTTCTTCGAATATTCTCAGCTACTTAACCTGGTTTTGGTTCTAGATTAATCCTCTGTTTTTCAGGAAGATTGAGAGTACTCTGAGTAGTTTTAATTACATTTCCCACCTCCTAGTAATATACACTGCAACTCGATCTTCAACCCTTTCAAAGTGTATATGGCTCCAGTTTTAGATACAACCCCAGTAACATCATTGTTTTGAGCAGCTCTCAATTTTGTTCTGTTTCATCCCCATGATATATTTATGTGCCACAGAAGCCACAGCACCAGCAGAAGCAGGCATTATTGTCATCCAAGTTTTCTCAACATATTCGACGAAACATCAATGTCTCTTCATTGGGGAAGGACTTTGTGTTCGTGGAACAGACAAACTTGGTAGCGAACAATGTGGATGCAACGCCTGATAAGAGATGAAGAAGAGAGTTTTCCTTTTTTTTGTAAAATTTATAATTTCTTAGGTGGTAGGTGGTAGTGGTAAAGTGTAGATGCTCTTAACACATTGGCCGCATGAGGTGCTTTAGATACGGATACGTCAACAATATAAACTACACCAGCTTGTTTCACTAGATTTTCGTGCTGAGAATGTATACTTATCTGATGGATATACATATTGTATCTTGTCACATAGTCAGGCAATTAACAAAATTGTTCTGATTCCCTGTTGTTGTTGTTCGATGCAATTAGTACTCCCCAGCTAATTGTGTTGCAGGAAGACATTACGTCATTGAAGACCTTCGATGAATTCTGAAGGTTGAACATGAGTTATGAGTCGGTTTCTACACCCAACTTTCATATCTGGGCAATTTGTGGGGAAAGAATCGCGTAAGTGATGCCCTCTTAAGCGTTCATTGCATCTTGGCCGGGTATACGAATACGAGTAAGTAGGAAGAGACTCTTTATGTGCATTGCATTGCCTGACACTGGGAAAGCTGATGATTGTCTAGGAGATCTCTAGAGCGACAGATCAGTTGTTGTAAGTAGCTACTCTGAACGCAATCAATTCAAGTGGCAAATCACACCGAAAACGGTATGAGTAATGCACTCAATTCGAGACGAATTAATTCATTGAATCGGGCTTGACTAATCAAGAGGCACTTTTCAGATACTTCTGTAGTGAAGGTACATAGTAGTGGACAGAGTTGTCGTAGGTGATTTATATGATGATCTGAATAAACTACTGAAGAGGAAGGATGTTGTTGATGTGTTTTCGATTCAAAAACACTCTTTTGAGGACTATTTGACTCTCTTCGAAACTCATTAGCTTACCAGACGTGGTTATCCAAAAGTTGCAGCAAGTTAAGAGAACAATAAGTCGGTGGACACATTTGAAGACTTACTAAGCCCAACAGGTGATGTCATGTCTTTTTATATAATCATCTGCTCGGATTTTTACAGTGATCTCCGCCTAAAAAATATCTCACCCTATAGACTTATTTTAGATTGACGTGATTATCAATTGCGTCTGCTTATAATTGTGATAGACGTGAGGTGGATAATCTGTCTGCAAGGCGTTGATATCCATAGTCCAAACTCCTTTTATTCTATTTGCAGTACTGGAGGGATGCATTTCCGCAAGACTTAGAAGACATAATCACTACACGACTAGACCGAATGTGACACATACACCGGTCGCATTAAGATACTTAATAAACTATTTTGTAGACCTCTCTATAGAGAGCCATAAAGAATGGCGTTTTTTTCTAAAAGACGTCAGGATATGTGCATTGTGCATGTGCATAAATAGAGCAAAATAGAGTCTGATAACCGTCAAATGGTATTTTTAAATGTTATGGCCGTCCTGCTCAATGGTTTTTATTCATCTTTCGCTTGTTTTCGCTGGATTCTAGCGTAATGTTCATGATCAGCAGTCCTTTTTTCCGTTCGCTTTTGTACGTACATTTGCTTTTGGTCTACCTACATCATGGGTAAAAAACTGGGCTACTCAACATCTTCCCTGCTTCCTTATTATGACAGAGGTTTGATGTCCCTAAAGACAGGTTGTCTATAACTCTTACTCACCGCTACGTCTGCTTGAAATCAAGACTCCGAAATTATATTTGAATCCGTCCCCAGAAGAGTAGTTTTGATAGAAACAAGTTGCAGCCTAGCCTCGATTCTAGGTAGACCTTGCATACATACATAACATACACAACGTTCATAAGTGCTCTTCAGTTCTACAAAATCAATTCGATTTCGTTGTCGAAAGTCGTTAACTGAAAATTTCCCAATCGCAAATATGATCTGATATAGGAACACGTCCTGTTTTTCTGTTCACCAAAAAAAAAAAAAAAAAACGAAGAAATTTCCATTTCCTGTTGAACCTATCCAAACGTTATCCACCGCCACCGACAGTTAACTTCCTTAACTGACATCCTCATCGGTTGTACACGAGTTCATTTGTACGTAGAACGTAAAAGTAGTTCTTCCGATTTTCTGGAAAACGTGCATCCGATATTATTGACTTTCCATTTACAGTCATGCCATCTACCATCCACCATTTACCATCGAAAATTATCCACCTTGTAAAGGAAGAATATATACGAGTATATATATTCACTTACTCGCAACATCAACTAGGTCATCGAGGCATACCACACCTAACGAGCTTCTTCTGCCTTTCAAACTAATTGAACATCTACAATGGGCCAGAGAACATGTATTTGTTAGATACATTCCAACTCCCAACCGACTGACGGACGGTCGCTGTCGCCACCTGTCAACTCTTCTGCCGGCTTTAGCACATATCCAAAGTGAAAACGTGAGAAAATCGAGAATCCCGAGCGTAGAAGTGAGTGATGACGCACAGGGATAAACTCGACAAGAAAAGCAATGCACTACGGATATCTACGTATATCACGATTGTTCGACACCGTCAATGACAACACGACATACGACACCGACAACACGACAACTCTCCCTGGAAAATGAAGAATCTCTTTGGTGTGGAAAATGTGTGGAATGTAAATTTGTATCTACATGTGTTTTAGGATATCACCGTAAATACTTTTTTTTCCAAAAATACTTTCACCCCTTTCGGTTCGCTGCAGATTTTATCAAAGCATTGCTGGTACGGTGTCTGTGCCACTACTCAGGTTCATCAAATCTCTGTGGTATTTCTATACCAGTGTGACCAGTTTTTGTCAATGTTTCACAGGTATGATTCCGGAGATTAAAAGAGTCTGACTTGTCGGAACAAATTAAAATGGATTGATTCATAATTTGTTTTCTTTTTATGGTGCACCCTAGGCCATAGCGACACGTTTACTATCATATTTACCTCACCTCAATCACAAAGCAAAGCAAGCTTCAAACAATCTGCCCCGAACTGGTAAATTGCTTTGTTTTTCCTACCAACGGTATCTTCCCAATTATGTTTTGCGGATCTATTCTGCGGAGTAACATGATTGTTTGGGTGATTAACTGCAGACGAATTTTAATTTCAAGATCGATACCAATAAAATGCATCGTATCCAGCCCTGCCCAAAGCATTATATTACTCGTAATAGCAAAATGATTAAGAATTACTCTTTGCTCCGTTTTAGATCAATTTCGAAGCTAACAGTGACACGCTAATGTCATATCCCTACTATCTCAAACTTAAGCAGTTGAGAACACCACCTCAATGAACCTATGTAAAAAAATCAATAAGCTTGATCCAACTGGAATTGGATCATGGTTGCATCGTGTATGCTTCTCCGGCATTTAACTCTATGGTTGAGTGCCTTAGTGGATAGAATAATAAGAAATAACTGCAAAGCTGCCAGTTCCTTCATTCTGGCGGTTAATATTGCTGCAAGCTGCTCTTGTCAAAACGACAACCAAAAATCTCCAATTTCATATACCAGCGCCAACAACAAGATCCTTAAAGTCAGATCCTTATTTTGGAACAACCATTACATAGCGGCTGCATGGCGTACTCTTGGTCTTTTTCTTAAGGTTTCCTGCCTAAATACAGAATAAAGCAAAAGATAGAGGAAGCTATTGATAATCTGAATGGTGCCCTCACCAAATATCTCGAACTGACCTCTTTGACTCCTGATCTGCATTGCACGTTGGAACGGGCGGTCTGAAGCGACTTCCAAAAGAAACCAGTCAGCTTCTAAGCGGGTCACTTAAGACTAAGAAGATGGAATCTTTACGAATAGAAGTAAAAAGAACTTAAGAAGTTAATTTAGGTTTCGTAGAGTGCATCTTATAAAGATTTTTACAAAAAGTAGGAAACACTATGTGAAACCAGCAGGCCGGTTCCTTCAAAACGAAGACATAATTCAGACTGGAAACACTCAGAAGATCTGACACTGACTCTAGGTTTCATACTTTAGACGCTCTTCCCAGATTATCTGATCAAAACCAGCTCACAAACAGCTTTTATTACTGAAGTTAGTTCCTGTGATGGCTTCAAGTCGCTTGGTACGGATGACATATGTATATCCAGTTGCGCCACAAAAATGTACAAACCAACTCCTGGCAACAATGGAGAGAATCTTTTGACATACGTTACATACCGAATACCCGGCGAACAGTAAGAGTACTTTTTATACCAAAAACCAGAAAAGACGGCTACATGCATGAAGAGCATTGAAGGTATGGAGATGCCGAACAGTACGTGCTGGATATTTTCATCGGCATTGGAGGTGCTTTCGACAACTGCCACGAAACAGCGTAGACGAATAACTAGTTTTATGGATACAACCAATGATAGTGAATATAGCGCTGATTGTGGAGCTGACTGCGGTCATTTTGTGATTGCAGGTTTAAATAGCGATTGCTCACAGGGCGGTGATGTAATTTCTCCACTGCTATGGTGCATGTTGGTCAGCTCAATGCTTAACAGTATGTAGCTACAGTATCTGTTAAATCATACCTAGTGACTATCTGCTCTTAAGCGCAGAAATGGTCCACTAGCAATGGGCCTTCAGTCAATTCCCTAAAAGCTTAAAGTGCTTAAAATCATCACCATCAGTTTATTCAATGAGGCCGAGTATTTAGATGTCCTGTACAACAAAGTTATTCTAGGGGCTGTCGGCTTTCCAACAGTGTAATGATGCTTTGGGAAGATATGCGTCTTGTGACCGAGGAACTTCCACAGGACCTATACGGCTTTGATAAGACTAGTTACCATATATACTATCCATCAGTTGTTTTGTGAATCAGGCTTTCAGAATACGTCTATGCTGCTTTTCCCAGACTCCAAAGGATGGTATGTCTCGGCTGCATGCGGGCTTTTGCTAGTACGTCTCCTCTAGACCCACAAATCAATCTTCCTCTCCTTGATGTTCAAGTAGTCTTTCGTAAAACACGCATTGAAGTTTTGATTATCTTGCGCTCCGACGGACTTTCGATGTTGATCTTCTGAACGTATTCTGTGCTGCTAAAATACGAAATCTACTTTCGACTTCGAAACTCAGAAATGCTTTCGGCCAGAATATGAGCCAGGAAAAACTGTTCAGAGTATTCACGCATGGCTTCAAAACCGTTTCTAGAATTGGGAGGTGGTGTTGTTTTTGGAGAACGACAAAAAGTTAAATCTCATTCCTCGTTGAAAAACTTGCATCTGTCTTTCATGTGAAAATGTATGTATGCAATCTTGATAGCAGTGAACTGTATTGTGGAGACGCTGTGGAGTCTCTCTGCATCTGTAGCGACAATATAGCTGCGCCTAAGACTTTGCTAAACTTTCTCACGACTTCCAAGTTAGTTTGTGGATGTAGAGCTTCTCTGAATGCAGTCAAAAGAATGAATTCACTTAGTATGATTTGGACCCCAAAGTCACAATGGGATCACGGGGAATGAAATGGTCGATGAACTTGCTATCCAAGGCTCAAAATGAGGCTTTCTCTACACCTGAACGGGTGAACGGCGACTTTCCTGCTGTCATTCAATGGGCAATGAATAGGACTACTTACTGGCGGTGTAAAAAGATTTCGATAAAAATTTCGACACTTGGGGTGAGAGTGGTGACGAATCCTCAGAGAACTCTCTCTGTGTAGCCGCATACACTTTGAACTCTGTATACATTCAGCAGGCTTCATTTCTAAAATTCATTCAATGCACTTAATCTGTAGATGTCCTTTCCCGTTTTTCGTTCTAAGTTTGTTTGCTGCTAAATGAAAAAAGAAGTATTTGATAGTAACTACTTAGTGGCTTACTAAGTCCTTTGTATGGATACCCCTGCTCACAATGAGTAAACTAATAATACTATAATAGTAAACTCGGCTTTCCAATGTTTTTATTTTTTAATCCGTATTCCATTCTGGTCACACGGTTTGATGCTGCAATAGAAAGTAAACACTTTGGCATCTTAAAGACACACTTTGTATTGCATAATCTACGAGTATACTATTCACCGCTTTTATTTTTTCTTAAATCTTCTCAGCAATTTAGTTTGACATAGATATTTCCTCGGAAGCACACCAGAAACTTTCCCAATTCTGCTGCATTCTTGAATGGCACAAGTATCCATAGATAGAAGTATATGTATACCCACCCATGTGTATTCGTTCGTGCAAGTGGACGTTGTTTTTGGGTGAAATGTTTACAACAAATTTCCGAAGAGAAGAAACTTCTTTTGGCGGCAAATTAAATTGCAGATACACGTACTACTCGTACTAGTGCTAGATAGAATTTCGAAAATTGTTTTTCAGTTGCCTTCGAAGAGTCCCTAATTAAAATGTCCAACAGTGGAATGAATCCCTAACACTGACTCGTTTAACAGAGAAGTAGGTTGTTTTTGTGAATTGAATATTTGAACCTTTCTATGACTGTCCTAAAGGTGAAGCAATTCCCGATAAGAGCCAAGGTATTCCTCGTATCTTATCGATGATTTTACAATTGTTTGTTTTTTTCTATAGAATGAATAATCGAAAATATGGGAGAACGTATCGCTGAGTGTTATCGAAACGATGGATCCCAGTTAAAGCGGTGCGTCATAAGTAGGGTGCATTTTTTTTAAATTGCCTGCCCTGGCAGTCATTAATTTAAGTAAATAAAGCTATCAGCGGAATTCGTGGAAAAAAAGCTTTCGTTCAACGGGCTTACAATTTTGGTGAATTCTTTTTATTTTTATTTTTTTGAAATAAGGCTAGCGCTCAAGTATGGTATGGTATGGTAGAATTATGAAAGTGGGTACGGATAAGCATAGTGAAAAAGTGTTTGCATCTGGGGTTAAGTACACTACACTGACTCTGAAATGGATATAACTTTTATTTTTTTATTTTTTTGGTTTCGAAGGTTAGTGGGTAGTTGCCGTCGTTAATGACGTGGGAATCGAGTTCATTTTCTTTTGAATGTAGGCCCCCATGAGTGGGCAATTGCTTTTGTAAATGTAATAATGAGTTGCAGAAAGTGTGGTCACACTTTAAAGTTGGGTCTTCTGCAGAAATACGGATGCGGTGATATGGGGTGGAGCCGCGGAATGGTTTTTAGTAGTCTGGTCTTAATCGGTTTCAAAGAAGGTGTATATATATCGTAAAACATTTCCATTCAGCGTGGACAAAGGAAATTAAGAAGAAGAAACTGTGAGGCACTGATTTTATTAGTTTAAATGTGTCAATGTTTAACGTGCAAAAGTTATAGTGACTAGAAAATATCGAGTGCTGTGAGGTTGGCCTATAGTTGACTAAAGAAGGAATCAGGATTATTGGACATCACATCTTAAGTTGAGTTTAAGGGTCAACTCATCAGATGTATGAGCCCTATGCTCTAGTTTCGGGTGAATAAATGAGCACAAGTAGATCCAGATAAAGAAGATAAAGCGCAAGTGACGCTTAAAGATCCAAAGATCCAAGTGCCAAAGAGGTCGGATATCAGGCTGTGTCGAGTTAGGCACACCTCTCATGTTTGAAGTAGAATTTGTATCTATTCGGTGAGACATTCCTCAAAAGGTCTTTCCCACTCATCCATTTTACCTAATGTACGTCAGCAAGTGAAATCAATTGGATGATACGTTTTAGAATGAAAGCATTTCGAGCATTAATAATGGTTAACAGCTCGGACAGCACCCCACAACGATAAACTATTACTGTTACTTTTTCTGTATGGGTTGCTCTGAGTTTTAATACAACTACCGTAGAGATCAAGCGAAGAATTCTCTTGTTAATTGTTGTGTTTGTCGGCTAAGAAAACAACTATTAAATAAGGTCTCAATTTTACTGTATAGCGCTGAGGCATAGACTTCATCTAAACCGGGCGAGAATGCCCCTAGTTTCAGGTCCGTCTGTATAACCTAAATATATAAAAAAAATATATATAACAGCAAACTCTATGATCTACACAGCGACGTTGACCTTGTTAGAAGAACTAGGATTTATCGGTTTAGTGGTCGCTTTAGTGAGTGAATAAACACTACATCTCCGGCTCAGAGTGTCTTCGAATTCCCTACTGGAGTGTGTATGAGTAATCCATAGCTGTATGCTAATATCCATAGGTTCCTTCCTGGCCTGTTCTACTGTTAACCGTGTAAAGACATTTACTAACAGAGGACTGTAGCATGCGACTGACACTGGCGGTAACTTTTCAAATACTGTTATGCTACTAAAGACTAAAACTGACTCATTTTTCTAGTGGAGCAGTCGAAGTATTGAATTCTTGCTCAAGGTCCATAAATAATAATTGAAGTTCAGAGCTGGACATTGACATATTGCTGTATTCAATATGGTCGAATTAGGGCGGAAGGCTGCTTGCTTCTAGTCGAGTGTTGAATCTGGGTATATCATTACACAGAAGCTAGGTTTATCGATAGCTGTAGGAGTCCCGCAGAAATCTCGTCTACACCAGCTGCTCTGTTTTTTTTTTTTTTTTTTTTGTAAGTGACCTGTTGGTCGACGCTATCTGATTGTTGCCTGAAGGTCGGATTAGTATAAGAAAATTTATTCCTGTAACCTGGTAGTAGATGTTCAAGAAACCACTATGTGTTCAGTACGGCTACAAACTTTTTTCTCCACCTTTCCTCAATCGTGAAATGGCGTTGAAGCTTTGTTTTTTTTTAAGCTGACGATCTACCAGTATTTCTATGACTATGATGAAATATAAGTGCGTTGAATCTTCAACTGGAAAGTTGAGAAGTTTCCTCCCTGTTAATGACCGAGCTGTAGGCTGTTCTGAAATCTGCTTATTCTATAACACTATGGTTCGAAAAAAAAATTAAGATATGTACAATCAACAAGAGCAGTGGGTTTGTTAAGTGAAAGTGGATATTTCCTATAGAAGATCCTACATAGTTAAGTACACAGTTCGATTTGAAAGTGTTGAGCTGACTTCGAATTTCACAGGAAGGAAATGTACTTTGGGTAAAGAGCTAAAAACATGAACGCCAAGTTGTTTGAAGCAGGATAGGATAATAATTTGAATGAGCCTTACTGGTAATTATGCAAGTCAGCCGAATCTTAAAAGCTCCCAGTTATAATAAAGAATCTTAAGGTCTGAATCGAGAGAGCGACAATCCGTTCCATGATTTTTGACGAAATTTATAGGATCCAATGAAGCTCAAATAAACACATTTCATTGCCTCAACTAATAAGGGCAAAAATGTTATCCCTTTTCATGGACGGACAATTGGAAACGTCGACAAGATATGTGACTTGTGGTTCAGTAGTTGAAATCAGTCAATCTTGAACCGAATGCATTCCCTTGTGAGAATGTGATTCGATGGAATTTACGTCCGATGCAAGCAGAAGTTTTAAATTTCTGTAGATCTGTCAATGTTGCTCAAAATTAATGAACGTACTGATCTCCTACAGCGGCTTATTTAATTTGCATCAGAGGAACAATAAAGTATCATGGTCAGTACGTCTGATAATTGACACCTTTTATTATATTGTAATATCCGACATTTATGACAATTCAGTTCCTTATGTCATATCACCAATTATTCGGTACCTTCCCACCAACGAAATCGGTATGCCTGTGAAAAGAATCTTCTTTCCAATGTATTCTCTACACAGATAGCAACTTTTGCTATCTGACTGATTCTAGTGCGCTCCATAAAATCTTAATAATATTTTTGAATTAGCGACAAGTCGACGTTTTTGTTATGTTTTAACTAAAGTTCTATTTTTATATGTAAATGCATTAGGTTATAGGATACTCTCCCCGTAAGGATGCCAAGCATCCAAGTAAGTGTTACCCAAAGTTGCATCTCTGGAGCTGGGAAGTAACTTTGAGTGTGCCATGTAACTATGACACAAAATCATTGTGGTTTTAGGTTAATAGTTAGCGAAGTGCTAGCATGCATATACTCGTATAGCTTGCCAACATCGTCGCAGTAGACTTAAACAGAGATCTTAGAATCGTTAGTGGTATAGCAGAGTTTTGAAAACTATGTACCATAATATTTCAGACAAAACATCTCATTGAAGGCAGCCCCTGTTTATTCTGAAAGTGAGTATGGGCTGGTCGTTATCCGTCATCGGATGCCTCACATCTTGTAGTAGCATGTCTCGAGTATTCGATTACGATGGGTTTCTTGTTAGTTTCTTCGAATGAAATATTACGAGTACAATTCCGCTGAATGTTCACATTCGGTTTATTTACCATTTCTGCTCTGGAAAGTGCTAATGGGTCGATGGTGATCTCATTTCGCCGTAAATGAGTCTGCTGCAGCAAAGTCAGACTTGATCGACTTGCCCATCCAACTGGTGATAAACTGAGACCACCTTTTGAACGGAATAAGATGATCATCTGCTGTCATCTGGGTGTCTCCCAGGACAATGCATTTTCTTCTACTCAATGGAGTGTTAAGAGTATGGTCAGCGCAAATCGTAACGAAACCCATTTTTCAGGTCTCAGTACCTGCCCTTGGTAGAGAATTAAATACCCAGTTTCTGTGGAGATGATAGAGATATCATACTATAAAGCACACTATTTTAAATAACAAAATAAAGGAGGCAGGCCTATGGGCTCACACATCATCATCGTAACTACTCTCTCCAAGACTGCACAAACCGTTGAAGAACTGAGTGAAATAAAGCGGCAACTACAAACATACGCGAATACCAGTGTCTAAACTGCAAAGCGGCAAGATTTCATTTATAATGTGGCAAAATCTAAACACTATGAACTTTATATTGAAACTAAAATAAGAAAAAATCGCAAATACATTACGCGTTCAAGTACCAGAGAAACACAGCCGCCCTCTGTATCTAAGCTAAACTTCAAGCCCACGTTACTTCATTATATCATAACTGACGCAACGGTGTAATAACGCACTCTTTCGCGCCATAAATTGCCCCGAGTACACTCAACTGAGTATACGTGTAAACTTAGTACTTGCACCATAAAACAGTAAGAAAACCCAAGACGTGCCATTAACCGCCGCCCATGAGGCATACTAAAGACTGAAAGACAAACTTTATTGCCTCCCAAACAACTAATCAAAGCAAATAAATCGAAAAAACCGTCATAAAAAAGCGAAAATAAAATATGTACCAACCAGAACAAATGTAACGCGTTAAAGAACAAAAGTAACCGCACTATCACGTTAGCTCAGACTAATCGCTTCATATCGTAGTTGTAGGATTAATTCGTAAAACTCTTACTATCCCTTCCCACCAACCGAAATCCAACTAAATCCTCAACTTAACATCATTCCGATTGAGGTACCGCTGATCTTGTATCAGCGTCACACTTCGTCTTTACGTGTTTACAGTACGTTAGCAGCGGTACTTTATGTGTATGTTCTCAAGAAGAACTCGTAAAAAAGACTCATCAAACCTCAATCCATTAGTAATTCAGTAAAAAAAAAGCTGAAAACCCTTAAAGTCTAAAAGCTCAAGAATTTAATTGCTGTCATAATATAATTATGACGCTGACCGTAAAGTTGAATCTAAACACACAGCAGTTGTATCGACAACTTTAAACGCCTACGGCGAATGGTTTTCTTTGGTCTTTGACCCCGAAGATCGAACGCACAGGGTCAAGCTATGGGAAAAAGTATCTCTTTCTTAGCCATTTTGACATCCATAAGTAATGACAGTGAAACCAACAAATTGGGATTGGTATGGATATTTATTTACTTTCACTCGTTCATTCGTCCATTCGTTCAGCTGTTTAGCTAGGTGCTAGCGGATACAGCTGTTTCTGCATTTGAGTACAAGTTTTGCAGTGTATCTGTGCGAGAGTAGTAAGCAATATAGGTCTGTTGTGGTCACCTGTCGGTACGCAAAAAAAGAATGTTATAAAACCCATTAAGTAGGAGCCACTGAAAAAAAGGAGCACAAAAAAAAATACCTGTATACTTCATACTTACCTCGAGAGCTAGACATTGACAGAACGATTTCACCGGCCGCACTTGGACCGGTTAAGCTTGGGATTCTCTTGCCGCAGATACCCACATCTGCAGTTCACTGCCAGTTTACTAGTATCATCATTGACGTCGCTGTCCCTGTTGTCATTTCGGTTTTTTTACCTTTCGTCATTATCATACACTTGCTAAGGTAGTTTTCTTTTGGAAAAGAATTTCTTTCTTTCTTTTAGACCGGTTGATCAAACCCAGTATCTTAAGGTGCGGCTGATGCCATGATCAACTTTAGGCTAATGCCATCCAAATACAAATATCATAAATGAGTCATTTCGGTTGTCATTCGGAGGAATGACCTGTTGGTGTTTTGTTTATAACATCGTCTCACGAAGAGGTTACGATGAATTACGAATACCGTCAGATTGATGGGCTTCAAATCGAAACGAATTTGTGGTTTCGAATTTTATTGCTAATTTTTATGAAATTTTTGTTGCCAACTTTAGAATATTTTCTCCCATTTTTTTTTTTTGGGAGAAATTTGAGTTTCTCTTATTTCGTTTTGAGATGATGATTGACATGTGAGAGAAAATGAAATATCAGTTGAATAGACGTTCTGGAAGTTGTTGATGCGAGGAATTTTTACCTTTTGTTTCTGCAATTTTACAAAATATTCGTTCTGCCAAGAGAGAAGTATTGTTGTCCCTTGAATGGCATCGTTTTTCAAAAAACCTTTGGTAAAGAATAAGTTCTTCGAAATGTCTGTAACGCTTCGTAGTTTCAATTTCAAGTTCATTTCATAGTAAATGATTTAACTTTGAATAGATAATTGAATCTCGAGTCAACTTCACTAGGAAGTCATTATGTCAATTATGCCAACTTTTTGTAGTGCTTTTCAATTTGTATTTAATAGAGTTGCTCGGAGTGAGTAAAGCGCCATCAATTTTTACAAGTTTGCTCGGAACAAGGTTGCTTAAATGTCAAAATGTATGAAACGCATGGTAGAGCGTAGATATTTTTATGTTCGCTTACGCACTAAATCCATGATCGCGATAAGATATTTTTCAGCCACAACAAATCATGCGTAATACGCTTAGATAAATGGCTAACGGAGACTATTTGGGGATAATAAAAACCGCAGTGATTTAGTACCTACAATGTGAAGAAGAACTGTATCAATCAGGCCTTATCGGCATCCATTTCGTTTCGCGACGATATCTTTTAACCCAACCCAAGTTTTCACCAGCTACCGTTTTTTTTTTCGTATATTCTGTGCCACTGCATTCTTGTATGTTTCTCAAATAACGAGTTACAGAGTTTAAAGATTATTTGTGGTAACTTTACAGGTACACCAGCCAAATAACTATATCAACCCCACATTTGAATGAAATAGTCGTTAAATTGATGATAAGCTGTCTACTAATGCCAACGCTAATTCGGCTGTAAGTTTAAGTTATCTCAACATGAACTTTCTCGAATCAATTTCCTACAGTGCTGATATAAGTTATAAGTGGGAAGACGACGAATTTTTGTGTTGACAATCTTACTGAATTTGCCTCTGCCAAATATTTGGTTAATAGTGTAGGTCTATGATTATGTGCGATTCAAAACAGACATCGTCATCGTAGACGAGGTACTTGAAACTTCCTTCAATCATGTCCTTCATTAAATTCTCTCCACAAATGTTCTGCGATAGATCCCTGGTTTATTCTTGAATGAGATAGGCGCTTGACTTGATTGAGCGCCATTGGCGGATTTTCAGTGCTTCGAGCAATATTGTCTTTTTTACTACTGCTGTCCCTTTTAAACATTACCGAAATCTTCTTCGCGAGGTATAGCCATTTCATCTACAGAAATAACTCGACAATTACTAGACAAGTAAGAAAGTAGGAGTTTCCTGCCGGGAATGTGTCCTTAGATTCTTGTGTTAACTGCACTCAACCTGGCCGCTCCCTCTAGCACTCATCTTCTGAAAATCTTGGATGTAAGCCCCTTATATTCGCAGTCTTAACAGCGCTACTAAATAGACTAAGACAAGAAATTGATAGCGTTAAGCTCGGCCTACTCTAACCATTCCATGTGTTTCTCGCCTTTTCAGTTTGTGCACAGAGAGAGAGACTTATGATTTTTGACCAACTCCGATTGGCGAGAGAATTACATGTCGAAAGCGTGATGATGTCGTAAACATTTTTGTTTGCGTATTTCGGTGCATGAATTCAGAATCTAACTCAAGAGCTCTGGCGTAGTAGTCGAAGAATTCAAGCACTGCGTCATGCCAGCCAACGTAGAAAAAAGTTCTTGTTGAAATTAAAATTATCAATCATAAAGCTTACATACATACATACATACTTCGTTCCTTATTCCCTTTTGAATGGTCCCAAATAATCCAAATAACTGTTATGGAAGGTAATCAAATTTATTCGATTTTCTATATCACCACACCTTTACATCGCACACATACATCTATGCACGGCTTGGTATGGAACATTACTTCATATTGACCTTCAAATTTAAGAGCAGATAAAATTCTGCTATCTGCTGCAGAATGGGCTCATTGTCCAACATCATAACTGGGCAGCTTGCGAATTCTCAAGCAATCACCTGTGACATTGAATCAAGAATCTGGAAATGTCGGATCCTTCTGCAGTATCCTTACGGAAATTATTATTATTTAGATGAAGACGCCCGCTTGACTCTTTTGCTAGGGTGACGACATACTGTTTTCTTCTCGGAATATAGAAGGCTCTGAAATGGAAAGTCCCTTGTTTACTCATTAAATTCGTAGAATGGTTTTCAACTCCGAAACTGCTTACCAAGAATAATACATTCGAATCCGGTCTAGGGCCAATTCGGCTAAAGAAAATAATCGGCCGCAGCTCAAAACCCTTTTTCTCGCTAAACCCTTTTCTGAGGTTTCAGTGTGAACTTCATGCCCGCTCTGTGCATTAAATAGTATTATCACTGGAGGATTGATAGCTTACTGTGACCATTCTGGTTACTTTTCCGTTTAGAATATTTCTTCACTTTTTGAAAAAAACATCATGAGGCCCAAGAGCTTCCGGATTTCACCGATGTTTTTACCCCAGGAATTCCAGTTCTTACCTGAATAAGAACACTTTTTCACTTTGAGCGTAACGCCAAACTTTCTTATCATTTTACGAACCTCTGAAGTTTATCTATATATTATTCTGCGGTAGCAATGAGAATGATCCTAGGGTCCTAATACTCGTACACGTCCTTCGATGGTTGGGCCCTGCTAACAATTCACGTTAATGTATAGATACATCATCGGTACCTATAATGTTGACACGTATGGTATGATACTCGCATTGTGGATATTTTACTTCTGAGAAGATGTAAAGGAGAGCAGATTTTGTGATTTGTGTGCCCCCGAAACTCTCAAGTCTGACACGATGATGCAAGACAGTTATTCAGGGAATTCATGATCAGGGAATCGTATCCGAAAGTACTACATACAATGGATTGGCAAAGCTCTGAGAAAATTTTTGATATATTGGACCTGCAGTCTTGTACATATGTACCTAAAACGCTGATTTTATCTATAACTTGTAAGCCTCCTTGAAGTAAGGAAATAACTGTTGATAATAAAATTAAAAAAATCAATACCAACTTTGAGAATTTTCCTTAAGTTCATCTAACAACCACAACCATGACTTTTCTAATAAAACTTATCAACACAATCTATTTCAATTAAACTCCTACGACAAATATTTGTAGTTCCCTGTACAGAATCACCCTGATCTAAGCACATTTAGCCTCCGAACGTATCCTCGAGTCTTGTCAAAGTGAACATTTATTGCTCCACTCCCTGTTGGGATTTCATTCTTAGTTAATTATCGGCCGTTAATAGCCTAGCCACTCATATCGAATGTCGCAAATTTATTGCCCAAAAACCACGAGAACTACTTCTTGGAGTGCTCACTCCTTCGGCGTTAAATAATTTCACCAACTTTAACAGTTTAGCACATTTTTGTTATTACTCCCCTCTGACACTGATTTGGAAGTTGGTGTGGTCTGGTGACTTGCGTCAAGACTAAAGTCCTCATTGAGGAAGTCTCATTTTTTCTGCTTGATAATTTCACTGAAGCCACCACCTCCTGTGTTCTAGGCGAAGGAATCCATTTGTCTCCCGATTTTATGAGGAAGAATAACAATTTTCGCCGTTGTCGTCGTCGATTGCTATCCCACCACAGACTGGTAGCTGAAGTTGAAGCTGTTTCTACAGAAGCTCCAGAATAAAGAAGGGAGACATGCTCCTGGAGATGGGTTAGAGTCGTACATACGAGTATCGTAAATGCCTTTGGAGAATCTGTCTTCAAGTTATTACGCCTTATGGCCTATCTCTATATATTGCCTTGCCATTGGAATGCGGATGATTGCGTAAAGATTTCTTTTTCTTCGTCTTACTTTATTGTTCATCGATTTTCTATTTTATCCTGGCAATAATTTAACATCGTCAATTTTAGATGGTCTTCTTCCGGTGGCACAAACGGGGCGGAGAATGGTGGGAAATAAATTTTTCTTTTTAACCTAAACGACCACCAGCACGGTAATGGTTTTTGAGAGATTTGAAGGGAGAAGCTTATGTTAGGCTGTGATGGGAAATGAGATAATAGATATTGGATTCCTGAAATGCTGGCTTATTCTGTGTTGACTTTGGCTTAGATGGTAGTATTGGGAAATTTTATGGACGCGTTTCATGGCTTATCTGTTAGGAAACAGTTATTTAAATTTAAAACTTCCTGCATTTGGGAACAGAATCTGTATGTCAGTATAGATAAGTGGGAATGTCAAAAGCACATCTATAGCACAACTATACGATAAATCAGTTTTTAGCACAACCACTTGTCTTCGGGTAGAGCCCTTTGATATGCGACGACTTCAACCGGATTAGCTTTAAAATACCGATAAGGCCATTCAAAGGAAGAAGATCTCAATAGATAAGGGATGTTCCACTATTTCTTCCTCTACTTTTGGGCGAAATGGATATGCGGCGGTTACCATATTAGTTAGCAACTTCTTTGAAATGAAACTTATCAGGCACTAATTTGCGAATGAAGACGATTCAAATCCTTCGCTGTATCTTTGTGTAGCCAACATCTTTCTATTACGAAAAAGTAGTTGTATTAGCTTAGTTTGGATTGTCAAATAAAATATTGTCAAAGACAAGATAGACTGGCATGTGCGCCTCAGACTCCTTCTGGTGCAAACTCAGATTGATTTGCTCATTTCTGACTGGGTGGTTTATATTGCTACTGACGATTCACTTTAAAGTTCCTAAAATATAGGTTGCTCTTCTAAGACTGTTTTAAGAGCAACACACAAATTCACCAAATTGTTAGCTTCTAATCTGTGAGAAACACTACGCCCAGATTATTTTTACACGTCACGAAAATATGAAACGAAAGTTGCTACTTTGTTGACATGTAATTCGGGGACTTTCCTTAATAGCACATGTTGTATTTGTTTTGTAAAACTTGCTAAGGTTTAAAACTTCTTCAAACTTCAATCATGAAATCATGAAAAGATGAAACGCAAGCTAAATTAAACCAGCTAATCAATGGAAACCTCAATATTATGAACTAAACAATTTCTTTTCGAAGTCATAGTTCCTTTTTGAGATTCGCGCTTTTGAAGAAATCGAAGCGTAACAAAAAAGTGAAACGAAAACTAAGAACTTCATCCGCTGCAACTAATAAAAATAGAACTTATGGATTGAAAAATAATTTTCTGCGCCTTTGTTTATGAAATATTTTTTCCCGTTTAAACAGGGTATGTGAAATGCAACGAAAATTGAAACGTTCATTGTTCGAAACTTGTAGCAGATAGATGGAATTATATCTTTGCCTATTATAATCACTGTTCTGGAACCCATTATTCAAGTAAGAAACATAATTACTTTTAGTCGAAAATCTTTCACAAACTCGTCGTCACAAATGTGAAACGGATAATCTCATTATCAAAATGAATATGAAATACAATAATGTGATAATTAGGATCCGATTCGTTGCTTCTGTGGTAGAGACATAAGTCCAAATTTCAATGTTAACGTGAAACTGACATCGAATTTTATGTAGACTACGAGTAAAGATGTGGATTAATTACATCATATCCTGAAAGACAGTAGCTTACGATGCATATTAGACAAAATCATAAAATAAATATACAAATGTAATCAAAAGTAAAACAGAATATGAAACCTATTATGCTCGTATTTGGGAGAATACAAACACGATTGCAAAAAGATACCCTTGTTCCCTTGATAGTGCCAATCCTAAGAAACCATTCGGTGGATTTATGAGTCAAGATTTACGGTAATAAATTTGCTTATTATGATATTTACATTCTTATCTCTCTGCAGTTGTTTTCTCTTATGTTTCTCTAGAGTATATTTTGTTGATTTTTCAACTTTCATACGACACCAACAAATAAAATAGCAAGGTGTAGTAAAACACATGTTCTACATTGCTCGTTACTACTTAGCGATGTAAACATCAAGGTCGATGTTTTGCCACTTGATTGTATTTTTAACAACTTTGCGTTTGTTTCGCTGTGTTTTAGAATTCATTTTACAATGCTACAAGTTCATGAAAAAATTTACAAAATACGACTACAAGGTGATTCGTAATTATATTCAACTAAATAAAGATTGTGAAGAACGAAATCGTTATCTGAAATTGAGTTGTTAAGGACAGAAATGCGTACATAAAAAGAGAGCGATTTTTTGAGTCATTTAGTTGGGATACGAGTATGGGAATATCTTATTAAACACTATAGTAAGTGGAATAAAGCCGGATAATTCCCTTTAATCTTAGTGGTAATTTAAATTTATATTTTTTAAATATTTCATATTGGTAATTCGCCCTCTAACTCAATTGCCTTTTTGTTTTTATTTTTTAGACTGTTCAACACTTCCTTTGGTTCTGTTCGGATGTAAGTAACAATAGTTGCATTTTATTTGTTATATAAGAAATTTGTTATAAGATTTTTTTTTCCAGAAAGATACAATTACAATCTGTGTGTGTTTTATTTTATTTCAAATAAAACTTTGCACTTGTTGGAAAGATTGGCCACAATAAGGTAGATCAGACTCAAAAGTTTGTCTTGAAAGCTAATTTATATGAATAACAGGTCAATCTGCACTATTTAGTGCAGTGCAAAAGCAAGTAAATGCTTTAACTTAGCAAATATTTAGGAGATATTTCAAACAAGATCAGTTTGTTTTGGTGGTATCGTGAAATATTTATATGTACAATGGCACCCTGCATTAATGAGACGAATAAAGTAATTTCAGTTCCCCCTGTCTTCTCCCTAATCGAATCAGATCAGCAGTGTTTCGTGTTCGTAATCGAATTCTAATCAGAAGGAATATATTATGAAATATTCCTTTTATCCTAAAGGTCTTGACTTTTTGACGTAGTAAAACCCTCAATAGCTCTTAAGACCTTTTTTCGGAACCTCGTTTTCGGAAGATTTTCTGCAGGCAAAATAACTCTAGACTGCGGACCTTTTCGCAGGTAGACCAATGAGTGAACATCAAATTGTAGAAGAATTTCAAATTTCAGCTTTTGCATGATTATGAGTGAGATATGGGGCCTGGCATTCTCATGCAATAAGATTGGACCATGCCTATTGATCAACAGAGGCTGCTTTTCAGCAAATTTTAAACGCATCTTGCCAATTTCGTCACGTCACGGCGTTTATTCTTTCTTCTAGTTGAAGCATTGAAAAGTAGATTGATTCTTTCGATGTCCACCAGACTGTGGCTATAATCTTTTTTGAGTGAAGACCAGGCTTGGGGTGTATTTTGGTTTTTCTTCCGCATACAAATACTGCCTGGGTCCTTTACGGTTGTCAAACAGGGTTCTCTTCTCATCGCAGACTATTATCCGATCATGGCTTAGCTTGCTGTCTGTGCTGTATAGATTTCTAGGCATCGTAGTTTTTGAGACTCGTTCATCGTATGAGGTACTCACTTGTCGAGTTTCTTTACTTTTCTTATGAAAGGGAATTGTCGGCTTATCGCCATTGCAATCGCAAGCGATTTCGTTTGGTTAATATCTACCGTTGCTCTTAAAACATTGTCGTCAATTACCATTTCAAGTTTTTTGCGTGGTTCGTTTTCGACGCTTAAATCTCCGGAATGGAAACTTTCAAACCAACTTCGAATCGTACATTCGTTTTCCACTACATCCTTAAGTACATCATTAATGTTTCTCGTTGCTAATGGTGCATTATGTCGCAATTTAAATTCATAAAGGAAAACAATCCGAATGAGAACTACCGACAACATGCTACAATCATGTAGATTGTACAATCCCTAGAAAAAAAAACTGTAATTGTAAGAAATCCTAAAAAACCCAGGCGTTAGCACACGTACCACTTGCACGTTCTGACATAGGTCTTCACTCAAGAGCTTTTTATTATCTTCTTATTATCAGTCTTGCCGCAGAAGATGCGAAGTTGCTACTTAGAGAGGCAAAAATTAAAATCTGCTAGGTTATTTGCCGAGTCCGTTAAAAGACGTTGCTCAAAAAATGCTTTAACTGCCTTGAGTTCGGCCACATAGTTACACAATGTAGAAGCACCGAAGATCGGTCCCACATATGTAGGAGATGTCGAATAGAATACCACATGGCAAAGAACTACGACAAGAAACCATCCTGTACGAGTATGTACTGCGAAAAAGACCATCCAGACGATATAAATCACGTAGCTGGCAGCAGCAGATGTCCACTCCTCCAGAGAGCTATTGCAACCAAAAAATTATGGAGATAATACAAATAAACCTGAACCACTGTATAATAGCTCAAGATATCCTTGTAAAACGTGACAAGTGACAAGACAAAACCAGCGATTTGAACATGTGGACGCTAGAAGCAAGCGAACAAGCAGAAGGCTTCGAGAGGGCAAAAATAAATGGGGTCCATTTTACAGTTACTATGCAAAACACAGCCTGACTGTTGGCGAATACCAACCGATGCTGGACAATCTGACTGCGTATTCGCTCCACAGATTCCCAGTAGGTTATGCATTAAGGCGACCTTAATGCATGGCCACAGAGTGGATGAGCAAACTCACTAATATCAGAGGACAGATCCTCCATTAAACATTCGTGCCCCTAACAATACGTGTTGTTAATGTGGGTACGGTTAATACTTGTCGGAAAGTAGGTGTGAGCTCCATCGTCGACATCACCTTTGCGAGCAAGTCTATTCTAGGGACCATCAAGCCGAGGGTCAGTGAGGAGTATTCTCATAGCGATCATCAGGCGATATTAATGGAGATCAAGAAAATGAAACCAGCCCACCTTCCAAAATTTACGGGCCAAAATGAAATGATAGATATTCTTTAGGAGAGATGATAAACGGTGATTTAACCCTAAGTGGAACAGCGGTAAACCGTGCGTCTCATTTCACAGTTATCATCAAAGCAGCGTGCGATGCACCAACGCCTAGAATAGCAATTACGAGTAGCAGGAAATTCTCACCGGTGGAACGATGAAGTAAATGCATTTCGAGCAAAATGTTTACAGGCTCGCTGCAAAGTTCAGCTTGTAAGAAGGCGACCAGATTTCCCACAACGGCTGAACACTCTTAGACTGGCGAGAGGCAACTTAACTTTAGAACCAACAAAGAAAGCAAAACCACATACTTCAAAAGCCTCTGTCAGGAAGGCGACATATGTAAATCCATGGAGTGCAACATATAAAATGGTGATGGCGAAACTAAAGGCCAAAAGTCCCCCCGATAGCATGCTTGCAAATGCTGAGATCCATAGTAGAGCACCTTTTCCCGCAAACATCAGCCACTATGTGCAACATTATAAGAGAAAACCAGAGTAACTGCGACAAGATAGGCGACAACCAAGCCTCTGAACCTGAGTACATCACAAATAATGTATAAAGGCGGCTATCAAAAAAAAAACGGACCTCTAGCAATAATGCAAAAGTGTCTAGAAGAAGGAACCTTTCCCAAAATATGGAAAACCCTGCATTTGGTTCTGCTACCAAAACGTGAGCCATCATCCTACCGCCCAATATGCCTCTTAGACATAATGGGAAAAATTCTCGAGAGGTTAATTTATAATAGACTGCTAGCGGTAGCAGAAGAGAAAGAAGCCCACTCAGGACTACTGTGCAGCAGTTACACTGGGCGTTGAAAACGCTTTTAACTGTGCGAGCTGGTTACCGATTGGAAGGGCACTTCTGGATCCATGGGTGGAAGGATCCACCATACTAATTTCTGACGATAGTGACGAACTATTTCAACAACAAGAAGATGATATACAACTCGGATGAAAGCGTGCCTAATATACTAGACGAATATACTAGACGGTTTTCGAACCATCTCAGACGAAGCCACCTTTGTTACAGTTGGAATGGTCCCCATTGATATCCTTACAGACGAGATGGACGTTTAAATTAATACTCACAATCAAATACTGGATAAGTCGATGAAACGGGGGCTGTAGCTACAACCTAACGCAGTTCCTATAAAGGTGGCTTTCGGAAATATCTACAATGAAGTAAATATAGAAAACCTTTCAAAAAAAGTAATACTTAAGAACTTTAAGAGTTATGTTTTTTTTGTTTTAAAGGAAAACCTCCTGGAGGTGGCTAAAATATCATCCAAATACATATGATCTATGTAGTTCAGAACACTGAACTTATTATTCAAAGCGTGACCAGATTAAACAGCTTCGTATAAATTCTGTGGCCAGGTAATTGACAAAATCCTTTTCGCAAGTATCGAACTGCAAACTTTTTCTTCTCCTCATCTATTTTCGTGATGATTTTCAATCATTTCTTGGCGGGTAAATGGTTGCCTTATTTATTTCAAAATAAGAATTATGAAAATATTTCGGACTCGTTTTTAGAGATGCTTGCGTTATGAAATAAAAATATTGGTGAACCTTGATGACCAGCCCTGACGAATAGTCCAGAAAGATCACCACATCATACAATTTTGAAGTTCATATCGTCGTTGTGATTGTGTTGGTTTTCCTTTTCTTACATCGATTACAACACAAAGTAGGGAATGGCAGAAGGATGGTGATGATGTTTTAGCTTTTGACAGGCTTTCCCTTTCAAAGGGTTTAATCAATGAAGTGTCAAAGGTTAAGCGCGATTTTGCGCTAATTGCCTCGAGGGTCCCACATTAAATTAGGTCAGGTCCCATTTCACTTGAGCGCCCCACTTAAGGCGATATCTAGCCTTATCGCGTTGCTATTTCGAGAAGGCTTCGCAGGCCCTAAAAGTCAGAGTGGTGGTGATTATTCATCCTTACTTATCCTTGTCATCAAAGCTGGTGAATTTTCATTCTTCTAGCAAGGTGTAGCTATTCAGTATATCTATAGCTATTCTTATATCTTCTAATCTAAATTCTGTTTATGGAGACGGAATTGAATATCAATCGAAAAACTTATCCCACGTAGCATTTGATTCCGCCCCCTATAGGTTCTACTATAGGTGTTATGCAGTACTTTCTTCGTTGTACGTGACAGAATACTAATTGCCAGTTGCTTAAAAATATTGTTCCTATAATGTTGGTGTGTAAGTTTCATACAATTCATTCGTGTTGTCGAAATCATTTTATCATCAAATATTTTGGTTGTAATTTCAGACTTTTGTTGAGTAGCGAGCGTTCCACATAGCTATCATAAAAGTATATAGGGGATTTTCGATTAAGGGCGCTCGAAAGTCAAACTTAAATAAAATAGTTGTGCGTGGGATAGCATTAATCTTTTTTAGATCTCGACAACCAGTTGCCGTTATTGAGGATGAGAGCCTCCTAGTAGTCGCAACTAACTCTGCGTGGAGGAAGGAGGTGATGCGAATGGGAAACTAATAACATTCGGCTTAATTCAGGTCATAATGAGCTGTCATTGCTGTGTGATCCTGTTACATTTTACATGGTGTAGGGTTTGTAGGTTTAAGTTAAGCTATAGTTTCCTTTTCGTAAATTAAGTTCGGTATTTAGGGATTAGGTTAGCAGTATTCTTAGTTAGATGTAAGCGCGTAAGTCCCGGTTTTGCACAATGGTGATGGCACTCAGATGTAATCTTCCTATTTCTTTTCCACATTTTTCTCCTATCTTTCTCTCGTTCTTTGTTTTAAGCCTCTCGTATCTTTATTTTTCATTCTTTTTTGATTTTGACAGGAAACAAAAGGGTAAGTTGAGCTCAGATGGATGGGTTATTGGCAGGAACCAACCCACTTCGACGAACTAGAGCATCATGGATGCCTCCGTGGCCAGCTAAACTCCTTATACCGTCGCCTAAACGCGGGACAACCATGCTGTAAAATGTATCATGCAAAAGATCCATTATCGAGTGCGTTGTGTGGCACGTAGCGGCGTCTGACTGGAATCACATGTCATTAAGATCCATATCTTCTAATTTAGGCCACAAAACAGTTATTATCATCTGTACCTCTCGCCAGTGACAGTTATGGTGGTCAGAATAAAATCAACACGAAACTTATTTCTGGATGCATTTGCAATTGATGGGTCCCATGTGGATCATTATCTCCCCAAATGCAACAATTTTGCTTGCTGACATAGCCATTCATCCAAAAATGGCCCTCATCGCTACAGATAATTTACCATCTGAAATCGGAGTCCACTCCCAACTGCTGCAGAGCCCAGTCAGCGTAGGTCGTTTACCTTCAGGTTCTAGAATGATTCAATTTTTTAGGTGTGCAGACTTATGTTCTGGCGCAAAATTCACCAAATTTAGGTCTGCGAAAAGCCAAGTTGTTTTGAATTGATTGCCTCGGATTATCCTGCACACTCTCGTTCACTGTAGAAATACTTTGTCACGGCTCGCCAGCGGCGTGCGGGTGTTATTTTATAGTTAACTAAACCAGTTGATCCGTATTTGTCTACTAAATGACGTATAGTCGACTGAACGGGACGATTGTGTGCACCGTAAAAATCACGTAGCGCACGGAACGCAGCTCAAACTGAGCACACAGTTTAATTATCTGCAGGCGTTACTGCACACTGTAATTTTCCATGGTGATTTGCGGAATATTAGTTTCTATAACCTCCAAATTTGATAGATGTAGTTCGTACGCCCCATTTGGAAAACCCGTTACAACGCTCTCTGCTTTGAATGATTCACGAGGGAGTCCATCTCTTTATTGATTTTCATTTAAGATGTAGCTTATCGGACCTCCAGACAGTCCGGATAAGTAATCTTTTTCAGATTATCAGCACCAACTGTGACCCTCTTTATCCCTGTATGCTCTGTTCGGGATTCTTGTTTTTGGGATGTTCTTTGCATTTTCTGGTAGAATCTGCGAATATTATTTCCGTAGTAGTATACTTCTTCTGACCTCGCTTCAGCGCTTTTCTATTTTGAGAATTCCAGAGCAGTTTTTATTTCACTACATGAGCTGGTACACGCTATTCATCAAATCAGCTGAAAATGTCGCCACAAGTTATCTGCACATGGTGATAATATCACAAAACTTCGCAAGAAGACTCTATTAACTAAATTTTATTCGAATTGTACTGCCTGCTTTTAAGTCCAGGGTGATCACATATACACAACAATGTAATGATAGTAGTCAATATCGGTACCTCAAAATGTTCGGACAAGAAAAATACTGCAGCTGTACCTTGCGTCGAACGCAATGTGATTATTCTGGTATTTGAGCAGGGCTCGTTTTGTAAATGCTAAGGTCTGAGAAATGGCGTGCCAGCTAGCCGCATAGTCATCTAGTCTGAGTCTATTTTCAGAGCTGGTGTCGCATAAGATATGTTTTCAAACGGTCATGCTCCTATATATCTAAACTTAGCGGTAAAATCACCAAGGAGGTTCCTTACTTCGAGCTTATGTGTCTGGTCGACTAGGCCTATAGCAATCACAGTAGTAGACGTTACACTTTTTCATCTTGCCACTTTAGAGACTCCGAAAGTCAGTATCCATTTTGTTTCATTTAAACAGTAAGCTCGTTCATATACAAGGCTGTTTGCAGCTTCACAAAATATAGGTACTTAGTATAGTGTTTGATCGGGCAGTCAATCCCCCAAAGTGTTGGGCCAGCTCCTTTGGAAGATAGTGACAGTATTTATGATACTAGCGCTGCAGCTGAAAATCGATTCTTTAGGTACATTCTCGTCTGATCATGATTAACATCTCCTTCTTCTGTGAAAAGTTCTGCAGCAAATTATCTAATACCAGTAAACGCCTTGGACTTCCAGTTCTGTATTTATTGTGTAGTCAGTCATGACTACAAAGCAATAAATTCAAATCTCCTGTAGTCCTTTTTTTCGAATTTTGACATGTTTGGTATAATTTTTGAATCACTTAAGCGACAGCACGAGATTTCGAGTTTTTTTTTCTGGCAAACAACTTTTGATATTCTGCACCTTGTTCAGCCATGCATCGACAAATTTGGAAAACCTGGCTGTTAAAATTCCTCATTACCACAGTCTATGTGATCTATGTTTTTTAAAATACTTGTTTTATCGAACTCGAACAAGTTCAAGGTACTTTGGATTTTATAATCAAAGAGAACGATGCTTTTGCTAATTAACACTTTCTCTGGAAACGCCTTCAGTTAAAATAGATTTAATTTCCGACTATATAAGTCCAGTTTTCGGAAGTTGTCCAATGTCGTGACAGTAAACATCAGCGCTGTTTCTTTTGAAGTCATACTTTCGTGAAACTCAAATGACTTATCTCTTTAGAGATAGCCAGACGTTCTCCTCTATGTATTTCCTATCGATGTTGGTGGTCTGATATTTCCTTCAATATTTTTGTAGTCGGTCGAACTCAGTGAACTCAAGCCGTCCGAAGAAGCCAACTTAACATTCTCAATTGCGTTTGTAGCTGTTCATAAAAATTAAACTGCATTGCCTTTCCGATTTTATTTCGACATAACCCATGATATAAAAATCAAGTTGACAAAGAGGAAGGAAGAGGAAGCCTCTATCGATGTTAATAATTTGATTCAACAAAAGACTGTGAACACTTTGGATGACTTAATGCGCTATAAATGGGTAGCGATAAACAATACTTTATTTATATTTTCTTATCGAAATCGAATCCCAATGTTCCTTGATATTTTTATCGTTGATACGATTCTGACGAATTAATTTAATTTAAACAGAAACAATTTATGGTTATCGATAAATTGTTGAATTATTTTTAAGTTTATGACCGTAAAATGATTTCTGATACTTATTGTAGATATAACTTTCTTCATAATATCTAAAGAAAAAATGAAAGAATATTTATAACCATACATAAAAATGTGCAACCAACTTTCCACTTAAAGCAAACAAATTAATTTTAAGCTCTCCCGATTCACATCACGATTTCTCCCATAAAAAAAAAAGCAACCGATGGTCTTATAAATTTTTTTCCAGCCCTAAGGGGTGAATCAATAACAAGGAAAAACCGCGTTCGCCAAACCAAAAAATAAAAGCTCAAAAAATAACAAACTCCAGGCGAAAAGTAATTAATTACACTAAGCGTAGATTGCGGTCGAACGGTTTTTTTTGTTACTTGTAAATTGATTTTTTTTTTGCATCTGAAAACACCTCATTTTTTGTAGTAGTGGCAGATAATTAAGTTTTTCTAGTACGAATATCTGTTTTGCATTAAACTTACTAACTACTCGCTATACAATTTTTTCCTATTATGTAATGTAAAATTATTTCCGTAAAAGAAAAAAAAAATAAAACAACAAAAGAAATCTCCACTCATCAGTTGTAAAGCCTGTACAGCAAATTCGCTTAGCAAAACAAATAAATTTTAAATTGTATTTGTTTACTTTTTTTTACAAACAGAAATTACCTAAACAGCAGATATAGTGATACACGAAAGCTGCTGTCATTATTGAGTAACAGTTCCAGGTGTTCCGAGTCACATAGTAGATACAGATTGTGCTTACGGATGCACTTCGATACGAGTACTCGTACACAGCTCGTACTCATACCTATGCATTGTATCTTTCTTTCTAAATTGTGTGCTACCAGTAGCTCCGCTCCATAACCATTGGAACACGATGACACCCATAAATCTTTTTACGAAAAAAAATCCTAACTCTCAACAAATAATGTAAGAATAAATCTCTTCCACGTCGATATCGGTGCTCTGTTGCATCACCGTCAGCATCTTTAGTACTTCCTACTGCTCCCTAGAGCCATGAAAAGATTTTTTGAAGATTTTAAAGGTTCGGCATGTCCCTTCACTCATATTAATGGGATTTTTGAACACGTTCCAAGGTGGAGAATGACTTATTCGATTTTACCACTTACGAGTACCTTTGGCTAGAGAAATATTTTACTCGAAAACATTTCGAATTCTTGCCGAATATCTGCTTTCAGATATTATTAGTTGGAAAATGACACGTTTTTGAGTTTCTTCAAAAAATTCCTCTGGATAATTAAGGAATTTCTGTTCGGTTTTTCCATTTATACAGCTTTTTTATAATAAACTGAAAAATGTTTTAGTTACAGGAGTTTTCATTAGATGCGTTGTTTGTTTTTGTTTTTTAAATAATACGTGTGCTAAAGGTGTCAATGAAATTTTTGTTATGATAACATTCGAATGTCTTCCATTGCAACGATTACATGAATAGATGCGCCGGACATATTTTTCCATAACTTTTCCGCCGATATTCCAGCAATTTCACATCGAGTGTTCGGCTCCAAGTGATATTATTTTCGTACGTATGCCGGCTAATCAATTATAAATAATCCTAAATACTAATTTTCTATTTTTCTTTACACGAAAAATATTTGACATTTCCTATGCGTTGGTTAATGTAGCTAGCAAGCTTCCTTAGTTGTGCGTTCATTTTAACGAACGCATAATGCGCTTTGACACTTGAGTAATGTTTGTGAATTGAATTCACTGACCCTGAATGTGTTAATTCAAGTAGGGCGTGCAATTGCATTGCCCGGGCCATTCCTGAAGATACGACCATCATCTTTACCAAGTTTGTCAACAAAAAGTCCTATTTTAGTTTTTTTATATAATTGGTGCACACAGCACGGAGCACAGGTAAAAAAAAGTTATTAAGGAAAGAAAAGGAAGGACCGATCTAGGTTGGTCTCATATGTTTACAGATTATAATGACACGAAAATAAACAGCTTGGCAGCGCATTCCATAAGCGTTCGTTGTTCGGCCTAGAAAAAAAAACACGATATTCCAAAGTGAATCCGAAAACGAGCTTGAGGGTATACGCATACTGATGAGCATTCATAACGAGAAGAGTATTATGGTGAAGGTTGGAAGTGGCGGAATACTGCTGGCAATTTCGATGTGGCAATAGTGGTGAAAATAGCGATAAAACAAGGTGAGCCTAGATACATTAGGTCTTTATTCAATTTACTAAGCAACATTAGTGTTACAGCTCTAGAAAGTGCAGAGAGCTCTTAGAATCACCCAACTAGAACTAGATATGGCCATTGCACTCCAGTTTTGGTGGATGGATGCCTTATTATGTGGTTATATTCCAACGTAAGTTGTCACTGACAAATAAACCGAGACTGGAAAATTTTTCGATTTAGACGATGTAATGCCATTCATGGATAATGGCTAGATGCATAAATTTCGATTACGTTCCACTCGGTTGGTGGGCCTATAGCCGTTTTGTAGTTGAAGAGCAGAGGCGTGAGCCCGGGAACGAATACGACAAGAAGGGAGTAAAGGGACATACGGTATTAGAAGTAATAGACAAGAGATCATTAATGAAAATTAAAAATAGTATCAGGTATCAGGATGGAGTCCTGGAGCACAACAGTATTTATTTTTTGGGTAGCATACTTGAAACCGACCAAGACAAATTGGACTGATCGACCGAATGCTAATTTTTAATTCATTGAAGGAGAGATTCGTCGATTCTAAATGCACACATTTTCGTACGCAAAAACCGTGCTTTCGGTCATTGTGAAATATTCGTGTCTCGAGATATTTCATGAGCTGATGGTGTGTCTCCGTTTCCATGACCTTGGAAAGAAGGGACGTAAGTGTAATGGGTTTGTAGAAGAAGAGAAAACAAGATTCGCCATTTTAAGGACTGGATAAATGCCAACCAGATAAATGCTACTCGGAAGGAGAGCGAAAGAGAAAGTTTACGTCGTGGTTTTGACAGCGTTGTAGAACGCCGCTTTAGAAGAAGCAGAGATATGGACTCATCCAATTAAGAATTTGACGCGCTCAAGTGCCAGCTGTGACATGTAGGTTTTGGAGCCATCCATAAAGACTACATTTCTTTCTTTGCTCGTGTTCTGGCCGAAATCATTCCTGGGCACAGGGAAAGTGTATTTCGTATTTTTGCAACAACAGGAGTCTCGGTTTTATTACCTACATCATACGGAATTTCAAAACTTCAGAGACCAGAGCCTGATGATGAGCCCTATGACTTGTCCAAAGCTTCCTTACACTCCAAGAAAGCCGACAATGCCTTCGATATTTTTGATACGACATCCAGAGAAGTTTGTTTTCTAGCAGCGTAGAAGACCAACATGCATTATAGCAGTGGAAACAGGACGCTAGCATGCGAGTAAAACTTTTAACTAACGCCATCACATATTGGCCGCACAATACTAGTAATTTGCTTACGTCGTGTCTGTCGGAGTAAATCATGCCGTCAAATCTGTATGAAAATGCGCTCCGCGTACTCCTACTAAATGAGTTCTTTCCACCAGATTTTAGAGGGGAGTCACGCAGAGTATTCCGAATTGGTAGGCATGTTGTATCTTAAACAGAGGATTCATTTGCAAAGCAGATGATGAGATAGACCAATTGAATTCAAGCCATCAAATGAGACAACAGCGTGTTTGATGGTCTCATTCGTCGCCACAACCGATATCTGCAGATACAGACAAATAGATACTAGGCGCGTAGGTGCCACTAGATCTTCTAAGTTACATGTATCCTGTATCTATACAATAAAAAATTACTATTGACGTGGTTGCAGATGGTATTGGATTTTTTGGGTGAAGCATAGCATGCATAATCCTACTGATCTATCAAGGACATCGAAAAACCTCACTTTAATTAATGGAATCTGTTGCATGATACTTAAACGTAAGGTCTGTGTCTCTGCCAACTCGACTGTTTTCCGTGCTGAGCAGGATCTGTCACTTGTAAACCAAATATTTCGAGAGCGCCATTCAATCTAAACCCAGAATGCTGTAGCTTTTGGTAGTCGATAATATGAGTATAATCATTTCCACTAGATTGAGCACCCTTACGAGTAAGTACGACACATGTATTTCCTTGAGAACATCTTTCTTATATTTTTTTTGAATAATATGATTTACGTACCGATTGTATTGTAAATGAGCCCAACTAACTTTCTTAGAAGAAGTTTCACTTCAAAAGCATCATTCAAGGTTTTGCTAACCTTACCAAGCATCTTCGTACCTTGAGTACCATTCAGAAAGAGCCATTTCATTTTTTGATTCGTAGACTAATTTTTTTATGGAATTTTCCAAAGCCTCCATGATTTTCTCCGATGATAACTCGATTGTTGCAATGATGACTCGATTATTGTCAAACTAGTGTACAGTATATTCACCTTCAAGGATTTTGAAATATGTTGTCACTATTTAAAGATATCCTGTTAGCTGTTAAGAAATGTTTCGAACAGTACATCCACTTCATTAAGCGTACAACAAGAAATATATATATATAACAAGAAAATCCCGATATTGTTTATTTTTTAAGTTTCCCCCGGGCCAACTTTCGATTTGAAATCGAAACGAGTTGGTCAGAGAAAGAATTTTACAGGAAATGGTGTTTTTTTTTCAAAGGCCAACGGCAATAATATTTCTATTGAATAATTTACGTAATGCCTGCAGGGAAATTACCTATTGTTACGATGTAATTACCAACTGTACGGATAGGAATTTTAACGATTTTTTTTTAATGTTAACAGCGGTATTCTTACGTTCAATATAAGCGGCATGATATCCATGATACTTTTAATTTTCTTATGCACATCGCGGTCGGTGAATGGTTTACTGATAATGAGCTAACAAATAAAATTGTACAAAAAAGTTGAGAAGGTTTTTTTTTCTAATGAGAATTTAAAATACAGCATAATTATAAAGAATACAAGTTTTTTTTCCCTTGGATGTACGGAGGACACTTAGTTGTGGCGATGTTCATTTATTGAAGAACTTTAAAGCTAGAATCTCTCGATATTTTTATGACTTTCTGATTGACAATTTGAGACCACCAATTTAGGATTGAACTGAGTTTTAAATTTTTCTAAATTCAAGAAATAGTTTTCGACCGATATTTTACCTTATTTTGGGATAAGGGTAGATGAAATACTCGTCTAACTAGAAAGGAGACCTGTGTGTTATTAGCCTTTTTGGTTTTAATCCGGGTCCTTTAGAACCATTCAGTAAGAATATAAATCTCAGTCCCCAAACTTGTCGAAGGCGTAACTTCTCGGAGCTTTCAGTGGCAAAACAGTCACATAACAGATGAGGAACATATTCATTTTCTTATTTGCCCTGTGTAAGTCGTGATTCCAAGTCATTCCACGTGAATACATATGTATGTACTCGTATATTCAATGATATTGTCAGACACGGCATAACGACTAAGTTGAATTATCGAGACCCATTTTTGTCATATCGTAGTGTCTCTGAATCATATTTAGATTTATTATTTAGATATCTTTTTTATTTACTTATTAAGTCTAGGGGGCTGGGCTGCCTGCCCAAAGGTGTTTTTTTAAGAGCTATGGAGCTTTTTTGTCTTCCGGTTTATCAATATACACCAAAGGGTCCAAATCAGGTAGCGCCCTCCTTCTGAAAGTGGTCAATGTCGTCCACATTTTCGAAAAAATAACCAC
Source organism: Volucella bombylans (assembly GCA_949129095.1). Taxonomy (NCBI): domain Eukaryota; kingdom Metazoa; phylum Arthropoda; class Insecta; order Diptera; family Syrphidae; genus Volucella; species Volucella bombylans. The sequence continues at coordinate 98,588,212 of OX422144.1, forward strand.
TGACCATTGATCGGTAACGTTGGTCGTTGAGTGTAAAACGAGCTTTAACTTGAATTTTACAGACATAAGAACCGATGATCCTTTATCGTAAAGACAACATGCACTTTTTTCGGTGTATGCCTCATGAGTCTCTTTTAGTCTCAGTCTAGATACTACAATTATGTTGATAAAAATAAGAGTTGACTTCAAGCTTAAGAGCCCAATCTGTGAACTCCCATCACTAGACGTGATCTGGTGGCTATACTTGGTGCACTAGCGCAAACTGAACGGAGAAAGTCGGAAATGTTGCGATCGACCCCGAATTGATAATTGGGGATCTTCCGCCAGACGTTTTCTCATAGCTGTTACAGTTTTTCTGTGGACAAATTACGGTGACGCGTTGACCTCGTTGGTATAGAAAGTTAATTCGTTCATATTAGTGACTGCCTAACTTCCTATCCAGACTGAGGGTCGGAGACAGATAATCACCTTCCATCGTTAATTAATCTGTTAGGATGAATGTATTCTCATACATATTGCGCTGCTGACCACACGACCACACGACCACTTCGTTATTTGTTTATGACTATGTGAAGTTTGGGTGTCTTAGACTTAGTATATTCCTTGTCGTTGCTGTAACTATGGTTCTTATTGACCCCAAGATGTCAATACAGGCCGTTTATATGGCCATCTACGAGGCCATATAACTATATGATTAAATTGGTCTCGCAACAAGCGAGCATCTTGTTCTGAAATCTGCTATTTAAGGCTGCATCTGAACAAGGTTACAGATGCAGTTACATATGTAATAACTTATTAAAAGCAGCAGCACTTTTTGGGGGTTGCCCAACTCGACTGGCCTCGACTTCTAGCTAAGCAGCATTGCATAATTAAGTTTATCGCTTAATGCTAGAAGAACTTTATCTGGAACCAGAATGACAACAACGTCACACTGAAATTTGTATCCCCTATTGTTTTCAAAATCGCATCCATCATTACACGCCAACTAGGTAGCAACATGATATAATATGACATGTCCTTCTGTTGAGTCGCTTGCTCAAATGTGAGGTTTACTATCATATAAGCGACATTAGAATTAAAACGATCCAATCGTATTGAACGTTATAGAGATTGGTTGGTACTGGTCCGTGGATGTTCATTAATAAACGGAGGAAATGTTGAAAATCTACGTCCAATGTCGAGCGAATGTCGTCACTTCGAATGGTTTTATTTTGATGTTGTATACTGTATTTATAGATGCGGTTGCGCTTTGCTGGGCTCTTAAACGGAACAATGGTCAAGAAAAGATGTCTTATTGAAAGTTCAGGAAGGAGGTCACATTTGCGCTCTCTACCCGTGATGGCAGCCAATGGCGAGCGTGTCTGATCTGTGGCTGCATTTGCGTAGGACCTAATGAAAAGAATGACTGATTTTGGCCAAGTGCCCGGTCAGATGACATATATTGTGTTTGGAGTATTTCCTTAGCTAATGTATCACTATTATCTAAATCTGATTCGCTAACTACTGATCAAACTTTATCATTTTCTGAGCCTACAGCACCATTAAACTGAACATCTTCGCCGAATATAAGTCCCAAGCCATGTATATCTCTGCTTAGCAGACAGTCTGGCGATAGTAATACAAAAAAACAAAACCACATCTGAAATTAACCTGAAATCAGGGCCCTTGTCACCCACAAATAATAGAGGAACCACGTCGGATAAAAGAAGAAACATTAGAAATTAAAAGGCGGATTCTACAAGAAAAGAAATTCTGTGAAATAGTCACTTATAAATGTATAAATAGGATCAGCCAACTTCACTCAAATCTTCTGCAGGAATTCGAAATTCGTCTTCTCTCTACCAACCAGCAACACCCTTAGACTTCACTTCTCGGTTGGTAAACTAGCATCTGTCACACTGCGATATACCCAATCCTGATTGCAATGTATTATGCTGCTAAAAAAAGGTGGAAGAATAGGGGTGAAGTAATAGCCAAGTCGAAAGTCCTTGAACCTTGAATCCTTTACTTGGAATTGCACTTTTGCTAAGCATTAAATGCTAAATACGCTAAATATACGTGACATCACTTTCTTCACCGTTTACAATAATGGCGACACCACGGAGCGTATATTCCGCGAATGTCCGGGTTAAGTTCGCGTTAGACTGTAGGTACTGGCCTATAATATGATTTGTGCTATTACTGTAGGCAGTTTAGCACTAAAGTGATTGCTTATCTTTCTTCAGATGATTAGGAAATTCCATCAAAAGGAACATACAAGAAGAACAATTGACCATTGGGTAAGCCCACTATTTCCACAGGAAAAATACATCAAAAACTTGGTTTGTTATTCATTGACCGTGCTCTCTGAAAGCTTTTCGTGTTTGACGCGATGATTAGGAAATTCCATCAAAAGAAACATGCAAGAAGCACAATTGACTAGCTCATTGGGCATGCGCACTATTGCGACAAGAAAAAAACATCAAAAACTTGGTTTGTTATTCATTGACCGTGCTCTTACTATTTTATTTTTTTACTATTTATTACCTTATTCCATATTCCATATCAAGTATACTAAATATCATCTTGAAACCCTTCTTGTCAGCGGATCTTGGTTTGCCAGAGAGTGGCCTTGCTTGGGTGCTTACCAATTTGTAGGACCGTATCTATGGATGCATTATATGTTAGGTGCTGATGGGACTGCCTCCCCTTGACATGGAGGTGATACGTCGAGATTAGGAAGGGACTCCCGCTGACAAATGTTCATACAGTCTCCTCTCGACGATGGTGGAAGATTTGTCTCGTAGGGATTGTAAGCTTCTGCTGCCCGAATGTGTCCGGTCTAGATGGCAATCTAAATGGGGCATGAGGGATTAAGGCAGGGTTACTTATAACTTCCTTCAGACTGTGTCGACCATGAGCAGGCTACCAGAGCTGAGTTTCAACTTCAGTTTGGGTTTTATGCTAACCGGTCATGGCTCCTTGAATGCGTTTGTGCATAGGAGAAGCCATAGCGACGTGAGAGTTTGCTCATGCCAATCTCCCCTCGAGGATTGGATGCATATCCTGTGCGTGTGTCCAGCCTACTTAGATGTTAGCGATTTTCGAGCTATGGATATTACCTATGATGGTGCGATGTCAGAGCGAAATTCGAAAGAATTTGTAGCTTCGCAAATGAAATGAAGGCCGCCCTGAGGTGTAAGGTGTCTAACTGGAAATGGCCGTAAGGATGTGAAGCTCGACCGGAAGCTACCTTCTGATACCACGGGAGGTCATGGGCACCTGGAACTTCTGTTCCAGCCTGACCTAGGAATTGGCCCTCTTGTGGGAGTATCGTGTTTGTTGTAGGTTTATACTCAAAATCGCGAGGAGAGTAGACTGACTGGAGATTGGACATCTCATGAGTCAGCATATGTTGTAGCGTGCTACGGCTTGTGTTCAACCAATTGATGGCTATTAAACTGATCGGTTAGCTCGATGTCGAGTTGCACCGCAACCTGGAGCCATGGTTGAGTTATTAGATAGGCCGCTTCACCAAAGGGTAAGTTCGTTGCTTACACACGACTTCAAATCTGGTACTGATAGTGGTACTTGTGTTGCGTGCAAATCACGCCCCAAAAATCCTCCACTCCCTTTTCCATCTGTTGTCTGTTGACCGGTTCATTTCTCCTCCCCCTTCTTGTGCTGTCCCTTCTTTTCTTCCCTCCGTCATGCTCTGGATGCCACGGCACAGGTGGGATTCACTGGATCCTCTGAATTCAGTTCCCTCCCCCGGCCTACCGCTCCAGAGATGACCATATAGGTACCCCTGATAGAGCCAGGCGGACGGCCTGGAGACTCTAGCGGACGGACGGTCCGCCCCGTGATGCCCCGAGATGTCAACACCATCAACAATGGCCGCGAGCCCACCATAGTTAATATTGTTTGCCCAACACCATCAATTTGTATAACCCCCTACCCCCACAAAAGTTAAAAAGAAAAAGATTGTAAAGGAAAGCCCACAATTCCCCGCGGTCGTTCTTCTGCTCCCCATGTCTGCAAGAAGGTTTACTGGCCCCCATTGTACCACTATTAAGTTAAGTTTTCCTCCCTATCCGGCGGTCTCAATGGAAGCTCTCAACCATAGCTTCGGTTTCGGGTCAGAGGGCTGGCTTCGAACCAAAGCAATCACTAGGACGACAAAACAAACAGAACGAACAAACACGACCCACAAACATAGAACGTCGACGTGTGTGATTGGCTGGGGATTCGTGAGAAGCTGTTGGAGCTCTGGATGTGATTCCCTTTGCTCTAACAGCTGAATTGACGGAACCCCATGTGTGTGTGTGTGTGTGTGGACGAATGGCGGCGATAGCCAAAAAGCGCGGTAAGCTCATTCGATAGCTTACCGTCTTGTTGGCCAGAGCCTCGAAAAAAAAGAGAAGAAAAAAAGTAAAAACAGAAACGAAGAAACGAAGACCGAACGAGAAAAAGAAAACCATTGAAAACACCCAGAACAAGAACAAGAACACGAACGAGAACAAGAACAGAAACAAAATTTCTACAAACCAAGGACGAGAAACACACCAAGGGACGAACTAAAGGAAATTACAGCACACAACGGACACGACCGGACAGAAGTCGGTGATTGTGGCGGAGACGGTTTACCCTCCTCCACCAGCAGAGACCCAGCTAGAGAGCGACCCCGCCTAGGCAGGAAACCCATAAAAGAGATAAGTACCCTTTTTTTTTAATACCACATATTTGTGCAGTAAACCCGCGTCCGTAAGCCTTCTTACCGTTTTCCGTGAAACCGTTCGTAAGACGGTTAGATTTCGTTCATTGCGCGACCCGCTAGTTTTACCGGGACGACAACGCGGAACTGTGGGCCTTCCGTTAGCCGACCCATTAAAGTAAAATTAATTTAAATTCCTCCAAAAAAAAAAGAAATTGGTTTGATAAAAATTCGGCATACCCTGTAATCTCCCTCAAACGAAACAAGGAAAAAAATCAAATATACGTATAAATTCCCCATCAGGGAAAAGACAATTCTTGTGTTTTTTTTCCTCATCTGTTTTCCCAATTTCGCATTAAAAATTGGGTGGCGCCTACCTGTTGTGTTGTTTGTAACTTTCGCGTGGAGCGATCTTCCCGAACCCCCCCCTTGCTGAGCAGCCGGTGTGCGCAGCTAACCAGCAGCTGCTTGTTGCAATTCCCTTTTTGGGCTCCTATTCGTTTTTGTGTTATCCTCTTCATTCGTTCATCAACCACCACCCGTGTGGTTGCGGTTCGTTGTTGTCTGTCAGTTTTGAAGTTTGTTTTTTTGCCGGCAGCCCGGCATTTGCCGCTATAGTAAATTTAATTTTTTTATTTTCCCCGGGTTTTGCAACAAATTGACGCCCAGACGTGGGGCTCAAAACAAAAAATTATTATAAAAAAAAAAAAAATTTGTACCAAAGAGGTGCTTTGTGACTTGGGAAGTGTCTGTGTTTCTATTTAAAAGTGCAAATAATCTTTGTTGTTTCTTTTAGAGGTAACCTAGTGGGAAGTGATTTCTATTAGAAGTGTCATCGCTGGAGTGTTGGAGTCAACGTGGGATTCAAGAACGAATCTAATTTGAGGGAATTAAAAATCATCCATACCTATAGATTTACATCGTTGGAAGCGAAAACCTCAGGTCGTATGTACCCTGAGTCCCAAGTAGGTTGTGATTTAGTTTTTTCATTGCCAGTTTGTTTTGTTTTCTTTAACTAAGTAAACATAAAATACAGGTAGATACTATACTATATAGTATTTACATTTGTATATATATAAATTTCATACGTAGAACTTAGCATATTTTTTTTTATTGTTACTCGCCCATAAAACATACATATATACATATATACATATATACATATATACATATATACATATACTCGTATCATTTATCATTTATTAGCATATTTAGAACTGTAGAACTTAGCATATTTTTTTTATTGTTACTCGCCCTTAAAATATACATATATACATATATACATATATACATATATACATATACTCGTATCATTTATCATTTATTAATATACATTAATACTGTCATATGCATTTGTCTGTTTTCATAAATATCCATTCATACATACGTAGATAACTATTGATACATACGTTGTTAATTCGATTTTTTTTCTATATTTCATTTTTGTGATTCTTGGGAGTTTTGTGCTGATTAGTGTTGCCGTGTAGGGAAGTAGTTTTCTCTTAATTTTTTTCGTATTAGAAGGATATTCTACTTTTTCTTTGTTGCTTTTTTTTGTGCTTTTGGGTTGGTCTTATTTTATTTTAAACTATAAAAGGATGGAGATTAATCGGTTGAGTCAGGACGAGCTGGCCTACGAAGTCGAGTGTAGGGGCTTGTTACCTGACACCGTCGATAGGATGAGGAAGTCGCTACGGGCTGCAAGAGCACTTGAGCGACGGGGGTCTCTCAAACCTGGCGAGTACCCTTTTTCATTTTCCACCGACAGGGAAGCCGTCGAGAAGAAAATCACAGAGATCGAGAAGTTACTGGAGAACCCTCCAGCCAAAAAGTCTTCAGAGTACTGTAAGGTACTCACCAAAATTGAATGCGCCACCTCACGGGTTGAGCGGTCCCAGCCCACAACAGACGAAGAAGTGAATCAGAAGAAGAACCTGAAGACGGATCTGATGCTTCTAATGGCCTCGCTAGAAGATGAAGATGATGAAGAAGTTGATGAACCCGCAGAGGAAGAGGAACGTAACCTAATTGGGGAATTCAGAACACCCATTCCCTCCCCTAGGTCATCGGTTAGGATTCCACCCACTCCCCAACCGAGGCAGTTACCTTCGGCACCGGAACCACCGGCAATTGAACGCTGCACAGAGCGAATCGGCAAATGGGACTTGAAGTTCACTGGCGAACGCTGCGGTTCATCAGTGAACTCATTCCTAGAACGAGTCGAGGAGCTCCGAGAAGCGCGCAATGTGTCGGAAGACCACCTATTTCGCTCAGCGGTTGAACTTTTTAGTGGGAAGGCGCTTCTTTGGTATAGGGCGGTTAGGAGGACTGTTTCTTCTTGGCAGGGTTTAGTTAGGGAGTTGAAGCTGGAGTTCCTGCCTCCAAATTATGACGACGCACTGTTGGAGGAAATTCGTCGTAGGACCCAAGGGAAGGACGAGTCGATTGGAGTCTACGTATCGATCATGGAAAACATGTTCGGTAGGTTGACGGAGCCGCTCACGGAGCGACGGAAGCTGGGAATAGTGCAAAGAAACTTGGCACCGTTCTACCAAACTCAATTGGGGTTGGCAGATCCCAAGTCTATCCCAGATTTGGTCGCTCTAGGACGGAAACTAGAGATGGTCCGAGCGAATGTGGAAACATTTGCGCCACCTCCTACTCGGTCACGTCACCTCTTGGAACCTGATTTGGCATACGTGGCAGTCGAGGAACCGAGGGCTGCAGAGCGTAGGGTTGCCGAACCCAGGCCGGCTCCAAGAGTATCAGTCGTGAGTAGGGAACCTCAGCCGAATAGGCGGTTGAGGTGTTTCAACTGCAATCAGGAGGGTCATATTTCCGCTCACTGTTCCGCTCCTAGGCGTTGTATAGGGTGTGGTAAGCTAGGGGTTCTAAGAAGGGATTGTTCCCAATGTTCGGGAAATGGTCGTCGGACTCTTGCACCAGCAGGGCAAGAGCGCCGGCGAATGTAGATAGGTTGCCTGCTGGTAACCAGCTGGGAGGATTGACGGAAGAAGTTTATTTAGGTTTCACACTTGAGGATAAAGAAGATGATGGTCGCCCTTATTTAGGTGTTAGTGTTTACGGCAAAAGTTTAGTAGGGTTATTAGATTCAGGAGCTTCGCGTACCATCATCGGTAGGGACGGGTGGAAAATTTTAAAAGAGTTAGGGCTTAGATTAGGAATAGCTAGGATTAGTAGGGTTTCATTGGCAGATGGTGCCGGTGTAGATGTAGTAGGGAGCGTGAGTCTACCATTTGTTGTGCAGAAGAAATCAGTGGTGCTGGAGTGCCTGGTGATTCCAACGCTTCCGCACGTCCTGATACTAGGGGCCGATTTTTGGGTCCGCGCGGGCATTGTCCCGGATTTGAGATCAGGCGAGTGGAGGTTTTCGAGCCAAAAGGAGGTGGCTTCGATTTCGGCCCTTACGGAGAGAACCGAATTGGATGGCGGAGAAAGCCAGCAACTAACTGAGGTGCTGGAAAGAGTTTTCCAAGGTATGCCAAATGGCATTGGGTGCACACATCTGGTAGAACACAAAATTAGGACGGCTTCTGAACCAATAAAGCAGCGATACTACCCGGTATCCCCTGCGATCCAGAGCCACATAGATAGGGAATTAGAAGAGATGCTTAGGGATGACATAGTGGAGAAGTCCAGTAGTCCTTGGGCCTCACCTATTGTCATGATTAAGAAGAAGGACGGATCGTTTAGGTTTTGTGTAGACTACAGGAAGTTGAATAAGGTCACGGAGCGTGATGCTTACCCACTTCCTTACATTTCAGCGACCTTGGACAAACTCCGGGATGCTAAATATCTGTCATCTTTGGATATTAAGTCCGCATACTGGCAGATCCCCGTCGAGGAAAAGTCCCGCCAATACACAGCGTTTACCGTGCCTAATCGGGGACTCTTCCAGTTCAAGAGGATGCCTTTTGGGTTACACAACGCCCCAGCAACATGGCAGAGGTTTATTGACACAGTGCTTGGTGCCGATTTGGAACCGCACGTATTCGTATACCTCGACGACATCGTGATCGTCACGAACAGTTTCCAAAAACACCTGGAAATTCTAGAGGAAGTCTTCAAACGATTGAGTACGGCAGGGTTGAAGGTCAGTAGGGAGAAGTGTAACTTCTGTAGGTCTACATTGAAATTTTTAGGATACGTAGTGGATAGGAATGGGTTGCACGTGGACCCGGAAAAAGTAGAAAGCATGCTTAGGATTCCTGCACCGAGGAATGTTAGGGAAGTTAGGAGCTTTGTAGGAACGGTATCCTGGTACAGGAGATTTATACCGAATTTTTCAATTTTGGTAAAGCCGTTGACAGACCTTTTAAAGAAAAGTAGGAAGTTTGTCTGGTCTGAGGAGTGCGAGGGGAGCTTCCAGAGGGCAAAGGAGTGCCTGGTAACTGCCCCGATTCTAACCTGTCCGGATTTTGAGCGTCCGTTCGTAGTTCAGACGGATGCATCGGACCATGGGGTTGGAGCAGTGCTTACCCAAACTTTCGACGAAGGAGAAAAGGTAATTTGCTATCTAAGTAGGTCGTTGAATAGGAATGAAAGGAACTATTCAACCACGGAGAAGGAGTGCTTGGCGGTCCTATGGGCAGTAGAGAAGTTACGACCATATATCGAAGGGGTTCGGTTTACGGTCGTGACGGATCACTATTCCCTGGTATGGCTGAGCAACCTCAAAGATCCGTGCGGTAGGTTAGCTCGGTGGGCGGTTAGGTTACAGCAATTCGATTTCGAAATCGTACATCGAAAAGGAAAAGATCACGTGGTTCCGGACATGCTCTCTAGGAATGTGGCAGAAGTAGCAGAACTAGCAGAGCAAAGTACGGACCCGTGGATCACCAAGACGATGGCGAAGGTCGAGTCGGATCCTTTAGCTTATCCGTGTTGGAGAGTAGAGGATGGACGATTATTTAAGTTTGTTAGGGCTAGACACGTGGTTGTTCATGACAATAGTTTAGAATGGAAAGAAGTAGTGCCGAAAATAGATAGAGGTAGGGTTTTGAGGGAATGTCATGACAACGAGTTAGCAGGACACATGGGGGTTAGGAAAACGTTAGCTAGAGTAGGAGCGAGGTACTACTGGCCGAAGATGAGGTCAGATGTAACCAAGCATGTTAGAAATTGCAAAGTGTGTCAAAGTGTGAAACCGATAAACGATAAACCAGCTGGTTTGATGGTCGAAAGAAGAGGAATTTCTGTGCCATGGGAAATGATTTGTGTCGATTTAGTTGGTCCGCTCCCAAAATCGAGTAGGGGTTTTGTTTACATTTTAACGGTCGTAGATTACTTCACCAAGTTCCCTCTGCTTTTCCCCCTTAGGACGGCGACTGCCAGGACTCTTTGTAAGGAGTTGGAGGAGAACGTCTTCCTTCTGTTCGGCGTACCGCGATGGATCGTCTGTGACAACGGTCCCCAGTTCCGCAGTAAGGAATTGGCTGCGCTCGCGAAAGCGTACGGGTCACAAATTAAGTTCACTGCCCATTATCACCCACAGGCTAATCCTGCAGAAAGGATTAACCAAATCATTAAAACTACCCTTCGGTCTTACGTGTCGGAAAATCACCGGTCCTGGGATACCCAGTTAGCAAAAGTTGGATGCTGTATCCGGACAGCTCAACACGACGTCTTAGGAGTCTCACCGTACTTCGCGAACTTCGGTAGGGACATGATAACCCACGCGAGCGGTCGATCTTATACGGGAACGGATACCCTCGCGAATGCCTCTGAAGATATTAGGGTAAATAGGAAAAATTTAGCTAGGGAAGATAGGGCAAACGATAGGGGATTAGGGCCGATAGATAGAAATGAAACAGTAGGAGATAGGGAACTGGGGTCAGAAGCTAGGGATTCAGATATAGTTCAGGGAACGGAGATGTTCGAGCTAGAGGATAGGTTTAGACAGCTTAGGGAAGATATTAGTAAAAGGTTAGCGGCGGCGGCGTTGAAGGCTTCTAAGTCATACAACTTGCGGCGGAGAGATGTACAATATCTGCCCAACGAGGTTGTATGGCGTAGGAACTTCATGGTTTCCGACGCGGCCAATTACTATGCGGCGAAATTGGCACCAAAGTACGTTGGGCCTTTTTCTATAAAAAGGAGGGTTTCCCCCTGGACTTACGCGCTTCAGGACGAGACAGGCAAGGACAGAGGTGTATGGCACGCCAAGGACCTGAAGCCATACCGCGACGACCCCATAGATGACCTTAGTCGCGTAACGAACAAGGATCGTTACGCAAAGAGTTACGGAGAGCGTTAAACCGCTCGATGACGTAACCTAACCATCACAAGGGCTGATGGCAAAGATGAATGTTGACCCGTAGTGTAGATGATGATCTCCTTTTGTGTTGTCTCTCACCCGTCTCTTTGTATCGGCTTAGGCCACGGTTGATTCTGGTAGTTAAGCCCGTAAGCAGAAATGTGAGGGCACATTTCCCAGGAGGTAAGGGTGGGGTTTGTTGCGTGCAAATCACGCCCCAAAAATCCTCCACTCCCTTTTCCATCTGTTGTCTGTTGACCGGTTCATTTCTCCTCCCCCTTCTTGTGCTGTCCCTTCTTTTCTTCCCTCCGTCATGCTCTGGATGCCACGGCACAGGTGGGATTCACTGGATCCTCTGAATTCAGTTCCCTCCCCCGGCCTACCGCTCCAGAGATGACCATATAGGTACCCCTGATAGAGCCAGGCGGACGGCCTGGAGACTCTAGCGGACGGACGGTCCGCCCCGTGATGCCCCGAGATGTCAACACCATCAACAATGGCCGCGAGCCCACCATAGTTAATATTGTTTGCCCAACACCATCAATTTGTATAACCCCCTACCCCCACAAAAGTTAAAAAGAAAAAGATTGTAAAGGAAAGCCCACAATTCCCCGCGGTCGTTCTTCTGCTCCCCATGTCTGCAAGAAGGTTTACTGGCCCCCATTGTACCACTATTAAGTTAAGTTTTCCTCCCTATCCGGCGGTCTCAATGGAAGCTCTCAACCATAGCTTCGGTTTCGGGTCAGAGGGCTGGCTTCGAACCAAAGCAATCACTAGGACGACAAAACAAACAGAACGAACAAACACGACCCACAAACATAGAACGTCGACGTGTGTGATTGGCTGGGGATTCGTGAGAAGCTGTTGGAGCTCTGGATGTGATTCCCTTTGCTCTAACAGCTGAATTGACGGAACCCCATGTGTGTGTGTGTGTGTGTGGACGAATGGCGGCGATAGCCAAAAAGCGCGGTAAGCTCATTCGATAGCTTACCGTCTTGTTGGCCAGAGCCTCGAAAAAAAAGAGAAGAAAAAAAGTAAAAACAGAAACGAAGAAACGAAGACCGAACGAGAAAAAGAAAACCATTGAAAACACCCAGAACAAGAACAAGAACACGAACGAGAACAAGAACAGAAACAAAATTTCTACAAACCAAGGACGAGAAACACACCAAGGGACGAACTAAAGGAAATTACAGCACACAACGGACACGACCGGACAGAAGTCGGTGATTGTGGCGGAGACGGTTTACCCTCCTCCACCAGCAGAGACCCAGCTAGAGAGCGACCCCGCCTAGGCAGGAAACCCATAAAAGAGATAAGTACCCTTTTTTTTTAATACCACATATTTGTGCAGTAAACCCGCGTCCGTAAGCCTTCTTACCGTTTTCCGTGAAACCGTTCGTAAGACGGTTAGATTTCGTTCATTGCGCGACCCGCTAGTTTTACCGGGACGACAACGCGGAACTGTGGGCCTTCCGTTAGCCGACCCATTAAAGTAAAATTAATTTAAATTCCTCCAAAAAAAAAAGAAATTGGTTTGATAAAAATTCGGCATACCCTGTAATCTCCCTCAAACGAAACAAGGAAAAAAATCAAATATACGTATAAATTCCCCATCAGGGAAAAGACAATTCTTGTGTTTTTTTTCCTCATCTGTTTTCCCAATTTCGCATTAAAAATTGGGTGGCGCCTACCTGTTGTGTTGTTTGTAACTTTCGCGTGGAGCGATCTTCCCGAACCCCCCCCTTGCTGAGCAGCCGGTGTGCGCAGCTAACCAGCAGCTGCTTGTTGCAATTCCCTTTTTGGGCTCCTATTCGTTTTTGTGTTATCCTCTTCATTCGTTCATCAACCACCACCCGTGTGGTTGCGGTTCGTTGTTGTCTGTCAGTTTTGAAGTTTGTTTTTTTGCCGGCAGCCCGGCATTTGCCGCTATAGTAAATTTAATTTTTTTATTTTCCCCGGGTTTTGCAACACTTGTACTACTCGATGGTCGCCGATCAACGCATTTTTTTGATCTCTCGTTCGAAGACGTTGAGCCTTCACGGCAGGTACCTACGTAAAACACTGATAACATCTGATAGCCTTCCATTGCACTATGTTTGGAACAGACTCATGAGGCGATGGCATTGTTCTTAACGTTTGAGAAAAGCAAAACGTCTTTTAAATTTCAAGGCGAAATCATATTGCGTCGTCATTTCGTTGTATAAATTGGTCGGGTAATGCGTACCACACCATTTGTTAACTGATTAGTCCACCAGATCTGCTGCCAAAACACCTGTTTTCAAACTAAGAGCTTCCCTAGCTTTAGAATTTCGTCTTTTATCGCACAAGATTAGAGGTACTTTAGTAAGGACGCTTTTTGTTTATGGGCTCGTTCTATTTAATTAGACTAATTAGACTATTTTGGGCATGAAAATCTATGAAAATCTTCGTGGGCCTCCAGCGCCCATTGCGCGACTAAGTAGGATTACCTGTGTTTACAGAAGCTGAAAATTTTATTGAGTTCGTATACTACAAGAATGTTTTCTAATCCGATAAACTGTTCCCAACTTGTGCATTACCTCACGTGTTTTTTCAACATAAAATGACACTGCGGAAGTAGTCCTCTGAAATTGGCCATTAAAATTTAGAGTTTAAGACTATAAATTGCGGTTTGGTCCGTGCCGGTCTATTGCGGAAAGGCATCAGGCAGTATATAAAAATCATTTATCGAAGTTATTCACAGGAAAAGTTATAACGATAGGAAGTGGAAGATGTTTTATAAATGTCTCTACTCCGTATCCAATATCTGCCCTTCCCTAATTGCGTTACTTAAATGAATACAAATTTTAGCTGCCATTAATACGGTCGAGCGCATCAGCTGCTCTTATCTTCTTAGAAGATAAAATCTAACATGTTTCTTAATTTTATGACTCTTGACTCTCCCATTCAACTATGCAACTGTCATCAAATACTCCAATCTCTCCCCAAAACTAATTTAGATACGACATAAACTTACTACCTTCTGAAGTAACAAAAGCCCCTCTAATTGATGGCATCGTCACTCTAGATCACAATCGAATCGTCATTCAATATTTCAAACTCAAATTACCCTGCCAAATGGCATCCATATCACATTTTCGGAAGACACACATTTCAAACATCCCATTAAATCCCCACATGAACTGTATTAGTCAAAACCTTCTCCCTCTGGGTGTTTGAGTGTTTGAGCTAACTCAAACCTCCCCTTGCCTGCAGTCTTGTCCTAATGGAATCACATTCTTTGAAGTCCACAAATCTTCAATGCCATACACGGGGAAAAATCATTTCTAATTATGGTCGTCGCTCATCGTTTTAAGATGCTCCAAAACTCTGGAGCAGTGAAACTGCTCCTCCGCCACAGGCTATGCTCGAAGAGTACCGGAAATTAATATCTTTGCCGGCATTTTTTGTTTTGTCTTCTTTTCCTCGTTTTTTATTTATTTTTATTGTCTCATCGCATCTCGAAGCTAAATATGATCGAAAGCGATCATAAATTAAAATACAGCATCCGAATCTGATGACGATGACGACAGACGGTCGTCGATTGGACGGCCGTAAGTGCGGATCAGCGTCGTGCATCCTGTTTATGTTACAAATCGATGGGCAAACTCTTGAGGAGTATCTGACAGAGGTATATGTTGGATTTTCTCGTTTTCAGTTTCGATGGTGTGTGCAATGATGGATATCTTGGCAAATAACACTATTTGAAACTTGTATAAAAAAAAAAATAAAAAAAAACGGCAAAAGATTGAAGCGACTTTTACACTTTCCATTAGAGATACGAATACCGATGGTGGATGGGAGTGCTGCTGAAATGATGTTGATGATGCTGGCATCGGGATTTGTGTTTGAGTAGTGCCGGTATGTATCTTTTCGTGAGCTCACGAAAGTGATTTGTTGCTTTGAGTTTAAATGAGAAGACCAACACGAAGTCAACATTTGTTCAACTTTCTTCTTCAAAACATAGGTACAAAGCTGACGACAAAGACGACCAAGACCACAGCGTCATGACAACACGACGATGGTGACAATCATTATGATGATGATGATGATTATGTCCATGATGATGATGATGATGAGAGGCAACACGAATCTGTGACATTCTATGTAATCTTCTCTATCTGCAGGTGGCTGCTGCAGTACAGTACGTCTCACAAAAGTGCTTACGAGAGTGGAATTCTGTTGTGTTTTTTTTTTCTGAAATGCATTTGAAGGTGACATCATGAAATGCTTTTCAAGTGGTCTTCAGCCATGACCCTCTATAATACGGCTCACATGAACGTGAATGGATTTTCTTTTCTTTTTTCTTAATACAATAAACCGTCTCTAGGGAACTTGTAGCATTTTGGGTGAGTGGATTTAACAAAAAAAAGTCAGTTTGACATATACAAAAAAGTTAAACAGTATTATCGAAATGTTTCACTTAGTAATCATTAAAAGTCGTGTAAAGTTTTTGAGTCGTAAACAATGGCTTCCACTTTTGACAAGCCACGTACATACGTGTGACCCAAAATGTAGAATATTTCCCAAGATTTGCTGTAGATATTTGAAAAATTTGCTGAGACCGGCGCCATTGAGTTGTAGTGAACTGGAGATAATTCATTTCAGAATTTTTCAGTTTACACATATTTCAGAAATGGCAAAGTTATGAGAATGCCATGAAGCTTTTGACGAACCATCGTAAATCCATATTACCTGACCTGGAATCGGAAGTTGTACAGACTGAAAAAAACTAAACGAACCCTCTATGTAAATTGGCAGCATATATCGCACACATTGTCTCTATTTCTAGCACGCCACTAAAAGAGAAATCTACCTAAGAGTAGATTTTATAAGATTTTAAAAGAATTAGAGCTTTCGCAAATCTTTACATAAAATAGCTAACTTTTAGCCCATTTTTTGCGGTTAACCGGTGTGATTAAGTTTTTCAACTATTACGCCAAAGGGTTAATAGGGTTCAATTCCTAGTTCATACTTAGACAAACAGAAATAAATCAGCTAGCCTCCAAAAGAGAGAGAATGTCTCCTACAGTCTCGCCATGTGGAGTAATAACAGTAGGTTCCTCACTCTACAAAAATTTGGCAAGACAAACAACACAGTGAGTTAACCTTGATCCACATTGGACTGTTGCGCAATTTAATTTTGCATTCGTTTAAAATTGCATGCTTCATGCTACAAAGAGCAGGAATTCTATACCACAAGCCCAAGCCTTAAAAAGTTTTAGGACCCCGAGCTCGTATTTAAAATAGATACACATTGAGTTGGCTGAAGTCTGCTTTTAACAGTACACCCTACCTTATGTGACATTTTTTCCTACTACGAATATGTTGGACCGACTATTTCACGGGTTAAAGTATTAGTATCCAGGTGATCTGACAATTATAGCCATTGCAAATCTGTTATGGTTCGAAATTATGGCAAACCTGAGGTCTGAGTCCATTGCTCTCCTGTTTTCGTCAATTTCCTTCTATCGTGGGACATTCTATAGACAGAAGAGGCTATATTATCTTTTTGCTAATTATATTTTTGTGTCCTTCGAATTAAAATTGTTGAGCCCAGATGTTTGGTAATGGTTTGCCAAATCTGCGCCTTTCATGGCTGGTCATTACTGAACCTGTCCGTTTTCCTTCTCATTCTTCTTCATAACGTTGAAGAGACACGTGTTGACAAGGCCAGTCTGGTCATCAATCAGCATGAAATATTGTTTAGGTCATTGAGTGTTCCGTGTCAGAATAATAAATGTGTTCTAAAGTGTAACTGTTTGTCTGTTCCTAGATTTGCAATTAGTTTAGCTACCTTCAAAGTATTGGTTTAGTAAACCAATCTTCAGATTTGTGTGATCTATATCAGTGTAACCTGGTCTGAGGTACATATATGATGAATTCGATGGATGGTACTATCTGGCTGCTTTCTTTATAATGAACCTGTCAAAGAAAATGAGTTAATCTCTGTGTACTACGATTTGAGAGAATTCTTAAGACAGCATCGTACTTACTTACTCAAGTTGCGCTACAGTTCGGGGTGAACCTGGGCCTACTCTAATAATCCATTCCAGTTACTCCGGTCCTTAGCTAACTACGTCCAGTTACGCACTCCAAGTCGGTTGAGGTCGCCTTCTACTAGTGTACGACACCTAAGGTGAGGTACTTCCTCTACTGCGTTGTCCCTCCGGGTTAGATTCGAAGGCTCTGCGGGCCATTCGCTCTACATATCCTCGCTATCTCAGGCGACTAGGTCGATGTCGCTATACAAATCGTATAGTTCGTCGCTAAATCTTCTCCTCTACAGCTCGTCAACGCAAACGGGATGGAAGGATCTTTCTTTCGAAACGACTGAAGACATCTTCATCCGCTTTCAATAGGGTCCATGCTTCTGTGCCATAAAATAGGACTAGGACGATCAAGGACTTATATAGAGCCGCCTTAGTTTTTCAAGATAGAGCCTTACTACTACAAACAGCGGTTGGCAAGAGTGATTCTTCGTTTTATTTCTCCTGAAGTGTTGTTGATAGAATTCATAGCAGATCCAAGGTAGACAAAGTTCTTACGACTTCGAGATTATAGCTGTCGATTGTGACGTTCTGTTCAATTCATAGATTTGTGTGTCCCTTCTTGTTGACAGCATATACTCGGTTTTGCCCTCAATTACCCCTAAATCGATTTTGGCAGCTTCTGTTTCAATACTATCGAATGCAATGGTGACAAACCGCTGAGTTCTCTCAATTATATCGATATTATCGGCGCACACTGGTAGTTGCACAAACTTTCGAAAAATTGTGCATCCAGTGTTCATTTGTGAGTTCGGCATAATTTTTTCAAATATAATGTGAAAGAAGTCACATGACAGCGCGTCGGTGAATAGTCGTCTTTGCCTGTTGCCCTCATGCTTGATCTGCAGTCTGTTTTGACGTTTTGACGGAAGGGATTCATTCCACCTCTTGCATCGGAGGGGTTTTGCAGTGAGAACTCGTTGAGCATGGCCCGGCTGTCATCTACTCTTTTTATTGCTTCATCTGGGTTTACTCGTAGTTTTGGGTTGAGGAAGCAGCACCAGCAGCCGCACTACTTAGGTTTTTCACCTTGCTAGTAGTGTGGACATGGTTGTCTGCACATCGTGCATTATTGATATCAGCTTTCATTAAGAATACAGCATGGTTAGTCCTATAACTAAGGAGCCTCTTCTTACAAGGTATGCCCGCGATGAGCGGCTTTCAAATAGACCTTCCGACCTTTCTTCACTGCCAGGGATGTTATTTACCCATCTGACTTACAAGGGCGAAACTAGCAGAAAGTAGAGATTTCGGTTAGCATAGCTTGTTGAGACTTCGAAACTCAAAACATTTTTGCCTTACATTTGCTTCATTTAGGGTTTTCGGTGCTTCATTTCGGTGATGGGAAATTTTTGTATCTTTAGGCCTGGATTGAGTTGATCTGAGACGTTGGCATCGTTGCGCACCATTTTAAGAACTTACCGACGTAAAGTTTTTAGAAGAAGTGCCTGCGCGATTTCTCTTGGGAAAATTTTCAAATATTTCCGGAATCGTTAGTAGACATTTAGTCGAAAGTTCTACTGACTGAAACAACAAACAATTTTTCCAACCAGAAGTAGCCAATTTATCCGCTAAAGTTCTTATGATCTATTTTCTTTGATAGAGGTGCGTCCACCCAAGCACGCTTGATAGCCAACCATTATACTACTCTCTACTCATACTACTCTCATGACATGAAACAAAGTTCAATACCCTTCTTGTCTATCACAATGTTTCTTGTTGATGCTTTGCATGATACTACATTCGCACGAGACAAATCACTTTGGCGAATTTGAGATTTTCTGCTCCACATCTTAGCGGTGATACTTTTGATCCCGCTTTGTCTGGTTTTTTGTATTAACTCTGTTGTCTTGTTGTGTTTGTTACTTACGGTTTTGTTTGTCACAAGTCACAATAGAAACCAGGAAAAGTATCCAATTCTCTACGCCAATTCATCATAATCCGAAGCTTAAGATATTTGAGAAAACCAATTTTGCTTCCCTACGTGTCGGTCCGAGTACGGGTCTCGTTTATCCCCAAAACGGGTCGCTGGATACGATTACATATATGGATAGATGTTGGTTGGGTTTGTGTTTTTTTCTTTTCTTTTTTTTAACTCTCAGATGTCATTGAATGTGTACGCGGCACATGGGAGATTCTTACAAATGTAGCGCGGCAGTTAATAACACGTGAATGACGGTGGTGTGGCACTCAATCATTATGTAGCTTTACCTACACGCTGCAGATACGATTACTCTCTCAAGGCAACAGGTTACCATCGTCATCTTAGTCGTGCACCGCGGCACCCTGCCCAATGAGTCTGAACGATCCCAATTTAAGATACTCTCGATAGACCAGTTACGAGTAACCGACTGGGTATGTTGTATCGTGTACGGTGTATGGTTTCCACTAGTTTCCAGCAAGTTAATCATAAACTTTTTGAACGCACTTAGTGTCCTAGCAATTCAATTAAAGTGGATTACCACAAGATGCTGGTATCAAGCTTAAGTTACAAGATTTTTACATATTTCAAGGAAGTTATTAGGTTTTTTATAAATTGCATGATAGAGCAACATGCATTGCGAAGCTGTACACCAATGACCACGACTAAGACGACAACATCAACAGAGAGACGTCTCGAGCAAAATGTATCTTACAGGAAATTTGTTAGACGGGTGAATTAAACATGAGACCTGGGCATTGGGGAATGGTAACCATACCACGAACTAGTTCTCTGGAATGTGAATATTTAATTCGTAGAATTGCAGCAGGTGGTTTTATGGTACGCTTATGTTAGATATTAGATGACTGTGCTAGATGCCCATGATGGGCGGTTATATGAGCCTTTTTAATAGAAGAGGTCTGCAATTTGGAACTGTCTTAAATTGGGTGTGGGTTTTAAGGTGGAATTTGTCCTAATTAGATCATTAGTCGGTGCATTGATGAAGTTTGACTGGCTTGGGATTCCATTTCAAGCCTTGTTGTTTTACCATGAACTAGGTAACAGTTCAAACCTGCCACTTTTTGTTTTTGTTTGCTTTTAGCCATGAGATGTTTTTTTTTTTAAACGGACGATCAGGTGAGCACTATAGTGTTTTTTTTATTTTAAATCAATATTATTTATTACTTAAATTAATTTTTAATTAACACTTAAACTACAATTTAAATAGCTATATTCACTTTCACGTAAAAAATGCGAATTCTTCGGAAGTCCTTATGTTTAATAGTATGAAAATTTGGACTTTCACAGTGGTAATTATGTGAAGACATTTTATTGATTAATTTCGAATAATTACGGTGCCGACAAAGGCCAATAGGGAATTTGGTAATTTCACTGAAAATTACCAAACGAGAAGAAGTTGATTTGTTTTATTTTGTTTGAGATTCACTTCGGTATTAAATGTTTGATTGGATTTATTTTTTTACCTTTCAGTGCTATAGGGAATATAGCACCAAAAGTTTTTTTTGTTTAACTATATCAATAATTGTATTTTCGTGCCATTATCAAAAAAACAAGATTTAAAGACGCTTTCGGATCTCTTTACCAACATAAACAGAGCATTGTTCCCTTTAAAAAATGAGAATCAACAAGAGGGAGTCATCTCAATAAATCATCTCCCGTTAATCAAAATTTATACATCAACGACCAAATCTTTCATTCAAAATTCCTCACAAACATTTAAAGACGATAAAATCTTTAGATCTTGAGTAGACCAGAGGATAAAAAAAGTTAAATCAAGCAAACCATTCTGATTTTTGTTGGAACATTTTATTTTGTTTTCAGTGAATCATTCTAAATGAGTATTTTCTGAAAATTTTGGGAAACCTGTTAGCAAACTTTGCTATGAGATAAATTACTCAGAGAGTATCCAGTAGAAAATACCTTCAAACATATGTTCTTTTCCTAGAGATGTGCATATCTGAAGATAATCGTTTTATACCTACGGAAACAGCAGATATCTCATCAGCGTTCTTGGCCATGTAGGAGTTTTTAAGAGAATTGAACAATTATAGGTCTAAGAAAAGCACTTCGATTTCATACGAAGGAATATCTTAGATGTGTGTTGGATTGTAATGTCCACTATCCGAAATCTAGCCTTAGCTTGACTGAGCCCAGTAACAGACAATACCAGCTGATAATGAGAGTGCACTGTGGAAGTTCTTAATACTTAGGCAGGCACTGTCAAAACACCTACCTCAGTTGTTTGTTTTTAAAGGGTCGAAATGGGATTTCTCCAAATCGAAAATCAGTTTTGATTTTTATGTTATTTAACCACTACACGGTTTTTCGATCTAGAGTGAAGATCAGGAGGGTAGAGATTTATGATCCGTCATTTGGAAGTAAAACTATTTATGTACATTTTGTACAGCGATCCCTTTTGAATATTTTCGGTCCCGAATGAGGGGTTCACAGGAAAGCAACTCACGACCTTAAGGACTGACATCATCGTTTACCCTGAATGCAATCTTCCATATGTTGATTCATGCAGTTCAGAATAAGCCAGGAGTGTCGAAAAGTCGCACCCGCATTTTATATTTTGCCCCGCCTTCCATAATGCTGACAATGTTATATTATCCTGAATGTTGATTACTTGCTCGTTGTTGTGCAAGACGTCCGTCACGTTTCACCTGTTCTTTGGAATATATTGTACTTCCTAGCCATTAACATTGCCTGTGTCATCATTTGGGATACCGACATATGAGCACATATGGGTGAAGAATAACATTATTATTGAAGACCGAAGATGCTTTATCCTAGATTGATTCGAGAAGGCATCAATTACAATTTTTGTTTAAACTCTGGTTAGTGTTAGTATAGGAAAAGTCGGCTTCATCATGCCTTAGTAGCTGATGTTCTTGTGCCATTGCGTCAAACATGTGAAAAAAAAAAAACCAAAAACAGTCAATGGGCAGGGTAATAAAATTGTTTAGTGCATGTTGCACTCTTTAAATATCTACTTTTTTCATAACCGCTCTCAGAGCCTGGAATATGATTTTAATATCAAGGGAAAGGAGATACATTAATGCACCTAGGATTTAGCTAAGAATATTAACGGAAGTCCCTATGCAGTCGAGACAAACTATTGTTTTAAGTGAGATGAATGAGCCACTAAACAACCGGCACATTTGTTATGATCAAATAGGTTTCACAGAACGCTCTTTTACAGTACCAGAAATCCAATAGCGTCTTAGCAGATTTTGACAAGACATGTTTGGTTTAGAGAAGTTTGCTATCACTTTTAACACAGAGAGACTTGTCCTTATTGAAACTAATTAAGTCAAACCAGCTCCTTCCATTCCTCCTTTTTTACATTTAGCAATGCTGGCATTTTAAAACAGATATCTATTGGGTGTAGCTTGGTAGGAAGCTATGATACACCATGAAGTTAAAATAATTGATAATAAGCTGAAAATATGCTAACCTGCACTTATCCACTTGCTGATCCAGCACGCCGCCCGAAATTAATTTTCGCGATAACTGGTTTGATAATTTTGTCCTGTTGTCGGTGCCAGAGCAGGAAGTGTCACTTTCTCCATAGTAGTCATGTAATGATGTAATGACTTAGAGCCAATCCAAACCAAAGATTTTTAGTATTAGGCGGACTGGCGCTGCAGCCTAGTCTAACTCAACCCAAACTAGATTGTGGAGCAAAAAGTGTCGTTCGAAGACCTTGTTTTTTATGCAATTTTTTCTTCTATTCTAGATAATATTTTATTCCAACATCGTACGAGCCAATAATCATTTGGCAGCACCAAAATGTGTCCAATGCGTGCGTATTTTTTTGAGGCAATGTCCCATCGCTGCAAAGCACTTTGAGCAAATCGTGAAGTATCTATCAAGTGAAAATGTTATAGCTTTTCATGGGTGGGTAAAAAACTGCGTAAGCAGTTTGGTTGCGCCTAAGGATGTGTAATCTTCATAGATACCAGTAGCCCGGGCTACCAGCATGCACGATTCGCTAGCCTAATTGTCCGGCTTGTTACTAAATCACATCCTACACACTTCGACCACGCTCTACGCGGGATTGCCGGTAGGTATTACTTCGCTCGTAAGCAATCTATGCTATATCTCCTATGTTTGCTGCATCTTATTATTTCGATCCTTCGCAGCTAGTTTTGAATGTACAAATTTCTATCCCATTTTCTTCTGACTGCAACATGTGGTCAATTATTGACTGTGAGTTTAATATGTCGGTTCTCCATTCCAGAAAGCGTATGCAATGGAATATTGCATGCTGTGTGTCTTTCTAATGATTTAGGCAGCCCGGAGCTGTGTAGCAACTTTTGATACCCACAGATAGAAACTGCGTAAGATGGTAACTACAGTTTCCATGCCTTCGGTTTGTCAAACGTCTATGAATGGGATCAATCCGTAGGTCAATCTGCCCTTCGTAGTGGTATTCCCCCGAGCTTGTCACCTGGTCATTGAAGTCGCTCTTTATTCTTCTTTAATCCTTTTGATGACTACTGCTTGCCTTGGTTTCTAGAAATTCTCCCATTATAGTCTTTCTGTATCTCGTCCGCAAGAATAGCGATGGGAATCGTCTCGGCTATAACAAAAGATGCTTCGTCCGAAATCGTTCTAAAGCCACTGATTACCCCTATTGCGCTAAGTCGATATGTTGATGATAACTTTCTCCTTGCTTCCTTTGTCGCAAGATCCCCTACCCAAACTGTGGTAGCGTATAACAGAACTGAGTTTACTACTTTGGATATAGAGATTCTTCTAGCACATCGCCTTTTTGCCCGAGTAGTCGATGTGAGGCATAAAGCTTAGTATATTACAACGGCAATGCAGTGATTCTGATTACTTTTACTCCTGGTGGCAAAATGAATTGCAGAACTCCCCTGTACATATCATTCCTGAGTAGGGGCCCCAGTGCTGATACTTTCCCCTTCGTCGGTTTCATATATATATTAACCTTCTATTGGTCAAATAGTTGGATACAATCTTTTGCAAGTAGTATGATGTATCCATTCTTGCTAGAGACCTTCTTTTAAATGACCAATTTGCTGAGTTAAAGCCATTTTGATGTCCAGCGTCACTATTGCACAATATTCCTTTCTTCCCCGTCACCATCTTTCTCCCTTTATTGCTTCGGCTGCTATGTCTACCACCACTTTTACCGCGTCGACGGTGGATTTGATAATGCTCCCTTTTCTTCTGCTTGTCTCACTCACAACAGACACTTTTGCGTCGTTGTTATAAACATGTCTGGTCTCTTTTGAATGACTTTCACTGCCTTACTTGGGATGCCATCAGGTCTAGGCGCTTTGTTGATTCCTTCTTACAAGCTCCTGGTGTTATCATCGGAACTGCCTCTGTGCTGTGTTCCCTGATTATATTGCACAGAGTCGATGGTCTCTGTGGGAATAGTTGCTCTACAGGCCTTAGCATTGTTAGACTTGATAACTGTGGAAGCCTGCAGCCCTAAGTCACTATCATTCTGTACGCCGTGCCCAAGGACCGCTTCGTCAGGTCAGTAGGTCAGGCCCTTTCAGCACTTTGCTTTACTTTCTTTTATCGCATTTTTTTTAGGTCCATCCTTGCTAGACGGAATATGTATAGTCGTTCTTGAAAATCGGCTGCTCTGGGCACATGCTTTTATTTCTAGGCTCCATCAGTAACACGGTGTACCCTTTTACTGGATATTTGTTTGGGCATTGCTGCGGTTGAGGTGATGCGATGTATTTATCATTCTTTCTATTTAGGATCCACTACTTTTGGACACGGAATGGCCTCTGTGCGTTGACCCACCATCCTGTGTTGCGCAGTAGGGAGTTACTCATGAAGGTAATATCGATGATTGATCCCTTTCTCGCTTCCTTAAAAGTATTTGCTCGACCATTGTTTGCAATGCTTACATCCAAGGTTGCGAATGTAGGATACGTATTCTGGCATTGATGAGCCTTCTATCCCACACCGTTGCCCAGGCATTAAAGTCTCCGCCTATAATCACTGGAGATGTTTCACATGCATCTGCACTTCCGCTTTCGAGGATTGCTCTAATTCACTTCTGATCCAACTTGGCCCCGCGTAACAGCTGTAAAAGTTGATCCCGTTTATTTTTGCACGATCGTACACATCTGCTTGCCACTGGTATGTTGGAAGTCATGTTTTCCACATGTCCAAACTGTAGCATGCCTTGATTTATCGCAGATCCAGATGTTGGTGTCGAAAGTTTTATACGGCTCGCTGATCAAAGTAATGTGCGCTTTAATGATATCCTGGGATATCCTAAAGTGACTGAAGCATCAGCTTCCATCTGTCAATAACTCCTGTCAAATTTTGGACAATCTGCATCATATACGGCCAACCAATTTAATTTTGGCGAAAATGAAAAAAGTTAATTTCGTGAAGTGTTTGGCGTTGTTCAACCTCCATCTGATTTTGCGCTGTTTTACAACTGTGAACAATACACCATGTACCAAGCAACAATTGAAACCGCTGATGTCTACGAGCAAATCGGCATCGAAAAAGGACAAGGTTGGTCTGTTTGTCAACTAGGTCATGTCGCCCCTTTCTGGGATGAAAGTACCATAATCCTTTTCGATTACCATCAAAATGGAACAAGAATTAATGGCGAATATTATGCCAACTCATAAGATCGACTCAATGACGATTTGAAGAAAAACCACCGAATTTGGCTCTTCCATCAAGAGAACGAGCGGGTGCACACGTGCGTAGTCGCCATGGCGAAATGTCATGAGTTGGGTTCTCCGGGTTTAGCCGGAATGTTCCAAACTCTATTGTAAAGACCAAACTGTAATAATAGTAAACTTATTTATTGTAATTAACTTTCCTACGTATCATGAAACTTGAGTTAATTCAAGCAAAACTTGCAGTCGTAAAATCACAGATTCACTGCTATTGCCCCGTAATTGTTCCTTTTCTTCACAAAGTTTAAAGTAGATACTAAATCGAATTGATAGAAAAAAAAATCCAATTCACTCGGTAAAAGGTCAAAAAGAGCGTAAGCACGTTTCCATTTTTGCCATTTTTATAAACCAACAAATTTATGTTACTAGTTGCAAGAGTACAAAACCAAACATACATATGTATGCGGGTGCGGAACGTTTACTTACTTACTTAGGTGCAGGCAAAGGCAAAGCCAAAAGCCAAAGGCATGCTAAGGCTAGAGGTAACCACACCTTTAACCGCTAATAAAACGTGCAATACCCACAAATCGAAATAATATAACAAAGAATAAAAAAAATAGTATTTTCGCCTTCTTAATTCTCCTTTTTCCCGTTACAATTTGATCTGAAATATATATGTACATATGTGCATAGATACTTTCATGTACCTACTCTATAGTCTACATCGCCTTTGACCCGAAGAGGTTTTTTTTTTTTTTTTTTGTTAAATAAAACTGCGTTTGCCATTCTATTCAAACTTTGAGCTGTATTCAGTGAGGTGTACATTTTGAAGCGTATCTACTGTAATCTAAGGATGAGTACAGTAGAGGTTATTGGCATTGAAACGCATACCAAGTGTGGTATAATCATCGCCCCTACTATTCAGATGATGTCTTCAAGTCTTGAATGCACGTTGTGTGCGGTCAGCAAGTGTAACGAAGTTTGTCGAGGGTATGAGATGGGGTTTTAGGTTCAAGCTAACCTAACCAACAATCACTTCCATTCATAAGAGGACATTGTATATGTCTGTCATTGTGGATGAAGATGTTAAGCTGGTAGATGGTAGTTGGTAGTTGGTAGCTGGTACGTGATATCGAGTCATGTTCAGATGGTGGTTTGACTGTCATGACAATGACGAGAATGTGAAATGATAATTGAAATTGATATTTTGGACAGCGAAGTGTTCAAGTTCCCTTTTGGAATAGGGAAGAGGGGGGTAAGTACGAGTAATTGTGTTTTCTTTGCATTTCCGAAGGACAAATATTTGTCTGACTCAAGGAGTGTCTATGACAATTAACGTGGTAGTCACTGTTTGTAAGATATTTTCTACTCAGAAAAAAATTTGGAGGAAGCACAGTAAATGTGAGAAATCCACTTCTTCAAGGCTTGGCAAGTAAGACTTAGTTGTTGTTTTTTTTTTCATTTTTTATAATTAGCGCGCGCTCAAGGGGCTATTAATGTCCTTACAATGTTTGCACACAGCGTGGGCGACGTAAAATTATGGCGAAAAGAAAAAGACGTGCCGATGTACATTGGTTTTAAATGTCTGATTATATTATGATGACTAGGAAATAAAGAGCTCGGTAGGGCATTCCATAAGTGAGTTGTACGGCTTAGGAAAGAATCACAATATTGTAGAGTACGTCCGACAGTGAGCTTGAGGGTGAGTGATCACACTTTATTGACATGTTAAATGCTTCGGCACATAAATGTGTGCAACTGAATTTGTATAGGCTTCGTCACTGACATCATCTTGACAAGAGGATGGGCTGTGCGATTGCTAACCTAAGACTGAAACCTTTAACCCTTGACATGCACTTCCACTGGGAGGACAAGCCAATGGAACTCAATTTTACTAGTCCAGAGACAAAGTTGAAGGTATTTTTTCTGCCGTGCTCCACACTATCAGAAGTCCTCAAAGTAGCGAATTTAATGCGTTTGAGTACATTGACTAAATTATGTTAATTTGTATCAAAGTGGAATGACAACCTCAACTTTCCACTTGAGACCCTTGTATAAATATTTGTGTTCCCTACAAAGTCAAAGGCAAAGTGCATTGCTTCACAATTCACGACAGAATAAGGCTCTTTAAAATACACTTGTCAATGCGTTCCCGGTCTAATTATTTGTCAAGCAAATGGTATAACATCCCTCCGAGATTACCATACTCTCTGTCTTAGATCTCGTGACACATTTTCTTTGAGTTTGTCTTCTAGATGTGTTTTAATGTCTCGAATTAAAATATATATGCACAAACTCGTATAGCTTCTAATATCGAGCGTTGCCCTTTATTCATTCTCCTTTACATACATGACGAGTCAAAGGAATATCCTTAAAGCAACATGAGTATGAGAGATATCATGCATGGGAGTTGATCAAAATGAAAAAAAAATTAAAAGCTGTAGGTTTATAAAATTGCACCTAACTGACAGATTTTATATAGTTGGCATCATATTTGTGGTGCTAACAGAATACAGATACAACTATCTCCAATAAGAGAATATGTAGATATACTCGCCAGTTATGTTGAAGGGAAATTCAATAGTCGATTTCCTGGTTCGTCTCTTTTTTCTTTACCCTGATGAAAGGATGTTTTGCTGTTCATTTTAATTAAAAAATTCAGAAAAGGGCAAAAGATACTGGCGTTTACCATCTGAGTGTGGTTAAGATGATTCTTTTAGACTAAAGTGATCATGTTATGAAACTCTGGATACGTGTATCGGTAGTATCTGAGAAAGCCAACATCGTATAGCAAATTACGGCTCCAGTCATTTTTAACATGCACAATCGATTACCTACCTACTTCGGTTTGCTTGTACTCGTTTCTATCACTTTAAAATTTTATGAAAAAGCTTTTAATATGATTAAAAAAGAATGAAGATACAAACAAGAAGGGGAAGATGTACTTGTATACATCTCCCGTATGCATAATTCATAGTGCGTAATTCTATCTCATGTTGCAATCTGCTGGATGTACTGTCTGGGTGTATGTTCTCTGCAAACTTTCATTCACTTGTGTTGTTCTGTTTGTCGAAATCATCAATCGAATCGAGTGCCAAAAGCCGTTCCACGAGTGATTAAAGGCACCTCAGGAAATGAATTAATCAAGGAATTTTTTTTAATAAAGGAATTTTAAACGTTATTCTCCCTTGAGCTAAGTTCTTCGCAATAGCCAATCCAGTTAGCGGTTACCTTATTCAAGAGCCCACTCCTGCTAGGATGATTCGTTGCTATATACCTCCAGCTGTATACGTAAAAATTGACTGAAGTCTTGTGCCTCTTGACAGTTAAGCAGAGCCGTTTCTTTGTCCCTATATTCGTTGCCAATAATACAGTACATGCAAATATAAATGTACATCCAATGTTTTTACATCGAAATACGATACAGCACCCGTCGCCTCCAGTCAGCAAATCCAACCGTATACGTAGCGGTCAACAGACACAGCATAACTTTGTGGGTCAACAAATTATGCTTGAGATGTGCATGCCAGCATAACTAACAGCAAATTTCTGTTATAGAAATGGGATAGGAAATATGAATAAAGACGAGTTTTATTACAGAAGCTCCACCAAGAGAGTTAATAATTTGTTTTAATTAATTAATCCTAGCTCTTAAAGTAGACGCTTATTCCAACCCCCTACCGAGGTAAGGAAGCACAATAACAACATCTATTTACGAAGGTTCCGAGTATACAAAGCAGAAGCTCGTCATTCCTGTGCAGTGAATAACCTAATTTTTGAGGAGTTTACCAAAAGCCCATTTTTATTAAACCCATGGTTGATTACATCTAAGTCTGCCTGTTCTAAGGAATAGACAATTTCTAGACATAATTTGGCAAATAGTGACGCGCTATCGTGTGTATATCCCTGAGCGCAGACAGTACAATTGTTAAAAGGCACAGAATCTCGCATTACAGTCAACATCTACAACAAAAGTTTCTTTTTTTCTCTCGTATTGTTTCAATCAACGATTTTTATTTTTTTTTACAAGAAAGTGCTACTTACGAGATCTAGAAGGACAGCCTTTAAAGATGCTCTGCTTTATTAGGCATGTTGCATTCGACTGATAGATCAGAAGTTCTCGTTGATCGTGTAGTTCACTATTCACCAAGGAATGAAGCAATATAAAGATAGCCGTGGCCTGCTCCTTTTCAAACTTGCCTGCAGTTGGTTCATAATATTTGGATCAAACCTGGATCGATACGAATACAATCAGTGCCAGTCGACTGTACTTTTCTATCAAATGATTCGATATTGTGTTGTTATAACAGGCGTCATTTATAACAGTAACCGATGACAGATACCACCTAAAACGAGTTATACCAGTATATGTTACACAGTAAATCCGAAATCGTATCGTCTTAAGACACACTCAGTTAATAAGATTTGGTGAACGAAAATCCATACAAAGCGAACAAGAGATCTTGTAACATATCAAGAGGGCTACGTCAATGATCAGAAACAGAGAAAACAACAAGTAGCTGCGATTGCTATTTTCAGAATCACCAAAGAGCTAATGCAATTTCAACGTTAACCAACACCGGATGAAAAGCTGAGGTGGACATTTGCCTATTTAAGATAAGTCAATTTAAATGAAAGTACGTACATGTGCTGGCAGTGCTTCAAGCGCTCGGTGCAATTATTCCGGCAATAACTTGTCGAATGTTGCCCTCCAGCTCGTCCGAATGATTGATTTGTTAGCGTATACTACGTCCTTACGTAGCCCCAGTGAAAATAATCGAGTGGTGTCAAAGTGCGGCGGCCAATTGATGAACGTTCGCCCTGCGATGACCCAGTCATCACCAAACAGTCAATCTGTGCCCAATTAGCGAACTCACGGCGCTTTCCACGGTCGTCCGGCTTCAATTCTTGCGTCAACACCACCTTATACGGATGTAGGCCCAAATCCAACCGCAAAATAAGTCGGATTGATTCTCTGGTGGTGCGCAATTCAGCTGATCGGTGCGGAATCAGCATTTCTGCGTCTTGTTCGATACTGGCCGCTGCGGCAGCTATCTTTTCTTCATTTCGCACCAGTCGCTGTCTGGTTGGTGGCTTAAGATCAAAAAGAGTGTACTCACGCTTAAACTTTTCCACGGTGCGGCGAATTGCCTTAAGACAGAAGCCATGATAACGGCCGACGAAATTCAAAGTGCGTATTTACAACGCAGCCGGAATTTCGATAATATTTTTTAATAATTTCCGCACGTCAAGCAGGCATAAAACGATGCATGATGAGATGGCAAACCTTACTGAATATTTTGACAGCTGAATGTCATTGGTAACTTTGACAGCTGTAAAAACACAACAACTGGGAAA
This sequence comes from Volucella bombylans, assembly GCA_949129095.1. Taxonomy (NCBI): domain Eukaryota; kingdom Metazoa; phylum Arthropoda; class Insecta; order Diptera; family Syrphidae; genus Volucella; species Volucella bombylans. Next base: position 98,619,191 of record OX422144.1, read on the forward strand.
ACTATTATTGCTATCTGATCACCCTATATTAACGTGTTTTGTATATTGAACGAGTAAGAAATAATATTTCAGCTGTCAGCTTTTTAGACAAGGCCAATCTACCCCCGTCTGTATTTGCTGCAATTGGGATTGTATTACTCGACTACATGGAAAATTTTGCGCAATGATCTTTGTCTAAAACCTTACAAAATACAGATCGTGCAAGAACTGAAACCAAACGACCTGCCACGGCATCGAATTTTTGGTAAAGAAGAAGAAAAGATCCGCTTTTTTATCGAAAAATTGTCCTCAGCGACGAAGCTCATTTCTGGTTGAATAGGTATGTTAATAAACAAAACTGCCGTATTTGGCGAATTGAAATACAAGAGCTGCCAGTGCACCCGGAAAAATGCACTCTTTGGTGCGGTTTATGGTGCGGCGGAATCATTGGCCCGTATTTTTTCAAAGATGACCGTGAGAAGAACGTTACCATCAATGGCGCCCGCTATCGTTCAATGACTTTTTTTTGCCCAGAATGTATGAGCTGTCGACATGTGGTTCTCGAAAAACGCCGTTACATGCCACACAGTACGCGAATCGATGGACCAATTGAGAAATGAGTTCGGTGAGCAATTTACCTCTCGTTTTGGACCGGTGAATTGGCCGGCTAGATCGTGCGATTTGACGCGGTTAGACAATTTTTTATGGGGATACGTCAAATCACTCGTGTATGCCGATAAAATAGCCTCAACTTCAGTCTTGAAGGACAAAATTGCACGTGTTATTAGCGAGATACCAGCAAATATGTTCGAAAAATTGATTCAAAATTGGACTCTCACTATGGACCACTTAAAACGTAGTCGTGGTTAACATTTACATGAAATAATCTTTAAAAAGCAAATGGCAAGCATTGATTTATCAACTCGAATAAAAATTGTATACACTTTTGTAATTTTCCTGTGTTTTTTGGACAATTAACAATCGAACGCTTGAAAAGTGATCCATTCTTCATCTGAAAAAGCGTAAGCCTTTACTTTTTAGAATTCTTTCCGAGAAGTTGAAAAACAGCGTGTCCAGTATCCGTCCTTTTTTTTTTTTTTTTTTTTTTATAATTTACGCGCGCCTAAGGGGTTGATACCCTTTTACTGTTGCCAGGGCGCGGGCGGAAAGATAGAAGGAAGAGAAAGGAAAATTGTTTTGTAGTGGTTTGAAACTCAGGTGTGTTTGGTTTCTATGTTTACTCTCCAGGGGTGGGAGTCCGAACAGGACGGAGAGTTTTTCTTCACTCAGAGTGATTCGAGATATAATTCCCAGTATTTTTTTCATTGCTTGAAACTCTTATAACAGCCAAATCTACGTGTCAGTGTTATGCCTTCACACGCAGAATTTTTTTGTCTGAGTTCCAATTATACAATGAAAAACTGATTTTGCCATGGGCAGGATTCGAACCTGGACCCTCCGAGTGAGAAGCGTTTGCTACTACCACTACACCACGGCCACCCACCAACATGTCCTTAACAGACATATTGAACCTACTTCCCTTCTTTTCCATGCCATGGAAAGCTGATAAATCGTAGGGTCATGAACTATCATATATTGAAACACGAAAACTTTTTACTGACCGTCAGTGCAGAGTCCGATTTTCATAGCAACAACTGGTGATTCGATGACAAGACAAATCTCACCCAAAATATCATATAATAGTTGCGCTCCATATTTTAAGGGAAAACAGAATCTGAAATGAGTCTGCTTTGACAAAAATATTGTACACCGATTAATGAATCTCTTCTTTAATTGATTCAAAATTATTTTTCCGACAGTTTCAATTCAAGTTTTCTTGGTTTTAAATCCGATCGTTGTGTTTGCGGCACTCTTTTCAATTTTCATAAATGTTATTTGAATATTATGTCGGCTACTTTCATTCATAACATATTGAGTACTCTACACATATTTGTTCCCGGACTTATGTACCCACACTTCAGCTCAAGAATGGGAACGATAGTGTATGTAAGCTAAACATTTTGATATTTATAGCACAATCAATTGAAGAAATAAGAAGAGAGCTTCCAAACTCATTCCTGTCTTTTGTCATTAAGGCGAAATCTGAAGCCCTAACCATTATTCGTGAATGGCACATGCATTGTCAAAACCAAATGACAACTCACATTGGAATGACCATATCGAATGTTCGATGTCGCCAAAAGTGCTACAAAATGCCTAGGCTTCCTTAAACGTTCCTTAACTTGTCTGGTGTGGCCACTATACATATGCTCCTGCTAGATAAAATGCAAAACTGGGCAAAAAAAACTTATATTTGACATTCATATTGCCTAGTCAATTGGAACTCTGGATGCGATGACTGTCTAAATAAAATGGATTTGAGAAGCCATAAAATAGAATAAATCAATAAACTCTAGCCCACTGACATCAAATTTGGAAGAGGATGAGAAGATTGTAAGGCATAAGTTTAATAAGACAACATTTTAAATTTCCGCCTTTGGTATGAACTCATTACCTCATCAGCTGGAGATTAAGGAGTTTCTGGAGAATATTGTGACAAAGTGATACCGATGAAGACCTATACATACGAGGAGACGCATAAGTCACTGAATGATGTGAAACGATAATAAATTTCATATACACTAGTGGCCAAATAACTGTTACCATTCCCTTTCATTAGGAGCATTTTCAGATTATGGCTGTAATGTCAAAAGTTTGTTTTTTATTTTAGTTATTTTAAATATGATTCTAGTGAATACGAATACTTATATCTAAACACTATTTAACTGTTTAACACTTTCCAGATTGAACAATGAATGAACAAGTAAAAATTCAATGTTAATATTAGAGAAGATATAAACTAAAAAGGATTTTTAAGGTAAAAAATAGTTGTTAATTAAAAAAAAGAGATAATTCGTATCTGCAGGATCTGTAAGAACAACAGCAATTCCGGCAGGCATTGCATTTGTCTACTTCTGACAATATTCGGCTGTTATTTAATTTTGCCAAACTTGTTTTATGGCTGGTTTAAATCCTTCCTTGGTTTTGGTGTTCTACTTAGGAACAGAAGAACACTATTTTAACAGTGCCCAGCAATTTTCGATTGGATTCAAATCAGAGCCATGCCAAAGTTTTTATACCATCGTTATGTAGGTATTGTTTAACCTTTGGATCAAACAATTGAAGAAAGTTCTTCTTTACAATAGCTTAATGGTGAAAGCTATGGCTAGGTGCAGAGTCGTCCTTAAAAATAGGGTCTACCCACACTGAAACAACATATTGTCCGAAGACTCCAAAAATGTATTTTTATGTTATTGTATCCATTTTCCGTCAATAAAGGTTAATTGCCTGCAACCGCGAAATCTAATGCCTCCCCAGAGCACACACAACTAAGAGGGAATTCGTTTTGAGAGACAGCACAAGCTTGATTCAAATCCTAATTTATTCTTCGGCGCACTAGGACATTCCATCTGACTGATGTTAATTTAATTTTGACTCCCTTTTCCAGTCATCCTGAGTCCAATTTTCATGCTATTTTGCAAAATTCAGGCTAACAGCTCGCTTCTATTTTTAGTTAATGTATGCTTTTTTATAGGCCTTCGTCCATTAGGTTTTCTCCGAATAGTCATCGCACCTAAAAATTACTCCGTATTCATTGGCAAACGCTCGTCTTATTTCTGCATATGACAGAAACCTTTTTACCTCACATTTTCTCGAAAAAATACTGTCTTCCCGCTGTGTCGTCTTTTTACTGTGTTTCCCAGTTCCCAACTTCCTGTGGATGAATGTTGTGGATTTATTTATATACACTTTTCTTTCAAATATCCTCATATCAAAATGGCTAGTACAAAAATCTGGAAAACTGAATATTTGGAAACTATTCAGTCACCAAGAATACCCCTTAGTAGCGCCATTGTGACGCGAACGGTGTATGCTCAATAACTTTTCTGAGGTAGCTCTAAACCAGACGGTACACTTAAGTGAAAGCAATTGTTGCTGGTGAATCAGTCTTTGGTTCTCAGTACCCCATTTGGTAAAAATTAGCTTCATTACTCATTATCAGATAGTGAATTATTTTCACTTCTTGTCATTTCCTGTAAACGAACTGTGTAAAAGTAAAAGTAAACGAAGTTGAGGGTTTCCTGGTATTAGCTCTCGACCAAATTTAGGTTTGTATAGAAATACTTGCAATTCGATCCTTAGAACTCTTTACTCCTTTTGCTTCCAAATTCATTTTTAGTGTTTCTTTCTATATAGACTTATATTCTTTGCTTCTCCACGGAAATACCCTATCTAGTTCTAAGCTAACTTCTGGGCAGGATGATTGTGATGCCTTGGTAATGCACCAACCCATGGAAGCATATCGACTCTTTACCCTTTTCTGAGCTGCTAGAATTTGGTGACTTTTCAATATCGATCTTATCTCTGTTGTTGACGATGGTATAGCACCGTAAACCATCCCTACTCTACACTAAATCTTTGGCTTAAATATAAAGAGATACCTCTTTTTGAAAACCACCAAATCGTTGTATGGTCTCAGGTACATATCATTGAGATAATGAGCCCAAAAGAGCAGGCTATCGGTGGCGATCGAGAAATGCCTTCGACCTAAATGAGGGAATTGACCTTTACAGGATGGTCAGCCCACATCGTGAAGGAAGTTATTGGATATTTTAGGTACTAAGAGTCTGATGCCTCTCGAACGTCCGAATCATTTTCACATACCTAGTCTAGTCATAAATACAAAGAAAAACTTATCCCATATGAAAACGCGCTGATATTTTTAAAAACAAATTTTTATTTTTTTATTTTTCAAATCCCTTGTTACCCTTTAAGTTGCCTTAAAGCACGATCTGGGACGTACTGGGCAATCATCAATCGCATTATGGACCTCATTCATCGGAAAGTTGTCGACAACGCAAGGGCTCGCTTGAAGGACTCAATATTTCGTCTTCGTCTTCCAAAACGAAGTCATCGTAGCTCACTCCCCACCATACCATTACATTTGCGGAGTGGTGGCCTCTTTCAACCCTTGGAATACGAGTATGTTCTGAAGCTTGTTATGATGTCCGGGCGTACACTCGATCATTTTGTTTATTAAAAGTTTCTTCGACGGTAAAAATTTTCTCGTCGGTGAACAGAATTTGTCTGTGAGCATTTTTAGCGTACCGCCTTAAGAGAGCTTTTGATTTTTGGTTACGTTTTTGATTCAAGGCGACTGTTAGCAGGTGTCTAGTGTGTCTTTTGTAAGCACTAAGTCCCAAATCTTCTTTGATGATGCGAGACATGGATGAATTTTTGCGAAATGTTCATTTCCTGCGACCAGATCGTCTGCTTTCTCAGTGATTTGTATCTGATTCGAGCCTACACGGCTTTGATTACTCCCGGATCATTGACGGTCACGTACTCCACAGTATCCTCAAATAATTTAATAATACGATAAATGAAACAGCGAGTGATTCCAATAACGACTAACATAAGTGCAACTAATACTTTATGTTTGGCCCGAAAAGGGTCACGATGCACATTACCTTCACTCTGGAGTCAACTAGACCGCTGTGAAACAATCTTCTTGTCAGGGTTTCTTAACCCCAGCAAGACAAGTATTTATATGTTTGCTGAATTATAAATACTACGCTTCTTTTTACCCATGACCGGCCATGCCAATTTGTTATTTTTGTCACTTAATTGTGGTATCCCTATAAGCCCTTATCAATGGAGTTCTAAACAAAATTGTTTCTGACTTTTGAAAATTTACTTTTAATTTCCAAACGGAGCAAACTTCTTTAGTGTATTGAGATCAAGATTCAAACCAAAGTCCACCCAATTTTTAGACCTGATCTGTACGCTACTAAATCGTCTGCGTACTCTTTAGTGTAATTGAGGGGACATACCTACAGGTATACAGGATATACATTTTATATATATATTTAACAACGTACTTTGTTTCCATTAGCATATGTAGATTATATACATATAGAATAGGTTTAGTCATGTCCATACTGGTCAGCTTGTAGGAAAGCTCTCCTAGTCAATTTTGCCATTCTCAATCCACTTCAACAGAGCTCTATTGACTACTTTTGCGAATCACTTGCTAATGTTTGGAGTGTACTAATCGACCGAAGATTGGCAGGGTTAGTCCGAACTTTACCGCTTCTCGTGAAAGTTATAGGCGATGTTAAATAGGGTGGTTAAAATATACTACTAGTCATCTCAAATACTCGTATCATGCTGATATTTCTGGACTCCATAACATCTGCAAGAATTCGTTCAATATTTGAACAGTGCGAGGTCTTCCAGTTCGACAAATATCAATTACGGCCTCATTAAATCTAGCTTCAATACATACGACTGCTCTATTGCCGCTGCAAATATGTGTCTTTTTTGCCATTAAATTACTCATAAATAAATAGATCGGTCAGAGACAACTAAAGAATATTTCTCTGATGGAAAACTTTATGAGAAAACCACGACAGAGATGGCTGAGGTGGATAGTCACATATTTGGGAGAGGTGATAGTCTCGATGTAATCAGAAAAACACGGCTCAGAATAGCGGAAAGTGAGTCAGGTCAACAGAAGATGATCTAGGCGAATTTCACTCCTCGAATCTATAAAAATCTAACAATAGCATAAGCTTTAAAAGCCCATCAATCCAAATATCATTAGAGACGTCGATTCAATTTTCTAAAACGTGTCTCCAAGGTTTTTTATTTTTTCAAAACATCTTTCCCTCCTGCGAAGAAGTATTTATTTATTTCTCTTAATAAATGGATCCAGGTATATTTGCATACCACTTATGCAAAAAATAAAGAAAACAAAAATTCCTCTAAGTAGAGTCTGTTAGTAAGTACCCCTCAACTTTTAAAGCTTCCCACTTATATCTACCCGAAGAGGAATACCCATAAAATCCATCACAAAAGAAAATAAACAACATCTTCTAAACTACAAAATTCAGTCAGATTGTCCGAATGGGTATCCAATTCAATGGAAAACAAAATCTTCTCCCAGCTCCTTTTTCGCCACCATGTTCCGCCTAAAACACTTTTCGCACACTTCTAGTAAAAATCATCTGCAATTATCATAAACGGTTCCAGAATGGTGAATAGAAAAAAAAGCAGACATTCAGCAAATCCCTGTCGAGAAAATAAATAAAAGAAAATAAGGAGAAAAAAAAGAGAAAAATACAGCAAAAAACATCTAAGCCCCTAACAAACCTCCGAAAAGCCGTATTCAAATTTCATAACCTCACTTCGAATCGACAGGCCCTACTCCACACCAGCCAGCGGCCACCATTTGATGGTCTGCTCTGAATTGAATTGTACCTTTCGACAAGAATGGAATTTTTCTTTCTCTTCGTCTTCTCTTTTGGATTTGTTTTCTTCTTTTGTTACTTCTATGTTATAAAAAAAAACCCAGAGATTCCTCCTTAAAGGTTGAAATTAAATCCAATAAATCAAAACCGTCCTGAGCATGAGAGATGGGATGGGAGATGGAGGCTCCCTCTTTAAGTCCCAACGCCCATGTTATAGTCAGAGTCGAGACTTCGAGGTACCATTGGAATTTCAATTCATTAACTTTGGACCTTTTCATTCCCATCACATGAAAGACGCACGAACGGATGGACGGGCATACCTGTGAAGAGACCTATGCTCAGGAGTTAATTGAACCTGACATGGTGCATTGGAGTTCAAAATTCCTGGCTAAAGCAGTGTCAGTCAGCAGGACAATGGCTGGCCACAAAAAGGGGGATTATTAACGATTTTTCGCAGTCAGAGGGTTCAAGGTTAGTAAATCAGAATGATGTCATGTGCCAGTCAAGACGGAATCCGATGCATGACTCGATTTCAAACTCAAATCCCATCTCCCCAACGTAGTCAGAGATCGTTAAGTTCTTTAATTGTTTTGTTTTGGTTAATTAGATACAAAGTACATACAGATACAAATACAAGCAAAGTCATGTGTCTCTCCGGTTTCAGTTAGCGCAATTTAAACTTTTTTTTTATTGGGCCAGCTGAGTTAAATTGAGCAACATACGTACATATGTACGAGGATTTATAATACCATATTACTATGGCAATTCGTCAAAGTTTAGGAAAACAATCTTCAAGGCGAACTGACAAAGTGAAGCCATTCGAGATTATATCAGCACCAAACAGGGGGATGATTTGGCAATCGCATAGAATGGAAGATAAATGGTTTGGAGATACGAGTACATACTTAAACCTTTACCCGTATTCGCACTTGTATTCAAGTACGAAAATGATTTTCGGAATAAACGATTTTATCATGCAAAGTTGTTGTACGAATACCTACTGTTGTTGTTGTTGTTGTCGTTCGTGTCTCTTGAATTTTTAAAATGATGTGCGTTGTTCATTTTTGTTTGTATTACAATTGGTTTTCAGCTTAAGAACTAAGCCTGGCGGTGAAAAATGTTTTATTGTTAGCTGGCAGCTTTGTCAATTGAGGTTTTTTGTTTGAAAATGAGAATTTTGCACCTGAGGGTGAAATTGGTGATGAGCTGTTGAGCTTTCGGATGAAGAAGATATGAATATGTGAGATAAGATGTTGAGACAAGTCTTCTCAGACAAATGTTGACTTTCGTGATGAATAGTTCTTTTGGTTCACTGAGTTTGATCCAAAAAGCAAACCAGTTCTAGAAGATAATCCGAACATGTAATCAATATCCATTCGAATTCAGAAAGTAATAATCCTCATGGTTTGCATCATTTCGCAAATAACAATATAACTGAAGAGGTGATCGATCTCTAACCCCGACACATCTAGCACAAGGTTACTCTTTTTGAATACAACAATACAATAAGGCAAGCCTCACCCAAGTTTGAAATGACCTAAAAGAGTTTCTTCTAAACGTTATATCCGCGTTAAGCAATTAAACTATTTTAGATTTAGAAAAACTGCAACTTTGTACCGATGTCCTACCAACCGAATATGGCTCAATCATTTCTTCGGCAAATTAGCATTTAGAAACTACGTACTTTAATATTAATATTTAATAGATTGTAAGGCACGCATCTAATTACAGGCATAGCTGTGAAATACTTTGCAGCTTTGAGAGGTACTCGAATATACTCGTTTAAATAGAAGGGCTTCCATGTCCACTTTGTCCAAGAAGTAACTACAAAAAGTCCGACTCAAAAGCTAGGAACTTCGCCGTGAAATATCTACCCTCATCATGCAAAAAAAAACAACCTCCAGATCATTGTTAGAGCAACGAAAGCAGTTTCAGAAGCCATGATAAGACTGGCTATCCGAACTGGCAAACAAACGGATTATCAACTGAGGGTAGTGACTAAAATGTTCAAACCTTATCCGGATAGCAAGTCGAAAACAGGCAGCCAGACATATCTGGAATGATCACATATTTGAAGTCGCCAAAAATGCTGCGAAATGTCTAGGTTTCCTCAAGCGATGTAAGAAATATTTTACCCCCTCTGATCAATATATAAGGCATTCATCCGCCCAAAATTGGAGTACAACTCCCACATCTGGTCAGGTGCTCCTAAAACATCTCTGCACCTGCTAGATAGGATTCATAACCGTGCGATAAAACTTATTGACGATACTAATATCAGTCAATCAATGGACACCCTCGAATACCGACGAAATGTCTCGTATCTCACTTTGTTTTATCGCTATTTCCACCACCAGTGCTCCACTGAAATAGCCAGTAGCATTCCGCCCATTCAAACTTTCAACCGTAACACCCGTCTCGCTATGAATGCTCATCAGTATACCCTCAAGCCCATTTTCGCACGTACTCTACAATATCGTGATTCGTTCCTAAGCCGTACAACTCGCTTATGGAATGCCCTGTCGATCTCTGTATTTCCTGGTCGTTATAACTTGCAAACATTTAAAAACAATGTACATCGCTACCTCTCTTTTCTTCCTCCCTAAATTTCCTTTGCCCGCGCTGTGTACAATCACCTTAAGGGTACTCAAACCCCTTGAGCGCGCGCTCATTATAAAAAAAAAAGAAAAAAAAAAATCTGCGATAATGATGAAAAAACCGTCATTGTTGCGACATTTATGAAAGCATCTCAGGTTGGGATGTGAATTTACTCTTAAAATGAAAAATTGGCAACTTTCCCAATTGAACTGATTAATGTTTACATTGAGATCCACATTAAACACAGTTTTTAAAATTATGTCAAATACCGTGTACTAACGTTATTAACTCTTGAAAATATGATTTATAAACTTCTAGACGGGGGTTGCCGAGCAAGTCCATACCACCAGAAGGTGTCAGAATCCATAGCCTTCACTTTTGCGGAACTTAGATTTTTTCCTGACCAATTCTGCACGAGATTATGTGTCCATGTCAGACCATAGCTACATCGAATTGTGATTCGAATGTCGCAACTCTGCGCATGCTTTAAAGACTCAAATATGTCGCCGAGTAAACTCAAAATTAGGCATTAAGAATTCGAAGATCCCCCTAGATCGCCGCGCCGGTTTCTTGGTAGAACGATGATTTGCAGCGACTTCGTAAGGAAACAAAAAATACTAAGTAGTTGATTAGATCTCTTTTTTCATAAGTCGAACAAACGCTTCTGAGATTCCATTCATCAGGTATAAACTCTTCTGACTGGTCTGAGAAATAAATTGATGTATGCTCTCCACAAAGTCAATTCCAGCGGCTTTAAATACCTCGGCCGCTAAGCCATCGGGTCCAGCAGGTTTATTGGATTTAAGCTTAGATACTTCGTTTTGGTTAAGCTGAGGGAAGATTTTGACTATCATAGTTTACGTTGAACGGTCCCTTCTGCCTGGCGGCAGGATGTTTACGTTCATCTGCAGGAGAACTTTTTTCATATTCTTAGCAACGAATGTGACTCTACTACAACGTTTCCTTCTACATTTCATCAGGTGTCTGTGCAAGTCTTCTTGCCTTCTTTAACTATTGGTATACCTTCCGTGCATTGTTCCTGGAGTACAAACTCTCAATATCTTCTCATCCTACGTTGCAGCTCCTCTTTGTACGCAGAGTACCAAGAGGTGGTGATCCGAATCTACGTTGGCGTCGTTTCCGTAGGGGCTTGAGCGCATATTAGGCATACTCGTATGATTCATAATCGGAAGCTTAAAACTTCTTACTTAAGTCAGCCCCGTATGATAAGTCTGCATCGCAATAAGAGCTGTTTCTGTTTCCTATAGCAATCATCATAGTATCTATCACAGATTTTCATCCTCCTCATGTTCGGCCCATCCCACCGCAATTCCTGTATGGCGGTGATATCTGCGTGATAGTACTCAAGAGCCTTTGCTAATTGCACGACTGCACATGGTCTGCTACGAACATTCAATGTGCAGATCCAAAGGTCGTTGTCCTTTCATCGTTCACCACGGTCGTCGACAGTGCATTGGTTACTATCCGAGGCTATTAGCTGGTTCGCCACATTCGCGCTTTTCTAGCGCATTTGAATTTTATCCTCTTGACATTCATATCATAGGCCGCTATTGTGGTCTTTAGTAACTCGCGTTGGAGTTTTATTGACTTTGCGCGCCGACTGTGATTTAACTCCAGTATTATGGACATTCCTTCACAATGACATTTGAACTTCAGTTACTACAGGAATACGAAGTAGTTACTCAAGACTGGCTTTGGCCAGAATTCGAGCTAGGAAAGGGTTTTAGTCAAATTTTAACCATAGAATGTGATTCTTGAGTCTTTTGTGAAGGACAATCACCTTAGACTACATTTATCGTTAGTCAAACTTGAATCTGTCTTTCAAGCGGAGACAAGCGTAATCCTGATGTCAGTGAACCATATTGTGAAGAACAAGCCGAGTAGGCAAGCTATAGCGGTAGCTAACTGCTTTAAGGGCTATTGTAACTCCACCATTAAGCTAGTTTAAGAATACCAAGCCTCTTGTAATGTATTTCGGGAAATAAAATCGCCGATGAGCATGCTAGGCAAGGCCTAGAGAAAGTATTTACACTGCCAATATCCTTTCTGAGGGATTTTATTGATACTGGCTCAAAACTGTACGTTGGATGACTTTCTAACTATCCGGATGTTTTTAGAAAAAACATTGGCCTTTCTGCTGTCCCTTAGAAAATAAATATAAAATAATATAAACTTGTTACTGATATCTTAATGAGGCTCTAAAGCAACTGAGTGTGTGAAGCATAATGCCACGACCTTCTACGCGAGATAAAGTGAAGCTTTTCCTTGTCCGACTTATTTTTCTAATTTAAGCGGAGATCCTCGAATTGTGAATGGTCATGAAATATACTTTGAAGAAAATGTGCATGGGGCTAAGTATTTACTTGGATCTATAGTTACTCACCAACTGCTTCCAAATTAGTTCGGGAGTGGTAAAATTCTCCAAATGCGATCATTAGGTTCCATCTAATGAGTCTTGTCTAGATACGAGTACCAGTTGTACCCTGGTATCGTCGATGAACTTTCTAAGCGAAACTTTAATCTGCGTTTGGCCTCATCTCGAATGAGAACTTTCGCAGATAATTGAGTTTCACGTGACGTCAACACATTAAACAAATGCATCTCAAAGTCTGTAGCAATTTCTTGCCTTAATGCAAAAGAAAGGACCACAAGCTGTCTATTAGCGCCTTAACAAGAGACTACGATTATGTGGCTTGAAGTGCTGGGTATAAGCGATACCATAGCCTGCGAACCTTTGTGATGAAGTCCCTGTCTCTAAAGGATTCTAGTAGAGAGTGGTACAATAGTAGTATTCCTCAGGCATCTACGAAATTAATATTTACACTTTTCAAGATACTCGTAAAGAAGCAACAGGAGAATGTTTCGAATAATTTTCTATGTGGCATGATGTGCATGTCGTGTGTGTATAGTTTGTAAGCAAGCCCGTAATTTTTTGAAATTACTTCAGTTAGGTTAGGTTAGATTACGAGTAAATAGGGGTATGGTAGATATGCCATCACACAGACAACAGGCACCAAAACGGGTCCGTCACGATCCTGTGGAACTATGTTGAATTTATATTTGTCTTCAAATGGCAAAAACCTGAACAATCTCCCTGGTGAAACATCTAATTTATTTGCAAAAGCCAAAAAGACACACTTTTCTTTAGGTTTTCGAAAAAGTATTTCCCTAAAAATTTTCTTAGTCTACGCGGTATTGCGTCGCATTCACACAGTATATGTGCTATCTCCTCAACAGCTTGCATATTACCGCAGAATCTGCAAATATCTGTATGTGGTAATTTGAGTCCATATGTCCTGTCAGGATTCCTATTACTGTCCAAAGCTAATCGCTGTTTAATTTTATTTACTCCCTAGATCTTTCGCCGTCAAAAAGTGACCAAAGAGCCTTGGATACCCTGTGTCCTTCAAGACTTGACTACCTTAGGTTGGCAGTCTTTGTGATTTTTTCTTCAATAGTGAACCTACTATGCAAAGGGGTGGTTTGATTTTAGCAACCTCAATATAATTGAGTAGCCCTTCACTTGTTGCAAGCGGATGTGTTCATTTCCTTTTATAACATACCAGGACGGCCAGAGCCTCTGATTTTAGGACACTACTTGCGTCCGGTAGTCTTATAAATTTAGTTCTGGGTCTGAGAAGATACCACGAAAATTCAGATAAATCGGATAATTTAGAAGATATTTGCTTGTGAATTCGCGATTTACATAGATCAATGATCTGTGAAAATGATCATAAACAAAATCGGTCTCTTTGATCCTTGCAAGCTCAATGCATATGATTTGACAGTTCTCGCCTAATTTGACTTTCGCTTACCAGGAAGTATTTGATAGACAGAAATGAAATAAAATATAGTTTTTAACTTTTCTATTGTTTACTAATTGGATTCTAACTCAGATAATCTTAAAATCTTAACGCACAACGTAAAATCTTGAAGACGTTGGCATTTTATTTTAATTACCTCTACTGTCTGTGACCAGCTATTAATAATAATGATTTTTAAGAACCGTAAAATAGTGTGGAGTAGCAATTATGTGCAGACAATGATAAGTGTCTACCTTCGTCGTCACATTAACACCATTCACAAACCGCCAATTATAACAAATTTGTCTGAAGTGACTTTTTCGGCGCTTACGACCTTGGTCACAACGACGCTCGCGCGAAACATATGCAGTTTGTAGCGGTTTGTAAAAGCTGAAGTAACTCGTTGTTTTATTTGAAGAAAAACTCACCAGCTAAACACCATAATTTCAGCTCTTTAGACACTTTCAGGTTGCAACATACCTTACTTGTAAATGGGGTGTGGACATATGTGTATTACCCAACCCATGCCCATTATAAAATCACTTTCACAAAAATCTGCACAAAGTGTTTGGGTTTGAGGTTTTTCTTTTCTATCTTAAACTACTGTCATATGAAAATAGTCACTGACATCATCTTGAACTCAAACATTTACTGATGCAGACTTAACAAAAGACTAGACAGACTCTCACAATGTTAACTTAAGCATTGTATCTGTAATTAAGTCCATCAAGGTTCTTCGACAAAATGTTGTTCTCTTAAAACGTGGAAAACTAATTCATAGTACATTCTCACGGGCTTAATGAGTCGTCAGATGTCATACATTCTAAAGGATCTATTGTACAAATGATTAATTCATCGTGAATCGTGTGAATGCCTTTTATGGAAGACTGATTGCATACCAACGAGTCGGAAGTGATGTAAGATGGAATATCTACTTACGTCACACTGACTCACATCCCCTGACTTGAGCCCTTAAAATACACAATAGTCAAATTAAGTCACCATTTCACCTGTAATCCATAATCACCGATTAACCGATAATATACGAGTATCTAGTACAACCAAGTACTCAAACAATACCTGTTTACCCACTTTTTTCAGTGGCATTGTTTCGAATGCCTCCCCCACACAACTTGCAAGTGTTTAATTAAATTAAACAAAAAAAATGAAAAAAAAAATTAAACAGTGCTTTGTCATTTTATAGCAATCCGGTGCGACATAAATAAAAATTCATTATTGAAACTGTTACGCTTTGCGTCATGGCTCTACTATGACCAATTTCAAATTCATATTTTTAATTAATTAATTTGTTCATTTAAAATTCTCGCACAATGCTATAGAAAAAAAAGAAATAAATGTACATTTAAAATTAAACATTTAATTGATTTCATGTTGTATCATTGTTTCTTTACAGACACAGACGAGCTTTTAAGTGCAGATTAAATTGATCGAATTTCATTCGAAGTAGAAACAGATATGGTAAGATAGATTTTTTTAATTGAATGAATTGTGAATTTGTTTTAAAAATTCCATCGCAAGACTATATGAAATCATTTTTAATTTTTCCAATTCTACTAATGGATTAAATATATTTATTTATGGGGAAAAAAATAGATCAACGGCATTACTAAAACATTTAAATTAAAAAAAATATTAATTCTTCTAAATAGTCATATATGGACACGAAATAGGTTCTTATTTGATTTATATTTTGATTTATATTTCTGGGCGTGAAAAAGACTGGTCTGTATTGAAATTTAACTCAAGAAAGGTGGCAGAAACATGAAAAATCATAGCACTCATGAATCTTTCAATTTTTTTTTCCAAATGACGGCGATCATAACCAACAACATCACGATACCTCAGTGACTAGTCAGATTTAAATGGCTAAATTTCTATAGTTGCTAAAGCGAACAGCCGTTCCTAAACAGTTGCTAAAGCGAGAAACCATTGTATACAAAAAACAAATTGACTGTTTCTATGACAGAGGTGTCATTGGACTGCACTACTTCCGAGCTGATGCCTGCAAGTCGGTTAGAGTCAATGGGGTCCACTATATCTATTTTCACCATTGTCAGTAGCATTCCGCCTCTTCAAATCATCAACCGTAACAGCCGTCTCGCTATGAATGCTCATCACTTTACCTTCAAGCGCACATCTCGTTTATGGAATGCCCTGCCGAGCTCGTTATTTCATTGTCATTACAACCTGCAAACCTTCAAACCCAAGGTGCATCGGTATCGCTCCGTATTTCCTACCCACTTGAGCGCAGGCCAATTGTAAAACAAAAAGAATCTTAACCAATTTCTTTTTGGAATGAATTGGAACTCTAAGCCTTCTCGAGGATATGTGGAGGATTCCAGAAATCGTTTAACTCTTAGACCCTTTTCTGTGCCCTTTTCTGCCAAGAAGCTAGAAGCTTAAGACGACTGGGAGGAGAATGTGAGACCATCCGCTCATACAAGCAGCTCTGTGGTGGAATGATGTCTATTTCCTAACTAATGGTATCAATTATGTTTCAATGAAAAATAAAAAAATTTATTGATACGCGTCTTTTACAGAGTGTGTTGTTTTTTAAGGGACCAATCTTCGAATAGGTATAACTTTCAAACTATGCTGTCATTTTTGACAATTCATCTTAATTTATGTTCAGTATTGCCTGACAAAGTATCATAAATAAACTTTCATCACAAGAACGCTTCTGAGCCATTCAAACTTGTTTCGAAAATCTTGAGATTTGCAAAACGTATAGAGGATTACTTACTTACTTACTTACTTAGATGGCGCTACAGTCCAGGTTGGATCAGGGGCTCGACTAGCATGCCCCTCCAGCTAGCGCGATTTCTTGCCAGCTGCCTCTAGATGCGCACACGCAGCTGGTGTGCACCTCTTTAGTTACTCGTAAGACCATCCTCTACAGCATTATCCTTCGGGGTTGGAATCGAAAACTTTTCGGGCTGGGACGCTGGTGTCCATTATTCGAGCTTTTTTGACAAATTCGGCATCGTAGCCCGCATAGTTCGCTGCTGAAGCTTTTCCTTCTCTGTCCATTGATGTTAAGGGGACAGAAAATGACCCAGATACGAGTAACTTTTCGTTCGAAGCGCCCGATGGCATACATATACGTTTTCGTCAGTTTCTGGTCTTCTGCGCCTTAAAGTAGGATTAGGATGATCAGTGCTTTGTACAAAGCCTTTTTGGTTGACTTTACTACTCAATTGCCTTCTAAGCCCAAAGAGTGATAATTCGCTTGATTTTTGCGCTGGTCCCTTACTACCACAATGTTGTAGCTGCTTATCGTGGCATTTTGCCTTACGCGTCGATGTTATGTATCCCTTTTGTTGACAACATATCACACACTTTGATTTTCCTCGATCCCATCGCGACAAGCTTCAGCTTCAATAGTCCCAAACGGTACATTGACAACTCGCTGTATTCTTCTGGAGTTGACAAACTCGCTTTCCAGAATGATGTTTTAAAAATCACTTAACAACGCATTGCATGTTTAAGTCATTGTCTGACATTAAAAGTCTCGGTTTTGTCATTACCGACTTTGAAGGAGCAGCCTGGATTCTCATCTTGCATAGTCGAATGAGCTTGGCGGGGATGCCAAAACAAGACATGGATCTGTATACAATAGTTCATTTCTATAGATGCTGTCATACGCGATTTTGAAATCGATGACCAGGTGTTATAAAATCGATTTGGAACTCTTGGATTTTTTCCAACGTCTGCCGTTATGTGTGGTGCCACTCGTCGAGCATACTTTCGTCGATCCAGATCTGGGAGATGGGTTGATGTATATTCCATATCCAATTATCACCTACTGCTTTAC
This sequence comes from Volucella bombylans, assembly GCA_949129095.1. Lineage (NCBI taxonomy): Eukaryota > Metazoa > Arthropoda > Insecta > Diptera > Syrphidae > Volucella > Volucella bombylans. The sequence continues at coordinate 98,636,740 of OX422144.1, forward strand.
ACAATTTGGCAGTTAAACCATCGAACCCAGCTGTTTTGATAAACTTCACCTGGAAATGCCTGTCCCGTCTTCTTTTGGTCGTTATCTGTCTTTGCCCATTCTCGGCCTGACGGTGGGTCTTCATCACCGCTTAGCAGTCTGTAGAAATAGTCTTTATGGATTCTCAGCACCGACAGTGGCTCTACTATGAGGTTTCCTTCTCCATCCTTATAAATTTCTGTTCTTGCTTTACAGTTTTGGCATATTTGTTTAATTTTTTGTTAACACTTCCGAACTTCATTCTTTTGGTAGCACATCTCTAAGGCCACGCTTCTCGTGCTTTTGCTTTTTTCTTCTGAGAAACCTATGTTCTTAAGTTAATTTCTGCTCGTAAAGCTCGCAAGACTCTCTGGTGCTTTTCAGCAGGGACGCTTTGTACATCCCTTCTTTTTCCATGTTTGCCTGTCTGCATTCGTCGTCGAAGCAAAGGTTTCTTTACAGGGGCGTTTTGAAACCCAGAGTCGGCCTAGTTGCTTGTTCTTTGTGATGCCACTCGTCTTCTACGTTCAATGATGGCTTCATCGGTTTCATTGAGGCCCTGGCGGTCTCTTTCGATTGTATCCGTTCGACATTGAACTTCCTCACAATGGTTAGATGGTTCAACGGATATCGAAATCCGTACCTTGGCTACTAAATGGTTTGGACATCTAAAACACTAGAGGTCCTTGCTTCGTTCGTAATATGATCAATTTGGTTGACGGATTGTTGAACAGGAGTCAGTCAGACCACTTAATGGATATAAAGGTGTGGAAACCGTATGCTGACTACAGTTACATTAAATCAATAAACCTGTGTCCGTTTCCGGATGTGATTTAGCCTGTACTTCGTCACTGTATTACCAAAGCTACCCTGCTTGCCTAACTTGACAGTCAAATCGCGAAGGATGATTTTCACGTCATACTTAGGGCATTGTTTGTAGGTTTCGTCGAGGTGGTCACAGAAGCAGACCTTGGTAAGGTCGTCCTCCTCCTCTTTCGGGGCGTGGGCTTTTATGAGGCTTATGTTGTAGAATTTTGCACACATACCTGAAGCTTGAAACTTGTTCCTGAACCTACCTCTTACGCGAATCTTCATCCCAATAAAGGCTACAACTGCTGTCCTTGTCGCGTCGGTTGTCTATAACATTCTTCATAGTAGGTACCACAGGTTTTCATTCTATTTTTGTCTGGTCCAATCTGTTGCACCTCCTGGGTGGCGGTTATGTCTGTTTTGTACAATGACAGACGAGAATCTCCACTAGTTGTTCGGCTGCAGGTAATCTGTTAAGAGTTTGAACATTCCATGCGCAGATCGGAACCTCGTTGTCCTTTAATCGTTTGCCAGGGCCGTCAACAGCGAATCAGTTACTACCTGAGGTTATTAGCTGATTCGTAACATTTTTTAATCTCTTCCGTTTAGAGGGTTTTGAGCCCTATGACAGCGTAGGCCACTATTATGTTAATGGTCAAGTAGGTCCTTGTCATTTTAGCCTGCATGAGTAAGGGTTTTGTCAAGCTGTTACCGGTGAGGTAAGGCAGGTACTACGCTACGAACTTCATTGTTGCGCTGTTACAGGACAGTCAGCAGTTTCCAGATCATCCATATCCCAAACCAAAGACTCCAGAACAATTTATTTTGGTAATGCCATCAGCAGGTTACATTTTTGTTGTGTTTATTCCAACTAGATCTGCAGACTTGTAAGAAAGGAACCCCTTTACCGTCCATTGTAGTTTTCCTTCGCTTAGTTTGGTGCTGTAGGAGTTTTTGAAAAGATTTTTCTATATTTGAACGGAAAGATATCTAGAATTCTCTTTATGCTTTTCTTAACTTTTACATTCCGAGATTTTATCGATATTTGCACACTTTTCCAAAAGTTTTTTAATATGAGCTAGCTGCTAGAGCTTCTCTGATGTACTTAACAGAAAACTTTAAGCTTTTTCTACAATAATTATTCTTCTATGGCGAGAATTCTTTTGTAAAATGGCTTCAGTCCTTTAAAGGGCTTTTCATTCTTTTACTCTTCCTACTATCTGACCAGACCAATCGAAATGTTGAACTTATATAAATTTTTTCCTGGTCTTCTTTTTTCCTCTAAAAGTTGCTTTCATCGCATAGCATAATAAGCTGTGGATATATCGCCTGTCAATTTTCCTTCTCGAAATGTATAACTCCGCATTTGTTTGTTGGGTTTTGATGTCAATGGGGTCCTGACTCATTCTCTAACTGGAGATCCGCAGTTTGAAAATTCGCTGGTGTCAAATCCAGCAAAAATAGTGAAGGATATTTTCCAGATAGCACACAAATATTTTACCACGGACAGCATTGATGCTAGCGAGTGGACCAGAAATATAAATTCAAAACGAAATAATGTCATTGCATTGGGCTAATTCGCCTCGTAGATTAATCCGAAATCTCACACAAGTGCATATTATACCCCCCAATTAGACCTCCAGGTTTGTTTTAAACCCTTACGTACATGGAGCTCTTTAAATTGTTCTAAATCATAATCATGTGGGAACTTCTCAAAACACCCTCTCTCATTCATCTTTCTGAAATGATTTATGCCTTCAGCATTGTCAAACACATGTTTACTCCGACCAGAAATAAAAAAAACAAAACGCAGAACTGAAACCAAAAACAATCTGCCCCAAGCTCTAGCAGAATTACCAATTAGCCAACTTTTTTCTCATGAACATCCTAACCCCCTTCTATCTCTATAAATGTGCTTCATTTCCTTTCGCAGAATGAAGAAGAATTTAATTTTTCGCCAATTTACATCAAAGGCAAAGTCTTGGTTAATGTTACTTTGTTACTTTCCGTCTTCACAGAAATCTCCAGTTGCCAGCATCAAAGGAGCGCCCCTATAAGCCACTAACATCTAGTCAATGAACGATACATCTTTCGGTCTTTCAGTGTCTCCCTCCTCTCACTTTAGTATCGTAAATATCCTTCCAAATGTTTCTAATTTCGACACAAATGAATAAAAAGAAGAAGAGAAGAAAAGGAAATATAAAAATAATAAAAACTTCAGCGCAGAGAAAGAGTATCGTTTAACCGGATTAATATCTCGCCAACGCCACCAGCCAACACTATGCCATCCAACGCTTCGTCCTCTGCTCGATACCCCTCCTCTGCTACATTACACACTATAGGATCCCATGTAACGTTTGGTTTAATTAGAGTTTCGAAAATGGGGACTGAAGTTAGAGGGATGCAAAGATTTAGTATGTATTTGCTTATGCAAAACATCGCATGGATTTCCAAGTTATAATGAAAATCCACAACCAACCCGACCAACCCGTGCCATCCCAAGATGGATTGAATAGAAGCAACTCCAGGATGTTGGATATTAATTTGCAAAAAGAGAAAAACAGAAAAGAAAAAATAGTAGTGTGGCCTCAGTATTCCAGAATAGACCACCTTTCAGTTTGTGCGCATTAATTCAAGTAACCCCTCCCTGTAAGGGGTAGTACTCGTAGGAATCCGAGGGCTTCACATGGACCATGTCGTCTGTGGGTTACGATGAAAACCCAAACTCAGTTCGTATCTGACAAATTCATTTCCAGAACGCTGTTCAGAATTTACCTACAATCCATCTCTCGATTGGACCAGAAAGGAAGAGTGGCGAAAAATTGCAATTTACTTGTGACGAGAAGGCTTCATGTCTGCCTTCGTTACTCGCTGTGCTACTGCTGTTGTTGACACCTTTGCAATTGGCAATTTTCGATTGCAATCATCGTGTAGTGTTTACATACATATATATTGTATATAATGCTGTGCGAATGAAAGTAACGTCGATGATTGCGTTCTGATCGAAATTCAAAGAAATTTATAATTATAACCTACTCGTAATTGGCTGTCACACACAATGCATATTCAATTTACATTTTATCCATTTGGCCATACAAGGGTTCGGTTGTTGTTGTTGCTGGTGACTGGGTGACTAAGTATCTGCGGGGCTGCCTATTAGTGAGAGGATAAGGTATCGAGATATTACACTTCAGTTCAATGGCTTTTGATTCAATTACCCCAACTGTGTGTGATTGTGGTGAATTGTTAGTGGAGACTATAATGTTCGTAATGAGGAGCTACAGATATTGTAGTTTGGCCTAAATGTGGGTTTACTCAGGCACGGGGCTACATTTTCGGAGGGTAATGAGGTCCGTTGAATGTAATCGTATTCATTTGATGATTATGAACCTTATTTGAGTGGAATCATTAGTTTGTAATTCACTGTTGGAGATATTAGCGCATTGTATTGTATATTGGAAATGAAGGGCTCTCTACTGTGTCAACTTTGGAGCTTCTATGGATCTATGAAGTTATTCCTAATTTAATATTTACTTCTTGTTCTCTTTGAATCGTAGATACGAGTATGCCATATCATTTGGTCTTCAGAAAACTTGGTCTCTACATTGCTGTTGCAAGAATAGCTATAAGAACAACCCGACAGAGGAAAGCCGAAAAAAGTTCAAACGAGCCAGGAATGACTGCAACGTCTTTCTCAAGCGTGTGAAATTTCAATACGACTAAAAACTGAGGCAAAAATACTACAATTTCCCAAAGGTAGTAAACATTTTTGGTCGTTCGTCAAAAAAATTAGAAATTCTGCCCCATCCTCCATCCCAACGCTCATTTACAATGACATTCCAGCTGTCAGCTTTTTGGACAAGGCCAATCTGCTTGCTGCACACTTTGCGGCCAGCTCAACACTACCAGATTGTGCTTTGTTCCCACCTACACTTGAGTGCGTCGAATCTTCAGTGGAACAAATCCACTTTCACACTCGTGTAGTAACAAGATATCTTAAAGATCTTAACATACATAAATCCGCTGGTCCAGAAGGTATATCTCCCGTTCTTCTGAAGAGGTTTTCTTCCACGCTGGCAAAACCACTGCATAAGCTTTTTCACCAATCCTACTCTTTAGGACACTTTCCGAACAAATGGAAAACATTATTTGTCCAGCCCGTCCCTAAAAAAGGCGAATCTTCCTCTCTCCTTTTCAAGGTCATGGAAACGCTGATAAATTGTCAGCTCATGAAATATCTCGAAACACGAAAACTTCTCAATGCCCGGCAGTACGGCCGTCTCACCGACAAGTGGAACCAAAGCATACATCAATCTGGCGAAAGTACTATCTTGCTTGATGTTTCTACGGCATTTGTCAGAGTTTGGCATTAGTCTCTTTTGTCGAAAATGCGTGCTTTTGGGATCGACGACTCTCTTCCTCGGTGGATTAGAAACTACCTTTCGGAACGTTCCATTCAAGTTGTTTTGGATGGTTTCAAGTCTAATATTCACAAAATAAATACTGGTGTGCCCCAGGGTTCCGTTCTGTCTCCGACACTCTTTTTAATTTTTATCAATGCTCTCTTGTCTGACACTTCTAATCCAATACTCTCTGCTTTTCATATTCGTTTCGGGACTCACGTCCCTGCTCTTTGGCTGTAGAACGGGAACGGCAGCGTATATTAAGTTCATTAAATTCCTATATTAACAGCATAACCAACTGGGGAACTATCAACAGAGTAAAAGTGAATGCCTAAAAAATTCAATGCTATCTGCTGTCATTAAAGTGAAATTTAAGCACCTAGCCGTTATCCATAAATGGCACATGCATCGTCGAAACCGAAAAACTTTCCTTCTTTGGTATGTGTGTCAATGCCAACTAACGTTGAAATGACCACATATTCGGTGTCGTCAAAAATGTTGCCAAATGTCTAGGTTGCCTCAAGCGATGTAAGAAATACTTCTCCTCTCTGATCTGGCCACAATGCACAATATAAGACATTTATCCGCTCAAAGCTCGATGGTCACCTTCGAACATCGACTAAATGTCTGGTGTCTCACTTTGTTTTATCGCTATTTCCACCATCATCAGTGCTCCATAAGAATCGCCAGTAGCATTCCGCCCCTTCAAACCTTCAACCGTAACACCCGTCTCTCTATGAATGCTCATCAGTATACCCTCAAGCCCTGTTGCGAATAATGAGCGAATGAAAATTTCCACTCGCATATGATTCGCAACATCTTTTTCGGAACGGTAGCACTCCAACACAAAAATGGTCTATTGCACTCCATGTGGTACGACTGCCAACAGCACGCGGGATTGGTAGCGAGATCCCATGCGGCCCCCTATGTAGACACTCACCGCAACCAACGCTGCTTGGAATCGATGCTTTCAGCGTGGCGAGGCCGTTGACTACAGATAATGTGGTGGCTATAACATTTAGTGCAGTAAAGTTATTGAACTTTTTCTGTCATTCTCTGTATGAATGTGGTTGAAGCAGCGTATACGACTTCAGCGTAAATCTACATTCCATGCCTCACAATTAAATTGACTTTGCGCAGTAAGGTTTGATAGATCCTCCACTGTATGATGATGTCTAATGGTTCGTTTTAGATGCGTTTCAGCCAGAGGGATCTACGAGTTTCCTGTTTGGTTGTTAATGTGGTCCTTGCAGAAAGACCCTGAACTAATGGCTGCCTATTTCGCTTCGACAGTTGATTTTTAATGATTTTAGATCCCATTCAGATTAATCTTTTCCCTCTTTGGAAGAGTGATGTTTATTCCCTTGCTGCGCTGATCAGGAAAGTATTTATTTTTCCTTAAAATTTGGCAGAGCATCTTTGCCACTTTGTTCCTGTTGACGGTTGCGTTGGCGACGATTATGTATATGCTACTAGGAGGTGCATTCGGACATTTATTGCTGAATTTTGAGATTATAAAGTGACCGAACATGACATTGTAGATGGCCATGCTATATACGTCTATACGGTTACTCTTGTAACACCTTCCACTACGCTACACTTCATTCCTTTTTTTGGGGTACAGGGTCTTAAGATCAAAATATTTTTTTGATTTTCAAGTGCTTTCCGATATCCATGTGCGCTGTTGAATTTTGCCCTTTCACTGGGATATTTCTTTTCGAAAACCTTTTCTGCTGGAACTAATTGTTTTTGTTCCAAATTAAACTTCAATTATTGACGCACCACAGGATACAAAAGCCTGTTCGCTTTATATCTATTGCTGCTATTGTATACCATACGAAGACGTATGGGATTTCATTCAGATGTCAACTACACGTTTATTTCGGACGTCCAGAATACATCTTACAAAACTTCAGCTGGTTGCAATGTAGTCGAATTGATTGGCTCTTCTCAGTGTGTGATAAGCTAGGATTGTATTCTAGCATGTGGCCAACGACGTGCCTTTAACGACTAGATGTTTCGCATTGCAATAAACCACCAACCATTTGATAACGTCATCTCAGTCTCTGATGGGCTCCCATCACGTGCTTGGGCACCGTGTTGTTGTTACCCATACTGGGATTAAGACCTCGTATTAAAGCTTCAATGTGCCCGTACTAAGTTATGAGCGAAACCTAGACTGTAAGAATTTTTCTTTTCGTCCTCTGTCGGTGTGTAACAGAAGACAGTGATCCTCCCAACTATGCTCAGAAATATTACAGTCGCTGTAGTAGTAGTGCTTGTCTTGGCTCACGACACTCCAGAGGAGCAAACGCAGTGTATTCAGCTGGTGAATTGTATATAGCGGAATGTCACTACCGTAACCTACGAAATATTTCGTATAATTTGTGCCGCATGAATTTAGGCTCCAGTCGAAGGAATCAGACATTCTGAAGATCTTCTTTTATGAGTCCAGAAGTGTGTTATCTTAAACATTCCCAGCATTGCCCTTGTTCCATGATAGTGGTTTTATAGTTGTAATTCGTTGGGCCACAGACTGACCGAAACTACACTCGCTATTTGAAACTTCAAAAGAAAACTGGGAAGATACGTATATATTGGTTTTTAGGAAAAACCGACGTTCACTAGGAGATGCTGCGTGATGACCTCATTCTTCTGTAAACAAATAGCGTTTTTCATTTCAAAGATATTACCCGACTATTCGTCCCTAAAATTCCTCTTAACTCTGAAATACCAATCATCACCAAAACCTGGAAACGATCGCCCCAATAAGAAATCGAAAAGAAGATCGATTGCGTCTTAGGTCTTCTTAATCCATGAAAATTAGAAATTTCACTTTCTTTTCTACATCATTTCGTGATGCATGCCATGCAGCCGTTCTAATTTATTTACTAAAGTGAAAGTGTGATGGATGCATCGCAAGACCCAAAACAAGAGCAATGCAGATTGCATGATAACGTGACAGCCAAAGATGCTAAGTAGAAAGTTCAGTGACATTTAATCAATTAATGAATGCATTGAAGTCGAACTTATATGGCGTTACCACAAATCTTTTCGTAAGATTCATTTCACTCTGCAGGCTCCTCTGAAAGCTTCCAAGTTCTTGCTTCAATTATTGTCGTTGCTGCTTTTGCTTCTTTAAGAGATAAACTAGCCGACAATCGGCTCTCTAGATCCCAGAACTTTAGTTTTTTTTGCGGGGCTTGTATATGGCCGAAATAGAAGATACAGTCGCTACTTAATAAACTGAAGCTTGCCAGTGGTTACACTCATTTAAATTTCTGATCACATTCTTTGTAAGAAGTGCACCTAGGTTTATCGAAAGCCGTCACGACATAGAACAGTACATATAGGGCTGATACTTGTTAATTTCGTCGATTACCGGTGGGAACCTAAGCAAAAACTTCGTCCAAAATACTCCGATTGTATCACTACCGGCTCATTTCAATAATTGAATGCTTAGTTACCACTCGATCACAATCAATGTACACAAAACTCCACTCATCTATCAATAATTAAATTGTTGCCCTGTACTCTGTTTTCTGCCAGGCCAGCATTAAAATCCAATCCATCAAAATCCGCACCTCGTCAGATTCGCATCTCTACATCAATCTTCATTCGGTTTGTTGAAAATTCCTTAAGCAAACTCCTCACAGTCCCCTAGATGAGATTCCATTAGTCTGTGACTCCTGACAAACCGAACAAATCTCATTAGCCCGCAATCTCTATCTCTCTGTCTGAAATATTTTACCAATTTTCCAATCCAAATACTCCCCTTACGAAAACTCAACACGACACACACCGAAACACCGAAAATCTCTGTTGCCCCCTTGGAGCCAATTATAATTCCATTTTCAATTAATTCAAGTGTCCTTCTTTTCAAGGCTCTGCTGTATCATTTGCAGGCATGTTAAATAGAACAGAACCGGATACCAAGGACTTCACACTTTGTGCCACTCTACAATGTGCTAATGAAGGGTAGTTTCCCAGACTTGCCGCTTGTATGGCAATGTGTGAGTATGTTAAACAAAATTTCACATAATCGTTAAGTCAGCACTGAAAGCAAGGATAAGTGGTTGAATGAGAATGGCTACCATTTTACAATTCTGCTAATTACCTCAAGTGAGTCCAATTTGGCCATCTCTGTTTCGCTGGGGATCCACCGTTATATTCCCGCCAAATGATGCTGATGATGGCAATTCTCTGGGCCGCTAGTGAATTTATGGTGTCAAACGGGCAAATTCGACAGCGGTAATGGCCTGCAAAGGACGTTAATTAAAGTGCCGCGCAATTAACAATTAAACAATGAACATTGAACACTGAACAGTGCACAGTGAATACTGACAGACGTGAGTTGTGAATGTTTTATTGGTATAATGTGAAACAGTCGTATTGTACGAGTAGCTTGGTTGCATCTTTTCTTTTCTTTTTTTTTGTTATTTTTAAAGGGATGAAAGTGTGAGTAGTCGTAATCGGCTCAAGTGAAGGGTGTTTTCAAATTTAAAGTTTTAAGTGAAATGCGAGAAACTGTTCCATTTCGAAGGACAGGAAATTTAAAATTAATGTCGCGCGATGGAAATGATGAAGTTAAATAGAAGTCGGCGACGTTTGTCTTGTTAAGTTGACTGGAAATAGAAATGTCGGCTAATAAATGCTGTGATTATCTTGAGCTGTGTGAAGCCCTTGAATATCTGAATTGAAATTGTTTTCAGTAGAAGATACTTGAAGCATGGAAAATGTACTTCCTTTTCATTACCATTTACGAGTAGATTGCAATAAAACAGGAACTGACATCTGAAGTTTTAAGGAAAGTAATGGCAAATTATGCGAAGTATTAGTGTTGGGGATTTAGGATATTCCATCCTGCGTATCTTCGTTGTTTTTTTTTTTACCTAAAAGATGCTCTATGAGTCTAGTTAGACAAATTTCGTTTTTACTATTTTTTGTTTTGGTATAGATCCTTAATCTAGTGCGACTAAACCTAGCTTAGTTGATAGCCTCAAAGAACAGCAGCAACCACAAAATACAACCTTGCCAAACTCCACTTCAGACCTCAAAACCTTTAGGTACATGACTATTGGGTAGATGGAAACGGTAGAAATTTGTTATATAAACTTGTTAGAACTTTTACGTTGTATCAGCATGTCCTTGTGTTTGATTACTCCAGCGTAATTCTCATCTGAAATTTACGACCTCTAGTACTTCTTCGATTGTTATTAATATGCTATAGATACTTAGTGCTCAGTGCTCGCTATAAGTATTTTGTATCCGGCCTGACTTAAAGCTACTGTCTCCAAGTCTGCATGAGTTTTAAATCAATGAGAATCTAGAGTCTACAATAGCTTGGCCCATCACATCAGCATCTAGTGTATGCAGCCTAATGCGATCAGAAGTCAGTCACTCACAGAAGAAATGGTCCGTGGTAGTATCATCGTCACTCCCCTATAGTATCATTTATTTCTAGCACGTTTAAGTGGGCAGGCCTCAGCAAACAAGTCTACTGTCTTTCTTGCCGAAACCAGCACTACGTTGTCTTTTTACAAATGTCGCAGAGTATTCCAGCTAGTATTGCAGCTAGTTATGGAGAGTTTTTCCATCTATTTTTGTTTTTAATAAGGCCCCATCTGTTAATGGAAGCCCTAATTGAGGACGAAAGCCGATCCAACGCGTGTTCAGGTTTTAAAAAGTCCTCCTCTGAGCCTAGCTTGTTCATCGGCCACTTTATTCCTCATGTGACTTGGGATCCAGACAAGACACAGTGAGTTCAATCTTCCGACTGTTTTCAGAGAGTACTCGTATAGTAGGTGTTGGTGCGTCTCTGTCAGAGTGCTGTCAAAGTGATAAAACATCTCTTTCAGGTAGAGTGCGCATAGCATTTTGAAAACTTTTTTGAACCATAGACTTCCTCGTAACTGTACGCTTATAATTCTTCTCAGATCTTGTCGCAGTGGCAAGAAAACTGAAAAGGCGGTAACTGCTTAAGCTTCCAAAGACTTCAGGTTGATCAGCCTGACATATTTTATGGTTACAAATTTCAGTGAATTCAGTAATGTTGAAACCAACTCAGTTATCAATTTTCGGGTACAAGAGGTGATTAACTACCGTGCCAAGAAAGCCATGCTTTTCTTGAGTTCTTATACTTGTAAAAGGTTAGCAAGCTGATTGTACACATAAAGGGTAAGCAGATAAGAACGATGGGAACAAAATTTAAGTAAAACAACAATGGTGTGCGATCTAAAATTGATTCTGGCTTATTTTGAAGCCATTCATGTGGAACAGCACATCATTCAAATGGCCGCCTCGGCTTTGCTGGTAGTGCTTCAAGAGGTCGGTACAATCGGTGCTTCAATCGATGACTCGGTCCAATATGTGAGGTATTATTCCGGAAATACAAGTCGAATGTTGGCCTCGAGTTCGTCCAAAGTGGTTGGCTTGTTAGCGTAGACTAAGGACTTGATGTAGCCGCAGAGTAAATAATCAAGTGGTGTCAGTTTATATAATCGCGGTGGACAATTGGTGAAAGCTCACCGTGAGATGATCCAGTCGCAAAATTTCTCCTCCACAACTTCAAGCGTTGCGTCGCTTATATGGCATGCAGCGCCGTCTTGTTGGAACCACAGCTCGAATAGGTCGAAGTTTTTGAGCTTTGACCACAGAATATCGGTTAACATCGTGACCACTAGTGTACAACATGCTCGTGACTGCCCTACAGTGAACCGAAAACCTCTTCAAGAGCGTCATTACAAACCAGGCCTCATCTGCTTCCACTCATCTAACACATGTCTGTGGGACTCCCAATGGACGCTGCTTGAACCGGATATTGATTAGCCCAACTTTGTCTTCCCACTATCATTATGACTCTGTAGACCAGCCTAATTCTCTTCCTTCTGGTGCAATAATTTTTGATACAAATTGAGATCAAAAAGTAGTTATCTGTCCACTTTCCATTTATATGTAAGTAAAACCATAAAAAAGTAGATTTTGTCTATCTTATGTGTCCATATCCATGTGGGTCGATCGGAAGTAAGTTTCCCATTTCCCTGTTAAATGTCTTTTTGTTTACAATACGTAAGCACCACATGAATAAAACAGTGAAATTTATCCTCCCAGTATTCATTTCATGAGAACTACAAGTGATATGTGTATCAAAATGAAATTGGCTACCACAGTCGGACTTAGGGTGGTCAGACCCTTCTCTCGATTCACAAGAATCAACTACGGATATTGTACACAAAGAGAAAGCTTTAAAGGCACTTCCGCAGAAACCACTATTCACCATCAATTGACATCTATTACTAGTTTTGCCGTTCATAAATATTCAATCGACCATAATGGCATAGGCAATTTGGACACAAAGCTCCATCCGTTGATCATCCATCTGATATCTGCGCTTTGACTTGTTCCTCTTCGTGTTGCTTCATTCATGCAAATCACATATTTATGATTCCAAATTATAAAAGATACTATGTATAGTTGAAGAAAAATGAAAATGGAAAGCAAACAAGACACGATGAAATTATACGATGAACTCTGGAAATTATAATTTTTAATCTCAGAATCACTCAGATACTAGTCGTCGTACACACCGTTCTTTAGGTCGTCTGTGAATCTGAATCATTGTCAAGGTTTATGTTTGCCTTGGAAGATGATGTGCACGACTACGACTCCGGATGGGACTACAGTCAAGACTATGACTACTCACTGCTTTTTACATGAATAATTTCTGGGTCACACACGCACAGCCAAGGGGTAAGGGGTGAATTGGGAGATGGAGAAATTCTACTCAAGCCCTTGAGCTATGTATTAGATTTGCATACGATAGATGTATCTCACAAATTGCAATTTTATTGATTTTTTTTTCTTCTTTTTCTTTGTAAAAGAGTTTCTCTCTTTTCCACCAACCATCGAGTTTAGGACCTTTTACAGGTACAACCTTACAACCAAAAAGTTTCTGTCTACACTCTCAAGTCAAGGATAAACACATTGCATGAACCATAAATCACGTTAATTCTCACCCCTCTCTGTACATGGATAGAAGATTTATAAATCTTTCGGTGCCTTAGATACATTTGGTAATCTTGCACCGGAACATTTCCCTCTTTTTTGTCGGTTCCATAAATCTTTGGATAACTGAAGCAGATACGCATACCATACATATTATATATACATATTGCCATCTCTAGGTATCCCTGAAGATATTTTCTTCAAAAACAAAAAAAACTCTTGGCACTCAAACTACAGAGTTAAATGAGCAGAAAACAAAAGGAACTCACAATCGCACAGGCAAGTCTCCGGTTGATGTTGCATGAATGTTGTTAGATACATGGGAAATGTTGCTGAACCGGATATTGTGCAAAAAAGGATATCGATCATTATTCCCGGGGTACTTTTTTCAAGTGCAAAATAAACAAACTTATATCACATAGTCTGGGAAAATGTTACTTTTTCCTAAAAAAAGAAGAAATGTTTCCCACAGTCCAGCAACAAGTTGCTATCGATGTTTGAAGTGTCTCTCATGCAATTGATTGATTAATAACTTCCTCATTGGAATACTGAAGTAGTACTTGTAGCAGATATCAGTAATACTGATGAGTGCGAGGCCTAATGTAATCCAATACTGCGCCGCAGCGAAAGTGATACGAGAGACGAAATGTGTCAGTTGGATTTGAAGAATAAAACCATTTCCCAGGTGGATTGTGTTGTTGAAGTGCGGGATGATTGTTGGAGGAGTGTTGGAGGTGCATAATAGCACGGAAACTGTGTGCAGATTTGCATTATTCGTACAAGCTGGTATTGTTCTCACGGAAATCATTTTTAGAGGCAATACGAAATTTCACGGATGTACATTTATACCAGGAAATGTGCATTGATATGTGTATTAAATAGGTATGTACCTAGAAAGGATCTTTATGGTCTTGATTTTTGGTAGAATTTTCAGAAGCTTCCAGATGCGCTTGGAATTTGTTTCAATCAAAACTAAAAACTTACATGTGTTTGGTTATATGGAAATTCCACGTATTGCACAGGCATGATCAAAATTTAAACCAATACTTTCAACGACAGGGCAAATTCAGTGTCACCTATGCATGCAAGAACAAAACCAAATGCAATACCAAGAATCTGACTAACTATATACAATAATACCAGTATAATGCCAAACTATATGAAGTTTCTGTGCTTTCGGTTTCGTTATGTAGAAATTTCCGCGGATGGTTGTACTTCTTGAAAGATCACGCTTTGTTACACCCACTCAAATTCATAAAATTCGTTATCAAACGACGAACGATTGACGTATATAAGAAACCCTAAAGCTTAGCAGCATTTTGCTGTCACCAAATATAGCAGAGCTTTCATGCTAATTGAGCTACCCTACACTGACTCTATGAGCAATATTGTCATAGCAATTCCCTTAAACTGTTCGCACTTTCGCACGATAAACGCATCTAAATAGATGCCAGAAGTTAGGTTTGCTTCTTCGAGAAAAGGCAATACAGACATTCACTCTCAATTCGAAGGGCTGTCACGTCATAGCCCGTAATAGCGCTATCGTTAGCAAAAAGAGGAGATGCTGTTCCGGACTCGTTCGATGTGCTGCATCAATAGAAAACCTTGCACGACATTAAAAAGCAACGGGCTTTGCTCACTTCCTTCACGTTTGAGTACTTTAACTTTATATTGCTTACCATGCTTGCATATACTCGTATCTCTTAGCGTCACAAAAATAAGATCTCTGGGAACTCTGTGGAACGCTTTTTCCAAATCGATGGAGACAATATGCAGATCCTTCGAAGCTTCGCGATATTTTTCCATCATTTCGTAATCTTTGTCAGCTGCCTAGAACCCGCTCGTATATTTTCAGAGTATTCGACATTAGTTTCACCAATCGATAGCTGCCGGAATATCTCTTGTGACCTTTGAGGACTTGATGAAAGTAGGATTTTCTCTGTCTGAACCAATATACTTCTCCAGTCAACTGGATTCATATTCATACCTAGCTATTTCCAGTTACGCATCCCGAGTTGGATGAAGACCACTTCATGTGGTCTTTCCGCATTAGATTCTGCCTGAAGCACCGGAATCCATGTGCTCTACATAATCTAACCATCTTATAGCCGGAATAGTTATTCTGTGTACCTCCTTCTCCATATTCCGTTAACATAGGTGAAACCGATGATCAATGAACGCTTTCATAACATAACACCAAGGGATGATGAGGGTTTTGTAAAGCGTATTCTGTGCGGTTGAACACAGGGTTTTGCTTTTTGTTTACCTTCTTTACTCCTCATTTGATCCCCTCAGTAAAGTTAGCACTGTGGCTCACTGCAGACCAACATACATCTTAAAGTTTTAAAAGGTTTAAAGGTTAAAAATATTGTACGCCTGGTGTTGTCTTCGAGCACGATGTTAAAGAAGTCGTATGATAACACGATGTCACGAATGCCATGATGTCCGTGAAGTTTCTATCCAGGAGAACGAGTCTGGAAGGGATGCAAAAACCAAAAATGGCTTTAGACGCCGTCAAGACGAACGATGGACCATGGACCATGTAGACCAATAATTCCGTCCACCTGACCTTGATGAAGTTGACATTGATTTGTTATTTTTGGATTTTGTCCAAGATCTGCTACAGAGTGAATATTTGAACGATAAACAACTTACCAACTCTAAAGTAATATTGTACATAGATGCTCAGATATTACGACAGTAAAGATCTTGACGTAGTTCAAGGGATATCTATTCTTCAGAATCAGCAAACGATGCTGAGATTGCATTCATTGGGCATGAGATCATCATATCGAATTTTATGAGCTAAATGCATCACCACTGGTCTACGCACTTGAAACTGGTGGTGCGGGACTGCGAGATAAGTTGAGAGATACGCAGTAAGAAAAGGCTCTTGTAACGGCAAACCTTCTCCGGCCTTCAAACCCGCATTCGTAGCTTGAATACAAATAGATAGTAATCTGAATCTCCGTTGCAATATGATCACTTTGGTCTGTCGTGTATTGATCAGGAAACCGTTTGGATCGTCCACTTCTAAAATCAGTCATCCAAATTCCATTTTTGGATTGAAAATGGCCGCCAGCGGGAATACTAAAGGTGCCTTTTTTCTCTAGTCTACATTTGAGATCACCAAGCACGATTGAGACACTGCCCGTAGGTTCTCGTCCTTTTCCTCCATTAGGCCATTGCCGCATACAGGACGAATTAATCTCCAATACAGGCCTTAGAGGGTTATACAGTAGTATCAAAGAGCAGTGGCAGCATTGCTAAAAAGCCGTCAGAGATGCCACCTCTGATATGCTGGGTTTCACTCGGCCGCATCAACGAAACCATTGGTTAAACGACGAGTGCCGGGACAAGCAAGAGAACATCGTAGTAGAGCCGATGCTGATGATTTGGAAATAGCATTTATGTAGACTATATAACGGATATGACAAACCAAATACCGCTGTCAGGCAGAATGAACCTTGCAACGTGGACGATGTAGACCAACAATTCCGTCCACCCGACCTGGATGCAGTGAAGATATCTAGGGTTAAGTCCAAAACTGACGAGCTCTTCAAAGCAGCAGTTGATGACTTAGTAAGGAGCATACACGAACTCATCTGTAAAATATTATGAATGGAATCTCAGCATTGTTTGTCCGATTCTCAAGAAAGAAAACCCTCTGAATTGTACCAACTACAGAGGCACCAGTCTAGCCTGCAAGATTCAAATCAAATCTGCCGTATAGTGTGAACGCCTGAAGCCGTTCGTCAACAAACTGATGAGTCCATATCAGTGGCCATAAAAGTGTACCATCGACCAAATATTCGCACTACCATGGGCTCCAAATTGATACACACCACCTATACATCGATTTTACGGCCGCGTATGACAACATCTTTAGAGACGGGCTATTCGGAGCAATGTCTAGTTTTGGCATCTCTGCCAAACTCGTCCGTTTGCGCAGGATGACGATGGGGAATGCACACTGCTCCATCAAGGTTGATAAAGAACTCACCGAGACCTTTGAAGCCAAAAAACGCTTTAGACAAAGCTATGCGCTGTCATCTTTCTTCAACATCATTCTTGAAAGAATAATGCAAAACTCATGTGCTAACACGAGAGACAGAATCCTTCAAAAGTCCATCTAATTTATCGCATACGCCGATGATATTAACATAATTGGAGAACAACAGTGGCGCTTACCGGAATATGGAGGTGGAAGTGTTGAAGATGGGTTTAACGGTGTATAGTATATACTATCAACCAGAAATGACACCCAGCACCGACGTTTAGGACAGTAAGTCACCATCGGCAGATATTGTATAATTTTGGGGTAGTTAAGGACTTTGTCTTCCTAGGCTCCGCAGTCAATGCAGACAACGACACCAGCGCTGAGATCAAACGAAAAATAACTCTTATTAATCGCTGCTGCTTTGGGTTAAAAAGGCAATTGACTAGCAAAGCTTTCTCTCGAACAACAAAAGTGACTCTATATAAAAACTTAATAATCCCAGTCCTTCTCTATGGCGCAGAGGCACGGACTCTTTCAAAAATGAATGACAATGCTCTTGGCTGCTTTGAGAGGAATATTCTTCGGGTGATTTTCGGTCGAGTTTGCATAGATAGTGAATGGAGGAGGACGAATAGTACGGGCTGTACCGCGATGGTATAGCGGATGGAGAGCTATATTCCGGCCCGAAAGATCTTCAAATCTGCCTCGAAGGACAGCGTAGTATTGGAAGACCGCGAACTAGATGGCGCCGGTAAATGGAAGGGGACTCCAGCCGACTTGACCTGCGAAACTGAAGCCAGCTAGCTAAAGATCGAGCTGGCTGTTGGTTGAAATCCAGGTCCACCCCGGACTGTTTTTTTTTTTAAAAAAAGAACTTAGAACTCAAGTGGGTATGACTACACCTAAAGTGCCTGAGCACATGTTAAGTTTTTATGAAATTGGGACAGCGCCACCTTAAAGCTTTTGCGGGAGCAAGAAGTCTAGTTAAATACATATATGTTAATATTTTATGTTCTTAAAGGATTTTATTCATTAAAAACTTCAATATATCCTTACTATTCGAAAAAAATGTGCATTCTTTCCATGAAGCGTGTTGCTTTCTATTATTTGTCTTATATGTACCCTCGCTAACAGCTGACATGTACCAGAAGTGCCTTGACTTCCGAAATATGCTTATAATAGTGATATTTTGAATTACATCAACCGAGATGTACGGGACTAACACTAGCAATATAGGATACCAATATGCTGGATCAGTGTGCAATCTATTCAGTGTTTGACCACATGCAAATATACTGCATGTTTTGGTGGCACTGTTTAATTATTCTCCTCTCACTCTGTGAAATTTCTATTTTTAACAAGATTCCGTTTGGAGATGCAAGTCGCATTAGCAAGAGCTCTTTATGTAGATTTTTAGTAAATTTTTTTATCATTTTGAACCCCCAAATAGGATACAAAACTGAAAGTTATCAGTACTACTTTTGCATACAAACGAAATTATTTCACATCGCCGAAGGACACTCGCCAAATTGTATGCTTTGTGGTTTTCAACTCACAATGACAAGACAATAAAACCGTCGTTTACACGACTTTAATCGCTTAATCTGAATCTCACTCGGAACTATTTATTCGTTTATTCATGACACATGCATCAATTGACATTCTGTCAACTGCCATTGAAGGACACTGTCGCTGCATGCATAAATCGTGCTTCATCATCAAATTTTAGATGTTGAATATCACCAAGGTCGCGTATGACTAAAATTAATGTTGTCAAATTGTTCCAAACGAGCAAAATAACGACTCGGCCATAACTAAAACAATATTCATACCGAATTCATCAACTTTACATTTAGCAGTGTCCCTTGCGACGACCGCAGAAAAAATCAACAACAGTCGAGCACGGTAAACTTAACCAAATTGTGCCAAAAGTGGCATAATGAGGGCATCGTCTTGCCTTTGATTGTTAAACGTTTCTGCGTGATATAAATTATTCAGGCAAAATTCAAAATCGGGGTGTCATCGTCGTTGTAGTCGTGACTGTTACTAGTTGTCTGCCGTCTGCAAGCCTCTAAAGCCTTCATTGCTGATAATTACGAGCTCGATTGCTAGTGTGGAATTTAAATTTTATCTTCACTTTGACGGCATTGAGTTCTGAGCTAGTCTCTGTCTTTGAAAGTACAAATGCAAACGACTGTAGTTACACTCGCTCACCCCATTGGAGTTGGCACCCAAATGACGGATACAAGATACAGGCGCACCTAACGATAGTTTTCGTTTTTGTTGTCTTTAAGTGAAGGAAGACCAACTTAACCTTTGACATCTGACAATAATACTACGCTGTCAGTATTCCGTTTGTTATTATTGCCATTGCTGTTGATGATTTTGATGAAGATGACGATGGTGATGATGATGAGTTCTCGGATATGACCGCGGATGGCGTAATCTTTATTTATATACTGCAAACGAGGAAAACGATAAGTGTTTGCTTGTTAAGGCCTAAGTATACACACCATAGACTTTTGTGCATTTATATGAAATCTTCATAATCTGGTAATGGGGTACGCTTTACGAATGACGACTTGATGGATTGTTTGTGGTTATGGCAGTTTAAGTGCAAACATCACGATAGATACATATGTACGTACCTACATGACGCAACTTGATGAGTAGGACTGAAAAGAATTTTAATCTTTGGAACTAGAATTTGTGATGTTTTCGGTTTTTGTGTCAGGTGAGGGATATAATGTGTATTACTTCCTTGCAATACATTTCCAAGTACCCTGCTTTCAAGATGAGATACTTCAATTCGGGTTTGTAGATGCCACAGTATTTGCCTAAAGGAAAAACTTATCATAACCAGAACCACCTGCTACAATACAATATTGAAGATATTACTCTACCCAAGAGCAGGTAATCAAGGATTAAGATTTACATGTAAGCTATGTAGGTGTTCTCTGCCTTCTCCTTCTCCCAGTATTATCGAAGTAATTACGAAGGAGCCATTTGAAATAATCATCATGCATCATGCAATCAAAAATAAAATCGCAATCAAAAATAATTTGGAAAACAGTATCATCTGTTTGCATTTATCAAATCTAAGTTCGCTCAGGCAAATGAATATAAGGGCAATTCAATAAGTCTGCTTAGGGCAGGTACTATGCGATCCGGAATATCTAGCCCACATCTGCAAAGTAATGGAAAATCTGCCATGTTCTCTAAGATTCTCAGATCAGTTACTAGTCACACATTCAATATCCTGAACATGCACTCATTCGGAAGGTGAAATTCGGATTTAGCAATTTTTGTGGCGTCAATTTGCGTACTCGATGGTCAAACTAACTGCTAATTGCCTAAAAAATCATTTTTACGTTCGATGTCATTCGACACAAATGGAGTAGCGAATGGAGCTGGGCTTCAACCAAAAATGCTCTCGCCACCTTAGATGCTATCGTCCTCTGCTTGGCTGCCCCTGGAGTTAGAATCGAACACTCTTTGATCCGGAACTATGGTGGTGTCTGTTCGCTCAGTATTGCTTAGCCATATCAGATGTCGGATTCATAGACGATCTACTATTCTTGGTTGAACCTCCTCGTCAATAAAAACAAGAGCGAAAATCAGAAGCAGTATCTTACTCTCGACACGGCCAAGTGTCCATTCGCTTTCGACAAGGTCCAAGCCCCTGCGCCATAGTAGGATCTCGTTGATAAGGATCTTATAGAGAGAGCTCTATTACTCAATTGCGTCCTGAATTTTAAGAAACAGCTATGGCAAGAGTAACTCTGTGCCCGATTTGTTCGCTGATGTTATCTGCTAAAGTAGATGAAGTCTTTAACTACCCCGAAGTTATAAGAGATAGTAGTGACGTTCTGACCAAGGCGGTGGTAAGTGCGTTCTTTTGTGATGACAGCAGATGTGTGCATTCATCATCAGACTCATTTTAACTGCTTCCGTCTCTATACGTCCATTCTCTATACGTCCGAACTCTATAGGTCCATTCGGACTTAAAAATTATCGTCCTTCTTCTTTTGGCCAGTAAGTTCTGCACGATTCTGTCCGGGACGATCTTAAAAACTTCACATGTAAGCGCGTCGGATTATCTAAAACCTTTCTTGATATTGAGAATATTGGTTAATTTATTACCAACCCTGATAGAACAGCGAGAATTCTGCATTATCATCCTGCACAAATTGATGAGTTTGACAGAGGTGTCAAAAAAGTACACATGGGGTTGTATAGCCAGTCCTTACGCACGATGTCATATACAACTTTGTAGTCGACAAATACATGGTGAGTGCCGATCTGAAATTGTTGACAAATTGTGTGGTTTCAGAAGCTGACATAATACGGTAGAAAAGATCTTATAAGTCATATTTAAGAGACTTATTCCTCTATAGTTAGTGCAGTCAAAAGGGTCTTCTTTTTTGTGAATCGAACAAACTATGGTGAGGGTCCATGCCTCCCACCATATCTTACAATTAAACTGGTGCATATTCCCAACCAGAACATATACAGCTGCTTTAAAGAGCTTAGTAGACATTCGGTTTGCACCAGCAGCTTTATCAAACGTAAGTTTCGATATTTTTGTCTTAACTTCGTCTAAGTCAGTAGCAGACTCTCTCGTCTTCGTCAGGGCCGTTTTTCTGCCTGTCAGCTAGATTTTGACCATCATCGCCGTTATACAGTCTGCGGAAGTAGTCTTTCCATATTCTCAGCACTGACTGAGACTCTAGTGCTAGCTGTCCATGTTTATGTTTGCAGGCTTCCATTACGATAAACCTTTCCTCATTTCTTCAATCGCGCGCTTCTCTTGGTCTTTCTTTTTCTTTCGTGAAGCTTGTGCTTTACCTTCCTTTTTGCTCACAAGCTCCAATCGCCCATTCTTTTGTCAACTTTATATGCTAACAGGGTCAAGTGTAGTAAATTGCCACAATGTTCCAAACTCGACTTCTATCACACTATGCAGAAGAAACTGACCGGCTGGATCGGATCTTATAATACTATAATTAACCATTTTCTGAATTCAGTACAGCATTGCAATTCATTGTGTGGCAGTAGCACATGAAGTTAAATGTATCCAATCTGCTACTGTCATATAATCATGATTATTGAAAGAGACATAATAAAACCAAAATTTGAGATTGTCCATTGAAAACCAAGAACCGGTGGACACCACCAACTTGGATCCGTCCCATGGCAATTTGTCACCATGATTACTTAGGCTGTCAGTGTGAAAGTCGCCCCAAAAATCATTAATGACGTTAGAACATATTAATTCCTGAACCCATAATACTTCGTAATCACATTAGTGGACAATGAGTTCTCCCTCTAAAAATATATGTAGCAATATCCTAATACTAAGTTATTCTATTACCCGAATCATTCTATGATTTGTGTCAATCTGTACCTTTATCAATTAAAAATCTATCTGCCGCGCACAAAAGTACATGCTTCGCCTAACATTCACTTCTACTGAATAAATTCTAACCTTAGCTAACATCATGTAGCGTACTTTTACACAATTTCCCCCCCTAACAACCTCTAGTGGATTCTTATCCACATATGAGTACAAGGATACCCAGTTGTATTCGCATGTGTTTCAAAACCCTTGCAGTCTATCTCTAACAACAGGTATCCGTATCTATGCTGTGGCAACTAACATCGACACCGTCGTTAGCCGCGTTATCTGCTTCAATAGAGAACCCCATTCTTTTTTCATTCCTCTCGTGCATCGAGAATATAGATTTATTCAAGTACAAGGTAGTCTCACACAAAGCTTACCCAGAAAACCTCCCCGGTTAGGTGGAAAAGTCAACTAATTAGTCGATGGTCGGTTGTCGCGACAATAAAAAAAAATCGCGCCTCCAAAGCGGAAGTTTTTATCTTAACTGGAAATGCACACTAAACCAATTTTGTGTAATTCGAATGTTGGAAAATTGTTCTGCTCGAAAAGTATTTCCTCGTCGCAGTGTAAGTCGATACCTTGACTTCAATAGTCAGCCATAGTGCCGCAATCGCATGACGAGCTCATGCAATTATTTTTTAAGTGACTCGCTATGCAAGGAACTCCACAATTCGACTCAATAGGTGAGTAAGTGTGAACAATTACTGTCCCGTGACTCAAATGACAGTCGTCGATTGCAAGTTTGTTACGTGAAATATTCGTACGTGTGTCCTTTCACTTTATTAATAGGAGTACATTGGTGAGCCACACCATATGGGATGGGTGTTGGGTAGTGTTGACATCCTCTACTCAAGTCGCATATTTTACCCAATTTACCCGAAGAAACAATGCTTTGATTTGATTACATTGATGGGAAACCTACCCACCGCATCATCCCTCAGGACAAGGCGCTCGCATCGAATGTAATCTGAAATAATGTCGAGTTTTCATGTTGATACGTAACCACACACACACACACACACAAATTCATGATAAAAATTCAGAAAATTCCATGAATATCTACTGAAGGCATGATTGCTTGAGCGTAACCGAGAGTTTATCCAGACACAAAGGCACGATACATTTAGGATGACCCTTGGGGGTTGTCTAAGTGGGTAAATTGCCTGCCAAGTCGTAGGGACGAGTAGGGAATGTTTATAAATTTTCACAATTTTTTCGTTGAGGCGTAGTTCCTCCTACTTTTGCTCTGATGTTTGATCGTATCTTGGCAATTTCACTGGACGAATACGGTAATGAAGACGGCAGACCCCAAGAAGGGTCCAGGGTCGGATATATTCATATAGACGGTCGTAAATTTGATAAAAAGGATAATAATGTTTTTTTTTTTTGTTTCTTCTTATAGAACATACTATGTTGGAGCGGACTTTGTTAGCGAGGTTGACATTTGCTTTCGTTTTTCTTTTTTATTGATATTAACTTAGAAAAATGAAAATGTGAAGGACTACAAGGAATTCGAAGGAAAGATAATTTGATAGAGAAATTGCTTCTAAATGAGTAGATTGTTGAAGGCTGTTCATTGGGGGAAATTGAAAAGGAAATGAACAAGTGGAGTGTACAAGATACTTTGGCTGACTCCTGGGACGAGGACATGGTGTTTTTTGGTTGTGAAAACAGATACCAATATTGAGCACATGGTTTAATCAAATTTTCAGGGGTCTTATCTTTATTTTCTTTTTTACTTCGCCTTTTACGGGTTTCATTTTCAGTTAATATATTATTCCTGTCCTACAGCTTTCAATTCTTAAAGGATGCTGCTGCTACACATCGATTTCGGATCCGAGCAATCTTCTCACTTATAAACTCTGATAGTACAAGCCAAGTTCGTTCGTTCCCCTAAATTTGCCCGGCATTATACCGGAAAGCTGGGAGCATCGTTGTGTTTTCTAAACTGAGCCAGATGTATGCCTTTCCCTTTACAGAAGTGAGTAAAAGAACTCGCAGTTATTGAAGCCTAAATATCGACGAGAATTGTTCAGGAGACTTTAAATTTTTTTCTTCGTTTAATCGTAGTATAAAGCATTGGTTACTCTCGAATTCACTCTGACGTCGGCAAATCAGTGCTAGAATAGCCTTCGAGACAGCTTCTTCAATATGTCTTTTTTCCTGTGTATCTGTGACTAAGTTTCCTTTCGCTTACACCATTTTGAGGAACTTCCAGTTTTGTAAACGGCTGACAGTTGTCTTGCTTTCTTTTATAAAGTGGTGCGAGCATTAAGAGGATGCCTTTCATTGCTCTTTCACCACAAAAGGTCATTTATTTGTGGATAGTGGAGGTACTATTGAAGAGCTTTGTTGCCGTCTAAGCTCAGTGCCTGATTCTAGTGTGAAATGAGTCCAATGCTCGATATCTTCTTCAAGGCGGACCCTAATCTCAATTCAAAAGTTGAAGAGTGACATTACCAAAGAGGCGTGAACCTAATTTAGACTAAACTATTCTGTAAACTCTTGGAACCTAGTCTTACTTTTCATAGATTTTTTTATTAGCGATTATCTGTGGTAGCTTCATGCAAGCTACACTCTTCGGTAACTGCAAGTTCCTTTATCGTCATAGAAGCTACACAGAGGCTAAACGAGTTCGCTAAAGAAGTTTTGCCTTTTAATCCTCAGACCGATTTTGCAAATGTTATTTTTATCTTCTTCAATTGTGGCAATGCATCTGAAGTAAATTTTGATGAGGAAGTCAATCTGACCATCACCTAGTTCTTTCTACCTTTGTGTGGAGCTAGAGTTAGATATTGAGCTAGACATTATGGTGATTATCTTCTAGCCACCAAGTCTGTTCAGGTTCATTTTCATTTTATAGCTTCACGGAGTCAATTTTTAAGACTCTTTTCCGTCATACCTACTCGAATTCATTCACTTAACACGTCCTACATATTTTAGATTGTAAATCCTTCCAGATTTTCACTACTACTGTAACTCTACTACTGCATGTCCATTGCTATTCTTGGAAGGTTTATTCGGAGAAGTCTATGTTCGTCTTGCTTCCTTTGCTCGTTCATTACTTTGTCTCCTGTTGAAGCGAAGAAGTCGGCCAATCGGACTGGTTTCTTACAACTTTGACCTCAAAAACTGTCTAGTATAAATTGCATTAAAATTACAAGATACGAGGTAAACGTTGTCTTCTTCTTTGATTTCTATGACCGCCTGGGGGCGGTCTTCAACTAATCTCAACATCGACTTAGGGCGACCCCCTTTTTTTCTGACTGGATAAGGGTATTATATTGCGTGGCTTATTTCGCAGAGTTGTTTTTACGGTCGACCTTTGCTTTACCTTTTGTCATATTGATCTGTTTATTCAGAAAAATTTCGAGACTTAGTGCTTTACATTCGTAAGGTCTAGAGTGACTATGACTTTTCCTAAACTGCTGCCAAAGACCAGTATGATATTTGGTCTTAGTCCTTAGATCTTTAACAGAACAACAAATGGGTCTTGATTCTAGTGACGGTGCTTCCTAGTTAATACAAACTCTAAACTTTCTCAACCTTCTCTGCAGCAATTTTAAGGTTCTCGAAGAACTTCAAGGACCAAGCGCCTTGATTTTGGAAGTATTTCTCTTTTGTCCGACTCTGCTTATTTCGGGTTTTAAGTTTTGTGAATCATCTGCCTAAGGTCCTTAATCCTAAACATAAGCAGGCAAATATTACCTAATTCTTTTGCTTCCTTCGAACGGTACAGCGTGCATACATCGCTAATTATCACAAAAAATAAAAAAAAAATTAAAAAAAACAGGCATATCGTAGTTTTCTTGGTTCATATCGCAGTCTATCCAATCCATCTCCACAGGTTTGCTTTGATGAGTTTCAGAAGCCCTTTCAATGATGCCATAAATGTCCAAAGTCCTTATTGGTTACAATCTCTGTCATTCTGGAAAAGCCGCTACGTATTCGAAAACCTGTTGCCTTGAAAGATTCATTCACATTCGAGAGTATCGAACTGCCGCCCAAATGTATTAAGACTATCACGAACATCTCCTGATCTGATGATCATCAGATATTATCAAAGCACCGCCTAAATTTTTCACGGAAGTTTTTTGAAGTAGCAGGCCAAGTAAGCTATGGTGTAAACGGTTCTATTGTTATATCGGTTTTCTGCATCTTATTTATACGTTAACAATAGTCCTAAGAAGTGCGAATCAATGGCAATAATTCGTTGGCAATAAATATAAGTTAATGGGACGCTTTTAAGGACACAGACTCTATAAAATGCTCCGTTCAATGTTTTCTGCTTCACAACCAAATCCCCGTCGACATTTCTCAGGACACCAGTGACAGTTGTACTCTCCATTGCGTCGTTTGTCATCCGCAATGTGTTCCGTTCATCATTATTCACTCACAATCAAATATGCCAATCGAATTCGTGTGAAGCACTTCGGAAAAGGAGAAAAATATTATCTTACTCTTGATGGAAATCCTCGCAAACCGAACCGACCAACCCAGTGTTTGAGGCTATCCAAGTATCCATACGAAATTGCTTGTACTTGATGCACACACTCGTAGTACCATAAAACGATGTGACAGTCCTGCTGGAGGTTTACCATCATGAAACTAAGGAATATCCTTCCTATCGACTTAAGCCCAACGAAAGGGTTAAGGATTCTCTGCCCCTGGAACTCTGACATAACATATGAAGTGTACCCCGAAGGTTAAATGGAGGTTTGAACCAATAAAAAAAAAACCGAACCCTCTCAAATCGAGAGGATCCACTCAGACTTAGTTTAGGAGGAGACCCCACATAAATGAGGAAGCGATAAAGGAAAAGGAATTGAGCAGATTTATGTTATACATGAGAGATAATTAAAGGGAAGAGATACTTTGACAGAGTATCTTTGAGTGGATAATACAAGTACCACTGCGCAGTGCTTCATTTACAACAAGCGGAAGGCAATTGTAAGTAATGCCACATCCAGAAAGAGAGCTGATGCTAAGCAGCATGTGTAGATGATGGTGATGATACTGATACTACGTTCCGATGTATCTATAATACAACCCGACTGGCAGTATCGTTAGGAATGATTGAAGGATGAATCCTGTCATTTATACAATTTTCCAGATAAGATCAGTGGAGCGCTTTAGATAAGCGAGGGCTGTTTAGGTTAACATGAAGTAATGGCTTAATTTGGGAGGAGATAGGTTTACTCTTGTGTAATTAAATGGGTGGTAAGGTAAATTTGTGGATATTATGAGCAGGTTTCTCTCTCACAAATGGTTGGTATGGGTAGAGATTAAATTTTCAAGCAGCCCTATACATCCTTTCTATTCACAAGCACTCGTACTCACTCGGTGTTTGTTATCTGGAGATTTAATAGATGAGAGTATGCATATAACATAAGCGAATGATTTATGACAGCACTTAGATGAAGAGCGCATTGGATAATGGGAATGAAGCACAGGCGGGTGTCAACGATTTAAGAGTGGTAATCTTAAAGGTTTGTGAAAATGTTCAGATATTCACAAAAAGTTGAGTATTTTCTACAAAATGCAGAAATAACCCAAAGTGAAGTAGGTCAATGTATTAGATGAGATGAGAGTGGTTTCATGCCCAAGAACGATACATTTATCAACTATGTGACAGAAACTGTTCAGTGTCTGATTTGTCTGAGAAACACTTTGGATAATTGCAGAAGATATTCTCGGAAAATCCCTTAAATAGGATAATCTCGAAATGCGGCATAACATTGACAAAAGGAAGAAAATGTCAGAGTTGCATGTGGTGATGACACAGACGACACGAGTAAGTTCCCACTCCTATCATTTCTCTATTCATATTTCGCCCTTGTCCCCACATCAGCTTAAGAAGGCTTGACCAAAGGTAGATTACTTTTACCAAAAGAAGAAGGGCCTAACCGTGGTCATGATAATTTATAATAATGCTGTAGGTAACAAACGTTTCGTGCACACCACATTTTTACACAAAAATCACTTATAAGCAGCTGAAAGCATACCTTGGACAAGTTGAATGCTATAACATATAAAACATCGTTTCGATCTAACAGAGCAGATTCCAACATTTATTCTGATGGATTAGGATAGAAAGCAGACCCCGATTTTTTTTTTGACTCAACTCCTTAGTAGACGCTGCTATCGAACGAAACAGAGCAGTTTATCCGCCTTAAAAATGCAATCTTTACAGCCTTCAATTTAATTGTGGATAAGTGCACACGAATTAGCACTCTTTGACTTATAAAATTCGGCAACAAGAAATGATAAAATAGTCTAAGACAGTAGCAGCAAGACTTACTCGTAGACTGTGAATTGCAGTGGACTCACTCTATGTGACAGACCTCACAGAGGCTACGAATCTGTGATCAACATAATCATTACAACGAAGGAAAAATCATTGCGAAACTCCATCTCAAAAAAAAAAAAAAAATTCGACAGATTCTGAAAGATCTTAAGTAAAGGTATGCAGCTGGTAGGATTCTTAGAAGACATCCCAAAAGGAATCTTTGACTGAATATTTCTCTTGCTGAACCACCAATAAGTATAGCTTAACAGGGTTGTTTCAACTTGTACGAGTACGTTCAATATATTCTCGGTATCGATATGAAGGAAAATGCGAATTCAATTTAAATTGTTTTTATTTTTCAATATAATCTCCCCTAACATCAATGCATTTGTTACATCTTGAGATAAGCTTTTTTAAACCCTCAAAAAAATAAATTTCCTCTTTCTCTGCAAAATACCCATTTATTGCCGACTTGAGTTCTTCATCATCCGAAAATCTTTTTCCACGAAGACATTTTTTCAAATCCGGAAACAGGAATTAATCACTAGGGGCAAGGTCTGGACTATAGGGTGGGTGTTGGATTTCTTCGAAACCACAATCTCGCGCAGCAGCCTTGGAAACTCGCGCCGTGTGAACAGGAGCGTTGTCATGAAGAAGCAACACACCCGCTGCGAGTTTACCCCGTCTTTTCTTTTTAATTTCCTCCCGCAAATTATGCAAAGTGGAAGCGTAGGATGTGGCGTTGAAGGTTTCACCTTTTTTTTGTACTCAATGATCAAGATTCCCTTTGAGTCCCAAAAAACTGTGGCCATGAGCTTCCCGGCAGACGGAGTGACTTTGAACTTCTTCGGGGGGTCTGTTCCTTTTTTGTGCCACTGCATGGACTCTTGTTTGCTTTCAGGGTCATAGTGGTGGACCCATGTTTCGTCCCCAGTAACAATTCGATCCATAACACCGTCCGCGTTCTCACTACACATCTCCAAAAGCACTCTACAGCATGCGATTCTCACTTTTTTCTGAGGCGCTGTGAGCATTCGTGGCACCCACCTTGCACTGACCTTTGAAAGGTTAAGATGGTCATGAAGAATGGTGTGAATGGTACCAATTGAAAGCTTGGTGATCTCTGCCATCATTTTCACCTTTATTCGGGCATCCTCAAGAACAAGTTTTTCGACTTCTTTGATGCTTTCTCCCGTACACGCAGTAGCCGGGGCGCCGGAGCGGGGGTCGTCTTCAATGCTCTCTCTCCCTCTCTTGAACTCACTTGACCACTTTTGCACAGTTGATAATGAAGGTGCGGAACCCTGGTAAACAGCCACCATCTCTTCATGAATAGTTTTTTGACTTTTTCCTTGCTTAGTGAGAAATTTAATTACAGCGCGATGCTCAATTTTCACCATCATCGTCTCAGTTGCCATTATGATTCTGTTTAACTAGAGATAAAACGCTAATTAATAATCACATTTATATGAAATTTTACATGAATGCACTAAAATAATAGTATTACTTGGTAATTAAGACAATATATATATACAACCACAGCTTCACCCCGATACCGAGAATATGTTGAACGCCCCTCGTATTACGTCAAAAGTCGCAGATAAATTTTACAGTTGCGTCAATACCCCGTTTCGTAAGTGGCTAACCATATTACTTCGAGTTTGGCCATTCGTCGAATTTATCATATGCTCAGTCGCAGTCTTAGATTTCCCAGCAAATCAACACTTAGTGCCTCTACCGAGGGTGGGTTTTATCTGTTGAGTCCAGAACAAATATTACTCAAGACGACACTCTGCATAGTATTTAGCTTTCTGTGAGAGGTTCAACGTTTCGCAAACAAAAGAACAACTTTTATCTTTGTTGAGCTTACAGAAATGCCTGCAGCTCTGATGCGGTGCTTTGAAAGCAGCTGCAGATAGAAATAGCTATGCAGTCAGCTTAGCCTATCAATGCTCTAATTACTTAGATTGTAGTAGCCAGTCAACAACTAGGGACCGTATAAGGGTGAGAGGCCCTAACATATTTCTATCTTAGTCGCCTGAACTCATATTCTAAAATGTCTCACCGTCGGCGACTCGCTATGGCTTCTTGTCACAAGAAAAATCTGACCAGACATCTCCAAGGATGATTCCAGTTCATTTGGAATGCTTTGTCAGCTACAAGGCCGGTATGTCTCACATCGTTCGCGAAGCAGACTGCCCTGGATCAGAGATCAATAATCTAATGCGCGTGCTTTGGTCAATGTTTGGGCTCAGCACTTGTTCGAGGAATGCCGTCACCGTACGAAATGAACCGGTGCTGATGGCAAGAAGACCGTCGGAATGACTTTAGTAAGATCATTTGTTACTCCCAGATCCGTTTGATCAAGCAATGCCAAAAGAAGGCCCACATGAGAGATACACAGTTGTATGGTGACAATACCAAACACAAAGTCAAATAGGTCAAAGACTATTTGGACTATTTGGATCACGTTGTCCAAGTAACCAGTGTCTTTGGTTAAGATGAATTAATCGATTGCGTCAATGTTACCAATTGTAATGGTTTTAGAGCAACCTCCCCTTGGTACTAGGATAGCTGCAGTGCACAATATGTGCTACAAGATCAATACCTAATAAAAATATGTAAAAAGCTCGTGCAATACTTACAGCTGAGTAAGGTAGATCTATTCGACGTGAAAGAATGCTTTTCCTCGTTCTCGTTCTTTGGTTAAGAAAGTCATTCGAGTCTTCATCAGATATGAGATTTTGAGACCCTGAACCGGAGACTGAGCTTCAATGATACTATTTTCTAGAACGTTGTTATTTATTTGCTCGATGAATTCAATGAAGTCTCGGTCTACGTTATACCATATTGGCTTTTTAGATCACATTAAAGTATCACAGTCTTTATAGTACACCGTACCTAGTATGGAACAAAGTATCACGCCGCCGTAGACCAAGAAAAGCAAATTAGGGTTTTGTAAGGTTTTATTCGATTAGTGTTTCGAATCAAGAGTTTTGAACTCAGTTGTATCATTTAATCACAACGTAGTAAGCTCAACATTCGTCGAATCTCCGCAAAGTAGTCATTTGTGAAAACTGAGGTGAAAGAACTCATCAACTACTTTAAAGTGAGCTGCTGACTGTATGCCTTTCTTGGACAGTCGGGCCCTCGATCGGGTGGCATACAAAATTATTCTAGAAGAATTGTTTGCCCTCGAAAATGCGTATATCTATTGTAGTATGTTGGAGGTTTGTTTTATACCCATCGGCACGTGGAGAATTTGATTGCCGGTTCGTCGCTTTGGAGCTAAAGAAAATCCTCTATGATAGAAATGTTTGCAAATTATTATTGTGTATCAAGTAACTATGAATTATACTAGTCGGTGCAGGTCTAGTACAATTGACTAGTTCTTTGTCCGAGCACTCTGTTCAAATAAAAGAAAAAAGATGCCAGCCGGAAGCACCAGTTCTGAGTGTCGATGAATGGAAACGTTTGAGGGGCATGTACAGCGGGATTTTTCACAATGGTCCAGATATTTGCATCACCTATATTGTAAGCAACAAATGGTATCATGTTTCATGTCAATAAAAAGACTTAGCCATAACTTGATGCTCAAGCTGATGTTTGTGTCTAACAGTTTTCTGCACTTTCCTGATTAGATGCCGCTTCCGTCAAAACAGCTTAGAATGTGATATGGCTTAGGAAGTTATTTTAATGACAATCAACGTGCTTTTCATACACCTAGTAAACGATACAAATGGTATCTGTTAGGCTTGTATGAGCATTAGTTTAGATTTAAAATGACTATATTACGACTCTAGGTGTCAAGGAGCTTCACCCCGGTACATACTCCCCAATGGAAACTAAACGGAATTCTTCATAGGGCAGAGACCCTGAAGAAGTGTGGCCTCTATTTCGTAACAGAAACGTCACAATATTATCTTCTGAGTCTAATCACCGTATAAATCGTTTGATCCAACCGTGTGTCAAAAGTTCAACATTTTTAAAAGATAACCAGAAATCTATGGATATCCTGCCAAGCAAAATCAAAAGGATTTGTACTATACATTCCGAATTCTCAAAATTCACCTTTCATCAATCGATGAATCCAAGAACCCCAACAAATACCTCTCAATAAACGAATACACAAGCCACAATAACATATTTCTTCCAAAGTACCATCAATCTAAATACAAATAGCTCGCATCTGATAAAATAATTTTCTATAGCTACCCATCCATTAGTGAGGAGAAAACTATCCGTAAAGATAATCCGAAAATCACTTGAGTAAACTTTCCATAACCATAGCTGTACTCGCACAAGAGAGTTATGCAGTACGAGTATTTCTTAATTAAAACCAATCGGTTGCATCAATTAATTACATCGCGCATTGTACGATTGGAGTAATCGAATCAGTTTCTCCTTCTTTGCATTTCTTAGATACTCGTACAACGATGATAATGGTGGTCTTCTTTTTAATTTTACGTAATTGTATCTGATTATTGAAGCGGCAAGGAAAGCCAGAACATAACACTACAATCCACTCAATCACGCTGCATTGAGTTCAGTTCGCGAACACAAGTCATGTAATCAAGTTCAAATCATGTTCCATGGAGTAAGGGTAATGATACCGATACAAATACTACGAACTGAGGATGAGAATACGGCTATGGATAGACTTTTCAGCCACTTGTCTAGCTTCAATCTAACTCAACACAAGGTCAGTGAAATGGAACAATACGAACCAGTATCTGTGTAATCTGAGCTTGTCAGTATCTATCACATCTCAAATGTACACCGATGAGATGCCCAATCGGCCCACACGCTATGCGGCGTTTACATGACGGTCAAGACAGCCTTTACCGACCGATGTTACTCTCGTTAACCAAGTGAAACCAATCGAAAGTGAATGACTGAAGAATGATTAGAGGTTGGTTCTACAAGAGTAGTTGCACTTGAAGCCGCATTCGAAAGTTTGAAATTGATTTTTTTTTTTTTTTTCAGAGTTTTTCGATTTTTTTTCCTTTCTTATAATCTCCATACTGCAGCGCTTGATTGACTTTAATTAACTGTAAGACCTCTTAAAATACCTGCACCGCAAAAGAATCGTTAAAACATAATCAAGTTCAGGGAGTTGTATCTATTATATCTGTATCTGGTTGTTTTTATAGTAAAACCTTAGGATCAGCGTTACCACTTGTACTACATATGTAGTACTGTGCTACATATTTCCTTGATTTTTGAACGCTGTACTACATACTACATCGTTACCCTAAAGTACTATATTTCTTAAGCTCCGTCTAACCATTTTACTTTTTTACGAAAAACTTTTCTTTTGCTCTCAATTTTGCCCCTTTGGCTTTTATAACTAAATAAATATATATAAAAACTTGGTATCACTTTAAAGCAAGTGCAATTCTTCAGCTGCATGCTTCCATTTACGTACGACACGAAGTTTTTATCAGAATGCAGACAGCTGATCGTCAATTTTTGTTTGTTATTGTTCATTGGTTTTCTTGTGCTTCACCTGCAAGCAACTGCAAATATGGATCGGTTTTTGAAAGTGGTTTCGGAATCGGATACTGAGAGGTTACCTTTATAAGCGTATGAAAAGAAGATAAATATATACTAAATGAACTAATTATTACAGCCAACAAGAACAAACATCGAACCCAGAAAATAAAAAGAAAATTCGCACACAAAGATATCGCAATGAGTGGGAAAACCAATTTACGTGGGTCGAATGTACTCGTAAGTCTGACAAACCTTTTTGTCGTGCTTGTCAGAAGTCATTTGTTTGCAATAGGACTTTGCTCGTTAGACATGAACTCTTGCCCATACACATTACTAATTATAATAGTGAAAAAAAAAACTCCAAGTGTGTCCGATTGCTTTAGAAACATAACAAATAAAAACAGCATTGTATCCAAACTGCGTTCTGAAATTGTTTGCGTAATGTACTGCATTCAATCTGCCATTTAGGCAAATGGATTCAATACCGGCATTACTAAAGAATGTGTGCAATGACAGTGAGATCGGTCGAAGCCTGAAGTGCGGTCGGACAAAAGCAACTTCCCTTGTCAAAACTTGTATTGGTCCTTTTGCCAAATTACAAATTGCAAAACAACTAGCAAAACGAAAATTTTCTTTCATCGTTGATGAGACTACTGATGTGTCAACCGAAACCTGCCTAGTGATAATAGCTGGATACTTTGATGAGTGTGCTGTAAAAGATAGATGCATTGGATTTCACCAGCTCAAGGAAAGCAATTCCGAAGAAATTGTTCAGTCAATCCTGCGTGGATTGATATGCAAGGACAATGATATTGACATTTTAAATGCACGGGACGTCTGATGATCTGAATAAACAATTTCAGAGTGAAACAGTACAGATACATTTAATCCACAAGGAAATATGTAACTTACTAAAAGATATTTATACAAATTTTATCAAAGCAGATTGCTTATCTCCTTCAGTGGATTTCAAAAATGAATCCTATTATTTACCAATCTCGTCATGCTATTTTGGATTTCAATTTGAATTGTACATTCAAAATTCTGAAATGAATATTAATAGTATAAATAATGTTTAAAAAAAAACTCTTGAAATGTGTATATAGAACTATGTAACCAACTTAATCAAAGATTTGACCTTAATAATACTAAAATGCAATTACTAAAGTACTTAGATCCTTGGATGATAGCTTCAGGCAGCGAGCCAACCATTTTAAATTTGTGTAAGGAGTTTCCCTGTGGAAATTTTAAATAATCAGTGGCGCTTGTTGATTGGGGCTTTCGATCTTATTTGAAATGTAGACATCAAAATAGCGACATTATAGCAATATGGGTGGAATTGAACAAACAAACAAATAATTTAGGGACCTCAATGTTTGATGAACTATCAGCCTACATGCTGGATTTATGCTGTCTTCCACATAGTAGTGCTCTGCTGAGCGAAAGTTTTCCCAGCTTTGTGTAATAAAAAATGAAATGAGAAGCAGATTGAACTCAGAAACAATTCAAAATGTATTATTAGCTAAAGAGCTAATAAAAGATGATGCAATATTTGAACCAACAGACGAATTGGTAAAATTTTGTTTGTCCTTTCAATGTGTTAATGGAGAATTAGAGTTATTTAAATATAAATTAAATACTTTCTCTTAAAAAAAAAAAACGTTCGGTCAGGAGAGCATACTATAATCTTATAATCATTATTAATTTATTATTATTTTTGTTTTTTTGTGAATTCAAATTATATTTTTATATTTTTGTTATATTATTTATATATTTATTTGGTTTGTTATGTTAATTGAAATTTCAATAAAAAAAAACATATGGTACTACATTTTGTTTGAAAATACTACATTTTGTTGGCTAACGTACTACATTTGCTCTAGATGTTAGTGGCAACGCTGCTTAGGATCCTATGTATAATCACTTTATCCGCAATATTTAAAAAAAAAAGGTCTATCTCAGGCCGTGTTGACTGTGGCGTATGCAGACTAATTGTGGAGTGGATGCCATAGTGTCGCCTTGAACTTATCCGCCGAACACAGGAATCCGTGAAGTGATTTATAGAAGTATCTACCTACCAGAACCACCCGTTGTTTTTGTGCCGACCGTTCATGTGCATTCTCCATTTATCCATTTATCCATTTCTGAATTTCTCCATTGTTTCCCTGTTCAATGGAAAGTTTGTTCAATAGCGAGTTTGAGGGTTGAAATATCAGACAGGGTGGTAGAGACAGGTCTGCATAAATTAGGACACTCATTGCGACGACGTTGTCGTCGGTCTTCTTCGTGTTTTTATTTGGCCCTCACTATTGTTGGCTAGATACCGAGAATCGGGTCAATGTTTATTTTTTTTCTTTTTAGAAAATATGCAAATGGCGAAGGGTATTCGTTTTTTGTTTTTTTTTTGATGAGACGTGTTTGGTATATCGATTTGAAGGTAACAAAACTGAAAATATCAAAAATTTAGATAAAAGATACTTTCTTTAATCGAGGGAATTTGTTTTTTTGTGAAATTGGAATTGGTATTGGTGCTCTGGGAATTTCAAAAGCTAAGTACTTGTAAGTGGATTTGAGAAATCAAGTGGAATCTGCACCGGAGACGTTTAGTTGATCTTTGAGGTTGTTAACCGTTGTCAAGGTGATGTTTTATTAATTTCGTGTAGACAAGAGCATATGAACTTTGATTACATAAGCCTTATAAGTTAAATGGTCAAAAAAACAAAAGAAGAGAAAACTAAAGAAAACAGATGATGAGCTGTAGCAATGTCACGTAAAAGGTGCCACCCTAAACGTTTTGGCAAGCTTGGCTATTGATTTGTGCAAAGAAGTCCTTGAATAGTTACACTTAGACCGAAGGACTGAGGCAATAAGAGTAGAAAATGGTTAAGTAGGTTAACTAGGTTTTGCAGATGAAGTGCTTTGTGGACTTTCTTCGTTACTGGTTATGACCACCCTATGAGCATACATGGCTTGGTATGTGATCTTACGACGTTTGCTACTATAAAGTCCTTTATTGTACCAGAAACTTTAAAGTGGTTACAGTGTCACTTTGCTTTAGACAGTGTCAAAACATCATTCGAATGCCTAGCATAGAATATGTGGCGCACATGACCGACAATTTCTCGAACTGGTCGCGTTATTACGAGTACTATACCGACAAGTTGTGATGGTTCACTTTAGAAAAGTTAAAAAATGTTGGAATGCTCCTCGTTGAGGTGCACTTAGACCGAGTTGAAGGTCCGTTCTGATTTCCTGAGAGAACGTGTGAGGGCAA
This sequence comes from Volucella bombylans, assembly GCA_949129095.1. Lineage (NCBI taxonomy): Eukaryota > Metazoa > Arthropoda > Insecta > Diptera > Syrphidae > Volucella > Volucella bombylans. The sequence continues at coordinate 98,674,438 of OX422144.1, forward strand.
TATCCTAGTTAATCCTGGAATCAAAAAGGTTTCTTGATAAGTTTGTCAAGGACAGTGATATTCATTTATATATCAGAATTATTAACTGCCTACCAATTGCATTCTGATACCGCCAAGGTAGGACTGTTGCAGATGAGGTGCACTACCAATTTGTAATTTTCTTCGTCACTACTCAGCCGTTGCGATTGTTTTCCTATTTAAGAGTGTCCCGTGATTTTTTCCTTTCTCCGTTCTTATGTTCTTATATGTTCTCCTGAGTTTGATCAGCTGACTTGGGACCGAGTATAGGCGACATTGGACTCTATCTTACAGCTATGTCGATGAGATATTACTGGCCTTATACAGCCCTTGAAAGTATGTCATTTATTTGGCAATGTCCTGCTACTTACTGCTTATTCCTGAGAACCAAACCTGGCAGTTTCCTCGGTACCTACAAAGTGTGGTCTTGTGCTGCTATCATGTTGTGGGATGCATAGCACTCTCTAACCACCCTCGATGTTCGAAATAAAGTTAATCGGAAGTCGATTCACATTTGTTACATTTGGCTCTTTCCATTGCTGAGTATCTTTCAGTCTATGAGTAGCAAATGGAGTAAAGTTTAGAGAGCCATCGTTGGAGAGGCTCTTAATGCGCCAGTGATACTTGTACAGACATTTTAACAGGTTGATGTAAATTTCCAGTGCAACCGCGGTACAGACTCAGTGCATGGCTTTGGACCCTGTTCTAAACCCACAGCCATCTTGCACTAGTAGAGGGCAAGTAGACCTTTACCTGTTAGCCTTGCAACAGCCAGGATCAGACTTAATTATCTGGTCCAACACGATGGACTCTGAATGGCGCCATTTATCATGTATGGAATGATACAGGATATCTTGAATGTTTTTGCAAAGAGGACCAGTTTTTGTCCTAAAGCTCACTGAAGAATGTTAGAGAATAAATGTGGTTGATCGCCCAAAGTAAAAAGAGATACATGTAGCGATTCACAGTGATTCTTCCCTTGAACTTCTTACTCGCATTTCGATTCTTAGTTGTGCAGGGTTGTCCTCCACTATGAATTGCATTCTGTTAAAGGACAACTGAGCAGTTGCAATGTATGTCTGCTTATAGGTTGTATTAAATTCATTACAATACTGCTCACAAGCGAATGGGTAACATAGCACTTTGAGGCAACCAAATTGATCACTTTGCGACCGATACAAGACCCTTCTAAAGTATAGTGGATGTCCGAATATTCCGAAAGGCGAACATCGATATGGATCACTACTTTGTTGTAGCCATTGTGAGGAAATTTGGCATCGAACTGTAGCCGCAAGAGTTCAGCAGAGAAGAAGACCAGTAACTAGGCTATCAAAATGATCAGAGCTGCGAGCTCTAAAAGTCTAAGATACGGGATGAAGACAGGCTTTTCAAAAGGAAAAAAATGTGTGATATACCACACATTGTGTGATAGTAGTATCAAGCAGCTGTGATCAATGGATTACTATTACAAAAGTTCAAATTTCCCTCGATATTATTGTGGTCAGTGATGAAGCTGTGTTTTCCTACAATGAGTTCGTCGTCGTCATTTCCCGTCCTCGCAGCAGCGCGTATATATATTTATTTATTTTTTTTCAAAAATAATAACGATTATGCCATCTACGAGTATGACCCAATAAAAAGCACACCTGTCCCAAATCAGTTTATCGGAATGTACTCTTAATTGAATCATTCTACCAATTATGTACTACTGCCCGATAAGAACATTTTCAAACAATCTGTTCCAATTAGATAGTCGTATCTTTAATGACAAATCTTAAACCAAGTCGATAAGATAAAATTGAAAAACTTCCTCAACTTAACCCCTACGTTCAGTTGCCTTGCCGCAAGGCGATAAAAAAAACCAAGAAAAACGACTTTTAAATACAACTTCCGCAATTGCTCATATATCCCACGATTCCAGTCACGAACAACTAGTAAGACCTGACTAAGCTACGCCAGAGAATTCCTAGAATTTATGACTTTGTCATCGTAATTGATCCCCTACACCCCATCCAATACTATCACCATCCCACGCTCAAAACACAACTACAGGGCGTTCCATTGATTGTCCCGATCAATTAGAATCACGTTCTTATTAGCAACGGAATGCTCCGATCAAGTCGACGTCCATGACATTGAAATCTCACACAACTCGTGGTCGTTGTTGTTGTCATTCCCGCGCTTAAAGTTTTGATTTTGTGTTTACGAGTACTTCGTAATTGTTGCTGCTGACGTTGATTTTAACTATAACTCGTAAACAACGTTCATACTCGTACTTATGTACATAGGTACAGTTAATTAATACGAGTTTCTGAATGCAAATCATCCTCTCACCGATCCACTGTCATGGAAATATGATTAAATTCACATCAGCGCTTACTGTCATGTCAGTCGGGGCGGTCGGTGGTGTGCAATGTTGTTTACAGTGGTTTCGGTTTATTTATCTTTCTGTTGAACTCATCATCCAAACCGATGGAATGAATCATCCAGTGGAGGGGTAGCATAGTCGCATTTCTATCGACGTAGTCACTTTTGAGCAATATATTCAGTCGGTCAGGTAGTCGGTAATTCAATCTAGTCAGCCAGTCAAGCAAATCTATGTGGAAGCAGTTACCGGAAGGACATGCACTAGGTTTAGTTTGGCTTAAAACAGACAAGAATAAAAAACGGGTCCCCTCTAATCTGGGGACATAAAATGTATCCCTAAGAGAGCAATATCTCCAGATACGAGTACTCGTACACACAAAAACTTTGGACTTTTCAACTTTTCCGAACAAAAAGCCACATCTCTACCAGCGTCGTAATTACCAAAACACACAACACAGGGCAACTACTTTACTCCGCAAAAAAAAAAAAAACTCATGAAAATATTTCCGGATGACAGATAGTCTGACCCAGAGGTTGACATAGTACAGTGTGTTTGGCAAAACTGGATATCTAATTGGTTTAAAAATTGTATGATAGATAGTTGTCTTCTTTAAGATAACTTGGCTAATTCAGTAACTTAACAGCGTGATGCATTTAGACCTTGTTGGCAACTATAACTTAAGCTTGCAGTAGAGGGATGTACAAATCTCGCTTTGAACTTTTTGCCTCTTGTGTCCCTGATTGACACCTGGGTCGTAATCATTGGATATAATCGTTTTACTTGAACAAGAGGTAAGGCTCGTAGAGTTTAAAGAGTCTCTACAGACTTCAAAATGGAACTGTTATTCGTATGGATAACAGTGCCTACTTGACAGAGGAAATTGTGTATCATTAGTCATGACGTTAAGGGCAAAAATTCGATATATTCATAGCGTGAAGTCTGTTTTGACCATACTCGATGGAAGACAATTTACTTTATGTATCGCCGAAGTTCGAGGTGGACCCGGTACTTAACCAGCATTTATCTTTATTATGGTAACCATGATCTTGTGTTAACATCGTCCAGGTGAGCACAAGAAATTAATTGACGTCCTTCTTCACGTAAGCCGAGGTTTACGTGGAAGAGAACGTGCTCACCCATCATTTTCATTCTGTTACTATGTCTGCGCAGTGCGCATGTGGCCGTTCGCAAACTGTTTTGAGTTCGGTATGTCTAGTCCGGGATATCCAGGAGATCTGCATTTGCGTTGCAAGAAGTTAGATGGCCAATGTAATGTTGACTTGATCAGTATAGTAAAAATGCATCTTTGTGGATGTCAAACTACATTTCCGTAAATCGTGTGCCAACTTTAATAATACCTAGACTGCCTTCAAAGTTGAAAAACTTGAGTCCATTTATGAAGGTAGTATGACGAAGATAAGAACTTCTAACTTTACCATCATGTTGTAACCAAGGACGATCATAACTTCGTCCATAGGACATTGCTAACAGTTTTTGGATAACAATAGAATCAACAATGTCCGCGGTTGTTCTTCGTAACACATAATATTTTACGTAGTCGGGCAATGGCGAAATTCCGAATCTGGAGCACTTGACCTTCAATAGGAAAGTGCAAGCGATTCATTGGCACCGATGTTGAAAAATCCTCAAATGATCTGAGCATTCAACATGAACGCTGACGTCGCTATTGTCAGGATGTCATCACGCCCAACTTAACCTATGCTATGTACTAAAGTATTCACCTATATTTGAATGTAGTTGCTGGTTTTGCACTAGGTGGTTTTGTATTCTGTAGTTTAGCTCTCCTTTCTCAACCGCGCCTAGGCCTGGCTAAGCTAAAATTAGATCGATGCTAACAGCCCCTATTTCGAAGTTCTCGGATCTAGCGATTCTATCAATATTGCGACGCGTCCTCTATTTCTTTTCAATTCAATAGGGAACGATTGCCATTTGTATTTTTTAATGATTGATCTTGAATAGCTACTAAACCATTTCTTAGATTTTTCCGTTAAAACTCAGATTTTGGTAACCATGAGTTTGAAATATTTCTTTCATTGCGAGGTATTTTAACATCTATGTATTACCTATAAGAAGAAATTACGTCGCTGTTGTAGATTCATGGCATGAAAAGAAACTTCTAAAGAGATTTTTTTTTTTGGATAAATCTGCTTCAAATATGCATTAAAAGGCACCTAATTAAGGGAAATGAAGTCTAAATCGACAACTATTTTCGTGTTGCATTGCAAGCCAGATTGTAAGTGTGTACTTCTGAAAATCGGAAATATTTAATGCCTGTGGCTTTGTAAAAGGAAATTGTCTGTACCTGTACTATATCTTGCTTTTTCGTGCTCCGTATGTCCTAATCTGTGTCACTACAATGGCCACTAGGCCATTTCTTTCGACAATAGTTTATTCTTAGTTTTTTTTCGAAACTTCCTGTCCCTATATCTGTCAACTACACTGTACCAAAAAATCTCACACGGACTGAATACTAACCACATAGGCTCCTAGATATCCATGTTATATTTTCACAAAACAGAAGCACTACATATGTACATGTTCAGGAATACATATTTTGCAATAGCCCAGACCCCTATCCAGTTCTCATCCCATCGAATTCACAAGGACATGGTAAAACTTTCTCCCTGTCACTTAAAATTGAAAAACATTCATCCTACCATTGAAACTGGTCCCCTCAAGAGAACTTTTCAAATCAACCCTTCCCCTCCCCATCCCCCACCACATAGAAATACAACATTTACTACATGATTTTCCATTTTCTTCTCATTTCAGATGTCACACATGCCACCACGTCGTCGTTTGGGCTCTGTCGGTGATTCAGCCCCACCCAGTGAATCTTCCGAGGGCACCGCATCCGAAACATGTGAAATCAATCAGGACTGGTCATCGTCAAGTAACGCCGCAAATGGTCTCTTCATCAATTCCGATGCGGATGACACCATGAGCATTGAAACTAGCAGCACTCTGTTGACCGACAATGAACGTGGCCAAGTCGAAAGTTTCTTCGGTGGCCTTGGCACCGAAATCTATGTCAGCTCATCTCTAGCTAACTTATACGAAGGCAATGGCAAGGATGATTGGCGTTTGGTATTCACCGGAATTCCAGTTCTTCTCCATGACAAGGGTGTGGCAAGATCACGTACGTTGCCTCGTGTCACATTGGTGCTAGCTGAGAGGGGTTCCTCATTTGCACTGTGGAGTGATAAAATCGATAACCTGTCAAATTATCGTGTAGCCGGTCCATCATTTCATACAATGTGTTTGTCAACCAATCATCAACAACTGATTGGATTCAGTTTCGATTCAAAGGATGCTGCATTGGAATTGTGGTCACAGGTAGAGAGATTGGTTAGTGATCCGGAAAATATCGCTCTAAGTGTGCCCGGTCGCAAAAAGTCGAAGCAAAAGCAGAAGAGAACGAAACCAGCACCGTTGCCGCCTAAATCACAGATTTCACATCCTTGTCAGTTTCATCATGTCACAAGTGTCACTAAGGATGACACCGAGAGGTACTACAGCATGCAGGCGTTTGCTCCGCCAATTTTAAAACATCGTTAGGTGGTATTTGTCTCTGACCAGAGACCTCTTTCGATGTTATGGTCCTTGTAAATAGATTTTTTTTTTTTCGTTTTTTAAGAGAAAAAAAAATATTGAGAAAATCAAAATCGTTTATGTATGTATGCTTGTTGTGTGTGTGGAATATATTTGTATGTACATATTTGACTGTGATATAATATTTCAATGTTTACCTACGTATGTATGTAATGGTAATTTTTTTGTTCGTTTACCTACCATATAATCACCGTTAAGTTAAGAAACTTTTTAAGGCTCTCGAATGAGGATGAAATATTGCCTCATATTGCCATGTTTATTGGATGCGAACGGGTTAGGTTAGGTGCACGTAGTTTTAGTTCTTAAGTGCGTGTGTGTTTTTGTGGGTTCTTCCGGGATACCTGGACGAAATTTTAGAGTAGCTGTCAATGGGACTAAGGGAATTCTGTTGTGATTCAACTCAACTCAAATGGTTGTTTAAAAAAAAAAACAACGTCCAACGCTATAGTCTCTGTAGTATACTCGTATTTCATCGGTTTTTGTTAGCGATCGGACATTTACAGAAATGGAATGTACCATTACGAGCTACAATCCATCAGTTATGTAAGGACGAGTAGTTCATCTTATAGAGGGATCTCAGCGATCTCTATTTTCCATTCTTGAATATTTCTTATTTTATTTAGAATGTAATGACCTTTGACCCAATACTTTGACGATACTTAAATCTAAATTAAAAATAGAGCTCCGTTCTCAGGTGAGGATACATGGTTTTGTCTTAATTATTTTCGAGGTCTTTCCACATCATTCTGGTAGTAAACTGTCAGCATAAGTATTCACCAAGAGTGTTTAAAAAAAAAGAAAACCTGCTTAATCGACTTTTTTATTACCCTGGACTTTAATTTGCAGTATGATCTGGCACCTAGGCAAGACTCAAGGATGTAAGAACACTTTGTCTTGTCTAAATAGTACTGCTTATTACCGTTCCATCAAAATTTAAATGCAAAAATGCTTCCAATACCAATCAGCTTCTGAGCAGGGTATACCAATTCCAACATAAGCACTTCTCTTCGATCAAGTGCGGGTCTTTTTAAAAAAAAAAAGAGAACTCTTTCTCTTTTTACTGTATCGCTCGACATCTTTTCATTTTTCTTCCTTACAAAATGTAAGCCTTTTCTACTGAGGTACCAGATCATAATGCTTATTCTACTCAAAATGTCTTTTCAGTTTTAAAAGACATGGATGACGCCTTGAATTATTAAATATGGTTCAATGTTAGTAGTAGTAGTCCAGTCCATCAACTCAATTTCGCAGTGCATTTTCTGTGGCTTGGGTCTGAATTCCACGAATTGCTCGGTCATCAAAATAATGTAATATCAGACCTGATTGTCTAAAAATAGATCTAAAAGTGAATAGTTAATCAAATCCGTGTATTCGTATGTGACAGGACAGCCCATCCTAGAGCATCCTTCATAATTCTTCGTCCCTCTGAGCTCTATGAGGGATATTAGCGGACTGAAGGTCAGAAGTTCAATTACTTGGGATTAATTACTAGGATCTGATTTCTGTCTGTTTTACCCACGGTAGATACTTTCAGATTGTATATCATTCTAGTTTTAAAGATCAGCAAAAAAGGTCATATCTGCTTATGCTAAGCCGCTTTTTGTTCTCAACTTGGACTTAAGGTGGTTCTCCTGTACCCATAAAACTCCATGTTTTTACAATCTTAGTAATCACATCTTTGAGGGTCGATGTTCATAATCTAGAAATTAATACCAAATAAAGTGGCAAACAAACATCCACACAATTACGAGTAGATCATGAAAACTCCGTTAATTCAACCACTCTATCAGGAATTCTTGTGTCCCATTTGAGGTTTTTAAGTTTTTTTTATATTTATTAAATATTTTAAAAATATTCGTATAACAATACATAGAATATATTTTAGAAGTTAAACGCTAAAAAGGAGACAAAAAAAGCCATGTAATCCAATGGGTATTCTAAATCAATTATTACAAATTTTTATCAAAGAGTCAATTAAATATTATATTTTGTTTAATCTATCTAATAAACATATACATTATAAAAATAAACAAACGTGCATATTAAAGTTTTTTTTTTGTTTAAGAAACAATTTGTGTCCAAATCAACTGAAAAACTCACAAAACCCCAATAGTTGACATCACTTTGTTTTACTTTAAGAGAAATATTTTTATTACTTACTATTAAAAATATACGCAATTTTTTTTTCAATTTTTTAATTATAAATCAAAAATTATATCTAGTTGTAAGAAATCAAATTGATGAACTATGTCAGTAGAGAAAAAATTAAATCAAAAATGTAAAAGATCTGGAATCTGCATTCTTTGTATTGTATACAGACAAATGCGAGTTTTTCGAAGATATTTATAGCTTTTATCACAAATAATTAAAAATTATTTAGCAGGTAGTAAAATGAAATATATAAAACTAAACTTAATCAAAAGGCTAGATGTGTTTGTCTATTATATTTAATGGAAGGAAAATAAATCTTTTTTTTTATATATAAGAAAAATTATTTTACAAATTGCTAATAATAACTAAGTAAATATATTCACTGTTATGATTGTTAGTAACAAAAAAAAAATAATAATAAATATTATATGATAAATACAATTAGATCAAGTTTCAATTATTTGTATAGCAAAATTATATAAAAGAAATTCAATATATCTACCAATATTCTTTAACATTGTCAGAAACGAAAACAATGAGCTAATAAAATAAATTAATATGATAATACTTAAGAAAAAATTTGAGATGAGTCTTAATTTATTTTATAATTTCGTTATATACTTTAATAACGAAAAGATACGATTTTAAGGTGTTTTTTTTTTCTCGATATATGTACTTTTTGGTGGATTTTTTCTGTCTTTCGTAGAAAGATGAGCATAGGACTCAGTGATAATGTGCATTAACTCACGTCAACCTGACGTCTCAGAGATGTTGGGAAGCATTTCTTTCGTCTATTGGCATCCTGGAGAGTTTTTTTTTGGTTTTTTATAACTGGCGAATGCACAAGCGATTTTGTGTCTCTTAAGATGTTTGCACATAGCGTGTGCGAGAAGTAGTTAGGGAGGGAGATAAGAGAGATACCGATGTGATTTGGTTATAGTGACTCAGAAATAAAGAGCTCGTCAGGGCATTCCATAAGCGAGTTGTACGGCTTAGGAACAAATCACCATATTTCAGAGTACGTCCGAAAGTGGGCTTGAGAATATACTGATGAGCATTCATAGCGAGACGAGTGTTACGGTTAAAAGTTAGAAGGGGTGGAAAGCTACTGGCAATTTCTGTGGAACACTGGTGGTGAAAATAGTGATACAACAAGGTGGGACAGGAGACATTACGTCTATTTTATCAAGTGGTTTTAGATCCTATCTAGCAATTGAAAAGGCATCGTAGGAGCACCTGACCAGATGTGAGCATTGTACTCCATTTTCGGGCGGATGAATATATTCATCCGTATTCCCTTTATGTTCGTTTTCCCGCCTTAAAACAATATCTGCTAGTCCTCCCTGGTATAATCGCAAGCTTCGTTCCTTACGAAATCAGAGAAATAAGTTTTCCTGCGTACCAGATCCTTTATCAACTATTCCAACTATCTTGGTGCTTATCTTCATTTCACCGAACTTTACGATTCCCTTTACCAGCGCTACCTTAACAATGCGCAAGTCAACCTTATAAACCACCCTAAGTCCTTTTTCCAATTTGTTAACTACAAAAGAAAGTCCGATGGTTACCCTCCTTCCCTCTCTTTCAACAACAGGTCATAAACCGATCCACTCACCATTGCCATCCTATTTGCCACCTTTTTTAAACAATCCTTCACCAACGACTCCTTTGTACCAGATCCATCCTATTTTAATTACCTACTGAACTTCTCCAATGGCCCACTTCTCTCTCATATTTTTGACCCGTCTTATATCGAATATAAATTAAACCAACTCAATGACGAATTCACACTCAGCCCAGATGGCCTCCCTGCCATATATCTTAAAAAATGTTCTTCCTCTCTTTCCCTTGCCCTTTCTAATCTCTTCCGTCTATCCCTTACACAAGGAGAATTTCCTCAGGCTTGGAAATCCTCCTTCATAACCCCGATCCACAAGAAAGGATCAAAGAATGAAATAACCAACTATCGTCCCATCGCTAAACTCTCCCATATACCCAAACTCTTCGAAAGTATTTTGTATGAAGCTCTAAGCTTCCAATGCAAATCACTTATTTCTCCTAGACAACATGGTTTCCTAAAGCGTATCCTTTGTCCTCTCTGCCCTAGAAAATGGCAATGAAGTCGATGTAGTTGCAACCGATTTTAGCAAAGCCTTCGATAAAATCTCTCATCGGTTAATCATCTTTAAATTGTCTGCCCTCGGCTTTGAACCCATACTGTTGAAATGGATATCCTCTTACCTCAAAAACCGTTTTTACAGTGTTTGTTTTAGGTCAGCCCACTCCGCTCCATTTTTGGCCACCTCTGGTGTTCCACAACGCAGCCATCTCGGTCCCCTTCTTTTTATATTAACCATAAATGATCTCGATATGATCATCAAACACTCGTCTGTCTCCCTTTACGCCGACGATACCAAATTTTTCAAAACCATTTCCTCTCCCCATGACTCTTTCCTCCTTCAACAAGATCTTGATAGTTTTTCGATCTGGTGCCTCAAAAATTCTTTGGAACTTAACATCGCCAAATGCCAATCCATCACCTTTTCACATAAGCGGAGCCAATCTTCTCCCCGACTCTATCTTCTCCATAACCAACCTATCTCCTCCGCACAATCTCTTCATGACCTCGGCATTTTGTGTGATAGCGAGCTCAACTTCCGTTTACATATGGATGAGATAATCCTCAAAGCCAACTCTGCACTAGGTTTTGTAAAACGGTGGTCCAAAGAATTCACCAACCCATACATGACCAGGTCCCTCTATATTACCTTTGTTCGCCCCCTCCTAGAGTACGCCAGTCAAGTATGGTCCCCATATCATCGTGTTCATATCTGGAGAATTGAAGGCATTCAGCGCCGTTTTCTTCGATTTGCTCTTCGAGGTATGCCCTGGGACGATCTGTTTAATCTGCCCCCCTATCAAAACCGTCTCAACCTTATTAACTTAAACACCCTTGAGGAACGAAGTGAGGCAGCCGACTTTCTCTTCATTCATCGACTCCTTTCAGGTCACGTTGAATGCGCGTCCCTTCACAACTCCATTTTCCTCAACACTAACCCTCGTAATCTACGTACCCCTCGACTCTTCTATCTACCAACCCACCACACCTCCTATGGCGCGAACGAACCAATCTCCCGTATGCTACGTCAAATCAACTCAAACCCTACCGTCTTTGACTTTCACCGCACCACTTCCTACCTGAAATCTGTTCTCCTTCACCACTCCAACCAACCTTAGTTTTAAGTTTTAGTTTAAGTTTATTTTTTAAGTTATAGCTTGTATTAAGCCGAATAAATGGGGGCATTCGCCCCCACCAAAATTGAAAATTCGCCAGATTGATGAACGCTTTGGTTCCAATTTTCGGTGAGACATGCCATCAAATCACCAGTCGACCTGTTGCTACGAAAATTGTACCGCCGGTCATTGAAGTTTTCGTGTTTCGAGATAATCAGCGTTTCCATGACCTTGGAAAGAAGGGACGTAAGTGCAATGGGCCTGTAGGAGGAGAGAGAAGAAGATTCGCCATTTTTAAAGACAGGTTGGACAAATGCTTACGGAGATAGAATCTTAAGCACATGTAATTGAATTCCGGATTGGAACAGGGACATTGTGGTGGAACTTGGTAAGCTACATCACTGCGCATGTAAATGGCGAGACCGCGATGAGAAAAGAATAGTAGCACTAGTTCGTAGCCAGGTAGCTTCATATCAGAGTGATCTGAGAGGTGCGGTCTGAATGTACAGACGAGGACGTACGCAGAAAAGTGATTACTTTTTAGCTCGCGTATATTTGCTATGTCCACTCTAAATTCCCGAGTCATTACAAATTATCAAACACAAAAGACACAAACACCGACAATGCTAAGCAAGGCTGCAACGTGAAAATTCTGAAAATTGGTTTACCGAATCAAACTGTTGTAGGTGTTATGCCCTTACAACAAAATGAAACAGTTATATAGTTATGGCAGTGACCGAGTGCAAACAACAGCACTCTGACCAGGGGCTATCTCATTTCCCGTAACCTGAGCCCTGCCCCCTGGAAACCAAACAAGGCTCAGCCTTCGGACTGCGTTCAGAGAAAGGCCTTGCATTATATATCTAACTGGGAAATGTAGCTATCTACACACCGAAGCTCAGGTTCACCAGTCCGTCTAGACCAGAATTATTTGTGAGAGCCAAAATTATTGGCAACCAGGTCAGACGATAGTAGGAACTCCAGTTGACGAGGAATATTCCAAGCATTATCATTGCAGAATATGATAAGTCCCATTTCCTGAAATCACGGAATTCAATCAGATCAGCTACTGCCTTTGTTGGTGGCATGGAAAGACGCTTCAAATTGTCGATCAATTTAAAATTTGTATTTTAGGTTTGGGCTGACAACAAATGCAATATTAAAAGCAGAATTGCTGAAAATGAAAAAAAAAAGACAAAGTCAGGACACAACAGCAATAGTTCAGCATTTGTTGTGGGTTAGATCTGTCTGGAATCCTTTTTCTATTTATGGTTTAAAGTTCTTCCCATTGTTATGTACGTGCGTGATAGTGATATAGTGAACATTTTCCATTCGAATCTCAGAATATTCGAATAAAATTCATAATATGGATCCAGATATCGGGTTTTCCGAACACTCGTCATACTTATATAATATTAGTCGAGTAAAGTCCCATTTACAATACTGCGAGATGCGATACGTTGTTCGAAAACGAGAGCGCATGGACGTCTGTTTACAATAATGCGTCAAATTACCACTCACAAATAAAGCCCCATTTACAATGCGATACGAGAGTCGCATTCGAATTCGAATGCGAGAGCTCTCGTATTCAGACATCGGACGTCTGTTTACTATGATGCGTCAAAACACCACTCACAAATAACAAGCTCACAATCAAAACATCCACAATTTAGCTGTCACGCATTGCGAGATGCGAGAGTTTTCCAGATTTTCTAAATTGACTGCGATGCTCGCTGCCAGACTCGCATTAGTATAAACGAACACATTGAATTACATGTTACGGAAATATTTTGCGCTCTCTTTTTCGAACAACGTATCGGATCTCGGAGCATTGTAAATGGGACTTCTTTTACTAGTTTTCCCTTCCCCTGTGAGAAAAAATTTTCATTTTTTCAGAATCCAGGGTTCCGGGTTCGAAGACACTTTAGCTTAAGATTTCCATTTTTTTCTAAATGAGCACCGCACTGCTTGAATGCAAACATTCTTTTGCTTTGGACGGCTCCCAAATTTTATCAACGCCGTGTTTGCACTCAATATCGGTTAGACTGTTGCCATTGCCAGTCTTCAGGAATCTAAACGGCAGAAAGTTGATAGTGGCATCCTTACAGGTGAGCCTAACTTGTCCTCGTAAATTGAGGGGGGCTTTATTCAGTGTGTTGGTTGGGAATTCCAAAAACCGTATCCCAGACGCGATCGAGGAGACTGTGGCTGGAATACCGCTATCACCTGTAGTATAATCGTGTGATGTAATTTTCTGACCTGGTCGATGTCTCTGCAAAGCCCGTAGAGTTATACACGTTATATTACTTCTTATAAGGCCCGTCAACGTGAACAGGAAAGTAAATCACTCTACGAATATCATCACCAGCCTTCGCTAACGCCAAAGCTTCTACACCTGAGAGAAGGACTCAGACGATGAGGATTTTATACATCACACAATAGATTCTTTATTTTCTTTTGATAACGCCTTATTATTCACTTGGCTAATAAGACAGGAAGATCAGAATTATATCGATTTTGAGGTTAGCAAAGTTCCTAACTACATCAAAGCTATAACTCTCTATTTTGGCTGTTCAATCTGATTCATCAATATTGCGTACATTCAAATTTTAAATTATTTTTGCCGTTTGTGCCCCATCACTTGAAGATGCACCACAGCTCGATGCGTTGCCACCAATAATGTCAGTGTCAAAGCGTTCGGAAGTCCATGTAGACGCACTGACTTTTGGAAAATTTTGCTTCTGGTGTTGCCACGCGAGTTTTGGAGAACTCACTTGACAACCGCAATTTTTTAACAACAAATTCCCTCTTATATTGCTCAAAGCGTGAATGAGCAACCCTTATCCTTTTGTACAGCACAGTTGGAAAGTTAAATGTGTTTACCTGCACTCTTCATCGGACTAGAGACTTCGTGGGAGTGGTTGTGTGAAACCCATAACATCAGTTGTGGCATTTCTAATGAATTCGTGGCATCGATGATACTGACGTATTGGTGACGTATTAGTCACGTATTGGTTACGTATTGTCGAGAGATTGAGGAATACGCGATTAGTAAGCTTTTACAGTCGTTTAAGTTAAATATTTCTCAGAGTATTTCTTATTTCGTAGCGGACTTATATTTGTAGAAGCAGCCATGTCTGTCTGGTCTGAATTGATAGTGGGCGCTCGGAATATTCGGACATCTGTAATACTAGTGGATCGCCCTCCACCGATCGTCGATTTAGTTGACAGTTTGATGATCAAGTGAACGTCAAGGTTCTTTATAAATATTAGCGTGAAGGATCCGTGTGCTTACCTACAGTGGAATTCGTCACGCAGCAAAAACTCGTAGTCTGTTTCGAGCTGTTATGTTTTCCAACAAAAAATCTTCTCCTTTCATATGACTTACAACAGTTAAGTTAAGTTTTATCGAGAAGCTCTTACAAATATTCTTTGGAAGCGTCTAAGTAGACTCTGCTTTTGTTTTCTGTAGCAGTTACCAGGACATATGTCACAGTTTTGCATCTTCCTTTTATCCGGCCCATGCTACCCTAATTCCCGGATGGCGGTGATATCTCTGTATCTCGGCGGGGATGATTTCCCATCGATTTTTTTCCCAAAAGTTTTCGACACATTATCGGGAACACTTCAACTGGAATAATTCAACTAATTTATTAACCGAAATCACTATTAAACATCATCGCAATTATCAGCTGAAAGGCTCGAATTTAAATTCTATATCACGCTCCAATAATTAATCTGTACATTTGCATACTTTAGTAGTTTTTGCTGTTGAAAAACATCCCTATTCCCGCCTATTTATTGGAAAATTAAACGTCTCCCAGTCGAATATATTCAACCTCATTACCATCCAACCATCCAACTTCATCTCCAACGTACGAATACACTTTTTGCCACAACAGCAACCCCCGATTGTATATTGATCTGATCACACTACCGCCCCAGTAAAGCGAACAGCAAGTTTAATTAGCAATATTTGCTTAATGTCGTAATGTCGTAACGTCAGGAGAATTGTTATTTAAAGTTGTCACGTTTCGGGTAAAATCGGGAGCGCCCCAATTTCAATTTGCCGAATAACCCAGACGACCTTCTCCATTTAGCCTCACTCTAAACACCACCAACACCCACACCACACCTCAGTATCTAGAGCGCACATTGCGAGAACAATTATGCAATCAGCGTTAATTCCGTTGATGAATTAAATTTTAGAACCACAGAACTACGAATACAGAATCGGAGGTGAAGTTAAAAACTAAAGGTCTGATTCGTGTAAAGAGTAGCTCCGGGTAGTTCCCGTCGGCATTACATTTGATGCCATCTGAGAACGATGTGATTTATATTTGCATTTTAATTGGATTTACGGGAATTGAATAATCAAGGTAATTACTGAAGATGAACTGACATGCAAGCAGTCCATGTGACTGCTAAAACAATACGTCTTATGATTGTCTATGCCGTTCCGATAATTGAGTGTAAACGCCAGTGGTAATAATAATTACTCATGCTTCTTTGTGAATCTTGATTGAAAAATGTGAAAAATTAGCCATAGTTCAGTTTTAATTGATTGAATATGCCACATGGGTGGATTTTAATTAATTACAGATGCTCGTGGTTAGATCTATTACAACAGGTACGTCGAAGGGGCATGGAGGGCTTGAAAATGCACACGAATCGTTCATCTCTGTGCAAAGCCATTTTACAATGCTTCATGGAAAAGAAAGTGTTGGTCATGATGTAAAAATGGTAAAGCATCGTCAACTTATGATGCAACAATTTTTAAATGCAACTCATTTATGTGTGATATCAGAAGGATACTCCTGCAACATACGAGTACATTGAACTTCAACGTTGGGGTGACCAAATGGATGAGATATTAGTAGTAACTCATCAAAGTTCTCAAGGGCATCTCTGGCTGTAGTATGAGTCTCAGAAGTCTTAACAAGAAGCCCTGCAGAAAAGATAGCTATGCACATTGTAGGCCATAAACGCGTGTTTTGATCCACATAAATACGTTGACTTCGGCTTCACAAGAGTATGGGAAGGAGTAGTAAAAGCAATGAAAACAATGAAAACCTCGGATAAGACACGTTTCACACACCCTGGGATCCACAGGGGCACATGGCGATCCCCTGATCAAGGTACGAAAAATCAAACTGATCACGTTGCGGAGGAAGAAGACGGGCATCCAGTCCACAATTTACGAAGTGCCAACACTGACTTAGACCACAATCTAGTAGTAGCCAAAGTATAGCGTCATCCAACTCGTGGTCCGGATTTGATACGGATCCCTATTTCAATCACATACGTCATACCGAACCGTCGTCATCCGAGACTGTATGTGTTTAGTTTAAGGTTTGCATTTTACAATATGGATCGTTTAAGAATCGCTGAATATGTTAAAATTGTGAAAACTTGCTACAAAAATAGTGATTCTGCAATAGGTACGTTGCGCGCATTGCGAGCAGATTATGGCCGACATAACCGACTATGTAGCGGCAAAACTGTAAAAAAAAATCGAAGAAAGTGTCTCTCTTACAGATGTACAAAGACCTATCCACCATCAAAATGTATGCTCTACAGAGAATATAGCTGCCGTTAGTGAAAGTTTTGAAGAAGATCCAAATCTATCGATTTCACGGCATATGGGCTTGTCTCACGGCACATTATGGCGTTTTTTGCATTTGTATTCGCATCTGCGCCCCTATAAAGTTCACATCACTCAAGAATTGAAGCCAGCTGACCACGTAATGCGTAGAACATTCGCCGATTGAGTGCTTGAACATCAGCGTTTGGATGACCAATTTTCACACAAAGTTTTCTTCAGCAATGAGGCTCATTTTTCACTCGGTGGACATATGGTGTAGTGATCCACATTACATCCACAAAAAGTCACTGCTTGGTGTGCAATTTGGTCTGATGGTGTCACTGGTCCATACTTCTTCTAAAATGGGGAAGGTGTAACCATCACCGTCAATTCTCATCGACATGTCCAAATGATAAAGGAATTTCTTTGGCCTCACGTCAATGATATGGATGTGGAAGAGATGTGGTTTCTCATACAACGCGACCTCTTTTGGCTTTATTGTTTAAAAAAATTTCCTGGACGTGTCATTTCGCTTTTGGAGCTATGCAAAATATACTATTGATGCTTTGAAAACGAAAATTCGTCAAGTTATGGCCAAGTTATAGCCCGATATGTGACGAAAAGTCATTGGAAATTATCTTGTCAGAATAAAGGCCTGCAAAAACTCTTCTGGAGGATATTTGAATGATGTTATACTCCATTCATAATGGGAAGATCCTAACAATATGTTGAAATAAAAATTTGATCGAAATCTAAATCATAAATGTGTTTCATTTAAATTTACTTTTGGAACAACAAAAGGGATCATCCTGTATGAAAGGCAGTGTAGCCCCCTCAGTCTTTCGCAAATCTCTGGTGAGAGTAGATGTCTTTCGGCTTCTCATAAAGTAAAAAAAAAAAAACAATAAATTAATCATGAACAAAATTAGTTACAATGTTATCAATGGACTCGGTAGCCCATCGGTTAAGGGCGCCAGTCAACAAATCGTGGGACGCGGGTTCGAATCCCGAGTGAAACTTGGAACTTTTTTTTTTTTTTCTTGTTTTTACTTTTTTTTCTCATAAAATTGTGTAATTGCAAAACCAACAAACAATAAGAAAAAACAAAAAGCAAAAACCACGTGATGGATGGTGAAGAGCGCCCCGCTCTTCCCATAACCGTGGCGAAAGCCAGCAAAAGGAGGAAGAGATTGAATACCCCTAATAATCTCTCAAAGAAAAAAATAAGTGCTGTTTCCACAGCTGATGAAGGTAAAGAGGAGGGGGGCTCCAACAGCTTCGCCTCTCTGGCGTCATCTTCGTCTTCCGACTCAGATGACGCAATTAATCACATAAAAAGCAGCATACAAAAGCTGGAGCAAGACATGCTTGCTATTAAACAGCGGCAAATTGCACGAAGGCAGAGGGAGCAATCAGAAGTAGAGAGCTCCCTAAAACAACAACAACAAGAGCAGAAACAGCAACTGCAGCAACAACAAAAACATCAGCAGCCGAAGCAACAACTGCAGCGAAAGCAACAGCGGCAAGAACACCAACAACAACAAAATCAACAACAGCAGCCGCAGCAACACCAACAACAACAACAACAGCAGCAGCAGCAGAAGAAGAAGAAAGAGAAGGTGCCTCCGATCAACACCTACAAACTGGAGGTAAGTGCAACCAAGGACCTGTGTAAGTTGGTCATTGGTAATAATTTTAATATAAAGAGATTGGGGAACGATCGCCATGCCATCCACTGTAATACAGTGGAGGGCTACGCAAAAGTGAAAGAGCTCCTAAAAAAAACGACGACGGAGCACTACTCATACACACCGAAGTGTGAAAAGCGGCAATCGATGCTGCTGGAGGGGTTGGAACCGTCTTCTGATCCTGAGGAGATCCTGGCACTGCTCAAAGAGAAGGAGTGCGAAGGACTCAAGTTTGTGGGGGTAAAGCCATTTACCACAGCTAGAGCCAGGCGGGAGAAACGGAGTCTGCCGTTCTTCCTGGTGCAGCTCAGTCCCGAAAGCCGTCTGGATAGTCTAAGGAGTATCAATGTCCTAGACTACCAGGTGGTTCACTGGGAAAAACTAAAAAGGAGCGAAGGCGTTATACAATGCGTTCGCTGCCAAAGGTTCGGGCACGCCGCGTCGAACTGCCAAATGCAGCCTCGATGCGTGAAGTGCGCTAAGAACCACAGTTCCGAGGAGTGTCCTCTGGGTGTTGACGGAGCATCCGATAGATCGAAGCTCTCGTGCGTGTTATGTGGAAACATGGGACACACCGCAAACTATCGGGGTTGTCCTAAGTTCGCGAACATTAAGAAAGCAAAACTGGCTCGGCAGCAGAAGGTGGAGGTCAAATGTTCACCTCTTAGATTTCAAACACCAGCCGTCACGTCCCAAATTTCCTACGCCCAAATGGCGTAAGGTAGGGGGGCTACGGTACAGCAAGCGACTGTTGCTTCTCCGGCGCCAATGCCGAGAACAACGGAAGCTGCACCTAACATGCTAGCCATCTTGCTCGCAATCCAAGGGCAGATGGCTCAGCTGCAAAAGCAGGTGCAAGAACAGGCCAAGCGGGTGGACCAGATTTACGCGCTGCTGCCGGGCCTAACGCAACACATGTCGTAATGGGTACGCACATGGTGGAGCAAACTTTGAAGGTCCTTGCGGTGAATGTTAATTCACTGATTAGGATCGAACGAAGAGCCGCGATGTTTAAATTGCTACAAGACCAAACTCCTGATGTGCTTTTCGCTAGCGAAACCAAGCTAACCGATAATCACAAACTGGAGTACAATAATTATATTGTTAGAAGAAGAAACCGGCCCAGATCCAAACGTAGAGGTGGTGTCGCGATCTTCATTAAAGAAGGTATAAAATTTCACAGAGTGTACAAGGGAGTGTTGCGCAGGTTCCGGGTGTTGGAGGCAGTTGTCATTTACATCCCGCTTCGCAGTGGAAAGCGGCTGTACTTGGCCTCTGTTTATGCACCTGAGGCTTCACAATCCGCCCTATTTATTACAGAGCTCGACACGCTTTTTCGACTTCTGAGGCTGGAATCGGGGGAGAATTATTTTATAATCGGCGGGGATTTCAACGCTAGACATAGAGATTGGGGAAATAATTTGCCAAATACTTGAGGGAACCTACTACTCGATTGGTGGGGTCAGCACGATGTCATGTACAGACTCGGTCTTAAAGCGACGGATAACCCGTCGTTTCCCAGAGGCGGGTCTTATTTGGATCTACTACTGTACGACGAACGTATACGACTGACAGGTACGAATTTACAAACGCTAAACTGTCTGCGCACATTCGTGTATGACAGCGACCATTGCGGTTTTAGCACCGAAATTACAATTCCCAACGAAATTGCGGAATTGGAGGAGTTTGTCCAAAGATATTCTTACAACTACAGTAAGACTCGATGGACGCGCTTCTCTGCAACCTTGAACAGAGCGCTCTCCTCGAACACGCTCCACCCACCGTCCAATAGGAATTTGTCAAACGAGGAGATCGACAATTACCTAAAACAGATGGACGAGACAATTAAACAAACTATGGACACTACAATACCGCGGTATCGACGTACAACTAACGAAGACCTGTTCCGCAATACTACTATTGACGCACTGCACCGACAGAAAAGTAGACTTCTGTCAAGACTCAAAAACTTGTACAGACAGTTAACTGACAGACAAGATCCTGAGATTAGGACGCTGAAGTCGTCGATTAAAAATGTGCAAAAGTTAATAAAAGAAAATTACAGAATTGCTGTAAGCTCATATTGGAACAACAAGGTTCGGGCTGTAAACACCAGCAACCCGAACATGTTTCCGCAAATCAATAAACTACTTCGGAGAAAAAATCAAAACGACCTTCAGTGTCTTAAAATCGGCAGAACGACGGACAACGAACGGTTACTGACAATAGCAGGTATTGATCCAAATGAGGCCGCTGATGATGACGACTTCTTTGTGATCGAGGATCCGCAGGAGAAGGTTGAGACCATAGGGGCGACTTTCCAGGAAGTATACAAGGCCATTGATACCATTGGCCCTAATTGCGACCTGGACAGTCGCGTCTTGGTGCACGACTTCTGCATTCGAAATGAAATAGGGAGCTGGCGATCCGAGGGCTCTGGTTTCACCCGGTTTAGCGACGAAAATATGGCAAATAACGTCATTGCCAGAGAAGGTGACCTACCCCCGTTCATTTCGAAGCAAAAACTCCGTGAGATCTTCGACACAATCAGGGCTAAGAAGTCAGTGGGGACCGACGGTATTCCAAACATCGTGCTTCGACATCTTCCTCTAGAAGCGGTGGACATTTACACCACCCTGTTTAATAATGCAATGAATAATGCACATTATCCAGCGCATTGGAAAACGGCGGTGGTTCAACCTATCCCCAAAAAGGGAAAGGATATATCCAATCCGGCGAATCTCCGGTCGATAAGTCTCCTTCCGAATATCAGTAAGGTTTTTGAAAAAGTAATCAATAGAGCTCTGTCTAGGTGGGTTGAGGACAAGCATATAGTTCCGGATAATCAATTCGGTTTTAAGGCGGGACATGATATCTCACATGCCGCGTCTAAACTGGTTTCTGATATCCAATGGAACAAAAGCAAGAAACAGTGCACTGGTGCCTGCCTTGTTGACTTGGAGAAGGCCTTCGACACCGTATGGTTAGAGGGTCTTTTCTATAAGCTGACTAGGCTGGGGATCAGCAAACCTCTCTTGTACATTCTTTATAATATGCTAACCAACAGACAGTTCATCGTGAAAAATGGCGATGTGACTTCTGTTGGAATATTTCAAATTAAAAATGGTCTTCAGCAGGGCGCGGTCAATTCGCCGATCCTATTTAACATTTATACAAGCGACTTGATAGGTTCACTTCCCCATACTATTGCGTACGCAGACGATTTGGTAGCGTACAGCACAGGTCCAAAAATCGAGGTCATTAATACTCTCTTGCAGAGTGACTTCGATAAGATAAGACGATTTTGCGATGACTGGAAGTTGAAAATCAACTTTCAGAAGTCGGAAACCATTCTCTTTAGGACGCCGTTGTCTGGAGCCTCTAGGGATACCAGAAAAAATTGGCGAAAGTTCTCAATCATTGGACAGCACGGACAGCCTCTTGCCTGTCGAAATGTAGTCAGATACCTTGGGATCTGGCTAGATCAGTTTCTGTATTTTGGCAAAAATGTAGATGCTGCTCTGGCCAGAGCTAGAGGTGCTTTTGCCCTTACAAAGAGACTGTTTTATAGCAGCCAACTCGATGTGAGGGTAAAGGTAATCTGCTACATGGCCCTTATTAGGCCCATGCTGGTATTTGGTTGTCCCGTGTGGTTCAATGTACGAGCAAGCTTAATGGAAAAGATTCGGGTGTTTGAGAGGGCTTGCCTTAGGGCTTGTCTTCGCTTGTACAGAACACCAGAGTCGGAGTACAAGAAATTTTATCCTAATGAGGTCCTTTACAATAGGGCGAACCTAATACGAGTGGACAACTTCGTAATTAAGCTGACTCGAAGGCACATTGCAAGAGCAATGACGTCGACGAATAACCTGATATCTGGGGCTTACTACCCCAATTACCTTTACCACGAGAGTGTGCGCTCTGACGGCTTCGTTCCACCGGAAGCATTCCTCTACCTAGATCAGAAAGGGTTGATCCAGGATAGATCAGCGGTGCCGTTAATCTTCCATGTCGCTCGGACAGCTGGGGACAGGCGACTCAACTACAACAGAGACGTCGCACACGGCAGTGTGGATCGCCTCAGGTTCAGTAGGGCGGTGGGGAATCGCGATAAGAGGGATGTCGTTCGGCAGCACCAGCATTTCTGGTGGTTGAATGATGGAGAAGATGCTTCGTCGTCGTTTCCGTCAATTACGGACCAGCCTCACTAATGAGGCAGAGCTGACCAATCCGTTTTCTCTGTAAATAGTGATGGCCAGCTTACATAGGTTTAGGTTAGCATTTAAGAAATATATACATATACTGGTGTATATAAAGGTATATACTAGTATATGTATATTATTGTGCATAATGTCTTTGTGTCTGTATGTGTGTATTGTGTATATAGGTTAAGTAGACTAAGGTTTATTTTAAGTTAGATATTAAGTTTTATAAAAAATAAAAAATTACATCCATAGGCTAAGTTTTTAGTTAACAATATTTTTTCTTAGCTTTAAGTATAGTAAATAAATATCCATAAAGAAAATGTTAATAAAGTCGAAAGACATAGTATAAGAATTTAGAGTAGCTTAGAGTGCCTGTGTGGGGCCAGTAAGTTAGTATAAGTTTGTTAAGTAATTTTAAGCTAGCATTTAAGCATTTTTTGTTAGTATGTAAGAGTTATTGATTAGAAAATAAAATGCGTTTAAAACTAAAAAAAAAAAAACTAAAGCAGTGTAGCTCCAAAAAAACCTTTAGTGTTTATAATCGCAAGAAATCACCAGAACATTTGCTGATCACGTTTTGCTCAACCACCATCATAATAACGCTTTAACAACAATGCTGCAAGGAGGTCATCAGAAATGCCGCCTCTGATGTGCAAGACTTCACAAAGCGACCACAAAAAGAAACCCATCATTCGACAATGAATGCCGACGCGTACTTTCGGCCAAACAGAAAAATCGATACAATCTTCACATATCAGGTTAACAAAACCCGAACTAAAGGCTGCAAAAACGATCAAGGGCACATCGTACTTGAGACCCAGTCAGTGCTAATAATTTGAAAGAACCATTTCTGCGGACTGCTAAATAGTAAAGTAAATGAAAGTACCGCTGTCAGGCAGAATACGCCATTCAATCCGGATGAAGACCACAAAAACGAAGGTAGCTGACTAAGACTAAATCTACAAAATTATCTGGATCAGACGGTTCTGCTGCCCAGCTCTTTAAACTTGGAGGAAATAATCTGGAAAGGAGTATGCACTCATGTATACATCTGTGTCATGCTCGGTGAATGAAATCTGAGGATGTTTTGTGTGATTCTGAAGAAGATTCTGAAGCATAAGTTTATTAAAGATCGCTTACAAGATCGTTCCTGGATGCTGTTTTATGTGAACGCCTTAAACCAATTGTCAACAACCTGATATGTCCATACCACTGCCCAGTTATCAGTTACCAGTTAGACCTGGTAAATCCACATTCAACAAATTCGTCACTCATCGGCAGATCTTAGAAAGGACCCAAGAATCTTTTTATGTTAAAAAAGGTTTCAGACAAGGCGACGAACTATCATGCGATTTCTTCAATTTCGTACATGAAAGTATTGTACACCAATCACAAGCCAACACAAGATGCGCATTATTTCCAAAATCTCTTCAACTTCTCGCATATGCAGATGACATTGACATAATCGGAATAAACCAGCGCGATATCAGTGGGGCTTTTGTAATCATTGTGGCAGGAACAGTAAAAATGATTCTGGCGGTTAAGCAAGGCATAACAAAATATATGCCAAGTAGACCAACGGCAGAAGGCCGTCTTAAAGACTTTTGATGTTACATGTTTGGTTCAAAGAAGTTTATTATCTAGCATGACACCCAAATGCTTAGCTTCTTTGGAGACTTGTATGATGATGCCTTTAAGCACTAGATGAGTCAGACCAGTCAGTTTCCTCCTTATAGTATCTCGACAATCGCTAGGCATGATCCAACAGACAGTACAGCTACATCTTCTGCATATACAATACTTGAACATAGACGTCAGAACTATTGGGAAGTTAGTTAGTTATTTATTTTTATTTACAGTCAAACATTTACATTCCTTATTCTAGCACAGCATACACAGCGATATGGTAGATGATACCTAACTCCTGAAATTGCAATTGATATGAGTGCGCTTTGTATATTTATAAGTATGTAAGCTTAGAGGAAAAACTGTAAGAAAAAAGCTCCATACAAAGGAAAAGCATCTATAATAGGTATTTAAAAATTATCACAGTTGAAGTTTAACAAAAAGAATAACAGGGTCCAAAGATAAAACCAATAAAGAATTAATAATAATTACAAGGGTAGTCCCATAGGTACCCGACCTAATAAAGAAAACACAAAAATATTGGGGGAAAATATGCTTATTTCTCTACGTAGTCTCCTTTTAATTCAATACACTTTTCCCAGCGATGTTCAATAGCTTCGATACCCTGTTTATAGTCAGAATCGTTGAGATCCTTAAAATAGCCATCAACCGCAGACTCTTCTTCTTCTGTTGGCAAATCTTTTACCTCCGAGGTATTTTTTCAAATTCGGAAATAGAAAATAATCCGAGGGAGCTAAATCAGGGGAATAGAGTGCATGAGGAAACAATTTGAACTTTAACTCATTGATTTTGGCCATCGCGATGATGGATGAGTGAACTGGTGCATTGTCTTGATGAAACAAAACTTTTTTCTTCTTGATTTCATCTTTCAAACGCTGCAAAAGTTCGCAAAATACACGCCGTTGATTATTTTTCCTTTCTGAAGATAATCAATGAAAATTATCCCACGCACATCCCAAAAAAATGACGCCATGGTCTTGACTGCAGATGGAACTGTCTCCGCTTCCTCTGGCGCCGATTCTCCCCTTTGAGTACATTGCTCTCGGGTGTGAAGTGATGGACCCATTTTTCATCTATGGTTATGAATCGACGCAAAAACTCGGCTTTATTCCTATGAAACTTCGCCAAACAATCGACTGAAACATCCTCACGACTCTGTTTTTGTTCCATTGTGAGTAATCGCGGCACCGGCCTTGCGCACAGCTTTCTCATGTCTAATTTTTCAATCAACATGCGATGTAGAGCGCTTTTTGAAAGACCTATCATATCTGCAAGTTCACGCACTTTCATTCGACTGTCAACCAATACCATTTTGTGGATTTTTTTTCAACATTTCTAGTTAACTCATTTGGTCGACCACTGCAATGTTCGTCTTGACAACTCGTACGGCCTCGCTTAAACTCTGCCACCCAATGTTTTATTGCTGTAAACGAAGGAGCAGACTCCTGCAGAGTAGAATCCATTTGATGTTCTTTGGATTGAGGCCTTTCAAATGAAAGTATTGTATCACATAACGATGACCAATTTTTTCCATATTTAAAAATTCATTAAGAGGCTGCCTTATAAATACTAAAAAATCTAGCGCCGTCAAACTTCAAATTTAAGCTTTATAAGGCTCGAACTTTCTATAATTGTCATTGTTTTTAAACAACAACCACCATCTATACGTCAGGTCGGGTGCTTTTGGGATTACCCTAGCAAATAAGAATTGATATAAATAAAGAAATCAATAAACAATTAAATAAATAGATAATTAAATAATATAAATAAGTAAGTGAATATATAATAAGTTGGAAAATAGACGAATAATACAATTTTTTTAACCAAAAGATACAATTGATAATAATTCAAGTTCTCTCACTAGATTATTACTTACGAGAGGACATTTAGTTATAAAACATTAATCCTTCTCGCGATTTGAATGACTCTGGAGAACAATTGTTGAAAAGTCTCACGGTAGACCCAACATTATTTTCAAAACTTTATTTTGGATGATTTGGAGGGCCGATATAATCAATGGTTGGAAAATTACTTTGAAAATTATCTTTTTTTTTTTGCTTACTAAGTAAAGATTTGCGTTTTATCAAGGTATAAAACATTTTAATTGCGATATTTACTTTTTCTTTTACATGCTTGATATGAGCGGCGAAAGTTAATTTCTGCTCTAAGTACACATCGAGGTACTTAACAGAATTAACTCAAAGTATAGGGCAATTGTTCAATTGCCATGTGGAGAAAAGCAATCCAGTTTGACTTTTTTTAGCGTTCATTTTAATTTTCTAATTTCGTAATATTCGAAAATTGTATTACTGTCAGTTTGTAAATTTTTTTCTATGACTGAACCTAATGCATGAGAAGAGTATGTCGCAGAATCGTCTGAATAAAATGCTGCATCACAGTTTTGGCTAGCATCCAGGTAAATTTTAAATAAAATTGGACCAAGGTTTGAACCTTGGGGAACGCCCACTGGCACTATTTCAGGCAGACTAAAAATGTTCGATTACACAAAAAACTTTGAACAATTTTGGATAAACAAAGTTGATAAGCTAATAAATAAGACCCTTATTTCAAACACAATCAAAAGCTTTTTCAATATCAGGTAAAACTAATCCTGCCGACTTTTTTTTGATGAAGTTGCTGCTTCACTTACTTGGTAATTCTTAAAATTTTATGACACATGCTGTGGTGTTTTCTGAAACCAAACTGTAACTCTTACAAAATGATCTTTGTCAATAGAAATGCATCAAGTTTTATTTTTATAACATCCATTCAGAAGGCTAATTGGTCTGTAGCTTTTTGAATAAGAAGGGTTTTGACCACGTTTTGAGATGGCAATAACCTTAGAGTTTTTCCATTTAATGGGAAAGTACTGAAGTTTCAGACAAACGTTAGGAATACGAGGGCTTTTTTCGAGCGATTTTTGATGACTCGATTGTTAATATTCTCCTTTGTACCAGATCCATCCGATTTTAATTACCTACTCAACTTCTTCAAGAGCCCCCTTCTCTTTCACACCTTGAAATATAATTTATATCGAATATAAATTACACCAACTTAACGACGAATTCAGACCCGTCCCAGATGGCCTCCCTGCCATATTTCTTTAAAAATGTTCTTCCTCTCTTTCCCTTGAAATAAACAACTATCGTCCCATCGCTAAAGTGTCCCATATACCCAAACTCTTCGAAAGTATTTTGTATGAAGTTGTAAGCTTCCAATGCAAATCACTTATTTCCCCTAAACAATATGGCTTCCTGAAGGGTAGGTCAACCACCACAAATCTCATAGAATTTGCCTCTCTCTTCCCCAGAAGATGGTAGCGAAGTCGATGTAGATGCAACCCCCGATAAAATCTCTCATCGATTAATACTCCTCAAATTGTCTGCCCTTGGCTTTGAACCCATACGGTTAAAATTGTTATCCTCTTATTTCGAAAACCGTTTTTACAGTGTTCGTTTTAGGTTAGCCCACTCAACTCCATTTTTGGCCACCTCTGGAGTTCCATAAAGCAGCCATCTCGGTCCCCTTCTTTTTATATCAAATAAAAATGATCTCGGTAGTATTATCAAACACTCGTCTGTCTCCCTTTACGGCGACTAAAATTGTTTTTCGTCCATTTTTCAAATTTTTCAAAACCATTTCCTCTCCCCATGACTACTTCCTCCTTCAACAAGACCTTGATAATTTTTCGATCTGGTGCCTCAAAAATTTTTTGGAACTTAATATCCCCAAATGCCAATCCATCACCTTTTCATATAAGCGGCACCAATCTCCTCCCCGACTCTACATTCTCCACAAACAACCAATTTCCTCCATTCAATCTCTTCGCGACCTCGGCATTTTGTGCGATAAGGAGCTCAACTTCCGTTGACATATAAATGGGAAGTTAAAGCCAACTCTGCAGTAGGTTTTGTAAAAAGGTGGTCCAAAAATTCATCAACCCATACGTGACCAGGTCCCTCTATATTACCTTCGTTCACTCCCTCTGCCAGTCAAGTGTAGTCCCCATATCATCTAGTTCATATCTCGAGGCATCTCGAAAGCATCTAGAGCCGTTTTCTTCGATTTTTTCTTCGAAGTGTGCAGTGGGATGATCCTTTGTTCTGCCCCCCCTATCAAAACCGTCTCGACCTTATTAACTTAAACACCCTTGAGGAACGCAGAAATGCAGACAACTTTCACTTCATTCATCGACTCCTTTCAGGTCACGTTGAACGCGCGTCCCTTCACAACCCTATGGCGCGAACGAACAAATCTCCCGTATTCTACGAAAAATCAATTCAAACCCTACCGTCTTTGATTTATACCGTACCACTTACTACCTCAAATCCATTCTCCTTTACCACTCCAACCAACCTTAGTTTTAAGTTTAAGTTTAATTTTAAGTTATAGCTTGTATTAAGCTGAATAAATGACGAATTCATTTGGATGGACTTGAATATCTGATTCGTTAACAACATAAAGCTCATTGTGAACATCTGTATCCAAAGAGTAATGGATATTATTTTGCGAGATATTGTGGTTCTGTAAAAAAAAGTCTCTTCTAATATTTCAGCTTTACTTTCATTGGATGTTAGTAATGACAAATTCACATCAAAGCTTGGGATGTATTTTTTGTTTAATACTTTGACAATATTCCAAAAAGGCTTAGAATTGGGTACAAGCGACTTCATTTTTTGTTCCGCGAACAATTTCTGTACTATAAAATTTGTTCTTCAATTGTACGGTTTAAAATAGTCATATTTTTGAAATCATTTGCTAATATATTTCTTTGCCAATGCCAATGCAGTCATCATCCGCAATCAATGTCCTATTCACCAACATTACTTTTTTCTATGTACAAAACTAATGATTTATCTACGCCGTGTTGTCAAGCCAAGTTACATATGCCGTCAAAAGTAGCGTTGTCTAAACTACCTTCAATGTTGATGAAAATGTCCAGCGCTACCTAGCAGATTTTCAATCGCAGTCTGGCGAGTCAAGGACTACTTCTCTCAATTACTTCCATAATACATTCATATATGGATATTTTGGAATCAATCGTTAGGCCCAAGTATTTAAAATGATCTACACTCTCTATCACTAACATTTATCACTGCAACATAAACTATTGTACAACAGTAAGTGGGAGAGGTAAAAACCAGGCCTACACTTATAATTAGACAATTTGTTTTTTTTTGACACTCAGGTGTATTGAATAACAGATTTGCTTCAAATTTGTGCGATGGAGGGCTTATAACTAAATAATATTCGGTCGGCAAAGCAGTGTCTAAGTCCCAATTAATGTCGGAAACCAGGTGAAACCTATATCATCTGCCAAAGCAGCAAGCGAAACTATGTAATTTAGGTGCAAACAGTAAATTTATATACTGTCGATCAAAAATAGTATAGGGTCTAAAGCAGAGCCCTGTGGTTTTGAGTTATATCAACATAATTAATTTGAGTTGAGAAATATAGGCCCTGCTCTCAGACATGAGCCCATATATTACAATCCGTCGCATCAGTCAACAAATCATTACTCGTGTTATCATTGCTGTTTTGGATTCATGCTTTACCACGTTTATAATCATTTTCATTAATATTTAATTATACCATTGTTCACTTTGCTTACTTAACTCAATCAAAAATAGTTTACTTTCATTTGCATTCATTATTACTTCTTAATCACCCTGTAATTCGAAATGCGAAATGGCATAGTGTTTGTATGTTTGTACTATCCATTTATTACATATGCCTTTCTCTTTCTTAAACATAAACATAATAACATCGAATAAAACCATTGTACGATACATTCCAACACATAAAATGGTCCTTCTAACCGTGATCAAGTAGTCAAGTAAAGTTGAGTAATGCACAAAGAAAGGAGAATATTAAGAGCCAAGCGTGCAACAATAAAAGACGCCATAACAAAAATTGCAAAACTGCCAATTAAGATTGGATGGATTGGAAACCCCATAGAGTACATATCAAAAGATCCAAGATGCCACGATGGAGAAATCGGATGACCCAGAGAGCTTAACTGAAGATCCAGACCACGTGGAATGTGAAAATAAGTGCTGCTAATTAAAGTCTATTTTATTGGCTGAAACCAAGGGTTCTTCGTTGGATAAAGGTAATTTTAATCAAAGTGGCGTTCATCAAAACTTCCAGCAATTCGCCAAACAACAGATGGTACTAGTATTAGTAGATACGGCAAAACGGGTTGAACAAAAGTTACCTAAGATAAATATACGAAGTTGAAAGATTTCCATTTGTTGTGCAAAGGACCTCCTTGGCTGTCGGAGTCCTCGAATAATTGGACTAACTTTGAAGATACGACATCCGACACGGATTTTCCAGAACAGGTGCATTCGCATGCCCTCATTCTGCTTTCGTTTTGTCAATAATAATTGTCGCCTATAGCCATTTGATCGAAATTTGCGCTCATTAACTACTAGCGATTTTTTTCTGTAAGAAAATTAGCCTACACTTACAAGGTCAGCCATTTCTACCAAAGTCAAGGATATTAATAGATACCTACGGGTATACTTCACCTCCGTGAAGTCAAACATCTCACTCTTTCTTTGCTGCGTTTTCAAGGCAATCCACTTAGAACTCTTTGGAGGCATGTCGACTGAGGCATTTTTGGCTGCCGATGGATACCCGCCGAAATCTTTTCAGACAACTGAACAAATCTCAAGGGAGGTTATAGGAAGCTAACTGAGATGCATTCAGTATTTCTTGCGAAACATCAAGGCTATATTGTTCCAGACCATCTATCTACTGATGGAATTTCGTGGCAATTTTTCCCACCAACATTACCGCACTTCGGTGGATTATGGAAGGCGAAAGTAAGGTCCGGCAAGCTTCATCTTAAAAGAGTCATTAGTGATCACGTACTTACATATGAAGACTTTTATACCTTTTTAACTCGCGTCGAAGCATTACTTTGATGCACTCACCCCTTCCCATTAAACGTTGGCATAACGCGTACCTCACTTCTTTTCAACATCATCCGAAATGGAAGCAACTTAAGCTCAACATCGAAGCCAAATATGAAGCAAACTAAATGAATATTGGAAGTCGTACAGGACGCACTACAAGGAAAGAATGGCTGCACGCCAGTAATATCAGTTAAAACTGCACGAATCAAATTAGCCCGTCTTCCTGTTTTTTCAGTCAGTGGCAGAATGCTTTGGATTGTGCGGATCCAAGCTTATCCGATCGTACAATTGCTGGTCGCATTACCTTTCCTGGGCGCTTTTGTGACTATCAAGTCATCATTGCCTCACTAATATTCTTCCGCTGAATAGTCTTATTCAGAAGATCTCCTATTTCACTTGTAAAAGGCATCTTTCAGCTATTCTGGCTAGGAAGGATATAAGGAAAAAATCTGGTAATGAAATCAAATCAAATAGATTTAGGATCTTTCTCGAACACTAAACTTATCAAGCAAAGAGCTGTATGAATACGAAATAAATCCTTATTTTTTAAAAGAGATTACGGCAAACATAATGTGAATACGCTTTGTATCCAGTAGCAAGGAATTTTAGCTGGGCGCGCTGGAGAAGATCGAAAGCCTGTCAATGGCAAAGTGATATACTCGTATATGTTATTTGCTTTTATACTATGAAGTACAATAGTTTGAATTATTATACAACTCCTCATGAGCAATACATTGCAGTTAACAGAGAGGCAAGGCATAAAGTATTTTAGATCTTAAACAATCCAGTAATCTGACTGACTAGCCTCTGACTGTATACCCTCCCATCATTCATAAAGTACAGATTTTTCTAAAACTCTTTTTCAAATACATTTTGAAGGGTTCAATTGACTTTTGCAAACTTTTCGAAACCCCTTCAACTAAAAAGATGGCAATCACAATCTGTTACTCCAATTGTCACTGCATCATTCCAGTATCTTTATAAGGAGTTCAGTTTCAATTGTATGAAACAAATCGATAACATGGTCCAGAGTAAACCATGTTCAGCAATTTAAAAGCAATAAACCTAATTTAACAGCTCTGCACTCGAAAGATACTTTTTCAATTGTCACTATAGCCAGTGTTTGCCACACTTCTCCTTACGACGTGTGTGTGTATTTATTGAAACCTACACCATACCCTTTTTCTTCCACTTAAGTTCAGATATAAAGTGGCAGCACTCGTACTTTGTCCCATCAACGTTTAATATCTGTACATGCGGCACTACAACTGAAATTGGACATTGTGCCGGTTTTAAGGGACCTGTTGCACTCGACATTATACATGTGGTTTGTGTAGTGACATACGACTTACGAGTACTCGTATTTGTGACGAGAGAAGTAGCAGTCGGGGTTTATTGTCACTTTGTGACTTTGTGACGTTCGTAATTGAGTTGTAACAAACCAGTATTGAGGCTAATTAAAAGAAGTTTCAGTGGCAACATTTTACATTAATTATGAACCAAATTACTCTGAGTGTTGAAGGGTCGTCATTTCCCCCCCCCAAAAAAAATAAAAATAAAAAATTGCAGCCACACTTATGGATAGGGTGTGTCGGGGTTCATTAGGCTTTTGTAATTTTCTTTTACATCAAGGGTGTGTTCGATGACGTAGTGTATTGAATGTGGTACAGAAAGGGTTATGTCCCTATGTCATACTTCGCCTTTTTTGTCAAGTAATTCAATTTGCCTCAATTTTTTTTATACAGAAGTTTGGACAGCCGATGACGTTAAAAATCTTCGGCAATGAAAAAGTCTTTTGAAAAAGAGAAGCACTTTACTGGAAGGCTTTTGTGTGTTAACGTTAAAGGCAATGTATTGTAAATTTGTAGTATCGAATTATTTTACTTAAAAGTCATGGTAGAAGAACGTATCCATTTGGTCGAACAAGAGTTGCACAAAAGAAACAATTATGGTACCTTCTAGTTCAACATATTGAAAGCTGAGCTTTGTTGATTATTTATTTCAAGTTTTGAAACATGGATTTGGTAACAGCATTTGCAAAATTGTTGCACGGAAGACCAGTGGCACAAACGCAAACAAAACACTGTAAGCAAGTTGGTCAAAAGGGTGGTGAATTCGATTATATGAGAACCCAAGCGTTCTCACTTTAGGCTCGCACGATCAAGTCCACGTGGTGACTATTACCTTGAGAGGAGATGTGGTAACCAATCGCTGTGCAAGGTCGTTGGTGGCAGAGAGAGTGGGAGGAGTGCCATTTGACTAAAGCACTTTCTCCTGTTTCCATTCAGTAGCTGACAAATTCTATGGATGGAATCAACAGTGACGTCCACAGTTCCAGTTGGGTCGAACTAGTGTTATCTCTATATCAGCTGCTTCAACGTACTTCAATACTAGGTCTATAGGGATCTCCAACTTTAAGTCAGGTTTTTAGAAAAAAGTTGGTGGCAGATAAGCCCATAATAAAAGCCAACGGCAGCACATTTATCTCCAAAATGGGTTACTGGCTCCAGAATTTTGTCTGGGCCCTTTTGTCCTAAGAGTCCCAAAAAGGGCCTGAACCTCCAGGTTAGGGGTTGTGCGTGGGCTTAATTGCCCATCCACGCAAAAAAGTAATTCTTACGAAGCAACCAATAGCTTCGGATAAGGACGGATTCAGTGTTGACGACCCTGCAAAACGAATAAAGGACAACGACTTTCAGATCTGCACGTGGAATGCTCGGACCTTGAACAGGCCGCGTCCAGCTGAACAATTAGCGGAAGCCCTAGACTACTATAAAGCAGATATCACCGCCATCCAGGTGGGATTGGCCGGGCAAAAAAAAGATGAAAAATTGTGATGTTTACTACTATGACTGCTATAGAGAACGCCGTGTACGACTTTTTCGATGCGGATTTTTTGTAAGCGGCAGCTTACCCAAAAAGTCTTGAGCTTTCGACACATGAGTGAACGCCTTATAACAATCCGTATCAAAGGTAAATTCGCTAACATCAGCCTTATATGCGCTCATGCCCCAACAGAGGTAAAGGACGGTGCTACCAAAGAAAGTTTCTACGAGCTCCTCGACAAAACCTCCGAGCAATGTCCGATGTATGACGTTAAAATTGTCCTAGGCGAATTTAATGCCAAAACTGGAAAGGAGAACATCTTTGGTAGCACAATCGGAAGACATAGCTTACACGACACCACGTCTCAAAACGGACTTAGGCTAATCGATTTCGCTGCGGGACGTAATCTTAGCAAGCACATGGTTCGCCTCAATATTCACAAGGGAACATGGCCATGAGACCAGATCAGCAAACTATCAACCAGATTGATCATATTGCGATCGACGTAAGGCACTCCTCAAGTACTTTAGATGTCCGAACATTCCAAGCGGCCAACATAGACTCGGACCACTACCTAGTTGCAGCCAACAATGGGGAAATACTATGAGGAGATTTAACGTTGAACGGTTGCAATAGCAACAAGCCGCCAAAACCTTTGCCGATCGCGTATCCCTCAAGCTCTCGAGAAGTCCTTTGCAGGCAGCATCAAGTGATGTTCAATTGCTTGCATACGCCGACGATATTGATATTATTGGTAGAAACAGCGAACTGTCACTGATGCGTTTGCGAGTATAGGAACAAAAGCGGCAAAAATGGGTCTAGCGGTAAACAAGGGCAAAACAAAGTATATGCTATCAATAAGAAGGGATGCGCAACATCGACGAATCGGCCAGAATGTCACAATCGACAGCTATAACTTTGAGGTAGTAAGGGACAAGCAGAGGTAAACAAGGCTCTGCTATCACATCTGAAAACGGCATCTCTTCAGAAATCAGACGAAGAATAACGCTTGCCTATCGTTGTTAATTTGGACTGAGAAGGCACCTATGTAGTAAGGAACTCTTCCGAACAACCAAGGAAACTCTATATAAGACCCTTGTAATCCCAGTCCTGCTCTATGGTTCCGAAGCATGGACCCTTTCTAAAGCAGATGAAGATATCCTTAGTCGTTTTGAGAGAAAAAGTCTTCGTAAGATATTTGGTCCCATACGCGTTCACTGGTTCTGGAGGAGACGATTCAACGATGAACTCTACGAGCTAAACAGCGACATCGACCTGGTTAAAAAAATGCGCATTTGGCGTTTGACATGGATTGGACATATAGAGCGAATGAACACCAACGCTAGAGCCCGCAGAATCTTCGACTCTAATCCGGAGGGACAATGCAGTAGAGGAAAGCCTCGCCTTAGGTGGCGCGCGCAAGTGGAAAGGGAACTCAGCTAACTTGAAGTGCTCAACTGGAGGCAGTTAGTTGGAGAGGCTTATTGGTTGAGACCCAGGTCCACCGCGGACGTAAGTAAGTAAACAAGGGGGACATTTTAAGTCCTCTATATTCAAGAATACAACAATAGCGCTTAAATACATGTTTTTTTGTTTAGGGGGTCGAAAATGTGGGTTTTTTTTTTTTTTATTGTTTAACATTTAAAGATGATTTTGAGCATATGAGCATTCTGACATGTAATAACAAATGGTATGCTGTCCATCCGTATATTGTCTTCCAAAGCTGCAATCGTTCTTGGTTTATCCACGTAAATATGTTAAGTGATTTTACGTACCCTTAAAATAATAAACGACTGATATTGGCACGCAAGATCTTGATAACCAAGCTACGAGTCCTACTCAAAAAATCACTCTTTCACCAAACCTTGATTTCAGTTAATGGTATTGGTCGCACTATGATGCGAAGTTCCATCCTACTTGAACCACATATTGGCTACATCGATGTCATTTAAATTTTGAAACAAATATTCTTTAATCATGTTTCAATATCGGTCATATTTGGCCGATGTAACATGTACTCCTGCCTCATTTTTCAATAGAAAGGGCCGATGATGATACCAGCATGCAAACTACTTCACAATTCTCATCTTGTAGTTGGTTTTGACCCCCTTTAGCGAAGGCATCCTAAGGATGCCAAAAGTCAACTTGTTCGATTCTCGCAGCAATATAATATTGTTGGGGACTGGGCCGATATTATTTTGTAAGATACTCTAAGCTGTAGGCGGACAAAGTCAAAACTCCTGTTCACCCTTGCGTACTGACAAATCCGGGTCTTTTTCAACAGTAGCCAAATCTTTGGCGGTAATTTATACCGAAAGCACTGGTCTCATACCGTATTATACCTTAATGCAGCGTCCAATAAGTTAAAAAAAATTGAGACTTGAACAAATAACACCTATAGTTGACATTCAACCCTATCATAAACCTGGCGCCTGTTAAATAAACATTATTTATATAGGAGTAATTAAGTTGATTCAACACGCCACCAATATCCAAAGATGCCTACAAATGGAATATCGAACGATTCCAAGCCTAAGAATTATCATCCTTAAGACTTGGAAGATAGAATTTTATATCTGGGAAAGCTGTATTTACCTCGAATTCATTAAAAAAAGCGGCTAGAACGCCAAAGTCTGAGGGTGCAGATTTTTTAGCAATATTCTATTGTCTGGAATCTTACATAAACAATTTAAGAAATATAAGATCATTGCGATCCTTAAACCAGGGAAACCAGACGACAGGGCAGTTAGGTACAGTCCAATTTCTCTCTTAAGCATTTGCTATAAGATCCCTAAATAAAGTAGTTCATATTGAGCAGGCCGGTTTTAGATCAGGTCGGAGTTCTGGCTCCAAGAACACATATTGAAAATGGCTTTGAAAATAAGCTGAAGAGAGGAGTTGTATTCGTAGACCTCACAGCCGCCTACGATACAGATTTCTAAAGTTTTAAAGGTCGTACACTGCTTGAAGATATCAAATCTAATTAACAACATGCTGTTAGCGACAGTGTGAGTAAGTCTAGACAACTGAAGAATGGGTTACCACAAGGGTCAAAAACCACTCTTGTTCAATCTCTACATTCACGTCATACCGGAAATACAGTCCAAAAGATATACGTGTGCTGACGACATAGCCATAGCGGTACAGAGCCGGACTTGAATGGACTTACAAATGATCTCGAAGACCGGGGAAGGTACTTTATGAAGTGGAGGCTAATGTCTAGTCTAACCAAGACTGAGTCAGCGTGTTTCCACTAAAATAACCATCTAACACTCGAAATCAAATTCAGCGGTATCACTCTTTAGCACAGTAACCAGCTGACCTACCTCGGGTCAACTATGAACAGAACTTCGATCTTCAAACATCATTGTCTCACGTTTCCGCCAACCTAAAAACCAGAAACAAATTGCTCCAACTTGATGAAACATCAAGCCCCTGGGGTGCCTCTCCTGACTCTATGTGCATCCAACAACTGAATACGGTGCCCCCGTTTGGCTAAATAGTACACATAGCAAACTTATAGACAGCCAGCTGAATATTACAATGCGCCTTATTACCGGCACGATCAGAAGCATGCCAAACCAATGGCTCCCAGTTTTGAGCAACATCCACCTACCTCCATTAAGACGACAAAATATGCTGATTAGTTAATTCAGAACAACCAAAACATCACAATACACGAGAATATAAATCTAATTCATTGGTACTATTTAAAGTCACGTAATCCACCCATGAAACTAGCCACGAGGCTGTAAGAAACAATTTTTGATATCAATGAAGAGTGGAAAAAAGACAGGAGGGACTTTCCAGCAGCTAACAACTTCATCGCCAATCCAACTGTTCGCGTACCAGGCTTCAATCTACCACGACATCTATAGACGCAATCATCAATTTAATGTATCTCTGTTAAACAATTTTTTTAAGTTTAAATTATTCGCTTTGTGCATTTATTACTTTTGTAAAAATTGTTAATTCCATACAGTTAATACATCCGGTTAGGCAGCCTTCTTTCACTTAAAATTACGTAGATATAACTTTCTTATTTAAGTTTAGGTTGAATGGCTCGTTTTGTTGGTTGGTGTATGTTTTCTACCAAGTCATCTTCCAATGCCATAAATGACCTGGCGGGTACGATGTCCTGTGCAGCAGTCTTATTGTCAGTAAGCTTGATATTAACGTTTTGCCTTTCAAAACCTAGGTTGAATAATTCCTTCAATCAGAAATTGAGAACAATATATCTGCAAAAACAGTTTTATCGTCATCATAGACTGCGACTGATGCAGTCCCCGTACAGAGTTTGAGGAACTGAAGTGGCTTCCATCCGAATATTGACGAGACATCTTTCTAAAACGGACAGAATTTTATCACCCAAGGTATTTGGAATAGCGTCGTCAACTGGACACTATTTATACGGATTTTTCTGAAGCAGTTGAACCTGTTCAGCGCAATGTATTACTCAAAAAGCTTCCTGCTCTTGGTTTTCATTCCAGCCTATTAAATTGGTTTGAAAGTTATCTGGTAAATCGTTCTCAATTTGTCAAAATAGGATCCCACCTATCGAATACTATTTCAAATCACGGGTGGCCGTGATGTAGTGGTACTAGCAATCGCCTCTCACTCGGAGGGTCAAGGTTCGAATACTACCCCTGACAAGTTTTTCAAGTTTTCCATTTGTGTAATTAGAACTGAAAAATTCTGCTGAAGGCATAACACTGATACGTAGATTTGGCTGTTATAGAGATTCAAGCACAAAAAACAAGTATGAATTATAACCTTCGAATCCCTCTGAGTGAAGAAAAAACTCTCCGTCTTATTCGGACTCCCCCCCCCCCCCCCCCCCCCCTGGAGAGCTAATATCGAAACCAAATACACCTGAGATTCAAACCACTACAAAAACAAATTTCCTTTCTCCTCCTACTACCTTTCCGCCCGCGCCCAGGCAACAGTAAAATGATATCTAACCCCTTAGGCACCTTCGCGTACTCTCAGACCTGGAGAAAATTTCTTCTACTTCGCTCTTAGTGTAATTGTCAATGCCTTTAATACTTTATTTATATTTTTTATATAGTCATCACCCTATAGGAGGGGGCTATAATTTTTGCAAATGGCGGCAAATGTCTATTTTACTTTGGAATTTGTGAAGTAGATAGATACAAAATACACGTCAACAAGACGTGAATCGCTATGCACCTAAAGAACGCGGAATAAATGCTACGACTTTCGAGAATTTCGGCCCGTCCGACACCGATTACGCAAATACTACGACGTTTAACCGCTCGCCTAGAAGAGTATGGGACAGCACGAGATGCTACCAGGTCTGGTCGGCCCCGGAGCAGCCGTTCTGCTGAAAATATCGTACCGACCAGACGACGTGCCACGCAATTGGGCATTAATCGGCGGGCTTTACAGAGAATTTAGATGAAAGACTGTAAGACGTACCCTTACAAACTGCAGACAGTGCATCAGCTGTTAGCTGTTAACCGCCAGGCGCATGTAACCTACGCTCAAGCCATCGTGAATCTCGACCACTAGGGAGACAACCTTTCATTGAAAAACATCATGAGCGACGAGGTCCATTTCCATATCTGTGGATATGTGAATATGCAATTATCGTTTCTGAGGCACCGAAAATCCGCGCATAACCCACGAAGAGCCATTACACCCGCTTAAAGTTACTGCATGGTCTGGCAAACAACTACTGTGAACGACGAGCGCTAAAAAACCATGCTCAACAACTTTCTCCTTCCTCAATTGGATGAATTGGGACTGCAGAACATGTGGTTCCAACAGGATGGAAAAACGGCGCATACTGCACAAGCCACAACCGAAATTCTGACGGCTGAATTTCCGGGTCGCCTAATTTCTCGTTTTGGCGATTTACACTGACCGGCAAGATAGCCTGATTTAACCGTTCCATTCTTTTTGTGGGTTTTTTGAAGTTACGAGTCTATGTCAAAAAGCCTCAGACTCTTAAAGCCCTCAAAGAGAATACTCGTATACGTCAAGAATGCGAGGACCAATGAAAAATGCCAAAAATCGGACCCGAATGGTCATCAATTCTAGCGGCGGTCATCAAGACATCAAATAAACGTAATCCAAAAGCAGAACTAAAGTTTTTAATTCATAAAAAAATTACAGCCAAACAACATCGAGTAACAATTTTTGCGCCTATCCTGGTAAATTTTATTATTGTAAGAAAGTCTGCTGTATCCAGTAAAAAGTTCTCAGGTACGTGGAATCTCGTGAATGCTATGGAACAACCTTTGGTTGTCGCAATTTCTAAGTTTCTGTCAAGATGTTGAATGCTTCTTATATCCCCCTATCTAGTTTCATTTTCAGCTCTTGATCATCATCACAAACATCACAGATTAGGCCTAAATGCATTAGATGGCTCTTGTTACTCCCCGAATTGTATCGGGACTCCGTTGCAGGAAAGCAATACTGTTTTATCATTTTTCAACTGGCAACTCAACAACCATACTTTGCGAGACTATCACAAATGTCACTTTCTACTCTGTATGTCCAAACTCTTGAATTTTGATCCCGGATTCCTAACTCATCATCATATCTACATTCGTTCGTACGAGTATGTATCACCCGGATGCTTGCAACCAATCTACAACAATTCACAGCTACAAGTTGTTGTTAAAAGGTCATCAAATGTCATTCACACACAAACAGCATAACTCAGAGTCACTCACCAAAGATCAGATCTCGCATATTCTCTTCCATATTCACCACATTGAGTCGCATTGTCTATGTCAAAAGCAAATGAAAAAATTAAAAGTGTCCGTCTCTTACAGTCATGTTGCATACAAATGGCGTCATGCGCAGTCATTGGCATTCAAAGCAACTTTTTGCTTTTTGCGGTGCTACTTCTTGTTGATGGTAATGAAGATGATGTGGTCATGGACAAAGACTACGAATATGGTGCTTCAAATGACCAACCATACGTCATAGTGACTCATTTACAATTCACAAGTATTCGTACGAGTATCTAGCTGCATCGAGTGCATCAATTAGAGATTCCATCTGCATTAAGCAATGACATAGCCTAGTAGGCATAGCGAGAAGGTACTTGCACCAGTACTCGTACCGTACTCGCTCATGTGATGGATTCAATGGATAGCATGCAAGATCTTTCTTTCTGGTTGATGGAACTGCTATAATACTCATGCTGCTCACGTGGAACAACGCTTTCGAAACGCACTGTTGTTACGATACATATATGAGACAACAATTAACACCAGCAGGCGAATAATTAAACTTACAGTCAGGACCCACCAGCCACCGCACATGCAAGGGAGCAACGGAATTTATAGGGTGGCACAGATATGGAATTTTGTTTCTGTAGCAGTTTCTGCGTTCACAGCTTAATTAAAGCCTGTGGAAAATATTACTTCGAGGCACAAGTCACATAGAATTTCAGATGGAAGTTGTTGATTGCGAAACTCAGCAGTAATTCGTCTGCCCAGGAATAGATACTATGCTCAGTTCTCTGTCTTGTGACGCACAATCTTGGCATTCATCACCTCCATTTTATGGTTTCGAGTTTTACAATGTTAACCTGTAGTGCCTCGTCCTTATAATTACATCAACCACCTGCATATTATAATTGGGACATTAGTCTTCACTAACAGTGTTTGTTCGTCTGGTCACTTAATGGATTTCCTGCCAACTGAAGGAGACTAGGCAGAAGTTTAGACCTTCAGAGGACTGCCTGTCGAAAGAATGGTGTGATTAGAAATTGTTTCTTGCGTTGTTCAATTTGATGTCAGGAATTGAACCCAAGACCTTCGCGTAAAAGTCATCAATTTTAATTCCTAACAGGAAGACAATTCCGAAAACCAGGAAGACAACTTTTAAAAGCAACATCA
This sequence comes from Volucella bombylans, assembly GCA_949129095.1. Taxonomy (NCBI): domain Eukaryota; kingdom Metazoa; phylum Arthropoda; class Insecta; order Diptera; family Syrphidae; genus Volucella; species Volucella bombylans. The sequence goes on from OX422144.1 coordinate 98,716,592, forward strand.
GCCAAGTCCTTGACAGCTTGTTACATACAGGTGGTAGCATAACCTCACTTACTTACTTAGATGGCGCTACAGTCAATGGTAGACTTGAGACCTAATCAATAAACTTCACTAGTTAGCTCGAGACCAACAGCTCCGAGTTATTGTACGTTGTCTAGAAGGATGAAGCGTTGATATTTATTCATTTTACATATCCTAGACATCCCATGCAACAAATGCACATGTTGATGTTACCGTACACCTCGTAAAGTTGCGTATTATCTCTTCTTCTCTCAAAACGACCCACTCCACTTTTCTCCACTCAAAACGACCAAGGACATTCACTCACCTTTGCTAACATCCTTGCATCGGCGCCATAGAGCAAAACTGGGATGATAAGGATCATAAGTAGAGTATTCCTATGGTTGCTTGAAAAAGCCTTGGAAAGTGTAACTCTTCATTTGAGATCTGATGAGGAGTTAATAGTGCAGCCGGTGATATCTTGTCCAATTCGTCTGTGATGTGTGTTCTGTCTTTTTGACAGCATACACTTTATCCTCAATCACAGTTAAACTCATTTCTTTCGCTTGCAAACGCACTACCCATAGCCAATGATGCATCACCACGAGCGAATGCAAGTAGTTGCACAGACTTTTGGAAAATTGTGCCTCTGATGGTTTGCGAAGCCATATGCGCATTACCTGGTTTTGTTTTTTGACATCAAAAGCCTCCATTAGAGTGCTTCCGAACTTCACCCAGAAGTGAGTATTCTCCATCGCTAATGGGCATAATCTAATGAGTTTGAAAGCAGTGCCGAAATAAGACGTTGCTCTGGATAGCTCATCTCTATAGATGCCGTCATTTGCGGCTTAAAAATCGATGAAGCGAGATTATCGACTTGGATTTACCGTACTATGAATATTAAGTCAATTGTGTGCATACTATGCTATACTTTCATTCATCAGATATACTTTCTCCCTGCTGCCTTAAATTGCATTTTGGTCAGCTGCCTGGAAATCTTGGTTTTCATCGTCCAAAATGAATGGTTTATTCGGCCAGTCAACGGACTTGTTCTGCGTGCCGTTCTACAGTCTACAAAAATGTTTTTTCCACATCCTGAGCACCGACTGTGACTCCACTTTTAAACTTCCATACTCGTCTTGTCGCGATCAGCAAGAGTTCTTGCTCCGAGTCCATATTGGCTGCTTGAATAGTTCAAACATCAATAACATTGGTTAGGGAAGAGTGGCTGTTGGACAAGACACCAAGCCTTTTTGCATATTTGCCTATAAGGTAGTGTCCAGTGATGACACCTGTGATAGCGCTGAGACGATTCCTATTTTGAAAGTTCAAACTCTTAGAGCAATTCAGATCTAGCTTTGGTCACTAGTTTCACTGTTTGGTCACTAGACATGTTGATCCAACAGTCCACCAAAAGTTTGTTCTTTTGTTCGCATCCAGCTTTAATATTAGTTTGCACGTACCGATTGGTATATCCTTTTCCAGTAGAATAGATAGAGTGGTTCCAATGGAATGTATCTGTGCCCCGGCACCCAACATAGCTGACGGTTGAATTGTTCTTCCGTCAACCTAAGAGATGACCGACAGTCAAAGACGGTTCTAGAATTTAGACTGCGTTCAGGGACTTGATAGCGGCCTGACTATCCGAAAAGATGCGGACATTTCTTACAGATATCACGTTTTTCTTCAGTCAGGTCAGAACTTATGAACGCCACCGACCTCGCGATCAGTATAGAAGTCGATTGACTTCTCATCCGTGAAAGCATCCATGAAAGTCTTTGGCAAACAAATGTTGTTATCGATGTTCTCTGGAAGGATTCTTAGTGTATTAAGAATATTAGCGTCACCAAGTGATTTATTTATCCACTGCGTAGTCGCTTTAAGGCGAATAGCTGCAGTCGCAGCTACTTGCCTGCTAAAAATATCGAGGAGTGTCAAGCGAAAAGTATATTCAGGGAGTAGTACAGAGGGGTCCGCTTATGCACAGACATGCTGTTCTTTGGACTCAGCTTAGTTTGCTGCAGTTGACTGCATTGTGTAAAGCAGACAACCACCCCGTAGTTAATAATCGGTCTTATGTCTGAGTCCTACAAAAGAGGACAAGATCAGTCCTGCCCAGATTTAATTGTAGTAAGATGCTTACCTAAGACGGCTAGAGTAACGTCATCCGCATAGGCAATCTCCCGCACAATCGTTATTACGGATGTGTTGATATTGTTAAAGTCACCTTCTATGTCCAGGACTATTGTGTCTATCTCTATAATGTCAGTGAATGCAGACCCGTTTCCACCGATTTACCTTTATAGTAGGCATATCGAGCCGTAGACAAAAGTCGTGCATCAATTTTAGATCGTATATGGATATCAGTCAGTCATTCTAGAGTCTTCAGAAGGAAAGATGATAGACTTATAGCTCTGAGGTCCTTTGGGACAACATGAGGGTCTTTTTCGTCTTTGGGAATCAAAGCTACATTAACTTCTCTCTATGACAGGAGAATGTAAATCATTTCTACGTTGCTCCTCATGATATTCTCTAACATAGGCAGGTTGATATCTGAGGATTTTTGTAACTCGGCAGGTACTCGTATATTCGAACCAGCAGACTTGTATGGTTTGAGGTTATGCAGCGCGAAGAGCAGTTTGTCTTTAGTAATCAGACCGTGACTGGTTAAAATAGTCGTTATGGCCGTTACTGGCCGTGAATAGGGAGCTACCTGGAAAGTGGGTGTCCAGTATCAGGTTGAATGATTCATCACTTGAGGTTGTCCAAGAGCCATTCTTTTTTTTCAAACAGCTTTTTCTTAGCCGCGATCCCTCAGAGGTTTCTGTTATTTTGTCACAAAATGATCTCCATAATTGTGGCCTTGCCTTCCTCAGTTCTTTTTTATATATTTTGAGGGACTCTTGTATGAGTCCCAGTCATCACTTTTCTTGTGCTTTTAGCTAGGTTGAAAAGTTTTCTGTAAACGTTTCTAAGCTGTCCCAGTGCTGATGTTAAATAAAAGGGCAGGAAGCAGCTAGGATGCAATCCTTGACTTTCATGTCAAGCTCGTTGAATTGAATTTATCTGTGATTTGAAAATGAGTGTTCAGACGATACCATCCTGTTAGTTAGCATTTGACTGATGTTGTCGGGGACAAGAGTGATATATAGCATTTCCTGTCGGTGTTTTGTTCTGAAAGTGGGCTCATTGCGAATGTTGCAACGAACAACAACGAAGTTGCAATGAAGTTAGTACTTATGGTGAAATCAAAAAGTGACCCACCTCATACCGTGTGATGAGCGTTAGCGTCGCACCCAATAATGAGGCGAGTTTTTAGCCTTCCAGCTCCGAGCACCACACTTTCTAAGTTGTCACCAGGGAGAGAGCCCACATGAGCGGACCGTTTACAAGTGTCCTAAGTTCACGACCATGCCTTCTACGATCCATGGTTCCTGTATTAGTATGATATCTTCTGCGTTTATGGAAAGACGCAGCACGACTGCTGCCGAAACCTTTTTAAAGTGATGGAGATTAATCTGGACAAACCGTAGCATCATTGCTACAATCTACAAGAGGAGCCTCCACCACGGTATTTTTCGAGTCCTCCGATTCTGAACATGTGCCCCCTGGTCGTAAAGGATCTCTTTTTAATTCGTCGCCGATTTCCATTTCAGACAAAGTGTCAGAGGAGGAGACCTATGACTTAGTTGTCGCTTAAGATAGATTGGAGTCGTCGCTATCCATTTCAGGGAAGGATATCGACGCTCCAACATCTGAGGCTGAATTACTTAATTCAGTTAAAGGAAGAGGAGGTTGCTTCTCAACATCCAGCTCATCCTTTTTAACTCGAAACGGAACCGAATCATTTCCTTATTGATTCCAACTCCAGTTTCGCGACCTTGCAGTTATGAGCCGGAAGGATAAGGTTATTGAGCCCGATGATCTCCAGAATTCTTTCTTGGGAAGAGGGTTCGGCTGGGATCCTTGACTAACTGCCACCGATCAGGTGTTATCGATCCATCGTTTTCTTTTTTTGTCGATTACCGCGATCTATTATTGCATCTTTAAAACCTCGCTAAAATACCTCAGAGATGTGATAGTGGAGGCCCAGGGGATTCTGGTTTCTTCCAACGATCTCTGGCGGTTGGAGGAGTCATTTAGAGTTTTCGGAGTAATGGGCAATCCGTCTTTTGGGGTTTTGTTAGCCCACTCTATTTTGCTCTTTATGTCCGCAGTTCTCTCAACCTCCGGAATGGTTCCGATGGTTTTCATTATGCGTATAGCATTTCGACGTCTGATATAGAGCACCTTGGATGGGGCTTGCAAACGTAGCCGAGCCAGCATTAACTCAGTCGTGCGAACTTATGTGCCAAACGTCCTTCTCCTTCAGGCATCTAACAACACATAACAGTGTTGCTATTTTCTTATGCTCATCAATCGCGCTTATATATTTTGCAAGTCAAGCACGGTTGGACGAAACCACCGGTAGAATAATCACCACAACTGATGTGCAGCCATAACAGCAGCGCTGAACATGGACGCACTACCTAAGTTTAAAAAAAATACTTCAGCACTTTACATACCTTCCATAAGATGAACTTTCGATGTTACATACAAAAGTATAATTCGAAGTTAACTGACTTGAAATCTGGTGACCTTTTCTATGAATCTGCAGTAGAAACAGATCAAAGATTGCCGATGGTAATAGACGTGAAATAGGATGTGATTCATCTGAGAACCTATAAATCACTATATATTAGTCAGATCCTGGATCCTATTGTTTTTCAAAAAAAGAAGTGTTATGTTGCTATGCCATGACACACAAATTTTCATTAGAATGAATAAATGAGGAGGACACAGAAAAACCATCTACGCAATACACATCACCTTTGCATCAAAGAAACTCCAAGGGGAAAACGATTCAATTTTTTCAAGTTAAGTGTCATCAATGGTTTGATAAGAGTTATATCGAAAATAGTCAGAAAATCTCTTATTCGCCATCAGATCGAACACTTACTCAATATTAAGTGATATAACTGGGCCTAAAATGAAGACACTCCAGGAGAATAGCCGTTCCACTCAAGAAATTTAATGAAAACCGCTGGGACAGAAAAATTTAAAAATTTACTGTTCATACGGGTAAATACGTATTACTTCGGGTGAAGTCATGACCAAAGAGAATTTCTCAATGACCGTCAGTACGATTTTCGTAAGAACAGGTCCACTGATGTCACCGAAAAATAGAACCAAAGCGTACATCAATCTGGCGAAAGCAAGATAGTTCCACTTAATATCTCTAAGGCATTTGACAGAGTTTGGCATTAGGCTCTTTTGTCGAAAATGCGTGCTTTTGGGATCGATGACTCTCTTCTTCAATGGATTTGAAATTACATTTCGGAGCGTTCAATTCAAGTTGTATTGGATGATCTCAAGTCTGATATCCACAAAATAAATGCTGGTGTGTCTCCGACACTCTTCTTAATTTTCATCAACGATCTCTTGTCTGCTACTTCTAATCTAATACATGCCTTTGCTGAAGACAGTACTCTCTGCTTTTCATAATCGTTAATGGACTTGCGTACCTGCTCTTCGGCTGTAGAACGGGAACTCCAGCGTATGTTAAGCTCATTAAATTCTGATATTATCAGCATAACTAATTGGAGAAAAACTAACAGAGCACAGTTTCATGTTTCCAAAACACAATGCTGCCTGCTGTCGTTAAAGCGAAATTTAGGCACCCAGCCGTTATTCATGAATGGCACATGCATCGTCGAAACCGAAAAACTTTCCTTTCTTGGTATGTGTGTCAATGACAACTTACGTTGAATTGACCACATATTCGGTGTCGTCATAAATGCTGCGAAATATCTAAGTTTCCTCAAGCGATGTAAGAAATACTTCACCCCCTCTGATCAGGCCTCAATATATAAGGCATTTTTCGCCCAAAATTGGAATTCAATGCGCACATCTGGTCGGCTGTGACCAAAACTGCTAGATAGGATGTAAAACCGTGCGATAAAACTAAAAGGTGATACTAATGTCACTCAAACAATGGACACTCTCGAACACCGCCGTAATATCTCGTCTCTCACTCTGTTTTATCGCTATTTCCACCACCAGTGCTTTCGGACGTACTCCAAAATATCGTGATTCGTTCCTAAGACGTACAACTCGCTTATGGAATGCCCTGCCTAGCTCTTTATTTCCTAGTCATTGTAACCTTCAGACATTTAAAACCAACGTTAATCGGTACCTCTCTTTTCAACCTCCCTGATTTTCCTTCATCCCCGCTGTCTAAATCTCTTGATTGCGCCCAAATTATAAAAAAAACCATAGTCTTCTCATAAAACGGTTCCATGCAATACTTCTAGATGTTTAAACAGAATGTTCCTACAGCTGCCCTACGAAGGCGTTCATCTTGGTAAACTTCGATAAAACACATCAATGTAAATATTGGTCATGAGAATATATGCCAGTTACTTCGTACAAACTATTAAAACTGAAAACCTCGGGGAAAAAAAATTTAAAACCATTTGAAATCCAAAACAAACACCAGACAGATAGTCAACAAGATCTGCCACACGTAAGACGCTTTATGTTACTAAACACTTAACACAAAGAGCCTCTGATTATAAATGTAGAACATGTACTCGTACTCGATTATCGTCTTAGTCAAATAGCTACGATCCGAATGTAACACAAGTCTTGCCATAAAAATTAAACTCTCTCGCAAAGTTCATTGTTTGAGCAGCCTTTGGAAGACCTTGTCATTCGTCAACATGTCACATAGGCAATCGAAGATAATCATCGTCTCTCGGTCGTTTATTGAAATTGTTTGAACAATCTGACATTGTACATACAATTCGTACGATTCCACGTGCAGTGTTTCGAAATTGTGTTCACATTGGTGTTCAGAAAGTCAATAATTCGCAACATTAAAACAGCCCATGGATTCAAGGCATTTACAATACTCGTAATCGTTCCCTTTGTAGGGGAAGTCTCTTTCACAAAATTCTGCTATTGTTGTTTGTTTTTTTTTATTTGTATTCTTGCGCTATGAAACTGTGATAAAAGGAAAGTCAAAGTAGAGCCATGCATGCGTATTTAATCCAAGTCGTCGTGATTAGGATGAAGATGTGCTACGATAACAACCAAAGAACGAAAGGAATTAAGACACAGGAAAAAGAATGATTGGACACAGAAACAGTAGATACGAGTAGAATCAGCAGAAGCGTATTATTTTCATTTGAAATGTGGTGCACGATTTAGTGCGCTATGAGTTGGATTCCAGTGGAGTATAGGAAGGCTAAGACTGACGAGCAGATAAGGGAGCTACAGTCTCTGATAACAGTATGGAGTCACTGTGAGCTTATGTTGATTTTAAATTTTTGGTAAAAATTTCTTAGTAGCTCCCAATTTTGAAGAAACTAGGGAAAGCCCTTTTATTCATATTCTTTATCAAGATATCATACCTCGCATGACGACGATGCTGCAAATAAGATCAACTGGATGAGACCTGAAGAAACCTGACCATAATTCCGAATTTTTCGTACTCGCTTATGTATGGCGAGAGAGAAAATATTGTTCAAAATATTCAAATAAAACGGTTTCTCCCAACTCTACCCAATACTTTATCCAGACTGATGAAGGCGCCCAGTGGTTCAAGTTCCATGGAGGGACGGTCATATATCTACAAAATCTGAATCACTACATCGAATTCAATGAAATTTGGAGACGTATTTGCGACTAACTGGACAAATCATCGTAGTAACTTTCAAATTATTCGAATGAACAGAAATACAAGGAGAAATATTTTTTTGTTCTAAATTCAATATTCAATTCAATCAATGTGCTGATTCCTATTCGACTGTTCTTCGCCAAATACTTCTAGGTCGGCCCACTCGTCTGTCTCTCTGCGTGAGAAGGTTCCATTGCATCGCTTGACTCGCAATGCACTCGTGACCTTTACGAATGGTATGCCTAATCCAGTGCCACTTACCTCTTCATATGATAGAGTCAATGGGTTCCTGGACTGTTCTCGCATGAAGTTCATCATTAGAGATACGGTTGGGCCAGAAAATCCTCAAAATGTTTCGCAGACATCAATTGACGAAAATTTGCAACTTTCTTCTGGCAGCGGGTGTGGCTTTCCAAGTGCTGCATAAAGAATCACGGATTCAACATTGGAACGGAACAGTCGTAGCTTGGTCTTTAAGCTGATAGAATTGTTGCTCCATATTTTGGACAGCATACTGGTCGCAGATTGTAGATATATATCTACGAGTAGATATTAAATATTATCTACCATCTCTACTAGTTGTCCAGAAACCTAAACTTGGTTAGATGAGGAAGTTCCAAGGCTGATCCTTTTTGTTTTTGTCGTGATGATCTTTAGGCCAACGTTTGAGCTTCTTCTCCACCCTTGTTGTCATTTGATCCATGATCCTATTAGAGAGTAAGCATACGTTGCCCGCTTAGTGTAGATATTTGAGGTGTAATTGCATAGTCCACTGAATTCCTCCAATTTCCAGTCGACAAAGCTGCATGCAGTACATCACTTATCACCAACAAGAACAGTATTGGCGACAGTATACAGCCCTGCCTCACCCAAATTTGGATTTCAAACTTGATCTTGACAATCCTTTTTTCCACTCTTCAGGAAAACTCTCTGTTTCCTAGGCTCTCTCAATGAGTGGATGCAGGAGCTCACTCAATGTTGTTGGCATTACTCGTAAAAGCTCTGCGGGAATACCGTTAAGTCCAACTGCTTTGTTGTTCTTCAGTGCTTTGATTGTGAATTGACTGGGGGATACAGTGCATATAAGGGAATTTGCTAGTACGGATTGATCACTGGGCGTTGGGTTCACTTTACTGGCGAAAATACGGTTTAAAACCGTAGAAAAGTGATCCTTCCACCCACCTGGACATAGCAAAGACCGGTCGGTGTCTTTTACCAGGTGTTGTTTAGAGTTTTGGACACCTGTGAGCCCTTTAGTAATTCTTTTGGGTCCTACTGTCACACCTACTAGCGGCCTCTTCTGCTTCTGTAGCCAATGCGTTGATGTAGTTACGCTTATCAAGTCGCACGCTATGGTAAACTTCTCTCATCTTCATGCGATACGTAGACTCTAGCTCGTTTCTGCCTGCTGCTGGAGTAACTGCGATTCCAGCTTTGAGGTGTTTTCTTTCTTCGATGCTAGCTCAAGTTTCTTCGGAAAGCCATGCACTGTTTCTTCTTTGTGACCGACCGACTACACTTTCAGCATCGGATATGAAGACATTTTTCACAGCATGGTTTTCGATGGAGGTAGGTTGCATGCTTGCTCACAATCCTTGTGAAAGGCGGTCTTCTAGTTGTTGGCCGCTTAGACATTCGGGTGTTTTCTTAGGATCTCTGCACTACAGCTGTATGTACTAGTACTAGTAATGTTACGGTAGTAACCATCAGATGGTGGTCCCGGGCCATTCCCCTTGTCTGCACCCCTTCTGTTATAAATCAGAATGTATGATGGCGACGCGACGTACTCTAATCTGAAACCTGGCTTTCAGGATCCTGTCGTATAAAGGCTCCCAGGAAATATAGCTTTTGAGAGCTGTTTACAGTGTTACGATTTGGGGACTTAAACTTCCCGAGCCCAATCATCTAACTTCACTAATTCCTAAGATGCCCAGTCCATCTTATACCGCATGAATTCCTTCTCTATTTGGAAGAATCTGGCATTTTGAGGACATTCAATTTTTTATATTTTTTTTATAATTTACGCGCGCCTTAGGGGTTAGATACCCTTTTACTGTTGCCAAGGCGCGGGCGGAAAGATAGAAGGAGGAGAAAGGAAAACATTGTTGTGATGTAATGGTTTGAAACGCAGGTATATTTGGTTTCGATATTAGCTCTCCGTTGTCGAGAAGCGTCTTCACATTCCAGAAACCAATCTTTGTCCGGGTCCAATAGCCAAATGTCGTCAACGTGTTATCATTCCTTATCGGAGGCGTAGTGTCGGTATATTTGAAGATGACAGATGACAGGGTTCACTAGCTATGGTTTGTAAGACTGTTTTAAATCTTTTTATCAATTCAATATCTAATCCTTGCCAACTCTGATGTTTCATGTTGAAACATAAACTTTATTGGTCGGCAGTATCGTGTGGAAGAAGGTCTCTCATTTTGCCAAATTCTGAACTGCTGATGTGCTGGCGCGTTCGAAACTAACCTTATGGGTACCAGCGATTCCAAGAAGATGCTAGAGTCTTCAGAGTTTAGATCAGAGAAACGTTGCTTGTTTTCTGATTGCCCGGAACCATCCATGCCCCACTTATGAGTAAATATAAGCTCTAGATCTTTCAAAGTCTCTGCTTTTTGAAGTTCTAAAACTTCCTTTTGGGCATCTAGTAAGCGTTGGACAAGGGTGATATTCGAATTTAATGAGACTGAGTCCAGAGACTTGATAGCGACCTGACTATCCGAAACGATGCGGCTATCCTTTGGAGATATCACGTTTTTCTTCAGCCAGGAAAGCTTCTTTAATCGCCATAATTTCCGCCTGGAACTCGCTGCAGTGATTTGGAAGATGAAAGGAGAGGCTTAGATATGTAAAAATTATTTGTTCACTATGGAATCGCATTAAGGCGGATAGCTTCAGTCGCAGCAACTTACCTGCTGGTCAAGTGAAACACGTAGGTCTCCGCTTATGCATAGACATGCTGTTCTTTGGACTCAGCTTAGTCTGCTGCACTTGACTGCATTGTCTTAGGCCGTCTACCAGACAACAATCCCGTATATGAGTATCGGTCTTATGACCGAAATGTATAGGCAGTGGGTTGTGCGAGGTTGAAGGTCCCATTTGTTCTCAATGGCAAAAAACAGATGTAAGAACGCTTTACACACCAGGAGCAACTCAAAAACTGAAAAATATCCTTAAACAGTATAGGGCGGATGTTACTGCAATTCAGGAAGTACGCTAGGTAGGATCGAGAATGATGAAAAGAACAGATTGCGACGTTTATTACAGCTGTCGCAAAAGGTTACACATATTTTTGACCAACGTCACTCGTCAAATATTCTGGACATTAAAATATTCAGAGAGGCAAACGTCGACTCTGACCATTACCTGATAGCAGCCCGATTCAGAGCTCGGCTGTCAAATAAAAGAAAGCTGCAACTACATCCAAAAAGGTGGTTCAACATTGTAGTCCTACGCACACCGGAAATAGCCTGAGACTACAGAGAGCGCCTGGACGAAAAACTCTCCAATATGCCATTACGTACCACTGACGTCAACAACATGTGGTCATATTGCTGCAGTTCCATCAAGGAGGTGGCCGAAAACACCTTAGTCTACCAACCACTCCAACCAAGAAATCAGTGGTGTGATGATGAATATGTGCAAAAAAAGAAACCAATAGATGTGGCATACAGAAAAACGCTGCACCGCGTCTATAGAGCAGCATGGGACGGTATAAGTCCAGAAGAAGGGAGGAGAAAAGACTACTGCTGGAGATCGAAAGACACCAGGAGCTTTTTAAAAAAGGCCAAAAATCTAGCCAATGGCAGCACTTCAAAAGTGAGAAGGTAACCTCGCCGCTGACCAACAGGGAATTGTAAATTTATTTAAGCAACACTTCTAGCAGTTGCTTAATTAACATGACCAAGAGGGAGTAATAGGGCAAGAAGAGAACACATCTCCAGTCGAAGAATTAGTTCTCCCGCCTAGCTTAGAAGAAGTCGGGACAACTATACAAAAGCTGAAGAACAACAAAGCCGCTGGCTCGGATGGCCTGCCAACTTCAAAGCCGGAGACAATGTTTTGACAAGGAGCATGAATCAGGTCATTTGCAAAGCATGGGAGGACGAAAGCATGACCGACGATCGGCGAAGGGCGATCCTATATCCTATAACAACTATCGAGCTATATCCCTACTTAACGTCGCCTATAAGATCATATCCAGTGTATTGCACTACACAAATCGGCCAATATCAGGGCGACTTCCGGCCCGGCAAACCGACATCAGACCAAATTTTCAAATTAAGACAGATCCTGGAAGAAACCAACGAATTCCAAGTCGACACACACCACCTCTTCATCGACTTCAAAACCATATGTGACAGCATACATTGCACCTGGAAAAACTGATCCGGATGTGTCGGACAACACTGGAAAACTCAAGATGCGCTGTACAGTGCGGAGTAGAACGCAAGAGGTATGATTGAGTTAACATATGAATGAGGGCAAGACCAGGCATTCATATGCTATTAATAAGGAGGATTTGAATTTTAGGTTTATTTATTTAGTATATTTAGTCAGATTGACTAATATGTGCGTGTTTTTTATGGTTTGCGCCATTGGACATGGAATCCATACATTCACGATTCCCGGAGCTAGAGTTTGCGCCTACGTACTAAGGCATATCTTTGCACTCTTCAACCACTCACCCCGTGGGACTGCGGTTGGGTATTATTGTACTTCGTAGGGCTTATTATCAAATATGCTAAACCTTTTCTCAAGGTTTCAGTTTTTTACATCTCGTTCTGAACACACACTATAAATGAACACATCTGTATCCAGTCATCCTTGAATCCATAATGTGACCTGTGAGGTGCTCCGAGCTTGGCTGCCTTGTTCTGTCTGCTGCGAAATGCCTGCAGTAAAGCACCGCATGCTCCGGATCATCCTTTTCATTTGAACATTCCGGCGGTGAACTATCGTGCCAAATACATAGAAAAACATATGTCCGTGACTGGAAAGGAACTGTGTAAGGTGGAAGTTACAGTCTCCTCTTGCACGGTAGCTTAAACATCGACCGGCAAATCGCACACATCAATTAGGTTGTTAGAAACATAAGGAAGCGATTCCAAAGGGCTAGGGCGGCTAACGCTGAGAACCTGGCTCAGCTGGGCATTGCCTTTCGGCTCGCTGAGTATAAGCGTCTCATTGTCAGCACAAAGGAGTCTCACTGGAGAAACTTTGTCTCTAACAATAGATATGATCCCCGGGGCAAACTCTATAAGATTTGCCGTAGTACTAAGAAGACTGCTGACATTGAAGGCATTCCTGTGGATAATACGGTTTTATCCACATGGAAAGATTACCTTACTGCATTGCTTGGTCAATTTTTCCCGAGAGAGAAGCCCTTTGAGGACTCTTCATATGAACAGCGTCCGGTCCCTCCGGAGTTAAGGACTGAAAAAGTCGAGTATGGTGTTTCACTTCTTCGCTCCAGGAGATCTCCTGGAGCTGATGGAATTACCGGATGGTGAGATCCATTTGGAAGGCCGTCCCAGAATACCTGCTTTGTCTTTATAGCAAATGTATTGCTTGCAGCTACTTCCCCAAGGATTGGAAGGAGGTAAGGGTGGTTGTGCTCCTGAAGTCCACTGATAAGAATAGGTCTGACCCTAAATCTTACCGGGGCATCAGTCTGCTTCCGGTACTAGGAAGAGTACTGGAAAGGGTTATGGTGGAAAGGGTTTCGAGCATGGCGGAACCAATGTCCTCCTTCCAATACGGCTTTATAAACAGCGTATAGATAGTCTGAGCTGACTACTCTATATCAAGAGCCACCTATGCACGTAAGCATCCGAAAGGGTCCCGCCTTCATTAGTGATGCATTCTTGCTTGCTTTCTCGACTCGGAGGCTTTGCCTCCGTCTTGTGGTGGGTTAGTTCTAGACCGATGGACTTCAATTAATCCCTGAGCACGTCGATGTCAGCAGCAAATCTCATCAGTCTCACTACTTCAGGCAGTTTTGGTAGCAGAACTCCGTGACAAATTATGTTCCAAAGGAGAAATCCGAAGACCGGCTCTTGTATAGCTCTACCGTCGTCGGTCGTCAGTATGGTATTTTAGCCTCCCGTAGTATGGTTGTAACTATTCTGGCCACCACCTACAAAAAATTGGAAACCGAATGTCGTCTTTACGTGGAAGACAACGAAACTGCGGCAGACATTATAGATGAATGCCTCGCTTGGAAAAATTTTAATCCCTGGCCAATTTCTTAAAAGCTCCACCAGAGGGATTCTCAATTTCATTAAAAGACTTGAACCTTTCTTGGATGTTTAACACTGATTTTGTGCCACAAAAGATCTTTTGGTGGATCAGTTGCAAAAAAAATATAGCAATGCTGGCCATTTTAACATCAAGCGTTATTCCTGCAAAATACTTCTTTGTCTTCGATATGCCCCTTTCCTACTACTGCAGCCTGCAATATACGAGTATCATGTATTCCAGCGTCTTTCATAGAGTGTCAAACAGACATATTGCTCGATGTGACGAACGTTCCCCAGATGATTTGTTAACTTCAATCACCTCCGAAGTGATTGTGGGGATGTGCTCCATGCTGATACCCGTCCTAACGCAACACATAGTAATTGGTCTACGTGGGACTAGATGCTCTACTATAGTTCATTATGTATATATGTAGTTTTTAGCCAGAAAACACTTACTCGTATGATACGAACAAGCGTACAACAGCGATATCGCAGACATTACAGTAAACAAACAAACATCTAAGAAATTTTCTATGACTTTTGGAAAAAGTCTTAAGGTGCAAAATTTTTTACCACTACTGTGAAATCTATCTCCTGACTTGTTTCCGACTTGTTTCCGACTTGTTTTGTCTTCTTTTATTCGTACAGCTCAGCGTAAGATTCGTTTTACATGAATGTCCTATTTAAGTCATTCCTGTCATGTCATCATCAACAGCGACGAAACCCATTGCACGAGTAACTTCTATCGCTTTGCTATTGGTTTCGCTGTTGACGATGAATGTGCCAAGTTAAAGTAGTGCTAGATGTTTACAGAAACAGATGAAGATGTATAGTTGGTATATACGAGTATGTATATATACTCGTAGTCGTAAAGTTCATGATTTTGACTTTGTAATACGTCTATTTTTTGCATCCTTTTCGCTTTAATTTTTAAATTTATTTTCTCGTTTACATTTTTTCAAGCAAATTAAAGTGCTAAATAAGGACATAGCTCTTTAGTGCGCTCAGTAATCCACCAACAGTGTTTTTTTTGAATAAGGCACCTCCGTCGTCACCTGAGAGCAAAAAGGAAGATATATATAGTACTCTTAACACCTGTGGTTGCGAACAGAACAACGTACGTACAAAAATGTGTATGGCCAGAGAAATGTGGAAAAGGACACAAGCGGAATGAGAGATAAATGCGTACAAAGCAAGACTGGTATTATCATCAGTGATTTTATTGCCACGCGCTTATTCCAGCAGGTTGCGCGCCCAAGAGCACATTAAGCTTATCACTACTATCCTGGATGAAGTAGCACCCCTGTAGCGATGTATGATATAGGGGTTGCGCTATAAGCTTTAATGGTTACTCTTGTATGAACACATACCATATACACAGGCATGTAGGTACGTAACGTATGTATATCCTTTCTGAAATGTAAAGTGGTCGTATGAGTTCTGTATCCGATTTAAATCCCCTTTTGGGTAGGCTAATGTGAATTTTGTTACAATTTAAGGAATTTTTAAATAAATTTACTTTTGAAAGACACCTCATAAAATACAGCGCAGCCGCGTTGAAAGTAATGCCTAGTCGCCTGCCAAAAATTACCTTTGACATTCTTCTAACCAATGTTGTATCTGGGTACACTTATGGATCTTGAAAGTCGTTTGACTAGGGTAAAAGCCTCGTAGCGCTAGAGAAGGAGTGTTTAAATCCTCGACGAAATTCGTACTGATCTTCAAATTAAAAGTAAATCTGCATAACTTGGTAAAGTTGTGTCTCTGTCGTAGTAAGCAAGTGTGAATACAAGGGCTGACGCCTTTGTAGTAACGACACAAAAGTGCCTTGAAATGAGAGTCTTCCCGCACAATGGAAACTCCAACATTTAGTGATTCTACCAAAAGTGAAAAAACCACCTGGACGGCCTTCTTCATATCTCACATATTCTGTGTTTGGTATCCGGTGGCGAAGGAAAAATCGCCGTCTACCAATAATGCCATAAAAGCGATGGTAGATATAGCAGCCGAAGCTGAAAGGTGTAGAAGGGACACAAAGAAATTCAACTCGACGAGCTGGTTGTACATTGGCCAGAATTTTTTACTGAAGGTAGTCACAAACTACAGATATCTGAGATATCATACTGACGATGACGCTAAATATTACATTGTTTCAGGCAAGTACTGTTCCTCCCTTTCAAACATAGGAGCGAGAGAGATCTGATTCGCCGATGACACCGACTTAGTTACCGCAGCTAAGCACATCCATAGATGAAGATGAGACTGCTGTGAGGACCAGAGATTGATTGAAGTGTCCCAGTTTTAAACTAGCGAATCGCAAGGCGGAGGCTGTCCTAATAACCGCCGACCCCAAGACCGTGGAGTAAGCGAACTTCTGAGTTTGTAACAAAGCAATAATATCAAAAGAGTCCCTAAAATACCTCGGACTGATGCTCGATAACCGGCTGTGCTTCAAGGCACAAGTCGAGTACGCCAGCAAGAAGACATTACTGATATAGGTGGAACTTCTCAAATGCTTCCGAAGACCAGTGGAACTGAGCACACCGGCACGGTGCTAACGTTCAGAGTGTTTTGATGCCTCTATACGCTGCTCCGACATAAGCCGGTGCACTAGTACTGAATCGTTGAAAATAAATCTCTCGTCAGAGTACAGGATTATCAAAGGTTAACGAAGAATCTCGGAGGTATGTAGCTTATGTGTTAGCGGGAATGATCCCCTTTCACATCGTTGTGAATGAGATTGAAAAGGTATACCGTAAGGATCCCTCGACCCGCCAGGACCTCAAAACAGTGAGCAAGGAAAAAACGAGAGCACGGCAATGGAATAGCTAATTTCTGTCATTGAATTATGAACAACGAGAACAAGAGGAGACCATAACTACACAGTTTCTATTAGAAATATCTAAACAATGACCGGATCTAAATAATAATGTCTAAATATGTCCGGAATATCCAAATGAGAAGGAATTTGCGAGATTTATTAGTAAATCTGGCATTTTTGGTAAACAGAATTTATGGTAATAGGTCCAATTACAATAGGACGTAGTAGCAAGGATAGCATACGGTATCCAATTCTGTTGAAAACCTCCAGGCATGCAGCTTCAAGTTTCTCCAAGCCTGCTTCGTGTACTGACTGATGGCTTAAACAAGAAGCTTTCTTTCAAGGGACCTATTACTTTTATCCCATTACAATTTTTCTTTATTTTTTTTCTCGCAGTCTTTAGCGACTTAAATATATCTCAGGCATGGATAAAACCTCTCCGGATCGAGTTTTGTCCTCATCTAGCAGTTTACCATCCCACGGAGATCTTAGCTTGTAGAATTGTCAGCTTTCTGGATATACCTGGACCTAAATAAAGCACAAATTAAACACACTTCAGTTGCGAACGCAGAAAAAGCTGCTTTAAGGATTATTAGAAGATACTTGGCTATCCAAATAGTTCTGGCATAAATGCACGTTTTCGATAACATCATAGACTGTGGGCTAACAAGAAACATATATTGGAAGCTCTTAATTAATTAATTAATTAAGCTCTTACTAAGAGAAACCCGATAAGATAGAGATTCTACAAGAATTTCAAACCCAGCCACGTTTACACCACAGATATGGTCATATCTGGCCAATTCATTTCAGAGATTTAATTGCAGTCTTGTGTGGAGTAATAAACCCGTGATGTGAAGCATTAAGCAAAGCTATCCAGTTTCCTCTGGGCTATACACCCAAGTATGATACAAATCCCCAAACCCATTCGTAGCCAAGCAAACTTCCATCCAATGGCGCATAACAATTTCATAGCACTTCCAGGATTATTCCACTCCCGCAGCATCAACTTTATAATGAAGGCCATCATAAAATTTACACAACCAAGCATATCTCGGCACATACAACAATTTTTAAGCCACTACCACTCCATACCACTGCACGGTTTTATAGCTCCATTAACGTGTAAATTGTTTCCAATTGCCCAATTGGTACATAACCCTGTGGTTACTGCTGCAAATGCATCACTCTTCTGGATTCTGGATTGTAGATTCTGGTCTCTGTATTCATCATCATCATCCAGCACAAGCTATAAAGAGCAATAAAACTGAAAATTTTACGTCATCAGCACAAATGAAGCAGCGTCATAAAGTAAACAATTACGAGGTACGAGTACACACAACATCCAATACCCACCCAAGAGGCTGCCAAGTGATGAATCCAAAATGCGGAAGCCCTTCTGATGTCGAGGGCACCCACTGGAATGACTCAAAGTAATTTCTTACCAGACAGACCAACACTACTCGGTGGCACCACATCGTCTTGGTTGACATTTTCACAGCCAAAGTTTGTGAAAATGAAAACCCAGATAAGGCATGGTAGGTTCATGGTATCCATATATGTACTGTATACATATACTGAATGGTAAATGGTACGAGTAAATGGTAAATGGAAGATCGAAGCCATGCTGCTTTTAGATATTTCTGCAGATCCCAGCACAAAGGAACATCTGTGTGATGGAGATTGCAAGGCTGCTTCGATATTCGTTTTGGTCTGATGCAACACAATGTTGCATATCTAATCAAAACATTGTAGCAGTACTTAATGAAATGAATGTAGTCTTAGTGGAGTGGGTATTGCCCAGAGAGACCACCCTTGACGTGGGTAGAGTGTGCAAACGTGCTGCTTCCGATTTAATCCATTTCAAGTGAACGAGTATCCGTATCTTCTACCATTCAACGGGAATATTAATTCCAAATTCGAATTTATAAATAAAGTTCACGTAATAAAGGGCTCCTAGGCACGCTACATATACTCATACAATTAGTGTAGTGCGCAATATGCAAGCACAATCTGCGCCTGAGCAGGGGGTTCCCCTCAGTTGGACATACGGACGGATTCATAGGCACTGATACGGATACGGTGCATTATATCGAGGTGTGACCGAGCACTGGTCATGCTGGGCAAATCCATTTAATCCTAATTTGGGCTAGAGATTTTCAGCTAACAAATCGCCGGGTATTATTCAGTAGCGCAATTTTAATTGCAAGTGGATTAGGTGCCATTGATGAGGGGGGTGCAGTCGGCAATGTGCTAATTAATACGGTGAAGTGTATTCTGCGCTTGTGGCGGAGGTTTTCCAGTTGATTTCCTGTTAGTTTTTATGAAAAGCGATTTTAAATTATAGCTTAGGTAATTATTTCCATTTAATTAAAAAAGAAGGATGTTACTGTGAAATTCATATGAACGGACCCTAGAGCGTAATTTATTTTGAATAAGGTATCTTAATGGGCAGGGTACTTACGAATAATGTATAGCTGGTGATCGATGTAAAAATGCAGCGTGGAATTCGAAAAGTAAAAAAGCAAGCACTCCATGGTATGTATAAACCGGTATACGGTTAGAGAGGTGAATTTTCTTTTACTGACCGATTATAGCAATCCTAAAGCAATTAAGGACGAGAAGGAGTGCCTCTGTAGATCGTTTACTACTGCTAGATGAATGATTATCGTTATGACGAGAACGTAAAAAATATGGGCTCAACAATAGTAATTCTTTAAGCAATCACTGAGTTCTTCCAACAGGACAAGGTCTGGAGGAAGCCAATTTAATTACGTCTTCATTATATTGCGTTGTAGCATCATTTATGTTTTGCTGGTAAAGTATTGCTCAGGCGTTTTTATCCCTTAATTTAAAGCAGAAATATCCATTCGCAATCAATGTATTCTTAATTGGTTGCAATGTCATCAGCTCAGAGTACCTACAGTCTGGTGCGAGCATAAGCAGGGAACCCACAGAGGTGTCGTCATCACACACTCACAGCAAGTTTCGCAGGACGTTTTGCCTAGCACATATAGCAAAAACGTTATTCCCATTACTTCGGCAGTCTATAGTCTTACTAACCTCTAAAAGACATCGAGAAACATTGATTTTCTGGCATCCTGTAGAACTTCAGTTATTCACGCTTCCACAAGGCAAACAAAGAAAGAAGGGTCTCATTGAGTTAATTATTCCAAAAATTCATTTGGCTTAGTACCCTAATTTATAAGGCTTAAACCTATAAACTAAATCTAGGAGATATCACTACGACTTTAAACTAGGGATGGTGAAGGAGATCGAATTTGAAGGAAAGAGTGCTGCGACTAAAATCGAAAATGGAAAGGTTGGGGCTTTACTTACGCAGCATACGGGAGATTGGATCGTTACAGTGGATTGGTAGATAAAAGAGACGAGGTAACGTAGATTTCGAGGGTTAGTGTAAAAGAAAATGGAGTTGTGAAGAGACGGAGCCTGAGAGGAGTCGGTGAATGAAAAGAATGTCTGCTGAATTAAATAAAACGACATTAGATTCTCTCAATTCGGGATACATGAACTCGTTGAAAGGGACACCACGCTTGGCTAGCGTATTCCAGACGGGGGCGAATACGACGTACGGGTTGGAGTGTTCTTTGGTCCATCTTTTAACGACGCTAAGTGATGAGTTTGCTTTAGTAACTATCTCATAAATATGCGAGCGAAAATTAAGCTCCCTGTCGAATAATATGTCAAGGTCGCGGATAGACTGAACAAGGGACGTAGATTGGCCGTGGAGAAGGTAAATTCGGGGAGCACTTACGTGATAGACATTGAGTTCTAAGCAGTTCCTGATGCACCAGGTGAAAAAACTATTTAGATCTATTTGAAGGAGGCTGGAGTCTGGAGTTTGGTAGCGCCAGCATATAGAGAAAGTGCAGAGCGTTGAATGACCCTTTCAAGATCGTTAATGGTTAGGATGAAGAGAAGTGAACCTAGGTGACTACCTTGAGGAACACTTGAAGTGGCCAACAAAGGGGCCGATAGGAAAGACCTGAAACGAACACTATAAAAACGATTATCCAGTTAAGAAGATACCAATTTTAACAGGATTGGTTGATGAGATACCTTATCAAAAGCCTTACTGCAATCAGTTGTTATAACGTTAACTTCGTTACTACTTTCTAAGTCTGAGAGAACAGAGGACACGAATTCGACGAGGTCATTGGTAGTTGGTCTACCTTTCAGAAAGCTGTGTTGATTAGGGGAAATAATAGATTTGAACTGGAAGCTTAAGGCTTCGTACAAAATGCTTTCGAGGAATGTGGGTATACGAGTATGTGAAAGTTTAGCTATGGGGCGGTAATTGGTGACTTCGCTCTTTAATCCCTTTTTGTGGAAGAGGTTATTGAGAAATAGAGGGGCCAATGGGAGAATTAAGTAGGTAATAAGAGGGATCCAGTATGAAGGAATTATAGGCAAAAGATTGCTTAAAAAAGTAGCAAAAAGTAGGCTATGGTATGCGGATCGGTTGATGATATGTTTTCGTATGAGAGGGATGGATAAACCCGTCAGATTTTTTTTTATAATTAACGAATTGGTAGAAAGACTTATTATAGTTTTTAAGCTTTGATTGCGCACTATCAAGGTATCGCTGGTGGAGAACGGTATAAAGCCGGGCGAATTGAAGGTATAATCTGAGATAGTTAGAATAGTCAGCAAAAGAATTGGATCGAAGGACAACTGCCCATATTTGTTTCTCTTGTTACGTAAAGGGCGAAGTCTACAATTATACCATGAGGGGCTCGTAAAAGGGGTTTTATTCCGCGAAAAGTGGTTTAATTAAAGCAGAGGAATCACCGGTAGTAAGCAAAAACCTTATATCCTAATCGAATCCCGGAATGTTATGTTATTCCTTTCACCAAAAACTATGTCAGTGTTTGATGGCTTTGGTGGCTTTATGGATTGAAATATGGAATGTTCATTTTCTTCGGAGAATAAACCAAACACTGAAACATCTCACTCTGTGGAGATATTTAGGCTTTCTCGACAAGGAATCAAACCATAGTTAATTATTTCCTAAATACGGTAAATATTTGTTTTTCTTATTGTAGTTCCTGTAACAACCCGCTGGGCATAGTGCATCGACAACGTCTGCTCGATATCACTTGCAAGTTGCTGCAAGGTCATCACCACTTTTTACAGAATCTTGAGTGGAGCTTTGATGATCCTCGTTATTTCATCTGGGATTCCGCTTTCACTATAGCTGCTTCGTCTTTGGCAAAGGGGTTGATGTGATTTCGTTTGCAAGATCTTACTCTGCATTGCCCCCCTTAAAGTTCATACGATATTGGAGTTAACGATTTCCCTACTGCTGAGGATGCCGCAATTCACACTTGTCGATCCGTCTCCAGACTTTCAGACTGATAAAACTTTTAGCACTACTGACAAGATTTTCAATGCTCCTCTACACTCAATGCACTAAACTGATCGTTTCAACTCATATGGCGAGGAAGTCCCTAAAATGTTGGCGCACTATGGCATCGCAGATCCTACTGGTGATATACTTAGTAATCGAATGTATGTAAGTGTAGTTGTTTCGAACAGATGCAGTACGAAGATGTAAGAGAGATGTTTAAAAATTGTGATCCTCTTCTAATGTGGATGTCTTAAAGATAATTTCTATTGATACATACTCGTATACTATTTCAGACTTCACTGAGCAAGAAGACGAAGAAAGCTATGGAGCGAGATCAAAAGTTATTGACTTTAATCCAATAAGAGATCTCCTGGCGGCATTCTATTCTCCTTAAAGACCCTTTAAAGTAGGAATTCTATGACATTCTGGATAAAATCTATGAGACGTAAGCTTGCCAAAATCATACTCAGTGACTATGACTTGATCTTTCAAATTTTTGGCAGATTAGTTGGAAAGCACAGCCTCCATGAAATGAGAACAAACAGCAGCTTTCAATTTATTGCCTTCGCAGCTGCTAGTCGTAGGACGATAAGTAACACTGCGTTCTCAAAACTACGGATGCAGCAAGCGAGCTTTCTCCAGATGCCCAACCAGTTGCTAATATAAAAGAAGTAAGGCACTCATTTAGCATTCTAAACGTTTACGATTTGAGTGCAGAAATGTCTACTCTGAACTGCTCCTTGTTGCAGCCCTAGCCCATCTATACAACGAAAACAAAATTTCCCAAAATCCCAAAAACCAAAGATTTAACGACACTGACGCCAATAACCATGGTATTATAATTCATGGACTCGTCGAGTCTGTCTTAAGATGTCAACAGCCCATGAAAAAATGTCAGCGGTATGATGGTATTGCAGATACCTGAAAAAAGTGATGAATAATGCACTTTTTAAGGCGCTGCAGCAGAAGACGAAAATAGCGCGCGAGTTACGTGCACATCTCTGCATTCCACCAACATCACATCACTAGCAGTTTCTGTTATCGCCAAATCATCGTGGGATCATTTCACCTTAAAAACAAACATGTAAACCGCTTATAATATGCAGCGCCAAAAGTAGGCTTGGGAGATTTGTTGGCGCCAGCATAGCGGAGGAGATGTCTTTTTGTAGCTGCGATGAGGTAGTCAGTCTAGTGATACCAGCGAGACAAGCCACATGTCCTAATTATTCCACAAATAAAGACGCATATATGTATTAACATAGAAATTGTTTGTTTAATTGAAAAATAATGAACTATAACTGGCGCAGTCGACCTAAACAAAAAGTAAAAAGACTCTAAAACATCAATAAATAATTCAACCAATCAACATAGAACTCTTCGTTGTTCAGCGAGTTCGGTTCAGAGAATATAATACTATAGTTCAACGACAGAAAAACCATAGCAACAGGTGAGTCCCAATTTCCTTTTACTTTTCAACTGGTTTCCATGCCCCCTTTTCCTAAAAATAACAAAAAGCAAAAATTAGTTTCTCGCCTTTTAACTCCCAGTTGGAGAAATTGTGGTAGTTTTAAAAAACCTGGACGGCACATTTTGTTAGATCTCGATAGTGTTGATCGCTACCAAATTGAAGATAAGCTTGGTAGTACAGTTAACGAAACTGCATTCCCAATCAAAATGAATCCGAATGAAATTGCAGTGCAAACATTTAATTTGCTTAGAATACCTAACGCGGTTAAGGATATCCAAGAGTTTGATAGAAATCCTCGCAGACTCTTTGATTTTCTTAATAATGTGGAGGAGATTATAAGTTGTTTGCCACAGTCTGGTATTGTAGGCAACCAGATAATTTTACGTGCTATCCGAAATAAAATTATAGAAGAGGCTAACGAAGCCTTAAATTTATATGGTACGACTCTTGATTGGGAGGAAATGAAAAGTAATCTCATAATCCATTATTCAGATAAGCGGAATGAGACTATTTTGATACGGGATCTTCATACATTGCGGCAAAACAAAGACAGTATAGAAGTTTTTTATTCTAAGGTCGTTGAAATACTTTCAGCTTTTATTAATTACATTCAAGTTCATGAAACTAACTCGAATGTAATCGAGAAAAGAAAGTCATTATATAATGAAATGTCTTTGAATGGCTTTTTGTCTGGTTTAAGAGAACCTCTAGGATCTACGATTAGATCAATGAGACCAGCTAAGTTACCTGGGACTTTGAAACTTTGCTTAGAGGAACAAAACTGCATATATAGTAGAAACCAACAGCAGCAACCTAATAGAGGATATTATAGAAGACGTAACTTTTTTCCAGAACCTTCCAGAGCCCCCATTCGCTCTTATCAAAATACAGAAAGTTCACAACAGCAACGTACTCGGTCTAACATAAGCAGACAACCCTCGGGTCCAAATTATTCGTATACTAGGGATTCTGGTAATTTTAATTCTCGTTTTCCACCTCACGTGCCCATGGATATATCGAGTGGAAGAACTAATACTAGTGCTAGTTCGAATCAGTTCAATAGAAGCAATTTGCGACGTGGGCAAAATCAGATTAACAATATCGATTGTAGCTGTAGTGTCGTTAACCCCGATCACTCGAACCCTACTATGCTAAATGGCCATGACAACTACAAATCGGACCAAACTGTTCTGATTCGGGACTTCATAGATAGAAATTTTCATACGCCTGCCTCCAGAAACTAGTGGGGTACTTAGAACTCCAGAATTTTAATTCGAGCCTGTTAATCTTTATTACAATTACCAGCTTAAATGGGAGTGACCTTAAATTCCTTATAGATACAGGCAGCAATAGATCTTTTATCAGTCCTCGGATAGTCAAAAATATGAATACAATAACAGATCCTATAGAACCCGTAGAGATAAGAACAATTTTAACTACATATGTTGTCAATGTTGTCAATAAACAAGTTATTCTTAATGGTTTAAAAGAATTAAACACAATGAAAAATTTATAATTATTTTGATGGCCTCATAGGTGCTGATATTATAAGGTTTTTAGGAATTAAGATTGATTTAAAAGAGGCAAAATTGGAATCAAATAGGGACATAATTTCTTTTCGTTTCAAGCCAAATCTTCTCTCAAAGGTATATGTGATACCAGGCTTAACCAAGAAGATTTGTTGCTTCCCGGTTGGCGTGCAGTCAAACAATATTTACATAAAGCCCACATGTATAAAACAAGATTTGATAATACCTAAAGGCATATATTTTGCCAAAGATTGGTTTTCTTATATTGAAGTTGTTAATACTTCAGAGTTTGCACAAATTTTTATAATTGAGCAACCAATTAAAACGTTTAGATTAAACAATCACGAATTAATTGAAGCCAATACATTTACGATACCTGGAGGTCAAATTCCTGAAGATATGAATATAGATAATATTCTTAAAACAAATCACTTAAACGAAGAAGAAAAACTTGCTTTGAAAAACTTATGTAAAAAATATCGAGACATATTTTTTCTACAAGGGCAGGACCTTTCATTCACAAATCAAGTGAAACATTCAATAAAAACAAAAGACGATATACCAATATATTCGAAGTCAAATCGCTACCCGTACATCTTACCTGAGGAGATACAAAAACAAATTGTAGATCGTCTGAAACAAGGTATAATTCGTCAAAGCTTTTCGCCTTGGTCATCCCCCATTTGGATTGTTCCGAAAAAAAAGGATCCAAACGGAGATCAAAAATGGCGTTTGGTAGTTGACTACCGTAAATGATAAGTATCCTATTCCAAACATAAATGAGATCCTAGATAAGCTTAGCCGATGTGTATATTGTAGTACACTTGACCTTGAATCTGGGTTTCATCAGATCGAGGTTAATGAGGACGACATTTCTAAGACTGCATTCTCAATCGACAATGGGCACTATGAATTCATTAGAATGCCTTTCGGTCTAAAAAATGCTCCGTCCACTTTCCAGCGTGTGATGGACAATGTTCTTCGTGGTCTCCAAGGAAAATCTTGTTTGGTTTATATGGACGATATCATCGTTTTTTCTACGTCATTGCAGGAACATATGGAGACTCTTGAAAGTGTGTTTCAAAAACTGAGAGAGACGAATTTAAAAGTTCAGCTTCCGAAATCGATGTTTTTTTGTAAAGAGATTTCATTTCTAGGCCATGTTATTACGCCGAATGGAATAAAGCCTAACCCAGACAAAATTCACTCCGTAAAAAATGTTCCCTTGCCAAAAATTGTGAAACAAATAAAATCATTTTTAGAGTTATTGGGTTATTATAGAAAATTTGTAAAAGATTTTGCAAAACTCACGAAACCAATGACCGAGTGCCTAAGAAAAGGGCGATCTATAATTCTTGACTCGAACTTTAAAACTTGTTTCGAGTTGTGTAAAACATTGCTATGCAATGAACCAATTTTATCTTATCCGGATTTTACTAAATTCTTTAATTTAACTACTGATGCTAGTAACGTCGCTTTAGGTGCAGTGTTGTCCCAAGGCCCGATTGGATCTGATAGACCGATTTGCTATGCAAGTCGTACACTATCAAAAACTGAAGAAAACTGCAGTACTATCGAAATGGAGCTATTGGCGATTATATGGGCAACCAAGTATTTCCGACCATATCTTTATGGCAGGAAATTCAAAATCATTACTGATCATAAGCCACTTATTTATCTTTTCTCTGTCAAAGACCCAAGTTCCAAACTCATACGTTGGAGATTGCGATTAGAAGAATTCGATTATTCAGTTTCAAATTTTAAAAAAGATAAGAGTAACTCCAATTCTGATGCTTTATCTCGGATAGAAATGAATGCCTTCGATGAAAAAGAAATTGCAAAAGATGCAGATGTGGATTTAGATACATTGTCTGTTGAGAATAATTTTGATGACAATGAAAGTCTCCAGACAATTCACTCGGCACACGAAAATTATAATGACAATATTTATATATCCGAACGTGCACTTAATGAGTTTCAGAACCAATTCATAATCAAGGAAAATGTTAAAGGCGTTAAACCGTTTAATGTAAAACTTCAAATTTTCTTTAAAAAGAAAAGAAGAAATACTATACAAATAAAAGATATTAGCAACGAAAAGGCATTGCTAGAAATATTTGAAAATTATTTTAAACATCACAAACTTAATGCAGTACTTACGGACGATAGCACATTTAGAAAAATTCAGGCGACCTATTCCAAGTATTTTACTCACTCTGGTTTTAAGTTGATAAGATGTATAACATTGCTAAATGATATTGTGGGTGTAGATGATCAGGCAGGGATTATTAAAAATTATCACAAGGTATCTCACCATAGAGGTATTGCAGAAACCTTGTAGCACCTTAAAAGATCCATGTATTTTCCCAACATAAAGGCCATAATTTATCGAATAATAAATTTATGTGACACATGTCACAAACTCAAATACTCGTATTGTAGAAAAAAGCAGCATCTTAAATTTCAAATTATAGAAACTCCATCCAGACCATTTGAGATAGTTCACTCCGATATATTCTTTGTCCAGAAAGAATCCTTTCTAACAATAATAGATAAATTTTGAAAATTTTCTTCTGCATATTTACTTCCGGCTAGAAATAGTTTTAACATAATTCGATCTCTGAAACACTTTTTCGCTCACCATGGTATCCCAAAGAAGCTGGTAACAGCTGGTAACCCTTACAGAACTGATTAGAATAACAAAATCAAAAAGCAAAGCAAAACCGATATCGGAAGTGATTGATGAAGCTGTTTTGACCTACAACAATTCCATTCATTCGACGACTAAATTGTCTCCATTCGAGTTAGTTTCAGGCCACATTGATAAAAGTACACCATTTTCAAATCAAATTTTACCGACCACAAAACATGATTATTTAAACGAACATACAGAAAACTACAAAAATTTAACAAAAATGGTTACAGAAAACTATCTTAGAAGCTAGAATGATACAATAGAAAAATTGATTCGTAATCGATCTAAACCTCCTCATTACAAAGCGGGTGAAATCGTATATGAGCAGAACCATAGAAGAGATAAACTAGCTCCGAGATATATAGATCACATTGTTCAAAAAGATAATAATATAACAATCAATAATTCCAATCGAAGAGTTCATAAATAAAAAATTAAGCCTAGGGTTAATTCAGCACCAGGATGTGGCAATCTATGTACATATGTTGCGAATTCTGTACGAGGGTTTTTAGAACAAAAAAAAAACACACTTTATGACCCTTCATTCCCCTTCCTTATTCCCCCAATTGAAAAGGTAAACTATGGAATACGGGATAATCCTTCTGAAGAAAGGACAACCAAAAAAGGCTTATCCCCCGAACTCTACACCTATGGGGGAGGAGTTACATGCACATCTCTGCATTCCACCAACATCACATCACTAGCAGTTTCTGTTATCGCTATATCATCGTGGGATCATTTCACCTTAAAAGCAAACATGTAAACCGCTTATAATATGCAGCGCCAAAAGTAGGCTTGGGAGATTTGTTGGCTCCATCATAGCGGAGGAGATGTCTTTTTATAGCTGCGATGAGGTAGTCAGTCTAGTGATACCAGCGAGACAAGCCACATGTCCTAATTATTCCACAAATAAAGACGCATATATGTATTAACAAAGAAATTGTTTGTTTCATTGAATAATAAAATTTACTAAACTATAACTCGCTCGCCATTTGAAGGAAGAAGATGAAAATCCTACTAAGAAATAAAAGAGTCCTTCAGATCAAGGAAATCAAAGGATGCGATAGAAACAACATTCGCCTACACTCTCGGACTTGGTTCCATATTTCGCTGCAATCGTATATCCTCAAATCTTCTGAAGTGATGTTCTTCTACGCTGGCTAAGGATTCTTTCCGAGAAGATAGAAAACATCATTTGTCCAGCCTCTGCCTAATAATCCCTGTCCCCCTCCTCCCACAGACCCATTGCACTTACGTCCCTTCTTTACAATATCATGGAAACGCTGTTAAACGGTCAGTTCATGAAATATCTCAAAACACTAAATGAATGATTTGACGGAACGTCTCACCGAAAAATGGAACCAAAGTTTGCATCAATCTGACTAAAGCAAAATAATTGCGTTTGATATTTCAAAGGCATTTGACAGAGTTTGTCATTAGAATCTTTTGTCGAGAATACACGCATTTAGGATCTATGAATCTCTTCTTCAATGGATTACAAATTACCTACCTGAACGTTCAGTTCAAGTTATCTTGTCTGATATCCATAAAATAAATGCTATGTGCCGCAGAGCTCTGTTCTGTCTCCGACACTCTTTTTCATTTTAATAAATGATCTTTTGTCTGATACTTCTTATACAAAATATTCCTTTGCTTACGACAGTACTCTCTGCTTCTCATATTCACCTCCACGCAAAGGAATGGGAGTGGTACCGACCGATTGGAGTCGGATGCTTCCAAAACTCAATTCTGTGCCAAAAAACTTTCTATTCTCAGTATATCTCTCAACGAATACTTTGCCTCGTCTGATCTTGCCTGAATATATAAAAGATTATTTCGCCCTAAATTAGAGTATAATGCCCACATATTGTCAGATGGTCCTTAAACCTCTCTGCACTTTTTAGGTAGTATTCCAGACCGTCAATGTAACTCATATGTAACACAAATTTTGTCTGGTCATTTGATGCTCTCTACTCATAGTACCAACGTAATTCTACTACCAGTGCCCCTTCACGCATGAAACCGGTCTTACTAAGAAAGGACAGCAGTTCACCCTCAAGCCCACCTTCGGATATACCCTGAAGTATTGTTATCCTTTCCTATGTCAGACAACTCGTTTATAGATTGCCATCCAATTTTTTTACATCTTAGTCATTATAACCTACAAACATTTAAAACCAACGTTCATCGGAATCTATATTTCTTTTAGTCAATAACTCTACTTTGCATACGCTTTTCGTAAACATTGTAAGGACGTTTATAATCCCTTGAGAGTGCGCTTATACAAACAAACAAAATAGGCAAACCAAACAACTAACAGGTGATTTCAGGATAGGAACGCTCAATTTTCAAAACACTGAAGGAAACCTATTTACCGATACAAAAGAAAACGTTGATTAAATACTATATTTTCACCAGTTGCTGAATGGCAACGAGAGTAATTCTATTGAGAAGCCGTTGTTCGTCTCCCCTCTTTTGCTCGTTGAGCTCGTGAGCAGTTCCAGTCCTTAGATGCTGCTGCTTTGTATGCATCTTGCTTATCTGCAAGTGCTCGTAGTCAATTTAATTTTTTTAATTTAATTTTGGTGGGGGCTAACGCCCCCATTTATTATGCTTAATACAAGCTTAAAAACTAAGACTTAAACTAATACTAGGGCTTAAAGCTAAGGATGGTGAAGGAGATCGAATTTGAGGGAAAGTGTGCTGTGATTAAAATCGAAAACGGAAAGGTTGGAGTTTACCTTACGCAGCATACGGGAGATTGGTTCGTTAGAGCCATATGTGATGCGGTGGATAGGTAGATAAAAGAGACGGGTGGAACGTAGATTACGAGGGTTAGTGTTAAAGAAAATGGAGATGCAAAGAGGCATGCAATCGACGGAGCCTGAGAGGAGTCGGTGAATGAACAAAATGTCTGCTGCGTCCCTTCGTTCCTCAAGGGTATTCAGGTTAATGAGTTTGAGACGGTCTCGATAGGGAGGTAAGATTAGAGGATCGTTCCAAGGTAGACCTCGAAGAGCAAAGCGAAGAAAACGACGCTGGATCCTCTCAATACGAGATACATGAACTCGTTGAAAGGGACACCACGCTTGGCTAGCGTATTCGGGAAGGGGGCGAACGTAAGTGATGTATAGTGATCTAGTCACGTACGGGTTGCAGAATTCTTTGGACCATCTTTTAACGAAGTCGAGTGATGAGTTTGCTTTAGAAATTATCTCATCAATATGCGAGCGGAAATTAAGCTGCCTGTCGCATAATATACCAAGGTCGCGGATAGATTCAACAAGGGGTATAGGTTGGCCGTGGAGATGGTAAATTCGTTGAGGAGACTTCTTGCACTTACGTGAGAAAGTAATCGATTGACATTTGGAGACATTGAGTTCTAAGCAGTTCTTGATGCACCAGGTGGAAAAACTATTTAGATCTATTTGAAGGAGGGTGGAGTCTTGTTGTGAGGAAATGGGTTTAAAAAATTTGGTATCGTCAGCATAGAGAGAAAGTGTTGAGTGTTGAATGAGCCTTTGAAGGTCGTTAATAGTTAGGATGAAGAGGAGTGGACCTAGGTGACTACCTTGAGGAACACCTGAAGTGGCCAAGAAAGGGGCCGATAGGACAGATCTGAAACGAACATTATAAAAACGATTATCCAGGTAAGAAGATATCCATTTAAGCAAAATGGGTTCAAAGCCCAGGACGGACAATTTGAACAGGATTAGTTTATGAGATATCTTGTCAAAAGCTTTACTGAAATCAGTTGTTATAACGTCAACTTCTTTACCATTTTCTAAAGCTGAGAGAACAGAGGACACGAATTC
Organism: Volucella bombylans; assembly: GCA_949129095.1. Lineage (NCBI taxonomy): Eukaryota > Metazoa > Arthropoda > Insecta > Diptera > Syrphidae > Volucella > Volucella bombylans. Next base: position 98,748,253 of record OX422144.1, read on the forward strand.
TACGAGGTTAGTGGTAGTTGATCTACCCTTCAGAAAGCCGTGTTGATTGGGGGAAATAAAAGATTTACACTGAAAGCTTAAGGCTTCATGCAAGGGGTTTCGTTGTGATGGCCGGGTAAGACACAGCACATCAGAGGCGGCATTTTTGATGGTTTTTTGATGATGTTGCCACTGACCTTCGATACTTGATGCTGGCATTATAGAACCTCTTAAGATATTAAGGAATACTCCACCAGAAAAGGCTTTGTCGATCTCTTGCGATTGTAGCCGGCCGACATCAAACTTCCTCACAGTATTAGTTTGTCTTTAGGATATGGGATATTCACAACCGTACCTTAGCTACAACAAGGTAATGGTCCGACTCGTTGTTGGCCCCTCGGAACATTCGAACATCCGTAATGCTAGAGGAGTGCTTTGCGTCGATCAGGAGATCTCCAACTTCCTTTATGAGTATTGAGATGATGGAACTGCATGATAGCTACGACAATATTTTTCCCTGCCACAAGGTCGATTAGCCTGAATTCTTTATCGAAGGTGGTGTCGTGCTGGCTATACTTTTCGACAGTGCTACTAAATATGCCCTCTCTTCCTGGCTTTGAATTAAAATCGTCGACTAGCTAGGGCACTACTCGTAAGTCTTGTCCAAGAGCTCGTAGGAGCTATCTTATGTGTCGCATGCGCACATATAAGTCTAACGTTCATAAATTTTCGCTTTATACGGGTTGTTATGGGGCGCTCGTTAACATGCCAGAAACTCAAGACTTCTTGCCCAAATCTGCCTCTAACAATAAATTCGTATCCAAATGGGCGCTGCTCTTGCCGTCGATAGCAATCGCCGTAGTAGATGTCGCAGTTTTTCACCCTCTTTTTATCCTGCCGATCCCATCGCATTTCTTGGATGTCGGTAACTATTGATTTGCAGTAGTCCATGGCCTCCCCCAGTTGTTCGGCTTCACGTGGCCTATTAAGGGACCTAACATTCCACGTGCACCTCCGAAGTTTGTTTCGTTTACAGAGGTTATGTAAATCTTCGAAACTGTATATTTTTTCCAATGCCTGGGCAATCACCGTTGGTCCATTAGGGGCTCATCCGTCAGCATATCTTTTCCAAGGCCCTGACTTAAGTTCGGAAATCCTTACCGACCTGAGCGCCAAATATCTCGGAGTAGCCCGAGATAAGGTCTTTTTTGCTATATTTTACCGGTGATTCGTTGTCCCGTTAATAGTGCTGATATTTTTGTTTGCTGGTCAGCACTCACGCTTATAAGTTTGCCAAGTCAAGTCCAGTTGGACATCGACCAGTACCGGATAGTTACCACTTTGAAGTAAAATAAACACAACTGATGTGTAGAAATAGTTACAACACTGGGAATCGCCAGTGTCCCTATTTCTCGAGCACCCAACCACCTGGCTTGAAGACATCAATCGAAAAAAGCAATGGTGTCCCATTCAAGGTTTTTTTTATATACCCGAGGTTTGAGTCAAAAAGGAAGACTGACCCTCTATTTTAAGCAACAGAAATCGCAGATTCCAGACCTCAGAGAACTGGAAACAGAGTATCCAGAATCGAAGACGATAGAAGAGAGATACTCAAAAGCCGTTTTAGAACTCTGTTGATACGAGTACATCGAGAGCACCTTCAAGACTTGAATGTCCATGTTTCTTCCGGATTGCTCGAAGTAAAAATTCCCATGTAATGGATTTTAGGCATTTGAAATACTCTTAGTCCATCAGATACGAGTATCTTTCAACTCACTAAACTCCATAGAACAATAAAACGGAGCAATAATTACGGAGGCGATTCAATCGAAAACCCCAGATCAACTACCTAATTTCCATGTAGCCTTATGAAACTCCATTCTCAACATAACATGTTAGTTCCGTACGAGCTTAAACGATTTATTATAGAATTTTTCTATAAACCCCAATCAATGCAAGGAATATTTAAAGCTATGAGTACCAGTCGGTAGAAACAAAGTAAGAATCCATTTTTAAAGCTTACCCCTTGAAGCACCAGCGTCTTCACAGAAATATTTTAACGGCTAAGACTTAAAACTGTTATGCACTTAACCTGATGAAGTTAATAAAGATTCTTTTTGTAATTACGACAAACATCCCAAAACGTATGTATATACAAACGTAGAGTTCCCCTGAACCGATAGAACTGAATTAAATCCCTATCGTCCAATCAAGGAGATTACACAATTATTTCTTGCAACCAAGCACAAATGCTTAGCACTTAAATTTATGCCAAGAATCCAAGTTCCATTGGCGATGCGATCTTACGAGTAAATCATCCCGTTCTTACATTCAGATGCACTCAATGAGAAAGTCGCAGGACAGGTTTCATCTCTCATGTCCCAAAAGGTGCCTGCTACTACAAAACGAGTCGGAGTCAAGAAAAAACGAATACGACAACAATGACGACACCAGCAACATGAGAGTAAATTCATTGCACTCTGGCCATTTGCGTGAGGAAACTCAAGAACTATCCGTGCATCGTTCAACACTCATCGCTGCTGCGGCAACATGCGATGCTACATGTAGACGAAGGCCTACCAATATATGCTGTATTCGAACATTGGACCTACACAGTAGCTGTGCACTTTCCAAGAACTTTGCTGACAGGAGACGCTCATCCAGTGTCCATATAGACGTTTGCAATTGCAAAGCCAACAAGTGCATCGTCATCAGTTCAAATGGGGGAATGGGAAACCTGTTGCCCATCGACATGCACATATGCATAACAAAAGGCACTGTGAAGCACGGAACCGGGCATCGGGCAACAGGGAATCGTGGAATCATGGAACCATGAAAACATGACCAACGAAAAAGGGCCCATCCACACTTCACCTCGTTGGGTTGTATCCATCGACAACCAACATCGACAACGACATCGACATCGTCATCGTCGACGGACCGGATTGCTCTTTTGGCATATTAGACTGTAGGGTACGCGCGCGTGGAGGTTGTTGAACTGGAGGCGGCACTTTTCAGCTCGAGTAGGAATTCTTTCCCTTCAGTCCGGCCACATGGCTTGTCCACTGCCTGACAGAAATAATGATTTGTTGGAAGAAGATTTCTGGAAAATCCGACTGGGCACATGGCCAACAGGAACATCAACATCAACATAAAAATGTGTATGGATACAGATGCATCTGTACGTAACACATTGCTACAAGGCAATATGCAGTTTCAGATTTTTATTCTTTTTTATTTCTGGTTTTTTGTTGTTTTTTTTCTTTCGGTCTTGTGGCGGTTCGAATACGTAAACTGGTCCCGGTAGAGATGCGAACGCCTGGAAGATCTGTTGTGACACTGTGACATGCCAATGAAGAGAAACGCGATTGATGTTAACCAAACCAAAAGCCGGAGCAAGAGATGATGTCTTCCGTGATGATGGATCTTGTGTCATTGAATTGCTTTCACGGAGCAGAACAGTTCGCATCAATTTTGGTCAAAATTCTTTTTGTTATGAGATGAGTGAAAAAAAATCCAAACCTGTAAGATAGTGGGCTTGGTTGAGATTATGGATACGGAAGAAAATCTGGTTTCAAAGGGATTGAGGTGTGTAGATACTATATAAGACCCGCTACATTTGAGAGATAACGAAATTGATGGCACTTAAGAAACACATGCTGCATGCTCCATGTGGGGTCAGTTTAAAGAGATTTTAAATATATTTTGAGCTGCAGAAATACGTTCAGAGTCTGAGTATCTTAGATACTAGTCAAATATCTTGCAGTAATTGAGATGTGATCGATTTTTATACTAAATTTTAGAGCTATGTATTGTACAGTATGACCCTCGGACAAATTCCAGAAATGAAACGATTAACCTTCTATTAGAAGAGAAGATAGATCAATGCAAGACCTATGTACAGTTTCAAATTCATATTAGTCCCAGAGTCCAGAAGGCATCATTTTCGCCGAGATCCAACACACCTCTGTCATAGCTTAACCCTAAGAACATAACACAGCTATGGAGGGAGGCCAATGTGGTTTTCATCTGTTAAACAGAAAGAAGCTCGCATATTCATCTAAAAGGCTTGAGAGCTATTAACCTCTCGTTATTAGTACAGAACAACTTGGGAAGATTTTTTGACACTCACCTTCGTCAGCGCATAAATCCGACATCTCAATATGCATACTTCAAAGTATGATAGAAGCCGGCCTGTAAGAATCTCTGCTGCGGTCTTAATAGGGAGGTTCGAAAAAAGGGTCAGTTCAGGGGAGACCTTGAAGAACAAATCGAAGAAAAGAGCTTTGAGTGTTCTCCTTTATTGACACAAAATCTTTTTGAAAAGGAGATTACGGCGAACTCAAGCAGGAAGCGAACAAAGTTAGTGTCGAAGCATCTGGTCACATATGGGTTGAACAATTCAAAGGATCATCATTTCATTTCAATTTCGTTGCCATCTTCTCCGGCTGGAAGAACAATGAGCCCGAACGAGGTTTTTCGTAGTTGATTTACATTTTAAGAAGCTGAGAGTAATATGACATTTACACTGATAGCACAGATAATAAATCTATACAGATGTCTCATCGCTGTAGAAAAAAATGGTTCAATTTTTGTCGGCTAGCCGACACTCGTCCAGCCGACACGAGCTTTCGGAATAATGCAAAGCTTTTTTATTTTCGCTCTTTCTTGCTTTGTTTACTGAGAGATTTTTTTTTTTCTCTCACCACAAGTTATGGGCAGTGGCAAAAAGAATATGAGAAACAATTGCAATGGATTTGCGGGAAGGGGTATGAAGACTTAGCTGTTTGTTTTCATTCGACTGCAATATGAAATTATGTAATTTTTCATGAATTGGTATTTTGTTTGAGCGTATGGGTGTGTATGTAAGAAAGAACAATTCAAAGGCGGGAAAAGTCGAATATTTCTTTACATTTTGTAATTGAAGTTTGACGAGCAAAATATTATTCGTGTTATTAATATGCAGTGCAGATACACCTAGTGCAAAATAATAGCAGTGTTAGATGCTCAACTTTTTATTTTACAATAAAACCAATTTTATAGCACCTGTATTTTAATTATTTATTTTTTCTTTCTCTAATGTTCTAAAGACTTCGTATTGAATTTGAAATTAAGTAACTAACCATTCTTATAGAAAACCTAAAATACCACATTGATGAAACATTTTGTATATTCGGTTTTCGGTATGTCCATTAGTGCTTCCTGCGATTTTTCCATTACTTCCTCTCGACTGCTGAAACGCGTTCCCCGTAGTGGTTTTTTAACTCGATTGAACAGAAAGAAGTCACAAGGAGCCAAATCAGGTGAATTCGGTGGCTGGTAGATGGTATTTGTTGCATTTTCCGTCAAAATAATGATGGCACTGTGCGAAGGTGCAAAATCCTCGAGTTTTCTGCCCAAAATTCTTTAGGCGAATTGCTTCACGCAAAAGTCTCATAACGCCCAAATAATACTTTTTGTTTACTGGCTGGCCTTCTAGCAAAAATTCATGATGCACTACAACGTTGTAATCCATGAAAACCGTGAGCATTGCCTTCTTTATTGACTCAAAACGACGTGGTCTTTTTGGTCTCGGCTCATTTTGTGAACGCCATTCACTTGCCTGATGTCTGGATTGCGTGTCGTACTCATAAACCCACGTCTCGTCTCCAGTAATGATCCTTTTGATGAATGTGGAATCGGATTCAGCTTCGCAAATCATCTCTTTTGTAACGTCAACACTGTCTCTTTTTTGCATGAAATTGAGGTCTTGTGGCACCAACTTCGCTGCTACACGACGGCAATGTTCAAGTCGTCCGCTATTTCTCTGATGGTTAATATGCGGTTATTGACCAACATTTCTTTTACTCCATCAATGTTTTCGTCGGTTTTCGATGTCGATGGTCTGCCACTGCGTTCATCATCTTCGATTGACTCACGACCACTTTTGAAGTGCTCGTGCCACTGGTAAAGGACCGTTTTCTTTAGAGAATCGTTGCCGAAACACTTTTCCAACGTTCGCGCACCATTAAATCTGTTTTTTACGCAAAATTTAATACAAGTTCATTGTTGCAAAATTTAAAGAAAAAACTGAAAATTGAATATGTTGCACTTGCTTAATACTTCGTTGAATGGCCTTTGTTTGCCAGAACTGCAGTACAACGAAGTGGCATAGAGTCTACTAAGCGCTTGCACCTCTCTCTCGAAATACCTGCCCATGAAGATTGCACTGTAGTCAATAATTCACCAACGTTTTTTGGTTTTGCCTTAAAAACCTCCTGATGTTAAACATCAGCCCATAAGTTTTTAATGATATTAAGATCTGGAGACTGAGCAGAACACTCCATGATTAATGTTGATTCCAAACCAATTTTTAGCCAATTTACTGGTGTGCTTGGGGTTATTATTTTGGTGATACACCCAGTTAAGCGGCAACTTACTCTTAAGGTAAGTTTTGAGTTTGGGGAATAAAAAAAAGTCGCACGGGGCCCAGTCCGGACTCATTTGACAAAACCACTGATAAAAACCTGTTTCTTCAGGGATTGGTTTGATTGAAGCCATCGTAAACAACCTGATTGGACCCTTGCAGTGCAATACACAATCGATTAGATTTGCACAATCCGGCAGATTTTGGAGAAAACCCAAGAAGTCCAGATCCACCAGGTAGGTGGTGGGTACCTGCTTATCGATTTTAAGGCTGCCTATGACAGCATTTATAGAGACGAGCTATATAGAGCAATGTCTAGTCTTGACATTCCTGCCAAACTCGTCCGTCTATGCAGTATGACGATGAATAACGCCCGCTTCCGAAGGATCTGTTTGCCTAATGTCGGCATTATGATTCTATTCAGTGTACTGTGTGAACACGTAAAGTCTCTTCGGTCCACAAAAATTTACCGAAAGCAGTGTGACTTCCGGCCTGGAAAATCTTGGAAAGAACTATCCAGTTCCAAGTTAATACCTACCACCTATGCTTATGACAGCCTCCATTGTACTAGGTTTCATAATGTGATGGCCTAATTCGGGGTCCAAGAAAACTTATCCGGTTGTGTCGCATCATACTAGAAAATTTGTGATGCGCCTTACAGCTTGGAGACAAAACCTCAGAATTTTTCCAAACCTCCACCGGATTCCGGCAAATAGATACGCTTTCATAATATGGTTTTTTCAAACTCATATTAAAATACTCGTATTATGTAACCGCAGGCAAGTATAAGCACAATAAAGATCTGCCCAGCTGTTGGGACACGTCATTGATATAGACTCTTCAGGGTGGCCAAAATCTGCTGCCATTGTAAAGTATATTTTATCGAGCAAAGATAACCCCGTCATTTACCAGATCGTACAATTTGTCACTGTAAATGCTCATTACTTTAGAGGAGTTCCTCTTCCTCTGGGTTAATGCAAACTGAACAAATGACACCTTGTTGAAGATTACGGCCAAAATAAACCTTTGCAGCCAGTGCTACTTCAGACTGGTTTAACAAATTGGATCCAAAGTCTCTATAGTATTGATTTTGCTAGTTAAAATATGGCTCATTCATGTTACTTACTTAGGTGGCGCTACAGTCCGGGGTGGAGCAGGACCTCAACCAACAAGCCTTTCCACCTGGCGCGATCTTTCGCCAGCTGTTTCCAGCGGTGCTGCACGCCAAGTTGGTTGAGATCCCATTCCACTTGTTCGGACTCCCATATATTCGGCCGTACATTACTGCATTGTCCCCGAGTCTCGGAATTGAGGATTTTCGATCTGTACATACAAATATTTTGCGTACAGTTTTAAAAACTCCCTTTTACATAACTTGAAAGAAAAGGGAGCAAATATGTACTCGTAAATAACATATATGTATATACATTTTCCGAATAAGTTCGATGTTGCTCAATGCTTGGAAATTTATCAAATTTTGTAGGTACTTAATGTCCTGAGCACAAAATTAAAATCGGGAAATTGGTCTAGCGCTCATGTACATACGTATATCTTCAACCCCATAACATGTATTAGCCCTTAACATCTCGTGCTTCAAATATCAACCACTTTTATAGTGTGGTGCAACGTCACACCCACCCCCTCCAGCACGTCCACCTTCCCGGACCATCGATCTTATGATCTTCAAAATTATATTCCTACCCCATTTAATTTACATTGCATAACAAGTTACAAACAAAATAACAAGCACACGTACATAAAACCAAGTAAACCGGTTATGCTGGGCAACGTCAACGTATGTATGTTTTTTTTATTTATTCCTTTCGTTCACGTATTGTTTTTGCACGATAAACGACTTTGCATGCGTGAGTGACAAGTGGCAAGAGCAAAAAGCGAAAAGAAATACTCGTAAAATGATTTTTCTGCTCTTTGTACGAACTTTTTAAAAAAGCTTTTTTTTTAGTTCGATTTCATTTTCATAGGACAAAACTTCCCATATGAATGAGACATCTGTATAGATTTATTATCTGTGCTGATAGGTTTAAAACACTTTCAACGAGCTAGGGTGTTTGAGGAAACTTAAAGAGGCCGTTCACATTTGAGAAAATTGTATTCGTATGGAAGAAAACGGAGCAGATACCATCTACACCTGCTAAGAATCATAATCTTACTTAGTAGGGAAGGATAAAGTATTTTTAGGCAAGAATGTGATAAGATCTAAGATTCAAGGATAGCTAGTATAATAATTTGTTTATTAAAAATAAGAATTTATAATTAGAACCACTATCAGCTGGATATTTTCCACATCTAGAACTAGACCTTGACAAGAAGTCTTGAGTTTGCATCACGTCTTAATTTCTTATTTTCTTATCAGGAATAAATTGTCCAACACCAGCCCAATATGCACGCATACTACCACATATAAGAAAGATAAACACACCACAGCACTTAAATTGAATGCAAAGCTCTGAGCAACTTTTGTGGTACTTTCGATAAGAACATAGCAGATCTGCTAGTAAGCCCTAATCCCACCACTTCATGGTACCAGCTGCGGATTTCTTCAGAAAGTGCGAACAGAAAATGACAAATCGTAGTACAACGCCTCAGGTACAGATGGATATTTTTTGAATATTTTGACAACATTTACAGTACATATGTAGCGATTGGTTTCTAGAACGTCAATACCCTCCTCTAGCCGCTCCCAGAAGGGCTTCATCAGGTTTCACGAACTAAGATTGACATCTTAGAATTGAGTTAGACAAAATTGTGCAATAATATCCCTACCGAACCATTTCAAGAGATATCAAATGCATTGGCAGACATCCACACTCGTTCATACGAAGACTATGCGAAAATTAAGAGATTAAAACTAGATAGACGATGTTTAAGAAGCGTGTTCCTGTATTGTTGTCGCAGTCAAAAGGGCCTTCCTTCTTGTAGCTCCGACAAACGATGCTGATATTCCATGCTTTAGACATGCTTTACTCTTACTATATCTTACAAATGTTGCATATTCCCTATCAGGTAATTTCGAGCTGCTGCACTCAAACGGCACTCCGTCTACGATAGCAGTTGTATTATTAGACTTTAGCTTCGATATGGCTTCCTTAATTTCGTCCAAGTCAGAGAATCAGAATTTCTGCCGTCTGAATGACTTATTCTGCCTGACAACTGTATCTTGGCCATCATCGCCATTATAGAGTTCGCAGAAGTAGTCTTTAAATGTTCTCAGCACCCACTGCACCTCTACTAGCGTTCTCGCTCAATTATCAAGGCATCTTCCATTAATAAAATTATCTAATAAAAAAATGCAGGTCGAGAATTTAATGCCACTGAAAGTTGGAACGATTTGACAGGCTGCCGATCAAAGGCTACAGGACCACCGGTAGTCCACCCCAGGACTTTAAACACAGTGATAGTTATGGTCCCCCAGACTTCGGTTCTAGTGATAGCGTCACGGTGGCTGTGGTTTAAAACCTAAAATGCAGAAAGGGTCTTCCAGTAGGTTTCCACCTGATATAGAATTGCAAAAAGTACTGTGACCCAAAGAAGAGCAAGAGGTTAATGGGTAAGCCTTGTCTCATACCAAGGGTGAACCTGCGCTCTCAATACAGTTCCGCTTTGGTATCAATGGGATTGACGGAAAGCGATGGCATTCCGTGAAATTAAGTCAATACAAGACAGGAATTTACTTTAAACACATGAGAAGTTCTGCCCCTCTACTACTAGTTGTCAATGTTCACCTTTTCAGCCCTTCATTCTGGATTTGTAGTCCTGGCATGTCATTCCTGCAGTTACATTTCTTTATTTCCTGCCTGTGCTCTTGCCTTTTTTTCTACTCACAGAGCTCACAAGTAGCTCTCATCCTTTAATACAGCTCAGCTTTCTATACATCTTGTTTTGCTGCTTCTCTGATGGGTTGTTCACAGTATTCCCATTTGTGTTCTACGGTTTTTGTATGAGGGCTAAGTTATTAAGAGAGCTTGAGAGAAACGCGATCGGCAAGGAATCTAATGGTCTCATGACATTGCAGCTTTCAACATCAAATTTTCTAACATTAGCCTTATTTGACTCCATTATTCGTACTCTGGCTGCATTTGTACACTGGCTGCAACAAAGTAATGATCTGAGTCGATGTTGACTACTTGGACGGTTGATTGATCGGGGGTAACCAAGTCCTTTTATGGATGTTGTGACATGGGAACTCCGTGCTCTGAACTAAGAGTTTATGTAGTGCAGGCTGTGCTTTCTGATGAGTTAAAATCTCCTAGAAAAAATTCGGTTTCATAGCTTTGTTCGGCGCAGGGGGTCATAGAGCTCATCTTGATGCTGTCATCCTTATCCTCTGTAGGTACATAAACCCAAATCTGGATTATAGTTCCGAATTTGACCTTGCAGCGGATTATTATGAAATGTTCGCTTACATGCCGAAAACTTATGACTTTTTGTCTGAGTCTGCTTCGAACAGCAAATCCACATCCGAATAAGCGTCGTCTTTCATCGCATTTCGTCGTTCTTCATCCCACCCATCTCACAGAACTTCTTAGTTTACGGTAATATGTGCATTATTGCACCCTAGGGGCTTCGCCAGTTGTTCTGCAGCACGTAGGTAGTCTGTGAAGGTTCCTAATATTATATGTAAAAATCCAAATTCTCTGTCCTTAAAACGTTTGCTAGGGTCGTCAATATTATATCCACGTGCCCGACTTGACGATTTATTGCGCTGCGATCTCTATTTTAGGATAACGACACAACTATGGATCTCCCTTTAGACCTGGGCTCCGAATAGGTCAAATCAGCTCTAAAAAGAGCTGTGCACCAAAAACCTCTAGTCAAAAGTAATGCGCTAACAGGCTTCACCACGTGGAGGTAAGAGTAGGAGGTCATGTATAAAGGCTTGAGTATTGATACCTTCGTGTTTATACATAAAACGCTTGACCACCAAATCTTTCGTCCACCTAGGCTCCATTATTAATTTTGTCAGCATCGCAAGTGATAAAATCAAACAAAGAAAGAATAACTCTTTCAGTCGTCTTCGAACGACCATCGATCCGTCTCGAAGCACTTTGGATCCACCCCAAGAACGGCAGAATAAAAAGAGATCTGGGCAAAAGTGGTGCGCTCAGGTGAAAAAGAAAGTCAAAAATAACATAGCTTACGATTGGACTGATTGGAGAGACTTGTCCAAGTCCATACCAGACTGTTGCACCAACAATTTATTTATTTTAAACGCGTAACTTTATACTTGTCGCCCCGGTACATAAGGCCATGCGATATAAGGCCAAATCTCAAAAATGCCAATTGATAGAATTTGGCTTGGCACCATACCTGTATATCTACAGAATGGTTCTATTTGTTGCCTTAGTAAACGAATTCTTTAAAATGAAGTCACGGGCTTTACTCCTAACTTTTTGGAAATTATAAAATATTCAGGTTGTATTTTTTTTTCTATTTCTGCAAATGTCTATTAACCTTAAATGGCATGTGAACTATGACCGACCAAATCCATTCGCTTCCCATATTTCTCGTAACCTCCCAGAGCCCTCAACATCAAGTCGATTGTTTATACAAATCTCGTAAAGCCTGTCACTTAAAGAAACATATTTCAAACGAGAAATTTCCGAAATGAATAACTCACGACACTTCATAAAATTTGTATTACATCCAGCTTTCATTGAGCAAATCCCAAAAATCAAAACCAAACGCTTCCTTTTCAGTTAATCCATAATAAAGCAGCAAAATCCTCTGGGACATACTGTCAACTCTGATTTCCTCGCTTTTTATTTTTCTACGAAACAAAAAAAAAAAGGCAAAAGTGGAAAAAGAAAACTGAATCACGAATTTCGAATCCGTGAGGCTGTCAACCGCACTTTATCAATTCCATCCAAATAAAACCTCATTACATCGCTTGGTGTTGTTTTCTCGTGCCACCCCTCTCGTACTACCCTGTCGTGCGTGGCTTGCTACCCTCCCAATTTTTCCCGGCTCCACAAATACATTCCCCAATTTATTATTTCTATAATCGATAACCTGTTAAGGCAGCTCCCAGTTACTCGAGTTCCGTTGACATGTCAGAGAGACTTCATGAATCCATTGTCATCCACGGTGTATACGAACAACAAAGGCGGCGGCTCTCCGTCCCAGTCCAATCTGAAAACCTGAACGATTCCCAACAGTCCCGGTGCCACCATCATGGCATTACGTATATCAAAGCTTTCCACTTGAACGAGCTTCCATGGTAGCAGCGGCAGCGCCAGTCAGTGCCCATTTTTGTAACATTTTAGTGAAACTGCAATACAATATGACACCCCCTCACTGGACCGGGACTTAGGTAAACCGTAAACCTGCACCCTAATCCACTGGGATCGTGTTGAGCACCTTGTCGAGATGATACCATAAATAAAGTGTAAGTAAGGAGTTGAAGCCGTTTGAGAAGTTTAGTCAACAGCGGTGCCCAATGAATTATTCATTTGAATACCGGCAACAGATAATGGGGTGCCCAAAAAAAACCTCCCCCTTCTTCATACCATAGGCATCGCATTATATTCCGTGGTAACTTGGCCGATTCACCCCATTCCCGCATAAATCACCAACGATAAAGCGGTTATCGAGTTGTAACTTAAAATTCGTGCTAAGGAAGAGCACACCGTTCAAAAGATACTCTCGTACTTGATGTACGACTATTCATTCGTATCTTCCAGTTAAGCCTTTGAGTTGACACTGGCATAGTTCTGTCACAAAAGACGGTGGCACTGGCAGACTCTATTCAAAATTGTCATCATTTCGAGTTCTATAGTGTGGTAGTTTGCATGACATCTCCAAAGATTACACATCATCGTCTAACTCCATTCCATTCTGTGAATTGCATAACACCATGGCATAACCAAATGGTACCACTCACGCCCGAAAGTTGGTCCCGTACATGATGAAGTGAGCAACGGATACATGAGTTTGAAGTGGATTTCAAAGTCGAACACAAAAAGATGGAAATAAAAATAATTACATGACGAGAGGATGACTTTGGATGTCATTTCAAATTGAAAATTGGCACACACAAGGAACTCGAACTCGGACCAGAACTTGGATACTGAAGCTAGACCTGGAACTGTAAGTGGACTCTTGCGTAAGGCACACAATATCCAGAGATGGATGTAAAGAAAATAAAACAAAAATCCTCCAATGTCCATGCCCATTGGAGCCGACCCGTGCAGATAACAATTTGAGTTGAGAAATTACTTTCTGATTGCCAAACATGAAAAATTGCTTTCGAATTGTTGTCGAATTTTGTATCTGGAATGGGTTTTCGTTCGAATCGCTTTGTTCGAAGTTTTGATTGTGATTCAATGAAGCTGTCCGAAATTGAGGGAATGGACATTAGTTTTTAAGACTATGTTGGAGTGTGTTGTTTAATTTCGTTCACTTGTCGTTTTATAGGTCTTTGTCCTCGTCAAATGGGTCACAACTGATGATGGAGGCCAGAGGTCATTGGTATGTGTCCATGCTGTTGTCGGCGGCACCATAAAATGCTATTACTCGTAAAAGGCATCATTTTTGAAATGGCCAGATGAGATCAATCCATTAGAAAATCCACACAAATGGTTATAGTTGACTGTGTCCCTGGGCAGGTCCTTAATCAACCAGTAGGCTTCTATGAATATAATCGCATATGGCAAGACTAACCAGAATACAGGCGGACTAAACGAATGATAACGGTCTGCTGTATTACTCATTGTACTCTTTAAGGCGGTCGGCTCTACATAGCGTCTACTTTATATCAGATTGGGACCAAGACAACCTGATGTCATATACCTGCCGGTCTGGGTGCTCTTGTGGATAATGTAACTACAGTCATCTTTTAAATAAGGTTGAGTATTTCTACGCAACATATAGTATTAGCGGATTTATTTCTTCTCCGAGGCTCTTTCAATGCTTATGTTGGAATTGACCGAGTTAACCCAAACTTTTACATTACGGTGAGTTGATGTACTGAATTACAATCATCCATGACTGAATGTAGTGAATTGTTATCAAACTTTCTGGATGGCCAACAGTGCTTTCAACTTCTAGCAAATTACATTATTGATACACTCCAATGTCAAACAACTTAACACGCACATAGCTACCGAGTTAGCTAAGAGTGCAGCGACGTAATATCGTCGGCTTTCCTTCCAATAGTGCGCAGCTGGTCGCAATGGAAGCAAAAGAGGCTAGTAGTACCACATTTTCGGGAAGAAATCTTTCCTCAAAACATTTCAGTGGATACCCAGCTTTTTTGCTTATCACAAAGCTCCCAGTCCCTTAAGTAATATGGGTGAATTGTAGAGAGAGTAGTATACTTTCCGAGTTTGAAATATTGGAAACACTTGCCTTGCAAGCTGCGTAGTAACTTATTTGGAAGTGGTTCCGTGCTAAGTAGTAAACCGATGTTACTTTGCTTGTTAGTCACTCAAAGACCGTTTGCAATTGCGATTTCCTTCTTGTATTTAAGCAGATACGATCTCGCCTCCCGTCATAAAAATCTGACACAGTTTTGGAAAACTGGGGGGTTTCCAAATGAAACATTCCCGAGCATTTTTTCACAAAAACATGACATAATGCGGAGGCATATCACTTCTGTATCAGTTCTCCCGGGACTCCGAATACGGTCATCAGGTTGTATAACTCAAAGCGAAGAATAATATCATATGCGACCGCAACGAAAAGAAGAAGAAAAGGTGTCAAGTCTCGAAATGACATTCGTTGAGCTTCTCCAGAATGTAACCAAGTGTGAAGATTCGGCCGAACATATATTTTTCGGATTGGAAGCCGCACTTGCCAATTGGTATGGTACAAAACTGCTTAAGATGTTCGCATACATTGGGCAATTAGTATAAACATGCTTTTATAGTTCTCACAAGACGTAGGACATCCTTTATTTGTACAGGCAACATAAAGAACTAGGGCTCCAATCAATGGTTATGGCTTATCTAACCATCTTTTCCCTCTCGTACCCTACCAAGGCATTTGCTCTATTTCTAAAAAGCTCGGAAAGCAATCCTTCGTAACGTGTTGGTTTAATGGACTCCATTTTGCAGAATGAATGAATACAGTAGACAATGATGACGAAATAAGGGTATCCTCCTTATTTCCTTATAGTAAGAAATAAAGTGATGGCGCGGCAGTCTATGGACCAAAACCTTTTCCCTCTACTCACACCATTCGTCATATCATTTTGTTCGTAAGGAGCTAGATAGTTTTCTGCTGAATCCGAATGGGGAGAAAAGACGACATATTCCCGGTCCAGATATTTTCGACTTTCTAGTGTTAGCCATTGCCTGCTCAAAACAGGTGATAACATTTGCATTTTTTGTTCCCTGTATGTATTGGGATTGAACCCAAAACTCTGGCATATTAGCCGACGAACTAACCACTACACTAAGCCGACCACCGACTTCCTTAAGAACGAAATCAGGCAGCCTGCTGAACCAATGTATATGACTGTATGAGTAAGACTTAGTAAACCGTAGACCCGACTTTGGAACAAGAGGTTGATCGACTTGTCTTCCATAAAAGGATACCCAATTCCGAGCCCGGTTAAGAAAAGAAGAAAAGACGCGTCATATATATGTATGCTGATGTATGTTGATATTGGTGGTCGCTTTGCAAATATCTGGGAGAATATAAGTGCATAAGCACAATACAAGTATTTGACTAAGTTATTCTGAAATGGAATCAACAGCGATGTCACGGATATAAGCAAATCTGAGCCTAACATACAAATTCAGGACTCAATTTCGGACTTCGTAACGAACCAATGCCATCCCGCATAACTCCGTGGTGGTTTGCTGGTACGATTCTCTGACAGATTTAAACTGAGAATGGCGCGGTCGTATAACTGCCAGAGAACGTGAAATGCTACATTTTCTGGGGTCGCAAACTGCTGATTTAATTTAGTTCGTATTACTCCTAAAATTTGGACCACTAACAGACCACGCACAGCCGAATAAGTAAAAAAATGGCTTAGACCACTACAAAAGCATGTTACTGTCATTAAAGGAGTGCGTTAAGATGGACCGGACAGAAGAAGGAGAAGAATGCAAATTTGCCATCAGCTATCAGCTGAGATAGAAGTCTTGAGCGTCACGCAAGTAAATAAGCACACGTTTTCCAGCCATTTATGCTCCGTTTAATTGCGCGCCCACCTAATGCAAAGTCTTTCTATATCTTTTGTTTGAATTTCCGAAAATTCTTCCGGGATTAGCTCCTCTCCATTTCCTTGAGGATGATTTTTCTTTTTTCTCCGAAAACGCCACTGTCCTCCTAAAAATTTTGCTCGTGGTATTCGCCAATGATCTTACAAAAACATGTTTTGGTAGCATCGTATTTTTCATCTGTATAGACGAGAACGAGAAGCCTTAAGACTTTTTGCTTAATTCTGCTGCTTACTGCAGTGATACTTTGCTCATCCTCCATCATCTCTATTCCAGTATCCTGAATAGTCCTGAAAATAACAAAATGTCCTCAGCTCCAAATACGTTGAAGTAGCTCATATAAGCAATCTGCCGTGTCACCGTAGTTAGGGCACATTTTCCACATCTCAACATCCACAAGAGAGCCAGATGAATCTTCCGAGGAACCTTCACTGACATCGGACTACTATCCAGTTGAAGCTAATGTACGAACGTGAACATCCTTAATCCCAAAATCACCAAGGAAGTACTGCCTCCTTGCCTGAAATGACAAGAGACTGCCAGGGCAGCATTAAATGCACCACATATACCAAAACGAAATCACAGATTCGATGAGGAATGCTGACAACTGTATGCAGCACTACATCAGCAGTGAAGCCCGATTGCGGCCATGGAGAGGTGCTACCGAATAAATTTTGTTCAAACGTTTTACAGAATCTCGAACGGAGGTCTGTAGGAACAAAGATGGAAATGCATTTATACGAGTAGAGCCACTGTCTGCATATCGGAAGGATTGTCTGCAGACTCTTTGACAACAGTCAGACAGAATAATCAGTTGAACATGCACAGCGGTCAACAGCAATTATGTTCCAAACACCAATCAAGGTGCTTATGAGGAATGTATGATATCATCAGAAATCAGCTTTGACATATTGGTCAAATGAATACCAATTTTCGAGCCTGTAACATAAGTGCTTCCCTGAAGTGCTGCGCTTAACTGGAAAAGAATCTTAACCAATTTTGTGTGTGCAACTGGAGGTGGCCAAAACACAGAACTACTTGTACTTATTCCGGAATGGTGTACCTCAAGTTCTTTAATTTTATCACGGTAGGTACGACGTCAACCTGGACTACGAATAAGCGGATGAATACGGTAATAAGTCTTGAGCTTGCACATCCAGGCTAAATAACCAACACAGCAGAAAAAGATGATGCTACCAAAGAAAATTTATACGAACTTTCCTACAAAACCTAAGAGCAAATATGACGTTCAAATCGGTGTAAGTTATTTCAATGCAAAAAATTCTTTAGTATTACATTCCATGCATCCAACGCAGAGTCGGAACACTACATAGAAGCAGGCGCGTTTATGGATATTTCAGATGCCATACCAACATACAACAAAACTTTGAGGAAATTTAGAGCACAGTCGGTGCTGATGATATTCTAGAACGATTTCCGTTGACCGTTGATGGCGTACGAGTATGTATTGTGTGAACGCCTGAAACTATTTGTCAACGACTAGATTGACCCCCATCAGTAGGACTGTGGACTTCAACTGAACAATTATTCACACTAGAGCAGATCCTAGAGAAAAGCCCAAGAAGCCCAGATCCATATACACCACCTGTTTATCGATTTCAAGATCGCATATGACAGCATTTACAGTACCATAACTAGGTTTGTCAATCACGCGAAACTCGTAAAAATTTTTCGAATGACGATGGATAACGCTGGTTTCTCCACAAACTTTTCTGGGTCCGTTGGAAAGGATTTGAAGCAAAACGACATAAATGAGGAATAAAGACATCTTTGCCTGTTTTGAACCGAGGTTTCTTTGAGTGGTTTTTGGTCCCGTGTGCCTTGTGAGGCTTTGGATCATAACAACGAACTCTACGAGCTACACTGCAAGTCAAAAGTTTTAGGTCGCCCTAAGCACTCGAAGAAAAAACAAAATCATGTGCATGAATGTATGCACATGTATGTGTGCATGTATATATGCAACTAAAATAAGCAGAAAATATTTTCATTTTGTTCTAAACGCAAACGAACTTACTAAAAAGAAGAAAAAGCGACTTAAACCGATTTTTCATCGAAAAAGTCATATTTGCGTTCGATTACAACTTTTTTAACAATTCTAGGGTGTAGTATATTGCTCCAGCAATCCAATAGTATTTTAAACAATGTTCTGACCGTAATTTATTCGTCATTACTTCCGTTCAATGTATCACTGAAGAAGCACCTTGAGACCTTGAACTGCGAAACAACTTCTCGCTGCGATTTGCCTTCTTTGAAAATGGTGATGAATGCAGATCGTTTATGTTTTCCTCGTCGTTTCCCATTTTTAACGAGTTATTTACTCAAGACGTGAACAATCTCAAATTCTTGTGACTTCAAATGGTCTTACATAAAGACCCTTGCAATTAAGGTCCACAAATTTTGGGATTTGACAACCCTTTTTATGTAAGAAGTCATAAACAAATGCTGAATCAACAACCAGAAGTCATAAATCATAAAGTCAGTTATCTACGAAGGCCTCAAACTTTTGACCTGCAGTAAATATGACATCGAACTAAGCAGAAAAGTACAATTCAGTCATTTAAGATGAGTAGGATACGTAGATCGAATAAATATTAACGCCTTCGATCGAACAGGCTTCGATTGCTACCGTGAGGGACGATGCAGAAGAGGAAGAAAAGAAAAAATAGTGTATGCTCACTAATGTGATCACAAACCTCATAGCGTGCGTTACTGGAGACAGCTACCTAAGACCGTACTAGCTGGAGGGGTTTATTGGTTAAGTCCCACGTTCACTGCGGATCATAGCGTCATCTACGTAAGTAAAGCAGAGCTTGTTGATTAAGTTTACAAATAAAAAAAAAATTAAGTTTTACAATAAAAATGTTTAATATTCTATAGAAAAACTTACCCTACCGGATTTTTTGACGTACTTAATATTTTTTCAAGTAACCGTTGTTTTTTATCAGCTTCTCGCAACTTTTAAGTAGATACGGACGTGACTTTATTTTCAAAAATATTTTTTACAATGCTCTCCCGTTCATTCCTCAGTGAAGCCATAAGAGGGTATTTGTACGTGTGCGTTGTTAACCCTAACTTACCCGTTTTTTTAAAGATGGCCCACAAATCATCAATAGGGTTTAGATCGGGCGATCGCAACGCCCATTCTAAGATAAAAATATTCTTTTCCGCAAAACCCTCCTTTGAAGAATGTTTGGGGTCATTATCACATTGATAGACCCAACGAAGAGACATCTCCTCCTCAGCATATGGTAACATTACGGATTCCAGTATATCTCTAAGCTGAAACCGATCCATAATACTACTTATTTCATATAACAGACCAGATCCCTGTCCCGGAAAACATCCCCACACTATAATCGAATCCCCTCCATGACTCATGGTTGCGCGGCAATATCGTGTATATCGTGTTCCCTTCTTTCGTCTTACATGAATATTTCCATCGGAATTGATAAAGTTGAACTGATTCTCGTTGCTAAAAAGCACAGTTTTCCACTTACATATTTGCGGATGAATTCAAAAGGCTTCTTCCAAACTTCTACCTAAGAAATGATTAGGGGTAGAAAATTTTCCAAAGACTTACTAGGAGAATAAAATAGTACCTTTTTGGTCTGTGCTTAGCAGTAAGTAACGGGTTTTTTGCTCGTAGAAAATTACACAAATCAGCCTATATAGGGTGTTTCCATCAATTGAATTGAAACATTGAGTTCTTTTTGGAAGACAAACAAGGATGGTTAGGGATGTTTTTTTTTTTTTAATTTTCCAATCTGTTCGCACTGTTGTTTTTCTCGGACGTCTACCAGATTGAATGGTTTCGATCGGTTTTCCATTCTGAAACTTTTTAATGATGTCGCACACTGCCGATGATGGCATTTTATACTTTTTAGCTGTCCATTTCTGCTTTAGCTCTGCTTTGAAATCTGCTACTACTTGATCTTTAATTACACCACTGTACTTAATTGGCCATTTTATTTTGAAACACCTGGACTTTCTTATAGTCCTTGTGGACTAAATAAATAGTCCATAACTCAATTCAAATGACAACGAAAACCACTATAAATAAGTTAAAACCCAAGTTATTTATTTGCAAACTCATGCAATGGTATGCTTTTACAAATCCCAAAACAGCGTCTATTTTATATTCTTTCGCAATTATTCATTTACGGTATAACTGCTGGAAGTTTGAAATCAACAAATTGGCAGCACTTAACTTTCTTTAAAAAAAAACTTCTGCATAGGAAAGAAAACTTTTAAAAGTACTTCCTATTCGCCACTAGATGTCGCCCAAATCATCTAAAAAAGCACTTTTAGTGAAAAAAAGATTTTATTATCGATTTCTATTTTAAATTCAATTTGAAACCTAATATTTCTTGCTAAAACCATAAGTGTCATCGAATCGATGATCCTCTGTGCAATGGTCTCGAGAGTGCTCTTCACAATCGCCACCATCGTCAAAGCCCAGACGTCCTCTACTCAAACTGCGATAGTGCGATTTATGACGAGAATGATGTAGGGAAGAGCTTGACCTCTCGTGACGTGTGGCAGTTGATGTGGTACAAGGTCCAACTCCATGACCATGACCAGGTCCATGGCCAGACCCATTACCAATTCCAGGACTACTGGATATTAATGGACGGCAGTGATTCGTTGGTGGAATGTCATCCTCATATCTCGGACATGGATGGTCTCCAACTGGAGATGCTGCTTCGAACCTTCTAGATAGCAGAGTGAATTCTTGGTGGGCACTGCACAAAGTTTGTAGACGATGTAGGAGATCGGTTTCAGGAAGATCTCTTAAATGAAGTGTTCGAGCTACAGATGTACGGAACGATTGTAGGTGGGATAGACGATGATTGGCATCGGATAGTTGGGCTTGAATACGGGATAAGTCATCACGAAGGGACTAAAAGAAGAACAAGTTTGTGAACGAATGTGAACATGATGTTAAGGGAGCACTTCCTACATTGATCAGAGCCTCATCACGACATCGGCGATGCTGTGAGGACTCGGCGCAACATTTCATTTTCTCTTTGATGGCACTCAGTTGGGCTGCTAATCTGGTTTTCTCCTCTTCCATGTCGCAAATTTGACCAGTTAACTCGTCAATCTTTCGAGCTCTTTCAAGGGCGGTTATCTGAAAACAAACAGTTTTGACAGAAGTCGGCAGATTTTTTAATAATAAAATTGAAATACGACTACCTTATATTCGACAGCTTCAGCTAATTGCGCCTTAACTTCAGCTATCTGCGTCTTTGCATCAACCAGCTGGGCTGTGAGCTTGTCAATTTGTTTACTGGCTTTCTTTGCTCGACATACAGCCTCATCTCGCTCACCTTGAAGGACACATTTACCTCTGGCTCCATCCTCTATGATAGCCAGTTTCCGCTTCAACAATTCCAGATGTAGATCTCGCCTCTGTACTTGCTCGCGAAGAACACGGACTCGTCTTTGGAGTTGGTACATACTTGAGCTCTAATAGCAATGGTATTAAAGGCTATGCTAGGTGGGAGAAAGATACGAATTGTACAAACCTCTTTTAGTGGAATTTCATGACACGACCTTTCCTTGCGTACCTTAGAGTGTACATGCGAATGATGATGAGTTGCATGGTCACAACAAATCTGGAAATATTAAAGAAAATTTTGAATTCAGTTCGTTTCAAAGATGCAGATGCCTAATTCCATTTCTATTTTAAATCTCTTTCTAGATTTCTTGAGGCATTGATGATTTCAGTAGCTTCAGTGGGTTAAAACGATGCTTGAAAGACGTATAATTACAACAACCTCAAGCGAGGTGCCCATAACATTATGTACGGCAGGGATGTGTATAACTGGGGTCCTTTCGCTTTTATTAATTATAATCTGTGTTCTTAGATGACCTACTCAACTAACTCAGCAACTTTGTATAGAAAGTCATCGAAAGGGCTAATGGCCTAATAAACGAAGTTACTGGGATTCTCGAACACAGTCTTTTCGGCCGCGGCCAAAGCACGGGCTGTAACGGGCAACACTTCTCCAACAGCTACACCAACTGTTGCCGATCAACCTCTTGTAGTAGGATTTTCATCGGTTTCTTCCAGAGCCAAGAGGAAGAAGGCTTCCGGCACTTCCTTTGTTGATGGCTTTTCCATGCATGATGGCCGGATTAAACTAGCAAAAACAGCAGATCCAGTGAACCATCAGCAGTAGCCGAAGTTATTTAATGTCGTGATTCCAGGAAAGTGTTGCAATGCTTCTTCTCAAAATAGGTGCTATCTACATTTCATATTGACTAGTTTTTCAATAATTTTGGCTCCCATACAACCTTTTCTACGAAAGCAATCGAATGTACCCTTCCCAACAGGTAAACTTAGGATATAACCAGCTGGAAAGTGTTATTAGAAGTTTCCATATCAATCCATACCTACATCAAATTTCAAATCAGATGCAAAGTCTTGGCCTTACTGAAGTCAAGAAATCCGAGAAAAATTGGCTGGACACCCTTTAAGGAGAAGTTCGACAAATCCGTCACTGCTTCCCCTAAACTAAAAACGGAACAAAAGATGAAGGAAGCTATTCAGACCTTATGGTTTGAGGTTTGTAGCAACCATGAAAGGAAACCCAAACACTTCTAAACAAGTCAATTAAGCCTAATTTGGAGGAAGACTGGAATCTTTACAGATTCCAGAATTCTATCATCGTTTGCGCAGATGGATGAGACCATAAAAATACGCTGTTGCTTCCTTTGATGGTTTTAAGTCGCCCATCATCGATGGCATATCTCCAGTTATGCGACGAAAAGGTATAGATCAGGTCCTGACATTTCTGAAGAGAAGCTTCATTGCTAGGCACATATAGCGAACTGCTGGCGAACAGTAAGAGTCGACTTTATGCCGAAGATCGGAGAAGATAACTACACGTTCGCTTAAAGCCTCAGAAGAATTGGTTAGATTTTCTTCATGTTAAAGAGCATAAAAAGAAGGATTGAGCTTCATGCACCCATGCATCTGAATACATCCTCTGCAAGATCCAACGTGCCTACCTACCGACGCGGAAAATATTGCGGAACTGCGCTTCAAAATCTGATGAGCAGAATTGAAAGCACATTCAACAAAAAGGAGTACGCCCTGTCTGCTTTGATTGACATTAAAGACATCTTAGGTAATGTAGAATTTAGGTAGCGCTACAGTTCGGGGTGAACCTGGACCTCAACTAGAAAGCTTCTCCAGTTAGTCCGGTCTTTAGATAACTGCCTCAAGTTGTGCACTCTAAGTCAATTGAGGTCCCTTTATACTTGTGCGTGACACCTAAGATGAGGCCTTCCTCTACTGCGTTGTCAGTCCGAGTTAGATTCAAAGACTCTGCTGGCTGGAGCATTGGTGTCCATCCGCTCTACATGTCCTAGCCATCACAGGCGACTGCTGCGCAGTCTACTAAGCCGCTGTCTCTGTACAGCTCGTATAGTTCGAATCTACTCCTCCAAATCACGTCAACGCAAACTGAATCGAAGGATTTATCTCTTGAAACGACTGAGGATATCTTAATCCGCTTTCGATAGGGTCCGTGTTTCTGCGCCATAAAGTAGGACTGGGATTATCAAGGTCTAATATAGAGTCTCCTTAGTTTTTCGGGATAGGGCCTTGCTACTCAGTTGCCTTCTTAGCCGAAAGCAACAACAATGAGCAAGAGTGATTCTTCGTTTTATTTACCCTGAGGTGTTGTTGCCAGAATTTATAGCGGAGCCAAGGTAAACAAAGTCCCTTACTACCTCGAAATGTAGCTGTAAACCGTGACGTTCTGTCCAATTTGTCGATGTTGTGTGTCCGTATATAAGCATATACTCGATTTTGCCCTCATTTGCCGCTAACCCATTTTGACAGCTTCTGTTTCAATACCAGCGAACGCAATGGTGAAAGCCCTCTGTGTTCTCCCAATTATGTCGATATCATCGGCGTAAGCTAGTAGTTGCACAGACTTTTGAAAGATTGTACCTCCGCTGTTCGCTTGTGATTTTCGCACAATTATTTCATGTATGATCTTATAGAAGTCACTAGACAGCGCGTCACCCGGTGTAAAATGTTTTTTGACATCAAAGGTCTGGGTTAGGTCTTTACCAACCTTGACGGATCAGCAACCGTTCTCCATCTGCCAAAACTAAACATGGCTCTATATAGCTCGTTTCTATAAGTGCTGTCACATGCGGTCTTAAAATCGATGAAAAGATTGTGTGTGGGTATCGATTTGGACTGTTTTTTTTCTAGGATCTGCCGGAGTGTGAAGATTTGCGACGTTGTGGACTTTCTTGATCTGAAACCGCACTGATAGGGACCAATCAGGTAGTTGCCGAAGGATTTCAGATGCTCACACAATATCGCAGATAAGATCTTGTATTTTATGTTGAGGAGACTTAAGCCTCTATAATTTTCGGGGGGCCTTTTTTTTGTGGATCGGGCATACAGTGCTGAGATTCCATTCATCAGACATACACTCTTCTAACAAGATCTGATAAATGAGTTGGTGCATGCTCTCCACAAAGTCACTTTTAACAGCCGTCAGGTTCAGCTGATTTGTTGGATCTTAGCTTAGATATTGCTATCCTTACTTTGTTCTGGACAGGTGAACGGTGAATAGTTTATTCTGCCGTACGGCGGCATGTTGGGCTTTTTCGCCGTTATACAGTCCGCAGAGAAAGTTTTTCCATATTCTCAGCACCGAGAATTCTGTAGGTTTTCCTTACGTCGATCGCAAAATGAGCAATTTGATTTAGCGGTTCATGATCCGGAGACCGCCATTTCCCCTTGTGTATATTAAGATGACCAATAACTGTGCTTGCTATAGTGCTATTTCCTCCTGTCGCAAATTCAATAAGACTAAGTCCGCTGCCAGACGTGGTGTCGTGTGGGCTATACTTACCAACTGTCCTCCTTTCCTATCCTATTGACTAGTACGATATACTTCGGACATTACTCATATGTCTTGTCGAGGAGCTCGTAGGAACATTTTTTGGTGGTGTCGTTCTTGTCTTCCGTAAAGGCATGGGCTCATATTAGGCTTATGTTAACGAATTTAGCCTTGAAACGAACTCTCATAAGATGCTCACATCCGAATAAGCGCTATTTCTTTTCGAATTTTCATTCTTCGTCCCATCCCATTGCATGGCGGTGATATCTGCGTGATAGCAGTCATGGGCCTCTGCTAATTCTGCTAATTGTTTGGCTGACACTCTGCTTAAGGCTCTTAAAGTTTCTTAACTCTAGGTCCAGCCATATCCAAATGATCTAAGTCATACCCGTATCTTGTGATATTGAGATAGACTTATTGGTCTACCAGAAATTGACTTTTAGTCAATTCTCTCATAACTGAGGTTGTTCTCTTTACGAGAAGGAGAAAGCTGGTTGTTCTAAATTATCCAATCATCCATGCAATATCATAATTTTTTTTAACGTAAGTGTCATCCTCCTGGGTAGCAAATTCACTTCGAAACCACAAAGGTGCTGCCGGCTTCTGGTAGGAACCGAGGAGACTTCACTGGATCTACAATTTTCACAATAAGTTTTGACGAAATATGTCACTTGACGAAATATGCTCCAAAGAATGATTTCTCTGAGTGGGGTTTCTTTAACCTTGCCTGCCTACTGTCATTTGGCTCCAATCTTGTGGTCATAACATTCTGATGTAATAATATCGGCTGTAGAATTATCAAGTTGACTTTCCTTGTACTCAGGACTGGCTACGGTCATAATCCGGGAAGGTATATAGTGGGATCTTAAATTTGTAGGGTTAACTTCCGTCTATATTCTAAGCGAATATGTACGCAATCCTGTAGGTATGATATATTGCGAAAAGCAGATGAAGGGGGCGAAATATCTGAATCTGTAACGACAACTAACCTCCTTTCAGGGTTTACTAAAGCTTCTCACTATCTCTAGCTAATTGGATAGTGCAAGGCGACTGAAGTTACTGAGTTTTATTAGGCCCCGAGGTCACAAGGGACCGCGGGAAATTAGATCGCCGATGATTTTGCTAGTAAGCGAAAAAAAAGACTTCCTTTGACAGTTTGGTCTCTTATGAGCACAACCGTAGGTGATATGACTTTCCAGGTTACAGGCAGACTAAACGAATGCTTCCGCAAGTCTTTAAACGACTCCGGCTTGTCTGTTGTTCCTCGGCGGGAAAGACTATACACTTACTGTGCTCGCATCATGCTGCAGCCGAATACCTGCGATGAAGCGATTTATCGTCTTCTTATTCGAAAAACTGTCTAATTTCATTAGAAGGAACTTAAGAGGATTTCAATGGACTACTTCTTGGTCAATAATTGCTAGTGCATGAAAAAAGGGTAAAAGGAGATTCAATTCCAAATTAGAAGGTTAACGCACTCGAAGCAGCCTGTGGTTTGAAATACGCAACTGAACAAAGGTAAAAAAGGACAGGGATAGTTTGGCTGATATAGTATAGATATGGTCAAGTTACATATGATCGTAAAGTCCAGATAAATCCTGATTTATTGATAGAAATGAAGAAACGCCGAGTAAATTGCTCCCAAAACTTTCTTTCTGGAAGACACCCATGGAAATAGATTTGAGAAACCTGCAGAAACTTTCGAAGCACACTTAGAAAAGGCGTTAGTGCGAGAGTAGTCAGCAAGCCAGAACCCAGGTTGTATCGCCAACCGCTCGAGAGGCATGCCAAAAGCAAAAAGGATTCGCTAGTTACAGTTTGCTATTTTCAGATGAAGTCAGCCATGATGAAAAATAGTAGAGTTGCTCCTCATTCGTTTCCCAAACTCGTTTCGCAAAGAAGTCACTATGTCGCGATTTAAGTAGCACTACGCACCCCAGATCGACTGGGTAAAAAGAAAAGAGTTCCGTTCGTACTTAGCTTCTTCGTTTAATAAGAAGTCCAACATTTTGAAGAAGTCTAAGAAAGTCCAAACGCTTTTCCGAAAGACACCATGGCTGTTTGAAGAAGATAGTTGTTTGCGACTCAGTTAATTTGATTAACTCTGCACAGACAAGATCAACCAAAAGCCTTCCTGGAGGAGATTGACCGGACTACAAGTTAAGACTGGAGATTACCAGGAGAGTTATTTTTACAATTTTTAATTTTTTTTACAATTTTTGCCATTTAAATGGTCGCTCCATGAATATCTATCTCACTATGGGCTTACTTTCTCTGATTAATTTCCTAATGAATTACAGTCTGAACGAAATATAAATTGGCGGGACCCGTCTCATTCACCTCGTATACTCGGATAACTATAATACTCGGAAGAACTATAGATACAATAATTGTGGAAGATACCAGATAACCATGATCCATACAAGTTAATACAATATTTACGGCTCAAAGTTAGCATCCTTTCTCTTGGTTACTCCGCCTCAGAAATGTAGACAGAATAAACAGAGCGAAGAATATTGTAGTGATAGTTTAACCTGGAAAAGGAATTCTTAAAGAGTCGTACTTTTGTTTCAACTATTGTAGTTGAGTGCCTAAATCTACCCTAAGTCTAGACAAATTTTGATAAAATGCTGTTGTCTTGGCAGACCTCATTCATTTGAACTTGCAATCGATAATATGAATTGCTCCTAGGCTGTGTTAAGAGTGACCAAAAGTAGGTTAATCAGACCAAGGATCAATGTACTAAAATTCATATCTTACCTTCTCTGGCGAATGAACACGATGGTCATGATGAACTGCCAGTCGCTCTGCCCTTTCCAAAAGACTCTCGGCCATTATTGTGGTATCGGTGCCTGGAGCAGGCGGTGATGTACATTCGCTCCAGCACAGTGCTCTTGCCAGTCGTACCAAAAAGTCAGACAATCCTAAGTGGTCCTGTCGGATGTCGTGCAATTCTGCCAAAGTTCTCTCTAAACGTTCCTCCAATTCGGATTTCATTGTCTCCTCTGCTCGTATTCTACACTGCGCGGACTCATGGCTTTCCTTCAATTTACACGTCTCTGCTGAAAGTTGATCGCGGAGGGAGTGGAGTTGCTGGAAGGGACATTTATCACTCTCAAAAGCATAGAAAACTACTCATATGAAGATTAAAGAGCAAAACTTACCGCATGCATAGTCTGGTTTTCGCTAAGAATCTCTCGGATCTTGTCCTTGATCAGCGTCTCACACGGTTCCGGTAGGTTAAGTAGTGCAGCCAAATTCCTCAAGAACTGCATGCGATCAGTTTGGGATCGATCCAAGTTGCTCTGTAATCGATGACAACGTGATTCGAAGCCTCGAAGTTCTTCTCTAAGTTTTTCTCCACTAATTTCGGATTCCGTCATTCGGTCTTTGGTGATTTGTAAATCTCGTTCGAGCTGCCTACATCGATTCTCCAGTTCATGATGGTGATTATGACTTACTTCCAATTGTGCACTTAGCCTCTGTTTATCTGTATTGGCAATGGTTTTCAAATTGAGCAACTCTGTTTCACAGCTACTCAGTGTGTCACATGTCGAGGTGATCTTTGCCTTGGTTCTATGAAGTTCAGCCATTACTTCCTCAGCCCGATTGACGATGCATTCAGGAGATAAGTGACCTGGATCGCAGATTTCCATGGCAAAGCAGGCGCTCAACTTACGCATCAAGTCTTGCAAATGGGCTTTCGCATGATCTTTTTGGTTCCGCTCTTGGGCGAGGCATGATTCTAGATCATTAATCTTACAGACCAGCTCCTTGCTCTTGTCATCGATATTGCGCTTCTCACGTTGGATTGTGTTGATTGTACTGTCACAGCGCGCCTGAATGCTGTGTTCTCGATTTTCCGCTGTCTGGAGTCGGCTTTGAAGGGACCCAATCAAGGCTGACTGGCGAGCAGCCTGGGCTCGTAGCGATTCGCATTCTGTTTCTTTGGCACAAAGTGCACTTTTGACTTCTGTGAGCTAAAAACGAAAATGTAAAATTATGCGTTCTGGAAGGACATTGTTTAGTTTGATTGCTTACATCACTTGCAAGGCGATCACGTTTACATGATAAGGCCGCAAGTTCACTACGCAAAGTCGTTGCTAGGTCTAGGTGATTACCCGCATGGTCTGGGGGTCCTGTTGAACATGTTGTGTCGATCTGGAATTTACATCGATTCTCATTTGTTACATATTTGGCAAAATTTATAAGTAACTTGTTATAATTTAACTTCACTGTAATAGAATTCGTCGAGCAAGAGGAATAGACAAAACTGCGAAATCTATCATACTACGATGACGGTATAAACGGGATCCACTTGTAAGTAGAAGCAGAGCACAGCAAGATGTATCGAACTTATGACAAGTTAACAGACATTTATTACTTTCTGCGTCTTAATTCTCTAACATTTCTCAATTATGTATCCACGTTCTCGGTTCCCTCACTTACCTAGCTAAATGTCTCCAGCTCATGCAAGAACGCGACACAGCCTACAAGAAGTGCTAAAGACCTACCGTGCTGTCATTTCAAAGGTAAGAGCCTGTAAGTCCCGGTACTATGGCTGAGTACTAAGTAAAGCCTAGACGGGAAAAAGTATATGGGCACACATGCCCAAGATTGGCATCGGGAAGCAGCGTTCTAAAACTCCGGCAGATATGAACCGTAATCTTCTCAACGCTAACTCTATAACATCCTCTTCGCAACCAAATAATGAAAATTCTTCTGATCCCTTTGAGACAATAGGAAGGGATGAAAACAAAAACCTCATACATTTTTGTTGCGTACGTAATGAAGAAGTTCTACAAGACATACAAACCGTAATCGCCCTACATGGAATCCATCCAAGTTTTGAAAAATTAATTTTGACAACTATTTTGCTTTAATAATAGTTTTAAATCCATCGTTACACATTCATCTTTCGCAAAAGACTGGTCGAAAAGAATACCAGTACCTCAAAAAAAAAAACAATTCAAGCTTATGAAATGCAGACCAATGAAAGAATTATCTTTTCTAAAACCTGGCCAAGTATTAGCTACTTACTGCTCACCAGTCCGCTCCGCTGGCAGTGCTTTAAGCGGTCGGTCCAATTTTTCATGACTCGGTCCAATAAGTGCGGCGTTATTCCGGCAATAGCCGGCCGAATGTTGGATCGAGCTCCTCCAAAGTGGTTGGCTTGTTAGCGTAAACTAAGGACTTGACGTAGCCCCAGAGAAAATAATCGAGTGGTGTCAAATCGCATGAACACTTGCCGTGAGATGACTCAGTCATCATCCTTCACAACTTCGAGCGTTGAGTGGCTTGTATGGAATGTAGCGCCGTCTTCTTGGAATCACAACTCGGATATATCGATGTTGTCGATCTGACCGCAGGAATTTGGTTAACATACATCGCTTTATACCTAAGACCATTGACGGTAACGGTGTCTCATTCCCCATTTCGAAAGAAATAAAGTCCGGTGATGCCGCCGTGCCATAAACCGCACCAAACAGTCAATTTTTCTTATTCACATAGCCGGTGAGTCAAAAATGGGCCTCGTCTGAGAAGATGAGTTTTTGGCCAAAATTCGGATCTCCGGCCAACATTTATAGTACCCAATTAGCGAACTCACGGCGTTGTCTATGGTCGTACGGATTCAATTCTTGCGTTAGCACAATCTTATACAGATGTAGGCCCGGATTCAACAACAAAATAAGCCTGGTTGACTCTTTAGCGATGCCTAATTCAGCTGATCGGTGCCTAATCGACATTTCTGGGTTTTCCTCGATACTGGCCGCTACAGTGGTTATGTTTTCTTCATTTCGCACCAATATCTGTGGTGGCTTAAGATCCAAAAAAGTGTACTCATGCTTAAACTTTTAGACGGTGCGAAGAATTGCCTGCACACTGAAGCCATGATGACGACCAACCTCATAACGAATTTCACTTTGCGTATTTAACATACAACTGAGCCGGAATTTCAATTATTTTTTAATAATTTCTGCACATTCCGCACGCGTAAAACGGTGCACGATGAAATGGCAAACCTTACTGAATATTTTGACAGCTGGATGTCATTGGTAACTTTTACAGCAGCTGTCAATAACAACTGGATAAACGGCCACCCGTTATTATACTTCTATACGTACATGCCTTCCTAAGAAATAATGATTGGAAAATGTAACTCTTCCTTAAAATTATCGGGAGGTGTGAATATCAAGGATAATAGCGGAGGCGAGGTAGACAAAATCCCTAATAACCTCAAAGTTATAGCTTTCTATTCGTATTGTGAAATTCTGTTGGATTTTTCGATTTCGTGCTGACCTTCTTTTGGAAATATATTCGAATGGTGTCTGGTTAGCGAATTTCTCAAGTCCAAGTACTATGCTAGAGAGTCCCGTGACAGCACATCGCCTTGTCAGAACGCCTTTCTGACATAAAACGTCTGCCTGATATTTCTTCCGAACTTAGCGGAGCAGCCAGCTTTCTCCATAGTCATTCTACACAATTGAAATTCTCAGCAAGATACTAAAACCGGACGTAGTTTTGCATAGATCGTCCCTACATATCCGGTTATGCAGGCTTACCGAATCTAGAGCCGCACTAATTTGGAACTCATTGGCGGTTGATAAAAGGCTCCAGACGATTACACAAAACGGCAGACAAGATCTTGTAGGCTACATTAAGACGACTAATATTGGATCAACAAAACGATACAGAGGTCCCATGCATAAGGCATATTCTCCTCTGACCAAATCTTAAAAACAAGTAAATGTATGCTCTACCAAGTGATCTCGCGCCACCTTTAAAAGTTAGGTAGATTGTTCATCTGGCCCAGAACTGCTTTGTTGTACTTAAGTTTATTTATTGCTATCTTCACTACATTTTGGACGAATAAACCTGAAATATTAGCTTTCATTACCTATGAAGGTTATGTGCTTAAATTTCCCTGACAGAAAGTCGTTCCCGTTGTTCAAATGGAGGAGATGCTTGCCATTGGTGGGGATTTAAATTATTAATGCGAGGACTGCTATGGAGATAAAGTTAAAGGAATGAATTAGAAGCATGCAGTCGAGTCTAATCATATCGCCTCCGAAGTATGCATATAAATCGGAAGAATGGCATTCAAACGATTCTCGAAGTTGTTTAATAAAATGATGAGAGGCGGCCGGATGTCTAATTTACATAAATTATCTAAAATACCGATACGAGAGAGTTTTAGTCAGTAGATAGCACAATATTATTGAACTGCACGTCCCTTTTTTTCCTTATCGTGGTAGGAAGGCCTAAAAGTCAAAGATCCAAATTTCTGAAAGGAACCACAGTGAGACGTTAACCTAAGCGCCAAATATGTCCAAACGAGACGTTAAATGGTTTAACGTATAGTAGTGCCCTACAAGATTTTACTACAGACCCGTTGATCCAAGAGTTGCTAGATCTTTCGATTCCCACGACTCCTGTACCTCTTTCACTAGATTAGGCTGGAACAATGGAGAGAGTACCAAAGACGCTCAGGCTGTTATCATTAAATTTAATTTAATCGAAAAAAGATGCCGATATCAACTTTTCAATCCAATCATAAAGGCTGCTAATGACAATCTGCCCGACGTACAGTGTAAACACTGTATTGATCAACTTTGGAAGCTAACCGAAGCAGAGAATACTTTGCTTGGCTGCGACAGAGCTTTTTATGTAAGTAGTGCACGCAGCAAACTCTATTAAGCAAGTCTGGGCCGAAAATTATTTCCCTGAGAACTAAAATTTCCGAGGTTTTGAGGCTATCTAAGCTAACACTTGACAGAGTAGCACGTGCAGTGTGGGAGACTATCGCTGTCTATATTTCATACTATCGCCTGATCTAGTTGTCAACAATGTTGACTCTCAGCCAACTCAAGGAATGATAGACATATTACGGACAAGAAAGTATGATACTATTGAGTTTTTATGCCAGACCAAAGGTACACCGAATTCAGAATCGGATGCGGGGAATGCGGGAAAAACCAACTGCACATGCTTTAAGGAGGAGATCGGCAACTCCTAAACTCTGCCTAAACCCAGAACGAAGGATAGAAGAAACTGTTCAGAACTTGAACGGTGCACTTACCAAATACTTTGAACTGACGTATCAAGCCAGGAAAAACTAATCAGATCGCGTGTTCCATAGTGGAGTGCATATTTCAACGGTAACATAGAGAATCCCAAAAACTTCTAAACGGGTGACTTAAGACTTGTTTGGAGACTGAAATCCTTACAGATAGAAGCAAAAAAAATATAAGAACTCATTCGGATTTCGAGAAAATTGAAGCACTCAGGGGAACCATCAGACTTCTCATGTAACCTGAAGGAAAAAGACACACAACTGAGCAGAGGAACTGTTATCGGTTGTTGTTGTAACGAATGAGGGCATCTAATACACTGTTGCTTCTTCTGATTGCACCGAATCAATATTGCATATCCAGTTATACTGCACAAGGTTATGGGCTAGCTGCTGGCAACTCTGGCATGCGTACCGAGACCCTGACGAACAATAAGAATAGCCTTTAGACTATGCGAAAGCCAAGAGCTCATGTTAAGGAGCATGAGAGTGGTCGAAGTTCATGTGCGAAAAACTGCTTTGCACATACATTCTTTGTGCAAGATGCAACATGTCGACTAATGCAGAAGATCCAGCGAGTTTGTTTTTCAAAATCTGCTGGACAAAGCTGAAGGCACACTCAACAAAAAAAAGCACGTGCTGTGGATTTTCATCGGCCAAATACCTAATGTTGACGCTTTAGTAGAATTTTGGATTAAAGCATTGCTAGTGAGCCGACAAACAAACAACTTTGAACTAAACAGATCTACTCGAAAACCTCTGAAGCTTTGTCGACTTTCTGGCAGTGTAAAGGAGCTTCCGGTATGACATGGAGCTTGTCACCGAGGAGAATCTTCTGGATCTGCACGACTATGTGTCGGTTGTCTAGTGGAAGAAGTGATTTCAGTGCTACTTTTGTCAGACTCCAAAAAACGATCTGTCTCGGCTTTATGAGGCTTAATCAATCAATCTCCCTCTCCTTTATATTTATATCTATTCCACATGTATATGAAACTGACTTCCTAGCCAAGAAAGGAATATAGTCGAGTCTTCACCAAAGACGTATCGTATTGGCGGATGCCATCAATAGATTTCCCTCCTCATATTGCGCCTAACATAGATATATGCAATCCTAGTGGCGATGAACTATATTGTAAAAGAGGTGGACGGAAAATGATATCGTCAGGAAGCTTCCTGAGCAAGTCTCAGATGACAGTTTCTCAGGACTCGAACTTGCTTTAGAACTGACTCGGTTAGTTGCTCGATTGACTGATGGGTTTCATATGAGCATAACTGTAGTTCAAACTCTGCAGGATGCCCGGAAACCAAACGAATGCATCCCGATGTCATTAAAAAAAAACGGAACTTTCCTGCTCTCGCTCAGTAGAAAAGACTGCTTGTTGTCATCGCAACGTGGAACTATGGTTTTGTTGAGCACCTAAGTAAGTTTGCTAGACATAAATAACGTAACATCCAGTGAACATATCTGTGAAATCAATAACGACACCGCGGAGTTCCATCTCTGGATGGCAAATATTCAACGCCTACGTGGTGGTTTCTTATAGGCACTTTATCACTGAATCGCTAACTCATCAGATAGACTGAAAAGTTTTAGTAAACGAAACAGAGTTCTCCTCCAACTATTTACTTCTTTGTTTAAGTACTCTGTTCCTGCATATGGTTGGCGATAATGAAACGACTTATATATAGGTACCATTGTACTATAGGTAGGAACTTTGTCACTTAATTGATCACTCATCTTTCAAGATACATATTCCACTTAAACGAACAAATAAGGGGTATAAATCTTTCAGTTCTTTACTCATATCTGATTGTTCGATTCCGGTAAAAGAAGAATCTAGAATCGGTGTACGAGGTTCACTTTGCATATATTATATTGTTTACTGAATGTATTGATTTCCTGCTGTTTGGATATTTTTTTAAATAAATAAGCAGAAAGATATAATCAAATTTTACAACTGAAATCAATGTCGATCTTGTGTTCAAAGTTTTTCAATATAGAAGAAAACATAAAAACAACCCCAGATCTTACAAGATGGTGATGATGGGGTGATAACCCATTTAAATGATCATGATGAACACTGTGATGATGCAAGTGGTGATGACTGTGCCTCCCCGACATATTAACACAATTAACTTTGCTCCAACACTTTTCTATGTCACTTCACTTTTACCGCATTTCCAATTTAAGTAGGAACAACTCTCTAAAGCAAGACGAGGAAATGGAGAGAAAGGAAACCACCAAACCGTGTCCTTTGAAATACCGGAACAAACTGAATACCACAGTTTAACCAGAAGCTATGTATAGACACCAAAACAAAGTCTTTCATAATTTTTTTCCTTTTATTGCTGTGGAATGCGCCACCATCCCCAACCCTTCTTCAGGTCGGCTCTAACTCTCCAAGGCATAATACGAATATGCCCAACGTTTATTATTTGTTGTTATTTAGGTCATTCACATGGGGCCAAATGAAAAAATACAATACTTTGGTTTTAACTGCTACCATGAGACTGAGATAGAGGTCTAAAGAAACTTCAATCGCCTAGCAATGGAAATATTGAAGTTCAACCCCTCATAATTGAGGTTACCTTGGGGAAACTGTCCGATAACTATTCAAACTCAGTGGTTTGGATAGTTTTAAGCTCAAAATGTTAAAAGTTTAAAGTCAGACAGACACAATCGGACTAACTTACCTACCTCGCAAAAATTTAAATCAAAATGGCATTCCGGATCTTGGCACAGTATCTCGAAGATTTTCCAGTCTTCTTGAGAATTTCCACTAGTCTCACGATTCGATTTGTCACTCATTTTTGTCACTTTCTAACCCATCCAGGCTGAAGGTTAGTATCAATAACAACCACAGAACTATTTAATCAATTTACTTCAAACATTTTCACGCAGATACTTTGAGTGATACTGAATATGCAAATGTGATAGATACTACTGGTTCGACTCGCGAACGATGGATTCGTTTAATTTTCGAATTATTCAAATTTTTCACTTTATGGCAGGCCGCTACCGTAATTCTTGGAATTTTTTAAAAACGAATTGATCGGGACCAAATTTGTGTAGAGCCACGCAATTCTTTCGGCTCAAACGAATAGTCTCTTGCAGTAGGAATGCATTTTATGCTGAAGGAAATCTTTTTTGTAGATTTTCGTGATTATTTCTTTCGTTTTTTGTGTGAAGTAG
This sequence comes from Volucella bombylans, assembly GCA_949129095.1. Taxonomy (NCBI): domain Eukaryota; kingdom Metazoa; phylum Arthropoda; class Insecta; order Diptera; family Syrphidae; genus Volucella; species Volucella bombylans. The sequence continues at coordinate 98,784,989 of OX422144.1, forward strand.
TTTTTCGTACGTAGATACTGGATAAACAGAAGGGTGTTTCTAAGCAATGGCCAATGTGGCTAAGATTCAAGTAACACGCAAAGGCGGCCGGTCGTCCGCCTTTAGTTATTACCTAAAACGACGAAGTGCAATCAAATTCCAACATCGTCTTTCCGTATTTCCGGCTTTCCACCGTCACCATCGTCGTCTGTAATCAATTTCAATCGAATTATTGTTGTTTATGTCACTTTTTAAGCCCGGGAGTATAATGAATTCTCTTGCAATTCGAGTAGGAATTACTTGTAGCTTAGATGTTTTGTTGATGAACTTAGGGTGAAAGAGTTAGAAGGTTTGTGGGTCTAATAAGTATCTGACATGAAAGGAAATTATTGTAAAACATCTGACATTTTGATGGCAGAGCTGCATGAACTATTTAGAGAAGTTAATCAGAATAGATGTTTTATATTTAATTAAACCACAGCACCTGCAAGATAGTTTTATGTCAAAAATGAACTTTTAAATGCACAACGAACGTTTGTCGGTCCCCCGGTTATCAAAGAGTAAACCTACCTACAATTGTGAAGGAAGTCCTAGCATGGGTTCACTCCTCAGATGTGCTCCTCTGAGCCCTGTCTATTTTGTATATCAGCGATCATACTTCTCTCGATTTTGTTCTTAGCCTTTCGACTGCTTTTGAGAGAAGCTTTGCTTTCTTTGAGAATCTTGAAGATGTAGGGTAGCAACATTTGGTAGGGCGATGCCTTGACTATTCTTGGAGCTATAAGGATTTGTTTACTTGTTTGTCGGTGCTGTTTATAGTTGCAGTTGCAACAGATCCAGTGACACTCGAAATTACGGATCGGATCGCTACCTGACTGCCTACGTGTATAACAATATTCGTGGAGAGTGTATGCAAAGATTCTCAGGGATGACCTCCGCGCCGTCAATTTTCGTTTACTTACGAGTATTTCTGAAATCAGGTGGTTGAAATATATGCTAAGAACAATTTTACTAAGATTGGTTTATTGAAGCTGATAGTCTCTCAGTCTGCAGCAAGGTCTAAAAAGCAACTTGACTGCCACTGTAGACACACATTCTTTGACTTCTCTACGTGTTATTCACAATATTGTTCATTACCATCATAACTACATATGTTGTCTATCTCCACGAAAACCCAGAAGATCCAACTTCATTTTTTTTTTTCGAAACTAAGAAAGTTAACCAAGTTACCTACAAAGTAAAATATTACTGAAAAGGAAGACAAGACCAGATGAACTCGGAGGGTAGCGATTCAGAGTAATCTTACTAAAATCGTTCAAATGTGAAGAATTATTATAGAAAAATTGGCTCTTCTCCCATTTCTCTCTTCGATTTCAGAAAAGTATGATTTTTTTTTTTCAAGTCATTATCGCACCGATCGTGATCTGTGATACAGAAGTGTGAACAATGCCAAAAGCTTTCGAAAACTTGTACAGTTCTTTTGAAGGAAAGACGAGTCGACGGAGTTCGAATGAGAATGTTTAAGGTTGTTGGTGTAGATGAGTATTTTAGGTCAGTGGGACTGAGCAGTGACGCAAGAAGTTGGATAAGGAGCCAGACCACCTTGACGCAGAAAACATAAGCTCGTAGTTAGAAGACAGAGGTAAGAATATCAAAGTAAAATTAAGGTCACAATCGGTGCTGAAATAAAAAGGATTGTTTCTGCAGGAAACAAATTGGACAAGGAGTATCTGTTAGATCGAATAAGTATAACAAAGCAATGAAATCTGAGCATATTCTAAAAGCTTCGAGAGCTCTACTTCTACGTCTTCTAAAGACAGGGAACATCTGAATCTATGAGCCTTGAGTTTTCAACAACTTAGTTCGTAGAGCTAAGTCTAGTTGATACTTCCCGCAATTGGTATCAAATCATAGTAACGCTTGATTCCTCATACTGGTTGAGAAGTACGAACATTTATTCCGTAAACCTTGCCCATTAAAACCCGATTATCTGGACAAAGAACAGAGACAAAAACTGGTCTCATCATTGTAATGTTAGAAATGGACCCATTCATAGCTAAATCCACGAGAACTTTTGGACACTACTTATAGGATTTTTGTAGAAAACATAGAATACATCATATCCAGGTTCTAGTTCAATAAATATGTGTTTGGCTTTCTCCCATTCATTTCTGCTGTCTTGGAACTCAAAACGGTCCAATTCTACACCGACGCATCAAGAATTAATAACTGGGCGAATTGAAATATTTTGTCTGACAAGCTAACTTTTATGTTTACTTTTATCTTCCTGATCAGTTCCAGGTAGAAATAACGGCGATAAAGGAATCGTTGATCCACCTTGAAAGAAGCAACCAAATCCTTCTATGTACAATATCTTAAGCAGCCCTAGACTGCCGTTCAGCCTTTAAAGAGATGAAGAGATTCCATCACTTTTGTTGGGAACTGGGGCATAGAAACATTCCAGATTATTTCAAGCCCTTGAATCCGCTTAGCACGGAGCTAGGCAATATATTCTGTCAGAGATGGCAAGATGTCCTCGAAAGAGTTACCATTAGGTAAGCAAGAGGCTCAACATGTCAAACGACTAAACAGATTTGGCCATAGTTGAGTGGAAGGAGAAATTCCAAATTTACGAGTGGCCTTCTATTGATTTTGTGCTATCGTGCCCATCTACCATTTCAAACTAATCAAATCTAACCTTATCCGATTCTCAAAAGCGGAGACCTTCGTAACATTGCCTCTTCACCCTAAGGCTACTCTTGGTGATACTTAGTAATTTCAAGCCGTCAATTCGTACCTCCTATATGTTGACAGTTCAGAACGGTTACTGCTCCATAAATGTTAGGACGCACACCATCAAAATGTCCCAAAAACAAAGTGGCAAACCCTCATATGATCATATGATTCTTCTCGTTCTTCTAACCGTGAATTACATCTTAGCAGCTGCTCCCCTTTTGAGGTTGTCTCAATTCAGAGACCTTAATACAATTATACAGGCTGCTGTATTTTGGTTCACCTCGAAAGTAAAGCCAAAAGTTTCCTAAAATTTTAGCATTTGAGATTTTTTCATCCTCTTCTTCGTAGCTTGACTAAAACTTGAGAATACGAGTATCATCCAACATGGTTATACGTATAATAAACCTGAAGCATCGACAGTCATGTATAACTAACCTTTAACCGTAAGCAGCATTTTTCTATCACAAAATACTCCGGAGTTTTCATGCCTTTTAAGCCACGCCACACTGACTCTGTGTGCATATCGTCAGTACAATGTCCTTGGAGATTAAAGACAGAGCCTAAGTGAAAAGAGAACGCGTTAAAGCACCGATAGCAAATCTTACGATAGTTCGTTGTCGGCTGTCTAGTACTCTGTCTTATATTTTCATAGCATGCGGCATCAGGTTCACCATTCGGTAGTTGTTGCAAGTTTTCGTGTCGCCTTTGGCAAGAAATCGAATAAGAAAGCTCTTCCTCCACTAATTAGGCGTCTGATTATTGAACAAATTGTGAGCCAGTTATTTAAGATTTTCGATTGTCATCTATATTTTGGTTCTGGTACGACTACAAGCACACGGTTCATTCATTTCATTTCGTAGTCCCGCTAAAATGAATCTGTTACCGCATGTGCGGTCTAACTCAAGATGCACTTTATCAAATGCCCCATTTCTGCTGTACTTAGTCCATATTTAAAAGGCCATTTTTGTCCCATTGTTGCCCTACCACGCACCCCGCTAGTGGTGCATCCACCATCACTTAGATGATAACAGATGGAATATTCCAAGTTTCAATTCTATTGCCATTAGGGGGTCGCTAATTTTTGATGTGAATGCGATTTTATCTAAGCGTTTGGTTCTCAAGATGAAGCAATTCCGTTCTTATTTTGTTTCGTTTTGTAGAAAAACATTTTATACGGTTTCGTTGCCAGTCAAGTAGCGAGCCCTGTTTCTGATACTTTGTCGCTTAGTTTCTTGAACCCGTATAACGAGTATAATGTTTTTATTAAACGTTGCCTTAATACGTTTCTTAGTTGGAAGCTTTTCCCCATCATTGTACTAACGTCTCAGCTTGCGATACATCGTCGAACTCAGATAGAATACATATATCCCCGGGATCACACCTCTTCTGAAAAAGGAGTGCCCGGCGGGATAGCGTATTCATATGAATGATGTTTTTACAAGAGGTTCAGACGTTTTTGTTTAAATAAAACATGACATGACGGTTTACTAAATTCATTCGAGAGACTATTTCATTCTATCTATTATTTGAAAATAGTTTCAGGCCTTTGTCTACCACCACAGCCTCGTATAAAGCTTACAAAGAGGTCTAATTTTCGAGAAATTAGAGCAAATCATTGTTCGAGTTATATGCTATTACAAAGCGTCAATCGTTTTTTTTTTTTTTTTTTATAATTTACGCGCGCCTAAGGGGTTGATACCTTTTTACTGTTGCCATGGCGCTGGCGGAAAGGTAGAAAGAGGAGAAAGGAAAATTGGTTTTTTGTAGTGGTTTGAAACTCAAGTGTGTTTGGTTTCGATATTCGCTCTCCAGGGGTGGGAGTCCGAATAGGACGGAGAGTTTTTTCTTCACTCAGAGTGATTCGAAGGTTATAATTCACAGAATTTTTTTGTGCTTGAAACTCTACAACAGCCAAATCTACGTGTTAGTGTTATGCCTTCACACGCAGAATATTTCTGTTTGAGTTCCAATTACACAAATGCGAAACTTGAAAAACTTGTCAATGGGTAGGATTCGAACCCTGACCTTCCGAATGAGAAGCGATTGCTAGTACTACTACACTACGGCCACCCCGTTGCTGGTTTATCGGCGTATACTAGTGACTTGATGTAGCCCCACAGAAAATAATCGAATGCCTCAAATCCCACGATCGTGGTGGCCAATTTCTAGAACCGGCTCTATTGCCAAATCGTGTTTTCAATAAAGCGATGTTTTCGTTGGTAGCATGGGGTGGAAGACCGTCCTTCTGGAGCGACAGCTCTTCCACATTGATGTCATGCAAATTTTGGAACAAATATTTTTTAATTTTAATTTTGGTGGGGGCGAATGCCCCCATTTATTCGGCTTAATACAAGCTATAACTTAAAAAATAAACTTAAACTAAAACTTAAAACTAAGGTTGGTTGGAGTGGTGAAGGAGAACAGATTTGAGGTAGGAAGTAGTGCGGTGAAAGGCAAAGACGGTAGGGTTTGAGTTGATTTGACGTAGCATACGGGAGATTGGTTCGTTCGCGCCATAGGAGGTGTGGTGGGTTGGTAGATAGAAGAGTCGAGGGGTACGTAGGTTACGAGGGTTAGTGTTGAGGAAAATGGAGTTGTGAAGGGACGCGCATTCAACGTGACCTGAAAGGAGTCGATGAATGAAGAGAAAGTCTGCTGCATCTCTGCGATCTTCGAGGGTGTTTAAGTTGATAAGGTTGAGACGATTTTGATAGGGGGGCAGATTAAAAGGATCGTCCCAGGGCATACCTCGAAGAGCAAATCGAAGAAAACGACGCTGAATGCTTTCAATTCTCGAGATATGAACACGATGATATGGGGACCATACTTGACTGGCGTACTCTAGGAGGGGGCGAACAAAGGTAATATAGAGGGACCTGGTCACGTATGGGTTGGTGAATTCTTTGGACCACCGTTTTACAAAGCCTAGTGCAGAGTTGGCTTTGAGGATTATCTCATCCATATGTAAACGGAAGTTGAGCTCGCTGTCACACAAAATGCCGAGGTCACGAAGAGACTGTACGGAGGAGATAGGTTGGTTATGGAGAAGATAGAGTCGGGGAGGAGATTGGTTCCGCTTATGTGAGAAGGTGATGGATTGGCATTTGGCGATGTTAAGTTCCAAAGAATTTTTGAGGCACCAGATCGAGAAACTATCAAGATCTTGTTGAAGGAGGAAAGAGTCATGGGGAGAGGAAATGGTTTCGAAAAATTTGGTATCGTCGGCGTAAAGGGAGACAGACGAGTGTTTGATGATCATATCGAGATCATTTATGGTTAATATAAAAAGAAGGGGACCGAGATGGCTGCCTTGTGGAACTCCAGAGGTGGCCAAAAATGGAGCGGACTGGGCTGACCTAAAACGAACACTGTAAAAACGGTTTTCGAGGTAAGAGGATATCCATTTTAACAATATGGGTTCAAAGCCGAGGGCAGACAATTTAAAGATAATTAACCGATGAGAGATTTTATCGAAGGCTTTCCTAAAATCGGTTGCAACTACATCGACTTCATTGCCATTCTCTAGGGCAGAGAGGGCAAAGGATACGAATTCAACGAGATTTGTGGTGGTTGACCTACCCTTTAAGAAGCCATGTTGTCTAGGGGAAATAAGTGATTTGCATTGGAAGCTTAGAGCTTCATACAAAATACTTTCGAAGAGTTTGGGTATATGGGAGAGTTTAGCGATGGGACGATAGTTGGTTATTTCATTGTTTGATCCTTTCTTGTGGATCGGGGTTATGAAGGAGGTTTTCCAAACCTGAGGAAATTCTCCTTGTGAAAGGGATAGACGGAAGAGATTAGAAATGGCAAGGGAAAGAGAGGAAGAACATTTTTTAAGAAATATGGCAGGGAGGCCATCTGGGCCGGGTGTGAATTCGTCATTGAGTTGGTGTAATTTATATTCGATATAAGACGGGTCCAAAATATGAGAAAGAAGTGGACCATTGGAGAAGTTCAGTAGGTAACTAAAATAGGATGGATCTGGTACAAAGGAGTCGTTGGTGAAGGATTGTTTAAAAAATGTGGCAAATAGGTTGGCAATGGTGAGTGGATCGGTTGATGACCTGTTGTTGAAAGAGAGAGAAGTTCGGTGAAATGAAGACAAGCACCAAGATAGTTGGAATAGTCGGTAAAGGATCTGGTACGCAGGAAAACAGCCCATAACTTATTTCTCTTATTTCGTAAGGAACGAAGCTTGCGATTATACCAGGGAGGACTAGTAGATGATGTTTTAAGGCGGGAAAACGGAACGTAAAGGAAAAAAGAATTAAATATTTCTTTATAAAAAATGGATAAGGCATCATTTATACTTAAGTTGTGAAAGTTAAAGAGGGATCTGCTGAGATATTCACTGATTTTGTGAAAGTTTGCTTTATGAAAGTCGTGGGATGACAGAGTTGTGGGGGGAGCGGACTGGAATGAAGAGTTATGAAAAAATGAAAATAGAAGGGATGGGGATGGTAGTTATCGATTGTTGAGAGAGATAGGGGACAAAGTGAGACTGAGGAGTTAATTGGATCTGTTGTGAAAATAAGGTCTAATTGCCTGCCCATATAATTGGATATACCACTGACTTGGCATAGACTTGAGTCTGTTAAGCGATCTAAGAAGAGACATTCCTTAACTGATATGGCATTTGAAGCGATGAAAAACGATTGATCATCTGATGGCGTCCACTGTAGCTGAGGAAGATTAAAGTCGCCGAAAATAAGGATATCATCAATAGGGTCTGACAGGTCAATTAAATGATCGATCGCATCAATAACAAATTGGTAAGATTCGATAGGTTGAGCTGGTAGGATGTAGCAACATATAACGTAAAGGGACTTGAGAGGCAGTGATATTTTTATTGCGACAAAGTCGGCTTTAGAGGATGAAGAAATTGTAATGGGAGAAGAGTTAAGGCTGTTGTCCATCGCCAGTAGGACGCCTCGACAGGGGGAATCTTTATTTGTGCGGGTAGGATCGTCGTCGCGGAAAACATTAAAAGTAGGAGGGAACAATTCCTGGTTCTTTATGTCGGGAATCAAATTGGTTTCGGTCAAGGCGTAAATATCAAAGGGAAGAGCATGCGATTGACGTAGGACAGCATTGGTTTTAGAGCGAAGACCTCTTACATTCTGGTAGTAAAATGTAAGAGGGATGTTGTGGGGTGGAGGTGTGAGGCAGGATGGTTTAAGCGCTGGTAAGGGAGGCACGTTATGGACGAAAAAATTTGTCGTGGTCGGCTCGGCTTCGCTGTAGGTGTGATACTCGTTTAGAGTGAACATAGTTGACGAATGCAGCAAGGTCGTCTGCTACTTTCTGAGGGGACATGTTAAATATCTCGTGGTACCTGACATAAAGGTTCCTGAGACTGATAGGGTCGGTAGGGAGGCCTTCTTGCTGGATGGAAACCATGACGCTGGTTTTGGTTTTGCCTTCGTAGCAGACCGAGTCAGATTTGTCATGTAAATAATAGATGATCATCCCAGTATACTGGTATCTATTGACAGAAATTTGTGCTCCGCTGTTATTTTTGAAGAAATATGGAACAATGTTGCTATCGGCGAACAATCCACACCATACGGTACATTTTTCTGGATTCAATGGCATCTGATGAAATTCTTGCAGATTATCCTCGCTCTAAATACGCCGACAACAACATAGAAATAAAAAATATTCTCATGCAGAAAAGTAATAATGGGCAGTGGGCAGGGCAATAAACGCCGAAGTAACGAAAGCCGATATACGAGTAGATGACATCCGTACGTATCCTGACAGAAAAATAAATGGCTTCAATAACGAATATTCAAACAAAAAATCTTTATCTATTGGAATCTATTTGAAAAGAGATGTAAGTTATGAATTTGAAGAATGATTTGATAGTTTTGAACCAGAAAGTAGTTGTTTTGAGAGCCTGGTCTTAAACATTAAGCACGAAGAATTTGCTGCCACAATTATTGAGACAGGCAATAATCGTGTCATAAAATCAGACACACGGATCGACCTCGCACGGAACACCAGCACATTGATCGATATAAAAAAATATTTATTTATTCATCAATATTAATGTTGTCCCCTTCAAAGTAATCCCCCTCAGATATAATACACTTGTGCCAACGCGTTTTCCAATACTCGAAGCACTTCTCATAAGCACTATTTGGTATAGCCTTGATTTCTTCCAGCGATGCCGTTTTTATTTCCTCAATCGCTGCAAATGTCTGTCCTTTCGTTGGTCTCTTTAATTTTGGGAACAAAGTCGAATGGGGCTAATAACCCAGAATCTGTCACCAGTTATGAACCTTTTGAGCGATGCTCATGTGACGGTTCTTCTGATCAAAATTAAAAAGTTTGGGATCAAACTTCGCTGACACACGTCTCATGCCCAAAACGTCCGGAAAAAATGCACGACACGAACCGATCGATATGCCAAAATCCTCAGCAACTTCTCTTATGGTACTCGTAATTTGACGATTTTCCAAAACAATTTTCATCACTACTGCGACATTATCATTTTTTGCTCATGTGCTAGGGCATCCAGAGCGAGGTTCGTTATTGGCATTTTCTCGGCCATCTTGAAAGAGCTTGTACCATTTGTAAAATTTTTTTTTTACTTAAAGCAGGATAAAACTTTCAAAACTCAAGTCGAACATAATTTCAACACTCGGACAAGACTACATGGTTTTTACAGTATTCATACCACGATATTTGAATGAGTGCGGAAGAAAGCGATATGAAGTAATAGTGCCAAATACATTCAATGAACTTCCGAATGAATGAAGAGATCATCCTTAAAAACGACTTCAAATCGTTGTTGTGGCGTCAGTCTTTCCATGATGAAATGGCAAACTGTACCGAAAATAAATGACCCGTTCATATATACACACTTCAAGTAGTACATTTAGACGTTAAAGTGCCTGAATATGTTGTTTTTTTTCCTGTTTTTGAAAAATAGGGGAACGAACTATGGCTATATTCTATAAGCCATTGGCGAATGGCAAATCATGTGATCTCTTCAAAATCGTACTACAAAGGATTGTACGAGTACCATACTCAGCGGCCAACTTCAGAGGAATAATACTTAAAGGTTTGTTCAACTGCTCACAGGTGCCGAAGACATTAAGGTCATAGGGCAGAAAGCGGCAAAGGTATTATTGGTTGTACAGAATGGCAAGACATTGTATGTGCACACACGTAGGTGGTGCTTAAGAGAAGTGTTTGCCAATATAATATTTTTTATGTTGGATTTTAGTTTCTTTATTTTAAGAATCAACTATTACGTATCACACTAGTTTTACGATAAAAAAGTTTTCAATATAAATTCAAAATGGTTTAATTTCTTTAATTAATTAAAAGACGTGCAATTTATCAAACAACCGATCACCACCGTAGTCAGACAACAAAACAAAAAAGAACACAAAAACGAGCAACTTGCACTTAGAACCTGTGCAAGAGTTATAGAACGCTACGATTTATCGAAAGAGATCTATCGTATGATTATGAGGAGAAAGTGAACTTATGTAAAATGTACATACAATGGTTATCGAAAGTAAGATATCATTATGAAAGAGCAAAAAATAAATTTAAGTATAATATTTTATAAGAATCAGAATAAGGTTTCTATTTAAGTTAAAATTAGTTTAAGTTTAAGTATATTATTAAGTCTACGTTAAATATTGAACAAGAAGTATAGTATTATAGTTAGTCATCATGAATGAAAACTAGTATTGCTTGAAGGCCAGGTCCACCACCAACTGCGCCGCCTAAATTAAGGTAGGTAAGAACAAACTTTTCATCAGGATTGGCCCAATAGGTTATTCAGGTGATGTGGCATATGTCATTCCTCTCGACTAATGATATGTGAAAAGTTCAATGTCAGCTCCTGCAAGAAAATCTAAAAATACTCACAAACTTGTCTTCGTAAAAGTTGGTACTGCTGCTGAAAGAGGATTATCGCTGTACTCTCGAGATGAAACTCATCAGTACCTGGTTCGTACACTGTTGCGCTCATCTTTCAAATATCCGGCTTCCCTATCCTGTACATTGCAGTTGCAACCAACTTTACATGGCCTATTCAACCCATCTGATTCCCCTTTTGTAATTCAATTATTCATTCCACTCAATTTAAACGACTTTACCCCAACATGTGTTGTAGTTGTACATGAACCTCCTGAGTCTGGTTGACTGCCTCCTGCAACAATAATACCTCTGCTGTTGCTAGTCGTTTTCATCGTTTTCATGTGTGCCTGCAACAAAAGTTTACTGCACAGACAGCGAGAGTCAACAAACAACAGAGCCGCAACATTATCATCAAACACACACATACCAAAATTCTCGTTTTGTTCCATGTCCCCTGCCGAAGGAGAGAAGAGAAATTTTAGAAAATGATGCCAACAGATTTTTACGGTATACAAGATGCCAGGAGCACAGCAAAATCTGCAGGCATCCCTATATCTTCGGCCAAAGCAAGTCTTTCTGTCCTCGAATGAATGGATTTCTTTTCTCCTCTATACAGTTGGCACAAGTTTTCTCCTTTACTTTTCGTTCGATTTGCTTTCCTTTTGTTTCTTGAAATTTTTCTGTGCGTACTCTTGGTGTTGTTGCTGTGGCTGTGTTTTGTGGCTGGGCATACTTGACTGCCTTTAAATGTGGATTTATTTATTCTCCAAGTTTCTTCTCCTTAACTCAGAGATGCAGGTAAACCATATCTGTACACAGGGATTATTTGTAACATACTCGTATGGATCCGTAGGTAGACAGTCTGACAGAGCCCTTTCGGTTTATGGAAGGGCTTCAGCCGATTATTATCGTTGGTTCAAGGGGTGGGGAGGGCAATTAATTCCTGTGTGTGTTCCCTTCGGCCTGGCATATAGTTGTTGTTGTATTCCCGTTTAAGGGCGACAGATTGGAAAGTGTGAGAAAATTCCCTACGGGCGCTAGGGAAGGTTTATACGATTAAACAGTCGATCAGGACCTCAGAAATGACTCACAAGTATGTGGATTTATGCTGCAGAGCATAATGCTTCTGTTCTTACGTTCGGTTCCTTCCCTTTGCATAGTGTGGACAGAGTGCATTCGAGATATTCCCTTCGTTGGCAATGTGGCATAAGTAACCACGAGCACACAAGAAGGGCCCGACCTCTCTCTCTTTCTCTCTCTCTCTCTCTCCCATATTCGGTTTGTCGTTTGAATGTGATTTCGCTGACCGTGGTGCTTCTTTTTTTATGCTGGGAGATTGGTTATCGCTTGTTGAGATTTGTTTTGTGGTTGTGTGAATTGACAGATTCATGAATACTTGTTTCAAATTTATGTTGACCCGGAGACACGTTAATTAAGAAATTATGAGAAATTTAACGATGTGACCAGGATCGAACGAACTCTGACGTGACGTGACGTGATTATCGAATTTTAACAAGATTCCAGAACGCACCGCTTTAGAAACGTCGATTGAAATGGACTTTGATGGGGGTTGAAAAATTTGCATTTGATTCTGGATTTTTTCCATAGACAGTCAAAAATTATAGTCAAGAAATCCATTATAAGAATTGCGATTTGCTTATTTGTGAGGGGAGCGCATTGAGGTTCACATAACGACAAACTATAAATGGGCAGTAGGCTCCTCAATTCATACGAATACTCTCCATAAAAACTCAAAAGTCTCACTTCGGCGCTCCCTCAGGTAATGTAAAAAATTGTCGATCTCCATATCGCAAATTTCAGATACGCCGCTCATACATACATATGTATGTACATACATGAATCAATATGCATATCAACCAGGTATGTACATAGCTGGTTGGCAACAGTGTTACATCAAGTCAGCATGTCAAGCTTTCCATGCCTTTCTAGACATCTCCAGAGTCTTTGACAACACGTCATTTCAATAATCGTTGACAAGCTTGGGCAACATTCGACGTCTATTTAAATTTGCAAGAGTTGCCGCCAATGGGACGTACGTATTCATTACTTTGGTTCAGTGTAGCAGAAGCAATCCTGAACGACCTTAATAATTTCGGTTTCCAAATATAAGGACATGCAGATGGCATAGTAACAATAACTATAATAAAGACAAAGTAGAGTTCAGCATTGCTGGATAAAATACTCTTAGCAAAATTAACTGACTTGAATCAAACAGAAAGGTGAAGGCTAACCCACCCCAAAATTATCATCAATTCTCTTCGACTTGAGAAGAAACTCAGGTCTATAAGCGCTAACACAAAATGGCGTACAAATCATCCATCGCTGTAACTATGACAACACGTCAGTTCTACTTATTTAACCTCCCCGTAGCGATCGAATACTGGGCTCGTCCAATGGTCCTTGACTTGTCAAATTTAAAGCATGAACAGTCAACACTCAGATGGAGGATGTACGGTAATTAAATTCGGGTGAATCAACATAGGGGTCAACAGCTAGCATGTTATATTCCTTATAAATATTTACAAGGTGCGTCAAGACAAAGGTCCTTATTGGAAATGAGAACTCTGAAACTGATGCAAGTCCGTTCGAGAGAGGGGATCCTAAAATTTTGTTAACTTGTGTTTTATTCATCATCATACGTTGGAGTAACGAGCAGCGTGCGGTTGCCTTGGGGGCCTATTTTTCCAACGCCCCTTCGATGGTTTCGACCCAGCGCGCCTTTCGAAATCACGCGCATGGGTAACAACGTTCAAGGAAACTGGTTCTGTGATGAAAAAAAGAACTGGAGACGCCCATTCCATCAGAACACCTGAGAACATCGAAGCAGTTGAGGTTGCGGCGTTCAGCGTGCAAACGTGCGTCTGCTTTTGATGAAATGGACTGAAGTGACATATGGTTTGAACAGGACGGAACAACGCCCCATACTTCAAGGGCATCGATGGCTGTGAGGTGTGATTTGAAGTGTCCCGTTCATCCGATGGGACCCTTTGTGACTGCTTTTTGTGGGTTATTTGAACTCCCGTGTCTACACCAGCCGCCCACAGACTCTAGACGACCTGAAAAGATACATTCGGAAAGTAACGGCCAGCATACCCATCAATATGCTGGAAAAACCGCAGAATTCCTTTCAACCAGTGTATCGAAAATGGGGGCATCACTTACCCGATATGATTTTTAAAATGATGTGAACCATAAACTTATATCTTCACTACTTTTTGTTTTGTTGCATTATGAAATAAGGAAGTTGTCTTGTCGCACCTTGTATGAGCCACTTCAACATATTTGGAATTGAGATCATGTCAGAGTATTGAAATGGCAGCTCTAATGTTCACGGATCGGATTACCAACTCCATTATTTTTTCTCTACAGAAACCGAAAGCATTATAACAATTTGTATAAGGGCTAAGTTCGCCCGATATGATGCGTGATATGTGCTAACGCCGCCATAGAAGAAATATGCAATATTGTCAAAGAACATTTCTATGCCCTCCTCAACAAAAATTACAACCAATGCCAATAGTGTGACGCTTTTATGTGAATTTTACGCGAAAATAGAAACAAATGACATCTTTGGTAGCATAATCGGAAAGCATATCCGACACGATAACACCTTGATGCGATCAACGTAATTATACTGAAGTAATGCATTCCAAGTGGCCAATGTAGAATCAGACCCCTACCTATGAGATTTAAAGTTGAAAGGGTGCAATCACAACAAGCCGCCAGAACTCTTGCCGATCGGGTGTCATTAAACCTCCCGTCAACGCTTTTATGACCAGCATTAAGATCCTAAGATCAGTAGGATCGATTCTAAGGGAGCAATCAATCAGAAATGCAGCAACCTACAGCAAGCGCACGTAGCTTCATAATTCGCCTAGGAAGCGCCTCGTGCTCTCTGCGATCAAAGGAATACGGAACAACATCGAGTTCTCCAGAGAAAAAAGAAAAAGCTACTCCAGGAACAACGTTCCAAACTTTTGCCAAAATAAAGAAAGCTCCTGTCAGGCTAACGAAATCTGAACAGAAACCTACAATATTAAACAGCGCAGACGACCCAAACTCTGCTTAAAGCAGAATGAACCATTAAATTTGTGCGACAGAACCCTGTATTTCAGCTGGCTTGACCAAAATGTCTTCAGTACAAGAAGGCCGCCACAGCAGATGACCATTCCTCTGAGATCTGATTTGCCCTTCTACTTAAGTGCAGTTTTAGGCCAGATAAGTCCCCAAAATTTGCCAAATATTCACACTACGGCAGATATATACCCAGCACATCCTTATCGATTCTAAAGCCGCATATCACAGTATCCATCGTCACGCTGTATAGTACACTGTCTACATTTGGCATCTCTGGAAAACTCGTCAAATTGTACAGAATTATGGTGGAGAGCGGTGGCTGCCCTGAGAAGGTAAGAATCAATCTCACATAGAGCCAATCTCAGAAAAGGGCTTAGACAAAGTGCTGCGCTGTCATGTAACTTTTCTGACACGGTATTTGAGAAAAGTATGCGTAATTCGCAAGTCCACAGTCCACACCAGAAGCAATAAGGGGCGCACAACATCGACGAGACGGCCAGAATGTTAGGGTTTTGGAATAGAGATGGTAGCGGATGTGCCTTTAATGGACCAACGGCAACGTTCACATCCTCGAAAGTGTTACTGGCTTCGGTCTAACCGCCCCACGTCCTAGGGGTATCTATTATGAAACTGACAGACCAGTTTAGGGGTTGTGCCATCGGGAAAAAATATACAGTTACGAAGCAACAACAAGGCTCGGATATGCACGGAGCTACTGTTGAAAACCTTTGCAAACGAAATAAGGACAACGAACTTAGGATCTGTACGTGGAATGTTAGATCCGTTAGACACGCCACGTGCAGCCGCACAAAGCAGATATTATCGCCATCCAAGAAATGCTATCCCATCGGCTGGACAAAGGATTTGCTATTTCGATTTTTATCGACGGTAAAAGCAGCGCCTATTTGGATGCAGATTTGTTGTTAGAGGCGGACTTAGGTAAGGAGTCTTGAGTTGCCGGTATGTTAACCAGCGCCTCATAATAATCCGTTTTAAGGCTGAACAGAGGAGTGATGTGATGACACCAAAGATAGACCTACGAGCAGTGCCCTAGCTATGACATTAAAATTATAATCGGCATCTTTGGTACCACTGTTGAGAGATACTACTCCAGGAATGAGATTCGAAAGTTTTACGTAAAGGTAAAACAAAACATGCCACCGATACAAACCCCGAACCGAAGTCTGTAGAGACGAACAAGGGAACATGTTATAGTAGTAGAGTCACAGTCAATGTTTATGATTTGGAAAGAGCATTTCTGTAGACTGTATAACGGCGGGGAGGAACCAAATACCTCTTTCAGGCAGGATGAACCTTTCAACCTGGACGATGTAGACCAACAATTCCGTCCACTCGACTTGGATGAATTGAAGATAACCATATCAAAGCTTAGATCTAACGAAGCTGCTGGAGCGCACGATCTGACTACCGAGCTCTTCGACACGGCAGGCGATGACTACGTAAGAAGCAAGGAGCAACTCATCTGTAAAATATGGTCGAACAAAAGTATGCCCGATGAATGGAACCTCAGCATTGTTTGTCCGATCCTCAAGAAATGAAACCTTATGAACTGCGCCAACTACAGAGGCATCAGCATTCTTAATATAGCCTGCAAGATTCTATCTGCCGTATTTTCTGGACTTCTGAAGCCGTTCGTCAACAACCTGATCTTGTAAAAAACCCATTAGCAGCAAATCGATACGCACCACCTACATATGTACTCGACCATATGTATCCGTCGATTTTAAGGCGTCGTATGACAGCATCTAGACAGCATCTATGACATGAGCTATCAGAGCAATGTCTAATTTTGGCATCTTTGCCAAACTCGTCCGTCATTCTTGAAAGAATAGTGCAAAACTCACGGACCGACACAAGAGGCACAATCTTTCAATCTTTCCGTGCAATTACTCGTATACGAGAGAGGACACCCACTCTCTCTGGCGAACGAAGGTGGAATGGGACCTCAACCAACTTAGCGGGCGGAACTGGAGGCAGTTTGTTGAAACCCAGGTCCACTCCGGATTATAGCACCTTAAGTAAGTAAGTAAGGTACATCCTCGTGCTAACTAAAGCATAAAAAATCAGTTTTAGGTTCGCCTGCTGACTCGTAGAACTTAGTAAGACCCTAATAGAAATACTCGACAACGTTCCCATAAGTTAAAAGCTAAAAAAAAAAATAATTTTCGCAAAGCAGTTGGACTGTGGAATCCGGACCCTAAATTTCAACGAGTCTATCAGCTGGTTCTTTTGCCTTTAGGTTGAAGACCTTCTTGAAACAAAAAATGGACGTACATAAGTTCAACATATTCATCTAAAATTTGGACATTGTTTTTCTGGGTTGGAGTCGAAAACTTTCCGGGCCGGGACCTTGGCTAGGTCGGCATCGCTGTACGTACAGTCTATACAGTTTGCTGTTGAAACGTCTCTTCCATTTTCCATCGAGGCAGATAGGACCGAAAATTACACGAAGAACTTATGATATCTCTCCAAATGCCCAAGAACATTTTTAGCCCCTTTCGTCTGTGCCCAAGTTCTGCGCCGTAAAGCAGCCCCGGGATGAACATGTCTAAAGTCTTTTCTTGGTTGCTCGAGAGAGGGATTTATGATACTACTCAATTCTCTTCTAAGCCCAAAGAAGCAGTGGTTTACAAGAGTGCTGCGGAGCCGAGAAAGGTAAAATCCCTTACTAGCACAAAGTTGTAGCTGCCTATCGTGACATCTTGTCCATCAATGTTGTGTGTTGCTCATCTCATCAGCACATCTTTCCCGCTCAATAGACGCAAATGCTCCATTGACAGTTCGCTTACTAGATTTTGCCTTAGTCAGGTAAAGTCTTAAGCTCTCGTAAGGAGAATATCGATTTAGATAAGGACAAGGACAATACTTAAGTACACCCCTCAAATTTGTTGATTCGATTTTTCTGCTCTCCACCGACATGTACATATGTATGTACTTCCATATTATCATTCGTAAGTAATGTTGCAAGGAGCCGCTGTTATTGATTTATGTGAAGACAGTGTTACACGTGCTTATCGTCGAACCGAATAGCTATCATCCAAATCTATTTTCGGAAGTTTCCTTCGTTAGTAACTATCGTCCCATACATACTTAAGTAATTCACCCGTTTATGGAACTTTTACTCATCGTTGCATGTAACTCCAAAAATAACCAAATTAATGCGCTTACGAGTGTTATCACGTTACACATTACCTGCCGTTGCCTATTAAGCATAATAAGTTCCATGGTACAACGTACTCATATGCTTGCTTCTGCCGTTGCCAGTAGGCAGTAGAGATACGAATACCACAACCAGTGTTCAATAAATTTATGAGCTCCCAAAATAGTTTTCAGTACAGAAAACTCATAAAAAGTTCCACATTCCTTACCATCACTAAACCTACAACGAAATGGTTCAGTTCTCCATTCATTCCCCATAGATTCGCCCCATGCATGTGTTTTGTGTATACACTGTTTACCGCACAGTGTAGGCTCCCCTTATTCAACATCCCTCCACGAAACATTATTTTCTTCATCATTTCCACTTTCAGGTTGCTTTTTTTTGTTAACCTTCTCTGCAGTCGATGTTTACTCAACTGTCTACGAGTGCAAACAGACCTTTTCGATTACGTTGGAGCATTGTCGAAGAAAAAAAACTCATGTGGCCTTGTCAAAAGGGGAGGAAGCAATTGTATGTGTGCCTTCGGCATATGCAATATTTCTGTTTCTCCTATCTCTGCTACTGGATTCTGACCGCCTGTTGAAATAAGTTTTAAATTTTGACAAATAAAACCGCGATTGTAATTTACGAGCGCTCCCCAATTTGAAGCGGAACAAATTTTCCCCGCCATTACGGATAAAATCGCATTATTTCATTAGTTCTCCACATTCCAAATGTCACAGTGACAGTGCTTTTTTTGCGCGCGAACTTTAAATGAACACGCGTCTTTGGCCATAACACAAAGATGATCTCCCCACTTTGTCTTTGACAGTACGAGTTAGGTTCCCCATGTACGGATATGCGTCTTTCCAACTGTCAGAAAACGTGTCGTAACCATTCGTAGAAAGAGCGCGCCAATGACGTTCGATGGATAGCTTCTGCTGTTGGCCTGGTAAATGGAATACAAAACGTTTAACAAACAAACACTCGACAGTTGACGTCGCTCAAACCTGACAGACACAATGTACAACTACCGCACATGACTGCCTTCAAATTGAATTCCACAGAAAGAATACTCATACACAATGTTGATGGAATGTAGTTGTGTCTGCTGCTAGCCTGGTAAGATTCCGGTCTAGATGATGCTCTTCCTGCTCTAGTTGTGCGCTCGTTAAGTAAAAATTGTGGTGCGACCGCACTTGTTTGCTTTTTAATTAGAAAAATTCACTTGCACTGGAGCAACACCGAATAAATAAACGAACAAACTACAGCTCTCAGCCGACAAGTTCCACATTCTGTTAAGGAGAAGACGACGCTACTATGAAACACTATGGCACCGTTTGGCTGTCACTAGCTGTCACTAGTAGGATGATAGAAGAAACCGAACCAGACCGCGCCGCGCCGGCCTGAACTTGTTTTATGAGTGAGTATTTTTGCCTCGAATAGCGGCATGGTTACGTCTGTTTTTTCATTCGACCCCAGTAGTAGACGCAAACAAGTTCGCGTCATTTTGTCGCACGACTTCTTCAGACACATTTTGGGACAGAGATACTGACGACGCCATCAACCATAGAGCGAGAGCGAACGGCTGCTTCTTCATGCATTGTCATCGCCGTTGCCGAAGCCGCATGCATGTTATATTATTTTAGTGGCGAAACAGCAAGTGCGCGTTTCCTGCCACGAACAAAGCGACGAATCCAAATACGGCGGCGATATTTCGCGCAAAACTCATGACACTCCAAGCGACTAGGCGAACAGAAAAATACGTAGACCAAGTGGAATGTCAGCGATGCAGTGGATTCGCTTTGTACTGAGTGGCGGGAGAATTCATTGCTGCCAGATACGAACATGTATGTCGTTTGAGAACAGAATGAATAAGAAACTATGCTTTGTTGTGTTACTGCGCGGTGTCGTCGGAAAAAGAGTAATAAAACATTTCACCGTCTGTTGTTTCTTTTTTGTATTCATGAGAGATCGTAAATATTTATGAATGCGCTGTTAATAAAATGTGTTTGATAGACGACACGGGTCTAATAGCTTGAATGGTTAAGAAGAATGTTTAAGTGTTTGGTAACCACTAGTGAACTTGACAGCAATTATGACAGAAGCATTTGTGGACTATGCATACACTTTTGAATATATGTACATATCTACACGACAGAAGATAAAAAAAATTGTCTAGGTATGTAGATACGATACGAATCAAACGTTGGCATTAAGGTCAATATTGAAAAAAAAAATGGGCAATCTTTTAGATGAACGCTTATAAAGATTCCTGGAGATCTGGAAACCATGAAACCATTTGCTAAGGAAATCTGTGGGCAAACAATCGTTTATTACATATGTATGCATGACAAAGCTCTTGACGGAAGTGGATTTGTTACACCCTTCGGTTAAGGATAAGCGAGCGGTGCTCGATTTAAGCCCACAGGATACTAGAAAACACAGGAGACCTGTGGGCAGAAAACTACAATAGAAACAAATTTTTTGACGACAAAGATCTTAATGGAAGTACCTATATATTGTAGATTTAGCCCACTCATTGGCTCGGGACGTGGGGAGTAGTGGTTGCATCAGCGGGAGTACTCGTAATTTGGTGAGTAATTTCGATGTTAAATTCAATCGCGGTATACGTTAAGTCTGCGTAACTTTTTTTGAACTGTGATTATAAATTGTTTTTTCGTTTGAAGACTGATTTTACGTAAAAATGACAAATCCTGGGCCATCACGACCTACAAAAAGAAAAGAAGAATCTTCTTCACAATCTATGGAAACTAGTAAGAGATTAGCTGTGTCATATTCATTTCTAGCTGAAGTGTTGGAGTCTTTTCTGAACGACGATAATAGTGGGTCAGAGGTCGATGACGTTGGTGAAGACTATGTGTCACAGCAAACTGACCATGGCACTAATAATGAAACAAATGACTCTGATTTAGGTGAAAAAGTTTATCAGAGTATTCAATTAGCAGATGAGCCTGGAAACGAAGAGTGGGAATCTGGCGATGAAATGCCATTTGCATGGAAAAAATAGATATAAATGGTCCAAAACAGCTCCAAATTTAGCTGTGCGAACTCAAGCACATAATATTGTCCTCCGTCAACAGCCTACTAATCTCACAAATAATAATGGAAAGGCCCCTTTATCTATTTCGAAAAAACTTATAGATAATGAGATTATAAGAGAAATGCTTACTTGGACTAATGTAAACTTAAGTGAGGTTAGATCTCAATAGCTCAATAGATCTCAAATTCTAGCTTTCATTGGAATTTTAGCTTATACAGTCGTTTTCAAATAAAATTAAGAAAATATAGATTATATCTTTGTAACAAATGGAACAGGCAGTGAGATTTTCCAATGTGTAACGGCAAAGAATAGATTTCTAAATTTGCTCCGTTGTATGAGATTTGATAATCCAGCTGATAGAGGCGCCAGATTGATGGATTGAAAATGATGTGCTTGTGTAATGTGAAAACTAGCTATTTCTACAATGGGTACATACATATGTATACAGGGTGTCCCCTAATTCGTTAACGATAATTTGGGAAATGATTCGTGGGTATATTCTAAGAAAAAAATCATTCTACAGTAAGGGTAAGGGTAAGGTAAGGAAAGGCTTACTTTGGTATACCCTGACGCATGTTAACGGAAATTGCTCAGTTAATACTAATGGCAGAAATTTCGTTGATGACTTTGTTTTTAGAAGAAATACTACCCTTTGTAACTGCATATCAATAAAGTTGATATCTTTTTAGGGTCTTCAGATATCCAATTTCTAAGCTATTCCATTTTTCTTGCCCAGTCTAATTTTTTACTTTGAGGTCACTTTTCTCCATGAAATGCCTAATTAACATACCGTTTTACTATTTTTTTCTTAAGTTTGCAGAAAAACCCACTTGGAAAAACCTGCAACAGGTAAAATTTAGAAAAAAGGGTCTCTTGCTTTAAGCTCCAAAAGCTATGAATAAAAAGTGATTTTGTGTGGTTTTAGATAGTATGTGTCCTCCTTGATTTTCTATGCATACTAGAGCCTGTTTTTGGATTTTACTCCGAATGTTTATTTACGCTCTTCCACTTCAATTAAAGTTGCTATTTCGGTTGAGCAAACAAGTTCTTTCATTCTTCCTACTCTTCATCTAGCCAATTTTTAACCTAAGACCATAGTGGGCTGGAGCCCGATTGGAAATATGATGAAGCTAGATGAATTAGTGGAACGTCCTCCAATAGTTCTGGTAAATCATTTAGCAAAAACTCTAGATAGTTTGTAGAATGCAGCCTAGGTGGTAGTTTGAAGTGGCCGATTAATTTGTTTCCAATTACACCTGTCCACATATTGCCGCTGAATTTTTGTTGAAATGATTTATGTCTCCTCGTATGTAAATTGTCCGCAGCCCATCTATGAAGATTATGAAAATTTGTGATCCCATCTCTTGTAAATTGAGATTCCTCCGTCAAAGAATTCTGCTAATAAACTCGTTGTCACCCAAGCTCCGCTCCAGCAACCAGTTAGAAAACGCAAATCTGTTTTCCAAATCATTGGGAAGCAGTTCTTGTACAGGTGTATGGTGGTATGGATAAAGATGTCTGGAAACATTGAATTGTAAAACTGAGCATGTGATGCTAATTGACAGATCAGTTATAATAGCTTCCAGTATTTTTTAATCAGCCGAAATTCTTCTTCCTTGTGGAGCCCTCGCGTTAGGTCGTGTATTTAAAACTGATCCCGTTTCTCGAAGCCTTCGATACGTATTTTCAAATACTCCTTCACTAGGAAGCCGTCGGTTAGGATAAAGTTCATGGTATTTTCGTCGCGATCTAGTTGAACTTCCCGTGCTCAGCCCATAAACGTCAATAAAGTCTGCGTATTCTTGTTTTGTAAGTGCAGACAATTCAAATACTTAACGTTTCTAAGCAACTATAACCTTGGCGTAAAAAATTAAACTGAATATTGATTAATTTATTTTCTAATCTTTTATACGATTTTTGTTTGGTAAATTTTCCGAATAGGCCTTCACACCTGAGACCTAACTCTTTCTAAGAACTTTTGAGGAACAGGGTAAGAAAATGAATGTTTTGACAATTAATCAAATAGACGAGCACACTTTAAAACTTTTTAATAGATATGGAATCTTAAAAAAATTATTGGAAAATTAATAATTCTTGGAAAACCACTGTTATTGTCAACTGTTGTTAGAAACGTAGGTAAAAAACCCTAAATTCCTTTTTTTTACCTGCTGCAAGTTTCCTCAAATATCATAAAATCTATGGGTTTTTTTTGCAAACTTGCTGATGATTTTTTTTATTATTATTATTACGTTGTTAAGAATAAAATAGTTAAACGTTGTGTTTATTATGCATTTTCTGGAGAAAAGAGACCTCAAAGTCAAAAATTATCATGGGCAAGAAAAATGGAACAGCTGAGAAATTGGTGTACCAAAGTAAGCCTTTCCTTAAATCCTCGATAAGTGATGTCAGCATTGGAGATATATCCTTACTGTAGAACGACTTTTTTCGTAGAATATACCCAGGAATTATTTTCCAAATTATCGTTAGTATAGTGGAAAGGTTTCTGACGAAGAAGTCTTATCGGAAGATGAAAAGAAACTCTAAGTTCCTTCTCAACGCGTGTTACGCTTGTCTCGACCATTGTACGGCTCAAATAGAAATGTGCCGTCCGACAATTGTCTCTAGTCTCTAGAACTCATTAATGCACTGAAAAGAAGGGCCTTGACGTGTGTTGGGACTATAAAAACAAACAAAAGAGAGTTACCAGAAACTTAAAGCCGTCAAAACAAAGAGAAGTAGGTTCCACTCTATACGGATTTACCAATCAAGTGACAATCATATCTCACGTGCCTAAAATAGCTGAAGCTCTCATTCTTGCGTCATCGATGCATCATTCAGAAGCAACAGACGAACATAATTTTATAACTCCACAAAAGGGGGAGTTGCCGAATTGGATAAAAATTGTTCAATCTACAATACTCCTGTAGCTGTCGGTCGAGGCGTTGGCCAATGAGTATATTTTTCCGTATTTTGGACATCAGTATGATGTCAAGTTCATCAAGCGCATAATACGAAAATGGACAGAGGAATATTTCTAAAGTTTTTATCTCGTCAACTGGTATTAGAACTTATGCAAAGAAGCGTACTCTGTACCAAATTAGCGCGTGAGCTAAATATGACATTGATGCGAATCCTAGCCCCTGATATGTCAAATCGATGTTGCTGCACCAAATCAAAGAAAGACGTGTGCGTTTTGTCCTCCAAAACTGAAACGGAAATCATCTTACAGGTGTTATTCATGACAATATTTCATATGCTTGGAGTGCGGTAAAAAAGTTTGTGCTGATTGTGCGTAATGTTGGTTATATTTTTTTTCTTGTCACAGAAGTGTCATTTTTGTTATTTTGTTCTTTTATTTATAATTATAAAGAAAACATTTTATTTTCGTTAATTAATAGTAAAATTTATAAGTAACATACGTAAATTCGATCTGAAGTGAATTTTAATGAATTTACAATTCCAAAAGGCTTTTTTTGAATATACTTAATAAATAGCTGTTGATTTATGAGTATTGGTATTTGCTTTTATTTGTCATACTATGCTATTTCTATATAATGCAAAGGAATTCAAAAAAATGTGATACTATATTCTTTTTGAGCTAAATAATGTAGCGGTCTTCCTGACCTCAAGTCGGAGATTGTGTAACGGAAAAAAAACGCGATGGTAGTTAAAGATTAAAACCGAAATTAAAACTAGCGGGACGGACAGGCAATGGTATTCCAGCTTTTAAGTTACCAGCAATGCAATATGTCTATAGCTGTACAAAGTTATAAACGTGGCTTCGCAAAAGTTGCTGAAATGTGCAGTAGAATTGGGTGGTCAGGTAGGCTGATACAAGCACCAGTGTTAAGCTGTTAATAGTTTCCTACAGGTATTACAAATGTCTGTGTTATCAACGTACAATTTGATTACTCATTCAACGATAGATCTGAATCGCTGCTAAACATCGCCGGTGTTTGTACTTTTTGTGTTAATTGAAAATAATGACTCGAGAATTAAGGAGTGTTTGTAACTAATATTCAAGGACTAAACAGTTATTATATCTCTACATGCGTACACTCCTGTAAATAGAGATTTGCTGGTTTGACACTTGATGAAAAACAGGTAGAACTACTCTGAAACTACCTGGATACGGATTAGAACCATTATTAATGATGTAGCTTATTAAACTGCACTAGGATCCGATATCAGTTCGAATCCGGAATTCAGTCATCAAATCAGCATCGTAGCCAAACTATCCACCTTTGGTTTATTTACAAAATTCCCAAACTGGAGAGCAATTCGACTTTTAACGAGTTGAATACGCTGTCTGAATTCACTCGAAGATTATCCTTGTATATTCGTAAGGAGGACGTAGGCGCCCGCAGTGCCAGACCACATATCTATGCACAAGAGCTGCGCTGCAAGAAACCATCTAGGTCAGAACGGGACTCGAAAAGATACAAAACATCCTAAAAGATCAATAAACGAGAAGTAAGGATGACCCAATCTACTTTGAAAATATCATCAGATCAACCCGAACATTATTCGACTGAAAAACCTTAAACAGGGTGCTTGTAGTTTCTTATTTTATATGGCACCAAGACCCGTTAGTACCATGCCTGCACATCTGCAAAATGCTTTTTAGGTTATCAGAGCAGGGTATCTCTGCATTCTGATAACCTATGTAACTCCTAGTACCATACCAAATGCCTGAACGAAGGTTAAAGTAGTTTCAATACCGAAATCAGGTAAAACATCAAATATGCTCCCGAAGTATCTAAGACCTAATAGTTTGTCATCCTTCCTGCTAAAGACCGCCGAGAGAATACTCGAATACGTGTATACAATAGTGGATGTCCATGATGTCGAGGGAGCTTTCGACAACTTTGACACATCCTCAACCATAAACTTTCTTCAACATTCGAAGAGGGTGTACTCTATGCTCTACAATAGAACCTAGCTCTCAATGGACTGCTCACTAAACTAGAGGACACGGGATGCAGTGTTAAGACGACGTCACGCTTTATCTGCCGGGCAAGGCAGATCTGCTTCAAGCCGGGCGAGAAGCCAACTCACTTAGGCCAATTATCCCATTGTGATGCTACGTGGATCTGTGATACTCCAATTCTTGGAATCAATTTCAGCTTATGATGAAGCTTAGGAGACTGTCAATTGTCTAGATCGCTTAAATAGAAGAAAGCTCATAAGTGGAGCTTCCTTCTTTGGGCGTGTAGAGAGTAGGAGGAGGAGACAATGAAGCTTCTTGCGTGCTTGCCTATAGGACAGTTTCCAGTGATGACACCTACGATCTTTTCTAGCTTAAAAGATCAAGCTCTTAGAGCGATCCAGATCCAGCTTTGGCTAGATTTGTTTGGTCGCTAGACAAGTTGACTAAAGTTGAACAGTCTACCTAAGGTTTGTTCTTCTATTAGCATCCAGCACGAAGCTGTGCTATCTTTTTCCTTTACGACAGGTAGAGTGATTCTAAATTTCGGCGAGCTCGTCGGCCCTACAATTCCCTCGAATTTCACCCAACATAGGTGAAAGTTGAACTGCTCTGCGTCCTACCTAAAAGATGATCGGCAGCCAAGTGCGGTTTTAGAATTTTGTGAGACTGGCTCCAGGGATTTGATTGCAGCCTAACTATCTAAAAAGACGCGGATATCCCATGCAGATATCAGGTTTTTTCCATCCAGGGCAAGACTACTTTAATCGCCAACATTTTCTTCTGGAAGACACTACAGATCCATCCGTATAGAAGTGGATTGAGTTGCCATCCATAAATGCATCTTCCTTCCAGAAGGATCTATGGGGGACGTTTACATAAAAGTGTTTGTCAAACCAATAGTAGTCGCTTTAAGACGAATAGCTGCGTTAGCAGCCACTTACATGCTGTAAATTTGGGGTGGGGTGTGGGGTAATTGAAAGAGAATATCCAGTGCAGCGATATACTGTCCTTTGGACTGTGCTTAGTTTGCTGCAGTTGACTGCCTTAGACAGTCCAGCAGACAACCACTTCGTATTTGAGAATGGGGATTTTGTATTGCCTGGAAAAGAGGACAATATCAGTTTTATGGGGGTTTACTCCTAATCCACAGCGATCAGCCCAACCGGTTAATCTGTAGTTCTTAAATGGTAAAATGCTTACCTGAAACGGCTTTAGGAACGTCATCCGCATAGGCAACCACCCTGCTACCACCCGCTTCCGGGTATATCACCAGTTCATTGACCACTAAGTTACAGAGAAGGAACTTGTGACGTATCTCTGCTGACACATCTTTTAGCAGTCGTGAATGTGAATGTGTTGACGTTGTTAAAGGCACCTTCTTTGTCCAGGAATGCGACCATTGTGTACTCTCTATAATGTAGGGATATGTAGTCTGATGTGGCTAGTCAGTGAATGCTGACCGATTGTTTCCACCGATTTTCCTTTACAGTAGGTATGCCGAGCCGTGCATCAATTTTAGATCGTTATTCTAGAGTTTTCAGAAGGAAATATGATAGACTTATAGCTCTGAGGTCCTTTGGGACAACATGAGAGTCTTTTCAGTCTTTGGGTATGAAAATTACATTACATTGGCTTTCTACGCTAGCGTAGGCTAGATATATCTGAGGACCTTTGTAGCTCGGCAGGTATTATACTGTCCAGACCAGCAGACTTGTATGGTTTGAAGCTATGTAGCGCCTAGGGCAGCTTGTCTATTTTAATCAGACCGTGAATTTTGGTCCTGTTGGGCCAATAACAGGTTGAGTAATTCATTACTTGAAGTCGCCCAAGAGCCATCGGTGTTTTTTTCAAACTGCTGGCATCATAGGATTCTTAGCCGCGATGCCACAGAGGGTTCTGTAATTTTGTCACAGAATTGTCGCTTTCCCTTTCTCAGTTCTCTTTCATATATTTTGAGGGATTCCTTGTATGAGTCCCAGTCAGTCACTTTGTTTTTTGCTGGGTTGAACATTTTTGAGCGGTCCCAGTGCTGATGTCCACCATTGTGGATTTTTCTTGCCTCTAGGTTGAGGGCAAGAAGCAACCATAGCCTGAACCAGGATGAAATCCTTGAGTTTCATATCAAGCTCATTGATGTTACGCGAGCGACTTAAGAGTTCAGAGGAGAGTATTTTTAAAAGTGTTCCTCGGCATTTTAGCCAATCAGTATTCCTATAATTCCGGAATTCTAGTTGACGGGGAGGAGTATCATTCAGACTAAGTTGGATATATATGTGGTTTGAAAAAGAGTGTCAAGACGATACCATACAGTTCGTTATCATTCGAGTGATGTTGTCGCAGACAAGAGTGCTAGATATACTTCTTTTCGGTTTTTAGTTATGAAACTGGGCTCATTGCCAATATTGCAAACAGTGAGGTTAGTACATATAATGTAATCAAAAAGTGAATCACCTCTATCCTTGGTGTCGGTACTGATGTGCGTTAGCGTCACAACCGATTCTAGTACTACCCTTTCTAGGTTATCACCAGAGTCATGGCCAAGATATACCGATGCCAGCCAGTAGGAGCCTTTGGCAGTCTTCTGTCTGGCAGCGGTTATATCTTGGTCGCTGAGGTTAGGAAGTAAGAAGTCTACGTTTCGTTAAAATACCAGTTCTTACCTTTATCTCTTGTATAGAGTGGAGCGTATATAGATGTATCATAAGCCAACGAAACACGCCTTCTATTGTACAATATGGATTTTTTGTATAGATGCAGAATGAGTGCAGCCGACGCATTTTTGGAGTGGTGGAGGTTAATCTAAAGAAATCGTAACATCATTGCTACGATCTAGCAGGGAAGTCCCCGTCACGCTGTTGTTCGAAACCAGGCCCCCGCCCAATTATCAAGGTTTCACCCATCAATGACGCTACCGAAGGTTGCTACGATTTGATCAGTCACAAGTTGCCGATTATAGGTCTCGTTGGCGGCTGGACCACCGGTAGTCCCTACCAGGACTTAAATCAGGGTAGCATTGGAGTCAGGAGCCCTCGGATTTCGATCAGGGTCTGACTTGAAGAGGCTCCCCCTTGTGGGAGCGTCATGGTGGCTGTGGTTTAAACCCAAAGTCGCCGGAAGGGCCTTCCTTTGGTTGACCCAGTGTAGAGTTGCAATAAGTACTGGGTGCTGCGACCCTAAGAGCAGTAAGAGGTTTTAGGTCGGGCTCGACTCATACCAAGGGTGGAACTTGTGCCGGCAACACAGTTCCGAATTGATATCTCAGGAAGGCGGCAGAGCCATGGCAAGGCGTATCCTTGCCCCCATTGATGTATTGGCATCCCCTAAAAATTGGAGACTTATGTTTACGTTAAAAAATCAGGCACTAATGTTGCTCGAAACGCTGATTTAGAACTGAACGCGTGCTCAAGAGCTCATCTCCATCCTTTTAATTCGTTGTCGGATAGAATATTCATAGGCGCATCATCAGCCGTGGAAAGCATAACTGGAATTCTCCCTGCGGAGTACCCTAGATATGGAACCTTAGCTTAGCATATTTCACTCTTTGCTAAAAATACAGGGGTATGTTCTTGTTTAATTTTGGAAGAACATGCATCGCATCTTTAAGCCATATGTATCTACGTTTTCTCTGTATATAATAAAATAATTTCCCCTCATCTGAGCCTTCTATATAAGAAAGGAAAATAGATTTGTTTGCCTTATGTATGTAATTCAGTTCAAGGCAGTTCTTGTTATTTTGTAAATTTGTATTAGTCATTGTCTTAATGGCTTGAGACTTTGTCACACTTCAAGAAGAACCATTTTTGCGTAAACATGCATCACTTCGTGTAGAGCGTTCGACTGGTGAAGACAGCTTGTGCGATGTAATACAAATACTTAAGAACACGCCAAAAAAACATTGCACTCCATGGGAACTTTTCAAGTTCAGATTGCAAAGGAAAAAAGTACTGAGGAGACCCAAGGAATAAATACTAAGTCCGAGAGAGGAAAACAACTTAAAACCACTATCAGAGAAGAACACCTTATTGATATTCCTCTAAAACCCTTAAACGATTTAATGACATTGGCCTCAAAGTTGCAAAGGCCAGGGATAAGCCTTTGCTCAGAACCCTGACCTTAACACAATTGAACATCGATGGGCTCATCTGATGAAAAACATCCGTCAAAAGAAGTAAGCCTCTACATTCAGCTTGACCGTAAGCTACCCGTTTTTAGTTAGGCATTCCATTTTGGTTAAGATCTATTTCCACTTGTAAATCGAGGTCTTTCTTCATTACACGATTCTTCTGGGGTTGATTCGGAAATTTTCCATTGTTCTTCATTCACTTCGTATATCCAGCTATATTATTGTTGAGACGAGACCGAGAGAAGCCTCATCTATTCAGAACTAGTGCGATTAAAGAGGTATACGTATAAAGTCATTACAGTTGTTCAGCCAAGGGGTATGGTTCTTATTTGCCCAAAGAAACTTCGTTCAGTGACAGCGTTGATGTCGTTATCAACATTTATTGCAATGTTTATGTAGCCAAAGTCGATAAGTATAAGAGATAGACCCATTTCCGCCACTTCCGACGTGTTACATACTTTGTTTGTTATTGAAAGTCTCGTTGAGGTTTTTACCGAATTAAGTGCATTCTCCATCGTCATCCTGCATAATCAGGCGAGTCGTCTTATATTGCTAGCGTATGCGGCCCTAAAATCGTTTGAAAAGGGGTATGTATCCATCTGAAATTCATGAGTTTTCATCAAGATTTAGCGGAGTATGAAAATGTAATTTATCGTGGACTTTCTAGGCTTAAAGCCAGACCACTATAGACTAATGAAGTTCTTGGAGAAAAGCCTTCTACGGTCGCACAGTGCAGCAGATAAGATATTGTGGGCGGTATTGAGCAGACTTTGTAGCGTCAGCCTTTTAGCAAACAAATAAGTATGCCTAATTGTGGTGTTCTATTTGTGTTCCCTCACTGTACCGAATCCAGTAAATTTACCCCTCTTCAAAAACAGACCTTTTCCCCTCCCAATCTATTAATTGGACCTACTAATCTCTCTTTGTGCCTGTTCACATTGGCGCGGGCAGTAAGATTGTCCGAAAGAGAGGGAACGCTTTTTATTGAAGTGGGCAGATTCTTCTGTTACTTCCAGCGAAAATCCATTTCTAAAGTGGATTTTCGGCTGAAGCACGTCGTTTTTTTCCATATCGTTCCATTTCTGACATATTTTTTCATTTTAGTTTTGATCGTTGATGAGGAAGAAAGTGTGAAGAATAGGAAAGAAGATATATTTCAGGCGAACTGCTCAAATTTAAAAAATAAAAATGCTCCGATTCAAGTGTTCCACTTATCAAAAAGTCACAAAAAGACACCGCAACTCACAACAAAACCTGACTCTATCAAACATCCGTCGATTTTCGAATTCTCTCATTCCACTTTCTTTGTAGGCTTACTCTCTCCACGTGTTCTTGTTCACATGGTGAACATGTCCCTTTTGTCGTAGAGAGAGTTGTGTTTTGATTAATTTAAATTCAGGGGGAGGAGGTGGAAAACCTAGCTAAGGAGGTAGATCATGTGGGAGTTAGTTTGGGCAGGAACCCACTTGAAAGAAATGGGAGCTTAAGAATGTAGGTAAAGAAAAGAACAGATTAAGAAGGTCTTTTAGGAGAAAGTCAGCTGATCATCTTTCGATGTAGACAAGCTGTTTTCTAGTGGGTGTTAGAAGATTACAACGGCAGGTTGTTCGATTTTCAGTTGAGCATTCGTTTTTGCTAGAAGATTTGAGACAGTCGCGCCGTGGCATATTTTTCTGAGATTTTTTTTTGAGTTTGATTCGAAACAGCGCTTTTTGTTTCGCGTTGCCTTTTGGTTCGAGGTGTGGTCGGGAGAAAAGACAGTGTCGGAGTAATTGTGTGACAAAATTCTTCCAACAAAGAAAAAAGGATAAAAGAGACCTAGCCCTATTCGAAACCGGAGTAAATCTAGTGCAAGTGGTGTGTGGATGGGCGGACCAACCGTCCCCCGATGGGGAGACTGTGACCAGACGTGACTCACAAACGATGACAACATGACAGGAAATGACGTGACTGACTTCCGCTAATTCTTTTTCTCACAGGTGGCGACTGGGAAGATCTCGCTTTGGGGCTACCATTCACAGTTTTGGCCAGAATGGTAGCAATTGGTCGCTTTAAGTGCGATAAGGGTGGGTGGCCTATTCTGGCATGATATAAAAGGGTAAGTGAGTTGAGGTGCACGGGTTAGTGGCAAGAACCAACCTAATACGACGAACTAGAGCTGAGCAACGGCGAGCGTGCCACTGTCATCTACTACTGCATCATGGATGCCTCCTTGACTGACTATACTCTTTACAACTTATATCTCTATAGATGGCGCAGTTTAAATGGTTTTCTTTCCTGTTGTTCGGGCAAACAATGGTGAGTACTAATCATCGGGTAGACTTTCGTTCGATAAGACTTTGTAGATAAGTAACTGTAGGTTCCCTCATTTCCTGATGCTTAAAACAGAAGACGCAGCAGCTTTCTTATATGTATCTAAATTTCTAACTTTCGTTCAGTTCGGATGGAAGTACATACATACGAGTATGTACTCGTAATTTTTGGTCACCATTGTCCAGGTAGGATAGTTCATTCTATTTGGCGGGGAATTTTGTTCATTATCGCCATTATATACATAGGTAGTCTGCGGAAATTGTCCATTCATGTCTCCAATACCTGCAGCCAATCTATCATTATACATACATATTCTCTTGTTCGTCTTTACAGATTTGGGCTCATTGTAGCCATGACACATACATATGTACATGTGTATATTCTCTTTACGCTTGTAAAATTGTGATATTGTAATATGCTTTCTGGAGAATAAGTCAATCCATCTCTACACAGATGGATCTAAAACCGATAGCGGAGTTGGTGGCGGTGTTTTCTCAGATAAGCTAAATCTAAGCCTCTTTTTCCGTCTTCCAAATCACTGTATCGTGTTCCAGGCGGAAATTTTGGCTATTAAAGAAGCTCTGTCCTGGTTGAAGAAAAACATGATATCTGCATCTTTTCGGATAGTCGGGCCGCCATCAAGACTCGGTCTCACTATATTCTAAAATCGCCATTGAATGCCGATCATCTCTCATGGAAATGGCAGAGCAGTTCAACATTCACCTTTGTTGGGTGCCGGGCCACAGTTACATTCCAAGGAACTGCAGAGCCGATGAACTCGCCAAAATTGGAACCACTCTACCTATTCTACCGGAAAAGGGTAGTATAGGTATACCAATTGCTACGTGCAAACTAGCATTAAAGCTGGATGCCAATAAAATAACAGACCTTGGGTGGACTGCTGGGCAAACATGTCTAGCGACCAAAGAGATCTGGCCAAAGCTGGATCTGAATCGCTCTAAGTGTCTGATCCTTTTAAATTGGAAACATCTCACCGCCATAATAGGTGTCATCACTGGACACTGCCTCATAGACAAGCACGTAAGAAGGCTTGGCGCTTTTACAAACGACTTCTGTAGAAGCTGCATGGACGAGGAAGAGGAGGAGACAATCCTCCACCTACTCTGTACATGTCCAGCTCCTAGATGTAGCTTTCTTCTACAACGACCTAAACGATCTAGAAAGTATAGACGTTAATAGTCTCCTACATACGTGTCATCACAATGGGCCAATAGGTCTAAGTGGGTTGGTACTTCCAACAGCCACTCTTACCTAACCTTACCTAACCTAATATCCTTTCTAACTTTGCATTGTTATTGCTCTGGATAATCTTAAAGACATACATATGTACCTAGAGCTTTGCTCTTACCTACGTTTTTGTAAATGACCTCATAGATGCTTCCATTGGTGTCCTAGTTCTTTTCAAATGTGAAGGCATGGATGCATATTAGGCGGATGTTAGCAAATTTACGTTTCACATTAATTGTCATGAGGTGTGGTAGAAACCCAAGACTTGCCTAGGTCCCCACTTTAATGATAAATGCCTAACTAAAGCCTAGGTTCTGTTGACCATAAAAGTCGTCATAGGCATGTGCTGTCCTATCGAACTTTTAAAATAGCGGTTATAGCTGCCAAGTCCTGACATTAATTTCCGTTCGGCCGCTGATAACAACCCGCTTATCATCTCAAGTTTCTTTTCAGAACAAATCCTTTTTGTACGTCATTCTGCCTTCATTTTGTATGTACTCGAATCGAGAGAATCCAATGCAGGATAAACAGAGATAAGATTAAAGCCATACGACAAATTATCCAAAGGATACAAATATACATACCCTGTACTGCTTCATATGAAGCCATTAATACAGCCTGCAGCCAAACAACAAGCCAAAGTACCTGCTAAAGAAATAACAAAAACATGACACAGATTCGTTCCTCAAATTAAAAAAAAAAAACCCCTACCATCACAAGGATTACTTTCTGACATTTCTGTACGCCATTCAACGCGAGAACCTCAAACAAAACAACATCCCAATCCAACATGTCCTTCAACCGCACAAACATGATTCAAACACCATCGCAAGTCCTCGTCCGAAGTTCACACCATTTGTAACTGAAAACGTTCCTGAACGGGAGAAGATCAGCAACGTTTCCCACTTAAAGAAGGGACAATAGGAATTCCACACACAGTGACCAACACAATTTTCAGAGGGGATTGGAAATGGAGTCGGATGGGAAGAAATCCCAAACACGCATACATAAATACCCACGAGTTCAGGAAGAAAATTCGAGAAATTTTCTGAATTTCACTTGTTGGGCGAACATGGATAACTGAAGATGCCGCGTCCAGATACTTGCTACCGCCACGACAGCTGTCAACTGCCTCTGCATTCCAATATTAACAAGGAATGCGCACCATGTGGCCCTTGTTCCCACTCGACACTCGTTTGTTATTTGTTGTTGGGTAGTGCGTTGACTTTGTCGGAATTTTTCCTTTTTTTCCTACTCTTCCTAGGCTGGCAAACAAAAAAAAACATTCAGCTTGGGTTCATAATAAGCAACAACACAACCTCACAGTCGAAATCCGTGCCAGACAAGGGAATACGAGTAGACAACGGAGAAAAGAAATTGTGGAAAAAAAAAACAGCAACGACAACAACAACTAGCAGGCAAAAGGACTGTGGGAATATTTTGGCCGTGGGAATTCCGATAGCGTTTTCGACATTTTCTTAGGTGTTCACTACCAGGCTACCAGGAGATGTAGCTAGGACATCACCGTTGGTTGATGGTGAGAAAAAGAATTTTCATTGCCTGTGGGAATACGGTTGCAGGTTTGATTTTGTTGTTGTCATTCTTTTTTTCGGAATAGCATTTATTTGGAAACGCCTATGAACAGGCAAATCGGATGGGTGTTGCCCTCCAAATTGTAGAAGCTGATGAATGAAGAAGGGTGCGGAGGGTGCAAAGAGGGATTCCTGATTTGGGATTTGATTGTGCGTGTGCCACACACGCTCCTCCTGTCGGACAGTGGTTAAGGGTTTTAGGGGCGAGATATCCGATTAGAACAAAAATGCCGTTTGTATTCACGTAGTGGACAATGTAGGGATCTCAATGCTGGGACGTGTTTGGTGCGATAGGTAGAGTTTGGGGTTGATTGAAGAATATTTTCGTAGAAGGTGATACCTAGCATGAAACAAGTTTTTCAGGGAAATGACATGCGAAGAAGGGAACATAAGGAATAGCACAAAGTTTCATGCATGGGTGTAACCTTTGGCTTTTTGTTTGATATGCTCTCTAACGTTAGTAAATGTTTTGTCAGAAATACTGCTGCACATTTCCTTCTTTCTCCCAAGAGATCGCTTTGTCACTCCTCAGGGCGAACTTCTCCAAAATAACAAACTTTCACCTATTCAAATCGAACATCCCCTAAGCGTGTGTCCTTCAGCCTTACGCCTAATTTCGCACGGTGAATAAGCATACCAGATTTTCTTTTCGAGACGATTGTCGACACTAAAGCCTCTGCACATCAACTTCTACCCTCACCACCAAGTGGTACCCTAGTGGCTTTACATGAAGGTAGGGTGACCAACCGCTGCGGGACGCCATTACCCGGTTCAGACGAGAGAGGGCGGAGAGTATTCGCATTAGGGCACTTCTCCTTCATCAGGACGGTGGCTGAGGATTCCCATATACGGATCAACGGCGTCGTCCCTGACTCTAGCCAGTTTGCGCTTTGTAGCGAACACCTCTCCATAAAGCTACTTTGATGTATTGTTCTGAATGGAGTAGATAGCTGCACAAGAATGATGAATAATCCAAAGGCGGCTCTCATAACCTCAGCGAGGCTACTGACAGCGAACTGTTTAGCCAGACCCTTTTTCCAGGGATTTCATTACGAGCCTGTTTCCACACAGTGAAAAAACAAACAGTTCGGAGACTATAATGTTGCCGACGCCAGTAAACGTTTTCGAGTTTGTATATGGAATGTTAGAACCCTTAACAGACCATGTGATGTCGAACACTTTGCGGAAGCCCTACTCTGCTATAAATCAGATCATTGGCAAAAGCGGATGAAGAACAACGTCACCTACAACGCCGCCTGCTATCAAGAAGGTAGACGATACATGTAAAAAGGATTTATCAAGGCAAAAAGACCGGTACAGAAACCTGTATACATAAAGAAGGAAACCTTGCAGTAGAGTTACAGTCTGTGCTGATAATATTGAAAAATTTCATCAACAGCCAGAATAGACCATTCAACTTAGACGATGATAGGTAGCCAAAACTTTCGTCTACCTGACCAAAACGATGTAAATATAGCTATATCTAAGCTTAAATTCGACAAAACTCCTGGACCTGACCGCTTACTGGCCGAGGTATTCAAAGCTGCTGGAAATCACTTTGTGGAGAGCACGCACTAACTCATTTCTCAGATCTGGTCAGAAGAGTGTATGCCTGATGTATGGAATCTCAACAGCGTATGCTCGACCCACAAAAAAGGAGCCTCCTCAACTGTGCCAACTACAGAGGTATAAATCTTCTCAACATTGAGTACAAGATGTTATCTGCAAGATATTATTTGCGGCTGAAAACATTTGTCAATAACCTGATTGGCCCGTCTCAGTGTTATTTCGGGCCAGGAAAGTCCTTAATCGACCAAATCTTCACACACCGTCAGATCCTGGAAAAAAACTCAAGAAGTAGAAATCAATACCCACAATCTTTATAACGGTTTTAAAGCCCCCTATGGCAGCATTTATAAAGACGAGCTATACAGAGCCATGTCTAGTTCTAGCATCGTTGCCAAACTCGTCCATCTCTGCAGGATGACGATGGAGAATGCTCGCTGCTCCGTTAAGTTCGGTAACGACTTTACACCGAGCGCTTTGGTGTCAAAAAAGGATTTAGACAAGGTGACGCCTGTCATTTGGCTTCTATAGCCTCATACTTGGAAGAATTATGCGGAGCTCACAAGCATGCACTGTAGGCACAACCTTTCAAAACTCTGTGTAACTACAATGCGCCGATGATATTGACATAATAGGCAGGCTGTCGGCGGCGGTAGGTTTGCTGCGATTTGTATCGGAACGAATGCTCCCAAAATGGGTTTACCCATAAATGGGAGTAAAACAAGGACGCAAAACATCGACGAATTGAACAGAACGTCACAGTTGACATCTATGTATAACTTCGAGGTAGTAAGGAACTCTTCTATCAATCCTGCCAACTTTTTCCAATAGCTGTTTCTTTGGGTTGAGAAAGGGTACCTACTAAGTGCCTATAGCGAACAACTAAGGAGACTCTATATAAGATTTTGATCATCCCAGTCTTGCTTTATGGTCCTGAGGCGTGAAGTCTATCGAAAGCGGATGAAGATATCCTCGGTCGTTTCGAGAGAAAAATTCTTCGTTAAATATTGGGTCCTGTTTATGTTGAGGCTTTGGAGAGAAGGACTCAACGACGAACTATACGAGCTGTACGGCGACATCGACCTAGTCAGAATACAGCTAGAACATTTGAATCTAACCCTGAAGGACAACGCAGTATATGAAAACCTCACCTTAAGTGACGTTCACAAGTAGAAGAGGCCTCAATCGACTTGGAGTGCACGACTGGAGGCAGTGAACTAAGGGTCGGGCTAACTGGAGAGGCTTGTTAATTGAGGTCCTGGTTCACCCCGAATTGTAGCGCCACCTAAGTAAGTAAGTAAGATCTTGTGAGTCATCTCTCCTCATATGCCGCCAGCATAGGTTCTAAGCTTATTTGGCATCTTCTCACATCAAAGATGTTCGGCACCGGATAGGTTGTGCCGCTTACGTATGTGTATGCGCTGTTGCTTCATCCTGTTAGAACCACTGTTGTGCTTGTGTCTTACTGGATCTTCTCCTTTAAAGCCTCTTTGTTCTGTGACTTGTTTGTTTAGGCTTGTTACTTCAAAAAACCCTAAAAAAAAACAGTTAAACCAGACGATGTTACTAACCAATGAAAATCACCTAAGCGATCGGGAAATGTTATATATCGACCGCTGACAGAGATATTGTGTGTGTAGTTTCACCGTCCTTCTGGAACAAAATGTTCTCCAAACCTATGATACTCGTAGTTCGTCAATTTGCGGTAGGAAGAAGTTATTGATCATGGTTATTGCTCGTTGAAGAAATCACATTTCTTCATCACTTTCAGAGGATGCTAGAGTTTCTCTTTGGTGACGGCGTATTTTGTATGCCTTAGAAGGTATACGAGTAACTATGCTAATTGCGTCAAGGAAATGAGCCTATTCCTTGAAGATAAAAAAATAATTCTCATGCGGTCGAGGCTTAAAAGGCTTTAGTAATAATTCTACCGCAATTAGAGCTTTGCAGAGAATAGATGAATCACTAATTGAATTTTGTACGGGAACATCTTCAAATCTTTAACAAAATTTGCTGTAAAGATAGTCTATTCATGTTCAAGTCTTTCGATCGTCTTTCGGTTGATGATTGAGAGTTCTCTATGATATCTGGAGTCACAATATCGATATTTTCGACCGAATAGCGTCTCTGGGGACAGCCTGCATTGGGACGTATTTGATCGAGGCGAGTTGTCAATCTTAGCCTAGATTATTTGTCAAAAACATTGACGATATGCATGTCCTGAACGATAGAATTCCATGGCTTCTCTATTTGTATTCTGCTTCCGTTTACTTACTGATATCATAAAGTGCCTTTTGAAAAAACTAGCCTGATGAACTTTACTATCAATTAAGGACAACAGGACACGTCACGCCGTTCTTAATTGAAAACTTCAGCATTATTGACATAAGGCCAATTGCATAAGTGGGTCCTACAAATTAATCCTCCTAATAGCGAAGGAGGCATCGGCAACACTATAACCCACCGCTTCAGAAGCTCTATTGACGGCAGCTTACACTTTATCAGTTTGTTATATCCTACAATCACTTTGTTATTTGAGGAACATTGTTTAAGTACAAAACCTGCAAGCTTCAGTTATTTAGTTCCTACAAAACGCACCAAAAATCCTACCTTATCGACTATTTTGTGATAGTTACGGTTTAGAATTTGCAGACGTTTGAATGACACATGAACGTCGCTTAATCGTAGCTGCCATTCGTCGTCATATTGCATTCGTTAGGAGTAATCATAATCCCTACTGTGTTTTCAGTTTGTTAGTACTCGTAAAAGCTGGTTAATCTACCCGCGTCCTCGGTTAAGTCTTCCATTGACATTTGGGTTTCATATGAGCACAGCTGCAGATGACTTGACTCCCATGTTGCAAGCATAACAAACGAATGCTTCCCGATGTCCCTTAGACGTCAGTGTCCTTCCTGTTGTCCTTTAACTAGAAAGAGAAATTGCTTTCTCTGAACAGAACTTCATATGCGACATTCTACTAGACTTATCCCTCTATAGATGGTGCCGCATTGCAGTGTCGCCTTCTGTGTAGGTAGTATGTTGAAATCGTTGGGGATATTTTTTCTGTATCGGTTTTTGTATATTATTTCTTGCAAACAAATCCTTCCGGACCTTGGCTCTAACAAGGTAGTGATCCGAATTAATGTTGCCACTTCGGATGATGCCACTGGAAACGTGTGTCGTCGTCGTCGGCCACAGAAAGGGAAGCTGGAAGCTGAAAGGCTAAAATCCGGCCTCGGTTGCGATGCTAAGGCTTATCACACGGTATGGAGAAGTACCGACATCAACGATAGAGGTGAGTTACTTTTTGATTACATTATAAGTACTAACCACATTGCTTGCAACATAGGCAATGAGCCCACTTTTGTAACAAGAAACCGACAGGAAGTGCTACTTACGATATTACTCAAATACTAACGAACTGGATGGTATCGTCTGAACATTCGTTTTCAGATCACAAATACATCCAATTCAGCCTGAGTGATGCTCCTCTCAACCAACTAGCATTCTGGAATTACCGGAAAACTGATTGGCCAAAATACAGAGGATTACTGTCAGAAACACTATACCCTGAACTGTCAAATCCTCATCGTGACACCAACGAGCTTGACACGAAAGTCAAGGAATTCACTCTGATTCTCAATCATTCTATGGCTGCTTCCTGCCCTGGTGGACATCAGCACTGGGACCGCTTAGAAATGTTTGTAGAAAACTTTTCAACCTAGCAAAGACCACAAGAAAAGTGACTGATTGGAACTCGTACAAAGAATCCCTCATAATATATAAAAGAGAACTGAGTTAGGCAAAGCGACAGCGACAATTCTGGAGCTCATTCTGTGACATAATTACAGAACCCCCTGAGACCTCGCTTCTACGCTTCTAAGAAAAATCCTCTATACAAATCCTATGATGCCTAGCTGTTTGAAAAAAAACCAATGGCTCTTGGACAACTTCAATTGATGAATCCCTCACCTTGTTACTGGACACGTACTTTAAAGGCAGCTCCCTATTAGCGGCTAATAGCAACCAAAACAGGATTACTGAAATAATGTATGATATGATTACAAGTGACAAGCTGCTCTCGGCGCTGCATAGCTTCAAACCATATAAATCTGCTGTTCCGGGCGGTGTAATACCTGCCGAGCTACAAAGGTCCTCAGATTTTATACTGCCTACGTTAGAAAATATCATGAGCTGCTGCGTAGACCTAATCCACATTCCACTGACATAGAGAGAATTTAATGTAGTTTCCATTCCCAAAGCCGGAAAATGCTTTCATGTTGTCCCAAAGGACCTCAGACTTATAAGTCTATCATAAGTCTATTATAAGTCTATGTCTGTTCGCATGACAGTTGAAGTACGTGCAACAACACTCCCATTTGTTACAACCTGGTTCTGTCTATGGTATTCCCTGTAATGAAGTGACGTCACCCTATATTTTACGATCACGTCATCCAGATTTAAGGATACACCTTATTAAAGATCCGAACATTCCATAAACGTACAACATTAGCTGAAGGATTAGTTTGCCTCATACAATAGTTCACTGTCCAACGAATGTTGAAGTAAAAATCCGGACACGTCGCGAAGAGGCTAGGTTTAAACAGTGATATGGTAATTATGGCCAACAGACTTTTTTGCCAAAGATTTCAAATAGAAAGCCGGCAGAAAATCAAATAAAGAAAATTATCTTTTAAAACAGGCGCAGTTCTCAGCATAGTTGAGTAAAAAAAAAAAAAACGAATTTTACCAGCCTCAACAGCAGTGAAACAGAACTATCATTGAATTGTATGACGAAGGAATATGTGCAGCATAGTACGAGTACCAGACACAACACGCGAAAGAAACACTACTCTACTAGAGTCTAAAGCATTAATAAAAACCTACCGACTATCTGTCTGAGTTTCACACAATACCCAGTGAAAGGGGTACGCAAGTTGACAGCATCGGCGGCGATGTATTCACAGACCCTAAAATGGGTGCATTATCAACCAATTCTCGAAACTCACAATCTTAAAGACAGAAAACGCTTTTTAACAGAGAACAAAGCAATAGAGATTGATGGAATGAAACCAAGCAAGTAGTGAACCCGAAACGCCTTGACTATGTTACTCACTATATCATAGAATCAATAGAAAGAGCAGTATTTTAATTCTGGAAAAGGAATTTCGACAAATGTCTATCTAACCGAATGTTTGATTGTATTGATTAAACCGTATCTCAAGAACATATAGAACATGGAAGCAGGCGTTGTTGATACCGTATATCGTTCAGGAGTTACAGCAGTTTAGGTATGGGAGAATTTCGCTAACTATCTAAATTCAAAAATTAAATCTACAAAAATGTAGATCATAATCCGGTGTGGAAAGACCTTAGCGTCTTTGTGAGGAACCTATCATTTCTTGCCGACTTTGCAGAAGTTTTCATTTTAGAAAGTTTGGCATTTCATGCCGGAAATGTGGCGATGTCAGAAAATTATTTTCCTATATTTCGGTTTAGGCTTGTGATTCAAACCCAGACCCCCTGGCGTAGTAGTCGATGAACCATAACAACTGCTCTTAAAGTAATCTGTTTTACGTCACACAACTTCGTCGATTACCCACCATACCAAGGGTCTTCGCTGCCTGGAGATTTTTTTACTATCAAGCGCCCTTCATGACAAATTCGACCGAGATTGAAGCAATTTTTTGTGAACCTGATAGCTAAATTAGAGTGCGCTCTAAGGGATTACATCGAAAAGAAAGAAGGAGAGATACCGATATACGTTAGTTTTGAATGTTTGCTAGTTACAATGAGTTGGAAATAAAGAGTTGAACGGGTTGGGGATAAACCACAATATTTGAAAGTACGTCCAAACGTGGACTTGAGAATAAACTGATGGGCATTCATAGCGAGGCGGGTGTTACGGTTGAAGGTTTGGAGGAATACTACTGGAACTGGTGGTAAAAATAGCGGTAGAACAAGGTAAATAAGAAAGGAGACATTACGTCTGAATTGGAGGGTGGCAATTGAATGCACAAAATTGCAGCTTTTTTACACGTTTTGGATCCTATCTAGCAGGGTTTTTGAAGCACTAGACCAAATGAGGGCCTTGTATTCCAATTTAGGCCAAATGAGAGGTCAACCTAG
Organism: Volucella bombylans; assembly: GCA_949129095.1. Lineage (NCBI taxonomy): Eukaryota > Metazoa > Arthropoda > Insecta > Diptera > Syrphidae > Volucella > Volucella bombylans. The sequence goes on from OX422144.1 coordinate 98,827,811, forward strand.
ACATTTACGAGTATCAGCATTTTGAGCGACATCGAATATATCGTCATTTCAACAGAGGTACGAGTAGTCATACTGAGAGTAGAACGTTTTTTTTTTTTGGCCATTATTATGGGTGGGTTTTCAAATTTCGGTTTAACTATAAAAGGCAACATTGGTTCCTCAACTAGATATGCTGTTAATATCGGAACTTGATGAGATCTAATACGCTGTCGCTGTCGTTCTGCAACCGAAGAATAGGACCATAAGTCGTAGACTTGAACCATTGAACAAAAATTTAAAAAGGTTATCGGACACAGAACGTAGCCCTAGGGTACACCAGCATTTATTTTGTGGATACCAGACTTAAAGCTACCTAATACAACTTGAATTTAAGGTTCAGAAAGGTAGTTTCTAATCTGATGAAAACGAGATTCATCGATCTTAAATGCACGCATTCTTGACAACAGAACCTTATGCCAAAACCTGTCAAATGCCTTTCAAATATCAAGTGGTGTTTGGTTGGTTTAGACTTTAGTTTCACTTTTCGGTGAAAAAGCCATCATATCACCAGCTTGATTGGTTTCGTTTAATATTCGACGTGATCAACTGTAGGCGGAGACATAATATATAGTAGTCTGAAAGCGTTGAGCTGGCTGTGAAGTGCGCAGCAAGCTCAATAGCCTCTTCTAAAGAGCTGGCATCGGGAATACCATAATAAATAAGCCTTGGGCAGGCGGATGATTCTACGTTAACATTCGATTGCATACCTTGTAAGGTAAAAAGTTTTCTAGAGCCAGTCAACTAAAAAGAACTGGCAGGATAGCTGTCGCACAATTTTGAAGAGAAGATACTCGTAGCTGAGAACGGGATTTCAAGACCTCATTCAGTAGAAAATCGTAATTTTTGTATTAAACAGGAGATGCATTTGTTAAAAGCGTTCTTAATACTGCCACCAATGGCTGGAAAAATAGAAAGTGGCTAGGCAGACTCCCTTCCTACGCAAGGAAAAACATTAGTTTTTGTAGGATTGATTAAGATTAGATCAGGTGGCGATACTATCTAGGGTTTTCAACAGTAGACTATTCTTAGACATTTACCCACCCTCATTAGCGGAGCATCAACTGCAAACAAGGGCATGCAGGACGTCCGTATAACTGAGAGTTGAACCTGATCTGGCTCAGTTTTTCTGATTAATTGGACATTTTTAGTAATATTCGATAGCTGATATTAAATTTGTGATGAAAATATATCTTTGCTTCCATAAGACTGTCAAAATCATATTCTGTTATTTCGTTGACTCCTTTCAATAAAACTATTTGCCTCGTTCATCAAAATCTTCCCACAAAATTGTACTGAACCTCTGACTATTTTTTTTTTATAAGATCACGCCCGGATGGTTATACTCATAGTTCTATGGGACCCAAAAGGCTCAAGATACTCGTATGAACTAAAAGTAGACTTCGAATTCGTTATTAGCTTGAGCCTTAGTGCTTGCCCTATGCCTCATAAATCCATTTGACCATATCTAGCAACAAACTCAGGCTAGTTTTTGCAGTAAGCACAACATTTCACATATGTATAAGCTGTAATACGAATCGACTTGAGGAATGCCTTTAGAATTGAAAATCTTCCAGGCAGCCAAAATTGATTTGAACCAGTATCTTGTTGCAATCAAGGCAGAGACGCGAACATTGCAAAAGCACTCCAAAGTACCATTAGAAGATACATACTAGGCTACTAAGTTACAATCGCAACAGACTGTCAGAACAAGGTCTTTTCGAAAATTAAAAAAAACAAAACTCATTGAATTGAGTAGAAAGGTCCTGCGTCCGTGAACTAAAAAGAAACTCACACCTTGATCATTTCAGTCATATTTTTGTAGTGCAAACGAGTAGATTCGATTTCAAGATTTGTTAGCTAATTTGGATCTTATCCTGGGTTTACGTATAGACCCAATGGGCACTGGCTTGCAAATCGAAGGCCGGCTTCATTATAAGTGGCAAATAAAAATGGGAATCTGAAGTGCACAACTGATGGTAATTAGAATCTAAAGCGACCGTGCTTATGAAATTTTGAAAACATTACCTTGTCGGTTGCCCCTTCTCTAATTGATTCTATGCACGAGTATGTAACTCTGTAGATATTTACGACGTTTTTACTCTGCTATGTAATCGAATTAGATCTGTTAGAAATTGTTCCATACGATAACTTGCTTGACTCTCTATTTTCTCCACTTCTCCTGATTGATTGACTGCAAGCCGAACATCTTTATTCCCCTAAATGGCAAACAACTCATCCTCGTTCCTAATGCGACTACGAGTACGTCACTCGGTCGGTTGTGGATATTACATCCGTACACTCAAAGTGTTCCCCATGGATGAGCAAGTATCTGAAATTGACTTCATTGAGCGCGCAAGTGCGTATCTCTATCTAATAATAGCGCAACAATTTTATGTGCTCGATTGCACTAGAGCGTACTAACAATCTACGGGTACTCGTTCTACGGGGATACTCGTATTCGTATCTCGAGTGGAGGGTTGATGACTGGCTAGCTGGCTGGTTGGTTACCTCATAGTTTCAATTGTTTTTGTTTGTGGTATGGCCCGTTGCTGGTAGGCAGGTAGGTAGGTTGGTAGGGTGCCACCGCTATGGCCGCCTTCATTATAACGTACATAGTCTGCCTATGCATGTAGTGTTGTTTCCCATGCCATCCGCTGTACTCGTATCCGTATCTGTGCATGTATCTATTCCCTGTCTGCACACACAAAGAGAGGTGGGATTCGTTTGGAATTGTTTTTTTTTGTATAAATAGATAACGATGCACTTCAGGCAGTTCGGCGTGTGATGTCATGTACGAGTATCTAGGACTAGGAGAACTTCCCTGCTATAATTCATGGGAGCCTAGTGTAATTTGAGGGAAATCTATTGGCATCCCCGTCTGAGGGCGTTGGAAAAGTTTATCGGAAAATTCGATTGGAAATTCTCTCCTTTTGTATGAAGGGGACATTTACGATTTGTCTACACTTTCTGACAGACTTTCACCCAGCTTTAACTCTATCTAGTCCGCCTGTGTGTGGCAGGAAATACGAATATGCCCTATTACTTCACTTTTTCCAGAGCCAGACCAACCCCTTTCATTTATTCTCCAGCTCCATGGAGGCTTAATATTTTTGAACTTGGAAAAAAGGGATGTAGATGTGTCCTTCAGCATGATTCCCTGTTAGAAATAGGCGGAGTGTTTGTGCAAATGAGGAAAAGTTGTGGAAAAAGTTGGGAAAGGCGCTCTCTTTTTTCAGTGTATGGAGTGTACGAAGTGGAATGAGTAGTATGGTTATGGTGAGCGCTTGAATTTCCCGACATAGAGGGGTGCGCGTTTATGTTATGTTACTTCTACGTCTACCTACATACCACCCCGCCTTTAAGTTGAAAATGAGAAAATTGTTTGCCACTCTGTTATATAAGGGCGGAGAGTCCTGCCCCCATAACTGGAAATTTCAATTGCCAAATAAGTGCTTTGTTAGTGGAGAGAGAATTAGGGCGGATAAACGAAGATGTTAGTTGAGCAGTTCCCATTTTACATAGTTGTCTTGGGTGGTTTTGTAAACAGGTACGAAGGAATGTCAAGTTGTGGGGAAAATATGCAACAAGGTCTTTTACTTTATTGGGCTTAGAGAAGTGGGGTTAAAGAGAGAGCAAACGAGAGTTAGGGATTCGACTTTTTCTCGCAAACATCAGAGTATCATAGGGGATCAGAACATTAGAACCTGTCTTAGCAACTCTGTGGAATTAGATATAGAAATGGTGCTTTCCTAAGGCATCTTTTGTGGCGCATCTACTATGACTCAGCTACAGATACATATCTCTGTAGTGATTGCATCATCAAAGTGAAGAATGTCAGTGTAGAGAAGGCACCTCTATACTGTGTACGAGCATAGTGATGAAGAAGTTATTTCATAGAACGCGATCGATGCATTTGTATGCGCATGAGGTGGAATAGATGAGTTGAAATTTCATTGCAATCAATGTATGGGCGAAGTATATAATTGAAAGAGAAGTTTGTGCTACGCAAGGAATCATGTTCTAGTTGAAATTCTCATTTAGCGGATATGCGGATTTGCCTTCGTAACAAATGAAATCGGAAAATTAGTTCCAACCTAAAGAAAGGCAGTTTTTGCTTTTATTTTAACTTGGAATACAAGCCGGCTTAAGTATACACAAAAAGGGACGTTTATCGGTTGAGTGAACTATCCTTGCAGACTAAGAATAAATACAAATGACAAATGCTTTCCTCTAAGGAATCTTATAGTCCAAGGCTCTGGTAAATGAAAACGACCACCAGAATCTCTAACCAGACATGAGGCTTCTACTGCAGTTTTGAGTTGGCCTTAAAACAAATTTTCCGAAACAATTTTTCGAAGGCCAGGTCATATTTCAAGCTGCGAACTGTAATTGGTTAACTGATGTAGTTTCATTGGAAAGGTGTGGTCGATATTTCGTCCAAACATGGATATCTTCATTGGAATCAATCTCTGTAAACTCTGAAATAGCCCCAGACTGCCGTTTATCTCTTGGGGTGAGAGCGGAGCAGTACACAGTATTTAGCTTAATTGTCGTACTCAAGTCATAGGGACGTCCCGGTGATTTTTAAGTCCTATGAACTCAACAAACATGGAACTACAGTTCGTATTCTTCTTCCAGCGAAAGATACTCGTATCCTGGTTTTAACGATTGCGAGACGTAAGTTCATGTTTATGCTAAATGTCAGTGGAAGATCAAAGGCGAATCTCAGCAATAAGGGTTTGACCTATTCTTATCAGACAGCTACCTATCTAGGTGTCGCAACAAGCCTTGGCGTGTATTTAAACGATTTCTGTAGGGACTTCAGAGACGATAAGGAGGAGGAGCCCATCCCTCAGCTACCCTGTATAAATTCCACTTTTCAAAAAAAAAAAAAAAAAAATGCATCTGGGAGCTTTATAATTTAACAATCTTGATGATTTGGCTAGAAATTTGAGGTTTAATATTTATTCAAAGTCCCAAGTAGTTCAACAAGTAGACATAGTACCACAATGGATTCTACACTGGTCAAAGAGTATCGGTTTTCACGCCGATAGCCATATAAACCTAATTTTATCCACTTACTTACATGGCGGTTGAGTTCGAGTTGCATCTAGACTTCAAGCTCCTCCATCAAACTTGAGACATAGCTAACTATGATATGTATTCGCTTTCACCTATGCAGAAAATCTAGTCGTACTGTTTGTCGGATCTTGCCTAAGGACTGCTTTGAAGATCAGACACTAAAATTGAAATTTGAGTCAGCTATCTCAAAACTGAGGTTACCTATTCTTTTTTTTTTGTTTGAGAGACTGACGTCACCATCTGTTTTCTCATCGTAGCTGAGTATCTGGGTGTCATTTTTGAAGCAAACTTCTTTGGACTAAACACTTCATATCGAAAATTACCAAAGAGTTTTCAGTTTTCCGGCTGGTAAAACTGATTTTGACGTGACGTGGAGCTCACTTATAAGAGGGCCCTTTAAATCTACTTTGGTACATATAAAGAGAGCCATTCCAAGCTATGACTCGCTAATTTGATGAAATTAGCTTTGAGTGAAATACATCCCTCCTACTTTCACCAGACTCTAAAGAACGGCATGTATCAGCTGCTTACGAGCTTACCCTATCATTATACGCTCAGCTATAAATGCTCCCCTGAATCTTCTTTCACCCAGTAGTTATAATATATCAAGGGCTTCACTCTTAGATCTTCCATTTAAAAAGAAATGGTTACGTACAACACACTTCATGACAATGCGGCGGCGTTGACGAAAGAACTCCGATTGCTTCGAAATTATGAACTCACTTTTCCCTATACTCAGGACCGAATTTGATTAGAATTTTAGCAATGAGAGGTATATTATCGGATTTTCACGAAGTGCAAGATGAGAACCTTTAACTTCACTTTTATTTAAATAAACTTACATCTGTCTCCTAAGTCGAGACATGCGCAATGCTAATGAAAAGTACATGCGTCTATATCAACAGCCTTATTCCCTACTGAACCCGTTTGACACTTCCAAGCTAAAGCAAAATTGCAATGTATCTCTGAATAAAGTGGGAAAGCTGAATTCACTGAGACTTGCTTAGGTTCCAGGTCACAATGGGATTGAGGAAATGAAATTGTCGATGAATACGATAGAAAGGCTTAGAGGATGAGTCATTCTCAGGACCTTAACCCTCGAAAGCTCTGCTAGGGCTTTCATTTCCAGGGTGTTCCGCATAATGTGTCAAAAACTTAATATAATGGGAGATTACTTGACATATGAGAAGAAAATCGGAGGGAGAAGGGTCGCAAATTCATTTCCACCTAGATACAGAGGTTCTAAGCAAAGCCTAACTCTGCCCTGTTTTGTCTCCCATTGAAAATATCATCTTTCAAACTAATTGGTGTATGGTAACAAGTGGGGTTAGTTTGAGTACTTAAATTGTTTCAAAGTAAATGTGACCCTAAAATCAATGTGTCATATGTTATTCAAGATCAAAATTAATTTACTTTGTCAAAATATATACATAAACGTGTCGCCATCTCAAGTCAGTCATTTACAAGACTGACCTACTTGTTCAAACTATAAAACTCAAAAAAGGGGTATTCTTTTACAACAGCCCTGTAAAATGAACTAGTTAACAGCTGCTTTGGACTTTTTTCCGTAAAATCAGTTTATTATTGTGCAATGTAAATCCAATAATTTCTTTTTAAAAAAAGGTTCATTTTATGATCCCTAAAAGGGTAAAAAGGGGCCATCTCGGGTAGATAAGCCAATTTGTTCAGGTCAACAAAAAAACTACACGTCCTCTTTCTGAAAAGAAGAAAATTAGGCAGATCTCTTATAAAATAAAATAAAAAGGATGCAGAATTTTTCGCATAACCAGTTTGTAGGTTTGATTCATAATATCCTCGATGATGGATTTTTCAGTACAAGAAGTACGCAGACATGGTTTACGTCTATGATTTCTGCAACCGTAACTGTCAACGACCGAGATCCCGCCTTAGTAGAAGGCGTTCGCTGCTACGAAGACGTATTGCAACTAACTACCAACTAAATACCAACGTAGACAACTAAGCTGGCATTTAATATAAGCAGGTCTTATATCTGGAGAATTCTACATTCAGAAGGCATGTATGCCTTCCATCATATACCAGTACATGAGCTGCAATACGGTGACTCAGAAAAGCGTTTGGAATTCTGCAATTACATTCTGGAAAGACACTTAGCGGAAGACAACTTTATTGGACGGATTCTACGGACGGATCTGTTCCAATTCACTAAAGATGGAGTCACTGATGAAACACAGAGCTTTTCAGTATAAGTTGAACGTCAGTGTGTGGGCAGGCGTATTGGGTAAAGAGCTGATCGGACCCTATCGGCTTAATTCGAATCTCTACTGGGAATTTTTGCGAAACAAATGACCAAAAATATTAGGCGGTGTACTACTCTCCCTGGTTATAACCTAGAAAGGATGGTACTGGAAGCTGGAAGGCTAAAAACTGGCCTCATCATCGCGTGCTACTCTAACGCTCATCACACGTTATGGGGCAGTACCGACATCAACGACAGAGGTGAGTCACTTTTTGATTATATTATAAGTATAAGGTTTTCCAATAAGGACTTGACAACTTTTTTTTAAATAAAACGTAAACCATTTATGAATGGAACTCGACTTCGTTCATATGGCCACCGCGGGCACTCCTGCAGCGGTGGATTCGTTTCAACGATTCGGCCACACATTTCGACCGGCCGCTATTTCGCGTTCAATGTTGGCTCTGAGCTCTTCCAACGTCTTCGGCGTGTTGGCATAAACAAATGACTTACCGTAGCCCCACAGAAAATAGCCAAGCGGCGTTAAATCGCACGAACGAGGCGGCCAATCGACTGGCCCATTTCTTGAGATAATACGCTCACCATTCTTACTCTTCAATAAATCGATTGTAGCGTGTGCTGTATGGCTTGTGGCATCATCCTGTTGAAACCACATGTCGTCCATGTCCACATCTTCCAATTCGGGCCAAAAATAATCAGAATTATCAGAAAATTGATTGGCCAAAATACAGAGGAATACTGTCAGAAACACTATACCCTGAACTCTCAGCTTGACATGAAAGTCAAGGAATTCACTCTGGCTCTTAATCAGGCCATGGTTGCTTCCTGCCCTCTTATTCAACCCTGAGACCAGAAAAAGCCGCACTGGTGGACATCAGCACCGGGCAGAAAACTTTTGTTCAACCTAGCAAAAAGCATAAGAAAGATGACTGACTGGGACTCATACAAAGAATCCCTCAAAATTCTATGGAAAAATAATAGAAACCTCTGAGGCATCGCGGCTCCGAAAAATCCTCTCTACAAATCCTATGATGCCTAGCTGTTTGAAAAAAAAAACCGATGGCGTTTGGACAACCGCAAGTGAAGAATCTTTTTAACTGCTACTGGACACCCACTTTCCAGATAGCTCCGCGGCCAGTAGCAACCCAAACAGGGCTACTGCAACCGTGACCAAAATTGATGGTCTAATTACAAAATGCAACTGCTTTGGGCGCTGCATATCCTGCTTACGCTAGAAAATATTATGAGGAGCTGTGCAGAACTGATCCATATTCCACTGTCATGGAGAGAAGTGAATGCAGTTTTCATTCCCAAACCAGGAAAATGCTTTCATGTTGTCCCAAAGGACCTCAAACTTATAAGTCTATCATCCTTCCTTCTGAAAACTCTAGAACGACTGATTGATGTCCATATATTCGTACGAGCTGAAATTGATCCAAAACTTTTGTCAATGGCTCAACATGCTTACTGTAAAGGGAAGTCGGTAGAAACCACTCTGCATTCACTGATTAGCCACATCGAACGATTCTTACAATATAGAGAGCACACAATGGACATAGAGGGTGCCTTTAACAACGTCAACATATCCGCAATCACGACTGCGCTGTCAACTCTGCAGGTAGACGACTTACTTGGGGAGTTGATCAGTCTCATGCTACATAGCACGATAATCAGCTCCTAGGTGGGGCTTCTACTAAAAGATGTGACAACAGAGATACGCCGCATGGTGGTGTCCTTTCTCCCCTTCTCTGGAACTTAATGGTTAATGAACTGCTCATTGCCTCTGCGGATGACGTCGTTATAGCTGTCTCAGGTAAGCACCTTAATACCAATAAATAACTCCTTCAGCTAAACCTTAATAGATTAACCCGTTAGGCAGATTGCTCTGGATTGGGAGTAAACCCCCATAAAACTGATCTTGTCCTCTTTTCCAGGAAGTGTTGTATACAATTCAAATCATAGACCCTCCCTCAATAAAAAATACCAGCTTATGTTAGACTTCTCCGATACAGCAAAATATCTGGGCTTCATTCTTGACAGGAAACTAAACTAGAAACCTAACATCCAAGAAAGAGTCAAGAAAGCTACAATATTCTCTTATTCTTTTGCAAAAAAGTATTTTGAAACAAATGTGGCCTTCAACCTCACATAAGCCACTGGCCATAACTTCTCGGTCATAAGACCGATACTCAGATACACGGTTGCTATCTGGTGGACGGCAGTAGCCAATGCAGTCAAAGTCCAAAGAACAGCATGTATATGCATAAGCAGAGCCCTACTCCCTCCGCGGCACTGGATAATCTGTTTCATCTGACACCCCTCGATAGCTTTAGCATATAAGTAGCTGCGACCGTAGCTATTCGTCCTAAAGCAACTACATAGTTTACAAATAATTTATTTGGCCACGCTAATATTCTTAATATACTAGGAATCCCCTCAGGGAACATCGATGACACAATACCCGAGCTTTGGTTTGACGAAGATTTTCATGTAAGCTTCCCCTCTTGATCCTTCTGGGAGGAAGACGTTTTCATGGAGGCATGTCAATCCACTTTTACACAGATGGATCTAAAACTGATATTGGGGTTGGTGGAGGTGTTTTCTTATAATCTAAAATCTAAACTTCTCCTTCCGTCTTTCAAATCGTTTCAAGCGTGTTACAGACGGGAATTTTGGCGATTAAAGAAGTCCTGCCCTGGCCGAAAAAAAACGTGATATCTGCAAAGGATATCCGCATCTTTTCGGATAATCAGGCCGGAATAAAAATCCTGGAGTCAGCCTCACAAAATTCTAAAACCGCACTTGACTGCCGATCATCTTTTAGGTAGAGTAGTTCAACTTTCACCTATGTTGGGTGACATTCCAGGGAATTATAGGGCCGATGACCTAACTCTACCTATCCTACCGGAAAAACGTAGCTTCGGTATACCAATCACTAGTACTAAAGCTGAATGCTATTAGAAGAACAATCCTTAGGTGGACTGTTGTCCCAACATGTCTAGCGACCAAAGAGATCTGGCCAAAGCTAAATCTGGGTCGCTCTTAGAGTCTGATCTGATTGAGTCAATGCGCTTTAAGCTGTCATATAAACTAGGTATATGAGAATGATGACGTTAACGTGGAGCAGCTGCTCTATGATCGCGCGTATACTGCTGCAGTCAGTCTATCACTAAAGCGATTGCTCATATTTCTATGAAGGACTGAATTATTCCATTAAACGTAAAATTCTCTTTACGTCTTGTTTTGAATGCAATTTTCGGTAAAAAGAGAAAAAAATAGAAATTCCTCTGTCAAACATTTTTTCGTTCAATTCGTACTCTTCCGGATGTTAGATTGACTAGTCTGTAGGAGGTCTCATAACCTCACTTGCTTCATCAAAGTTGTATCCAACTATACGGATGTTTAACCTTATTTTTTACAAATAAGTTGAAGAACCCTCATTTTTTGCGCTTTATCGCTACTTTCAACTATTCATCAGATAAGTCATCTGTTGTTTTCCGACTACTCGTATTGCACCAACAGTATTCGAGATATCCGGACTTGTAAAGGGTGTCCCAAAATGCACGCAAGATTTAAATTTTGCGAAATACAGCGTGAGAGCTGACAGTTGTGGGTTATTAATAAACACATTACCCTTCCTTTTGCATAGCGCAGTCGGGTAAAAATAGAGCGCTTTACGAAAGAACACCGTATTTTCATTGTTGAGTAATATTTCAAAAAGCTACAAATCGCAATTCTCGTACAAAATATGATCGGAATAGTGATTTAACTTCATCAACCGTGAAGAGATTAATTCAAAAAATCAGGGAGACTGGATCAATCAATGATTTTAGGCACTCTGGCCGTTCTTTAACAAGTCGTTCAACACAAAACATAGAAGAAGTTCGTGAGATGAGAGTGTTGCTGAGAATCCAGGAATATCAATTCGGCACCGTGGTCAAGAATATGACATTTCGAGAAGCTCTCTAAAGCGTCTTCTCACGTAGGATTTGCATCTTCATGCATACAAAGTGCAATTGACTCAAGAACTGAAGCCTACTGGCCACATACTGGTTGAATGGATTATGGAATAACTGATTTTTCAAAAGAATCATCTTCAGCGATGAGGCTCAATTTTCATCTTGATGGCTTTTTGCTAATCGTCAGAATTGTCGAATTTAGGATTCAGAAAATCCACTAGTGATTGTTGAGAAACAAATGCATCCACAACGTGTCACTGTTTGGTGCGGATTTTGTGTTCGAAGTATTATCAGAACATTATTCTTTAAAAATGCAGCTGTTCATGCAATAATAATTAACGATGTTCGCTATCGCGTCATGATAATCCGGTTTTTTCTGCATAAATTGCAGGATATGGATGTGGACGATATGTGGTTTCAACAAGACGGTGCTATATGCCATACAGCTGTTTAATTACAGTATAAGTCATTTCCTGGTCGTATAATTTCCAGTTTTGGTGATCAGAATTTACCGCCCAGATTAAGCGATTTAACGCCGTTGGACTTTTTTCTTTGGGATTTTTTGAAGTCCAAGGTTTATGCCAACACCCACCCAAGACTTAAAGGTGCAAATTGAGCGCTGTATCAACGGAATCCAGCCACATTTATGTAATACTGTCATGGAAAATTTCGACAAAGAGTGCGTATGTGCCAGGTTTTCTATCAAGACTACGTCTGAAGTTTGGGACATCCTTTAGATATTCCTTTGAACAATTTTCAGCACTCAGATATTTTCCCGATGCAAAGTGAACTTGGTACACCGATTCTAGATTCTTCCTTCTTTTATTGAAATACGGAGTTACAAGTTAGTGATCCCAATTGATGTTTGCCCCTCATAAGGTTCAAACAACCAACATATTTACAAAATGCCTTGTTTCGTTTGTAATTAGTATGATTAATTAGTTGACAGCATAAAAGACGTAGAACTCGAGGAAGAAGACTAGAAGCGGTCACGTTTGAAGATCGTCGCATAAAAACGACCACAACAATCGGCACAGCGAGAATGCAGTAACAACAGTAAAATCAAGATCATGCAGGTAAAACACTTCCGTAACAGTTTGGATATCAAAATTTAAAGTTGTATCACTCCACATAGTTTTACAAAATATAGAGACGACACAAATCAAGCAAGATGAGTGACCGAGGCACATCTGTTCAGGACACACTTTGATCTTTTTGCAGAAATGGCTGTCAGTTAGGCTTAGTGTTAATATTGTATCTCAATCTTTGTATGACAGGAGTCGGTAATGATGACTAAAAATTGAGTTTCTAGCCCCAACTATAAAAAGGAATTCAGGCACTGCACACAAAAATTAATGACTCGATAGGAGTCTATATTACAATGATCCACAATGCGTTCAGTCTGTACGGAACACAATCCAAACGGCGGGAGCATATCATTCTTCAAAGATACTTGACAAAACAGACTCTGAGTGTACTACAGATTTGGTGAAAATTTTCTTTCGAAGCTCAGCGAAGTTGCTATATCCAAGCATTCTTTGTTAAACTCAGTGGAAACGCTTACGTACAAATATCCTAATCTAAATATGGATTGCTTTTGCCAAGATACATGTACAAAATCGTTGACCAGCAATATGTAGTCAAGGACACGGTGACATTTTGCTTATTGACACAATGATTTTGATGAACATTGATGTAATGCTAGCACCATAACACCGTCATAGATAATAGTGCCGCAAGCTTTTCTCACATCAGACTAGAGAAGTCGCATGATTAGGGATCACTTTGTAAGTGGCTTATTTTTATTGATAGAGAATATCCTTCCTACTGTTGCATGGTTATGGTCTGCGTCATCTGGCAAAATCAAGTCGAACTCTTAATTGACAAAGTGCCTACAGTACCAGTACCAGCACCCACATCAAATCTTTTTTATAAGTATTTTGCGCGCTCACAAGAGGTTTTATGTACCGTTAAGATGTTTGCACTCAAACGAAGCCAAGTTAGGGAGGGAAAAAAGAGAGATAACTATATGTGTTGGTTTTAAATGTTTATAAATTATAGAGACTAGGAAATAAAGAGCTCGATAGGGCATTCTATAAGCGAGTTGTACGGCTCCGAAAAGAATCACGATTTTTCAGACTACTCGTACGTCCGAAAGTGGGCTTGAGCGTGTACTTATGAGCGAGTTTTACGATTACGGAATGCTACTGGCAACTTCAGTGGAGCAATACAACGTAGTGAGACAGCCGGCTTAGCAAAAACGTAGTATCACGTTACGACATCAGAAAACGGTCTACAGTCTTTTCTACTACGGGGCAGGAGGAAAGTGGTTAACCTCGTAGAGACGTTGCCAAGCATTCGATTGATCTGCCAGCATCTTGGAGAGTCCTGCCGTCTGCAATTATGTTCACACAAAATTCAACGGCCCATGGAAGCCCTCACCGAACTTCGTGTCCTGAGAAACTTTGCTCTAATTCTTGCCTAGCAAGTCTTGGTGAGAGTGTAGTCATTCTGAATTTAGCTAGTAACACTGTCAGTTTCAGGCTAGCAAAGAAGTTTCTATACGTATTCAGGGTTGCCAGTCATTGACTTATACTGTTTTATAAACATTGGTGCCAGGAAACTTGGAGCATCAAAGTAAGCGTGCGTGTTCCCTCTGACTGTTCCCAGTTTGAATAATTTGTCCCTTTGTTTTGCTTATCTGTCATCCGTCTTTGTATGAAGAGGCCACTAGTGAGGTGACTTATACGTTTGGCTACTTCTAATGCAGATGACATGGCAAGTTCTTCCCTACATTTCAGGGAATCAGTCTGGAATTTTTACAATCCAAAATCTTCTGTCAAAAGAGGGTTAAGACTGAGTCAGCTCAACGGGTGGAAACGAAGCACGAAGAGTCACACATTAGTCTTATCCAATGAACTACGTACTACCACATAATGACTTTAAAATATGATACAATTCTCTATGTAGTAGCTTCACAACATGGATTACTAACGGTTATAGGGAGCGGCGCCGTGATCTTCTTCGATCAACTCAATTTACGATGTTCATTTTGCCTTCCAGGTGACAAAAGTGCCCTCCAAGCTGAGATATTGGATGCAACTGAACCAGCAAAACTTACGGCAATGGACACATACGGAGAGGAGTCATGCGTACAAGGTGGGCCATAATGTATGACTCCATTTTCTTAGGCTTTGGAATAGAAAAACAAAAAAATGACTGCGTGTTTTTGAACGCTTATTCGGGCGTTCAAGTTTTTCTTCCATCACGTTTTGAAATGATATCGCTTAAGTGGCCGCTGCCATTGTTGTTTACAATTTGGACTCTTTTTATGTCATTTTCCATGTTTTTCTTCAGAACTTGAGGGCTGCCAAAACTTGTGGCTTGTTCATATAAACCCGTGACTTCAAATAACCCAACAGAAAGAAGTCTAGAGCTGTGAAATCGGGTGATCTAGCTGGCCAGTGCAAATCGCACAAAACGCAATATAAGACGACCAGGAAAGGCCTGCTTTAGAATGTCGGTTCTGGCTCGTGTAGTATGCGTGGTTACTCCATCCAGCTGGTACCATATATCCTTAAATCCCAATTCATCCAGTTGAGGAATGTCTTTCACCAACATGCGCAGTAGATATATGCACGGGGATGGTCAATTAAGTGTCACGTCGGCAGTCGCCGCATTGAACAACCTGTAAACGCCGGGCGCCGATGAAAATGGGAACGAAATGCACTTTGCACCAAAAATTACTGACGAATTGTTCATCAAAAACATTGTGACGATTATTCTGCATTGTTCAGGAGTTTGCTTCACAAATGTCAAACCCTAATTGACATTTGTAAAATCTCTGGCACTTTCCGATAGAGTCATACATTATGGCTGACCTAGCACATATATATTTTTGTACGTTTGGTAGATTGGAAGCGTGCATTTCGTCTACTGAAAAGTGATATATGTATTAGGTTGAACTTGGCAGGTTGCGTGTATATCGGGATTTTGGAACCTAGTGTTCAAGTATGAAAGATTGAGCATATTGACTCAATTTTCCGATTCTAGGATTAAAGATTCTTTCCACTCCTAAGCCTACAATCGATCTAGAAGTACGTAGAAGGCATCCTTTTAACGTCTTTTTCTCATCCGTGGGAACAAAAAAGTATTCAAAAAAGATTACATTAATCTGAAACATGGAAATCCCTTCGTTTTCTGTACTAACGCGGCGAATGTTTAGGGTGGTCTATTGCTGACAACGAATCCAACGAGAAATTCGTACCAGTTTTGGGTCAGTCATAACATATTTTCTATATTACGGCCTTATCGATGTTTTACTGGGGTGACAGACTTCGGAATAGCAGTAAGTCTTTTATAGAGGGTCCTGCGTTTAGGTCGTAGTCAAACTTTGGGCTGAAATAGATTTTTGGTATCTTTTCATAAGTTTGTTTGACACCGACATCACCTTCGCACGGACGACGATTGGATTCTGAAACGTGAAGACTTTCCCTGACAGCGGAAAAGAGGGTCTCAACAACTCTAGATTTCTATTATATAACTAGAGCAGGAATTCACGCAGTAAGAACTATTGCAGACATTCTAGTAGTAAGAGAAAAACGATGGTGGAAACACGACATCCTACTCCCAGAAACTGTCAAAAGCTTCCTGGTCTACTCTGTAAAACAACATGCCACCACAAAAACACTAGACACCAAAACGGGCCCATCGCGATCCCTGTGGAATCAGTTGAATTTGTATTCAAATGGTAAAAACCTAAACAATCTCCCAAGTGAAATATCCAATTTTATTGCAAAAGCCAAGAAGGCATTTGAAGTTCGTGGCTCTAGGTTTTCGAAAAAGGATTTTCCTAAAAAATTATCTTCAAGAACGCGATATTGCCTCGCATTCACACAGTATGTGTGTTATGTCCTCACCAGGGTGCACATCACCGCAGAATCTTTAAATATTAGTATCTGACAATTTTAGTCCGTTTGCGTGTTTCAGCAGGAGAC
The DNA here is from genome assembly GCA_949129095.1 of Volucella bombylans. Classification (NCBI taxonomy): domain Eukaryota; kingdom Metazoa; phylum Arthropoda; class Insecta; order Diptera; family Syrphidae; genus Volucella; species Volucella bombylans. Next base: position 98,844,127 of record OX422144.1, read on the forward strand.
AGTGTCCTGTCAGGATTCCTATTACTGTCCAAAGCTTATCCGTGTTTAATTTTATTAATTCCCTAGACCTTTTGTCATCAAAAAGTGGCCAGAGAGCCTTGGATACCCTATGTCCTTCAAAAATTGACAACCTTAGGTTGGCAACCTCACTATTGTCGAGTAGGCCTACTCTCCTTGCAAGCTCATCCACTTGTTCATTTCCCACTATACCGCAGAACAGTCTCACCCTGTTCTGACTGCTTAATGCTTTGAGCACTGTGCGACAACCCCTGTTAGAATGGATGTTGGTCGATTCCATTGCCTTAAGTGCGGCCTGGATATCGATATAGATATCGATATCTCTACCGGATACCGATCTCATCTGCATTAGCGCAGCCGCCCTGAGGGCAGTCAGAACCTCTGATTGGAAGACACTGCTTGCGTCCGGTAGTCTTATAGTTCTCTTAGTTCGGCATCTTCTGAGAAGATTTAATTCGAACTGATTATTGCATTTTCTTTGCCAATCCTGCCTCTCCGGATATATTACATCATACGAAATTTCGAAGTTGATCAAGGAAGGTGGTTCAAAGGTAAGATCAGGATCCACTACGTGGATGAGGACGACTATGACGATTTCTACAGCATACTGAGCGTAACAATCTACCCAACGTCTAACGAAGATATCGAGATAGTGATGAGAGCTTTTAATCCGATTGTATACTCAGGGCTAAAAATGCAACTTCAGGCGCCTGGTCATTGGAGGCAGCTGGATAATTTATATTGCAATGTACACCGAACCAGATCGATCACTTCACTATTACCCGACGTTTTAGAATTTGTATCCGTCCGTAATAAAAGTGGAGTTTTTATGTATCGCTAATTGTAGCTACTAGACCTTATCGTCCTGGATCCGATCTAAATTGTTAATGATATGCAGTTACAATATGGACAGGTTCTGCGATTCCCAACAGCTTCAAAAGATAAGAGACCCCCTTACCACTTACGAGTATTCAAAAACGATCAACAGGTTCGCTTTTGAGAAAATCTACGCCCATCACTGGAACGCTGTGACTAGTTTTTTTACGTTTGGAAACGGGCCGATTAATGCATTAACCTCAAAGTACAGATTACTCGTACATCGACCTCAGTTGCAGGGCGCCTTGAATTAAAAATTTAGTCCACGAAATAAGCGTAACTATATCAACACACTACATACACACTATGTCTAAAAAAACTGGAAATAAGTGCGATAGTAGAACTGTCTGTAGTATTATTAAAGACAGCGAGTTCCACACTACATCGTTAGAAAGGACTGAACAGAAATCTGCTCACTTCGGATGAGCAACACCTTGCCAGACGGCGGGAACATTTTGCATCAGTGCTTACCATAGTAGGCAGCGGCGATTTGGAGGCAGGTTTACGTGAGCCTAAAATAATATCGGCGGTTTGAACCCTGAAGAAAAACAAGGCAGTTGGCCTAGACGGCATCCCGGTGGAACTTTTCTAAGTCATACCTAACATTTCGGCAGAAATTCTACAATCACAAATAAGAATGGCATGGGAAACCGAACAGAACCGAACCAAACCGAATCCTTCCCCAAAGATTAGAAGAGGAGATATTGGTATACTCGTAGCCGGTCAAGAACGAAAATCTGGCGAAATGTGACATCTAAAATTGTGCATAGAGTGAAAGAACTTAAGTCAACGTTTTTCGTCAAACAGGCAGACTTTAGAGCTGGGCTTTCTTGCCTCGTCCACATCGAGTATAAATCTTCGGTACAGTTTTTGTTCATCGATTTCAAAAAGACCTAAATCCGAGACTGGTGCAGAGAGGTATCTAAATAATCGTAAAGCAAACGGCAAACGGCATTTTAATTTGGTGGTGGCTATCGCCCCCAATTTATTTGGCTTAATACAAGCTTTAACTAACTTAACAACTAGGACTTAAGAACTAACAACAATTAGGGTTAGGAAGTAAGGGAATGGTGGCGGAGATCAAGTTTAAGACAAGAAGTACTCAGGTTAAAATCAAAAAGGAGGTGGTTTGAGTTGACCTTGCGGAGCATGCAGGAGATTGTTTCATTTGAACCATAAGAGGTGCGGTGGGTTGGACCAGAGAGCAGTCGATGAATGAAGAGAATGTCAGCTACGTCTCTGCGTTTCTTGAGGGTATTTAGGTTAAGAAGTTTGAGGCGGTCACGATAGGGAGGTAAGATAAAGGGGTCATCCCAGGGTAGTCCACGAAGGGCAAATCGAAGAAAACGACGTTGAATGTTCTCGATTCGGGATATATGAACTCGTTGAAAGGGGCACTACACTTCGCTGGCATGGTAATGTAAAGTGATCTTGTCACATAAGGGTTGCAAAATTCTTTAGACCATCGTTTGATAAAACCGAGCGATAAGTTGGCTTTAAGGATTATCTCATCAATATGCGAACGGAAGTTTAACTCTCTATTGTATTATGTATATTCCAAGTTCGCGAAGGTATTGCTCTTGGGGTACAGGTTGGTCATGCAGAAAATAAAGTCGAGGGGGAAATTGACTGGACTTACGAGACAAAGTCATATATTGACTTTTGGAGACATTAAGTTCAAAGCAATTTTTTAGACACCAATTGGAAAACCTATCGAGGTCTTCATGAAGGAGAATAGAGTCATGGGCTGAAGAAATAGTCTTGGAAAACTTAGTGTCGTCGGTGTAAATGGATAGGGAGCGGTGTTTAATAATCCTGCCAATATCGTTTATAGTTAAAATGAAAAAGAGGGAACATAGATGGCTGCCTTGTGGGACACCAGAAGAGGCTAACAACGGGGTTGAGAAGTCTGATCTAAAGCGAATGCTATAATAACGCTTCTCCAGATAAGAAGGTGTCTATCCATTTTAAGGCCTTAAGGCAAAGCATATCTACGAATTCAGCTAAGTTTGTAGTAGTTGATCTACCTTTCAGAAATCCACGCTGACTGGGTGATATATGTAAGTGACTGGCACTGAAAGCCTAGAACTTCATATAAAAAACTTTCGAACATTTTAGGTATGTGAGAAAGTTTAGCAATGAGACGGCAGTTGGCTACTACATTCTTTGATTCTTTTCTGTGAACCGGGGTTATGAAAGAGCTCAAGGAATTCCCCTTGTCTGAAGCACAAATGAAATATGGAGGGAGCCGAAGCTTATTGTTAACGCCCTATGAGCAACATGGGATCAGATGCCCAAATTAAAGTGAAGTGTTGCTAGAGATCGATGTTTTTCTCATATCTAACCTAGAAACGGTTCAGCCACTAACGCAAAATCCTGATGGTGATAATCGTGGAATACTGCCTACAACCACTCGAAAATACACTGCAAACTCAGGATGGGCTGTTGCCAAACTAGACTGCTATTTCAATGGAATTTAATTCAATGTCTAATCTAAAGGATCGTACCTACTTACTTTTTTTAATAAAGCAGCAAACTTTGATGAATTTAGAATATTTTTTATGTAATTTGAATAAATATGGTCCACCCTGTACATTTCCAACCAGTGTCGGTTCGGGAGTGTGTGTGATCTATCAGTTTAAATAAATTTATGCGCCCGCTCTTGTCTGCTTACTTCAACAAAATTGTTCATTAGAGACGGCAATGTTCTATAATTCAAAAATAACAAATAAATAAATAATGAAACACCCTGTAGACAAAGTAAATAATTATAGTAAAGTGAGTTCTAAAGAAATAAATTTGGTTTGACCCAATGTACTCGTATCTTTATCACATTCCCCTTTACGAATGATGTCGCGACGCCGACGTCTTCAGAGCGAGTTTCTACCTACCTACCTGGTACACTGATTTATTTGATTTTTCTTCAAAACATAGCATTCTCCATTTCAATCTGAATCCACCACCATCTCAATCGTCACCGGCATTAACAGAGTAAAAGTATCTTTCATTATATTACGCCCAATTACCTCATTCATCAGGGCAAATATCGGTGTGCCAATGCCAGTGCTACAATCTTTCGCTTTCAGATACGGAACATTCATACGTAAGTGGCATTGTGTGTGCCCACACCCCATTTCTCTCGACCCAGCAAAACACAGATACAATACTATACTCATCCAACAGCAGAACCTTGGCACAGCTGCTCATGCACGTACAAACAAACACATTGCCTTCCGTGTTTCCAGTCAAAGAGAAATACAACACCGCCGCCGCTGCCACAGACTGGTTTTTTTCATAAAGTATCTGAGAGATATAAAACTTTCTACAGACTACCTACTGACGATTCTGATCGCCTGTTGCAGCAACTAGACAAGTGGGACTGCCTCAATTTTTCAATTGTCCGTCGTAGGCACATACAAAACGGAAAGATACACTCGACTCACACGCCCGTGGTGTGGCCTTAGATTCAGATTCGTTCTGTGGGGTTTAACCGGCATTACATTGGCAGCGACAGGCAGTCGGGGCGGCAATGCGACCAGGCCATGCCAGATGGGAAACTACTGTCAGTTGCTGTCGTTCGTTGTTGCTGTTGCTGTTGCCGTTGCTATTGCTGCTGCCACTTGCCAGGGACATGCTATGCTATGGCGACTTTGGCGTTGCTCTCTGCTTGGTTGCTGTGCCGTTGATTCTGGTGGTGTGCTACTGCTGCTCGTTCTGGTGGTTTTTTTCGGTATTTTTAGGGCGCGCTGTTGATTACACGCCCACTCAGGGCGCAGACTAAATGGTCGCTTCGGATTATACGGATAGTGGCGTTGGTGGAAGTTCATTGATCTGCCGGATTACAAAAAAAAAGACAAAAAAAAAACGACACAGCAGGAATTCCACAAAAAAGAGCTGCCGAAGAGTAAGGTGGAAAGGAAAAAGATACACGGCAAAGGGAGAAATTATTCAAGATACTTTACACACATGAACTCCATGTTTTTCAAGGGTAGTAATGACATCGTAGGTTGTTTTTAATTATAGAACGGATTCAATAGAAACGACAAGTAGTCAGCCTATGTGCCATTGTATCTACAGAATACAGTTGGACTCGTATGTAGTGGTGCTCGAGGGGAGGAGAGAGTGACGATAAAAAGTGCTGCAATGTTGGTAGGTGAAAAATCACCATTGTCACGAGTGGTGGTTCGCATTCGGTTTGTGGGGCGTTTTAGGGTGGATTAGAGCATTATTCTGAATTTTTCGTCGAGTTCTTTAGAAATCTCCTACTCAACTTTAGGGTGTGTTTCTGTCATTCAAGACGAAGGAATTAATACCTTGGTGTTGGGATTCCAGTAGAACACCCACGCACATAAGGTGTCGGTCGGTCGTGTTATTTTGTAAAATCAAAGCAAAGCCTTTTTGCCGTTCTGGTAGCGCCCTATGTGCTATGCTTTTTCCTTAGATTAGGCCGGCCTTGAAGCATACTCCAGCTGGGGCTTTGTGCTGGGTCTCGTTCTCTCCCTTTTGATCTAATGGCGAAGAGAATGAAAGAGATGCCAGCAGTACGCTCTGAAGTACAGAGAAATGTTTCGGTTTTTTTCTCCCATTTTCGTTTATTTAGTGTGTGTTGTTGTTTTTTCTGTGTATCTTTCTTTTTCGTTGTCGCTCTGGTGCTGGTCTTTGTCTGTTTATTGGTTAGATGTACAGTGGTGGCAGACGAGCGGAGCTGATAAAATAGGTTGGCGCCTTTGGATGGTTGTACTCTGTACCGCACAGAGAACAGCTCTCTCAAGTGTACAGGCGGAAATTAATCGTCGCCATGAAAGTACTCGCAGTGCGCGTTCTTACTGTAAGTTATGTTTTCCTGGTCCCAAAACACGATGCGTCATTTTGACTGACGTAATTTGGACAGCTGTCAATCTACGTTATTATGTCTGTGCAATGGAAATATTTGCTTCCCAGTCAGTGGTACTGTATCTACATTTCCATCTGTCTGTCTGACGGAACATAGCAATAAATACATGACATAACAATGACGGAACGGAGAAACAAAACGAAACCAAGAAAGAAATCGAGCGACTCAAGTGTCATCAGATGATAGTGAGTGACATCTGGTCGAAAGGGCAAAAAACCAGCTCCGCTGAACGTGCGGTGAAGTTATCAAGCTCTCATGACTGGCAAACGAGTATCGGATCACGAGTCCGAACTATTAAGCAACGAGGAACGAATAACGACCAAGTTTCAGTGGAAAGTATCTGCTTTAACCTTTTTCCAAATGTTGCCAGCCGAGATAGTCAGCCAGCTGAGGTGGGAGTGGAATATAACGCTAGTGCTACCCTACCCCATATCTCAACGCCAGACACCACCTACCAACACCACTGTCACTAAATAGCGGAGAGAAAGAATTACAATATATTGTACATTCTCCCCATTTACCACAAGTAAGGCATCTTCTCCATTCTCGAAGTGGAAAGGAGAGAAATCCAATAGGCACAAGGCATCCATCCATTACCATGGCTAGCAACGGATTTCATTCCACTCACCATGGAATTGTTGTTGGTTTCCATGGAAATCACCGCTCTGATAGCGTCTGTTGAGTTCTGCTTGCCTGGTGAAAATACCAGTTGGGGATTTCCCATGTGACTCTTCGAAACGAGTGGTGGTGGCAATGTCATACCGGAGAGCCTCTAAAAAAGCCCCAATCTAGTGACTGACGGTGTGGACTATTTGTGTGCCTTCTTCTCCTTAAGCTATTAAAGAGGTGCCCCAACTTTTTCCCTAAACGAACGTCTGAGGCTAGGTGTGTGTGCTTCAGTTTTTTTTTTTTTTTTTTTCGTTTCAATGGAAGCGCTCGATGTGTCTGTCCCAAAGAGGAGCCAAAGCCAGACACTGACTGACTGTGAGAGGTTCTCCTTTAATCAACAACAACAATAAAAACGGGACGATGACGATGACGCCTCTTCCATTTTTCGGAAAACGAATCGAATCTCTACATCGGCTACAACAATGTGGCTGGTTCCATGAGCCCCAGCCATGAGGCCAACATTAACAGCAATGGCAACTGCTAATGTATACACGATGGCGTGGTATCCGTATCTCTCCTCTTTTCTGGCGTGTAAAACGCGCAAGTAGCCCGCTGAAAGGCAATTCCACAAAATGAAGTTCTCAATTTTTTGTCCGCATTCTATGGGGCGATCAGAAACGTCTGGACACTGATTCAGGTGTAGGGAATGACTTCCCGCCGAGATTTTTAGATCGTATGCCCGTATTCGTAGTCGTAGTTGTACTTTTATGTGAAAAGAGCAGGAGAACTGCAAATGGTTGGTTACCCACTACACGTGTGGTAGTTCCAAGAAGAGATTATTCTGAACTGGGGGATGTGTAGCACGAGCGCCTACATACCATACGCTCAGAGAATTTTTGAGGCTGGCAAAAGATACAAGTAAATGGAACTTGAAATGGTGTAGATATATGTACGAGACGGATACCTAGTGCTGGTGTTGGTGCTGATTCTGTACTGCTGTAGCTGGGGCTAGCACTGGAACCTGTAGACAGGAGCCAAAGAATCTAAAACGAGGCAATGGTAGGGTGCTGACTTAAGCTAGTGTTGATACTTACTTTAGAGGTGGGCAGCACGAGGCTCTGCTCCAATCGGGAGGTTTTGAATGGTAGTGCTGTTGCTGAGAGGTTCCATCTTCCATGGGAGAAGAATCTAAATTGAGTGCTGGTAGGTACTTGGAATATAATTTTTCTACAACGGAGAGGTAAAACTCTCGCGCGATGACATTGAAATTATCGGGCGAACAATGCGAGCAGTAAGCGACGCTGAGGTATAATCAATTGACGTTGGAGATGGTACCCTTTAGCGGGAAATGTGCCATCCATTACTTAAAGCTGAATGCAGGTGCGTGTAGGGAAAGAGCCTCCACGGAATGACGGGCCAACAGCTTTTTAATATCATCTGCTTGGAGATTTCTAGACCGTAAGAAACGTGATAGAAAAAACTGGTCTCATCCATTGCTACAGACGATATCAACAGTTTGCATCCACGCATTTCCGTATTCAGTTTGAAGATGTTTAATTTGATATGAGCTTCAGTTGATTGAATTTTAGACCTTGAACCTTTGGAGAAAACTGTGTTTGTACCTACGTTTCTCAAGGAGTTACGGCATACGGCATACATACTCGTACGTACCATACGTATGATAGGTTCGAATTTCATTAGTCACCCTCACCGTGAAGAATGGCGCTTGTTGAATATAGAGGTAAACGTCTTTCAGAAGTTGTACGGAAGATCTTGTAATTGCGACTCTCTGTCGTAAATACAGTTAATGGAGCAATGGAGATCTGAGTTGCATTAACACCGAACAGTGATTAGTTTAGTGAGTGCTTCATGAGGGATATTGGGTCAAAATTTGGGCCGGCATGTTGAGAGCCAGAAAAGAATTCCTTAGGTCTCAATCCCCTCGGCAGAAACCGCAATGTAAAGTCAAAATAATGAGTATGTCTTACACTTTTGCATTTCTGAATCGTCAAAAGACCATAGGTCCCACACATCTGTATACAGAGTGACAAATCGAACAACACAATGACTAGGAAATCTGTGGATGTTTTTTTCTTTCTATTTTCTTGAAGTCGGAGGAGGCTTCAAAGATCGAATACCCTAACTTTTCAAGAAGATCCTAGATGAAATACATATATAGCATGTAAGATAAATGCCAAAGGCTTGAGTCAACTTAACTTGGTTGACCTTATGTTCTTCACTGATATTCCAAACTCAGCAATATAATCGTAGTCTTCTTCTCAAACGTCAGTTTTTTCGATGGTGTAGACTTAATTAGCCTTTTTCATGACGATGGTAAAGTAAACCTTTTTAATCAATAGTATTTAATTAATCTGCAAAACGCGGCGAAGATACCGAAGGAGCTAACGAGAGCTATTCATATTGACGCATCTCTTAAGTGACTTTCTTTTAAGGCAAACTATCGAACATATGGATCGATGTGGATATGGATGTATCCACAGTATGCCTATTGAAGCACGATACACATACGAGTACATACATATGTTCGGATCAGTAATTTGATTATATATTCTAGGAGCAATCCTAGGACTTCTTTTTACCTAAGTATAAAACTTTTGCCAGTTCCAGTATTATTGCCCTAACGGCTAATGGGAAATTGGTAATATATTACTTTGTTTGCCTCAGCTTACACATTCTGTGAGATTTGGTGGAGATCCATTGTTTTATCTGCAAGGAGGCGAACATCGTCAGCGTAGTCCAGGTGTTTGAGGTACGATATCATTGTTCGCCTCAATCCTTGGTTTCATTCAGTTAGTGCTGCCAGATGTACATCGCTGATGACTACCAGGAATAAAAACGATGAAAGTATACAGCCTTGACGTACTTCACTATGGAATTCAAAGTTATCTGACACATTACCATTGTTCAGAACGTGACTCTTACTTGAAAGTAGCCTTAATAATAAGTAGCTGTAAGTTTTTCCGGGATACCTCTCCTGCGCAAGGCTATCCAGACAGCATCTTCGTTCAAACTGTTGAAAGCCTTTTCAAAGTCAATGAGCAGCATGTAGATGTAGCGGAGACCTGAACTCGACGCATCGCTCCATGATGATTTGTAAGGTGTTGACCTCTCATTTTCCAATGCTCTAAAAATAAGCGGTTGGAGTAACTCTGCCGATGTAGTTGGCGCCACTTGAATAAGCTCTGCAGGGATAAAATCAATGACCACCCCTTTATTTCTTTTGAGGGATCTCACAGCGACAACTATGTGTATACTGTGTTGTTGGGAGGTTCGGTTCGAATTCGAGAATTTGTTGCCGGTTGAAATTTGGGACTATGACGCTGTCGCCGAAATTATTTAGCACTAATGCAAAATGTTCCCTCCATCTGTTGAGCTGATCCTCATGCCAAATCAACAGACTGGATGTTGTTTAGAACTCCTACCAGCAGTAAGTTCTTTTGAGATGCTGTAGACGGTCCTGCTGTCACACCTTCTACCTACTTCTTTAGGCTTCCAAGCCAATGCGATGATGTATGATGATGTACGCTTGTCGCGTCATGATATTGGGCTTCTAACCCGATTTTCTCTACTGCTGATGACGCTGCAATCCGAGTTTTAAGCGCAATATTCTCATCGATCCGTCACCAGGTATCTGCTGATACCCATGTGCTGTGACTTTCCTGCCTTGTACCGATATAGGCACATGCCCCAGATACTGCTGATTGTTTCTGTTTCTGTGGCAAGATGGTCCCTGAATTGTTGGTGCACTGTCGGTATTGCACCTGGTAAATCGAAGCAAGTTTGCGCGGTTCCTGTTGTCGGAGATGATGGCATTCCGAAATCGGTTCCTCGTTTGTTTCGGAAATCTAGGACGCAATTTCTGAAACGTCGACTTACCGCAAAATGGTCGATTTGGTTTGATATTCGCTGCCTGGCAGATAAGACCCAACTGATCATGTAGCAGGTCTGCTCGAACAGAGTGACTCCAATATCTAACCGGTTGGTATTGCAGAAATCCACGAACCATCCCATTACCCTTGCGGTCTCCGAGGCCGTGAATTCCGGAACTGGAACGTATTCGAGCGCTGTGTTGTCGTTACCTACCACAGCATTGAAATCTCCCATTAGGAGTACGATGTCCCCGTTAGGCGTTAAGTTGTGGGCGATCTCCTGTAAAATTTGTCCCTTTCGTCTTCAGTCTCAATTTCTGTCGGCGCATAGATGGTAATTTTTCTTAGCCTACTCTGAAATCTGGCTGCCAATATCTGGGCATTGACTTCATTAAAATTGAAATTAAGCAGCCGTCACTACTACGAAGTTCATAGGCGGTCAGGTTCTGATTAACTAAATTATAACTTCTAAGGAAAACAATTTTAGGGACTTTGTAATAATATATAGTAGATACTCGTAGATGCTTTAATGGAAGTATCTTTGAGTAACAGAAAAGACAAAAGCTATGTTTACGTTGGTGCCTTTCCATATGATTCTAAGAACGTGTTTCTGAGTTACAATCAAGGGTTGTAGATTAAACTATCAAAAAAGACCTAGAAATGTCGCTTAGGCACTGATCAGCTGAAACGGGTATCGCCAGAGAGTTAACCCGGCTTATTTTGCTGTTGGACTTGGGCCCACGTCCGTATGAGATTGTGCTGACGCAAGAATTGATGCCGAACGACTATAGACAACGCCGTGAGTTCGCTAATAGGGCGTGCTGGAAATGTTGGCCGGAGATCCGGATTTTGGCCAAAAAAAAAACGCTCGACGTTTTGAAGGAGAAATTTGGCGACTGGGTCATATTACCACGAGCGTTCATCAATTGGCCTGCGCGATCATGCGATTTGACACCACTCGATTATTTCTCTAGGACTACGTCAAGTTCTTAATCTACGTTAACAAGCCAACCACTTGGGATGAGCTCGAGGCCAACATTCGGCACGCTATTGCCGGAATAAAGCCGCACATATTGGGCCGAACCATCAAAAATTGGACCAACCGCTTGAAGCACTGCCAGTGAAGCCGAGGCGGTCATTTGAATGTGACTTTCCACACATAATGGCATGAACGTAGCTTCAAAATAAAGACAAAATCAATTTAGTATCTCACACCATTGTTGTTTTATTTAATTCTTTTTTCCTATCCTTCTTAACTGATCATCCTTTAAATGTTTTTTGATTATTGGGGACTTTGAAATAAGTGATAGAATCTATTTTCAAAAACAGGACCAATTTACAGGCTCTATCGTAGAAAAAGCGAATTGTTCAAGATCGTACATGGTAAGGGAGGAAAATAAAAGTTTCACAAATAATGACAATTCGGAGTCCAGTTTGGCTGGTCAAATTAACGACATCGATAACAATAATAAAGAAAATGATTTTAGTGGTCCTGACGGTATGCACACATGTCTGAAAGGGCGTGAGTATAGAATTCGGGCTGTCAAGTGAAGTTTCCCGGCCTTTACTGATGACTGGATCCAGTTTTTCTGCCACATGAAGAAATTAAACTGGTCAGTTAGCCACCCTAGTTGCTTCAGAGTCCGAACGACTTCAGTGATTCCATCAAGAATCTGACGTATGACCCAAGACGATTCGTTAGTCATGGTTGGCAGCTTTACAATGTCACGAAGGTACTGTTTAATAAGCGTACGCTTGTTGTCATTCCGAATTTGTAAAATATCCCAAACGGTCTGAAAGTTGTCATCTCTAATCTGAATATTTCTTAATACACTCGCACATTACTACGAAGGCTACTATTGCAACCAGATGAGAGATAAAAAAAGCTTCGAATACTTTCCGTCTTCACTTAAATTTATTTATTCGGATTAATTGGTTTAAAAGTGATTTTACGAAGGAGCTATATAAGCGTACATCCACTCTGGTAGACAACAGGAGCCAAAAAGATAAAGATTAACATAAAACAGATGGCTGATTGAGCAAATGTTTAGAAAATGGCTGAGTGGGTTCCGGTTCAGAAAAGAAAGAAACGACATCTATACGTGAAATAGAAATCCAGAGGAAATACATGTGCTACAATGGAGATAATGTAGTCGTTGCACATTGGAGAGCAATGCATCATTGATCACATACCTGGTAAACATGTGTTTGAAGTTCAGCCACTCGTCAAACGATCCATCGAAGGTGGGCAGTTGCAACTTTGGCAAAATTGATTTGAAGTTACTGCCTTCGCTTACGATGAGGCGGGTTATGCGCAGTAGTGGACAGTTCCGCGATGAGATCATTGTGTTATGCTAAGGCATTACGCATTACGCAGTTTCAGATCTGGCAAACGGCTCATCCGATTGAAGCTTTTGAAGATCATTTCCATTGTCTTCTTTTGATAAGATGCCGACATGGGCATCATTGAATTTGCTCCAGTAGTCGTCCAGGAGTTTTCTCCTGCCCACGAAGTACTCTTCTGTCTGCTTCGCCTAGGCGAAGAAGTGTGAACTAGACGAGAAGTTACAAATTACAGCGCCATTGTTCTTTAAGGATAACATTTTCAAATAGATATTAGAAAATCGAATATTTTAACGCGGAAAAATCAGATTTCCCGCAAGGAATGCCAATGTTTGGAACTTGGAGGATGGTTTTTTGTGAACTTGAGAAGAAAACGAAATGAAAATTAACCTCTTGCTTGAAACACGAATATGTTATCTAGCTATGGTATTGCCACATGGTGGGCAATAGTGAGAACTAGTTTTTAGTAATTTTAAACACCCAAATGTGTCGAGAACTCGGTGCGGAAAAGGTAAACAACCTGAGAGATATCGTCCTTATTATTCTACATATTTCAATTTATATTATTCAAACAAGAATTGGATTATGGAAATATGAATTGAATATTACTTGCGTTGGAATTAAGTTCGAAGTTAAAATGAATAGGTATAACCTGCAAAACGAAACACATTATAAATAAGTCCTCCTGAGTCCTTGGGGGAGATGTTTGTAAAGTAGAAATATATGAAATAAATATAAAGCACCGATTATTGTTGAATATTGTACAGGACTGTACTGTGGCAAATTCCATCTTATCTTCCAATTATTATCTTTGTCAGGCTTGATCGAAATTTCCACTATAAAGTATAAACAAAAGAATATCCCGTCTTAGTGTTGCCTGATTTATTATCATGTAGTAGATAAAATATTGTAAGCGGGACACGCAAGACAAATACTTACACCGCGTCTCCACGAGCTACACCATCCATGGTGTTAAGAAAATTTTTATGAAATCAAAATGTCCTGTGGAGACGGGTAGTTTGCAGATAAGAAATATTTCAATAAATAAATGTCTGGTTTTTATTCAAAACATCTCTGTAGACATCAACTCTGATTTTTTTTTCTTGACTTCGGAATGTGAAAAAAAAACAAAGTGTGGTGAACTTCATAACCCACAGTGCCATATGTTGGTAAAAAAGAACAAGAAATCTACATCTGCGAAGCCATTTTTCTACTCTAATGTAGTTGCTTTGTGTGTTAAAAAAAGAGAAAAAAACACCGAATGCACTTACACTTACACTCATAGAATGAAATGTCATGCAATAAAGTAATTTGCCCACCGAAGTTAAAAGAAAAAATGTCAGACGAAATGTCTCCAATTTAGTCTGGCATATATGTGTCTCATGTAGACGCGGTGTCAAAGTACAGTCAATGGATCTTAAGATCACGTGCGCGTCGCTTGGTGTTTTTTTTTTTTTTTTCTTGGTTGCGCCAATGGATGTGGTAATCTTCATAGATGCGGTAGCCCGTGCCACCAACATGCACGATTCGCAACACCCGAATGTTCGATGCCAGGAGTGCGCCTACGTACTAATCCACACCACTACGTCCTTCAACCACTCTCCCCGCGGGACTGCCGTTAGGTATTACTTCGCAGGGCTGGTTAGCAGATCATGCTATTCTTCTTGTATTTGCTTCTTCAGCTCTTCTAATTTTTTCAATTCTTCTTAGCTCATTTTGCACAATTGTCACAAATGTGCCGATTTCCATCCAATTTTCCTCCGACTGCAACATTTGGTCTATGAGTAGTATTGGACTGGGCAGATTAATTCTCCGCTGCGAAAAACGTCGGCAATGAAATATGGCGTGCTCCGTATCTTCCTCCTCGTTTGAGCATTCTGGGCACAAAGGGGAGCTATCGTGTCCGAATCGGTGCAAGTATTTACGATAGCCGCCGTGACCAGATAGGAACTGCGTAAGGTGGTAGTTGTTATCCCCATGTGCTCGTTTTGTCCAGGTCTCGATGTCCGGGATCAACTTGTAGGTCCATCTGCCTTTTGTACTATTATCCCACCTGGCTTGCCAGAGGGCTGCTGACACCGCTCGCTCTTCTCCTTTTATTCTTGCAATTCCACCTGCATCTTGTCGCCCTGGGGTTCTTCTATTATAAATTCTCAACATCTCGTCCGCGAGAATGTCGATCGGAATCATTCCTGCTATCACGAAGGCTGCTTCATCTGAGATTGTTCGAAATCCACAGATCGCTCTTAATGCACTGAGCCTGTATGCGGACAACAGATTTCTCTTGTTTGCTTTTATGGCGAGTGCTCCCGCCCAGACCGGAGCAGCGTATAAGAGGACTGAGCTGACTACTCTAGGTAGGAGAATCCTCCTGGCATATCCAGGTCCACCAATGTTTGGTAGTATTCTAGAGAGAGCTCCTTGCAGCAGTAAAGCCTTGTTACTGGAGTACTCTATATGTGCTTTGAACTGTAATCTGTTATCAAGTATTACTCCCAGGTATTTGATTGATTCTTTCGATCGGATTATTTGATGTCCCACCCGTATATTGGTGTATTCCACAATTCTTCTACTGGTAATTAAGACGGCTTCCGTTTTATGGTCCGCTAATTCTAGACCGGCGGATACTAGCCAGTCTTTGATGCGAATAGTCGCTACATTTGTGGCAGCCTCTATCTCCTTTATTTCTTTTGCCACCGTAACGACGGCAATGTCGTCTGCAAATCCGATTACTTGAACTCCTCTCGGCAACATAAGCCTTAGCACTCCGTCATACATAATGTTCCATAGGAGTGGACCGAGTACTGATCCTTGTGGAACCCCAGCTGAAACGCTGTAGTATTTCATCCCTTCGTCAGTTTCATACCTCAGTTTTCTGTTGGTAAAGTAGTTTTCTATTATCCTCAGTAAGTAGTACGGCGTATTCATACTGGCTAGTGTGTTCGCTTGGTGTGCGATAAGAATATTGTAAATAGCACCGCATGCGCATATAGATAGGATATTCACATATGCGGACTGGATCCGTTTTATGTATTAAGTAGATTTAAGATTTGTTTTAAATATAGAGGCGCGAAACACCAAGACTATTATTTCTCCATAACTAGTTGCTGTGTTTTCTTGTTTACATGTTGCGTTATCGGAACAATTATTTTATGTAAGTGGTAACACTTTATTTATGTTAAATAGCCCAATAAAGGTCATCCTTGGTCCAACTGGCAGAGAAGCTAAAACGAGTTCTTATTTCGTGTTAAAAAGTAACTAAACAGGGTTATTTGCACCTGGGGGTTAAACAATTGCTTATTCAGGAAGAAAGTCTACATGAATCCATTCCATTGTTATATACGGAAAAATCAGGAGGGTAAAGTTTACATTGTTTTCGCGTTTTATGATCCGCTCGGAAGCAAGGCGATTTGCATTTTGGACAGCTATCGCTCTTAGAACATTTTTCATTTTCGAATAGAGAGTTCACGAGGAAGGGCCACACCAGCATTTGAATTCGACGAATATCATCTTTTTGGACTGCTTTGAGCGAAGTACTCTTCGACAACGAGATTCTAGGAATAATCCCTTCAATTCTTTCTGTCATAGATACATTTTTGCATTTCAGGTTAAGCCAACCTGGTTAGAAGAATGTTCACAAGATGTTTCAGCTTAGCATGTGTTCCGTAAAGATCACCAACCAATCAAAAATGTTTGCCATCCTGAGTGATTGGTATTCATTCGCTGTAAAGTTAGGTTTTTGGGAAGTTTGCGGTGAATATTCGAACCTCTAAAATTTCTAGAGCTTCCTCCTAAGTATGTACCTTTGGCCAGTGAATGGCAGAAGTAGTTATAAGAGTAGAAACCGAGTCAGCTATCATAATTTGGCATTTTTTGTTTCTTTGGTTGTCGATCGTAAAGGACCTGAGTGATAACTTTTTTCGAGACAAAACATACCGACCCATTTTTACTCTGTCAGCTGTGCTTCACGTCATAGGTTGATTTACCACTAGTTCATACTGACTGTCATTAAATCTAGGTTAATTGCTCTATAAAACGCGAAGTTCTCACTCGGCAATTTCCCTTGTAAACAAGATAAACTCCGCCGATCGGTTGTTACAGATTTTCGTGTCGCTTTTTGCCTATATACAGTAATAAACGACAACTACGAATTTCCTTTGTCGTGTGGGTAAGGTAGGATATCAACGCGGTATGGATAAACGTAGAGGGTAGCGTGGAGGCGAGGTACTGTAAGATGTAAAGGACTGGTTGCTTTTTGTTTTTGAGGGTTACCCTTGCTTACATTTTGTTTTACTGCATGTGCTCACCGGCATTCCTAACTGAACCAAAATAAAATAAAGTGTAAGAGTAGAAGGATACTGGTCGTCATGTCTATGTCATTTCATTTGCAATCTGTTGTCCAGTTTCAAGGGTAAAACTTTTAATTAAGTTAAACTTTCCACTTACCAACACATGTAAACAAAAATTACTACTCGCCACCCTTGAAAACATGCAACTTGATATTTACGAGTCACCCAACGGCGGCGTTGTCAAGGACAACGTTGACGTACGCAAACATATTTTCATTCAATTATTCCAGTTCCTTTGAAACAGTTTCCGCGGAATGAAGCTGAAAACTCACATTAGTAAGGAAGTCATTCACAAATCTCCATTATCCTGCATCGACTGGAGCAGCAATGAGGAGATTTTTTCCGTCAGGTAATCCATCAACCTCAACATTTCTAACGTTGTCCTGAACCTAAGTTGCTTATGTTGGTAGTGACGACCATCAAATCTACAAATGGAATTCTATGAATCGAGACACAGTCGAAGTGGCCAAATTACCTGATGACTTTATACCCACGGACATGGATTGGCTTTTGGGTCGCGGTGGCGGTGGTAAAGGTGGTGATACTCTTTTAATATCCAGCAGCGATGGACGTTTTATCATTCTAAATAAAAGCGCTCGTGTTGAGAGAAATATATCTGCCCATTCATTGGCTATTAGTTCGGGTAGATGGAGTCCTGATGGAGCTGGTCTTTTAACAGCCTCGGAAGATGGAGTCATTAAAATCTGGTCACGCTCGGGAATGTTACGTTCAACAGTGGTGCAAAGCGATGAGCCGATTCGATTTGCACGATGGTCACCGAATTCGTCAGCAATAGTGTTCTGCCAAGGTGGATTCATTTCCATTAAACCGTTGGCAGCTAACAGCAAAATTACTAGGGCAAGTGATTGATATCATCTTCCGGGTGAAATATATCTGACTCTCCCTATTTTATAGTGGCGAGCTCATGATGGTCTGGTGCTCTGTCTAAGCTGGTCATCCCAAAATGATTTAATTGCATCGGGTGGAGAAGATTGTCGCTTTAAACTCTGGGACTCACAGGGTGCTAACATTTACACCAGTCCTACAGATGACTATGCAATCACGGCAATCGACTACAATCCTGAAAAGGATGTCCTCGTTGTGGGTTCTTTCAATTCACTGAAACTTTGTAGCAGCTCCGGATGGTCTCATGAGAATACGAGATTCAACAATCCACCGGTTGGATCAGTATATGGGATCTCTTGGTCACCAGATGGAACACAAATCGCTTGTGGAACATCAACCGGTTTCTTAATCGTCGGGCACATTGTTGAGAAACAATTGATTTCCCGCAACCTAAAGGCCACGACAACTGGGCGAAAGTCAGTTCTGCTAGAGGATATAACAAACAACACGTCGGACGTTTTAGACTTTCCAGATCGAGTTATCAATTTCGGACTTGCGTATGGTCATCTCATTGTGGCAACATCTACACAAATTCAAATCTACAATGAGAAATATCTCAACACTCCAATTATCATCGAGGGAAAGAGTGATGTTCGGGCTCTGGAAGTCTGCAAGAAGTATGTCTGTCCACAAGTGGACTTTATCCGAACTGCTGTCATATGTGGTTTTTTAGGTTCTTTCTGGTCTTGGATTCAACATCAATTTGGGTGTACAACTACACAGGACGTCTCCATGTAAGCCCTCGCTATCCAGGATCCCAGGCACAAATACCTTTATTGACGAAAAAGTGCATATCTTTGGGCCTTGATGTCTTAGCTATTCGAGATAGCTCAGATACCGCAGGTAATATTTTGAATGTTTTCACCAATAAATCTATTATCAAGATTTCTTCCAGTTGTGTACACCTTTGACCTCATCCCGGGGGCGTCCAGACAATACGAACCCCATCCGATTCGTTCAAAATCTCAGGTGGTTGAGATAGCTTGTTGTAGGGCAGGATCCTCTGATGATCAATTCATGGTATTCCTAGATACAAATCGGGAGCTGTACATTACACCGAGTCGGAATCTCTCGGATAATAATGAAATCTTTAAGATTGGCACACAAGTTATATCTGTTATGTGGGCCAGTGAGACGAATATCCTTCTCGGGCTCCATGACGCTTGTTTCAGTGTTTGGTACTGCCCAGCAGAAGGAGCCGCAGATCCCACCATCATTGCTCTGACCACTGTGACTATTGATACTGCGTAGGTGTACAGAGTTAAAAGGGTTCTCTATGTGAATTTTGATTGTTTTCCTTCTAGCGATCTAGGCAAAAATATCTCGATAGAATCATTTGAAGATGCTATCGTCTCATTTCGATCGTCTGGAGCTCTACTTTCGATCAGCGTCAATATGTACTGTGAAATTCTCCATCGTACTCTAATGGATGGACAATGGCAACAGGCGTTAAAAATTTGCCGATTAGCTCAGAACACAATTCTTTGGGCAACACTTGCTGCAATTGCTACCAGAAAAAATCAGCTACAGATAAGTGAGGAGGCTTACGCGGCTGCCTTGCAGGTTGACAAGGTTTCATATCTTCAGTACATTAAGGTTTGTTGTTTTTTATATACAATACAATATATGTGTTTGAGTGAGGAAAGGATTGTTGAAAGATCTTTGTATGGAATCTGATCTTAGGAACTCCCTTCATCAAGTCCTGAACAGATGGCAGAAAACTCTCTTATGCTTGGGCGTTTAATCGAAGCGGAAACGATTCTGGTTCATGGGAAGAAATTTCGCGAAGCAGTGTCACTTTGCATTCGAATGCACAATTGGCGGAGGGCTTTAGAAATTGCGGAAAAGAATGGAGTCGATTTGGAAATTGTACTGCAACAGAGGAAGAAATATTTGGAAGCTTTGGGGAAACCGGAACTTGATGAAATATTTTTAAAAGCTACAAAGCGGGAGGAGGAGGAAATCGACTGAATGTCAGACTATTATAACACACTTGGATGTATTGCATGAGTAATAAAATGTTGTGACGAAACACTGTCGTTGCTTTCTGAAACTATGAGCTTGATTCCCTTATTTTTCTGTAGATTAATTCGGCTCTCTGCTGCGAGACAGAAAAATTGTGCAAACTTCTTAGAGGATGTTGTTGTTTCTAAGTTCGCTTTCATTCTGCAGAGATCCAACAGGTTCTAGCATGGTATCTAGAGTCGAGCAATATTTTTCTAAACCAGTCAAAATGATCCGCATTCGAGTGCAAAATTATAGTACCAACAGTCTACGGATCTTTTTGACGCTCCAATTTCTTAGCTAATAGGAGCACTTTGTAAATAGATCTTGCCAAGTCAACATGGGCTGTTGCAGATACCAAATCGATTTTTAAAACTCGAACAGACAAACTGTTGTTAGAAGGTAGAAAACCTACAGCACGTGGAAATCTGCAGAATCTTGGTTACGAATCAAAGAGTATATGTCCCTAAGAGGTTGGATCACTGCATTCTAAACAAAAGCGAATGACGTGTAAAGTATAACAAAGAAACTGCTCACTTTAACACGAAGTACTCGTAGTTAATAGATTTAGAACAAACACGGTACACTGCTGTTTCCACGTTGAACCATTAAAACGGCTGTGGAATGGCTCCGAACCACCATGAATAATTACCACCATATGTTTACTGGAACTCCAAAGGCAGGTTGCGTTGTTGCAATCAAAGGTTAAGCCTCTATTATTCTATAAGGGAGTATCATTTGGGTGCGTGACCATCAGTAAACCAACTTAATGTGAACCATTTTACGAATCTTTTGGCCTCAAAGGATTTCAATCCAATTTTTCAGGAGAAATTGCCACCTGTGAATATAAGAATACGGAAATGAAAATGCAACTAGGTACATACGGCAAGACGATTTCACCATTAAATGAAGGCACATTCAATCGTTGTAAAGTGTGCTTTTTTGAGGTAGATAAATTCAATATGAAATAAAACACTTGAAGCTTATGTTAATGTCTGTGATGTTAGCTTTATTTGATGTATAATTTTATGCCATTAGTGTTTAAATATGGGCTTGCGCACGCCAAGCGCAATCGTGAAATCCAATTTTCGACAACTTTATCGAGCAACTGGAGCCATATACCAGCAATAACACGGCTAATGGTTAACTTACACATACCCCCAAAGAAAGTAATCTAAAGGTGTGAGATCACAAGATCACAGCAATAAATTGATGGTATCGCGCTCCGTGTTGCATGTTGCACTATCTTGTTGAAACCAAAGCTCTGTTACGTCAATGCCATTCAACTGAGGAACGAAGAAGTTAGAAATCATGTTTCTATCGCGCTCTCCATTGACGGCAACATTTGGCCGCTATCGTCCTTAAATAAATATTGGCCGATGATTCCACCAGCCCATAAAGCACACCAAACAGTGAGTCTTAATTGTTGTATGGGCGTCTCGACAAAGGCTTCTGGGTTTTCTCCACTCAAAATTCGGCAATTTTACTTGTTTACATATCTATTTAACAAAAAATGGGCCTCATCGGAGAACAAAATTTTGCGTTGAATATGAGAATCAGGCTGAATCATGTTTTTGGCCCAACCTACGACGCGTATAATGGTGACGCGGTTTCAACTCTTGCACAAGCTGGATCTGATAAGCTTGTAAGCCAAGATCTTTCCGTAAAATCTTCCACAAAGGGAATGGGGATGAGTATTATCCACTAGAGTGTACGTGGTGCGAAAACGATTCATCATGTTCTGACTAACTTGCTCAGATGGACGATTATGCCGAACGTAAAATGGACGTCGCGCACTATAAGCTTGGCCAACCGAACCATGGTTTTCAAAATAAGTTTGCACAATTTGCACGCGTTGTTCTGGAATTAATCTATTCACCGTAAAATGACAAAACGTACTATCTACAAATCAACTTTCAACTGTCAAATTGACAATCTATAGAAACAGTGTTGCCAGTTTAAAAACCAAACCTCTAAAAAACGCACCCTTTACTAACTTGCTAACTTGCTTCACAAGTGCTCAGTATACTCTTTGTCTCTTTTGACAAAACCCTTCGCAAAATCTTGATTTTTTTCCATCTTTGTGTTTTCTCCTTTATAATAAATCAATTCTTTTAATACAATACATACCTAGTTTATATGACAGATTAATGTATATTAACCCAATGCGCATTGGTTCAATACGCTCATATGAACACCACTTCAAACCGCATTGAAATATTCATCACGCATTCGTTCATTCCTGTTTATAAAATGCATTGAAAATTTGTTACCGCTTTGAAATATCATATAAACACTTTCAAATCGCATTGAAACATTTTACTCTCACGCGCTCTCATCATTCTTTCATCATCGAGCAGGTAATTAGTTGTGTATTTAAAATTTGGGATTGCAAATTAAATATTTGGAAAGACAAAGTGCCTGTTCACATTGGCGGACAGGAAGATTGTCCGAAAGAGAGGGAACGCTTTTTATTGAAGTGGGAAGAAGAAGGGTTACTTCCACCGAGTAACCATTTCTAAAGTGGATTCTCGGGTGCAACACATCGTTTCTTTCCATATCGTTCCATTTCTGACATATTTTTTCATTTTAGTTTTGATCGTTGATGAGAAAGGAAGTGTGAAGAATAGGAAAAAAGGTATGTTTCAGGCCAACTGCTCAAATGCTCCGATTCAAATGTTCCACTTGTCAAAAAGTCTTTCAACCCCAGGTAAATGTGAACACGACGTTCATGGTGAGGACTTTCATCCCATCGCCAATGTAAACAGGCACAAAGAAATAATAACAATGTATCAGTGTGAGTGTCAGTTCAATCAGCTGTTTGTTAAACTGTCTCAATTTTCTCTCGCTCATTTTGGATTTGGTTTTGAATAATTTCATATAAACACCACCATTTCTACGGGTATTGAACTAACGAGGATTGGATAAATGCACATTGAGCTGTCATATAAATTGAGTAACATTTATGGAAGATTATAGTTTGTTTTTACTCACATTTTTGAAAATGCTCACGTCACAAGAGCATGTGAATACAATTATGGCGTGAATGCTTAAGTGAATTAAAATGTTCGTAATGCAGAACACCAATTTCCATGTTCGAAAAACGAATTTACTGTTGTCATTTCGCGTAGAATGTAAAACACCAAAATATTCGCTTTCGAACATAACATACAATCCACAATTCATAATTTCGTTCGGAAATCGGAGTACAGAACACCTGATTCCACTTTTGGTGGTTGAATACACTAAAAGTGGAATGCAGTATATGAGAGCCGTAGCCCTAAAAATAAACAGAAACTTAACAACTCTCAAGCGCTCTTTGGGCCAATCATAGGACATCGAGACAAGTGTGAGACATATGGACTTATATGTCCCATACTCTATTCTAAGCGATAGAGAGCTGATCAACCTTAATGGGAGAGATATCCAAACCAAAGAATATCTATAGGGTTCTCTAATAAGGACTTCACAACGCAAACCATTTGAGATATTTCAAAAACTTTATTATCGGCTTGATGTACAATCAAATCATTTATGAATGGAACTCGACTTCGTTCATATGGCCACCGCGGGCACGTATGCAGCGGTCGATTCGTTGGACCCAATTTTCAACGACTCGACCCCACATTTCGGCCGAAAAGGCCGCTATTTCGCGTTCAATGTTACTCTGAGCTCTTTCAACGTCGTCGGCGTGTTGGCATAAACCAAGGACTTAACGTAGCCCCACAGATAGTCAAGCGGCGTTAAATCGCACGAACGAGGCGGCCAATCGACTGGCCCATTTCTTGAGATAACACGCTCACCATACTTACTCTTCAATAAATCGATTGTAGAGTGTGCTGTGCGGCTTGTGGCATAATCCTGTTGAAACCACATATCGTTCAAGTCCATATCTTCCAATTCGGGCCAAAAATAATCGGTGATCATGGCGCGATAACGCTGACCATTCACAGTAACGTGATGATCGTTATCGTCGACGAAAAAATATGGCCCAATAACGCCACCGGCATGCAAACCGCACCAAACAGTTATTTTTTGTGGATGAAGTGGTGATTCATGAAGCACATGTGGATTTTCACTCGACCAATAACGCATATTTTGCTTATTGACGAACACATTGACCCAAAAATGAGCTTCGTCACTGTAGATGATTTTGCGATGAAATTCATCATCTTGGCGCATCTTCTCCAGAACCCAATCGGAGAACGTACGTCGCTTCAAATGGTCCATCGGCTTCAATTCTTGAGTCACCTTGATCTTATATTGGTGTAAACCTTACGCAAAATACACCATAATGTGGTCTGAGCGATGCCCAATTCTTGAGAACGCCGTGGAATTGACTGATTTGGATCGTTTGCTACGGACGCCAGCGATATTTTCGACACTTCAATCAACTCGTTGTCTCACTGACACGGCCACATCACACAACGAATATGTAGACTCAAATTTTTGCACTAAACTTGTTATTGCCTGTCTACTAGGGCGAGAATTACGACCGAAAAATGTTGAAAAGCTAAGCAAGAGGTCAGCACAGGACAGAAAAAATGACGAAGAGAGAATGCAAAGTACTCAAGACGCGGTTGTAAGACTGAAGAAGTTGTAAGCTTATGTGACGAGGACAGTATTCAGACTTTTATTTTTTCAACAACGAATAAACGGACTCAAACAATTGAAAGTGGAAGCTTTGAAGGCAAAGTAATTAAATTGAGAGCAGAGTGTGAAAGTTTAAAGAAACAGATTATGGGAAAAGAGAGTAACGATTTCTACTTAGCGAAATCAAAGTCTATTTCACCACCGGAATTAGCACGGATTTTGGAAAGGCAAGTCATAAATATTAGGCATTCTCTTTAAGGATTTATATTTTATATCTCCCATGGGTTACAATTTTTTTATCGAAAAACAGGCCTTCAGGTCCTGGTCTGCACGACCAATTGTTTAATGCCTTAAAGTTCAAAATACCAAATTTACCAGAGATAGCAAAAAATTGTCTCATATGTTTAGATCAGGGGTTCTCAAACTATTTTACTTATTGCCCACTCTGACAACCCAAATTATTTCAGCGCCCACCAACACATTTTACCATTTAAAATTGTCCTTTTTGCTAACGAGCCTTAATAATCGTATTTAATTTAGCCATGGGATAAGTATCAGGCACCTTATGTAAAAAAAAAAAACTCCCTACTTAAGAAAGAATATGGTAACACCATTATTTATCATTATTTTTAACATTAAAGAATTTAATTAAAAACAATATAAACAACAAACTAAATTTTATGTAAATAAATATAAAAGTTTTGTAATAATAGATAATCAATCAATGAAAACTAATGAGATGGGTGAACTTGGTGGGATGAGACTAACTCTTGGATACTCGTTATTAGATTTGTGATGGCGCTGAAACCACGTTCAATTAAATATGATGATGGAAAGACAATGAACATCTTTTGGACAATCTTCCACAGTCCAGGATAGAGGTCTGGTATTTCCTTTTGGAACCAAAACTGTTGGTATCCTTGGCTAAACTTGCACTTCAGTTCCTCATCACATGTTAGCTCAACATCAACATTGTCTGACATGCTTGTAAAAGGATTTAAAATCCAAGTCGGTATGTCGAGTGACAAAATATCGTTAAACCGTGTACCTGCATCTGTCAGAATGCAGAGTTTCTAAGTAATCAAGTCTATCTTGATCTATACTTGGTGTTTTTGAAAGGCAAGGAAGCTGGCTCAAATCTCCTCGACAAAGATTTCTTTTCCATAAGAGCAGCTTAGCAGCAAATGCAGACAGAACACTTTTTGTTGTTGTCAAATTCAGATCATCTTCTTGGAGTTTCAAATTGACATCATTGAACTTGTTGAAAAGATCGGCCAAATAGGCGATATCACTTGCAGCAATAGCGGGACCTGCTGAATTATCAAGCGAGGCCTCAAGCGGTTCAAGCCAAACAACGGCTAAGAGAAGGAGGAAGTTTAGGCCAACTTCCAACTTAGTCCAACGTCCCTCCCTACCAACTTCCTCTGTAAAACTGCTTGGAGGAGCGAGGGAAGGGAACAGATTCGCTTCATTGGCACCGAGCCAATCGGAAGATGAAGAGGAAGAGATGAAGGCCATAAGTAGCAGCATCAAAATGCTACAAGAAAGGGTACTGGCCATCAAAGAAAGGAAAATGCTAAGAAGGAAGAGGGAAGAGGAAGAATAATCCCAGCAACAGCAGCAGACACTGCTGGTTCAAAAGCAGAGCCAACAACAACACCAACAAAAGCGTAAAAAACAAGAGCAGCCACAACAACGACATCAGCAAAAACAACAGCAGCCACAAAAACAGCAGCAGCAGCAACAACAACGACAACAACAACAACAGCAGAAGAAGAAGACGGAGAAGGTGCCTCCACCAAGGACCTGTGTAAGTTGGTCATTGGTAATAATTTTAAAATTATGAGATTGGGGAACGATCGCCATGCCATCCACTGTAATACAGTGGAGGGCTACGCGAAAGTGAAAGAGCTCCTAAAAGAGACGACGACGGAGCACTTCTCATTCACACCGAAGTGTGAAAAGCGGCAATAGATGTTGCTGAACGGGTTGGAACCGTCTTCTGATCCTGAGGAGATCCAGCACTGCTCAAAGAGAAGGAGTGCGAAGGACTCAGTTTTGTAGGGGTAAAGCCATTTACCACAGCTAGAGCCAGGCGGGAGAAACGGAATCTACCGTTCTTCCTGGTGCAGCTCAGTCCCGAAAGCCATCTGGATAGTCGAAGGAGTATCAATATCCTAGACTACCAGGTGGTTCACAGGGAAAAACTAAAAAGGAGCGAAGGCGTTATACAATGCGTTCGCTGCCAAAGGTTCGGGCACGCCGCGTCGTACTGCCAAATGCAGCCTCGATGCCTGAAGTGCGCTAAGAACCACAGTTCCGAGGAGTGTCCTCTGGGTGTTGACAGAGCATCCGATAGGTCGCAGTTCTCGTGCGTGTTATGTGGAAACGTGGGACACACCGCAAACTATCGGGGTTGTCCTAAGTTCGCTGACATTAAGAAAGCAAAACTGGCTTGGCAGCAGAAGGTGGAGATCAAAAGTTCACCTGTTAGGTTTCAAACACCAGCCGACACGTCCTAAATTTCCTACGCCCAAATGGCGTCAGGTAGGGGGGCTATGGTACAGCAAGCGACTGTTGCTTCTCCGGCGCCAATGCCGAGAACAACGGAAGCTGCACCTAACATGCTGGCCATCTTGCTCGCAATCCAAGGACAGATGGCTCAGCTGCAAAAGCAGGTGCAAGAACAGGTTAAGTAATGGGTACGCACATGGTGGAGCAAACTTTGTAGGTCCTTGCTTGATTAGGATCGAACGAAGAGTCGCGATGTTTAAATTGCTACAAGACCAAACTCCTGATGTGCTTTTCGCTAGCGAAACCAAGCTAACCGATAAGCACAAACTGGAGTACAATAATTATATTGTTAGAAGAAGAAACCGGCCCAGATCCAAACGTGGAGGCGGTGTCGCGATCTTCATTAAAGAAGGTATAAAATTTCACAGAGTGTACAAGGGAGTGTTGCGCAGGTTCCGGGTGTTGGAGGCAGTCGTCATTTACATACCGCTCCGCAATGGAAAGCGGCTGTACATGGCCTCTGTTTATGCACCTGCGGCTTCACAAACCACCCTTTTCATTACAGAGCTCGACACGCTTTTTCGACTTCTGAGGCTGGAATCGGGGGAGAATTATTTTATAATCGGCGGGGATTTCAACGCTAGACACAGAGATTGGGGAAATAATTTGCCAAATACTAGAGGGAACCTACTACTCGATTGGTGGGGTCAGCACGATGTCATGTACAGACTCGGTCTTAAAGCGACGGATAACCCGTCGTTTCCCTGAGGCGGGTCTTATCTGGATCTACTGCTGTACGACGAACTTATACGACTGACAGGTACGAATTTACAAACATTAAACTGTCTGCGCACATTCGTGTATGACAGCAACCATTGCGGTTTCAGCAATGGAATATCGGAATTGAAGGAGTTTGTCCAAAGATATTCTTACAACTACAGTAAGACTCGATGGACACACTTCTCCGCAACCTTGACAAGAGCGCTCTCCTCGAACACGCTCCACCAACCGTCCAATAGGAATTTGTCAAACGAGGAGATCGACAAGTACCTAAAACAAATGGACGAGACAATTAAACAAGCTATGGACACTACAATACCGCGGTATCGACGTACGACTAAGGAAGACCTGTTCCGCAATCCTACTATTGACGCACTGCACCGACAGAAAAGTAGGCTTCTGTCAAGACTTAAAAACTTGTACAGACAGTTAACTGACAGACAAGACCCGGAGATTAGGACACTGAAGTCGTCAATTAAAAATCTTCAAACGTTAATAAAAGAAAATTACAGAATTTCTGTAAGTTCATATTGGAACAACAAGGTTCGGGCTATAAACACCAGCAACCCGAATATGTTTCCGCAAATAAATAAACTATTTCGGAGAAAAAATCAAAACGACCTTCAGTGTCTTAAAATAGCCCAGACAACAGATAACGAACGGTTACTGACAATAGCAGGTATCGATCCAAATGAGGCCGCTGATGATGACGAGTTCTTTGTGATCGAGGATCCTCAGGAGAAGGTTGAGACCATAGGGGCGACTTTCCAGGAAGTGTACAAGGCCATTGATATCATTGGCCCTAATTATGACCTGGACAATCGCGTCTTGGTGCGCAACTGCTACATTCGAAATGAAATAGAGAACTGGCGATCCAACGGTTCTGGTTTCACCCGTTTTAGCGACGTAAATATGGCAAATAATGTCATGTCATTGAGGGTGACCTACCATCGTTCATTTCGAAGAAAGGACTCCATGAGATCTTCGACACAATTAGAGTTAAGAAATCAGTGGGGACCGATGGTATTCCGAACATCGTGCTTCGACATTTTTCTCTAGAAGCGCTGAACATTTACACCACCCTGTTTAATAATGCAATGAATAATGAACATTATTCAGCGCATTGGACGGCGGTGGTTCAACCTATCCCCAAAAAGGGAAAGGATATATCCAATCCGGCGAATATCCGGTCGATAAGTCTCCTTCCGAATATCAGTAAGGTGTTTGAAAAAGTAATCAATAGAGCTCTGACTAGGTGGGTTCAGGACAAACATATAGTTCCGGATAATCAATTCGGTTTTAAAGCGGTACATGATATCTCACATGCCGCGTCTAAACTGGTTTCTGATATCCAATGGAACAAAGGCAAGAAACAGTGCACTGGTGCCTGCCTTGTTGACTTGGAGAAGGCCTTCGACACCGTATGGTTAGAGGGTCTTTTTTATAAGCTGACTAGGCTGGGGATCAGTAAACTACTTTTGTACATTCTTTGTAATATGCTAAGCAAGTCACATCATCGTGAAAAATGGTGATGTGACTTCTGTTGGAATATTTTAAATTAAAAATGGTCTTCAGCAAGGCGCGGTCAATTCGCCGATCCTTTTCAACATTTTTACAAGCGACTTGATAGGTTCACTTCCCCATACTATTGCGTACGCAGACGATTTGATAGCGTACAGAACAGGTAAAAAAATCGAGGTCATTAATACTCTGTTGCAAAGTGACTTCGATAAGATAAGACGATTTTACGATGACTGTAAGTTGAAAATCAACTTTCAGAAGTCGGAAACCATTCTCTTTAGGACGCCGTTGTCCGGAGCCTCTAGGGATACCAGAAAAAATTTGGCGAAAGTTCTCTATCATTGGACAACACGGACAACCTCTTGCCTGTCGAAATGTAGTCAGATACCTTGGAATCTGGCTAGATCAGTTTCTGTATTTTGGCAAAAATGTAGATGCTGCTCTGGCCAGGGCTAAAGGTGTTTTTGCCCTTACAAAGAAACTTTTTTATAACAGCCAACTCGATGCGAGGGTAAAGGTAATCTGCTACATGGCCCTTATCAGGCTCATGCTGGTATTTGGTTGTCCCGTGTGGTTCAATATACGAGCAAGCTTAATGGAAAAGATTCGGGTGTTTGAGAGGGCTTTGCTTGTACAGACCACCAGAGTCGGAGTACAAAATTTTTTATTCTAATGAGGTCCTTTACAACAGGGCGAACCTAATACGAGTGGACAACTTCGTAATTAAGCTGACTCGAAGGCACATTGCAAGAGCAATGACCTCGACGAATAACCTGATATCTGGGACTTTCTTTCCCAATTACCTGTACCACGAGAGTGTGTCCTCTGACGGCTTCGTTCCACCGGAAGCATTCCTCTACCTAGATCAGAAAGGGTTAATCTTCCATGTCGCTCGCACAGATGGGGACAGCCGACTCAACTACAACAGAGACGTCGCACATGGCAGTATGGATCGTCTCAGGTTCAGTAGGGCGGTGGGGAATCGCGATAAGAGAGATGTCGTTCGGCAGCACCAGCATTTCTGGTGGTTGAATGGTGGAGAAGATGTTTCGTCGTCGTTTCCGTCTATTACAGACCATTCTCTCTAATGAGGCAGAGCTGACCAATCTATTTTCTCTGTAAATAGCGATGGCCAGCTTACATGGGTTTAAGTTAGCATTTAAGAAATATATACATATGCTAGTATATACAAAGATATATACTAATATATGTATATAATTGTGTATAATGTCTATGTGTGTGTATGTAGTTTAGGTAGGCTAAGGTTTATTTTAAATTAGATATTAAATTTTTATAAAAATAAAAAATTATGTCCATATGCTAAGTTTTTTGTTAGCAATTCTTTTTTCTTAGCCTTAAGTATACAATATAAATAATTCTAAATAAAATGTTAATAAAGTCGAAAGACATAGATATAAGAATTTAGAGTAGCTTAGAGTGCCTGTGTAGGGCCAGTACGTTAGTATAAGATTGTTAAGTAATTTTAAGCTAGCATTTAAGCATTTTTTATTAGTATGTAAGAGTTACTCGTATTGATTAGAAAATAAAAATAGAAAATAAAACTAAAACTAAACTAGACTCATTTCCCGGTAGTGTTGACTCATCCAGTTGCAATGCAAATTGAGATATTTTCAAGTACTCACAAAGAGATTTTCAACACTCTCCGCTATCTCATCAATTCTTCTTTGCACTGTACTGTTGCTGAGAGGTAGTTTCTTTGTTACATTATAGGCTGGTGTATGCAACATTGTTGATAACACCTCCTTTATTGCTGGCAGAGTAAGTTCTTCACCGATAGTGTGAAACTATTCGGATTTGCCAATTATTAAAGAAATTCTGTATGAAGCACGCAAACCATCATCGTTCTGTTTTGAAGCTGCTGTAAACATACTGGTCACTATTGCTTGCTTCGCTTGTCCTGCTTGAAGATTTTAGAAAAAAGTTAACGGCTTGTCCTTCATGTTTGGATGAATATTCGACAGATGCTCCATTAATCTCGAAGACTTCATAGCTTCATTTGAAAATGTTTTCTGAGAAATGAGGCACATAGGTCTTGTTTTGTCTCCAGATGATGGTACCATTCCGAATTTCAAATATTCCACACTGTACTGTCGGACAGCAAATTTTCTCTTTGGTTCTGACATTTGGACGACAACTGAAATCAGAAAAAAACAATGACAACATAAAATCATAAAAACATAAAACTTACCTCCACTGTCAATAAGGATAAAAACCCCCTCAAAAGTTGATTGGAACTTTGATTATAACATAAATAATTTATTATACGAGGGTTGTCTGAAAAGTTTCCGACAAAACAATGATACAAGACATTTTTTCTCAAATTTTTTTTTGATTTTTCTACATAGTCTCCTTGTAATTCTACACACGATGCTCCCATCTCTCTAACCCGTCCAAATAGTACTTGGCGTTTTGCTCGGCAAAATAATTGTTCACGAAGGTGATTGCCTCCTCATTTGACGAAAATCTCTGTACCGCGAGCGCAGTTTTTAGATGAGGGAACAAAAAGAAGTCGCTTGGGGCTAGATCTGGTGAATAATACGGATGGTCAAGCAGTTCAAACCGTAATTCATGGATTTTCGCCATGGCAACCGCTGAGGTGTGAGACGGCGCGCCATCACTTTCCCAGCCGAAAAAACAGTTTTTGCTTTTTTGGACTCGCCATTTGCAGTCCACTGTTTTGACTGAATTTTTATTTCGGGCGTATAATGGTGTATCCAAGTTTCATCTAGAGTAATTAATCGGCGCCAAAACTCGGATTTATTGCTCCTAAACTGCGCCAACAGAGCGTTGGAAATGTTCATTCGAACACGTTTTTGGTCTAACGTAAGCAAACGCGGCACCCAACGACGCGTGAACAGCTTTCTCATGCCTAAAACTTAATTTAATATGTAACAAACACGTTCTTTGGACATTTTCATAATCTCTACTATCTCTCTCACTTTATTTCGGCGGTCGTCTAACACCATTTGGTGAACTTTAGTAATGTTATCGTCAGTGGTTGCAGTTTTTGGACGTCCCGAACGTCCATCATCTTCCAAGCTCTTACGGCCACGTTTAAATTCAGCTGCCCAAAATTTAACTGTAGTGAATGATGATGCAGAGTCCCCATACACAGAGTCCAACTCATTTTTGATTTGCGTAGGCGTATTGCCTTTCAAAAATAAGAATTTAATAACAGCTCGATACTCAATTTTTTCCATTTTCACAAAAAACACTCACATCGACTCACTCAAACGACTGTCAACTAAAAACTGCGCGTCCAAAATGACTGAAACTTCGGTAAGTAACTGTCAAAAGATGCACAACTAGCATTTACTAGCTTTTATTGACGAGTGCCGCTATCTTTACGTTGCTTTTCAGACAACACTCGTAAATCACTTTGATAATAAGTAGTTACTAGTTATTTAATAATTATGAGTAATTTTGAATTACTTTCACCCCTGAATTAATAGGTATTGGAAAAAAACTCAATAAATATAAAAAAAAAATTGTTACTTAGAAAACACACTTTCACAACTGGTCTTGACTATTGGAATGATGAACGCAAACTAAATGCAAATCTATTTTTGTTAGGTTTAAAAAACGATCACTCTTTTCAAGGCGATTACCTAATTAATAGTGTCACAGACAGGTTGGTAAACAGCAGATGCAAATTGTTGAATCAAATAATAGAACTATTGTTATTCATAATAATAGAACTGTTGTGATGGTTGTGACAACAGAAATGGTTCCCCAAATCACAAAGGTACATAAAGTACCCCTAGTAGCCAGTAGAAGTCTGCTAAAAATATCCTTTTTAGGTGACCCAAAATACATTGACCTGTTCAGCGCCCACTCACTTCCTTCAAAATTGAAAACTGAAAACTACTCAGAATGCCCACCAAACGTCAACGAACGCCCACTGGAGGGCGCTATCGCCCAGTTTGAGAATGGCTGGTTTAGATGAAA
Source organism: Volucella bombylans (assembly GCA_949129095.1). Lineage (NCBI taxonomy): Eukaryota > Metazoa > Arthropoda > Insecta > Diptera > Syrphidae > Volucella > Volucella bombylans. The sequence continues at coordinate 98,877,393 of OX422144.1, forward strand.
TTTCATTGAAAACAAATTTATGTTTCAATAAGTCTTCCGGAGAAACAATAGGTTTATAAGACAATGGTTGTAAAAAAAAACCCGGCTATCTGCTAAGTATGCCATAGTAATTATGGTTAGAGGTGTAACCCATCGCTACAAGCAATCAGTAGGGTACTATTTTGTTGAAAAAAATGTTACTTAAGTCTGTTAAGCTATTTTTAGATGTAACATATATATGAAGTCTAGATTAGTTATATCCAACCAGGTTGGAAATTTTATTGGCCTCAATTCCAACAAATTCACCCTATTTTCACGATGAAAATACCAAGTTTGACACACCTCACTTTCTAAAGTCCTTGTGGAGAAATTTCATGAAGTACGAAATAATAGCACAGAATAACAAAAAAAGCGATTGTTAGTTTTTATTTGTGGAACATAAATTGAACTCTTAGACTTGCTCCAAAGTTAGAAATTCCCAAATATATTTCAAAAAACGAGACTTAAATTTGCAACTCAAAGAATTAGTGCAACAGCTGCCTCAGGTCTATTCATATACACTTGCTAGCGTAGGCGCTTCGTCTTCAAGCACAATTAACACTGCTGATAAAGTAGTTGAGAAAATAGATTCCGTTTTTGATATTCTTAATTCCTCGAAAATAAGCGAATCAAAAAAATCTAGTAGAGCTTTCTTTGGCTATGAAGATCAAATGGCTTTTTTAAACGTTTTATCTTAATAATCTTTAATTTTTTGGCAGTAGACTGAGTGTTACAAATAAAGGATGGCAGCAGAATATTAGGGCACTTATGCTATTATACGAGGGTGGGTCAATAAGTCCGTGACTTTTGGAATAAAGCACAGATTTTTTGATAAAAAAATAATTTTATTTTTCAACGTAGTCTCCCTTGAGCTCTATACACTTTGTCCAACGCTTCTCTAATTTTTTTATCCCTTCCAAAAAAAATGATTTGTCGAGGTCCTCAAAATAGGCCTTTCTTTGCGAGATGACTTCATCATTGGAGTAAAATCTTTTTCCACCAAGCCATTTCTTCAAGTTTGGGAACAAGAAGTAGTCGCTCGGAGCCAAATCTGGAGAATAGGGTGGATGAGGGAGCAATTCATAGCCCAATTCATGGATTTTTGCCATGGCAACTGCACATGTGTGCACCCTTGCATTGGCTTGGTGGAAAATAACTTTTTTCTTGGCCAAATGAGGTCATTGAATCGGTCCAATAAGTTGGCATAATATTCCCCATTGATTGTTCTTCCCTTTTGAAGGTAGTCAATGTGGATTATCCCGCGTGCATCCCAAAAAACAGTCGCCATAACTTTATTGGCTGACAAACCCACCTTGGCCTTCTTTGGCGCCGATTCACCCATAGAAACCCACTGTTTTGACTGTTGTTTGTTCTCTGGTGTGTTGTGATTGATCCATGTTTCGTCCACGGTTACAAAACGGCGCAAAAACTCCTCCATATTGCGATTAAACAACGCCAAACCTTCCTGTGAAGTGAAGCACACGAAATTCACTTTTTTCCATTTTCTCCTCAAATTAGTGAGTAGTCTGATAAAAATAGCTGTCAAACACAAACTAACTGACGCAGCAAGTTTAAATTTTGACAGGAGTCAACTGACAGATGCCTGTTGACAGGAGCAGTGTTGCTGTTTCAGTAAAGAGGTCAGAAATTCAAAAAGTCACGGACTTATTGACCCGCCCTCGTACAACGACGTACAAGTAGAGAACATTTCATTCCTTCTATAATAACTAGAAATTCAAGGCTTTTAACGCCGTTTCAATTCATGTGCTCCTATAAAAAATCATTTTCTTCCAAATATATGGAAAGCGTTGTAGCCAGTAATTGTGTATCGACTTTTTAGATAGCTTAGAAAATCTTGAAAATAAATTTTCTTCAAATTGCAATTATTTTTTTTTGGGAAAAAAATATAGAATTTAAGCTATTTAACAAGCTGAAAGATGAATTTAGTTATCATTGCCGCGATATGCAAGATACAGTTTATTTAATAAAATTTTACATTAGTGTAAGGATTTTTAACACCATTTAATTTGTTTAATCAAAGTTATTAACATTAAACACAAAATGTTGAGTGTTACGCACATGTAAATATTTATACAGTCAAACCTGGATAAGTGAAATACGTCTTTTAGTGGGCCGAATTGTACTGCACCATCAGTTTTACTAAAAAAAAACCTCTTTAAGAAAAAATGTCTGACCTCTGTAAGCTGAACTTATATTTACAAAAAAGAACCTCTATAAGTGGGATGATGAGTAGTAGAACCTCTGTAAGTGAGTCAAACTGGTTTTCTTCAAAAATTTTTGCATTTTCTCCTCCTTCTCTCGACTCCTGTCTTGGCTTCATGTCTCTCACGATATGCGCATATTTTATAGCTCAATTCCTTTGTTCTTGTGTTAAGTTGTGCATTGTTCAAAATGTCGAAGTGTAAGTTGAACTGTTTATCAATAAGTGTTAAATTAAAGTTATTAAATGAGTTTGATAATGGAAGATCGAGAGAACAAATTTGTAAGGAGTTTAACGTGCCTAAATCAACTTTTTTCAAAATTTTAAAAGACAGGGAGAAAATTGAGGCTGGATGTGTTGGAGGCCATGGTAAATTGAAAAGAAATCGAGCTCCGGAACAACCTCCGGAACTTGAAGCATGTCTTGTGTCATGGATTAAGCTGTGCTTCGATAAAAACATACCAATAGGTGGGACATTAATCAAGGAAATAGCTCAATATTTTGCGACTAGGTTAAACATCAGTCAATTTCCGGCAAGTAACGGTTGGTTAGAAGGTTTATAAAAAAAGAAATGGTTTAGTTTTAAAAAAAAATTGTGGGGAAAGAAATGCTGCAGATCTAAATCTATGTAACAGTTGGATTGAAAGGTTTTCATCTGTTTTAAACGTTTACACCGCTGAAAACATTTTTAAGGCCAATGAGACTGCTTTATTTTTCAAGTGTCTTCCGGATAAAACTTTCATGTTTAAAAGCAACCCTTGTCATGGAGGAAAATTTAGCAAGGAACGTATTACAATACATTTGTGTGCCAATATGTCTGGCACTGAAAAGCTTCCTATTCCTTTTATTGGGCGAAGTGTAAAAACACTTCCAGTAGACTACAAGAATAATAAAAAGTGTGGATGACGAACGAGATCTTCACATATTGGTTAAAGAAAATTGATAAACAAATGAACAGGAAGAATAGAAAGATTTGCTATTTATCGACAGTTGTACAGCTTACATAAACCTGCCAGAACTGCAACTTATTAAGGTATGCTTTTTTCCTGCTAACACCACGAGTAAACTACAGCCTTTGGACAAAGGTATTATACACAATTTTAAAACCTATTATCGGAAAGAAGTCGTATTTCACATTCTTAGTTCCATGGAGCAGAACGAAAGTTAAGAAATCAATTTACTCCAGGCTATGAGATTTGCAAGGTAAGCTTGGTATTCCGTTAGCCGTACGTACGAGGGGCGTTCAATATATTCTCGGTATGTGAATTCAATTTAAATTGTTTTTATTTTTCAATATAATCTCCCCTAACATCAATGCATTTGTTACATCTTGAGATAAGCTTTTTAAACCCTCAAAAAAATAAATTTCCTCTTTCACTGCAAAATACCCATTTATTGCCGACTTGAGTTCTTCATCATCCGAAAATCTTTTTCCACGAAGACATTTTTTCAAATCCGGAAACAGGAAATAATCACTAGGGGCAAGGTCTGGACTATAGGGTGGGTGTTGGATTTCTTCGAAACCACAATCTCGCGCAGCAGCCTTGGAAACTCGCGCCGTGTGAACAGGAGTGTTGTCATGAAGAGGCAACACACCCGCTGCGAGTTTACTCCGTCTTTTCTTTTTAATTTCCTCCCGCAAATTATGTAAAGTGGAAGCGTAGGATGTGGCGTTGATGATTTCACCTTTTTTTTTGTACTCAATAAGCAAGATTCCCTTTGAGTCCCAAAAAACTGTGGCCATGAGCTTCCCGGCAGACGGAGTGACTTTGAACTTCTTCGGGGAGTCTGTTCCTTTTTTATGCCACTGCATGGACTCTTGTTTGCTTTCAGGGTCATAGTGGTGGACCCATGTTTCGTCCCCTGTAACAATTCGATCCATAACACCGTCCGCGTTCTCACTACACATCTCCAAAAGCTCTCTACAGCATGCGATTCTCACTTTTTTCTGAGGCGCTGTGAGCATTCGTGGCACCCACCTTGCACTGACCTCTGAAAGGTTAAGATGGTCATGAAGAATGGTGTGAATGGTACCAATTGAAAGCTTGGTGATCTCTGCCATCATTTTCACCTTTATTCGGGCATCCTCAAGAAAAAGTTTTTCGACTTGTTTGATGCTTTCTCCCGTACAAGCAGTAGCCGGGGCGCCGGAGCGGGGGTCGTCTTCAATGCTCTCTCTGCCTCTCTTGAACTCACTTGACCACTTTTGCACAGTTGATAATGAAGGTGCGGCACCCTGGTAAACAGCCACCATCTCTTCATGAATTGTTTTTTGACTTTTTCCTTGCTTAGTGAGAAATTTAATTACAGCGCGATGCTCAATTTTCACCATCATCGTCTCAGTTGCCATTACGATTCTGTTTAACTAGAGATAAAACGCGAATTAATAATCACATTTATATGAAATTTTACATGAATGCACTAAAATAATAGTATTACTTGATAAATAAGTCAATTTATATATACAACCACAGCTTCACCCCGATACCGAGAATATGTTGAACGCCCCTCGTACATATTATCTTTCCTTCTATTTTGACAATATAAAAACAAAATTGCGATATTTGGTATTTTATTTATGCATGTGTAAAACTTTATAAAACAGTTTTGGAGGTATGAATTCATTAAACAAAATTCAACAATTTACATAGTTGATTAATAAGCAGGAGCTATCATTGGTTTACCTTCTAAAGCGTTCAAAATATTGTTGATGGCAATATTGCCCATATCCGTTGTAGTTTTTAAAGTTGCTGTTCCCACATGGGGCAGGATTACTATAATAAAAATTTACACTGACTTTCTTGTCTCAAAATACTAGGAACCCACATATAACTTACTACAATTTGGCACCGACAAAAGTGGATCATCACTTGATAGTGGCTCTGGAGTTGTCACATCAAGACCGGCGGCGAATATTTTTCGATCCTTCAGAGCAGTATACAGAGCTTGTTGATCAATGATTTCTATTTAAAAAAAACAGTAAGAATTGAGATGAGGTACAATTACAATTTTATAAATTTGAACTTACGTCCTCTTGCAATGTTAACCAGAACACAGTTTCGTTTCATTTTACTAAAAGCATAATCGTCGAAGATTCCTTTAGTTTGTGGAGTTAGTGGAGTTGCAATGATTAGGAAATCACTATCCGTAAGCAAATCATCAAATGCCACATGTTTGGCGTTAAATTCCGTGTCGTTTTCTTTTCTTGTTCTTGTGTTGTAGATGAATTTCTTAACATCAAATGCTTGTAGTCGTCTGGCAATGGTTTGTGCAATACCACCAAATCCAAAAAAGCCAACAGTTGAACCAGCAATTTCTTGTCCCACCAGCCATTCGTGACGTTCTGTGACCCATTGAGAGCTGGAAAAGATAAAAATAGATCAGAGGGAAATACTCGTAGAACAGATGACTCGAAGACTTTCAGTAGTACGGGTCGCAAGGTCCATGCCATTGTAAACCCTGACTCATGCAAGCTAAAATGGCAAGGGCATGCGCGGCCAGTAGCATTATACTGGCATACGCCGGCTCACAACTCTATACGGAAGAGATTAAAATATGTGACGAACCAACTAAGGGCCTTGGATAAAAATGGACTCACTGCGAACGACCCTAGAAAACGCTTAAAGGACTACGACCTTCGGATATGCACGTGGAATGCTCGGACCTTTAATGGACCTGACTACTATCACGCAGATATCATCGCCATCCAGGAAGTGCGTTAGGAGAATGAAAAACTGTGATATCTAATATAGTGATTCCTATAGAGAAAAGAAATATGGCTTATTCGGATGCGGATTTGCCATATGCCGCAGACTTAGGCCGCAAATTTCGAGGCTAAATTCACTACCATAGGCCTCATATGCGCAAATGCCGCTATGGAAGACAGGGACGTCGCTACCAAAGAATGCTTCTACGAGCTCCTCAATGTCCGAAGTTAAAATTGTACTAGGCGATTTTAACGCTAGGATAGAGAAGAAACAGCACGCATACGGTTTCCTCATCACAATATACACAAGGGGACATAGCGGTTTCCGGATCATCAAACGCTAAATCAAATTGATGATATTGCGATATACGTAAGGCATGCTTTCTTCTGACCATATCTTAGATATGAACTGGGGCTTGTCACCAACCAGGTCATTTCCAGCTACTTCAAAGAGGTCAAAAGACAGTCTTTCTCACTCAGCAGCTTTGCCAGATCTTAGGTTTGACATAACTACCTTAATTTCGGACGTCATCGTAAATGGTGAACGATGACACGTCATCGAAAATTTAAAATAAGCAAGTTAGTCTGCTACATTGGGTTGGCGATATTCAACGAATCGACAATAATGAGCTGGCTAAAAAAAAAAATTGTCTCCATAGCAGACCGAGCTTGGTAAGGTAAGAACAACTAAATGCTGGGATCAAAAACCGTGCAAGACTTCTGCATCTTAGGCAACGACTCTGTAGCTCTAGGCCAGGTTTATTTTTTATTTTTTAAATTCAAGGACATCTCTACCAGGCTGGATGCCTTTTGACTTCCGCTGTAACCTCTTAATAAAATTATTATTTGGTCAAATTTAGTGACTCAAATGTTGTTTACAATTAAAGCAAATAAAAGTTTCCACTCTCTTAAAAACAAATACTTGCACAAATGCGTATACGAGTATGAGTGTACAATACATATGCACGAGCACTGTAGTCTGACAGCCGAAAAGTCTATTTAAAGCTCACTCTTTGCTTCTCATCTTCTAAACACATTGTTAATTATTTAATTTATACATCATACTTACGTTTCAATAGCCCTTCTGCCCTCGTGAAACAATCGGCCGGCCGAAATCATTAGTCCGATGGCAATGTCAGCAACTGAATTATTTACTGCCCTTGGGGTATGTCCTAATGGCATTTGACGTCTCTTGAATTCAGCAATATCAACAAAATCGAGCCCAGCTGACATGGTGGAGACAACTTTTAGATTTTCACCAGCCGCATCTAGAATTTCAGCGTTTAGAGGCTGATAGTGTGCCCATAGTATGGCGTCAACACCTTGGGTTTTTTCGAGTATCTCCGACCGTAGAGGAGGTAGATTTTTGCACAAAATTACATCACACTTTTGTCGCAATGTATCTAGAACAGATTTTGGTACTTCAGGGTGAGTGACCAATACTTTAAAAAGCCGACTAGACATCAGAGATTATCGGGTCACTACACACAGAGTCGCAAAACAACACAAACTGAATTACGTAAATTTTGTGTACGAATGAATAGGTTGTTTAGAAAGCTATTTTGAGCTTTAATCAGCTGTTGGTTGTGCTTTGGAAATATAAAAGTTCAACACAGGGGTGGTACACCTTTTGACAATATTAAAAATAAAAAACCGCTGTCGTTTTAAGCATATCTATTTATTATACCTATCTACAATAAATAATTGTCGGCCCATTTGTTCTTACTTTGCATCCGAAGTGACCTAGATTCTTTTCAACTGTCTTGTTGTCCACGTTTGCTTTGGGTTAGCGGTTATTTTTGAATTCATACTTCCGCACTCCTTCTATATTTTGATGTCTAACTACTCGTATGTGTCGTATTGAGATACGAGGACTTAAGTTAAGAAGGACGGCTTTCATGGTCAACTGGTGCTGCCTTACACTTTACTTTATAGAGTAATTTCGTGATCCTCCAATATCCGTTGCCCAGAATAGTGTAACGATGTGCATCGGAAACCGGAATGTTCATTGCGGGGTCTTATTGATTTCGTGAAACCTAACCACCTAGATGTATGAATACCTACGCATCTAAAGGCGACCGCTGAAGTGTATGTGGATACTTGGATTGATGGGTGTATTTCACAAGGAGTTCAAGATGCGGTTCTCTTGGCAGTGAAAAGTTCTGAGTTCTTGAGACATTGCACTTTGCTGAAAAGAAGGAAAGAGAGCGTTGTGTAAGACACGACAAGCATAAGCATATCAAATCTAACATGAAGCTATGATGATTTTGCACTGATATCGAATGAGGATTGGTTGAGTGTTTGGAAGCAAACGATTTCTAGAACGGCATTCAAGGGGAATTTTTCTCAATTTGTGGGAGGACAAACGCTTGAGCTATTGAATCTCCTACAGCAGTCATTTTAGGAAATGAAAGTTTTCTCAATTCATTATAGCAAGAGCTTCGAGAATTGACAGTTTTTTCAAGAAGTGCAAGAAATGGATAATTGATATGCGAAAACCAGCGAGTTTTCGGATGGACGGCGTCGTAGGACCTAAGTAAACGCTTGATGATGAACAAACAGGATTTCGCTTTGGGTTTTCTTGGGTCGACCTCGCGGATTATTCTACAGCAACGCGTTCAGTATTCGTATAGGACTCTACTTAACCTATTTGCAATCGACATCCTGCAGAATTATTGAGACAAGGATATTGTGATAACCAGTCAAATGTGAGCAGCGACATCTAGCAGAAAATGTCGAAACTCGAAGACTAGAAGGTTTCGATACTGGATTAGCAAAGTCTCGACTGGAGAGTAGAATCGAATTTTCTAGCAAATTGGAAATTGTATGGGACGCTGGATGGCGAGGATTGTTCTCGAAGTATGTCATTCGAGTATAAATACCAGCATCCCAAAGGTATGCAAATCAGTTCCAAAGTTGAATTTGAAGTGTTAATTAGAAGAAGTGATTAAGTGGTTTAAGTAAAAGATAAGAAAAGTATATGTGGTTGAGAAATTGAATTGTACTGAGAGAAAGAATTAAATAGTGAATTGTAACTGTACTGAATAAAGGGATTTGTATTGAAAAGAATAAGTTCTATCATTTGTACCCACACAAACATTCTACAATATGAAGGCCCAAACTGTCAAGTTGTCAGCTGCGTTTTAAATACAAAGCAATGTATTGTACATTTTCAGTTAATATAATTAGAGGTGACAACTATGCGGCAGTCTCGAGCACCAAATCAACCCAATGATATCTAGACTACGCCAGATGATATCAGCTTGCTTTTCCATATAATTGAGCGTTTATCAGGTTATTAAAAACCCGAAAATTGAGGCAAATAGCGTAGGGTTAAGCACAAATACGTACTAAGTCAAAGCCTTTAGATTTTTAAATTTAAAAGTCGAGATGCATGGCAGTTTTCCTTTTTTAGGAAAAATTATGTCTGCAAGAGCCAGCACTGTTACATAGGTTAATCGAAATCGAAATCGAAATCGAAATAAATAGATATCTGTGCAACTTATTGCGAACTTTTTAGTCAAACGATATTTCAAACGAACAGCTCCACGTGAAAAGAGGTCAATAGTCTATAGCCGTCTCTCTAAGAATATGGAAGTGAGAACACTCGAAGACAAGTTCATTGGGAACTACACAGTTCGCTTACTCAGCATGGCAGTGTAGAGAATCATTCAATGGACTGAAAGAGCCCTAGCGTAGACCAGTTGAAAAGGAATCGATCGAATGTAAGTGATATCAGTTGGAAAGAACTGAAGCTCATCCCTGAAAACCGAAGGAGATGGAACATGTTGAAGCAATGTTTAGATTTTTCAAGTTCCAAAATTAAGATGATATCTGAATTGGTTGCTCTGCAAACGATCCCGGAGTCTGAATATCTTTTAGGAGTTTTAACCGATTCAACTTCATTGGGGGTGAATCAGATCCCATAAGTTAGACTTCAAAATTCTTCAAAATATAGACATACGATTACCATACACTGTGTGTTTGTACATTTAAACTTATTTACAATATATTTCGTCCTCAGAAACCAGCAGCAAATAGAAGTTGAGATTATGTACACAAGTGCGTATCTTAAAGTTCTCCATAATTGTTTTTCATAGAAAATTTATTTCTCACCTACAAGAAAGGTTGACAATCCCTGTCTAAAGTTTTTCAATAGAAAGAGCTTTGCAAGTGCTTTTATTAGGCTTTTGCTTTGAACGTAACTTTTCAATTTTACAACTCATACACTGGGGCAAACATAGGCTCACCGGCTAGTCCTTGTAGTAGATTGTGTGTTGCAAGTACAGCCATATCCCTTCGTGTTCTAACAGTAGCCGATCCCAGATGTGGACTGACAACTGTAAGAAAGAGAAATTACTAAATATGACTTTTCTTAGTGTTAGAACTTAATCCAGTAACCACAGTTTGGAAGAGTCAATATTGGATCATCGGCTGGTATCGGTTCGGGGTACATCACATCAATCCCTGCTGAGAAGATCTTATTCGATTTTAAGGCATCATATAAAGCCTTTTGGTCCACGATTTCTATAAAAAAACATTTATTGAAACTTTTGTACTCAATCTGTATCATAGAAACACACTTCCTCTAGCTATATTCACCAAGACCGCATTAGACTTCATCTTGTTAAAGGCGCTGTCATTGAACTTTCCTTCCGTCTCAGGTGTCAATGGAGTTGCTATAAAAAGAATATCACTATCTTCCAGCAATTGGTCGAAAGCGACGTGCTTCGCCTGATATTTATCAGCCTCGGGTACGACCTTTCGCGTATTGTATATGATATTTCCAATTTCGAAGCCAACAAGACGATCAGCAATCGTTCGAGCAATATTACCAAATCCAAAGAAACCCACAGTCGCTCCGCGGATATCTTGTCCCAGCATCCATTTGATGCTTCCTCTGTGCCAAGTGGATCTAAACATATGTAGGTAAAATAGTATCATCTTAATCATTGTTGTTACTTTAGTTGGCCTACGTTTCAATAGCAAGTCGTCCTTCATAGAAACGTCTAGCGGCAGAAATCATCAGACCGATCGCCAGATCTGCAACGGTTTTGTCAAGCACCAACGGAGTATGGCCAAGTAGAATTTTTCGACGTTTTAGCTCGGCGATGTCCACATAGTCCACACCAGCTGACATTGTGGAAATAGATTTCAGTTGTGGTCCAGCTGCATCGAGAACTTCTCCATTAAGTCGTTGATTAGCATCAGCCCATAAGATGCCATCAACTCCTTTGGATTTATCCAAAATGTCCGACCGCACTGACGGAACATTTTGACACATGATAACTTTACACTTCTGTGTCAGTATATCGATGGCTTCTTGGGCTACTTCGGGATGAGTTACGAGAATGGTGGGTCTACCGGTTAGTTTGGCCAATGTTTGTTGAAGCATTTTCTACAAAATTAAAGGATCATTATTATTCCGCATATTTGTTTTAGAATTTAGTTTTTGTGTAAAGTAGCATCTGTTACGTGTAGATCCCACTCATTAGATGTTTTTATTTTCAGACTAATTATGACTGATTACAATTAAGCGCTAGAAATAAGGCAGCAGAGATAAAACTATTCCTAAATCAACAAGTCAGGGAATGTAAAGACAATAATTTGGTAACACTTCTCGTGACTTTTAACTGATTTAATGACACAAAATTACTGATAAGTACTCAGCTACACAATTTAATAGTTTTTTCTATATTTTTCTGAACCACAAAATTGCCATAACACTCACTTATCTGATATGCCAAAGTAATTACTCGTAAGAAAAAATAAACTAACTTATCGGTTGGGCGCTTAGAGATACACTGAATCTAAATACACTCCAGTGCGAAGCTTACTTGTATGTAAAGAAGCTTTATCTACCAATGCTAACAGGTTTTTCCCTCTCTATTTTGCTGTATGAGGGCTTAAGGAAAAAAAAAATTCATTCAGAGCTTTCCTGTTCCTCGTTACTTAAGTTTGTGATATTCCATTGGTAGAAAGAAATTTACGAGGTATAAATATACTGGGCAACTTTTACCCTTCCTCACAAACTTAACTTATTCTTCCTAACAGACTTCAACAAATATTACTAAGAAACTTCCTTGCTAGACTCTTCCTTTCTTTGACCGCCTTGTCGTGGTAGGAGACAGGCTTAAGAGTCTTAAGCGATAAGGATCCTCGAAATAAGAGCCAAAGACGCCCAAACTAGACGTTTAACTGTTAAAACCATGGAGGTGATTATACTCCGGGTGGCAATGCAGGCCCAGCCAAAATACTAAAAATCTCCACTCCAATTTAGGTGCTGACTCAGGGCTGCTAGATCACTTGGTTCCGATGACCCCTGCGACTTTTTCTATGACACGTTCTGTAGACTAGGGTGGAATGACGGAGAGAGTATCCCAAGAGGCCCTGTCTGTTACGGCTAGACTCCATCGGAAGAGAGGAGTGGTTGAAACCGAAAAGGTGGAACGGGCTCTAGAAGTATCCTTGTCCCTATGAATGTATGGTCTTTCAGTGAACATAAGGCTACACGGCAGGTGTTCACTTAAAATACAACGCACATGTCCCGAATAGGGCCAGGGGGAAGAATGTTTCCGCACTCCCTCTATCGATGGACCTTTCCGTGCACGATGTCCGGTTGAAACTGGTGCTGCAATCAGAAAATGTTGCAGTTCTGGTGGACAGAATTTGGATGTCGCAGGAAAGTACACCTTCAAGAAACCCCAAAACGGGATGCCAAGGATGCCCTTAACATCTCTCTAATGGCCGAATTGAGAAGGCCGATTGAGGAACAATGACTCTGGACCGCCCTGAGTACAAATTCCGTGTTGACCAAAAGTGGTAACTAACCAAAGCAGATAATTTTTGCATTCAGGCAAAGGGCTACGGTATGGAAAACGGAACTCTTAGTGTGAAGCGCTCCACTCAGCAAGCTCTTGATTGGTTGAATAAGTCCGTACTAAAAATAAGTAAGACATCGACTTTGTGTAATCTAATCTCCATGTCAGATCGTACATCGGTACATATAGGTACATCGAATTCAGAATCAGATTGGAGGTTTTGATCTTGGCGAAAAGGAGGAATCAGCGGCGAACTAACTGGACACAATTTAAGCGGAGTTTGGAAAGCCCGAAAGTACTTGCCCTAAGCTTAGGGCAAAACAAAAGCTAGAGGAAGCTGTTCGGAATCTGAGCGGTACTCTAGCTAAGTGTTTTAAGCTGACAGCTAGAAATAATCCTGCAGGTCGCCCGTTCCTTTGTGGTACACATATCTGCAGCGACAACGTAAAGAAAGCAGAAAACTTCTAAACAAGTCACTTAAGACTAATTTGGAGGAATACTGGACCAAAATGAATGTAAGAAACTAATTCAGATTTCGAATTGACTGAAACTCGTTTGGTGGCTTCAACTCGTCTGGAACCGATGGCATGTACCCAGTTATGTTATAAAAATGTATAGACGGACCTAAAGAAAATCTTCACTGCTAGCCTGTCATACGTGCCGAATACTTGTCGTGAGAGTAGCCTTCATGCCGAAGATTGAGAAGATAACTACAGTCTCTGACCATTTAATATGACTTTCTTATTGTTGAAGACCATGAATAAAGTCGTTAAATTCATGTCCACAAAATTGATTTGTGAATGTACGCTCTTCCCAAAATGCAATAAGGCGAAAGATCCTGTGAGACAGCGATTCAAAATCTCACAGGCAGATCTGAAGGCGGACTCGACAATAAGAGTGCTTTCGACAACGCAATTTTTAGCGGCACGTGTAACTCGGAATAAGACCCTGATAACAGATGCTGGCAATACGTGACTACAGAGGTAAACAGCGATTGCCGCCAGGACGCCGTCCTATCTCCGCTGCTATGGTGGATGTTGATCAACTCTTGCTTGACGTTATCAATAGTTCTAACGACTACGTTCATGCATGTGCAGACGAAATAGCTGTGCTATCTAAAGGGTGTCTTAGAAGTGTTGTCTTTCAATATTGCAACACATAGACAGTTGATACCATCTTTTTATTTAGTATTGTTTGGGAAATCATCATGCAAATACTTACGCCCGAGCAACGTTTACAAATTGTGGAAATTGATTGCCAAAATCGGGGTTCAGTGAAAAATATTTATAGAACGCTACGACAATTTTACGCTCCACATAGTCGGCTAATCCTAACACAATTGAAAATTTCACTCTACGAGTAAATTCATTTTTTGGACTCCAAGCCACTGACAAGAATGCGCAGTGTGCTCACAGATGAAGATACCGGCGCCGTTAAGCCCAGTGTCGAGGAAGATCCTAGTTCATTGATTCATCATGGAAGAACTTGACGTGCATACATCGACTTCTTGGCCAGGCGATCAGTACACAGTCGACAATCGCCCAAATCTTTACACTCCGGCAGTATCCGGAAAGAACTCAAATCAATACTCACTATCTTTTCAACGATTTTAAGGGCGGATATGACAACATTTAAAGAGACGAGCTACATATGTAAATATATAGAGCCGTGTTCAGCTTTTGCATCCTTGCCAAATTTGTCCGCCTGTGCAGAATGACGACTGAGAACGCTCGCTGCTCCCTTAAAACCGATAACAACTTAGCCGAGCTCTTTGTTGTCAAAACAGGTTTTAGACAAGGTAGCCGTGTTATGTGCCTTTTTCAACATCATACTTGAAAGAAAGAGTTGTGTAGGACTAGTCACAAGCGAATACCTACGGCGCAATCTTCAAAAGTCTGTGCAACTACTAGAGTTCGCTATTATTGAAACGGTAGCTGGCAAATTGGGTTTAGCAGCAAATGATACATATATGCTGTCAACAAGAGCGAACACACAACATCGACGAATTGGATGTAGCGTTACAGTCGACAACTATAACTTTGAGGACTTTTCTAGCTTGGCTCTGCTATCAATTCTCCCAACAGCAGAAATAAAGCAAAGGAGTCACTCTTGCCCTCGTTTCGAGAGAAAAATTCTTCGTTAAATATTGGATCCTGTTTGCGTTGGCGCGCTATGGACTCAATAGGATTCAATGACGAACCTTATGTGCCACACGGCCTGAGATGGTTAGGACATGTAAAGCGCAGAGTTTTGGAATCGAACCCACGGAGTTACAACGTAAGAGACGGGCAGCTGGAAACATTTAGCTAAGGATCGGGATAATTGGAGAGGCTTGCTAGTTGAGGCCCAAGCCATCCCGAAACCTTAGTAAGTAAGTAAAATACTAGCAAAGACCCAAGAAGTTGAGATCGATAATTTTGTGTCACACATGAGATGATTTACAATGGTGTTATATTTCCACGTGCTGTAGGTTTTCTACCTTCTAACAACAGTTTGTCTGTTCGAGTCTTAAAAATCGATTTGGCCGTATCTGCGATAGCCCATGTTGACTTGGCAAGATCTATTTACAAAGTGCTTCTATTAGTTAAGAAATTGGAGTTTCAAAAAGATCCGTAGACTGTTGGTACTATAATTTCGCACTCGAATGCGGATCATTTTGACTGTATTAGGTGGATACAGTTTGTTTCGGGCGTCTGAGAGATAACTTGTAAATCGTTTGCTAATCCTTTATGTTAGTCCATTGCGAGTTTATTAAAAAGGCACAGTTTTCTTGTAGACTGGCTTCCATTATACCCAACATGTACTGCAAAATTTGGATGTCAAATTAATGGAACTACTTTTCAGCTTTGTTGTGCAAGGCTTTCACACTCCAAATGCCAATCGTTTTCCACTATCAAGAGTCAGATCACAAGAATTAGGACATATGACAAATATTATAAGCACGGTTTAGAAAAACATTCCTAGACCCTAGATACCATGCTAGAACCTGTTGGATCTCTGCAGAATGAAAGCAAACTAAGAAACACCAACATCCTCTAAGAAGTTTGCACAATTTTTCTGTCTCGCAGCAGAGAGCCGAATTAATCTACAGAAAAATAAGCGAATCAGGCTCATAGTTTCAGAAAACAACGACAGTATTTCGTCACAACATTTTATTACTCATGCAATACATCCAAGTGTGTTATAATAGTCTGACATTCAGTCGATTTCCTCCTCCTCCCGCTTTGTAGCTTTTAAAAATATTTCATAAAGTTCCGGTTTCCCCAAAGCTTCCAAATACTTCTTCCTCTGTTGCAGTACCATTTCCAAATCGACTCCATTCTTTTCCGCAATTTCTAAAGCCCTCAGCTAATTGTGCATTCGAATGCAAAGTGACACTGCTTCGCGAAACTTCTTCCCATGAACCAGAATCGTCTCCGCTTCGATTAAACGCCCAAGCATAAGACAGTTTTCTGCCATCTGTTCAGGACTTGATGAAGGGGGTTCCTAAGATCAAATTCTTCTTTTAAAGATTCTTTCCTCACTCAAACATATATATTGTATTGTATATAAAAAACTACAAACCTTAATGTACTGAAGATATGAAACCTTGTCAACCTGCAAGGCAGCCGCGTAAGCCTCCTCACTTATCTGTAGCTGATTTTTTCTGGTGGCAATGGCAGCAAGTGTTGCCCAAAGAATTGTGTTCTGAGCTAATCGGCAAATTTTTAACGCCTGTTGCCATTGTCCATCCATTAGAGTACGATGGAGAATTTCACAGTACATATTGACGCTGATCGAAAGTAGAGCTCCAGACGATCGAAATGAGACGATAGCATCTTCAAATGATTCTATCGAGATATTTTTGCCTAGATCGCTAGAAGGAAAACAATCAAAATTCACATAGAGAACCCTTTTAACTCTGTACACCTACGCAGTATCAATAGTCACAGTGGTCAGAGCAATGATGGTGGGATCTGCGGCTCCTTCTGCTGGGCAGTACCAAACACTGAAACAAGCGTCATGGAGCCCGAGAAGGATATTCGTCTCACTGGCCCACATAACAGATATAACTTGTGTGCCAATCTTAAAGATTTCATTATTATCCGAGAGATTCCGACTCGGTGTAATGTACAGCTCCCGATTTGTATCTAGGAATACCATGAATTGATCATCAGAGGATCCTGCCCTACAACAAGCTATCTCAACCACCTGAGATTTTGAACGAATCGGATGGGGTTCGTATTGTCTGGACGCCCCCGGGATGAGGTCAAAGGTGTACACAACTGGAAGAAATCTTGATAATGGATCTATTGGTGAAAACATTTAAAGTATTACCTGCGGTATCTGAGCTATCTCGAATAGCTAAGACATCAAGGCCCAAAGATATGCACTTTTTCGTCAATAAAGGTATTTGTGCCTGGGATCCTGGATAGCGAGGGCTTACATGGAGACGTCCTGTGTAGTTGTACACCCAAATTGCTGTTGAATCCAAGACCAGAAAGAACCTAAAAAACCACATATGACAGCAGTTCAAATAAAGTCCACTTGTGGACAGACATACTTCTTGCAGACTTCCAGAGCCCGAACATCACTCTTTCCCTCGATGATAATTGGAGTGTTGATATATTTCTCATTGTAGATTTGAATTTGTGTAGATGTTGCCACAATGAGATGACCATACGCAAGTCCGTAATTGATAACTCGATCTGGAAAGTCTAAAACGTCCGACGTGTTGTTTGTTATATCCTGTAGCAGAACTGACTTTCGCCCAGTTGTCGTGGCCTTTAGGTTGCGGGAAATCAATTGTTTCTCAACAATGTGTCTGACGACTAAGAAACCGGTTGATGATCCACAAGCGATTTGTGTGCCATCCGGTGACCAAGAGATCCCATAAACTGATCCAACCGGTGGCTTGTTTAATTTCGTGTTCTCATGAGACCATCCTGAGCTACTGCAAAGTTTCAGTGAATTGAAAGAACCCACAGCGAGGACATCCTTTTCAGGATTATAGTCGATAGCCGTGACTGCATAGTCATCTGTAGGACTTGTGTAAATGTTAGCACTCTGTGAGTCCCAGACCATCTTAGACAGAGCACCAGACCATCATGAGCTCGCCACTATAAAATAGGGAGAGTCAGAGATATTTCACCCGGAAGATGATATCAATCACTTGCCCTAGTAATTTTGCTGTTAGCTGCCAACGGTTTAATGGAAATGAATCCACCTTGGCAGAACACTATTGCTGACGAATTCGGTGACCATCGTGCAAAACGAATCGGCTCATCGCTTTGCACCACTGTTGAATGTAACATTCCCGAGCGTGACCAGATTTTAATGACTCCATCTTCCGAGGCTGTTAAAAGACCAGCTCCATCAGGACTCCATCTACCCGAACTAATAGCCAATGAATGAGCAGAGATATTTCTCTGAACACGAGCGCTTTTATTTAGAATGATAAAACGTCCATCGCTGCTGGATATTAAAAGAGTATCACCACCTTTACCACCGCCACCGCGACACAAAAGCCAATCCATGTCCGTGGGTATGAAATCATCAGGTAATTTGGCCACTTCGACTGTGTCTCGATTCATAGAATTCCATTTGTAGATTTGATGGTCGTCACTACCAACATAAACGACTTAGGTTCAGGACAACGTTAGAAATGTTGAGGTTGATGGATTACCTGACGGAAAAAATCTCCTCATTGCTGCTCCAGTCGATGCAGGATAATGGAGATTTGAGAATGACTTCCTTACTAATGTGAGTTTTCAGCTTCATTCCGCGGAAACTGTTTCAAAGGAACTGGAATAATAGAATGAAAATATGTTTGTGTACGTCAACGTTGTCCTTGACAACGCCGCCGTTGGGTGACTCGTAAATATCAAGTTGCATGTTTTCAAGGGTGGCGAGTAGTAATTTTTGTTTACATGTGTTGGTACGAGTAAGTGCATTCAGTGGAAAGTTTAACTTAATTAAAAGTTTTACCCTTGAAACTGGACAACAGATTGCAAAGGTGACTATGAAATGACATAGACATGACGACCAGTATCCTTTCTACTCTTACACAAAGGACTTGTTTTCTTTAATTTATTTTGGTTCAGCTAGGAATGCCGCGGAACACATGCAGTAAAACAAAATGTAAGCAAGGGTAACCCTCAAAAACAAAAAGCAACCAGTCCTTTACATCTTACAGTACCTCGCCTTCATGTTACCCTCTACGTTTATTCATACCGCGTTGATATCTTACCTTACCCACACCACAAGGCAGATTCGGAGTTGTCCTTTCCTACCTTATAAAGGCAAAAAGAGACACGAAAAGCTGTAACAACCGATCGGCGGAGTTTATCTTCTTTATAACGAACATTTGATGAGACAAGTTTTATATAGCAATAAACCTAGACTTAAGGAAGTCAGTACGAACTAGTGGTAAATTAAACTATGACGTGATGCACAGATGACTGAACAAAAATGCGATGTTATGTTGTTTCTCGAAAAAATAAATAGCCCATTACGATCGACTACCCAACCAAAGAAACAAAAAATGCCAAAATAGGATAGTTGAAACGGAGTTAGGGAGAATGAAAGATACAGATTAACATTGGTCTTAGATGTTTGCAAGTTATAATGACTAGGAAATAGAGAACCCTGCAGTTTAGAAACGAATTGCGATATTTCAGAGTACGTCCGAGTGTGAGCCTTAGGGCATACTGATGAGCATTCATAGCGAGATGAGTATTACGGTTGAAGATGTGAAGGGGCGGAATGCTGCTGGCGATTTCAATGGAGCACTGGTGGTGAAAACAGCGATGGTGGAACAGAGAGAGACAGGAGACATTACGTCGGTGTGTGTCCATTATCTGAGTGATATTATGACCTATGAGTTTTACCGCACGATTTTATATCTTACCAACAGATGCGGAGATGTTTTAGGCGCACTTGACCAGATGTAAGCATTGAATACCAATTTTGGGCGGATTGCCATATATATTGTGGCCAGATCAGAGGGGTGAAATATTTCTTACGTCGCTTGAGGAAACCTTCACATTTCGCAGTTTTTTGACTACACCGAATATGTGGTCATTCCAACGTAAGTTGTCATTGACACAGATACCAGAAATGAAAAGGAAAAAAAAATCGATGATTGTTTAAATTTTGCTTTAACCACAACAGACAGCACTATGTTTTGGAAGCATTAAATTCCACTCTGTTAATAATTCTCCAATTGGTTGTGTTGTTAATATTGGAATTTAATGAGATTAACATACGCTGCCATTCCCGTTTTAAAGCCGAAAAGCAGCGACGTGGATCCGGAAACGAATATGAAAGGCAGAGAGCACTGCCATCAGCAAAGGAATGTATTGGATTAGGAGTAGCAGACAAGAGATCATTAATGAAAATTAAAAAGAATGTCGGAGACAGAACGGAGCCCTGGGGCACAGCAGCATAATGGCAAATGCCTTAGAAATATCATGTGCAACTATCTTGCTTTCGTCAGATTGATGTACCGTTTGGCTCCACTTTACGGTGAGACATGCCATCAAATCACCAGTCGACCTGTTGCTACGAAAACCTTATTGCCGGTCATTGAGAAGTTTTCGTGTTTCGAGACGGTTTATCAGCGTTTCCATGACTCTCCATGAAAGAAGGAACGTAAGTGCAAGAAGAAGAGAGAGAAGAACATTCTCCTTTTTTAAGGACGGGCTAGACAAATGCTGTTTTCCATGTGCTCGGAAAGGGTCCCTAAAGAGTAGGATTGACGAAATAATTTACGCAGTAGTTTTGTCAGCCAGGATGAACACTTCTTCAGAAGAAGAGGAGATATACCATCTGGACCAGCCGATCTATGCGTGCTAAGATTTTTAAGTACTCTTGCTACTACACGATTGCGAAAGTGGGTTCGTCCCATTGAAGATTCGATGCACTCAAGTGTAGTCGGAGTAAAATCACAATCTGGAAGTGTTGAGCTGGCCGCAAAGTGTGCAGCAAGCAGATTGGCTTTGTTTAAAGAGCTGACAGCTGGAATGTCATTGTAAATGAGCGTTGGGATGAAGATGAGGCAGAATTTTTAATGTTTTTGACAAACGACCTTTGAGACATTGTAGTATTTTTTGCCTCAGTTTTTGTCCAATGACGTTGTATTCTTAGCTCGTTTGAACTTTTTCGGGTTTCCTCTAGCGGGTTGGTCTTGTAGGACCGAAAAAATATTTCCCTAACCCTGACAGCCTCTTTTTAGCTCCCGTCGTACCATGCCTTTTCTTTTGGTCTGATACTTTTAATGCGATGAGGGATGAAGGATCTCATTCTAAGGAGAATAGTGTTGTGCTGTTATCGTATTAGCAGGGACATCAACGTCGTTATAGAGGAAACCTAACGAAAAGTTAAAATTCAGACATTAGATATGGAGAGAAGAAATTTACACTGGATTAACATCATCCTAATATCGACTCCAGCTATTACTGCACCTAAGATAGTCTACGCACCAGGCTTGGCAAAGGTAGAGGGATTAAAGTCAAATCGAAGTAATGGAATGATTTTCTGTTAAACTTATTTTCCCCAGAAAGTTTGACGTTAAATCAGACCTTGCATGCTAGAGTGCAGAGGGCAGTTATACACAACAATCTTTGCATTTTAACCCACAAAATTTGAGGGTGTACCATATTTCTGACAGCCTATGACGACTATTTCCCCCAAATTTGGCCTGCTTTTAAGTAAGCCTCACTTGTAGACAGATGGATGTAGATGAAGGGACATAAATATAAATGCCATAATCTGTGGCGGTGCTCAGTCTCAGGTGCACTGAAACAACTCGACATGCATTACTGCGCAGCTGGTTTAAACTCACAAGATATCAGGCTGGTTGAAGAAGCATGTCTGTTAAGTGGCCATGTATACTTGTACATGTATACTTCAGGCAATGTAAAAAGTTATTTAAAAATCATTTATTTCCGTACAAAAGATTGTCGATTCCTATTTTATAGTTTTATCAACAGATTGAGCTTTCTATTAAAGTTGTTCAGAGCTCTCTATTAATATTAACTTCTCAACTTTACAATTGATAAACTGGAGCGAACATAGGTTCACCAGAAATTCCCTGAAGCACATTGTGTGTCGCAATGATGGCCATATCTGTGCGTGTCCTTTCAGTTGCCGATCCCAAATGAGGACTAAGAACTGAAAACAAGAAAAAAAAACTATTCGAAGTATGTGCTTCCATTTTACATTGAAAACTTTTGATCTACCACAGTTTGGAAGACTCAACAATGAATCATTAGATGGTAGGGGTTCCGGTGTCATCACATCTAGACCTGCTGCGAAAATCTTATTCGATTTCAGGGCATCATAGAGCGCCTTCTGATCCACGATTTCTGTAAATAGAAGTCATTGTAGGTTTTCCAGATACTTGTTCTATTATTTTGATCAACAAAAACTCACTTCCCCTGGCAATATTCACCAAAACTGCATTTGGCTTCATTTTGTTGAATGCGCTGGCATTAAATTTTCCTTCTGTTTCACTTGTCAAGGGTGCTGCTATGAAGAGAATATCACTATCTTGCAGCAATTTATCGAATGTGACATGTGTTGCATGATAATCATCTGCATCAGGGCTGACTTTACGCGTATGATATTGGATGCTGGCAATTTCAAAACCAGCCAGACGATCAGCAATTGCTTGAGCAATGCTACCAAATCCAAAGAAACCAACATTTGCACTACGAATTTCCTGACCCAGCATCCATTTAAGACTGTTTGTATTCCAGTTGGATCTTAAAAAAAAAAAAAAAAAAACAATGTTAGCCAAGTAAGGGTGAACGCTTTGAATCTACACTTACGTTTCAATAGCTCGTCGACCTTCATGGAAACGCCTGGCGGCAGCAATCATGAGTCCAATGGCTAGATCAGCAACAGCTTTGTCAAGTACATTTGGGGTGTGGCCAAGAGGAATTTTTCGGCGTTTTAATTCAGCAACATCTACATGGTCAACACCCGCTGACATTGTTGAAATTGCCTTTAATTTTGGACCAGCTGCATCGATCACTTCCCCATTGAGTGGTTGGTGATCGGCCCATAAAATACCATCGACACCCTTGCATTTTTCTAAAATATCTGATCGCACTGATGGAACGTTCTGGCAGACGATGACTTTACACTTTTGGCTCACCAAATCGATAGCTTCTTGGGCTACATCCGGATGAGTTATAAGGATGGTTGGCTTACCTCTAAGCTTGGCCAGAGTTTGATGAATCATTTTCTGTAATGAAAAAATGAATAAAACTCAATTTAAGAAGGTCACCTTAATGATGATAAATCAGAGATTATTTAAGAGTCATCTCAGTACATAGTTATCTATAAGATAACTAACGATGGGCGTTTGCAGAATCCGAAGGTATACGAGTATATTCGTTAAATATGCGGATTTTCAGAAGCATATACAAGTGAATCTTGCTTTGGAGAGGCTACCCAATGAATGAGGGAACGTCTCCCAGAAATCTAACAAGAATAAAGGATATTTGACAGAAGAATTTATCTGAGGGAACCGAAGGTGACACCATACAGAAACTTCTTCAACATATTAAAAACACCGATATATTCCGGCCTTAAGTAGATAGAAAAGGATCAGCCCTCTAGATCGAAGGTTGAGGGCAACGTAAACAAACATTTTCAACAAAAGTATTTTTTCACATTATCGATGATTACATTAGAGATCCTTATAGTAGTAGGGTTTATTGAACCTTTAAACAAAGCCCACGTTTTAGCCGACTTGTCGACTTTCGAGTAAGAGTGAAATAATTGAACCGCAAAGAAAGTACCTGAGCTCGATACTTTTTGGTATCCTAGCGTATTGAAAAAAAAGTCAAATAACATGTCCAGCTGTTGGGCTATGTTGACAATATCGGTATTTTCTGTTACATCCAAAATGTGAGAACTAGACAAAATACCTACTGTCGACAAACCAAGGGTCATTCTCGCACAAAACTTTACTATATACATCCTAAGCTACTAAAAACTTTATTAGTGACCTCGGAATAAATTTGAAGTCGGCAAATGACACCTTTATATGTAGCTCTGTTAAAAGCTAACCCAGGTCAATCGTTGTAACTTAAGTTTGAAGAAACCACTCCGTTCAAATCTCATAATTCGAGGATGTACAAATTGATTTTCTGGGGCACGAAATACTAAACGATTAATACAATGACAACGCTCCAGCTAAGAGAGTCCTAGAATCTTAGTCCATTATTTGAATTTTTCTGTGAAGCACCGATAATCTTCTCTTCTTGCGAAGAAAGCAGCAGATCTCAGGGAATGAAGCAGAGAAAAACAGATACCTTGGCTCGCGATATATCAAAGCCCATATATCTTGACCATTTTCTGAAAAATGAAGGTGGAAATCAAGCCTAATATTCCCTTAAAAAAGGCAAACCTTCTTTTCTGCTTCCAGTTACGTAATCCGACGGTTCCGATAGATGACTGGGCAGTCATCACAGTTGAGTAATCCAAAAAAAAATAGCATGATCTTCCTGCTCCTAATAAGTTCCCAAGAAAAGATGGATGGAAAATGGAAGGGTGAATATGGGTTACGAGTCAACAATATAACAATATTCACCAATGGCTCAAAAATCGACTGTCTTGTTGGCGCCGCTATTTTTTCTGAGAAATTGCTAGCGTTGATGTCTTTTTATATAATAGACTATGTCAGCGTTTTCCAGGCAGAGCTTTTCCTGAGAAACTTTCTATCACAGTGCAAATACATTAATATATTCAGCCAAAGTTAGGGTGATATTGAACCTACTACATCCTCAAAACTAATCAGACAATCTCAATCTTCACTCAATCTGCTTTGCTTCCAATCAAGCGTTACCATAGTAGGCAACCAAACGGAAGCTAAACTGGCCAGAAGGAGTTATGCCCTTGACGACTTACTAAAGGAAACGGACAACATTCCGCTCGGAATAGTTAAGGACAACATATGGTATATCAACATTTCAGATTAAGACAAGATATAGGTAGAGTTATATCCATAACCACAACCTATTGGCTTTTAGGGGATGTTGAAGCCAGCTGGGTATATCATACAACACCTTCTATCTGCAAAAATGTAAATGAAAAAGAATCTCTTCCCAGTTTCCTGGCAATTGCTCGGCTCTAGCGAGGACCAGGTACAGTGCCCTATGTAAATACGTTTTCAATGACTCTGAAGAGTTATCTAGCAAAAGGATCGAAGAACTAATTCTTTTCCTAAACTCTGCTGCATGATTCTAACAAGCTATCCATTGAAAAACAATTTTAAGACTCACCGACAACCAGTCGGTGTCGCTCACGAACAGAAAATCGCAGATTTTACGGAAGTCGAAATCAAGTCGAAATCATTGACGTGTAGTTGGGCCGGAATAAGTACACTCCGAAGTATTGGCGACTATCGATAATTGTTTATCTCCCAATTTCGGCGAGATCACAGCACTGGAACGCCTTTCCAATACCTTAGCAAAAGCTCTTGTCAGTTCGTATAATGAAATTTTTGCTGTTCTGTATTTATGAAACAACCGTGATAATCAAAATAGTCTCAAGGGCAAAATAACAACATTTGGTATCTATCACGCCTTCAAGGTTATATCAAGGTTGTAGTCTTGTTTGTAAATATTACAAATCGAGTTTTTCAACTGAAATCCTTTCGTCCCCTTAGAACGAAGTGCTCGTACGAACCCACTATTTTCCACACAAAACATCAACTGTCATATACAGATCGAACAGATGTTCTTACAAGTATACAAAAAAACACTCGGAGAAAAAAACAACAAAGATAGCGAATTAGTGCCACAAAAGAAAAACTATGATTGCACTATCAAACTCTGACAGATAGTCGATTTGTTTGTTAGAAATCAATTGGTGACTATAAAACTAAATTAACTTAATAACACAAAATTAAGGTGAAGTGTTCAACCACTCATTCTTCACACTACCTATAGTAACACTCACTTTTGTTCCCGTTTATGGAATGAGAGATCAGCAAACAAAGCACAAATTATTACTCAACTGAACGATCGGTGTGGGGTGCAAAGTTACACTAATTGTTGGCAGACTTTCGTAGTTGACTTTTATAAGGGAGCTTTATCTTTACTCTACCAATCTGGCAACTATTGCAACCAATACCGCTTTTAGAACAAGATAGGGGGTAAACGATAAGCAATGCCTATCCATATAGTGAATTTACACCGCGAATAAGTGGTGTACGATAAGAAATTTTAGGAGAGAAACATTAGTCACATAAAAATGTATAGGTATGTACTCGTAGTAGGGTTCCTTTTAGCTTCTTAATTTTCTGACACATAACTTCGATTGTATGTCATGTAACTCCCAGAAACTATTGTACATACATATCTTAGTCATTGTGGATGGGTAACTATTTACATTTTGTAAAGGCTTTTGAGGCTGTCCACCAGAATACTGGTGACCTTTCCCATTATGAGAACCCAATTTTACAGAATTTCTGAGAATGTGGCCAGAAAGCAATGATAGTTTATCCAATTGTTATGTGTCAGCAGCTGTCAAAGTGACCAATGACATCCAGCTGTCAAAATATTCAGTAAGGTTCGGCATTGCATCACGCATCCTTTTACGCTTGCCGAACGTCCGTGAATTATTAAAAAATTTCATCGAAATGCCTTTTCAGTTGTAAATAAGCAACGTGAATTTCGTCGTGAGATCGGCCATCATATTGGCTTCAGTGTGCAGGCAATTCGTTGCACCGTGGGAAAGTTTGAGCACTAGTGCACACTTTTGGATCTTAAGCCACCAACCGGCCAGTATCAAAGAAGGTCCAGAAATGTCGATTCGGCGCCGACTAGCTGCATGCGGCATTGCCAGAGAATCAAGCCGGCTTATTATGCGGTTGGATTTGGGGCTACATCCATATAAGACAGTGTTGACGCAAGAATTTAAGCCGGATGACCATAGACAACGCCGTGAGTTTGCTAATTGGCTGTAAATGTTGGCCGGAGATCTGGATTTCGGCCAAAAAATCATCTTATCGGACGAGGCACATTTTTGGCTCAGCGGCTATGTCAACAAGAAAAGTTGCAGTTAGTGGGGCGAACACAATCCACAAGTGTTCGATCAAGCATCAATGCATCCACAAAAAGATTGACTGTTTGGTGTGGTTTATGGCAGCATCGGAAATGCGGAAGGAGACTCCGTTACCGTTAATGATATAAGGTATAGAGCGATTTTAACAAACTTTCTGTGGTCATAGTTCGATAACATCAATATGTCCGATTGTGGTTCCAACAAGATGGCGTTACATGCCATACAAGCGCCGCAACGCGCAAATTTGTGAAGGAGAAATTTAGCGAATGTGTCGTCTCAAGGCGAGTTTTATCAATTAGCCGGCGGAATCATGCGATTTGACACCACTCGATTATTTTGGGTGGGGCTACGTTAAGTTCTTAGTCTACGGCCTACGCTAATAAGCCAACCACTTTGGACGAGCCCGAAGCCAACATTCGACACGCTATTCCCGGAACAACGTCGCACATATTGGACCGACTGCTTGAAGCACGGCCAGGGAAGCCGAGGCGGCCATTTGAATGATTACTATTCCAGTCATAATGGCATGAACGTAGTTTCAAAATAAGCCAGAATCAATTATAGATCGCACACCGTTGTTATTTTATTAAAATTTTTCTTCTATCGTTCTTATCTGGTCACCCTCTATCTGGATTGATAGCTACTACTACGACGTTTATCTACATCGTAGATGTATTTTCCTAGACAATATGGTATAATAGATACAATAGCTGCAAAACCCATTACCCAAACGTAGTTTAAAGGCCCACAATTTCTGGGGTCCAAAACAATTTTTGGGGCCAAAGCTATAGACTTATCAACTTCTGCTAGCATTTGTGATGCAATTACCTCTTCCAGTGCAATTTTGTCATGTTCATATTTCTTAAGTTTCGCTATCTGAAATATAATTTACCACAGGGGTTCTGTTTTCCTTTTCAAGGAATAGTAATCCTAGTATGTGTGTGTAATGTTTATTAATTTAGGAAAATTTAATTGGAAATGCTTTCACCTCAACGTGCTTTTCGCTTGAGAAAATTTTGCTAAACTATGCTCGGATAATCAATTGAATTTAGCTGTATGTGTTTGTGCAGTCAACTTCTTCGACGATTACTTGAATTAACTCATCCCTATGAATTTTCCTCAACCGATGGTTGTCTTCATAGTACTGCATTGCATTCCTTTTATTTCGATGTTAA
The DNA here is from genome assembly GCA_949129095.1 of Volucella bombylans. Classification (NCBI taxonomy): domain Eukaryota; kingdom Metazoa; phylum Arthropoda; class Insecta; order Diptera; family Syrphidae; genus Volucella; species Volucella bombylans. The sequence continues at coordinate 98,905,395 of OX422144.1, forward strand.
GCTCAACAGGTGTAAAAGATCCAATAACGAGCAAGTCTGATATATCTATGTATAGCAAATTTCGAAAATATGTCTTAACCGTGTCACTTGATCATTTACAAGAAACTGTACTCCGCAATTCGAGTTGTCGAAATTTAAGTTTGGTAAATCTCGAAGATCTTTTCACCAAACATCATCAGCAACCTGATTTACAACATCAGTCGGAAATTCATCAGCATGGTCATCTTTATCTGCAAGAGAGACCTGTTCGCCAACATCAATGGTATCATCACTCTCATCAGCTTCATCCGTTCTTAAACCATCACGAATGTCATCTACGTCATCATTTTTAGGAGTATCTTCAAACAGCCTTCTTAAACACTCGTTTTCTTTATCCATATTTCTATCTAAATTTTTATATAATTTACATTACAAATAATTTACTTATACTAAAGGCTAAAATACTTACGTAATTATATTCACTTAATTGCGATTTTCTTACAACACAAACTTGGAATTGGAAAAATACAAACTGTTTACGTCTGAGACTCAAATGCGATGTTACTAGCATTTTGTATCAATGTGCAAAGCGCAAACGTACATGCCTCAATTTCCAACGCCATCATATAAAAGACAGGTAGAAATCTTCTGATGGTTCGTGTTGTGACACGATAGATTTAATTTAATGTAATTTGTATCAAAACCCAAACTGCTATGACCGTTCAGTCACCGTACAGTTAAGATTATACGACGGCTACAGCCATCCTGTCACCATAATAGAATTTTACATTGACGGCTGGAGCCGTTCTGTCCGCGAAAGTGGTAACCTATCTGTCTTTTTCTCCATAGACAATGTTTTTCCCTAAATTCTGCGTACAAACCAATATCCTCTATAGCGTCCCGAACATCGCCTTTTATTAACTAAATTTTTAGGGACTTGATGTTTCATAATTTTTTCTAAAGTTTTGAACTTAATATATTTGTGTATAATTTTATAAATACACTAGCTGACCCGACAGACGTTGTCCTGTCTTAACTATGAATATTGAATTCGAATTGGTATAAAGAATAAAAAAAAATTATTCAAAGCATAGTGTTTATTATTCTATTGCTCTACGATTCTTAGTTTTATTTTCTGGTGCGTATATGAATAGTTTTGTTGGTATGCCGACACGGGAATAGGCGACATACAATTGGCCATGTGAAAAACATGGATTTTCAAGATTGATGCCACAAACACTTAACGACTGCCCTTGCGATATATTTATCGACATTGCAAATGCTATCCGCACTGGAAATTGTAACCGAATGACAAAGGAATCCGTGGAATCAAACCCTCTTCGCCTTTGTATTTCCCTTTCAAAATTGTGGCTTCGATGACGTTGTTCATTAATTTTTGCGCTGTAAGTCGGGTTTCGTTACAAAGACGTGGCTGGTTTATATTCCGCAACATAATTACTACCGATCCAATTTGTAATTGTAGATTATGAGGTGGTAATCCGGGCAATTCCAGCGAATTTAAGAACTCCGTTGGATAATTGACAACATCACCTTGGTTAGTGACGGAATCAATCGATTTGAATGTCATCAATTCGCTAGCTATCTTATTTTGAATTTGAAAATTTATTTCGTTAAAATTAACGTTTTTTGCAACCAATATAATTCGTTCGCTCAACCAAACATGATTTTTGTAATTTTGAACAATGTTTTGGAAAACCTTATCGATGAGTTCGGTCTTTGATTCAGTAAGGTGAGGTAATGTAATGTACCCAGATGATGAGTCAACAAGTATTTTACCGTTACCAATTGTTTGGAAAAAACTTTTCCAGATTGGTCATTCTGCAATTCAACCCTCATGTTCATATTTAATACGTTTTAACGTATTTCAGAAAATGGACGACTTTAAACATGCGTTAATTCCGTCGGCTGGCGTTGATCGTGGTATTACTGGTAATGTTTGGCGAAAATCACCTCCCAATAAAATCATTTCACTACCAAACAGGTTTTGGTTCTTTCGTAAATCTTGCAGCGTGCTGTTTAATGCTTCCAAAGATTTTTTGTGTACCATCGTTCACTCATCTGCTTTACTGCAACACTTAGGCCATCGCAGAATTTCTCGAAAAGTTGCAAGTTGCAGTTTCATTTATTTGTGTGTTCATTTGAGTACGGAATGAGCTGTTCGACCGCCTTCTAACAACGTAGCTGCAATACCTGATGAAGCAAGTGCAAGTGCGATACCATTTTGAGATCTAATCGTTGCCAAAATCAATGAAAGCAAAAACGTTTTCCCAGTTCCACCAGGAGCATCCAAGAAAAAAAATCCGCCAGTTCCATCGTTTACTACTTTTATAATCGTATCGTAGGCATATTTTTGTTGCTCATGAAAAATGGGAACGTTTCTTAGAACGGTTTCTTTTAATGTCTCGCAATTATATTGGGTTTCGCGTCTCAATTCTGATTTAATCCTGCATTGGGCGATTAGGCGTTGTCATTCCTAATTGTATTAATCATTTGTTGGTAAGCATCAAGCACATGTCTTCAATTAAAATTAAAGCTTCATTGTGTATTTCTTCAAAACTTACCAAAACTCCATATTAAATTGAACTTTTAATATTAGGCGTGATTACTCTTAACCTACCGCGATGAACAAACACTTCTCAAAAAACTCACTGTATAAATTGAATTGCGGTGAAATTTGCACTAAGAAATGATAAATCAATGATTCCGACTGATGCATCTGTGTTAAACGATATTTGCGGTGTTCATTCTGTTAATCGCTGACAGTTATGTCAAACAACTGACAGTTATTTCAAACGCCATTACCTAGCGTTTACACAGGACAGTAATTGTTATCCAGTTGCTCATTCTCTTTTGCTGTTGCTCTACTTTTTCACTAATATACACATATTTGCCTCTGTCCGCTCAACTGGCTATCACTTTTTACCAGCCAGCTGAGAAGTATATAAATTTGACATGTCGAACGCAGGAGCTCCGTGGCAGTTACCAAACAACAAAATAAGCTTAAAATAACGTGCTTTTCAGAGTGCTAACAGTGTTTGAAGATTTATAGAAAAGATGGATGACAGTAAACGCGAACATACAATCAAATTGTAGGCCAACTTGCGCGACACTTACGTCACAGCTACGATTAACACAATTTTTGACAGTTTGAAAGCCATAGCTGTCTGATGTAAACGCTAGGTGAGAAACGATAATATGGTCGTTAAGTTTTCTTAAATTTGCTAAAATTCCGCGCAACTTTCTTAAGTTTTTCTTTCATAAGAACCTTCTCCTGACGACTAACAAAAAAAGAATTAGCGAAATTGGCCCAACCGTTCACGTGTGATGCCATGACCAAGGAAAATAGGGATTCATTTTTATATGTGCTCGTATATGTAGATATATCTTCTATTTTACGACGTACACATTTTTTTACGTTCGCGGACCTCGGGTCAAAATTTACCATACCGTATTAACGGAACGTTAATTGCGAACGTTGCTTTCAGCTTTTATAGAATTTATTGACATTTAATGACTAGCACATGCCTTTGTTTGCAAGTTGGACTAATTATTTTCTATTTGAAAATGAGTGATAGTGAAAGTGATTTTTCTTTGAGAGTGTCGGATGAGGAGTAATCGTGTTTTCATCATCGATTCATCGGATAGCAGTTTTAGTGAGGGTAGAAATGCATCTGTTCCTGCCCAAATGATAAAGTCAAAAAATGGCCTAATAACTTATTCTAAAAAAAAACCCTGAAAACAGTGCCGGAAGAGCATTGAAGGAAAACATTATAAACTTGTTGCCAGAATTGACACGTTATTCGTCCTCAAGAATCACAGCAGAAGAAATTTCCAGCTTCGAATTATTTTTCCCACTTTGGTACGTACTATTGTACATTAGCTTACACAAACATTGAGGGTAAACGAATATTTGATGAAGAATGGACTGATATTGATAGCACTGTACTGTTTGCATTCATTGGACTTGTTTTATTGGCTGGTGTTTTTGGATCAAATAACGAAAGCTCTGAAAGTTTATGGGACTCTCAAAAAGGAAGGCCAATATTTGCAGCAACTATGTCACCGAAGACTTTCAAAAAAAAAAAAATCTGGTGTTATACGGTTCTATAACAGAGAAACTCGAAGTGAACGGCGTTTGTTAAATAATGGAATCATTGGTTTTAGATATTACGGAAGCTTTACAAACCATCCGAAAATTTAACAATAGATGAACAACACTGGTAGCATTCAGAGGAAGATGTTTTTTCCGTCAGTACATTCCATCAAAGCCTGCGAAGTACGGAATCAAGTTTTGGGTACTTTGTGATTCTGCAACGAGCTATGCTTGGAATATTCAAACTTATACAGGCAAGGAACTCGGAAGTATACCTAAAAGAAATCAAGGTATGCGTGTAGTTCTTGATTTGGTTGTAGGGCAACTGGGACAAAAATTACTGGAGAAACAGATTACACTAGTTGGAACAATACGCAAAAACAAGCCCGAATTACCACCAGAAAAATATGATTTAAGTCTGGTGATTGAGAAGGTCAGCTTAAAACATTGAGACCGTTCTGCGAGAACTACTCTTTTGCACGCTTTAATAAGTGTTTAGGATAATTATCCTGCTGAAACACCCATCGAAAAGGCATGTTGTCTTCCGCATAAGTTAGCATAGTGGTATTTAAAATGTCCAAATAAGACACTGCTTTGATAGTGCTTTCAATTCTGTGAAAGGAAAAGCAACCCCATACCATAATGCAGCCCCCACTATGTTTCACCGTCATGATTGTATATTTATCATGATCTGCCGTATTGGGTTGTTTCCGCACTAGTGAACTATAGCGATCTGAGTTAAATAAATGTTCCTCTACAAAAAGCAATTCGTTTTCAACATTCTTCTTCGACAACAGCTTTTAAATTGTTTTCAATAAGCATCCAGAGTATAGTACAAGTGTCAACGTACAGGTTAAACTCTTTTTTCAATGCGCTGGACGAAGCAAAAGTTTCCTTTTTCATCTATCGTATATCCTTTTTTTGAGAGAGGCAGACATTTTAGGCTTCCTTCCACGAGTTTTTGACTTCGATTGTCACTTGATTGCATTTTCGACCATTTTCTTCGTACACTTAGAATCTTTGCAATTTTCCGGTAAGAAAACCGGAGATCATTTATTTGATTCGTCTTTTCAGTGCTACAGTGCTGTTGCACACTATATTCTATTAAATTTAGAAGTTGTAGTTTTATTCATAAGATCAAACTTTAATCTTACCTTTTAGGTTTAAAAAAATAAAGATAAAGCAATCAATTTTTAATTAACATATTAGGTTGAAACCAACAATTCTCTGCATACTAATGACACAAAGTATTTGGGTGGAGGGAACTGTGTTTTGTTTTGCCAACAGTATACCTCAAGATCCCCTTAGTTTTCTTTGTTTCACTCATCGCTCACAGAAAATCCGGGCTTTTGAAACATTGATGCACATACATTTCATACTTTCCTGAATTGCTAAAATATTTTCACATTTTCACTTTGATTTAAAAAGTTTCGTTATTGAAATAAAAAGTTCTTAATGGTTTCATCGAATGTTTTCAACTTAAAATTAAAGTCTTAGTCTTGTCGTAGGGTATCTGCATGACAAATCCGGCTCAGTTTGTGATGAGAGAAAAACTAAAACAAGGGTCATGGTCTCTATACAGCAGGAAGGTCTCCCTACTGATCTTACTAATCTGAGGAACTTATATATCAAGTTCCACGAGATTTTCAATATGTCTCCCCAAAAAGTCTTAGGCGATCTTGCTGCTTTCGGTAACTATGTCCACTCAAACAGGATCTCACACCTTCAACGGAGCAGAGCTGACAACGACAAATTTTGTCATCCCTAACGTGCTACCATTGCCGGTGTTCCAACCATCCACTCATACGCCCTCTCGAAATAACCTTCCTCTTACCTTCTACTATCAAAACGTAAGAGAACTGCGATTTAAAACCCGTGCTGTCTTGCGCTAGTCTCATGCTCTCCCATTTGAGGTATACGCTCTGACCGAAACTAATCTAATTCGAGACGACGACCTTACCCGATCTAACCTCTTCTCCAATCGCTGTTTCTACTTCTTCTAAGCTTGACTACGTTTCAATAAAGATAACAGGTCTCTTTACGTTATGAATTTTTACATCTTACCGGCGCAACCTATCGAATGCTACTAACTCGCTATTGATGCAATTGATCAAATAATTAATTTATCTGATCCTCTCGATGATATCATCGTATTCGGCGATTTCAATCTACCTCAACTGCACTGGACTCAATCAGAGGATGAATTTTCTTTTATCACAAACCCTAAAGAATGCCTCTTCTTGGATAAGCTTACAGACTCTAGCTTGTGCCAAATTAGTGGTGTCTCCAACTATATGGGTAGGCAATTAGACCTTATTTTCACCACAGACCCCATAAACTCCCCTGTCTCACTCTGTCCCCTTTCACTATCCACCATTGATAACTTTCACATGCCACTTCTTCTTTCTCTTTTCCACCACTCTCCTATCCGGCATACCCCATCTGCAGTTGCATCTTTTGGGGTGGCAGTGGTGTAGTGGTACTAGCAATCGCTTCTCACTCGGAGGGTCCAGGTTCGAATCCTGCCCATGGCAAGTCAGTTTTTCATTTGTGTAATTGGAACTCAGACAGAAAAATTCTGCGTGTGAAGGCGAATATCGAAACCAAACACACCTGAGCTTCAAACCACTACAAAACAATTTTCCTTTCTCCTCCTTCTACCTTTCCGCCCGTGCCCAGGCAACAGTAAAAGGGTATCTAACCCCTTAGGCGCGCGTAAATTATAACAAAAAAAAAATCTTCTTACGACTTTCATAAAGCGAATTTCCACAAAATTAACGCATATCTTAGTAAGTGTTCTTTTAATTTCGCCAATATGTCCCTGAGTGATGCTCTCTCTATTTTCTACAGAGAATTATTCAATTCTATTTCTCTCTATGTCCCCTTTTCGCGCATGAGAAACCTTTCTACGAGCCCCACGTGGTATAATCGTAAACTTCGCTCTTTACGTAACAAGAGAAACAAATTATGAACAGATTTCCCTCGATCCAATTCCTTTGCTGACTATTCCAACTATCTCGGGTTATACCTACAATACGCCCAGCTTTATAACGTTCTCTACCAGCGATACCATGATAGTGCGCAATCAAGGCTTATAAACGATCCTAAGTCTTTCTACCAATTCTTTAACTACAAAAAAAAATCTGACGGTTTTCCTCCATCCCTCTCATATGAAAATATATGTATCATCAACCGTTCCGCATACAGTAGCCAACTTTTTTGCTACTTTTTTTAAACAATCTTTTGCCGAAAATTCCTTCGTATCGGATCCCTCTAATTTCAAATACCTACTTAACTTCCCCACATGCCCCACTATTTCTCAAAGTATTGATCATACAGTAATAGAAAATAAGTTACTGCAACTTAATGATGAATATTTATCCGGCCCAGATGGCTTTCCATCCATATTTCTTAAAAAGTATTCTTCTATACTTTCCTACCCCCTTTCAAATCTTTTCCGGTTATCGCTCCCTCAAGGTGAATTTCCACAGATATGGAAGTCTTCTTTCATAACACCGTAATTACCTTCCCATAGCTAAACTTTCACATATACCCAAACTCCTCGAAAGCATTTTTTACGAAGCCTTAAACTTCCAGTGCAAATCTATAATTTCCCGTAATCAACACGGCTTTCTGAAAGGTAGATCAACTACCATAAACCTCGTCGAATTCGTGTCCTCTGTTTTCTCAGCCTTAGAAAGTGGTAAAGAAGTTGACGTTATAACAACTGATTTCAGTAAGGCTTTTGATATCTCACAAACTAGTCCTGTTCAAATTGATATCTTCTTACCTTTTTAAAGTGTTCGTTTCAGGTCTTTCATATCGGCCCCTTTCTTGGCCACTTCAGGTGTTCCTCAAGGTAGCTAGGTCGACTTCTCCATTAACAATTTTGAAGGGTCATTCAACACTCAGCACTTTCTCTATATGCTGGCGATACCAAATTGTTTAAATCCATTTCCTCACAACATGACTCCAGCCTCGTTCAAAAAGATCTTAATAGTTTTTCCACCTGGTGCATAAAGAACTGCTTAGAACTCAATGTCACCAAACGTCAATCGATTACCTTCTCACGTAAGTGCAACAAGTCTCCTCCCCCAATTTACCATCTCCACGTCCAACCCGTGTTGAGTCTATCTGCGACCTTGGCATATTATGCGGCAGGGAGCTTAATTTCCGCTCGTATATTGATGAGATAATTACTAAAGCAAACTCACCACTTGGCTTCGTTAAAATGTGTTCCAAAAAATTCACTCACGTTCGCCCCCTTCTCGAGTACGCTGGCCAAGCGTGGTGTCCCATTCAACAAGTTCACATATCCCGTATTGAGAGCATCCAGCGTCGTTTTATTTGATTTGATCTTCGAGGTCTACCTTGGAACGATCCTCTTATCTAACCTCCCTATCGAGATAGTCTTAAGCTCATTAACCTGAATACCCTTGAGGAACGAAGGGCCGCAGCTGACGTTCTTTTCATTCACCGACTCCTCTCAGGCTCTGTCGATTGTACAACTCCATTTTCTTTTACACTAACCCTCGAAATCTACGTTGCCACCGTCTTTTTTATCTACCAATGAATTGTACGGAAGTAACACTGTCGACACAATCATTCAAAAGCCTGTGCAACTACTAGCGTGCCCGATGATATTGACATAATTGGCAGAACTCAGCGGGCTATCACCGATGAGTTCGCTAATATTGAACTGGAAGCCTTCAAAATGAGTTTATAGGTTTATGCGGGGAATTCCAAGATGGGTCATACAACATCGACCAAGTACGGAAGTTAGTGGGTTACCGTGGCTCAAGTGGTAGTGGACTGGCTTTCAAATCGGAAGGTTCGGTGTTCTAGTCCCAACCTCGTCCGAATGACATTCTTTTTTTTTCAGGCAGCTAAAATCTCATGAGATGAATGGTTGTCTAAAATATAACAAGTCAATTTACACTAATATTTTAGTCTTCCCATTAAATGTTGTATGCCACCCATGGACCGAAATAACCACTGAGCCCAAACATCTTTCTTTCTCCATCTTTTCCAAAAAACTTAACACATGCTGAGGCATTATATTGTGTATTCATACCCACTTGAGTGTTATGTTTAATAAAATAAATGGTCTTATATCACATAACCATCAGCTGGAAATTTAAAAATGCGAATGTGTTAGTGCATGCAAAATCTAGATTCATTCTAAATTGTTGTGATTTGTGGCAAAAAACGAAAAACTCAACAGATGGAGCCACAAATACCAGAAAGCTTTTCTGAAAAGCTGTTGAAGATACGCTTTCGACTTTAAGCAAACAAATTTCTATTCAACCTTTAAAAGCAATTAAATGACGAATAGATTGAAGCTATCAAAGTACTTGCTGTTATTGTTAACAATTTTCGAAATAGTGTTTTGGAAAATACATCTTATAAGAGTTCGTAGTTGACATGGCTTCCGATAATAACTGGACAACGAAAACATATCGTATAGTGGTTATTAAAATCCAGCTTTTAATGTTCTGATACAACGTCACAGGACCAAGTAACAAGGGACATGGTGCTTAGCGAATCTTTATGGTATGGTCTTTCAAAACGAGTTGCTGTGCTGAACAACTAATATATTAAAAGCCGATGGCATCGTGTTACACATCTCCGAAGAGAAAGAAGTAAGTCGTGCGACAGATTACCAGATGAATTAGCACAGAATGAGCTTTATGACGTCGAAAAGGTTTCGGTAATCAATTGTCTTGGCAGCATCATGGCAAAAGGACAATCTCAGTCAAGTTCTGAGCTCGAATTAGGAACTTCACAATATTAAAGTATTATCCCCAACGAGTCTTGCAATTGAGGAAGAGCGGATGGATGGGCAAAGACAACCAAAGAATCGTGCAATTGGCTGACAATGGCGAGCGCTTTTTCGTAAATAAATATATTTACAGAAATATCAATCCCATTCCCTTTGGAGGTGCTATGTTATATTTAAATACAGGGACTGTCGTGAATTCAGCTTAGAATTAAGTGTTGTACTAATTGAAAACCGGATCGATCATTTAGCGATAAGTCTTCGTTTTTGGGTTACAAAAAAAAAACGATGCTGTGAAAAAGTAGAAATTTACCACAATCCTGGGTGGACCCGTATTTTCTTTTACCGGAACAGAGGACTCCGAAAAAGAATTAGTCCATTGAACTCGACGCAGCGGAAAACTGTCAGAAGGAGACGAAGTGTATCGAGAGATGTTGATGTCATCTGCATAACATATATTGATATAAACGAATTGTCAAAGACATCGTCAATTGTCAGGATGAATAACAGAGGACTGATATCCATTCCTCTCGGTACACTGGAAGGGGAATTTATTAACCCTCTTTAAACGGGTCGCCTGTTTTGAAGTAGCAAAGAGCTTCCGATATGGGTGGCTTAAGGTTGAGGCTAAAGAGAGTATAAACTCTCGACAAAGTGCACCCAATAGGAAACTATAATTACAACAGGACTGTATAGGCTAAATGAAGGACCAGTCTTGCCCACCAGCGTTTCTATGAACTAAGAAGGCAACTGAAAAAATGTCCCTTTCATGAACAGCGGAGAATACGCTGATAAGACCCCTATCGTCCAAGCCCTATTGTATGGCAAGGAACCATGGACTGAACCTAAGGCGGACGAAAATGCTCGTGATTGATTCGAGTTATTTTTTGTCCCATTTGAATAAATCGAATTTGGAGAAGAAGTTGCAATAACGCCAGCTCTGTTTGGTTAGGACATGCTTACCTAATGAATACCGCCACTCCGGCTCGGAGTGTCTTCAACTCTATACCAGAGGTACTACACCTTAGGTTGCGCGCTCGAGTGATAAGGGAGCTCAGCCAACTTGGTGGGCCCAGCCGGGGGTGAAAAGAGTGATAAAGAAAGAGATTAAGGCAAAGTTAGAAACTTCCTGAAGAGCAGAAAAAGTGCTGACCTCATAGAGACGTTGCGAATCCTATGTCTGGACTCCCGTTAACCTAGAGAATCTTGCCATCTGTAGTTATGCTTATATGAACCTCAACTGTCGATGGAAGCCCTAACCGAAGACGCAGATCATACGTAGGCTTACGTCCTGAAAAACCGTCCTCTGATCCTTACTTACAACCTCATTGACGATTTCATTTCCCGTTATCCTGTTCTGACCTGGGATCCAGAAAACACTCAGTAAATTTAGCTTTCCGCCTGTGTGCAGTGAAGTCTTGCATTCTAGAACTATCTTGAAAAGTGTAACAGGGTTCGGCATGCCTATAAGCTCAGTTGCAAATGCTTCACCCCCCTCTCCGAATCTTCAAAATATATTGTAATTCGTTGCCATCAGGATTGCGTGTATTTCCGCTTGGAAGACAGACGCATATTTTCCTGGGCACTCCTGGGTACAGGAAATGTCGATTTCGTACTTTTTCCAAAACTGGAGTTCTGGTATTATTGCACCAGACCCGAGTTGAAAAAAAAATCAAAGGCCATCAAAGATCCAGTGCGTTTTGCACCACTTCTTTTTAAATGGAAGATGGCTTTGAGAATGCCGCACATGATATGAATAACAAGGGGACGGCGATTCATTAATGCGTCTAGAGCAGAGCCCGGCGTGCTAGGGAAAGCCCGCATGCAGCCGAGATAGATCGCGTTTGGAGTCTGGTGAAAGCAGCAATGACGTACTTTCGTGAGAGCTTATTCCACCAGACAACCGACGCATAGGATATAATTGCGCTTATCATAGGCGTGTAGATCTAAGCGACCTTTCCTGGTGACAGGCCCCATGTCTTGTCGGCAGCTACTTTGTACTACCCGGAGGCCGATAGCAATTTAGAGGCTTTCATTTAGTCCATAGAAGTTTGTTATCCAGGATGACACCCAAATATTTAGCTACGTGCTTCCGGTTCAGGTTTTTGTTGGCAGCTTTGACATAGACACATTGATAACGCTCTGTATTATGCCTGTTTCCATAAGTTTAACCTAGTGGGTGACAAGAATACAATAAATCTTTTGGGTCAGAGTGATTGCCATTGAAGTTGTTCTTAAAAGGAGACAGTTTCGCTGAACGTGTTGTTCAACCTGTAGCAAAGCTGGGTAAGTTGGAAGCGAAAGTTTGCTGACTTAAGAAATCAGATCTTACAACTAACTGGCTTGTATGGCATTGTATGAATGACCTACAACACAACCTCAGAGAGTTCACAATTCTTCGCACAGCAAAGTCTGCCAGCATCAAGAACACTATTTTGGCCTCAGATCTGTTTCTAATAAAATCTTTTAAGTTCTCTCCTTTATAGCCACGACCTTATAGAGTGAGTACCTTCAATTTAACTTGTTAGTCTCATTGCTACTCAGGTACCCAACTAAAAAGCAGTTAACCAAATCGTCTGACTTTTGTGCCAGGCAACAATAACCTTTTATTGTTCACTTTAAAATCTACAAACCGCGTAATTAACTAAAGCTTTCCCTTTAAAAAGAGGTTGTATCTCAAGGTTGCCAAAAATTATCTAAAATTACACCACAATTGGCACCTCAATACCAGAACAATTATTCCCTTCTTAATGTTTTTTTTGACTTGACCCGAATACAAGAATGTAGTACGTGCAAAATTTAAGTCACGAAAGGCGTAATTGTCTCGGTTAACAATAGTCTGTCTGTTGCTCCGACTCGATTTGTTAAACATGTGACGAACCAACAAATTGTTTACATGGGTTCTATTGCATATGGTGACGGATTGTGTTCCATTGAAAACATATATAATTGCGACGTAAACAGCGGAACATTTCAGATATTTTCATATATTCTCCGACATATACTCGCATATTCGATATGGGTTCATACATATTTTGAAAATCTTCAAGGTTAGTGTTGTAATGTTGATTAGTTCCACTAGATGTTACGTATCCGTATGGAAAAATTAAGTAGCCAATACTCAAACTCTTAATGGAGTTTGTAGATACGAGTACATTCGTCTGTCTGGATTTCGACTTACACATTCCTAAACTGGTTATCATTTGACGATCAAATATTGTTATCATATGTCAAAATTGACAGTCGTATTGTGTGACGACGGACAAGAACGAGTAGTGCAAAGGACTTACTAATGAAGCTATTTATTACTCGCATGTCTGGACTTCTGGCGCACAGTTTGAGTAAAAAGCTGACCAGTCAATTAGTTAGGTTTACTCGTTTAGATGAGAGACAAAGATTTGTGCATGATGGAAGCAGTTACTGTCTATCTGGTCTTTAGTATTGAGCAGTACAAAATGTACCAATTAGTTGAAAAAACAAGAATGTACGGAAAAGACGGTTTAACACACTTTAAATAACATAGGCATACATAAATGGATGTATTTGTGTCATATCCATTTCAGTATTAGTTATTTCTTTTAAAGAGGTGAATATGCTTTACTGGGTAGTTGTCGTCACTTAACTGTCACTACGTACGTACACCCCCTTAAGAAGGAAATGTGATAACACAATATGAGGGGTTCCTCTCTACTTCATTTTCGTTCAGAATATTTTCGAAGCCAACCGCCTAAGTGAGTTTCTCGAGCATGTCGACAATTTTTTTTTAAGTTTAGCAGTTTCGCTATTGCCGGATGTAATATTGGCTACCACTAATTCCTAATTACTCACTTAGAAGGCGCTATAGTTCGGGCTGAAGCTGGATCTCAACTAACAGTCAACCACAGTCAGCGATTCTTAGCTAACTGCCTCCAGTAGCGCACTCCAAGTCGCTTGAGGACCCCTTCTATTTGTCCGTGCCTCTTGAGATATTTCTCTAGTGTGTTGTCCCTCGGGGTTAGATTCGAAGATTCTGCGGGCCGGAACACTGGTGTCCGTTTGTTCTACATGTCGTAGCCATCTCAGGCGATTGATGAGCTTTCGTTGGCAGAATTGATAGCAGATCCACCGTAGACAAAGTTCGCTACTACTTCGAAGTCATAGAAGTCGATTGTGACGTTCTGTAGAATTGTCCATGTTGTATGTTGGTTTCAATACAAGGGAACATACCGATAGCAGCCCACTGAGTTCTGTCAATTAGTCAAGTACATGGGAGTACATCAGTAGATGGACAGCTGCTCATCGGTGTTCGGTTCGATATTGCTATCGTTACTTCATTTTGGTCTATTATTCCTTACGGCGAAATGTTGGGATTTGTTGCCGCTACACAGTCTGCAGAAGAAGTTTCTCCATATTCTCAAAACCGACTGTGGTTTTACTATCATACAAGGGTGCCCTCTTTATCCTTACAGGTTTCTGTATGGGTCTTACTGCCTCCTTTTACCTGTTAGTAAAACTTTCACACGTTGTTCCTGGAGTACAAACTCTTAAATTCTTCGATCGCGCGCTTCTCTTTTCTTTTTCTGGAGAAGACGATGTCTTTCCCATCTCTCATTGCAGCGTCGCTTTATACGCTTCTTGTTAAGCTGCATGCTCTTGCCGGCATTCTTCATCAAACCAAGGATTTCTTTGTGATGATTGGATGAATCGCACATCAATTACGGCGTCTCTGATGGCACGTTGGCTGGTTTACCACCGGTCTTCGTTACTTGATACTGGCAGCATTGGTATGATACGCGTTCTCACAATAATTCTTCTTTGTGGTGACGCTAGGGAGATCCGCATTCGCAGCTTGGTTGCAACAAAGTAGTTATACGAGTCAATGTTGGTTGCCCGGAAGGTTCGGACGTCCAGAATACTGGAGCCATGCCTTACGTCGATCGTAAAATGACCGTCAGGTCCCTTTATGTGTATTGAGATGATTAGACCGTGTGATTGCTTTAGTAATATTCCGACCCACCGTAAAGTCGGGCAAAGCACGTGGGGTTCTTCCCTATCCACTCATTGAAGTCCTACTACTCATACTTACTAAATTGTCCATATACCTTGTCGAGGAGTTCGTAGAAACATTCTTTGGTTCCGTCGTCCTTGTCTTCCGTGTCGGCATGGACGCATATTAAGCTTATTTTATCGAATTTATCTTTGATGCAGATTGTTACAAGTCGGGCGCTTATGTCTCGGAAACTCAAAACTTCTTGCCTACATCTGCCGCGTATGACAAATCCGCATGCGAAAAAGCGTTGTTTCTGTTCCCTATAGCAATCACCATAGCAGATATCATAATTTTTCTTTATGCTTGGCCCGTCCCATCGCACTTTCTGGATGGCAGTGATATCTGCGAGATAGCCGTCAAGGACACTTGCTGTTGCTCGCCTGCACGCGGCTCGTTAAGGGGTCTTTGTCTGTTAAATCGTTTGCCATGGTCTTCAATAGTGGACCTGTTGTTATCCCAGGCTATTAGCAAATGGTGCCGGATTGGCTTCAGTAGGTAGGAGTGACAGTACTATCAAGCACCGCCATTAAGTTGGTGGTGTAGGTCCCGATCAAATATTCCGGGTTAGCGCTGATACGGCACTGCCAAAATTAACATAAGGCCTCGTTTCAACTCTCACATGACAATCTAGTTACAAGAGAGCCCCTTATACCATAAGTTCGAAAATTGGTAAACTGTCAACAATACAGGCGACAACATTGAATAAAATATTAAGTGGCATCTGTTCCAAATGAGCCCTAGAGTGATCATGGGTTCACTGTTTCATATTGTTGTAAGGGCATAACACCTACAGCAATTTGATTCGGTAAACCAACGTCAAAATACTCACTTCGCAGCCTTGCATAGCATCGTCGGTATTTGTGTTTGTTTTGTATTCAGGGTGGATGTAGCTAATATACGGGGGCTAAAAAGTAATCACTTTCTGTGTACGCTCACGTCTGTAAGTACAGACCAGCAGTTTTGGCACTTAGTGAAACACAGGTAGATTCCCGCCTACACCTATCAGATCACTCTGATCTGAAGCTACCTGGCTACCAACTAATGCCATTATTCTTTTCTCACTGCGGTCTCGCCATTTACGTGCATAGCGATGTAGCTTACCAAACTCCACCACAATGAGATCCATGTTCCCATCCGGACTTCAACTTCATGTGGTTAAGCAAAATCTTCGTAAGCAAATTGTCCACTATTGATATATTTACAGGAGCCCCAAAATGGATCATACTGAAATGGTGATTATGGGCGATTTCAATGTACACAATTCTGGGTGGCTTCGACATTCTGGACAGGCAACATCCGAAAGATGATGTGTTGAGATCTTCGCTGCGGAAAATAACTTGACCCAACTTACAAATGAGCCCACACTTTAGGACCCTTTCCGAGCACATGGAAAACAGCATTTGTCTAGACCGTCTTTAAAAAAAAGCGAATCTTCTTCTCTCTCTTCTTCTTGCATTTACGTCCCTTCTTTCATGAAAGGTCATGGAAACGCTGATAAACCATCTCGAAACGAGAAAACTTCTCAATGGCCGGCAGTATTCTTTTCGTAGAAACAGTTCCACGGGTGATTTGATGTCATGTCTCACCAAAAGTGGAACCAAAGCGTACATCAATCTGGCGAAAGCAAGATATTTGCACTTGATATTTCTAAAGCATCAGAGTTTGGCATCAGGCTCTTTTGTCGAAAATGCGTGCTTTTGTGATCGATGCCTCTTTCTTCAATGGATTGGATATTACCGTTCGGAACGTTGAACTCAAGTTGTCTTGGATGGTTTCAAGTCTGATATTCACAAAATAAATGCTGCTGTGTCCCAGGGCTCCGTTCTGTCTCTGACACTATTTTTAATTTTCATTAATGATCTCCTGTCTGCTACTTCTAATCCAATATGTACTCACTGTTCTTCATATTAAGTTCCGGATTCAGTTCCCTGCTCTTCGGTTGTAGAATGGGAACGGCAGCGTATGTTAAGTTCATTAAATTCCGATATAAACAGCATAACCAATTGGGCAACTATCAACAGAGTGGAATTTAATGCTTCCAAAACACAGTGCTGTCAGCTGTAGCGAAATTTAAACACCCAGCCATTATCCAAGAATAGCGCTTGCATCTTCGAAACCAAAAAACTTTCCATTCTCCTTGTCAATGACAACTTCCGTTGGAATGACCACGTATTCGGTGTCGCCAAAAATGCTGCGAAATGTCCAGGTTTCCTCAAGCGATGTAAGAAATATTTCACCCCTTCTGATCTGGCCTCAATATATAAGGCATTCATCCGCCTAAAATTTGAGTACATACAATACCCACATCTGGTCAGGTGCTCCTAAAACAGCTCTGCACCTACTAGATAGGATTCACAACCGTAAGATTAGTTAGTCAATTGACACCCTCGAACACCGACGTAATGTCTACTGTCTCACTTTGTTTCATTACTATTTCCACCATCACAGATTCATTGACATCGCCAGTAGCGTTCCGCCCCTTCAAACCATCAACCGTAACACTCGTCTCGCAATGATTGCTCATCAGTATACCCTCAAGCAAACTTTGGGACATACTCTAAAATATCGTGATTCGTTCCTATGAAATACAACTCGCTTATGGAATACCCTAATAAGCTCTCTATTTCCTGGTCGTTATAACTTGCAAACATTTAAGAACATTATACATCGATACCTCTCTTTTCTTCCACTCTTCGCCAGCGTTGTGTATAATACAAACATTTTAAGGGTACACCAGCGATTTAGACGGTGTCCTAACCAAATGGCGGCGGTCACGGCGGAATGAAATCCAAAAGGCCAGGTACCATCGCAATTGCAAAATCAGAGGATAACTTATACGCAAGTATCCTGTAATATGTTAAGGAGGTCAGTGAGAACGTGAATACGGTAGAAAGATATGCAGGGGTGGCTGCTTATGCATCTCAAGAGGGGCAGTGAAGGACAGGCAGTCGAAAACAAAGAAGACCTGGTCAAAAATCCTCCAAGCTGAAACGAAAGTAAGTGAGCTTTGTCAACAAGCAGCAGTTAAGATCTGAGATCAAGATGTGTGGGGCACCTAATATGATGGCGTCTTCTACTGTGTTGGAATCGAAAATTTCCGCGCTGGAGCGCTGGTGTCCATGCGTTCAAGGTGACTTAGCCATCTAAGCCGAGTTATTCAAGTTTTTCTGACGATATGGGTATCACTTTATAGCCCGTATAGTTCGCTGTTGAAACGTTGCCTCAATTCTCCATTGGTCTAAACAGGACTGATAATTACCCGAATATATACTCTCGTGTCAGCGTCCAAGTTTTGCTTTCACAAACAAGTTGAGGCTCAGCTAGCGTCTTAAACTTTGTGTCACAATAAATCTTATAGCTCGCAGTGCCCATCGGTAATCCAGAAGTATCTCTCCGCAATTAAGCAAACGAATCGCATGTTAATGTGCTATTTTTCCAGTAAATTTTTGAATTTCTTATTCAGATTGTCTCATGCACATTCCTTGCTAAGTAAATATTTTCAAAGCAGTTTTTCCGTTGAACTGGCGAACCGTGGAAGTGAAATTGTGTGTCAAGTGACTGATTAAAAAAAATTGCAAACTGATGGCCAAACAATATTTTTGATTAAGCTAGGAGGTAACCCTTAAGAAATCGGACAACATTTCGTACTTAGAAACATGCGGATTCCATATTTTCTACACCTAGTATCTGTTTAGTAATTGACGTTGAATTGAATAGAACTATGAGGGAACAAGTGGGAGTAACATTCATACATACGTACATATGTATAAGGACACTCAACTCGTCAAATATTTAAGTCAACGTCGTCCATAAAGAGTCTGACTGATTGTCATTAGGGAAAATACGCAGTTCACACATGTGCTCGAATCCATTGCTCGATTTCAGTGATTAGGTCATATTGACACGTTGGGAAGTAATTGTCTCCACTTTTATAAGGCAATGCGTTCTGAGAACGCATTAAAGCTCACTGACAACATCAATCATTAACATTTCGGTTTTATTCCAACCCATGCTACTCGTATCATGGAATGGATTGCCAGACTTGCTGAGAACCCCTCAACCGAGTGACACATGTTCCGTTTGTCTTGTTAGCAATTGTCCTGACCATGTTCAACCATTGTCAAATGTGTTTGTGTAAATATCAATCAATCACTAGGCATGCCCCATACCTAGGACAATTTCACAAATGTTTCCCAAAAATAGCAGAAAATAAATGTGTAGTTAGGGTGGACATGTCTACAGGTTGGAAAATTGATTTGGGTTTCAAAGTAATCAAAGGAAAGGGAGTAAACTATGTTATACTAGTGGCTATCTGTGTTTAATGATCAGTGGAAAAGTGAATCGCTTTTAAAGGTAATTAGAACAATGAATAACGTTCCTATATCGCGGCGCAACAAACCCGAAAGCACTCATAATTATTAGAATCTCTTTAGAATAAGTAAATGGTTTCCTCGCTTCTAATTGTATATTCGATTTGCACTAAAAGGTTCTATTGTACATCGTAAGGCTAGTAACCATATTTGTCATGATTAACTTCTGCTTTTTTTTTTTGAGGCTAGGTTGACAGGTTAAAAGTTTTACTAAATGCGATATGCTTGAGAATTCATTGTCAGAATATTTGGACTAAGTGCGTGTCGATAATCAGGCTGCACCAATGAGTCCGTGAATATATTTTCTTTCAAGGGCTTAAGTTCTTTTCTTCTTAAAATAATCTGTTATTAATTTTGTTTTTGTGACTCTTCCTTCCAAGTTCTCCTGCAAGGATGTTGCTTCCTCAGTTCCGCAGTTTCTTCCTTCATTCTAGTTTAGCCAGGGTGGATACAGGTCCCCAGGTCTATTTAATGATAGTGAAGACGTAGAGCCAGTCTAAAGCGAAAGCTTTTTAGTCTTTGCTTTGAGTTCTTAATTTAGTGCTTTAGACAATTTTTACAAAAAAGTTAAATTTCGGGCTAAATTGTCGTAAATTCAGTATCTGCCGCAATAAAGTTGCCTTCGATCCGGGTGCCGTTTTAGGTAGGTTTAGATAGGTTCAACGATTGTAGTAAAGTCGTAGTTTAAAGCATGTTTCCCTGCTTACTTACCGCAAACAGTACATGACCATAATGGCTACAGTAGACCCTTTTTTTCCTTTCATTTTCTGTCGTATTAGAAGTAGTCCTTTTAAACTCTTCGCAGCTTAGACAATCACATAGGACATTTTCTGGCGTATTATCTACACCCGGATAGCAAGCGTTGCAGAGATTTCTGTTCATTATGCATTCTAAGTGTAAGCAGCAATGTACGAGTAGTTCCCATTAACACGCCAGTAAATATTTTGTAATCCACAGTATTTTCTGCTGAAAAGCGGCATGAATACCAGTAATTTTTTACACACATTTTGACCTGTGACAAGACCAGTAGATTCTGCTTTCCCACTTTAGAAGTCCTTGTATTCATCCCGAAAATGAATATTTTGTGATATCTTAGTGTTTTAAGATGTTTACAGCGTTTCTAGAAAATGTGCAATCTTCAAGGACACCAGTAGTCCATGCTACCAACATGAATGATTGTTCGATTCCAGGAATATGCCTACGTAGCTAAAACACACCCTATACACCTCGAGCACTCTCCCTGTGGGTTTACCGTTAGGTATTACTTCTCGGGGCTGCTAAGCAATATATGTTATATCTTCCATATTTGTTGCATCAGCATGTCCTCGATCCTTCACAGCTCGTTTTCCACGTTTGTTATGAATGCGCAAATCTCTATCAAATTTTCTTCTGACCGCAACATTTGGTCAATTATTGGCTGCAAGTTTCGTTTCGATTAGTTCTTCAGATATTTTCGATACGCACCGTGACCAGACCGGAACTGCGTAAGATGGAAGTTACAGTTTCCATGTTTTCGGTTCGTCCAAACGTCTATGGATGTAATCAATCTATGGATCAGTCTATGGATGTCCAATTGCCCTTGCCCACCTGGCCATTGAAGCAGCTGTTTCTTCTTCCTTGATCCTTTTGGCGACTACCGCAACTTGGTTATGAGGAGGGAGGGATATCGATGGAAATATTTCTGGTTAGAACAAAAACTGCTTTGTCCGAAAGCGCATTATTACCCTTAATGCACTAAGTTGATATGTTGATGATAACTTTCTTCTTGCTTCCTTTATCGCTATGGCTATTTACTACCTGAAGACAGAGATCACTACCTTCGATAGTAATATTCTTCTAGCATATCCGGGTCCGACGATGTTTGGAGCTTTGACGACTTTTTTCCCGAATAGTCGCTGTGAGGCGTAAAACTTAGTCTATTGTCAAGTATTATTCCAATGGTCCTATGGTATTTTGATCTAATGATTTTATTTCCTACCCTTATACCCTTTTTTTGGCTGGTTATTAGAACAGCTTCAGTTTTGTGATCTGCTAATTCTAGGCCGGCGAATAGAAGCCAGTCTTTGATAAGGTTGATTGCATTGTTCGCAGCTGGCTCTATCTCGCAAATATTCTTTGCAACAGTTACAATGGCGATGTCGTCAGCGAATTTGATTATTTTCACTACTCATGGCAATCTCATGTCCGTCCGCGGAGATTTTATAGTACTTTTCCTCTGCGTGGGTTTCATATCTCAATATTACTGAAGAAGCTAGATACAATCTTTCGCAAATAGTATGGGGTATCCATTCTGGCTAGTAACCTTCATACAAATTACCAATTTGCAGAGTTATGGCGTCGACGATGGAGTCCGATTTTCTTCATCCAAACTGATAATGTTCCATTTTCTTCTACCACAGTGAGCAATCTGCCGTATATGATCCGTTCAAGTATTTTGGCCAGTGTGTCCAGTAGACACATTGGGCGATTGATGCTGGTTTCCCAGGTGGTTCTCTTTTCAACGGCGGCTTTGTCTGCCAAATTTGACATGCCTTCGGATCCAGGCTCTTTGTTTTCTTGCGTGCATTAAAAAGTTCGTCTAATGTTATTATTGGAACTGCTTTTACTCTCATGCTGGGATCCTTGCTTATATTGAAAAGAGTTGATGATTTCTATGGGAGCAGTTCCTGTATATTAGACCTTATCATTGTTGGACTTGGTAATTGGGAAGACCTACAGTCTTTCAACTTCGCCATTATTATTCTGTATGCCGTGCCCAAAGGGCCTATGTGCGCTTCGTCGCACAGGCATTTGAAGCTTCTTGCTTTATTTTCTTTTATCGCCTTTTTTAGTTTCCTTCTTGCCAGTCGTTCTGAAAAATCGACTCTCCTTCTAGAACGCTGCAACCTCTGAGCGGTTCTATTTCTTGGCTCCAGCAGTAGCACGCCGTATCTATTTTACTTGGTGTTCGCTTGGGCATTGCTGCGTCACATTTTCAATTTTCAAAATAATTAAGAAAAATATCTGGTGGCATTCAGTATTTAATACAAGATGAGTTAAAAATAGTGTTGAATGCCACTTCAAAAGGAACAATACAATAAGCTATGGTGGGGTTTTTTTTACAAAAATAGATAAATAAAGAAAAAAGAAAACAATTCTCAGCAAATTTAATATTTTACAAGGTTAAAATTAATTATTATTTTCATGAATGATACAAAAATTGATGTGATCAATTTATAAAACAACAAAAAGAAAATAGGTTAGATCAAAATATTTGAAGTAAGAGAGTCTAAACTACGATAATCTAGAGAAAATAGCCAAGTTTTTAAGCGTTTTAGAAAACATTTGGACATGTGAGCACATCTGATTTCTTCCGGGAGGACATTAAATAAACAATTACATATAACTAAATAAGAATTTCTATATGCGGCCGTTCGATAGGTTGGAACTTGTAATATATTAAGCGAATTATTACGTAGGTTATAGTTAGAGATTATACGGAAGTTTCGGTTACCAGATTTCATAAAGAATGCTTCTAATACCTTAAAACAGTATAAGTGACGAACAGGAAGAATCCCTAATTGACAAAACAAAGGAAAATTAGGATGCCTACCAGGTTTGCGACAAATGTTCCGGACAACATTTTTCTGCAAGACTAGCAATGGTTGAATTTTGTTCTGATAGCCACCTCCCCAGCATGCTGTAGTTATAGTGCGAATGAGGTGGTGCATCCAATTTTCCGCTGTTTCACTGTCGACTAGCTCTCAGATATTCATCATTTCGTCGAATATATCCACTACCGTTGGTGAGCCTGATACCTCACTCTGTTTCCCGGGCATTAAAGTCTCCACCTCTAACCACTCTTTTTCACGTGCATCGGCACTTACGCTTTCTAGCATTGATTGGAATTTACTTGTTGCCCGACTTGGCCGCGCGTAACAGCTGTAAAAGTTGACTCCGTTTATTTTTGCACGATGTATCCATCTGCTTGATCTTAGAATGTATGTTTTCCACATGTCCAAATTGCAGCATGCCTTGATTTATATCAGAACCGCTCCCTTGTCCCTCGCCGTTTGTGCCATGTCTTGGATGTGGATGTCTTGGCTGTCCTACAGTGGTTAAGGTTAATCTGTATTATCTTCATGGTTGTTTGCTGGTTATGGCTTATCTGGAGACCGGAAATTTGTTGCTACCAGCTTCATCCTTAGAATTCTTCGGGTTCTTCTTCTTGCAGAAGAAACAAAATAGTCTTTGGCTATATGACCTTCTTCCCCACATCATCTACGTTCAGATGTCCATCTCATTTTTGTATTAGT
The DNA here is from genome assembly GCA_949129095.1 of Volucella bombylans. Classification (NCBI taxonomy): domain Eukaryota; kingdom Metazoa; phylum Arthropoda; class Insecta; order Diptera; family Syrphidae; genus Volucella; species Volucella bombylans. The sequence goes on from OX422144.1 coordinate 98,928,961, forward strand.
GTGCAGTGTGACTGAATTCAAGACATCTGAAACATGTACTTAAAGTTTTTCGTTCCGGGACGCTACAGTTTACCCATCCAATTTTGATTCTGCCTGACTTTAGCAGTTTGTGTGCACTGCTTGAAGGCAAGGTAATCGTCGCAATTTAGGTATGTCGATAGGCGTTTCTTAGACTAATTATGTCTGCATTGTCTATGCCATTGAGCTGGTATTGCTGTCTTCCAGAGTAATGCGGTGTGTTAGAGCCCAAATCGTCACAATCAACTTCCAAATCAATGGTCTCACAAATTACATGTCTTTTCTCTTGTCTCTTTCAGCTACATCAGCAGGTCCCCTTTCTGGGTTCGTCTGATATTCGTAACTGATTCACCTAAAATACTGACTCTTAGGTCAGCATTAACTTTCCGGTGTATTTATGCAGAATGATCTGGACCAGCGGATTTATGTATGTTAAGAGCTTTAAGTATTCTTGCTACTACACGAGTGCGAAAGTGGACTCGTATTATTCGGCGCTCTCAAGTTTAGGCGGAGACAACGCACAATCTGGAAGTGTTGAGCTGGCACCAAAGTGTGTAGCAAGCAGGTTTGCATTCTTCAAAGAGCTGACAGCCAGAATGTCATTGTAAATGAGCGTTCGGATAGAGGATGAGGCAGAATTTCTGATATTTTTGACGAACGGGTAAAAGCTTTTACTACCTTTGGGACATTTTAGTATTTTTTGCCTTAGTTTTTGATCGTATTGGAATTTCACACTTTTAAGAAAGGCGTTGAAGTTATTTCTGGCTCGGTTAAACCTTTTTTCGGTTTTCCTTTTTTCTCTGGGTTGGTCTTGTAGGACCGATAAAATATTTCTCTAACCCTGAAAGCCTCTTTACAGCTCGAGTTATACTACGCCTTTTCTTTGGGTTTGATGCTCTTCATCCGATGAGGGATAAAGGATCTCATGCAAAAGAGAATAGTGTTTGTGATTATATCAGCAGCGGCATCCACATCGTTATCGAGGAAACATAACGACCAGTGAAACTTCCTAAAGAAGCTGCTTAGTCCGCTCCAATTGGTATTCTCGTATCGCCATACGGTTCTTTTAGGAATCTTTTCTCTAATAGTGTGGTAGGTTTACACGTAGCTGGTACACGTTTATCTCATTGGTTGTGATGAGACCATTAAACATGCTGCTGCTTCCTGTAGCCTGACACGGATAAGCACTTATGTTACAAAAAGGTATAGACCATCTGCTGGTAAGTGTGAAGAGAATTTTTACTGATAGCAAGGTACTGGCATACATACGGAAACTCTGGCGAACAGTCAGATTAGCCTCTAAACCGCCTCAGACCTATTAGTCCTTCATATGATGTGCCTAAAACTGCTCTGCGAATACGTCATCTGTCTAAGATGCAACAATCTTACCAACGCGGAAAATCCTGTGAGACTGCGCTTCAAAATGTGGTAAGCGGAATTGAAGGCACATTCGACCAGAAGGAATACGCTCTGTGCTTTCGACAAAGCATCTTTTGTTGGCATGTGTAGCACGGCTAATAACACAGCGTAGAGGAATTACAAGTTTTGTGGATAAAAGCAATGCTGTTGAATTGCGGATGTTCCCTGCGGCTAATATGTGCCGGCGGGGGTAAACAGAATTTATATTGGTGGACTTTCTTAATTCTCCAAAGAAGCAAAATATTTGGGTGTCATCCTGGATAACAAACTTCCTCGACTAAACATGTTACGTTGGAAGCCTCTAAGGCGCTGTCGGCCTATGGTAGTGCAAAGGAGCTATTGGCAAGATATGGGGCTTGACATCGAGAAGGGTCCCTTTTAACTACGCGGCTATGACAAGACCAATTATATCTTATGCGTCAGTTGTTTGGTGGCACAAGCTTTCCCGAAAATGCGACACTGCTCCTTTTACCAGAACAGTCTGTCGCGACTGCATGGGGCTTTCTCTAGTACGCCTGGCTCTGCTCTAGATGTATTGATATATTTGCTTTTCCTTGATATTCATACCATGCGCTGCACTCTCGAAATTATCATCCGTTTAACGAGAAGTGGCTTTTGGTAAAACACGTATTGGAGATCTAATGCCCTAGCGCACTGAGTGTCTTTTCACTTTGGTCTTATGGACATGATATCTGATGTGAAAACACCAGAACTCCTGCAGTGGAAAAAGTACGAAATCGACATTTCCTATCCCCAGGAGTGATTTCGGCCAGAATCTGAGCCAGGAAAGGAATATAGTCGGGTCTTCATGGATCGCTCCAAAACCGATTTAGGATGCCGCACTGGTGTCTTTCTGCAGGACAACAGTTCGATTTCACTCCTCGTTCGTAAAACTTGTGCCTGTCTTCCAAGCGGAGATACACGCAATCCTGATGGATTCTTCCCGACGTCTGTAAGAGATCAGTGGCTTTTCTGGTGTCCTTCAGTAGGAAAGACTTCAGGCTGCTTACTGGCATCGTGACGGCGAACTAAGCTTTTGTTAATCACTTATATGTGTTGGGTATAAGTGACACAACATATTGCGGCACTCGCCGTGAAAGTGATGACAACAACGCGGAGCACTGCCTCTGTGAATCCAATAACGTGCTGGTATTGGTATCACTGAAGCGCTTACTCAACTTTCTTCGAAATATCGAGAAATTTCATTAGAATGAAGTTACAAGTAGTTAAATGGATTAGTTATTTGCCTAAGTACTCTGTTCCGACAGAAGCAAAACCTATCTTGCACTATCGCCTAGGCAAACTCTATATCATGACTCCAATTTCTCCTTTCCCACACCATAGGACCTAACAGAATTTGATAATTTTTTTTATCTTCACTTCTTTCACTATCCATGAGGGTTTTGTTGCCCTCGACTGATAACCTGAACTTGCAGGTCCTGTGACCCTGTCTCGACTTCTTCTAAATTTATTGAGCCTGGCTCAATTCTTTGCTGTGAGTTGATTAATATTACAACTTTGCTGCTGTTTTAACATTTTTCAACTGATTGTTTGTTATTATGAGTCCTTAACAGATATTGTCCTACATTTCAACTATGTGCTAAAAATTCGAAAATAAAACGTTCTATTGTACATTTTCAAGTGACTTGTTTACAGAAATCTTCCACTCACCCATGTTGAATTGGATTAAAAATGTTGCAGTCCACACAATTTGTGCACTTGCAACATTTCATAATGTAGATAAACATTTCAAAGGTTCATTGCGCTTGGTGTTTGGCTGGTGTACCCCCAGAAAAACTATCAGTAGAGGGGATGTTTTGGTCACACACAATGGAAGAAACACCCCCACCAAACTGTGCTTTACAACTGTAACTATTCTATCGTCTATATTCGTGCAATTCGCCGCAACTCGCCACTGCTGACTGGTATGGCGCGCTGTATTCGAATTCGAAACTGTTGTAGTCGTTTGTACATTCGCCTTCAAGATACTTTCGATCAGTTTATTACGAGACGTTGAGGTTTTTGTACGGAGTGCGCTCATTCATTAAATCGCTTTCATTCCAACAGTCACTGGTGTTAGATACAATTTTGCGGCGGTGTATTTCGGGAATTTGAATTTTTCGTTTTCTATCTTTTTGACGTGGTTGTGGAACATAATTAAGTGGTGATTACAGTTTTCTAAAGTGAATTTCATTTCACAGAGTGTTGACCCACATTTCGTGCCGTAATCAATTTGAAAAGGATGCCAATCTCCAGCATGTCTATGAATGGATACATATTTGGCGCCCTCCTGCTTGTGGTGTTCTCATTTAGTGCAGGTGAGTTGGCCGTCGTACATTGTCGTTTGTCAGTTTATCGATGGAATTCCCATGCAACATCTCAAAAACGGTGAAATTGCATTCGAAACGGGTTATTCGACGGTGGTCGGCGGCGGCAGTGCCGGTGTCGGTCTTTGCTTTAGGTATATCGTGACTTGCCGTCTGGCTTGGTAGTTTTTGTTTTTCTTTATTTTACGAGCAATTTTCTCAATTAATGTACTTTCCTGCCGTCTGTAGGGGTTTAAACACAGTTAAGAGGCCCAGTTTTAAGTGCAGCCCTCATTTACAGCTTCGCTACTCTTGTCAGATGAATTCATGCGATACGGTGAAGTTTTGTTCTTTTCTTTGGGATATACTCGCATGTGCAACCCCGAAGACCACCATCATAACTGGGTCAGTTGGGTGTTAACCCGTTCATAAGAGCCTTTTTGATGGATGATTTGGTTGCACATGCAGGCGGCGGCGACGACATGGTCGGCATGGTGTTTTGTTTGAGGCTTGGGTTAGAGGTGATGGCATGATTTGTACATATTTGAATTGTATGCTGCATTAGCTTTATGAAGTTGATTCGTATCTTTTGTTTCTTCCTTTTTTTATATCCAATTATGGGCATGGCTTACGAACTAGAGTATGTCGGACGGCTGGAGTGCAATAGACGGATGCGATGCGATGTTTATTGTTTTCGCAGAATGAACGATTTGAAATTGATTAAAAAACGAATTCAAATGTGGTTGGGGTTTTTTTTTTCAAAATCAGCTGCTGAAGTGAAGTATTTTTAGGATTAATGTCTGGCAGTGGGCATACAGATTCTCATGCCGTATAAATCATTGGCCTTGCTAAAGGGTTTATTTTCTGTGTTTTTGAGTGGGTTGATGTTTTTGCTTTTTATTTAAAATACGAGTATGTATTCAACTCTTGGATCGTAACACTTTATTCAAAATTTTAAAATAAATATTTGGCAACGGAAATGCTTACTTTTGTTGTTTACTATGAAATATTTTAGGAATGCCGCATGGGCACATTCTTCGATGAATAAAGATGTTATTGATCTTTTACTGAAATTTGTTTTGTAATAGTACTGATCAAGAACTTTTGGCTGGGCCGAACTTTGGACTTTGAAAGTAGTAAACCTTCGCTTTTCCCTATGCCCTATGAACTGTGGTCTCTATAATCGGTTATGGATGTCATACAAATATACGAATAGGTTTGCTTCTACGTTTCGATTTCATTTTACTGATACTCTTGTGTTCAATTTATACCAATAGCATGTTGGTTATGGTCTTGCTTGCTGGAACCGAAACAATTCGAGTATCCGCACAAATTCGTGTTAGGCTGATCCACACGGACATTTTACAAATCGTTTTGAGCATCGAATAGGTCTCACTTGATGAGGCTCTTCAGAAATCTGTAAGAACAACCCAGATGTAGTTTTAATGCTCATTGGGATAGCCTTGTCTAGCTCGCATTGAATTATTTCTTACCACATACATATGTAGTTCTATAATTGTTCTAATAATTCAAATGGAACTTTTGCGCATTGTTGTTGCCAAGAATTCTGTGATTATATGTTTTATTTTCGATAAAACACTCCGCGAAGGACCTGAATCTTAGCCTCTTCATCCAGCTGTATCGTAAGCCAACTGCCTCCAGATACGTTTACCGATTTAGTTCCGATCGATTTCCAATTCCGTTCACCAACTGAGTCGTGGTCTCCTTCTATTGCGACGTTTCTCCGAGCTGGATTCAAAGATTCTTTGAGGAACGTCATCCGTGGGGTAGTCGTTGCCGTAAAAGTCTTCTGAGTAAGCTGATTTCGTTGCACACCACTTACAACTCTTCGGTGTATCTTTTCCAATTAACATCTATGCACAACCGACCAAAGATTACCTGAAGAATATTGCTTTCAAAACAATTTAGGGCGACTTCATACAATTTTAACAAAGTTCACGGACATAAGGGTCTTTTATAAAGCCAATTTAGTTGCTTGAGAGAAACCTTTGCTACTCAATTGCCTTTAGTCTACTGAAAGAGCGATTGGCTGGTATCATTGACAGAATCAATAGAGAAACCACGGAAGATAAAATTGTCTGATATGACGTTCTGACGTTCTAGACTTCGTTTTGTCCTTGTTGATTGTTAGACTCATTTCTGACTCAGGATACTTGGGAACTTGTTACTTGCATCATTCTGCGGTTTTTCGATTATGTCAGTATCGGCGGCGTATGAGAGTACCTGGACGGTTTTTTGAACAATTATGCTCCTAATGTTGGCCTGTGAGCCAGTGTAGTGCCTTAACCAAAAAAGGACCCCCGTCGAATTATCAAGGTTACGCCCATCATTAGTCTAATAATAAACGAGGATAGAGCAATACTGTTCCTATCGTAATGATTTTGAGATTTTAATGCCACTGAAGGTTGCTACGATTTGACCAGTTGTTGAGTGGCAGGACTACCGGTAGCTATGACTAGAAACTTGGTACCGGACTTCGGTCCGGGTTCTGACTTGAAAGAGGTAGTCATGCTTGCTGTAGCCTATACGGTAGGAAGGGTATTCCATAAAGCTGGTTGACCCGTTGTGGAGTAGTAAATAAGTGCTGGGTGCTGTGACCCTAAGATCGGCAAGAGTGAAGCCTCTGTTTTTAACACAGGACCCAACTTGGTACTACTCAAACACCGTAAGTTTTGGCTAGGCGTTTATATCCTGGCCCCTATGGATGTAAGGGCATCCCGTGAAATTAAAACACTGACATAATCTGTCGTGCCTTAGCCCTAATTGAACGGACTTCTAAAAGATGTCACATTTTTTGAAAGAACGATATTTCCTAAATCCCATGACTAAATTCTTTTTTGATATCGAAATTATCCTTGAGATCTTTATCGCCCTAATGGAGCAGCCTGCATTCGGTCGGCAAAGTCTCTGGCGATGTATTGTTATTGTATATCAGTATATCAGTATATCAAAGCATTTTGTTTTTTTTTTTATTGTGTGTTCTACAGGTCCACAACCGAACCTTAGTTGCTGGAAACTTTTAGTCCAAGTCAGTGTTCAGTGATTTCATAGTGTGGGAAGGCCTAACGTCGATTGAAGTGTGATCAATCTGGTTGACGGGTGATTGATCGGGTGCCTTTTACGTGCCCTTGAGAGTATTGAAATGCAATGCACAGTTTGGCCCCAACGCAAGGTCTAGTAGTCTAAAAGCGTTTTCGAAAGTGGTGTTTTTTGTGATACGCTTTTAAATACTACCGAAGTCGCCCTCTCTTCCTAGCTTTGCCTTAAAATCGTCCAAAACCATTTCAATGTCATTCCTATGGCACTGCTGGTATGTTTTCTCCAAGCAATGGAAGCCGTCTTGGCGTCGTTCTTATCGCATGCGCGGATATTCGGCTAATTTAGTCAAGAATATGAAATATCGAGAGGCGCTCGTTCACTTATGTCGGAAATTTTAAACTTCTTGTAAGTCGATGATAGATCCGCATCAATATAAGACCGAGTTTTACTGTCGGTAGCAGGCGTAGTAGTAGTTGTTTTACTTTTCATCTTTTTTTTGCCCTGACCATTTCGTCATACTTCTTCTTAGATTTTTAGGTTTACTTTGCATCAGTCTAGGGTCATAGCTAATTATTAGGCTGCAAGCGGTTCTTCAAAGGACCTAACATTCTGCTTGCAAATATGTAGTACATTTTCCATATTTTGTTTGTATTGGTCGTCGACAGTGAATTGTTTTTTTAGCAAGTCAAGTTCGATCGAACGATATCACTACCCAGTGAGTACAACGTTAATGCAAAATAAACGCAATTGACACGTAGTCATTGTCACAGCAGTGGGCGTCGTAAGGTTAATCCCTATCAATGCCTATCCTAATTGCATAACATCCAATCCCCTGCGATTCAATCTACATATAATACGAACCATGTCTAATAGTCCATCAGCCACATAGTTTACCGGAATTTCGGACTGACCAGGAATCCAGTTGGGTAGAGTGGAACCCATAAAGAAACATACGACAGTCCTCTTCTGTATTAGTTTTCGAGATATTCGATGCAATAGTATTGCTCCAAACTGAGCATGGAGTAATACCACAATATGTAACAATTTTGGCTATGGCCTAAAATGTAAATGGCAGTTTGAAGAGTTTGATTTGGAGTGCAGCACGAGTGGGAAATGTTCTTAGTTAATCAGCTCATGAGATTCATTGAGCATCTCGATGATTAACTTTCTTCAAATGCTGTTAGTCATCAATTTAACAGACTGGGATAGGTTCGAATACGTTGCCTACGATGAAACAGGCAGGTTTGTAGTTGTGGAAATCCCTATCTGCCAGCGCATTTTTCATCGAATGACAAAGATGCTATACTTTTTAAGTGCAAAACGGACCATAGGACACATTTATCTTGTTATTCCATTTTACTCGTAAATTGGCTCAAACATTGGGCCAGACTGGCTGTATCCATCTTTCTATATTACAACTGCTTGGAATCTAGAGAATAATAACCTTGAGCCGGCGATTTACTTACGAGATTTATCGATCGTTTTTCCGTCGTTCTTTTATTTTTTTATAATCAGCGTGCACTCAAGCGGTTTCTGGTATACTTAAAATGTTTGCCCACAGCACGCGTAGGAAACTTAAGGAGGAAGAAATGAGGGATATCGATGTACATTAGTCTTAAATGTTTGCAAGTTATAATGGAGGAGAAATAGGGCATTTCATAAGCGATATTTCAGAGTACGTCCGAAAGTGGGCTTGAGAGCATCCATAAAGAGACGGGTGTTACGGTTGAAGGTTTGAATCCGCCCCTAGAAATCCTACGATTTCTATGGAACATTGTTCCGTCGTTCTATTCATTTCGAGTTTGATATGGCTAAGTGGTTTTAAGTGTCGGCCTACAATTGCATATTGTTATTTTCTTACGTATAACTTGCACTATACAGCGCCTCAAATATATCAAATGCGTCTGAGAGAGCGCTTGAGTGCAATTAATACTTCCGCAAATCTGCATGACTGCTTATTGAAATTGAAACAATGCATTGTTGGATTTTATTCGTTGTTATTTTAGCCATAACCAGAGGAACACATACGTGTATATCCCATCAGTTTCTGCAGTCCATTTGTTCCATCGTGTACGGACACGCTCTATTTAAATGTCTCTGGTATTGATCTAAGCGCAGTTTGACAAAATTTTGCAACGCGCTGTTCGAATTCGTGTATATTCCAAAATTTAATGCTTCCAATTATTCGGGCCATCGGGATTTTGTTCAAATGGACCATTACAAATTGGTCATTTATTTTCTTAAGGTGATCCTCATTTGATATCAGTTAAGAACCCTTTGGCCTCTTCAAGGTATGGTGTTTGAAGCCACGTCCTCGGTGAGCTTTTTTTTTTCTTTTTCATTCATCCTTATCATATCCTGCACAGCGCTGTAGTTGATTTCTTTTCATATTATTCAGATCTCGCTTTTTTTGCAATTCGAACCATTAGTCAAAAGTGCTCTTAGCTCTCCAAATTTTACTGATATGTTGCTAACGGCCGCATGACGTGGCATCACCGTACAATATCTCCACCTTTTGGTCGCAGTTCGCGTAAACATTTTGTCACTTATCCGGTTGCTATTCAAAATTGAATATTCATATCTGCAGACTTAGCTATTAGGACACTAAGCTTGATAAGTCCTCGGGCGTTCCCCAAATTATTGTAAATCTCTTCGCAATCTGTGTCTACTCGTATGTAATTTTTAGTCTGCTGGCGGTGATGATCTTGCCCGTAGATTTTTAAAGAAATGTGAAATGCACCTAGCCCAACCTCTTACAGCTTTCTATCACCCAAGGAATATTTTCCTCAATCTGGAAAAAGTCTTTTATTATTCCCCTACATAAAAAGGTCGAAAGGACGATATTTGCAACTATCGACCAATTGCTAGGCTGTCCTGCTTTTGGAGAACATTATCTATGACATAATGCTTTTCCATTGTAAATTTATTGTTTCCCAAAACCAGCACGGATTTCTCAAAGGTAGATCTACAATCCCCAACTTAACGGAATTCGTATCAAGCACTTTATGTGCACTAGAATCTGGAAATGAAGTTGACGCGATTGCCACCGCTTTCAGCAAAGCCTTTGGTAGAATTTACAAATCCTTTCTGTATGCCCAAAGTTGCTGATATTCTCGTTATTCATCAAATTTTAGTTGGTAGTATCGATTGTCCTTCTTGACTTCAACTTATTTCTTCTAACACACAATTTTCACAGAACGAATTACGGACACCTGGACCCAATGTTCGTGAAGTTAACGATATTCTACCTCTCTAGGACTACCACCTCAGCAAACTCTCCCTCAAGAACATTCTTATTTCCACCTATGTCTCACGTCCTAACTTTCTTTAACCGCTCCCACCCTTTATATTTTATTTTTAGTTTCAAGTGAAATTGTTAGTTTTAAGAATATGCTTGCTATGAGCCTTAATAAATCTGTCCGGAGTTGACCCGAGCCGCAAATCAAATCAAATCAGACACTAGATAATCTAGCTGTTGGCGTTGCACCTGAGAATTGTTATCATGCTTACGTCAACGTGTGCAGAACAAAAGTCTACTTGAACTACCTTAAGTATGAGTCACGTCATAGTGTTGTATATTAAAAAGGCAACCTCTAAATCTTTGCCTAATCGGAATATGGTATATCTGGTTCTCCTTTTCGTCTATCAGATGAAAATCAGTTGATCTTGTGGAAGGCCTGTTGCTCAAACATTGTATTTCTGATGAAATACAACATTGTGGCTATAGTTTCCGATGACTTGTACATGTATCATATGTTATAGCGCGATTTTGTTGCTTCCTCTTGGTTCGATTATGTTACGGTCGCCATAATCATCCTACTGAGCAAGCAAATCAAGCCATAATGATCAAATTTACACCAATTTCACGCTATTGGATATCAAGCTATCTTCGTTAGAGACGAAGCTCATTTCTGGTTGAATGGGTATGTCAATAAACAAAACTGCCGTATTTCAGATGAGCAACCTCAATGAACCTGGAAAAATGCATTGTTTGAGGCGGTTTATGGACCGGTGACCATGAGAACGATGTTAACGTCAATGGCGCCCAAAATGTACGAGCTGAACCTGGTTGACATGTTATTCCAGCAAAATGGCGCTACTTGCCGCACAGCACACAAATCGATGGACCAATTAAGAAAAGAGTTCGGTGAGCAATCTCTCGTTTTGGACCGGTGAATTGGGCGGCTATATCCTGCGATTTGACGCCTTTAAACTGTGTTTTCTGGGGATATGTCAAATCACTTATCTATGCCGATAAACCAGCGTCATTTGGAGTCTTGGAAGACAATATTACACGTGTTATTAGTAAGATACCAGTCAATATGCTCGAAAAAGTGATTCAAAATCCGTATGGACCACTTAAAACTTGGTCGTGGTCAACATTTACATGAAATAATCTTTAAAAAGTAAATGGCAAGCTTTGATTTATCAACTAAAAGTAAAAATGTTATACACTCTTGCAATTTTAATGTTTTTTTTGACAATGCTTAAAAAATCACCCATTACATGGTCACTTCATCTTATCCAGGATGCTCTTCCGTGACGTTGGTGTTAGAATTAGGCAAACACTTGAAGTGGACTTACCACAAAAGAATAAGACAGTGTTTGTCATGTTTGCGAAGTGTACGAGTACACACCATTATGAACGGGTGTTCTAAGGACATTCTTATTACTCCCTAAATTGCTTTCAAATTTCTGATCCTTCTTATAAGAAACTGTTCTCAGTCAACAGGGATTCCTTAGAAAGAGTGTGTATTTGAAAATGAACCGAACGGAGGTCTTTGTTGCGATGTTGCCAGGGAAAGTCCACGTCTGATTGTACTCGTATGTACTCGTATATCCATCTATGAGTTACTGAGATTATTCTTCAAAGTTACGAAGCCCCTTCTACTGCAAAATTCAACCGAAACGATCAATTAACCTCAAATTAATTTTTTCTTAAAGAGCTATCTATTAATTATGACAGCTACCACATTCCGCCAACCGAAATATTAAATGCCATGCCAATTCGAAAAAAATTACAAACGAGTATGTTGAGCATCAGAGCAAAAATCTGTACGAGTCCATAATTTCGATGCCTAGTTAGGTGCCAAATATGGCGGCGAATGGCTATTTTATGGGCAGCAATCAGATTATGATATAGCGATAGCATTAGCCATTATGATTAGCCATTATGAGACATTGCGAACGCGTTTGCAGTCTGTCACTACAGATTTTATGTATATTGACACTGTCTCACCTGCTGCCAGATACAGGTATGAGCACAGATTACTTAGCCTGCAGCAGTGACTGCAACGTATTCAAGTATACTCAGTGGAGTAGTCAGTAGTCAACGATTACAGCGGCGGCGGTGGTGGTGGGAACTTTATGTGACAAGTAGAAGTGGAACTCCAACGTTATGATATGCTTATGGAGATGGGTTTATTGAAATTAAAACGATACGAGCTCAGACGTTCTGTGTGTGCACCAAACGGAGCAAGATATTGGACTTCTTGGGAGAGTTGAGCATGCCTGCGAATGTACGGTGGTATGGCGACAATGTCGTTTTGAAATTCGTAATCTTCTCTCATGTTTAAGTTTTCAATTTTATTCAATTTACTCGAAGTTGGCATGCCCTGTCCCTGCCCATCCTTTTGACAATACTTTGGTTTTATGTTTTGAAGAGGTTCTTAACCTTTCTATGGAATCGAATTTTCGAAAACTCAGCTCGTAAAGGAAATGAACGGGAAATTTGTTCAAGTCTGCCATCAAATGGCAGACATCAGTTGAAGTTTTTAAATCTCCTTTTGCAACAAAGAAAACTCGATGACTCCTACCCTGAAACTGACACATTATGGTGAACTGTGTGAGTTTATAAAGTAAAAGGGTTTTCGGGGATGTATTCGTATCTTCTTTTAAAAAATGTAGGACAACAGTAAATGCGTATCAATGACATTCATCTGGTGCTATTTTTAACTTTGTTCAAGTCTGATGAACTAAGTTGCTAATGGCATATGTAATTTGAAAGCCTTCGAATAAAGCACAATAGGAATGGCTGGGTTGTTGAGACAATGTAGTTTTTACACTTATCAAATCTACTTGGAAACTGCGCCGTAACAAATCGTATCAAAGACAACGCGTTGACAAAATGTTGAAAGTGAAGAAGATCTAATTTTTTCATCTACTGGACTGCTAAAAAGGCTTTAAGTGCTCATACCGTTCGAAAAGCCGATAATTTTGTATAACACTTACGATTTTGTGTTACGGAAGAGAAGTGCAAGTACCAGAGTTGTCAGTCCTTGCCATATTTTGAACCTAAAAAGAAGATCGGACACTGAGCATTTTCATGAAAGGATTGCTGATCAATTTCAGAGTTGGAGCTTACTCCATATCAGATGGTTTGCCCTCTAAGCTTAGGTAGGTGCACTCTACTGTATTTTTAGGAAGCCGGGATGGTCATCATACTGTTATTTGGCAAACGGAGCCAATTTATATCAATACATCCCGAAAAATATAATGTGTTCCAGAACTGATAAAAATATATCCCCGGGATTAAAAGATATTTACCGAGATCAAGCGATTGGAAGATGGAAATAATTGGAAAACATTGTACAGTTATCACAGATAAACTATAATAGCCAATACATATGTCGAATAACTGTGATTACAACTCCGAACTATGCTTCATCATCAATTTCATGATGGAGCACAGATTTTCAGCGACTACCTAATAGAACCAGAAAACCCTCAAACAGGCCACTTAAGGCAAATTTGAAGGCGGACATAAAACTCTACAGATTTAAATAAAAATAAATAGAAAGCTTCTCGGATTTCGAAGTATTAACAATTTTACGAAGAGATCAAATCACTCGATGCACGCAGCAGACTCAAAAGGGCAAGTCAGAATGGCTGGAAACACATTAAAAAGCTGATGACATCTACTAGTAAAGGGAGCTAAAAGCAGGGACCCTTAGTCTCATACTCGGAAGACATTTTCCAGGTTACCGGATTATAACCAGCTTACAGCGATCTCATATCATACCTCAAGTGAGGTAAGTAATCCGTCATCAGTGGTGGTGACAGATGAGTCTGATAAGTACGCTACTACATTTCCTGATGACCTGTCTTGACTGAATGGGAGCGCATCTGACTCTGCTCACTGATATGTTTCGTTTGCTTTACATTCATATTATGGGCTGTACTGTACGGGCCATCTTGCATTTAAAAGGAAGTGGTGGTTTTATTTTAGAAGTTCAGACTTTTTTGTTTAAATAAAACACAAAGAGCTTAACTTGATGACAATTTATGAAATTCATTCGAAAGACTATTTCATTTAATATTTGAAAATATATTTAATATGTCCAAATATTCACCACAGCCGCCTCGTACAAAGTGCATTCTAGAGATCCAATTTCGACCACTTTTCGAGCAATATTAGCATATTACTCGAACAATGTTTTGCTCCAAAGCTTCAATTATTGCCAGCTTATCGGCATACGGCATAAACTAGTGACTTGACATAGCCCCCACAGAAAATGAACTAATAGCGTCAAATCGCAAGATCTTGGTGGCCAATTGACGGGCCCACTTCTTGAAATGACTCTATTGCCAAATCATGTTTTCAATAAAGCGGTGTTTTCGTTGATAGTGTGGAGTGAAGCACCATCCTGCTGGAGCCACATCTCTTCCATATTGACGTCATGCGTTGATGTGTCTATTGACAGAAACTTGTACTCCGGTGTCATTTTTGAAGAAATATGGAACGACGATGCCACCATGCAATGGCATCTGGTGAACTTCTTGAGGGTTGTTCTCGCTCGAAATGCGCCAATTTTGCTTGTTTAATCAGAAATGAGTCTCATTTTAGTGGGTCAATATCCAGTTAATTTAAATCCCAATCTTATAAGCCAAGGTCTTTACGCATAATTTTCCAGATAGTGGATGGACAAAGGTCAAGAATCGATAAATTGGGGTCCTCTTCAACACAAAGTTTCATAGCCACGATATTTTCTTTTTTCAACAGGCTGTTCTCATTTTTAATTTAATTTGTAATTTCTTTTATTTGAATTCATTGTTCATGTAAGATCAGTGTACAATACACATCTTTTATAAAAGAACAAGCTTATATCTCTTATATTCATTTAAAAAACAAAAAAAATGAATTTAAATAACAAAATTAAATAATATAAGATGATAAAAACATTAATTCAAACATTTGAAAATGTTTAAATTTTGTGCAAAAAGAAAGAAGAAACAAGAAAGAGGAAAGAGGAAAGAAACAAAGAAAGAAAGAAAAAAAACAGAAAATAGGCAGACGGAAAGGCAAATCTATTAGGAACTATTTCTATAATATTGAAACAATTTTTTACTGAAGGTGGTTCTGTTGATCGTGCGCTTAATTTCAATGGGTAAGAGATTTCAATGACAAATCGCATTAACAAAAAACTGACGAGAGGTATTGACATATTTGCATCGTGGAACAATTAATTTATGGTTTCTTTGATTCCGCGCAAATTGAACTTTTTCATACAGATATTCCGGCTCTTTTGTCGTTATAATTTTGTGTAATGACAGCACAATATTCGATATTTCATAAAAGTATCTAATGAGCACCCTACAATCTTATTTGTATAGGAGGAGATGTTGTCATATCGCCCAACGCCAAAAATATACCTCGCACAGCTATTAAAAGCAACATTCAGCTTTCTTTTTGCCTCATAGTCTATATCTGAGAAAATTTCGCACCTATACAACAAATTGGGTAGTATATAGGACTTAACAAGCTTTAGTTTTACGTTGGTTGGAAGGTTGTTGGAAGTTGGGCTAAGCCCTCTCAGAGCTCTGTAAATTTTTATGTGAGTATTCCAGCTTAAGTTGTAGCTCAGATGAACCGCAAGGTTTTTAAAGTTATCTACATACTCAATTGGAGTTTGATTTATGTAGACTGGTGGAACAATTTGTTTATCTCGGCCGACATTAACAACCATGGCTTTAGTCTTTTTAGGGTTAAGGCTGAGTTTATTATCGATTGCCCATTTACAAATTTCAGCTAGTTGCTCGCTTAAGTTCTGTACTGCTTGCTTTATTTGAGATTTCGGGCAAAACGAATAAATCTGCACATCATCTACATATATGTGACGTTCGCAGTTTACAAGTCGGTCAGCTAAGTCATTTATATAGCAAGTAAAAAGAAGGGGTCCTAGGACGTATCCTTGGGGCACACCAGATGGAACAAGAAAACAAGGTGAACATTTGTCTTCATGAGACACATACTGTCAACGATGACATAAATATGACGTTACTAAGTTACACAAAGAGCTATAAAACAGAAACTGCGTTCTTAGTTGTTCAACTAATATTTGATGATCTACGCAATCAAATGCCTTTAAAAAATCAAAAAAAAAAACTATCAGAGCCAGCATTTTACGGTCCAAGCCCCAACGTAAATCTTCGCAAATTTTGAGCAGAGCTGTTGTGCAATTATGCTTTGCACGGAATCCCGATTGAAATTTAGTGATAATGTTTCTATCGCTTAAATATTTTTTTATTTGATTGCTTGCAATTGTCTCGAAGGCTTTACTCAGAAACTGGAGAATGGCAATGAGACGGTATTCAGTTTTATCTTCAGACGACGAAGGCTTTGGCATCGGCAACACCTTAGCAGTTTTCTAACAGTCGGGGAAGCTGGAAGTAGTTAAAATTGTATTAAAAATATAGGTTGTTTTTAAAAGGATGATAGGTAGCAAAATTTTTACGAACTTTGGCTCAATGTTGTCTGAGCCTACTGCATTTGATTTTATGCTTAAAATTGTTCTACCAGCATCAACTTCATCGACGTAAGATAATGAAAATATACTCTCGTTCCTGGATCGAATTGCAGGCGCCCTATGACGGGTTGAATTTTGTGAGTCGCAGGCAGATACAAATTTAGCATTAAGTTCATTCAGATCAATGTTGTTTGGAAGTGCCGGCTTTTTTCCAAAAATCGGAACTTTAACTAGTTGAGCTAAATTTGTTAAAGTAGAATTCCTTCTTGTTTCTTCTAAGAAGTTACTGCATTGCGAGAAGCTTTAAACTCTTTGTGAATTGGAAGACATTTGTAACGTTTCCATCTGGAGTATAAGTCATTCCGTCATTTCATTTCATTAAATGAAAAACCTCATGCGTCATCAAGGTAAACCACAACTCTTAATTCTTTTTTTCATCACTGTCACATGTTTTTTTGAAAAGAGACGAAATGCTTTTATTGAAAAACTCAATTTGAAGGCTCGTATCATTTATTGTATATATTGGCAGCCAATTTATATTTTGGCAATCAATGAAAAGCGCTTCCAAATTGATTTTAGAATATTCATTTAATTAAAAAAACTCGTCGTTTTTAGGTGTTGGATGTGCGTTTACAGTAAGGAAAAGCATATCGTGATGCGAGAAAGCTGGGACAAGAAGCTGATCGTAATGTAATAAAAAACTTGGTTCAGACACTAACGCAATATCGATTAACGACGATGTTTTGTTGGGTGCAAAATGCGTAGGTTGGGTGCAATTGCAAAAGTGTAAATCGAGGGATTGAATCATTTCTTTGAGTGTCGTATTTTCATTACCTAAGATGTTAAGGTTAAAATCACCGCTCACTACAATTTGTGAATATAGGGGGGAAAGTTCTTCAAGCGCATCCCTTATCAGTATATAGTTGCAATATCAGGGGCCATGTATACACACCCAAGTAGAAAAGTTTCATTAACACTTCTAATTTCAATGGAAACGTACTCTATAAACTCGGATGGTGATGATTCTTTAAAAACGTGGAACTTATGCCACTTTTTTATATAAATTCCAACACCCCCACCACCTTTACGGTACCTGTTACCTCGAATAAGATTCATATTACCGACTTTTACTAGTGTGTGGGTATCCCATAGCATGAAGTGGGACGGAATTTTTCAATACGTTCAGATGGACAATGATGTCTACCGTAAATTTCAGCGAAGTGCTCTATAAGTTTCGCAAATAGAGCGTCGATTTTGGAAATAAATTTCATCGATTTTAAACCTTTGTTGTGGCGTTAATCTTTCCATGATGAAATGACAAACTGTACTGGAAATAAATGAAGCCCCAGCAGCTCAATGCGACAGCCGATTTCACATTTAATCTATATTGAAAAACAAAAACACCCAAAACACCGCCCTTTAATCTTGGTCTTTAGACATGCCGTTTGACGACATGACACATAAATTTCAGTTGCGAGAATATAAAGTCAACTTTTGCTGTAGTCTGGAATGGCTTCGGCCAAGCTTGCGTTAGGAAAGGAATGCAGTGAGTTCTGCACAGATAAAAGATCTAATCCTGGCATCTTCAGCTTAAGAATTTATTCGTCGTTAGGTAATCTCCCGATGGGAACGAACTATTATATTTTGTAAGGAACAGTTGGAGGGACCAAAATATGATATCGTCGTGTATTTAGCTTTTATAAATTTGAGAGTACTAGTTCATTGCGGTAGAAGCTTTCAAGTCACGTATTTCATTATTACTGAGTTGAATTGGTGTGGCCTTGTTTAAATATTTAAGTTCTCAGCGCGGAGATAAGGGGAGAACATCTCTTTTAAGAATTAAGTAGAATCACTTGTTAACGTAGACAAATAAACAATCTGGAATATTAGATTGATGTGGTCTGTGACAATCAATTTTAGCCAGATGAGGCTCAATAAATAAATCTCTTAGCGTGGTTATTAACTAATTAGTTCGAGGTACTACCCAATATGGTTGAGGCCCCTTTCCACTTGTGCGCGCCATCTTCTAGGTGTCATTCTGATCAGACACAGATTCAGAAGAATAACAAATTACCACCAAGAAGCGAAAATGTGGTTACATCTTTACATAGACAACACATGGTGGTAGCCACAACTTTAACTCATTAAAGGACCGTATTCATGGAAAGTTATTTAAAGCAAGATTAACATTCGTAAGGCCCATTCACTGAGAGTGGAGCGGAGAATACCTCGAAAATCGGAAAAGGGGAATCATTTTCATATTTCTTAATGCTGATATCAGCTATTAACTAGTTTAATAGTCGAGTTTACAAAGGTATAAGTTTATTGTACATATGATTGACTGTAAAATATAATTTTTGTAGAATACCTAATTTATTTAAAAATGACGGCTGTGCAGCTTCGACCATACCAAAAGCTTCTGAACAGCTTTTGAATTATGATGTGTCACTAAGGTTATTTTTGTTGCACATAACAACAGCTAGAGAAGTACGTAGTATTTTTCTGATATATGTATTGATTTTTGGCGAATAGCGAAAATTCTTCAAATTATGGGTGCGGCCAACTTGAAAAATCCAGTTTTGAGATAAACGCCTTTACAATTTTAAAGAGGCTCGCTGCCTACCTGGCGGCCTTATACTATACTTTGGAAAACAAGTACTTCGAGAATTTCCGGCCATGATCTTTTGTGATATCAGTTTTGAGGTCCTAAGGAACCACTGAAAGGAATAAAAAAAAAATTATTTTTTGGAAGCTTAATGCATCCATTGTTCAAAGAATAAGAAGAAAGACTGACAAACTCTCGGAGGAAACAAAACAAATTTTTAAGGAAAGGAATAAACTACAAGCGAAAATCACCATTAATGAAAGAGAAAGAGAGAGAGTCCGGTTTTCAGTTGCACTACGGCACTCTTGAAGATTTGTGAAGACCTACGTCTGGTTTGGATAGGTTAGGTTAAACAGGGGTACGATGGATATACCATGGCACAGACACCAGGCACCAAATCGCGATCCCTGTATAACCAGTGAATTTCTCTTCAAATGGCAAAAACCTAAACAATAACCCTGGTGCAACATTCAATTTCTTTGCAAAAGCCAAGAAGGCCTTTGAAGTTCGTACCGTCTATTTTCTTTGGGTTTTCGAAAAAGTATTTTCCTAAAAATTTTCTTCGACTACGGGATTTTGGATCGCATTCACACAGTATGTGTGTTATGTCCTCAATTGCTTGCAGATCACCGCAGAATCTGCAAATATCCGTATCTGACAATTTTAGTCTCTTTGCGTGTGTGTCGCAGGAGACACTGTCCTGTCATGATTCCTATTACTGTCCTAAGCTTATCCGTGTTTAATTTAAAATTGGCCAGAGAACCTTGGATACCCTGTGTCCTTCAAGAATTGACAACCTTATGTTGGCAGACTTTGTGATTTTTTCGTCGATAATTCCCCTCACTATGCAAAGGGGTGGTTTTATGTTGGCAACCACACTATTATCGAGTAGCCTTCCTTTTCTTGTAAGCTTGTCCGCTTGTTCATTTCGTTTAATACCGCAGTTTCCTGGCACCCAGAACAGTCTCACCTGGTTCTGACTGCATAATTACTTGAGCACTGTGCGACAGCCCCTGTCTGTATCTGAGTTGACGTTGGTTGATTACACTGCCTTGAGTGCTGCCTGGTATCGATGTAGATAGCGATATCTCTTTCGGATACCGATCTCATATGCATTAGCTCAGCCGCCCTGAGGACAGTCAGAACCTCTGATTGGAAGACACTGCTTGTTTCCGGTAGCCTTATAGACACTCTTAGTTCCAGGTCCTCTAAGAAGCTACCAGAGGAATTTCATCCGTTAGAATTAGATTACCTTGCAGTCCAGTAGGACCGTGTCATGTCCGAAACTACTGCTCTTGAAGTAACTCAGATTAGTGAGTCGTACCCATTATACGAAACTCGCCCCTGAAGGGTTCCCCTGGTTACAGACATTCTGACCAGGCTTTGTCCAATGTAACAGAACGTCTCTTGTGTTTGCGTGGACACCTGCCTTTACGGCCTTATTCCACGGGATGCCCATACATCCATGGGAGCAAGGATACGCCTTGCCATCGCTCACCGTTAATTCACTGTTTCAGATACCAATTCGGAACTGTGTTGCCGGCACAAGTTCCAACCTTGGTAAGAGTCGAAGCCGACCTAAAACCTCTTACTGCTCTTAGGGTCACAGCATCCAGTACTTATTGCAACTCTACATTGGGCCGAAACCCTTCCCGCGATTTTGGGTTTAAACCACAGATACCATGACGCTCCCACAAGGGGGCCTACCTAACAAGTCAGACCCGGATCGAGATCCGGGGGGCTCCCGACTCCCATGGTACCGTGATTTAAGTCCTGGTAAGGACTATCGGTGGTCCAGCCGCCAACAAGGCCTATGACCGGCAACTTGTGACTGATCGAATCGTAGCAACCTTCGGTAGCGTCATCTGAAGATGTTTACGATAAGACCAGTACTTTGCTCTGCCCCCGTTCATTATTAGACAACGTCATACAAGTGCGAAGCCTTGATAATTGGGCGGAGCTCTGTCCAATGGAACAGTTTATTTTCTTGCTTGCAAGCATGTTGCAAATCCAGTTTGTAGTACCATGTTCAATGTTAGCGTCTACTAGAGCATTTTCAATGGCGGTGCACTCCACGTTATTGAAGGCTCTATCATTATCGAGGAAGGCCGCCATCGCAAACTCTCCGAAGTGTAGACTCTTCTCTATTTTACCACCACCTCGTGCAGGGCGGGGTCTACAGATTTTCCTTTCATATACGCATGCTGTAACTCTGTCAAAAAGCCATTACTGCATCTATTCCTAATGTGAATCTCCAATAATCGCTTCAGGGTTTTAAGCATAAATGTTGAGAGAGTTATTGGTCTGAAATCTTTTGCTGTTATATGCCCCTGTTTGCCAGCTTTAGGTATAAAGACCACCTTAACGTCCCTCCAACTATTGGTGTGTACACTATTTTTAGACTGTTTCTGAGAATTTCCATAATTTTCTGGATTGCTACCTCCGGTGCTTTCTGTAGCATAATCGGTAAAATACGGCTTAGAGGACTGAATTGTAAACCGTATTTTTTTCCTATTAATAAGAACACCTACGAGGGGCGTTCAACATATTCTCGGTATCGGGGTGAAGCTGTGATTGTATATATAAATTGACTTATTTATCAAGTAATACTATTATTTTAGTGCATTCATGTAAAATTTCATATAAATGTGATTATTAATTCGCGTTTTATCTCTAGTTAAACAGAATCATAATGGCAACTGAGACGATGATAGTGAAAATTGAGCATCGCGCTGTAATTAAATTATTCATGAAGAGATGTTGGTGGCTGTTTACCCGGGTTCCGCACCTTCATTATCAACTGTGCAAAAGTGGTCAAGTGAGTTCAAGAGAGGCAGAGAGCATTGAAGACGACCCCCGCTCCGGCGCCCCGGCTACTGCTTGTACGGGAGAAAGCATCAAAGAAGTCGAAAAACTTGTTCTTGAGGATGCCCGAATAAAGGTGAAAATGATGGCAGAGATCACCAAGCTTTCAATTGGTACCATTCACACCATTCTTCATGACCATCTTAACCTTTCAAAGGTCAGTGCAAGGTGGGTGCCACGAATGTTCACAGCGCCTCAGAAAAAAGTGAGAATCGCATGCTGTAGAGAGTTTTTGGAGATGTGTAGTGAGAACGCGGACGGTGTTATGGATCGAATTGTTACTGGGGACGAAACATGGGTTCACCACTATGACCCTGAAAGCAAACAAGAGTCCATGCAGTGGCATAAAAAAGGAACAGACTCCCCGAAGAAGTTCAAAGTCGGGAAGCTCATGGCCACAGTTTTTTGGGACCCAAAGGGAATCTTGCTCATTGAGTACAAAAAAAAGGTGAAACCATCAACGCCACATCCTACGCTTC
This sequence comes from Volucella bombylans, assembly GCA_949129095.1. Lineage (NCBI taxonomy): Eukaryota > Metazoa > Arthropoda > Insecta > Diptera > Syrphidae > Volucella > Volucella bombylans. The sequence goes on from OX422144.1 coordinate 98,951,459, forward strand.
CACTTTGCATAATTTGCGGGAGGAAATTAAAAAGAAAAGACGGGGTAAACTCGCAGCGGGTGTGTTGCTTCTTCATGACGACGCTCCTGTTCACACGGCGCGAGTTTCCAAGGCTGCTGCGCGAGATTGTGGTTTCGAAGAAATCCAACACCCACCCTATAGTCCAGACCTTGCCCCTAGTGATTATTTCCTGTTTCCGGATTTGAAAAAATGTCTTCGTGGAAAAAGATTTTCGGATGATGAAGAACTCAAGTCGGCAATAAATGGGGAATTTACAGAGAAAGAGGAAATTTATTTTTTTGAGGGTTTAAAAAAGCTTATCTCAAGATGTAACAAATGCATTGATGTTAGGGGAGATTATATTGAAAAATAAAAACAATGTAAATTGAATTCGCATTTTCCTTCATATCGATACCGAGAATATATTGAACGCCCCTCGTATTTTCTCTTCGGAGAGAGAGTGATCAGTGTTCTCAGTGTGCTGTAGCATGCCAGGGTCGCCTGATACTGTGGATCGCGGAAAGTGGGATTCCATCAGTATTGCCAGAATCTCTTTGCTGCTTTTAGCCCAGGTTCCGTCACTTTTCCTGAGGTAGCTAGGAACGCTCGATTGCTTTGAAAGCACTTTGCGTAACCTCAAAACCTCGTCTGTTACCGCGATAGTACTTCTGTACAGTACTTCTGCCATGAAGCCCTTTTTGACTTTCTAACTAGGTACTTGAATTGTTTCTTACATTCGTAGTACTCATTCCATGTACTGTCGCTTCTGAAAAGCTTCGCCCTATTATAGAGTTTCCTAACCTCTTTCCTTTTTAAACCTACCTCCCTATTCCACCATTTTGGTTGAGCCCTTTTAGGTGTTCTTTTAGCCGGACAAGCTTTTGTGCCATAAGACACTATATTAATATTTTCTACCTAAGTTAACAATATTGTCGCAGGTGATTGATTGGGTTCATGTAAATAAAACAGTATCCACAATTTATGGAGCTCTCCGAGGACCAAGTTCCACCGCTAAAACTCTTCCAACTAAGATAAAACTAAAATTCATTCTTCCTATCATTCTCTAAGAGTGTGAAATTTTTGGAAATATGGACGATGTATCTAGCAGAAGGTTAACAGTTGCCTATAATTCCTGTGCGAGATATACAATATTTTCAATATTAGATGATATAAGCGAGTTTTCGCCTTTATAAACTGATAACCGGCTGTTTCTTAACTAGTTTTATGAATTATCGTTCCATTTTGTTATTGCACAAGTTACTAATAAACAAAGAACCAGAATATCTCTATGAAAACATCAAATTTGGAAAAAAAATCAGAGAACCTTAAAATTAATTGTACCTATGTGGGTTCAAATATCTAAATACGTCTCGTCAAGGTGTTCCAACCTTGCCCTTAGATATCAAGTGCACGAGGAACACTGCTACTTTTTAAATATTTTTTAAATCGATCTCCCTTTTATCCTTTCTTCCACGTCTTCTATTCTATCTTTTACAATTTAAGTCTATGGGTTGGCAACTAAGTAATTGCCGATTTCACATATAGATGTCTTTGGCCATATTTTTTAATGGCTGCTGTCAATGACATATTTTTTTCTTTTTGACATTTGTAGGGCTGTCAGTCTTACTTTGTTCTAGAAGTAAATTGCGCGTATTTTTGTGAAAAGTTATTAGTTTGGCGTCAGTTTTGATATGGAGTGCATTGCTGAGCATTTTCGCCATATTTTACTTTTTTATTTCCGTACAGGAAAGAACGCAGCGCAAGCTGCTAAAAAGTTTCGTATGTGTATGGTGAAGAAGCTCTCTAAGAAAGACAATGCCGGAATTGGTTTGACAAACTTCGTTCCGGTGATTTTTCACTGAAAAATGAACAATGATCAGGTCGACCAGAGGAACTTAATGATGATCAAATTAAAGTCAGAATCGAGTTGGATCATCAAGTAATTCTCGTTAAAAAGCTTGATATTTGGGTTCCACGTGATTTGAAAGAAATTAATTAACGAAGCGATTTCCATCTTAGGCACAATGAATCCGATCCTTTTTGAAACGAATCATCACTGGCGATGGAAAATGAATTGATTACAGTAACGTCAATCGAAATCAATCATGGTCCACGCTGGATGAGCCAGCACAATCCACTTCGAAAGCTGATATCCACGAAAAGAAGATTTTGCTCTCAATTTTGTGGGATTGGAAAGGTGAGGTGTATTTTGAGCTGCTTTCCAGGAATCAAACGATCAGTTCGGATGTGTACTGTCAACAACTGAACAGATTAAATACATCAATCAACGAAAAACGGCCAGAATTGGTCCATCGAAAAAGTATCATTTTTCACCAAGACAATGGTAGGCCACATACATCTTTAGTCACTCGTCAACAATTATTGGAGCTTGGTTGGGAATTAATGTTACATCCACCATCCGCTGTTAGTCCGACAAACTCATAAAAACTGCTTACAATGTAGCCCATCTTAACTGAAATTCAATTAAATATTCCTCTTGTCAGTTGTGGGAGAATTTTCTCCAGAAACTAGTTTCTCGATCGAATGCCCGCAGATTCCATTGCAGCAATCGTATAGGCCTCCCAGTCAAGGCTTATCAATTGAGAAGTACGAATAGAAATCATTCATTCATCATTTAAGCATTGTCTGTCCAATCTCAGTAAGAAATTTCCAAGCAAAACCTTTAAATCTTTAATCAAAGACCGTATACAAGAGCATTAATAGATAGAAGCACTTCTGAGTAATGAACCGATGAGTTCTTCACAACCAAATACAATAGACATTCCCCCTTAGCCATAACGACTTCATGGTTTATGTTATTGTTTTATGCACGTATTCGTACAAAAAAGAAAGAAAAAACAAATCACTGTGGTTAAACGAAGAACCTACTTCCATCAACCACACCCTATGGAAAAACGCATACACAACATAACTGCCTGGCTTCCCCCAAAATCTATGTATAGATACTTTCATTTCCTTTACATTCCTTCACTACTTGTAATTAAGTTTTGAGTAATACTATTCAGCCCGCATTAGAAACTGAGGTTAGGGCATCCCCTAAATATATTTCGAACATCAAATACGTGACTGCGGGACATAAAGATCAAATGTCGGTGAGCTAAAATGCCCTAATGACCCTCCAGTCAACTTGAAGTTAGGACCTCGTACCTTCATCCGGATACCTTCCTAATTCTTGTCATTTGATGGTAGGACAGGGTGACTTAAAGAGGTTAAGTCATTTATGTTCACCCCATTTGTGCTGGTTCAAGCGTACGAGTAATACTGATAGTGATGATAAAAATGGCAAACTTATCTAACTTTCACCCAGTGGCAATAGTAGTCGTAGAAGTTGTCATTGTCGTACTCTAGTCTGTCGATTATCAATTTTGGCGGAACACTGCAATTTACCATTAGGTTACTGATGTCATCGGAGTTTTAGATACGAATACATATTAACGGAATCAACCAACCGATAGAACGACGCGACTGGAAGCTCGTTAGAATGCAGTTTATGTACTCGCATTCGTATTCGTATCTTCGCATGGTGACTTAACGCATGTATAATACTCGTACATTTGAAAAATTTAGTTCCCACGTATTTATTTAAGGGATGACTATAAGAAGTAATTGCGGATTCTAGGTTACGGCAAACAATTTTATTCACATCTCAAGGGATATGTGTGCTGTACTCGTAAGACCGTGAGAAAAGCAACTCGACGTAGCTACTTTTAACGAGAGATGTTGGATTTGAGGGTACATTTTAGGGCCCTGTGATAAACGTATGAAGTATCTATGTATTTATTGTCTTTGGAAAAGTACTGGTTCCAAATTTAATGTAGTCATTTGGTATTTTACTAGTCACTTCGCTTTACTTATTTTATAAATTTCACATGTTTGAAGAAGACGGCAATGATGATATAAAAAATCCAATCCCATTCTCTTGGCATATCTATTGCATAACAACAACAATTTTCATGTCGTGAAGTCTATTTATTCAATGTTGTGAAGCTCTATTTGTCGGTTCACTCAGATATAGGCCTATATTGTTAGAAAATAAGACAGTTGAGCGAACCTACATTGGTATTATATTGTATATCCATATCCATAGAAGAGAAATAAGACTGCTACAGGAGCTCCAATCATTGTTGACATTGTCCTTCAAAGCTTTCGAGCTCGTTCTGCTCCCACAACCATATGTTTATTTATTTATAATTCGTTCATAGAAGTCCTGAGGCGATTGCATAGAAAATAAAATGTACGAGTATACAGCGGACACAAGTTTACTCACCGTGTCTGTCCGCCTAAGGGAGATGTCCGTATAAGCAAATTTTAAAAATCTGTACATAATAAGTGCACTGCATGTATAGGAAGGAGTATAAGTGTGATAGATATTAATTTTTAATTAAAAAAGTCACAAATACGTGTTTGTTTTTTGCGAGAAATGATTGATGTTGTTCCAAAGTGAGTTTGCAACTTCACAAGAAGGTGAGGTGCTTTTCCGTCATTTATTTATTTATTTTCAAGGATCGATACAAATGAATTTGTATAGTCCGGGATTTTACGCCGGGGTACTATGCCCATGTGGCGTTTGTCAACAGCAAGCGATTTACCAAGCTCTCATGTGGTCTCCCATCTAGGTACTCGTTCATCATCGAAGTCGGCAATGATGGTAGAAAAGAAAAGTGTGTGTTGTGCGTAACCGTAATGTGAATGAGTGAAATAACAAATACTTAAAACGAATACTGTGAAAAGAGATAGAAAAATTATATTACAAAAAAAAAACTGAGTGCTTGTCGTCTACTTCTATGATATGCTCTAACAGCTTGGTCTTGCCTAACCCCAGGATTGCGAACGACAGAAATTGCTGTTTCACCCTCTCCAATTCCTCGTTTTGTGGTTATGTGAAAGCTTGGAGTAGGGAATCGTTTTCGGTCGGCGATGGCTAGTCTAGTCCCGAAATTATATTAGGAGCGACTGCCAAATTTTTCCAAAAATCTACCTCTAAATATAATTCCTGTTGTAAATTCGGGACCACGAATATTGCTAGGTCCCTGGTTTTGCAATGCCATGAGACAGGGGACCTAGTTTTGCCTCATCCCGGGAAAGGATGACCTCAGTCTGTTAGACAATGGCGCATCCATAACCTTGGCGGAACCATATACCCAGTGTGGAGGGAAGATAAGTGTGTGCCTAAGTACTCGTTATGGTACTGAAGTACCAGTCTCCAATATACGTGACTCGACATTACATTACGGATTAGACTTTGAAAAAACTTAGTACCCATCAAGCCTGACTGCAGAATCGGTCCCCAAATTCCACACACCAAAGGATTTATTTTCGTTTTAAATCCTTTAACGTCAGCCTTTTGGTAATCAACCTTTAATTTCAGGAGCTATCCTTTTTTTACCTTTTTTTTTAAATTTATTTTTGGTCAACTATAATTTTTTATGTTTTTTTTTAATTACAATACACATTTTTTTGTACGCAAAATATTAATTTCAACACATACATACACTGAATAATTTTTTTTTAAAACACTTTTGTTTTTTTTTCGGATTATGAATAAGAAAGGGGGCAGTGCGTAGGGACACTTCTTCGAACGATATAACTATTGGAGGTTCCGAGTTTGATGACGAGAGAAGGATACAATAAACACGGATACGAGTCTCCTAGGGGTCGCAACCCGCTCTCCGTGGAAGAACGATATGTGGAGAAAGGGTAACTTCCGACACACGCGGCTCGAGGCAAATGCAGAACGCATACGATTTCATGCGCTTCAGCCCAGACCGTCCTAATCGAAGACCGCTGGCTGAAGCCCCAAAGCCAACGACTAGCAAGACAAAAAAGCTTCCTAACCAACGTTTTTACCCTCGGTGGCTGTCACAAAATATTTTTGTTTGATTCTTAGTGTATGACTTGGGAATCAAACCCAGGCTCACAGACGTATGCGAAACGCCGTTCATCTATCATATGATGTAGAAAAGAGAGGACTCACGATCGCAATTCATGTAATATTCATGTAATAAAGGACTTTGTCTTCTAAAATGGAGATATTTGTAGGTTGCCTCTGACCGACTCACCAGGAATTTCATATCACAGTTTTAGGGATGGATTTTAGCTAGCGCTCGTAATTTCGAGTTATTTTGAAAGTTCTTACGAGAACTTACAAATCTAGATAACGAAATTCCAGTTTGATAGAATTATTAAAACAAAACAATCACTTTACAGATGTGGATAGTTTAATCAGTGCAATGGATGGCGTAGTCAATTCTACTTCTCACTTAGGTGGGATAACCTGCAGGTTCAAAGATATCTCTCATCAATCGAACCTTTGTTTCTTTGTGCAAAACATCTCTATTTTGACTGAGTGACAATGTGACTGTATGAGGGTGTAGAGGGTATGATTCAATCTATTTTCACCGGGATTATACTTTGCTTCTCGATATTGCATTGGAAAAGTGATAAATGACCATTTGTTCTCTGTGCTGAGTAGATTACTTGTGCCTTTCTTCTTACGAGCACATCGAGACCATTAATAATTTCACTTTCCTCTGAAGAGAAAAATTGTACGCCAAACCTAGATGACTTGTGTCCTCAGAGATACAAATTACAGCTGCTGGACTACCATTGCCATATGTAACTAACTGATTGGTCTGGTCCTGAACTGTAATTGACCAAGCAGCTGATGCACACATTGCCAGTATCTACCAGTTGACTAACCAAACAAGAAATCCCCCATTCCACGGCATGACTAAAATTGTACGTCCAACATACTATTTCGAAATGAAAACGACCGAGAGACTTGCATGACTTACTCGAATCCGAGACATTTGACTGCGTCTCTTACAATGGATTCCCAGGTGGATACACTTTGTTATTAGAGCAATTTACACCATTTCACAAGAATCTGTACCATGCGTTGATTAGACTTGACTTGACTTGATAGACTTGATTTGGTAGACTTGACTTGACGACTTTGCAAGTGTATTTGTAGCCCCGCATTTGTGTACAAATTGCCATTTGCCACTCAGAATATCCGACAGATGTCAATCTGATTTTCGTTTCATTAAAAGGTTCGATGAACACTGATTGGCTTTTGTAATTTGGTTACGACAGTGATTTTGGTTTGGTTTGTTGAAGTTGTTTTCGGTTTTAGAATCTCATCACAGTCAGAGTTACTACGTCTATTACTCGTAAATTCTATAGAGACACGTCTCTTTTGGTTGGAGGCAGCTTCCTCAATTTCAATTGAGTACCGGCAAGCCGAACGGCGGAGGGAATGTAAAGAATTTTCCACATGACCGACTGTAATGACAACCAAACGCTATCCGTAGCACTAAGTAATTGAGATATTAATCGGGGTAATTATTTCGGAGCATGCAAAGTTGCTTAGATGTGGTCGAGTAGAATAGCAGCCTTCCTAAAGTTACACAGATGAAGGCTGCTTTTCAAGATCGTGTAAGATTGTCGAGGGCATTTAGATACTGAGTTGGCGAGCAAATATTCTCAAGACTAAGTGAGGCGGTGAAGTAATTAGATCTAATCAAGTAGCTCATACGGGCTACTACGAGTTTTGTGGGAAAACGGTGGAAGGTCATAGGCAAACTTAGTAGCTAGGAATTAAGTGTGATTGTGGGTTTTCGGTGTCACTGAGAAAGTGATACTTTTTCTTGTCATCCATGATCACAATAGACGGAATGTTGAAAAACTGCTTCTGAGAAAAGTATAGTCGTTAGAGGTCGTTAGAGGCCGGATAGGACCGTTTGTTCATTGTGTTAGTTGAAAAATCTGAAAGAATAATTGGTCTTCCTAAGCGCAATAGATTTTTAGACATTCTATTTCCAGAGGCTTTATAAGTGAAAGAGAATTGATGACATGGCGCATTGGTGTCGTTTGGCGGCTTTACATTAGTAAAAAAATTCAAAAATTTTCCGTCTCCAAATAAAAAAAACAATTTTTTTTTATTATATTATAGGAGATGTTGCGAATTATATGCGATTAACAGTTTCAAAACGTATATTATTCGCAACATCTTTTGTGGAATGGTAGCACTCAGACACGAAAAACTCGTCCATTGTACTCCATGTGTCTCGACTGCTAACAGAATAATGATTCCTAATGCAACAACTTTTCCGGCAGACAATTGCAAGACTCCGAAAGTCTGAAAAAAATCTTTCCCTCCCACCATGTGACGTCGATACAGTCCGACGATATTAATTTTTTATAAAGGAAGTTAAATTTTAATGTTTTTCTGAAAAGAATTAATAAGTATACGACGTTATCTTGAAATTTAATAAAAATAGAATAATGTCAGGGGAGCTAGATTGCTCATAAAAATTGTTACTTAAATTTGTTATCGTGGTTTTTAGTTTCTGGTGTTCGCTGTGGAGTTTCTCGCCCTGAAAATAGCGGTTTAGGGTTTAGCTCAAACTAAGTCTTTAAGTTCGAGTTCTTTGGCTCATATCGGTGCACATATCGTTTATTTGTCTTTAGTACGAGGGCTTTATTAGTGCTTCTTAACAAGAGCTTTTTATTCAACTGCCTTCTTAGATCTCATAAAAATTGTTACTTAAATTTGTTATCGTGGTTTTTAGTTTCTGGTGTTCGCTGTGGAGTTTCTCGCCCTGAAAATAGCGGTTTAGGGTTTAGCTCAAACTAAGTCTTTAAGTTCGAGTTCTTTGGCTCATATCGGTGCACATATCGTTTATTTGTCTTTAGTACGAGGGCTTTATTAGTGCTTCTTAACAAGAGCTTTTTATTCAACTGCCTTCTTAGATCAACTAAACGGATTGGAAAGTGTAGCTGTTGGTTTAGATTCTAAAGAGATGTCATTATCAGATTAATTTCTTAACATCATTGAAGCTAAAGCTGTCTATAATAACGCACCCCTCTGACTTTGGAATTTGCTTTAAATGCTTTAAATTCATTAAGACTAAACAAAATTCTGATAGGTAGTTACTATGGTCTCTAAATTTTTTTGACAAATCCTCCAATGATCCCCAAATCCTTTTGCTTATTTCTTCAGTTAATCTTTTACTAGTTACATACATGAACTTGATTATTCTTACCTCTCGTACCTTGACAACTGTTCGCAAACAACGCTAGAATCAGTATAATCAGTATATAACGTTGGAGCAAATAAGCAAACAAATTTAAGATCTCAAGGACGGTTACTCTACTGGCCCCGATGGGTTGCCCGCCGTATTTCTAAAAAAATGTGCAGTATATTTACTTCAACCTCTCACTCAGGTCGTCCTATAACCACAGACTTTGCTGAATTCGTCTCAAGTATCTTGTGCGCATTAAAATGTTCAATAGAAGTTGACGTGATCGCCACTGATTTCAGCAAAGCTTTCGACAAAATCTCGCATAAAATTATTTTGCTGAAACTAAAGGCTCTTGGCTTTCAAACGAGCTTTATTATGTAATTAAGTCCTACTTAGAAGATCGACAATATAATGTTTTATTTAGGTCGTGGGTTTCTAGCCCCATTAAAGCCTCATCCGGAGTACCTCAAGATGGGAACCTATTTATACTAACAATCAATGATATTGACCGTATCATTGATATATCATATATTGTACATATATCTGTTTACGGCGATGACATGAAAATCTTCAAACATTTCTCAACCTACTGTTGTTGTCTGTTACTGCAGAATGATTTGGACAGATTTTCTACTGGGTGCATAAAGAATTTTCTTGAGGTCAATGTTGGTAAGTACCAAGCAATAACAAACAATTGTAAGCACTTCCCAATTTCTCCTCGTACGTATTTAATTTGTAATCAACCTGTACCGCTAGTAATTTAATTGCAGGATCTAGGTGTTATTTGCGATAGAGAACTCAATTTTTGTTCCCATATTGACAGTATCATAAATAAAGCCAATTCCGCACTTTACTTTATCAAGCGCTAGTCGAAGGAATTCTCCTAGCCCTCTGTTACTAAATCCTTTTCCGACTATTCCAACCATCTTGGTGCTTATTTTCATTTCACCGAACTTTACGATTCCCCTTACCAGCGCTTTGCGACCCTGAGTCCTTTTTCCAATTTATTAACTACAAAAGAAACTCCGCTGGTTACCGTCCTTCCCTCTCTTTCAACAACAAGTCTGCAAGAGGGAGAAATTCTCCAAGGGTCAACTTCTCTCTCACACCTTGGACCGGTCTTATATTGAATATAAAATGCACCAACTTAATGACGAATTCACACCCGGCCCAGATGGCCTCCCTGCCATACTTCTTAAAAGATGTTGCTTCTCTCTTTTCTTGCCTCAGGCTTGGAAAATCTCCTTTGTAACCCCGAACCACAAAAAAGGGTCAAAGAATGAAATAACCAACTATCGTCCCATCGCTAAAGTCTCCCATTTACCCAAACTCTTCGAATATATTTTGTATGAAGCTCTAAGCTTCCAATGCAAATCACGTATTTCCCCTAGACAAGATGGCTTCCTGAAGTGTAGATTTACCACCACAAATCTCGTTGAATTCGTATCCTTTGCCCTCTCTGCCCTGGAGAAAGGTAACGATTTTAGCAAGGCCTTCAATAGATTAATACTCTTCACATTGTTAAAATGGATTTGACTTTCACCTCATCACTCCCTACGTCAGATCTGTTCTCCTTCACCACTCCCACCAACCTTAGTTTTAAGTTTAATGTTAGGTTGTACGAGTAGCTTGCATTAAGCTGAATAAATGGGGGCCTTAGCCTCCACCAAAATTTATCCATCAAATACTAGCCGCTAACATCCAATAAGGAGATCCGCGTTGGTGGTGAGATGATACCCATTCTTTACATCGATGCCACTAGACTTCAGTACTTGATGCAGAATTTTCGAACTTGTCAAAAGTCTGATGGTTAAAAAAAACTTCAGAGGTCCTGCGGTTTGTCGCGATTAATGGCTCTACATTGACCGCCCGGAATGTTCGGGCACCTAAGTGTGATCCTTTGTGAAATTTGAGGTAGAGACACTGTGTGCTACTTAGAACGTTGTTCGAATGCCCGCAGAAACATTCATTGTTACCATTACCATTCTCGCCTGTGGATCCGTGAGCGTAAATTAGCATGATGCTTACGAATTTAGCGGATTGTTACAAAGGTATTTGCTTATGTGCTTATGTGCTTAAAGCTCAAAACTGTCTGTCTCACACAACAAATCCGCACCCATATAGACTTCTTCTCCGCAGCAATCACCGAATTATTCGCCACAGTTGTTCGTCCTCTTTTTGTCAGGTCCATTCCAACGCACTTGCTGTGCTGGATGGTGGTAATATTTGCGTTATAGCGATTTAGGGTTTCTGTAATTCCAAGGCTTGTCGATTTTTTCTTTAAGTCTGTAATCCAAGTCGGGGAAATTTTTGTTGCTGTTGTCCCATTAATGGTTTAGACAACTCCATCCAAATACGAATACGTTGCAGGACCTCATATAGGGTAGGAAAAGCGGTTGTATAGGCTTTTTGTATATTATGCCTCTGATGTTGGAAGCGAGTTTCTTTTCAAACAGCCCTCTCAATTATGATTTTAGAGAAATCACATCTCGGCGAAATAATTAATATCAAAGTGTCGTTATGAATGACTTCTTAAAATTCCTGGATGGTGGATGTAAACGATGTTGACGGCATTTAGCCAGATCCTATTTTGCCGATACCGTGAAACTTAGCAAATCTCTCATCAATATTTGGTGCAGAGCGAATGGGAAATTTTTGACCAATATTAACTCCCAGGAAGGTTTGGATATGTAGAGGTGTTTTGTGTTGTAGGTGTTTTAGTTTTGCTGCGAAAAAGGTTCGTCAGCCCTTTTGCATTGAAGTGTATGACTTTAACGTCAAGCTTGAGGCATGGCTTGTGCGTCTTTCCATGATCTAGTTAAACAATGGTTACCTTTCAAAGGCAAGTGGAATGCACACTTCTATGACGGTTCCGTAAGTCACTATTCTAACAACCTGTCAGATTCCTACAGATAGTTCGTCACTTAATCTGTGAATGCTTGGCAGATATGTGCTCAGTTTGCAAGATAAAAGCCCTTCTGACGATGGTAAGGGTTAGTAAAGCCGGATGAATGGTCTTTATTCTGGGAGAACTTACAATTTTCAAAATTTCATCTGCAAGGGTTCATATTTCCCATATTAGAAGAAGGATGTGTCGCAGTTTGTTTGTTTACAAAAAGTAGTACTGTTTCCACATTTTATCGGAACAGTCCCAGCCGGTTTTTGTGCTGAAAATATTACTTCGTCAGATTTCTCAAATCATACTGGACGCAGATTTTGCTTTGCGAGTTCTATAGTCCACATCCAGTTGGATAGCATGTGTGTCATGTGTTTTAATTTTAAGTGAACACCTGCGGTGTGGACTTAAGTTCACAGAATGTCCATACATTCATGGGGGTAAGGATATGCCTTGTCATCGTCCTGAGGCCTTCATGAGATACTAAAATGTAACTGTGTTGCACAGTTCCACCCTTGGTATGAGTCGAGACCTACCCATTGAGCTCTTGCTGTTTTTAGGGTCCTAGAATCCATTACTTATTGCAACTCTACATCGGGTTGAAACCAATTGGAAGACTCTTACTACCTTTTACCACAAGGGCACCTACCTCTAAAAGTTAGGCCCTTACCAAAGTCCGAGGCGCTCCTGACTCTCTTGGTGCTGTGTTTAAAGTCCGGCAACTTGTAACTGATCAAATCGTAGCTACCTTTAGTGGCGTCATCTGAAAACCGTTACGATAAGACCAGTCGTTTGCTCTACCCTCGCTTTTTATTAGACAATTTCATTGGTGGAAGAAGCTTTAATCGTCTAAGACCATACTCCTTAGATTCAGAAAGCTGGTTATTTTCTCGACTCTCTATGCGGTTATAATTGGTCGGTGTTATGTTAAGAATTCGGAGTGCTTGCGGTCTTTGCTTTAGCTGTATGTATTTTGAGTTCTACTTTGTGCGCCTCCGACTTTAAGTTTTGCGCCATGTGGTGCAGAGATGCAATATCCTTTGTGAAAATAGACAAATGTCTTCAGCGTAGTCAAGGTGTTGAAGATATAATGTAATTGTACATCTCAGCCATATGTTGCCTTCAGACAGAGCTGCCCAGCTCACTTAAATATGTATTAGTAGGAAAAGAATGCAATCTTGTCTATCTATTAGTTTTACCCAGCCGGAGGGTAAAGTTGACACATTTAGTCAGCTTATCAATCATTTCCCACTTCAAATCTTCGAGGAAGTCTTTGGTTTCTCATGCTTTTCTAAATAGTGGTCGTACGATTCCGCCGAAGTGTTAAGTACAGTTCCGCCAAGATACCGTAAATGCTAATTGCACGTCCTTATTGCCGACCTTATTTCAGCGTTATTGGAGAGACTATCTGAATATGCGCAACAAATTGCTATTGCCAAGTGGTCAAACATTGCCAAGTGTTCTCGCTATCTGGCTAGCTTTTCTTCATCCGAAGTCAGCCATCTATTCCTGTTACTAGATGCCATCAGGGATTTGCAAAGTAATACTATATGTATAGGTGCTTCTTTAGACTTGTCTCGGGTTATACTATACTGCATTTCTTTTCCCTTCATGCGGTCCTGGACTTCTAGCTCCGTGGCGCTTAACATGTTTCACAGCGTTCTAGTGCTCGTTGATGCTCTCAGAAGCGACGCTTCTAGAGCCTATCGATTTTCTACCTGAGTATCTTTAGCAAGTGAAATCGTTTGCTGGCATTTGATGCAGTAGGTTGACGTATAATAGCTACCTTTCGGTGATTGTTTCTCTCTATTGTAATGTCATCTCCACATTTCTAACAGACGTCTTAAATGTAAAGTGATCGATTTGGCTCGATATACGTTGAGGAACAGCTAATCTTGTGGCAATCATTGTACTCAAACAGTGTGCCTCCATTCGCTGTTGTCATTTTTTCTGTCCACGTTACCATTTGCTTTTCTCACCTGTCTGAACATGGTCTTGCCGAAGCCTAACCTCGCGTTGAGTTGGTGGAGTTGGTATGTTATATGGGTAGTTCGGCATAGCGTAGCTCTGGATAATGGTTATGTTCCTGACCTTACCCTTGCAGATATCTAGTCACCATAATGTGGTCCTATTCACTGGATTTCAAATCCTTATTCAACAAAAGCACACAGTAAATTCACACACCATTCGAAGTTCGTACATTTACGACGCAACTCCCTAGGTGCACATAACGTAAAACAGACACACTGTGCTTGTTTAAGATGCATTCTAATGTACACTTGATAAATGCCAATCATACTTCCAAGAAAACATTACTTAAAATTCAATTGAAAATTATGTCACAGTTCTGTCAAAGACTAACAAACAATTTTGACAGCTTATCAACTGTGTTTGTCACTGGTGCCCCACAATCTATTAACTAAACGAACCCTATTGAGTCCACACTACTCGTTACTCGTTACTTCACTTTAAATCATATAGACCCGTACTGCGAAATGACACAAACTGACAATGACATCGGCACCATCGTCCCACTGGCAAATAAATCAGAATCTTATCAGAAACATTTATCAACATCATCCCGCAGTGGCTTGATTAATGTTACTCGAACTTGCTTTGCATTTGAGTAAATAGAATAGAATTCCTGAATACCCATATCCAGCAGTGACAGTTCGAACAACACCAATCGATATGATTTTTTGATAACTCACTGACAGTTGACAATTTACAGTTGGTTATCAACAAATGACCCTCATTTATCGTCATTCTCATGATGAAGGGGGGGAGAATAAAGATGAGCAGTTAAGGGTCTTACAAAATTGAATCATTTCACATCTGACTCATACGAGATATAGTAGGTTGAGAACTGACAGAAGCTCAGAAAACGACACAAATACTCGTAAAGTGTCTTGTGTAATGCGCCATTGCATATTTAACTGCCATTCTGGCGCCGTAATTGCTTGCTAGGAATGCGCCATTTTACTGCTCTCAATTAATTAGACTTAAGATGAAGACTAATGAGACTTTTATGATTTTTATGATTTTTATTTTCTGAATCTCGTTTTAGCTGATGCAATTCTAAAGTGTTGGCGGTGTTCAACGGATGTTTCGAATGGTGAATTCTGCAATGATCCCTTTGATCCAGAGTACATCACGGAACAACAACGCTACTGGGGCTATGTCAACTGTTCGTATTCAGTTGGAGTAAAATCACCAAACACACGGCCTGTGTGCAAGAAGCTCGTCCAAGAAGGTAAGTCCAAATATTCAAAAAATTTTCTGAGGAACTTTCTGTCAAAGGCTGCTGACAGTGATTCCATGCTCTGAAGGGAACGCTGACCCTTAATTTGATTTATCGATTAAGAGCGGAACTTTGCGCCGTTTTTGTTTATTGTCATTCGTTGGGTGGCACACCCGTCAATTTGCCGTTCGATTCATTTGAAATCACCCAGCGTATGGAGGCTCAGTATTACTTTCAATGAATCCTAATCGAATCGGCTTCGGTACATGAATCACAAAGTAAATGTCACATTGGGTTGGGCGTGATTGAATTTTGTTATGAAACATTCAGGAGCTGTTTGTTGTTACGTTTCGGTTACGTGGAGGATTTATGTGTCAGTTTGACATGGTCATGGAGAGTTTTCAAAGAAATGAAGGATACCATGGGGTGAAGTAGTCTATCGTAAGCTTTTGTATTTTATGGATTCAGGCACTCGTTTCTGTTGGACACAAAGCTGTTACTTACTGCATGGCTTATGCATATTTCGAAGGTTGACAAGCATACCCTCAGCTCAATTAAATTGTATTTATGGTTACAGAGTTGAATACTGTTGAAATGAAAGGACTGAAACTTATAAATGAATTCATCGTTGAGTTCTGGGAAAAATATCTTTTCATCATTCAAGAGTTTGACATATCACTTGACTATAAAGTCAAAACTGGAAAAAAGTGAAAAGAAAAGTTGTTGGATTTACGAAAAGTATGTCACGTATCTTATCTATAGTACGGCTGTCCCAAGAAATGAAGGGAAAGTGAGGGTGGAGGTATGATATTCAGTCTACGATGGAGGTGTAACGATGTAAAGAAAATAGAGAAAAGTGGATATAAAGACAACTGAGTTGTATAAGTATTGCTGCAGAGCTGTTATGATGAATAAATGCATAAGTACAACGTTTACTTCATAAGATCTAAGGTCCCTTAAGTGGCTCACGTTTGATGAGAACGTCTATGTCGCGATGTGCCAGCACATTCAATTTCTTTGAAACTTCAAGTGTGACACCTTACTACTACTTTTTCCCCTTATTGCATGACGCAAATCAAGTTTCGTGTGTTAGCTTCATTAAGCTCATCTTACTCATTATATCATTGATTGACGCCATCCAGTTAGTCGATATTGTTGAGCTGGAGGAGTCAAATCATTCCGCCTTTCTGCTCGTACACCGGATCCCTGACAGGTTATTTGATCAAAGATCAGGCAGAACATTTAGGTTAGCAGTACATGTAACGTTTTTGGGATACAAACTCAATGCATATAAGGAGGCATAGTAAGGCCGATGATGACATCACGGCAATAAAGTAGCTACAAATATGACTATCTATGCCGAAAAAATTTAAAGGAATTGACGTTTACAATGGGTCTCCATCGTTTGGAACCCTTTCTGCATCGTCTTCGTAGTACATACAAAAACAGAGAAATTCTCGTAAGGGTGTGTAGTGATTTGGTCATTCGTGGTTTGCTTAGTTTATTTATTTTAGGTGGCGCCACAGTCCGGAGTAGAATTGAGCTTTCTATTTTAGAGCTATCTTGTGCTAATCGCTTCCAGTTGAGCACTTGAAGTTTAGTGAGGTGGTCGTATCTTTCCATTTGAGCTTGTCACCTTAAGCGAGGTCTTTCTTTATCACCTCGGATTAGATTCGGCAACATTCCGGGTTGGAATTCCAGTCAATATACGAGTATGTATAGCCCATAGATAAGGTGAAGTTAGAGTGATTCTCCTGGGATACACTTCCATTGTGATACCATTGGCAGAGTGTTGGAAGACGATGCCTTAGCTATTCATGAAATCAAAGAAATTTGTTAATAAATTTGTCAAGACTGGTGATATTCATAGATCAGATATCATTTAATTTTCGGAAGTGCTAACTGACTAGGGCTGGCAGTCCGATGGATGCAATGCTGGAAGTGCGATACAGTTCCTCTTCCTCTTCGCCTTAGCAGAAATCGTTGTGAGAAATAATCAGTTGCTGCGGGTGTCATCCAATGACACAGTGTCCCGTGATTGTGTTTGTGAGTTTGGTTCTCCAGAGTTTGACCAGATCCCTTAATTGATTATGATCGAGTATGGGGTACATTAGTTAAGATGTCTCACAGTTATCTCGATGAGTCCATCTAAGACTGACCATAGAGAACAATTGAAAGTATATCATTTGTTTGGCGTGAGACAATTGTGACATGATGTAGTCAAGCTGTTTTGTTTGTTCTTGTTCTTGAGATGTCCGAGTGTCCGGGAGTCCAATAGAATGCGATCTTGCGTTGATTAGTGATCAAAGTTTGCGACCTTATCGTTGCTTTACTACGTAAATTGTGAAATCCGATGCGATATTGAATTCAGGCTTGAGCTAAGCAGCGGCCTAATGAATAGCTGAGATAATAGCTAATAAGACGGTTCGCAATGTGGGTAGATTGAAGGATTTGTGTCTGCAGATTTCCTTAGAGAAGACCGCTGCTCCAAAGATGAAAATTTCAGTCAATTTCAGCTGATTGAAGGTCGGTTGATTGGGGACTATGCGGAGTGAGTCCAGTCACATATCCTACATTTCGTTCTCTCCATTCCTGGGCGGCTCTTACCTCGCGACGATAGTGTAGACCTAGTACATGACTTAGAGTTGATGACCGCTACCTTGGGCCTACATCCCTTTGTCACAAGTAGAGGGCAACTAGTTTTTATTTTGCTCTGTTTGCTGGCGAGATGAGGCCTAGTTACTGGCACTTATGAATAAACTGAGAGTAGTGCCACTTAACTTGGGTACGATGATGCGAGGTATTTTGATTTTTTTTAAGAAGAGGACCACATTCGTTTAGGACATCTACGCTTAGGCAGCAGCTACGTGTCCGATAGGTGAGTATGCATAAGACGTACTGGAGAATCTAAGTGAGTGTCTGTGTTTTTCCCCACATAAAGAGTGACGTAGTTTGCGTAAGCTATCACCTCGCATCTCGGGTCCTCTAATTTAGTAAGCAGATCAGCATTACTAGGTTCCATAGTAGAGGTGAAAATACACTCCCTTGGGGTGTTCCTCTATATGGTTTCTTTTTTGTAGAATAACCAAATGAGAATGAAGTCGATCACTCTGCAGTCAGTCATTTATGTATAGTTCTTGAAAAGATTTTATGGTCAAAATGGTACCAACGTTATTCAAAGCTCGCTCGAAAACTGTCGGTGAAACCAGTCGGCTGGCCAAAGTCCTCAAAAGGGGAAGATCAACCAGGCTGGAACCACTCCGAAAATCCGATTATACTATACTGAGTCGAAAGCAGAGATTCTCCATTTCATGCTTGAGGCTCACTTCCAAGATAACTTAATCGGAACCAGCTTACAACCACCTCCTATTAACGAAGTTACTAGTGAGCTGAATTACACAACATGTCGTATCTGGCATATATCTTTCAGTCCTCCCTCTCAAAACTGAGGTTGTTCACTTTACGAGAAGGAGGAAGCTGTCTGGTCTGACTAAAAGTATCACCATCCAATTCTCCAAAGAAGCCAAGTATGTGGGTGTCATTCTGGATAGCAAAGTTCTGTGGACCAAACATGTTACGTCGGCAGCCTTTAAGATGCTGTCGGGCTTCTGACATTGCAAAGGTGCTATCACCAAGACATGGGGCCTACCACCGAGAAGGGTGCTGCGGATCTACACGGCTATGATAACGCCAACTTGTGGAATAAGCTATCACGAAAATAGATTTTTGCTGCTTTTACCAGTTGCATTTGGGCTTTCCTTAGCATACCTGGCTCCGCTCTAGGCGCATTGATGAATCTCCCTCCACTTGACATTCATATCATGGGCTACATTCTCAAAGTCATCTTCCGTTTAAAAAGCAGTGGTCTTTGGTACAACACGCACTGGAGCTTTGATGACCTTGCGCGCCGGCTGTCTTATGACTCTGGTCTTATGGACATGCCGCCGGATGCAATAACATCAGAATTGCTGTTGCGGAAAAAATACGAAACAGACTTTCCCTATGGTTAGGACTGGAATCTGAGCCATCAAAGGAATGTAGTTGAGTCGATATAGGATGTGGAACTGGTGTCTTTCTGGAGGACGACAACGTTAGAATTCACTTCTTGTTAGGAAAACTTGCGTGTGTCTTTAACATGTGTGTGTTTGTTTTCTTTAAATTTTTATTTTTATATTTATATTTTTATGTACATATATTTTGTTTTTAGTTTTTACCTTAAAATAAAGATCAACTTTCATATGCGATACTTTTCGCAATTAAACTCCAGATGAGAGGTTGACGGCGCCGTGTAGTCATCATTGTAGAGCAGTGAATTTCTGTTAATACTAGATAGTCTATAATACTCGCTGTCTAAAATGTTTGAGTCGGCGACACTGCTGCAATTTGAACTAGGATCAGCAGCACTGCCAGGACTTGAAGAGACGATTATTTGTGGAGAGGCAGCATTACTGGTTAGTATACTGCAATCGCTGTCATCTGTCACACCGACACTTGTATAGAAATCATCAAATTTCGATACATTGACATTCATTGTGACAGTTTGCTGTGAATTTTCTGGAAATAATGTGACATCATTATTGCTACTGGAGAGGAGGTGATTTTGCTGACTATGTTGCTGTTGCTGTTGATTCTCCAATTGTTGTTGATGCTGGTAATTGGTGACCGTAGTCGTATGAAGTAATTGCGTCTGCTGTTGAAGATTGAAGTGTGAATCCGACTGCAGATGAAGACTATTGAGGTTGGTGTTATTAAGTTGGTGTTGTTGTTGCTCCTGATGTTGTTGTTGCTGTTGGGTTTGTGGTTGATTACTTAATTGGGCAGATTGTTGCTGTAGACTTTTATACGAATTAAATGGTTGTCGTAGGTTATCGGCTTGCAAACTGGCAGGATGTAGCTTAGCGTCATTGAAAATGGTACCCTTGTCATCGTTATATCCGAAATATTGCGAATAATCCTCGAACATATGCGAATCAAGGCCATATTGGAAGAAATCTAATAATTCATTAGTTGTTAATTTAGCGCCTTCTGGTGAATTTGGTGAATGCGATATAAGTGTGTCAATTGGATCGTTCTCATGTTTGATTGTCTGAGCAGTGAGATTGATATCCGTGCTGTTGTCGCCATCGTGAATAGGGATAAGTTGCTCATGTTGGTGATTGTGAGCAATAAGATTTGTTGTTGTTGTTGTTTTTGTTGTTGTAGCGGTTGTTGTATTTGTATTATTATTTGAATCGTTTTTGTGTCTTTTACTACTGCTACTACTGTTACTGCTGGTAGTTATTGTTCGACTTCGTTTGGTGGCAGTGTTATGTTTGGTTTTACGGCCGCTGGCAGTGGCTGTTGTTGAGATGTTTGCTGCTGTTCCTGGTTTACCTGGTGTCGATGGTGATGGCGATGTCGACGACAGCGACGATGACAACGATGGCGATGAGGTTTGATGTTGTCGATTATTATTATTGCATTGTTGGTGGCCGGATGTAGTACTTGTGGAAGGGGAATTGGACGAGCTACTATTTAATTCTCCACCAGACGGTATTGTCTTTGAAGATTTACTTTGTTTCTTTTGTGGACGGTACTTGTAGTCGGGATACTCTTTCATATGCATTTTACGTAAACGTTCCGCTTCATCCATATAAGGTTTTTTCTCTTTCTGCGATAAACTCTTCCATTCACTACCAAGATTTTTCGATATCTCTGCATTATGTAATTCCGGTGTTGTATTAATGATTTCTCGACGTCTAATTTGACTAAATACCATGAATGAATTCATTGGACGTTTTACGCGATTGGGACTGTGCTTTTTCGTCTGTGTTGCATCCGAATAAGGTGTTGCAGAATTAGAATCCACACGTGTTGAGCCGAAGGGGATATCTTCGTCAGTGAACTTAGTATTCATGTTGATTATTGTCGAATAAAGACGATTACTATTGGTGATGGGAAGTAGATTTAAATTGGAGGTTTCAAGTGGACCGGCGCTTGATGGCGATAGCGGTGAAATATTTGATTCTTGGGTATGCTGTGGCACCATTTTGCTTAACAAAAAAGTGTTAAGTAATTTTTTTTTTCAAGTTTCAACTAGCAATTCACTTGTTTTTTTTTTTTTTTTGAAAATAAATTTTTTTGAATCTCAGAAAAGGGCGGTAATTGGGGAGATGAGAATTGAAACCAGAGTCTTCAGAGGTGTGGCAGTAAATCAACTTTGACACTATTTTCAAACAAATATTTTTATATATTTTATTTTTGGTGTAAGAACACTTTTGAGTGTTATTTTGGAAATGATCCGATGGATTAATTTTTTTTTTCAAATTTCACCGATTTTTTGTTTATGAAAGATTTTAGTTTGAACTTGTGAACTCAGTACACGTGCTTCGAGGAGAGGCTGAATGAGATACTATTTGCTTGTTTTCCACTTTGCACTTCAATCTGATTTGTTTGGGAAATAATCCTTTCACAACTTTTATTCCGTAATATGTATTTATTTTTTTTATATCAACTTTGACTAGATTTGTAGTAAATATGTATGTACAAAACAATTTCTTTTTTATTTAAATTGCAAAATCGAATTTTTGATAAGAATTGAATTTGGTTTGGCGAACGCGACTTCAATCGGCAAATTCACAAATTTGACACTTTTTCCAACAGATGATGCAGTCCCCGACAGAAATGTGTGTAAACATTGTCTGCAACATTTTTTTTTCTTTTGGTTTAAAATCTTCGTCTGGATATTTACGAAAGTATTTTGATTTTTTTTTTTCGATAGAGAAATTTATCTCCTAATCCGTTAGTGATGGAAACGCAAGCCGATTCCGTTTGCTTGTAAACTCAGGCTTTTGGAGGGGGAGGGCAAAAACAAAATCTTCAATTGTGAGAAGAAAGCCAAAATGAAAAAAAATGAAGAAAAAAAAAATTAACGAAAACAGAAATTCTTGTCGGAAATACTAAATTCAAATTGTTAAACGCGTTTTAGAGCAGAAAATGAATTAATGTCCGCACCGTTTGCCTTCTAGATTATAACAAGCGGACATATACGTGATCCTGATGGCAACGAACTATATTGTGATGAACCGGTGGAAGGGGTGAAGCATATGCATCTGTAGAGACAGCCAAGCTGCGCTTAGAGGCTTGCTGAACATTCTTACGACTTCCAAGCTAGTTCAAGAATGCAAAACGCATTGAACGCAGTTTGAAGGCTAAATTCACTGAGTCTTGACTGGGTCCCAGGTCACGAATCTACTTTGGGTCTGCGTGCGTCTTCGGTTAAAGCTTCTATTGACAGTTGGGTTTCGTATGAGCACGACTGCAGATGACTTGCAGCCAGACCAAACGAATGCTTCCCGATGTTTCTAGGAAGACAGCGGCCTTCCTGCTGTCCCTCAGCAGGAAAGATTGCAGGTTGCTTTCTTGCGTCGTGACGGGGCATCACACATTTGCTAAGCTCTTATATGTGCTGGGCATAAGTGATACAACATCCTACGAAGCTTGCTGTGAAAATGATGACGACACCGCGGAGTACTATCTCTGTGAATGTCCGGCTTGAGCTCGCATCAGGTTGCAGGTACTCGGCGTTGACATGGTGGCTGCTGGTACTGTAGGCATTTTTTCACTGAAGCGCTTACTTATCTTTCTTCGAAAGACTGAACGATTTCATTACAAGAAATTTACAAAAAGTACAGTGGACTAGTTCTTTGTCTGAGTGCTCTGTTCCGAAAAAAAAGCTCGCTCGATATCAAGGAACGCCACCTTTGTATGGGACTGAGTTTTCACTGCGTCGTAGGGGCGATCTACCGATCTACCTTTTCGGTTGTTATACTAGTCATTCAGCAGTGTCATCCAGTGTTTCAGATTGCACTTAAAGTTGACATTAACTTTAGCAGGAGGGATGTCATACTGATGTGTCTCAGATCCTTCGGCGTGCTATAGGATATTTTGCTTGCTCTTGGTATAAAATCTGCAGTTACCTCGTTCAGGCTTCGAGTATAGCACCGAGAGCTAAACAGGCTTCCAGTATACAAAACAAGATAAGTATCTCTCACAGTATAGCGTATGAAAGCATATGGTTGCTGGTGTGTCGCCTGGGAAGTGAGCGTTCATAACATATCCAAGTGTTTTCTAACCCAGGTACCTTGCGGGTACATGCGTAGGCTCGAATTTCGAGCTATGTCATTGCAGTGGTCAGTTGATAGTAAAAACATCTGATGCGGTATCTCTAATGGCTTGCTGACAATGTCGGCGCTAGTCTTCTGCACTTGATGCTGGCAGCATAGGAATTCTCGAAAGATTTTGGGAAACTCGATCAGAAATTGCTCTAGCAATGGGCATGGTATATAGGCCAGCTCCAACCATACAATGAGTCGGCAGCAGTTGGCCTATTGGAAAAATTACAATTTGTGGTATTCTCTGAATCTAAAGGGTGCTGATGTTTTCAAAGATCATAAAGAAATTCTTATTCAACTGAAAATATCATTCAGAGTATTTAAAAATCTGCGTCCTATTAATCGCAGATATGAGCACTTTTCTTGATTCACGGTGCATGATAGCGTGCTCGTTGAATAATTCAGATGTTTTCGTACGTTTTTACGTCTTGATATTACCACCTCCTTTATTTAAAGGTTAATTGCTTATTCAATTAATCCCCATTGTTTCGCGAACATTCAATTATTTTTTCAACCCCAATGTCTAGGTGTGGCGCAGCATGAACGCATGACTAAGTGGATTTAGTTACCCCCTGTCATTGCCACAAAACAAAATGCTGCCCATTACTCATAAAATGCAAATATTTTCAAAACCCAAATAAATTTTCAAAATTAAAACAAAAAAAACAACACCATTCACATTCCATGCATCAGATATACAGTAGTGCTCTACTTTTACAAGTTCATTTCATCCACGGGGACTACCAAAGTGCTCGAAAGAATCTCAAATAAAATAGTCCATGAGCGCTTCATTAAAATTGAGGCAATTACTCGTATATACAATAATATTAGAGCTGTTGGACTGCAAGTCGGACATAGAGTATTTGAAAACTTCATCCGAATTCAAAGCGCCCCCATCCACAGCAACAACTGGTCACACTCCCTCTCAATGGAAAATGCCAGTGGCTGGGATCATGGTGTGAATTTGCAACGATTTATAGCACCCAATTGTAGCGTTGAAGCGAAGACAAAGCACTCGGCGAATGCGCGATTGAGAGCGATCACCCGTAGTGTCTAACTGAAACTATCCGTACGTACAGTTGGGTTGATCTTTCTGCATCTGATGGATTGTTTAGTTTCTGGCTCGGAGAGAATTAATTAACAAATTGAGATCTTGTACGATCGGTCGTCAAGCAATTAGATTGGATCACGATCAGTGGCTGGATGGAATGACCCAACCGACAGTGTGGAGTATGGAGGATGGTATGCAAATGAGCTTGAGAATTTCAATCTGAAAGTGATTAAAATTGCCACACCTCTGAGAGTCACTGGCAAACTTGCTCCTTAAGTCGGCTGTATTGTATTCTGTGGGAAGATATAAGTCAACAATTAATTGAATAATTACTTTTGAGAATCTAGCAATATATTGCACTCTGTCAGCGATTTTATAAAGAGATTCGCGACATTCCAACATTTTGACATCGGCGCATAGTCGTTATTATTTTTCTTTTTTACTTCTCGTACAAGGGTGCGATGCATATTTTAAGGCTGCCGAATGCACTATTGGACAGTCCTTTGAGTTTAAGATGCATTTTTCTGCCACAAAAGGCTTGATGATTATGATGGCAAACTCGTATCTAAAGGATGTCTCACTGATTTCGGAACATTGTTTTCATTAAGTTCAGATCTACAACTGTCTGGAATATGATCATATTTGAGGCGCATTTGATGATTGTGAAAACGCTGGCAATGATGAAGGTTAAATATCTCTGCCTAAAATAAGCTTTCCTAACAACAAAGGATGGTTATTAGAACTCCAGAAATCCATAGTCCAGGAAAGCAGCTAAAGCAAACATAAAAAATGCAAGTAGATTCCTCACTGATACGCTCTAAAGAGTTCAATTAACCCTTAACAGGCCAACTTTAGCTGCAGGCATATTAAAGTAGCTGCACAATTGCTGGTTGAAGAGGCAAAAACTTTACCCACCACAGTCCTACGAATAAATATTAAGAGCACATATAATTAACAGCTTTTTATGCATGCATAGGCCGATAGGCCGATGAATCTCTGTCAACGTTAAGAGGAAGTTAACCAGATTCAAGTAGCATTTCAAAATCAATTACAACCAAAGATACAGCAAGTTCGAGGTCTGTTAAATTTCTGCGGGAATAGTGCTACTAATGTCTAGTGACTTGAAGGGTTCAGGGGCGTCAAACCAACGACTTCCACTTCTGTAACTATAACTACACATTAGCTTAGCAATTATTAGAAACGGGTAACTCCTGTTACTAGTCTCGTTCAAGCGGATTCCACTTGCCAAATTTATAAATGGCAGCTCTCATATCCGAGTCTCATAAACGTGCCGCTAAGCTTGGGATATGGTTTCCATAAACTCTAGATTGGGGAAACTATGTGATAACGTGAAAATCTTTGTAATAGTTTCGGATAACGACGAATTCACTGCAGCACCCAGCAATAAAAAAATTGGAGCAGCGACGTTGAAAACTACACATGGAATGTGCAGCCCATCAATTAGAGTGCAGGAAGCACTCGTAGCAAATCACCTCACCTATGAAGCTGGGCTGCACAGAAAGACGGGAGCAGTTCGTGCATTCTGCGAGCAAGAAAGGCGTAAGAACTCTGAAGATTAATAACTAGCGCGAACGATGAATTCTAATGATAGTACTCCAGCACCAAAGTTCAGAAGTGGCTTACCGTTTTGCTTAGACCACAGCTCTTCCACAATAACATCATTAAATTGGAGAACAAAAAAGTTAAGATGAATCTATAGGACTTTCTAAATTGGTAGAAAAGCTCTCCAGCTACAGTACATCGTGGGAAAAATGTGTGAAACAACGATAACCCACAAGAATTTCATAGACTATCAACAACGAAAACGCCAGACCGGTCTTTCAACGCTGCATCAACTCGAATCATGATCAGACGAATTTGCAGAAGATTGATCAAGGAACACCGCTTGTGTCGCCCCCAAACCAATCGTTTGGTAAGTCCAGGGCAGTCTACCGGCAATGGGCCATTGCTAGGGGAAAACCAGAGGACATACATAGTAGAAGAATGTGTTAGCCCTAATAAATTTAATTACCTTCCGGTGACGCCGTACAATGGCAATGATTCATGGTTGGCTTATGAACGTCAATTGCTGCTAAACACCAAGAATTGAAATGTACAGAGAAAGGGGAAATGCTAGCAGTGAATTTAAGAGGTAACGCCTTGACCGTGTTGGGCATGCCGGAATTCTAGGCAGCCCGGAATTACTCGCTCCTTGTCACAATGCTTAATCAGCGTTTCTCACTTGACACCCGTATAAATTTCACACACCTTCGCAATATAGCAAAGAGTAACAAAGAATCTCTGGCCGGATTCGCTTTGGAAGAACAAAAAGTAGCGTCTCTCGCATTAAATGACTGTCAGGTGCTACATGAAATCGTCTTAAGCTAGTTCGCCGAAGGTATTCGGGACACTAAAGTACAAGATTTGGTAGCTGTGAATCAGCCGTAAACTCTCGCGGAAGCATTAAGGGTTGCGCAAGATATCTCACTCCGGCTTGAAAAACGTGCAGTCTTTCATTCCACCGTGCCCAATGAAAACAATGACTGGCCGGTTCGGGAAAACAATCGCGTAAGAATGGACAGGTCCGAGGGACGCTGGCATCGCTGTAAGAACAATCAACGACACCAATGTCGGGAAACTAAATTTCACCAACGCGAGGGGCTAATCGATGGTGATACCTGGTAACAAGCCCCCACGAAAACAAACAATGATGGTACCAAATATTCAGGATGCTACCAAGAGACAGGCGGCCCATTTGCAATGGATACTACTAGTTTAATGGCACATGGATTGGTTAATTATCATCGATACCGGTGTAGAGTCTCACTCTTAGATATTTCACTCGTCAATAGAAGTAGCTTAAAAGCAACAACTCATCTTGTCAGAAGAGTTACAGGTAATAAGGTAATGGCTGAGGGTCGAAGCGAAGTAAAAATTGAGCTCCAAGGGTTAGCATTCCAGATTGAATTTCTTGTGCTTAGCGCCGAAGTAACGTGTTTCTTAGGAATCGAATTTCTGCGAAATCACTCTGTACTGTACTCTGGGCTTTTCTACTTTGAAGATAGTAATTGGTGGTTGTTCTAAGAAATTTACCAAATTTTCTTATACACCACGATGTCGCAGACGTTTCCCTCAGATTCATTATTGGAAGCAACTTTTCCGACTAACAACATAGATGAAGGTTTGGTGATTGAAGCCTGTGAAGAATCTAAACTGCCTCCCCATGTTCACTTGTCCAGAACCTTGGTTGATCATTCTATATATGCGGTTAAGGTATGTGTTCTTAATTCAAGTTCTAATCCTATTACTGTCCGCAGTAATACTATCATCGGAGGTGCAGTAAAAGTACAGGTAGTCAACGTTCAAAGACTTTCAGAAAACCTGGAACCATCAGATATCTCTGATATTGCACTTCGGTCACCAGATTTGAGAACAGACCAACGACAGCAATTTCCTACACTACTTGTCAACTACAACGACATCTTCTCTAAAGAGCCTAGTGATTTTGGGCGTACTTTGTTAACAACACACCATATCGATACTGGATCTTCAAGGACAATCAAAATGTCTGCAAGAAGAGTGCCACTTGCTAGAAGAGGAGAAGTTGAATATTTAGCCTAGAACATGGAGAAAAGTAATCGAGTTTTAGTACGAATAAAGGATGTTACCGCAAGATTTTGCGTCAACTATCGCCGTCTCAACAACGTCACCAAAAGGGATTCTTATCCGCTGCCTAGGACGGGTGACGGGTATTGCCAAGTGGCGATGGATGACGGCGATAAGAAAAATACAGCTTTTTTCACTGGTACGGGGTTGTGGCAATGCAAAGTCATGACATTAGGCCTATGATAGGCCAGCGATACTCTTGAGACATTGCTTTGGTTTATATGATATCATCGTGCATTGCAACTTAGAACTTGCGTTCGCACGTCTTCGGCAAGCTAATTTGGAACACAGTCCACAAAAATGAGTTTTCTTCAGAGAAGATGTGCGATACCAAGGCCACATTGTATCCCGGGATGGATCGATCAGGACCTTCAAAAATTGAAGTCATTAAAAAGTGACTTACGCCGAGGCCGAAACAGGATGTACGAAGTTCGTACGAGGAATTTCAACGGTCGCGAAACCCCTTTTCCAACTTACGGAAGAAAAAGCATTTCAGAAATTCAAAGAAGAACTTACTAGTTCTCCTATGCTGGCATACACAAAACCTGACTCACACTTTATCCTAGCCACAGATGCTAGTAATTGCGATGTAGGCGCTTTTTTAAGTCAGCTGAAAAATAGGGTGGAAGCAGTGGTGGAATATTACAGCGCTATTTTCAACAAAGCCGAAACGAATTATTGTGCCAACCGAAAGGAATTTGTCCAGCGTAACATTTCCATCAAAATCTTTTCGCACGTCTGATTAGAATTACAATGAATCACGCTGCTCTTCGATGGCTCAGAAGAATTTCAAGCAACCAGAAGGACGGATCGCCAGATGGTTGGAACTTCTTCAGCGGTATGACAGGGACATCCAAAATCTCCTTGCGTTCTCTAGAAGAAAATGGGAGGTCTGCCATCACTGTCAATCGGTAGAGCTAGGAGACACTAAAAGGTCAATAAGTGTAGCTGCTATAGCACACATCTGCGCAGTGGAGATTCTTGGGGAGGACTTGGAGGAGATGAAGATGAAGACTCGTGTTTATCACTCGGAAAAACTTTCAAGAGAAAACGCTATACGCCATGGGCAAGAAATAAAAAGCTATTGGAGCCAATTTGAGAGTTTGGCTTTGGAGAATGAGGTGTTAAAAACTGAAAATGCGACTGTAAAGCAATTACGAGTACCTCGTATATTTGTACCAAGAATATTGTAAAGCCTGCCCCTGCTGGTACACAATAAAACCCTTTGCGAAGTATTGTAATACTCAGACTTTACTGGATTGGACAGATCTGTGATATCTACGATTGGTGTGCGACATGTGAAACGTGTATGTCTTGCAAAGGTCCTACAACCAGGACACGCGAATGTCTGAAAACTGCTGTTAGTGGAGAATCTTTTGGGGGGTGGGTTGTGATAGACGTTCTGTGACCTTTGCGCCGCACCTCAAATTATATTATCAAATGAGGACATCGTCGTCCTCATGGATTATTTTATTAAGTGACCAGAAGTATTTGCACTTCGTGACTAGAAAGCCGAACTTGTTGTATCGACACTACCCAAAGAAGTACAATATGTATTTAGACGGTTTGGGGTCCCAAACAACAGAGAATGAAGTTACATGGCATCGAAAACACACGGATCACGCGTATTCAGACGGAATGGTAAAGCAACTCAACTGAAATCTAGTGGAATACCTATCCAAA
Source organism: Volucella bombylans (assembly GCA_949129095.1). Lineage (NCBI taxonomy): Eukaryota > Metazoa > Arthropoda > Insecta > Diptera > Syrphidae > Volucella > Volucella bombylans. The sequence goes on from OX422144.1 coordinate 98,981,196, forward strand.
TCTATGGGAACAGACCAAAGTGACTGGGATGATTTTTTGCCATTAGCAGTAATGACTTATTGATCTTCGATGCATGATGCCACCAAATACATATTATTGAAGCTTATGTTCGGGAAAGAACTACGCTTATCTGTCGACTTAATATTAGAACTGCGTTCGTCGATAAGCTTAAATATCATTTTCACTTGGTCGACGAAGAAGCGCGAGGAAACTTAAAACTGGTCGATGAAGTAATGAATACCAGGTACGACTTACGCGTATTTGTTTTATCCAAATGAGAAAGCCTGGATGTACAATCTTAAAAGAAGGTTGGGACTATGTCCACAGCTGCAGCGAAAGTGGGAAGGGCCCTATGTAATCTGTAATAAGTTGAACGATCTAGTATACCGAATTGAAGTTGGCTGGCCACCCATTAATTTATTTTTGTTTTCATTACATTTTCAGTTAGAGTATGTATGATGCGAAAACTATTGTATCTATGGTTATTCAAATTGCTTGTTAAGATTAGACGTTCAGTGCACATAATGTAATAAAGTAAAGATCGTTGTACATCGACTTATTTTCGAGATTTAATTGGAACAAATTACGCCTGATGCTTGGAACCCTAACATCGTTTGGTTGATCCACAAGAGAGTGAGAGAGATCTTAGAGAGATCCGTAAAACGTTTTTCGAACAATTTGGTTGGCCCCAGTCTAAACCCAGGAAGCCCAGATCGATACTCACGGCCTCTTTAATACAATTTGTTTGCCACATTTGAAACCTTTTATAGAGACGAGCTATACCGAGCAATGTCTTGTTTTTAACATGCCAAACTCGTCAGAATGTATAACGATGGAGGGCGCTCGCTTCACTGTTAAGGTCCGAAGTAATCGCACCGAGGCTTTTGATATTTTTGATGTTGAGAATGTGTTTAGACAAGGTGATGCGCTGGCATATGACTTCATAAACGTTGTACTTCAGAAATTTATGGGAAACTCGCAAGCCACCACAAGAGGAAACATTTTTCAATGTCAAATTTTCAATAAGCAAATAAGTAAATCAAGGAGAGCGTACTCGTATAACAAGAGCCATATCAGCGCCAGTCGACGTCTTGTCTCTACAAATAAGGTATAGATGCTGATTGTTTTTAGGTTCACTTCAGGGTGAGCACAAAGTAACGCTCTATGGTTCTATTGAAACATACATATGTTATGGTACGATACGCTTTTGATTCGCCACGAATAATTATAAGAGTGTTTGAATTATCGGTCTTCTGAAGGTAATTTCTATCCTAGAGTCCTCGAGAAACCTACATACTTTGTTCTATTCTTTTATTACAAAACATCAATTGGTAAACGTTTTCTATAGCTCTTGGCATTTACTATTTGATATTCTGTTAACAACCGATGTACAGTTTTCACGTAGAAGAGTGAGTGGCATCATTGATATGTCTATAGTAGTACTGCTTTCATATTACTTTGATTGATTATAACAGATACATCCAGCAGTCGCCTCTTCAGTATTCAAATCAGGTGATTTTAATGGTCAATAGAAGACAAGTCATAGACAAACCGACAAGTATCTCTGGGTTTGTAAAACTGAATTGAAAGAAACAACGGTGCTCCTATATAACATTCGTATATTACAAAATAGTTTTGATGAACAGCAAGATTATGTTTTGCCTGATAAAAACGCTGTGGAATTTTTTTTTCTAGTAATTGAAATGTACAACATGTTCGACAACAAAGGATTGACTAACAATGTCTTTAGATGTGTCATTATGCCAGTAAAAGTAAGGAGAAAATAGAGTTGATTGTTGAGGGCAATTGTTTGCAAAATATTGTAAATAGCAAAAATGACTTTCTACTTCATGATATCTGGTTAAATATTTGAATAGCCTTTTGTGTCATTCATTTTCAATAAGATACTTTAGAATATATTCATAACCGACATGAGGCGTTCGATAAATTTTGACACCTGATTTTGTATTTCAGTGAAAGTTTTCTTATTTTGGATGAGTCTTCATGGCTTGACCGTCTGGTTTTGTGGATAATAATAAATTCAAATAAAAATCAGAACATTAGGTACAGTAATAATGAACAAAATTGTTTAAATCAAGTATTATTCGTTTCTCTTCATGCCACCCCGCTGAAGGAATTCCAGGAATATGGTAGGATCGCTAGCTTAGTGATGGGGCGCTTGAACTCTCCTTTTTTCGTGCGTAGCACTATCCCACTCCGACATGTCCATCTTGGCTTGGGTGAACTTCGGTAACTCTGCCTAGGGACCATAGTGAAGGTGGCAGGTTTGGCTCCTTAAGAACAGCCATATTGCAAACTCGAAAATTTCTTGTAAATTCTCTTCATTTTGGGGCGCTGCTGTAACGTTTTTAACTAACTTAACGGTGTTTCCCATCTTCCTAAATGATTTGCAGCTGCTTCCAGATATCTTGGCCCGGAGATCGCGGTATATGGCCTTTCCTGTACGAAAATGAGTAGGTGTTAATGCATCAAGTTCTAAATCAGAGGAAGCACAAAGAGGTCTGAAATTTAAGATTGCTTCGATTTTGGTCAATAATGTATACATTACTTTAAATGTTAGGAGGTTATTTCCAAGCACACAACAAAGATGCTGCTTCACCAAACCCCTCCAAAATGAGGACTTTGCGGCGGGACAAATTGCCAATCGATGTTCTCTGTAGTCAACATTTCAGCAAGCTTCTAATGGTGCGTCGTCGATGATGCAGGTTTGCTTAGCCAAACAAAGCTCTGGCACACATAACCTTATGAAGCGATGAATATACCCAACGATTCTTACGAGTTTTCTTAAAGCAGAGGATTTGAGCGAAAGGTTTTCGAGAAAATGTTCCACCGCAATCAAAACATGAACCGCAACATTCTTCTTTCTCTCCCCAGGAATTTCTTCAGTCCCAACTTCGCGATTAATTGGTCAGTAATGTAACTCCTGAGACAAGCCGGACCGTTCTACCACATATCGAGATCCATTAGATCGCTGGGTGCAAGACCCCTGGAAGCAAAATCAGCAGGATTTTCAGAAGAAGACAGCATTCCGACAACTTGCTGCAATGTTTCTGACAAAAAATTCACCCCTGTGAATAGTTCGTCCACATATATATCGTGCAAGATATATTTTGTGATCTCGCTGACGACAGGCTATTTAACATTTCTCATGAAGTCTTTTAAGTAATCGGTGTTACGTATAAAAAAAATTACTTTCAGGAGCTGGTGTGATGGCCATCCCTCTAATTTTCTGCAGCCAAAAACTTCCAATCAGATCCATGTCGTTGTACGGCTAGTTTAGTAGTAGTTTTTTGGAGTATCTTCACCTCCACCGAAGACCATATGAAAAATGTTTTCGCTAAAGCAGCCAAGAGAGTTTTTGTCCGCTGTGTAGTTTGTCCATGCATTTACGCCGTAAGAAAGAGCAGCTCCTTCTATGTTGCATCAAGTAGGGCTCTGTTACTCAATTGCATTTCTAGTCCACAGAAACGGCTATTTGCAAAACTTATTCCTCGCTTGGATCCTTCGCTGATGCTATCGCTAAAGTATGTTGATACATTCATTTCCTCTGCATATGGAAGAAGTTCTACAGATTTTTAAATAAATGTGCTCGGGGTGTTATTCTGTAAATTGGGCACCATATTGTCATTTAGAATTCCTTGAAATCTGAGACTCGGTGTTCATTACATTCTGTTTACACAAAATTGGATCCAAAAAGTCATGCGCACAGCGCAACTGGCAAAGACGTCTTTTGTCTAATTCAGATTTTGACTTTCTAAATAAGTTAAAGGCTTTGTTTTTAGCTTTTTTGAAGTTAACTAATTTTTCTGTTATGCCATGGTATTTTAAAACATATAAACATTATTTTTTCCTCCTAAGAGGAGTCTCATAAATGACATTCTGCAAAATATGGAATTTGAAGGTAGCGGCTCTTGTAGCATTGATTGTGAGATCTTTGCAAAGTTTTTTGAGTCAGTTTATGATCACTCTAATCTTTCTCTTTTCTCTGTTTATGATATACATGATTGTAACACATTTAGTGAATCACTCCATCTTTCGATTGACGATGTTTTCCAAGACACAAAACAACTTGAACTCCTGCCAAAGTACCGGCCCTGACAGCATTCCATTTGATGTTCTCAAACAGCGCAATTTTAAAACTAATTTTGAATTTATCCTTAACTTCTGGCACATTTTTAGATGAATTGAAGCATTCATTTATAACTCTCATATTCAAGGCTGAATCCAGGCAGAAAGTTGAGAACTATCGTGGAGTATCTAAACTTTTAGCCATTCCCAAACTGTTTCAATCAATTTTCACGAAAAAAAAACTTTATTTCGTAATCAAAGAACAAATATTATTGCAACAACATTGATTTGTATCGAGTAGATTTACGTTAACCAATTTGAAGCTGTATATAAAATCTGTTGAATCAGGATATCAAGATGATGGCATTCATTCGACACTTCTTCAATGGATCTCGAATTATTTGTTTATTTATTTATGTCTATAAGTATTACAAACTCTCTTAGACTAACCTAAAATGTGAATGTACATCTAAATTTCTTAAAATCTAAATTTAAAATAACAAGATTTAATATTAGCATTAAATGATACAAAACATGAGTATAGATTTAAAAACATTTCTGTTCTGATTAAAATCGAAAACATTTGCATATTGATTGAATTTAACACACGCATTGGTTATAGGCTCGTTTTGGCCATAATTTGTTTTATGTCTTGAGATATACAAAAGAGCATTGCTTCTTGGTCTTATGGATCTAGAAGGTGTATTTATACTAAATAAGGCCAAAAGAGGTGGACAATCAATGTGATTTGTAATTACATCTCTTGCGAATACTGCAGAATAGTAAGTTATTCTGCAAGAAATAGGCTTTAAACCAATAAGTAAACATCTATTATCATATGAAGGCAAAGAACCGGACCAATTTAAGTTACGAAGAATAATATAGGCATGACAGACCTTGAAAAGGACATGACTGAACATTTTTTAATATTTAAATCCAACGAGTTCATAGAACACCATACATTTAAATTATTTATGTCTTTGAAAATTTAAGCTATCAGCAACAGATTTAACTGACATGAAGATCTTAACATCATCGGCGAACATAAGGCAATTTGAGAATTTTATTGCTGTTGGTAGGTCATTTATGAATATTAAGAACAGCAAAGGCCCAAGGTGACTGCCTTGTGGCACACCCGAATAGTTATGAATTTTGAAAGATATTTTAGACCCAATTTTAACAAATTGTGATCGAGAACTTAAATAATTCCCCATCCATTTAAGGATTGTTGAGTGAAAACCTAAAAAGGACAGTTTTTTTAATAAAATTCGATGGCTTACCCTATCAAACGCCTTAGAAAAATCAGTGAAGACAACATCTGTTTGACATCTATTTTCCATATTTTTTAAACAAGTGCTTACAAACAGAGTTAAATTAGTCACAGTGGAACGTCCTTGAACAAAACCATGTTGGTAAACCGATATATGGTTTTTCAAGGCATTATACATTTTCTTTTTAACGATTGATTCAAAAATCTTTGGAATCAGTTGCAATTTCGCAATGGGTCTATAATTTTGCACGTTCTGTTTTGGACCTGATTTGTAAATGGGAGTAATATAGGAAGTTTTCCAACATTCTAAAAACTCACCACTTCGAAGAGAAAGATTAAATATGTAAGATAGAGGTTTGGACAGATTACATGCACATTCTTTTAAAAACTTAGCAGGAATATTGTCTGGTCCCAAACTTAAATTAATATCTAAACAAGAAAGTTCGGTAAAAACCTCATCTTCAGATATTAACATCGAGTCCATATTAACTACTTCGGAATATGCAGGCAAAACATCACTGTTAGAGTCATCAACAACAAAGTTAGATTGGAAAAAAGTTGCAAACATGTTACAGATTTCTAATATATCGCTACTTACATTACCATTGTAATTCATATTAGTAGGAAATCCCACCGATTTTCGTTTTGAATTAAAAAATTTCCAAAAAGATCTTGAGTTTTTCTTGATCTTCGATTCCATAGACCATAAATACTGGTTATATAAAAACGTCTTTAAAAATTTATACTCTTTTAGCAAACGACAATAATTGCTTCGAAAACTTGAATCGGTCTTACTTCTTTTTTGGGCCTTTATTAAAGAATTTTTAAAACGTTGTAAGCCTCTAGAAAACCATATCGGCTTGTTCAGTCTACGTCTTTTTGCCTTCTTAAGTATAAACCTATCAAACAGTTCTTGGACAGTGTTAATAAAAGAAGAATCCCAATCTATTTCATTAATATAATTGTTTATGCAAATGAAATCGGCTTTGTTAAAGTCGTATTTTACATCTATATAAGATAATGGATCAGATAAAGATTGAGTAACTGATAAATTTAATACAATTTTTAATGCTTTGTGGTGAATACCTTCAAAATAGAAAACAGTATGTCAAAATTGGTTGTTCTCAATCTATGCTCATTGATGTGTTATCTGGTGTCCCACAAGGTAGCCATTTAGGGCATTTGCTATTCAATATTTTCTGTTCCACTCTTTCTCGACAAACCGAAATTAAAGACTTATGCGTAATTTTTGATTCGAAACTTGCATTTTTGTTTCACATAGGCTATGTTGTTGCTAAAGCAAACTCAATGCTTTGTTGCCTTAATCGAACATGGGCTGAATTTTCGAACACATATGCTCTTAAGTCGGTTTATATGTCTCTAGTTCGACCTTTTATGAGATTTCGATAACACGAGTAGAAAGAATACAAAAGTCCTTTACAAAATTTGTTATAAGCAAACGAAATGGAACGCCAATGCAATGCCCCCTTATCCAACCAGTTGTAAGTTGATCGGACTAGATATCTTTTCATATCGTACAATATGTCCTGATATACTTCATGAATTAAGGTTGTATGCACCAGAAGGAATTCTTTCACCAAGAATTTTTTTTATTGAACCCTAGTCATTTGCACAATTATGGTACAAGAATTTTCAACTCCGTTTGTTCTGAAATAATTTTTTGTGAAATGGACTTGTTTTTGTATACTTCGTCTCTTTATCGTTTCAATATTCGTAGTTCTTCTGTCAGTTTAGTGGCAGGATGAATGTTTGGTCGATGGTCGATTTCAGATCCTTTCCAGAAGAGATTTTATTTGTCGTGCATGCGTTTTTGTGATCAATTTTTACAGATTATTCCCTTCAGCTTTGCAGAGCTCGACAGCTAATCCATTGGGTGCGCTGCTTCGCTCACTTAATTTTAATAATTTTTGCAGTCTTCGTTCGTGTTGAATTGATTATTCTGCCTGAACGCGATATTTCCGTCATGTTCGCCGAATAGAAGTCTGTGAAAGTGTTTTTCTTTTCAAAGTCCTTACTCCTTGCAGACTTCGGCTTGGGTTTTTCTTTTAAACTTTTTGTAAAATTTCTGCTCCTCATTTCTGCAGAATTTTATTTCGATCGCTTCGACTTTGGTTTTTCAAATTCCTTTTCTTCGTTGGTCGAAGTTTGCGTTCGGTTTTTGTCCTCTGTAGGTATGCGTTAACAACAGTCATATTTTTGGCTCTCGTTCTTGCATGCAGTGCCGCACGATATTGCTTTTGCTTAGCTGTAATTACTCATCCGGTAGGGTCTTTATTACACTGCCCTACACACATTTTGGTTCCTAGGATTTAAGACCTGTTTTTAAGTATATCTAATAAGGCGATTTCAAAAATTTTAACTGTTTTTTTTGTATCAGCTCTAATTTATGAGATGGACAAAAAATCTGAAGTTGTCTTGGACAATCGCGCATAATTCCCCAGCAATAGTCTGCAGACATATGAACGTCCCATCTACCTTGATCCTATTCTCCATTGTTTTTATATCTTGATGGAAGCGTTCTCCTTGTTTTTCGCTAAGATTACCTAGGTTATGCCGAAACTGATCTACTCGTATATGACAATGGAGGTAGTGTACTTTTATACTCATATCACAGCCAACATTTTTAAAGTTAAGAAGCATTTCCTAATTTACGAGAAAATTCTGTACAACTGCTATAAAAGATTTCCACGCAAGTTGTTCTAATTCAGTCATAGATGCCTCAAAATCAGTAGAGCATAAACGTATTTGGGGTCAATCAAAAATGCCTGCTTTTAACTTTTCATCACTTAATCCGGGAAATGCCTGAGAAATATACTGAAAACATTGTCCATTTTTGTCCAGAGCTTTCACAAATTGCTTTATTAGTCCCAATTTTATGTTGCACATAGCGGAAGAATGATTCTTTCTCGGGGAGCTAAAGACTCATTTATCACATTGCCTTCACCAATGACCATAGCATCTCTCACAGGGCAATTTGTTTGTATCCAGTGTTTTGATTTTGCTCTACTATCCCAGAGACAAATAAAACATGGATATTTTGTATAGCAACTTTGTTAACCAAATTAATCATCATCATCAGATCGACATATTTCATTTTCGGCAATATGTAGAACTGAAATACTTCATATTCTTCTTTCATACAAGTAGAGTGGGCAATTGGAATATTACTCGTAACATGTTTATTGCCATTATGTAAAAGGACAGCTTTGAGACTTATTTTACTGCTGCCAATAAAGAGACGCCAGTCACTTGCCTGATAGGTCTCCAGGCCCATGAAAGTCAGTAAGCCTGCAATATACAAAATTTTCAGCAGAAAAAAAAATTGCAATAAATTTTGTTCTCTCGTGCGATAAAAAGTAGTTCGCACATCAGAGGTTAAGCAATTTTTTTCTTTTAACCTTGATTCTAGCAGCTCAGCACGTTCCTTTGAAAGATCTAAGTCTCTGATGAGATCATTAAGCTCGTTTTGTGAAAATGTTTTAGGTTTCGATGTTTCTACATAGCATTCAAAGTCGGCACTCCACAAAGAATTTTGTCTCCCCATTAAATGTTGTATGCCATGGAGCGAAATAAAAACCCTGAGCCAAAAAATCGTTCTTCTCTCTCAGTCCCATTTTCCAAAAAAACTTAACACGTTCTAAGGCATTTTAAGTGTATTCTTACCCACTTGAGTGTTAAGTTCTTTTTATAAAAAAAAATCGCTTACTTGAGAAGCACTAGATCCTTCAATTTCTTCCCCCTGGCATTGGTAAAAATTGGTATTGGAACGTCTTCTGAATGAGGAATTGGTCTTATGGCTGAAGAAATATTAGGATATTTCCATTTGTGTCGATTCTTTTTGTTGATGCCCACTATACTTGTCATACAGAAGTAACAGCCGTTATGATGATTTTTTTGTTCTCGCCAAATCATCGGTACTCCAAATTTCAAAGATTTACATGTACCTTTCTCCTCTTGTCGCAAATGTTCAGTGCACACTTTACATACACTATGAGGCGCCCCGCTTTACCTTGATTGCAAATTTCAGTATTGAAGTAAGAATACAAGAGCGGATCACAGTGTTTTTTATTAATTTTCGCTGATCTTTAAAAATATGTTCTCCACAAATGTAACAAAACTTATCAGGCTCGTTAACAATCGAATTAGGCTTAACACAAACTAAACCGCGAGGAAAGTGGCGATTCGATAAAGTCGAGGAGAGTGTAGGAAATAAACACATAACGTCTCTATAACAGTGCGCCTACAGAAGCTTGAAACTGCGTGGCCTCAGCGTTGATATCCAAGGGGATAACCAAAGTAAATGCATACTGCAGCTTCAAACTTAGTTAGTAGTTGGTTTAATTCGAATCCATGGTGTCATTTTTATTTCCAATTTTAATGGTTTCATTGGAAAAGGGCGCGCAAGGCGATCTTTATACCACCTTGATCAAAAATAACCACCGTGTGGCGCTCCCATTGTTCCGATTTGAATTCTATTTTTTTTTCGTTAAGTTGGTAGATCTGTTGTTGACATTTCCTCTAAATCTTAGCGTCATAGCTTGATATTTGCAAAAGTTACGTAGCCAAGAGCACATCTATCTCTCTGTGTGTTGGCGATTTTTTACAATTTTAAAAATGGATTTAAATTTGCAACAACGAACTTGTAAATTAAATTTTGCGTAAAAACCGGATTTAATGGTGCGCGAACGTTGGAAATGTTGGAAAAGTGTTTCGGCAATGATTCTCGAAAAAAAACGGTCGTTTACCAGTGACACGAGCGGTTCAAAAGTGGTCGTGAGTCAATCGAAGATGATGAACGCAGTGGCCATCGACATCGAAAACCGACGGAAACATTGATGGAGTAAAAGAAATGTTGGTCAATAACCGCAAATTAACCATCAGGGAGATAGCGGAGGACTTGGACATTGCCTGTGGATCCGTCCAAGACATTTTGGTTAATGATTTGGGTTTACATCGTGTAGCAGCAAAGTTGGTGCCAAAAGACCTCAATTTCATGCAAAAAAGAGACCGTGTTGACGTCGCAAAAGAGATGATTTGCGAGGCTGAATCTGATCCCACATTCATCAAAAGGATCATTACTGGAGACCAGAGCCGAGACCAAAAAAACCACGTTGTTTTCAGTCAAAAAAGAAGGCAATGGTCACGGTTTTCATGGATTACAAGATGTGGAGCATCATGAATTTTTGCTAGAAGGCCAGACAGTAAACAAAGAGTATTATTTGGGCGTTATGATACGTTTGCGTGAAGCAATTCGCCGAAGGAGACCAGAATTGTGGGCAGAAAACTCGTGCATTTTGCACCATGATAACGCACCGTCGCACAGTGCCATCATTATTCGTAATTTTTTAACGAAAAATGCAACAAATACCATCCAACAGCCACCGAATTCACCTGGCTCCCTGTGACTTCTTTCTGTTCAATCGAGTTAAAAAACCACTACGGGGAACGCGTTTCAGCAGCCGAGAGGAAGTAATGGAAAAATCGCAGGAAGCACTGATGGACATACCGAAAACCGTATAAGTGTGTTGCAGTCGATGGGGATTACTTTGAAGGGAACAATATAGATTTAGATGAATAAACTTGTATTTTTAATTGTCTGAATAAATTTGTGAAGGCTTAAAACATCGCCTTTGATGCCAGTGAGTTGGTATATTTTCTCTGATCAAGTTTAATAACAAACTACTCTTCATTATGCGATGCTAGGCCTTTAGCCTTATGATGTCCCCCTTTTGCTGAGCCTATCTCGGCCTGAAGCGCCGATTTATTTATCCTCATCGAAGAATTATCTTACGAGTATCTTTGCTTATTTTCATAACAGGGCTGAATATCCAACGTCGGATCGATAGTATATCTCCCCCTTATCCTAATGAGCAATTCGCAATTTCCCTATCAACGCAACTTTAATTAGAACAGACATCTGCTAATTACCCATTAATCTTCATTGCAACTATCTACATCCCAATATAGTCACAAAATTCACACAAGATACAGAATCAAATCGAGTACATCAAAAATACGAGTATCTAGTTTCAAAACGATAACCGTATCTGCCATAATTTAGCAATTTATTTCCAACTAATTAAGTTGTAGAGCAAGCGACTTAGCTACTTTAGCACTAGCATACATATCTACAGTGGCAAATAAAAAGACGACCGATAGATATTTTTTCCGCCAAATTAATTATGAATTCTTTTAGCTGTACTGTCGCCAAGATACGTATTCCCCGTCTTTGTCAGTGAGATCTTGCATCATAAGATACGAGTGCAAGCGCATTGGCGTATCTAAGAGCATCTATGATATTTCTCCATCTATCTATTTATCTATTTATCTATTTATCTATTTATCTGAGTATTTGCCAATTTAGTTGTTTGTTTATTTTTCAAGTTGAAAACTTTTAGTTGCATTTTATTTAAACCAGCTTTCGACTTTTATGGACCGTTCATGTTATGGTCTATGGCTGGTTTCTATATTGTGCAGGATGTGGTCAGACATATTCATATGTGTGTATCTTGAAGCTCTGTCAACAACCTAGTGAAAATCGTGGTAATTATGGAATTCATCGTAGAGATATGTATGTACTCGTACATGAGTCATATTAAGTATCCGTTAAATGAATTGAATCAACAAGATGCCATAAAGCTATGCGCGGTATAGATCGAAAAAAATATGTATAAGGGTAGCGGACTAATGTAATTAACGCAGAGCGTCGAGGTTTTTGATTGCTGAAAAATTATGCATTCCTTGCGTGTACAAAAATGTTGTTGTGTTTTTTTTTTATTTATTTTTTTTTATTTTACTATTTCTTATTTTTGTTGTTCAGTTGTTTTGAACATGTCTGTTGAATTGGCTGGCGTAATGGGAGTTGGTTAATGAGTTGTAACGATAAACATTTTGCTACGTGTTACCCTAGAGAACAAAGCTACCGAAACCCGACGGCAATAGCATGTGCATAGTGTCATTGTTGAATTTTTAATGTTGCACGCAGAATGTTAAATTGATTAATTGATGCATGTTACCACAGATTGTTGTGAGCTATACCTAGAGAATTTACAACTTAAGTGCGTGAAGGGAAACCGGATAGATAGTAGACAAAGTGGATTTTTTTTATGACATTTGTACACAATAACCCTAAGTCCAGACAGTAGGTACGTTCTTATCTGTTGTGAAGGCCGCCATTGAACCATCATATAAACTTTAAGACGTTTAAGGTCTATCAGTATTTCTAGCAGATGCTACTTAGATTCGACTAATGACCCTACCTTCTTAGAAAATCTCCTCACTTTAGCCGCTTTATGAGCCACCAGTTTCTGAAGAAGTCTCTGTCGCCTTGATCACATTCTACTTTATTAAATTATGTAGCTTCACACAGCAGTTTTTATTCAATATTCGCATTGGTTTGCATCTGGATGCTTTAAAGGCATTCCTGTCTATAACCTTTTAGGTTAACTTAGAATGGTCCAAATTTGTGGTTCACTCTAATGTCACTGGAGTGAGACTGGAACCCTTCTTCTGCATTCCTGCAACTTCTGTAGAAATATTGTGAGGAATACTCAATGGTGATTAGCTCTCTTGATCCTTTAGGGTTGAGTATGCGCCATATAAGCCTAGGTGTCTCACAGTTACCTCGATGTTTCCCTCTACAATACAACTGGTATTGGAGGGCATTACACTGGAGAGTATGTCATTTGTTTTACGTCGGACATTGGTTGAGGTCGTTAAGGTGGAAAATTCATCAACAGTTCACTGCTACGTCTGAATATCCGAGACTCCAACAGAGTATGTTTCTGTGGAGGCTCTAACCACCCTCGATTTTATGGTGTTGATGGGGATTTAATCGTAACTTAGCTGTTGACATATATTGTAATATCTTTCGATGGTCTTAATGAGTTCACAGTGTCTTTATTCGTTCGTTTTTGGAAACAGGTGATTGAAGTGTATGTTGATTACTGTCAATTTCAGTAGTATAGCGTCCCCATATTTAGCTTTTTCCATTGGTGAGTGTCTCTCAGTCTATGGCCAGAAATTGTGGTAGACTGCTTGTCGAAAATGTCAGATAACGCAGGAATTAGAGGGCGGCTGTTCTAGAGGTTCATAACGCGTTGGTGATGTTTATATGTACAGGCGGAGCATTGTGATTTTTCTAGTAAATTGACCCCGTTCTTCTTTTCCAATACGGGTTATCACTTATCAGACAGCCATGCCATAAGTAAGAATTCATCTGGCAATGGTGGTGTTGACCCAAAGCATAAACTTGGCTTGTAGACCTAGCTTTTAGGCCACCATATTCTTGCACGAGTAAAGGGGTACTAGAGCATTTATGCCACTTTCTTTCCATCTCAGTTTTCTATTTAGGATGAGATCTTAGTCGGAAAAACTCGGAACGATGTTATTAAGCTTGCGATAGTACTAACAAGGTACTAAGTGGGCGAGCTCCGTTTGAGCTAGATCTACACAAATTCTACATCTGCGTTTCTAAGAGGAGAGTACGAGTATTCCTAAGGATAGAATATTAGAAGGTGTTTGATTTCTAACTTCTTATAGCTTCATCCTGCAGTATCGTCGATGAATCCTTACGGGATGGTGCACTGTTCATCTGCCTTTCATTCATCTTAATTAGTAGTTTCAAACCGATTCTTAAAGATCCAAACCTTGCGAGCGCTCATGAAAGCCGTGAGTATACCGATTTGGGTGTATACCACTGTCAGTTGTGGTCTTTATTTTTGCTGAGGCTCACCCATAGATAATCAATCCAAAATGTTCATTGATAGAAATGGCATATGAAGTCTTTATGAGAGAGCTAAATAGCTGATGGCTGCCGATCCACTGAAAATCATGAACTCATGACTACGAACTTGGCTTCAAAAATGTAATACAAACCGTTGCGCCTCCGAATTGAAAAGAGGTAGATACGAAAACAATAAAGGCACTGCCTTTGACAAGGTCACCTGCGAGTTATCTAAATCTGGAGATGACCCTTTGATGGGCAACAGTCACAATCCGATTGTGGGAGGATGGTCCATGCTTTACCTTGAAAAAAAAAAAACGAATGCGACATATCCCCCTTACATGTCGCACATATAATCCAATCCAGTGTATTTTGTAAACGTCTAGAACCCTTTTGCCTAATATCAATCGGTAAATACTAGTCAGATCAAGTGTTCATTATGAGATAGACCCAACTTCAGGACAAGCGGCAATATCTTCTCATCGACGTTAAGGCCGCGTGTGATAGCATTCAAAGCTTCGAGTCCTATAAATCGATAGTTGAATCACGAAGCTGAGCGTCTTTTAGGTCAAAACTGACTCCTTAACAGAGATTCGATGAATATTCATTTGGTGAAGCAACTGGATTCAAAATTACTGCTTTAAAAGAACAATATGATGTTCTACAAAACCCGTCATTTCTAGTATACCAGTTCTAGTCTGCCGCTTCGAGTAGTGTAAGATAAGTCGAAAGGCGATATAGTTATTTCATGCCTTTGCAAAAACAAAAGATAATTCACCTTTCCAAGTCGTGTGTGCGAAGGGAAAAAATGGAACTCTATGAGCCCTACTTATGAGTATGAAGATGTTAATCAAAAGCTGAGAAAAGAAGGCAAGTTTGACGTTTTAACATCGAACGAATGAACGATAGTGATATATTTAAAAATGACGTGTATGGGAAGACCGAAGCAACAAATAAAAGCTATTTGCTTAGCATCAAAAAAGCTGGTTAGGGAAAGTGTCTCTGGTAAAGACTTTCAAAGATTCGGAAGAGCAAGTATTGCAAACAATATAAAGAAGCCTTTTGGAATAAGCACATTCTTCGTATTGGTTTAAAGGGGTTCTGACCAATATTTCTATCTATTGCAATTGTTTTGACTCCCGCCGGGCCGTCAGTGATTTCAATGTCATCTGGTTCAATGCGCTTCAGCTTTCTTCACCTCATAACAACTGTCCTCGATTTTTCCCAAATTGTTCAGCACCACATCTAGATAGGGCAGTCAACGCATTATGGTGTAACTAATCCACTGCCAGATCCTTCACCCTATAGTCATCTCACGCATACAGAAGCACTGACTCAACGTTGGAGTGCAACAGTCGTAGCTTCATTGAAGTTCTGCTGTGAACTGACTAAATCCATAACACTATGCGAAAGTAGGTAATCATCGTTTCTAGCGGTTTTAGGTAAAATGCCATTGGGCATTAGACTTCTCTGCTTCCTCCAGACAGGGCTACGCGAAAAACATATTATTGTCAGTAAAGAAGCAGCATTTTTTGGTCTCCGCTTGGAGACATAGCTCTTACGTAGCCTTATTAATATATAGGAGCACTAAAAGCCTTCCAGAATGCAATAAAAACTATGTATTGCCGAGATCTTTACTCCACGCATTGCATTCTAATGATCTGCAAGGTGCTTATGTGTATTTGGACTGGGGAGGAGGATTTAGGGCTCAGGAGGACTTATGACAGGTATTGCTAGATCCTCGAGGATTATTTTTCTACTATCATACGTGTTCCCTTCATCTCGTGCGCTGATTCTCATCCTATGTCATCAAGAAAGGCTTTCCCCGGGATGTACTTTTAAACTGCGTCTTTCGATAAATCCTTAGTAATATCATAGCCGACCCAACTATCCACTATCCACAGGTATGACGTTGATGTAACTGCACGTGACACTTCTTGCACTGGGCTTCAAGTTCTAGTCTCTCTGCTGGTGAGGACTCGTATGCTGCTCCGTCCCTTACTAAAGGAACTAACCGGTACACTTCGGAATCTCGAAGTCTGTCAGTATTGCACTTGGGATCACCTAACATGTGTGTGCGGTTGATTTCAACGAATACTATACGAAGGCGTAATACCATAATATGTTGGTTGCAGTTCATTTCGATATCGGCTTCCTGCCTCTTTCGGTCGTCGAAAACAAAATTTCTAAATGATCGGCTAATTGCAGAATAATCAATATGATTCGTTGTTCGCTGTCAATTAGGTGTAATCCAGCTGAGCTTGTAGCGGATCCTGCTGTGCAGAAATAAAAAAACCGTTAAATTTTCTCTCTCAACATATGATTGAACGCGGCTTTGTTGCATATTTCGTTGGTGTTATTAGTCGTTTGGAGATATCTGTATGATGATGGTCTTAATCTGCACAATTTTAAACATATGAAATCCGTTCGTGCTTCAGGTATAACCACGTTTATAATAGAACAGCATTCTTCTTTGAAAAAGGAGGAGGATCTTCACATTTTGGAATTTAATCGTGGTCGGACGTTGCATTACGTCTCGGAATAGTTGGTTTTTTACACTAGGTCTATGAACTCTTCTTCACTTCCCAAGCTTCTCTCCTTTCTAAATGTAGAAGAGACTTTACTGGCGCCCAAAAGGACCAAAAGGGCTTAATGTTTTTGTCATGGATTCTGGTCTGGTTTTGTCATTGAAAACAGTCTCTATATTTTCAAGAGAGCAACGGTAGTGGGTTCCTTAGCACTAGCTGATTTTTCGATGATTATCCCTGATGATAGAATGCAAGTGCGTTTGGAGCAGAGAGGACATTTGCATCCTTAAGGTATGATGTAAATGATGATGATATAAGCTTCTACGCCTACAGTGGTCGTTACCTGGTTATTGGTTACATACTCGTATACCGAATCTTATTATATGTATGCACATGAGACGTTCGACTTTAGAAAATTTGGGAAAGTGGTTTAAAGGTTTTCTTCTTAAGGTCTTCCGATGCCCTCTAAAGTTCGATGGAACATGGACAATTGCACGCCTTTTCTTGGAATATTAACAAGTGCCTCGTAACATTCTTAATCAAATTTCACGTCAAGCATTTCCAAATCGTATAAATCTGCCCAAAGACATGAATGCGAAAACAATTTGATACAAATTCAACCCCACTGCTCCACATCCCATTGGTGTACATTTAACCAGCGAAAATGATTGTAGATAATTTTGCGATTTTTATTTGTATCTAGTGGATATGCGTAGTTTTTTGTGTGCTACCCTCCCAGCGGGGTTATTAAAATGGCTAACTCCAACGATACGATCTGTCTAGGCATTCCACATTCGAACGCAGAGTTTATTGGAAAAGCGTTTACACGGCTTTAGCTGTCGCGATTGTCGAACGCATAACGCAAAACGATCGATGGTGCATATAGCAGTGAGCAACAGATATAGTATCTGAGTACGGGTATCTAGCGCACTAGACATATACGATTGTAAGCCAGTATGTCTCTTAACTTTCTGATTTTGACTCCATGGCAAGCGATAAATTCGCCGCGCCGTAAATGTTATTTGTGTGCGTTGTTGATGGTGTTACGACTATTGGTTGTTGGTATTTGGTTTTATTGCAACTTGTATGTCAAATTTATTTGATTTCAAGGGGTCCCCGATTCGCATGGTAAACCTTGAACCTATTCAGATGGACAGCGAGAGAGTATTTGCAGTTGCACAGGTATACAAACAGTTGCAATGACAGTTGGAGTAGTCGAAAGATGCTTGGCACATATTTGATGTGAGGTGTCAAAGAATATTTATGAATGCGTCGGAATTCGTGATATGCCAAAAGTGGCGTTGTTTTTTTTTTTTTTACCACACTGTGGAATACTGTGTTGAGAGGAATTTTTGTTTTGAGTTTTAACACGAAATGTTGCAAATGCTGCGACATGATAGAGCTGAATGAAGTGTTAAAAGAAAATTCGAACATAGTGATGGAACGACAATATTTGGCATGCCTTTGGTTTCTGAAGCATGAGCTGACACAGAAAGATTTCCATTTTCGTACTAAACCGAAGCTCTGTTGAAGTAAAGCATTCTCTGACATTATTTTAAGTCAGATCATTGATATTGTTAGAAAGTGAATTCTCAAGTCAAGTTCCCTTCTTCTAGACGTAGACATATACATAGCTGTGCATGTCCAGAGGAAATGAATAAGATTGTCACTTTCCCGTATTTATCAATGGAGTTCTTTCGGTGTTCGATGTGGCGCAGTGATGAAATTAGTTGACTATTAAGTAAAGGTATTAAGTAAAATTAGATTAAACCCAAAATTAATGTCCATGCTTTACTTACTTACTTAGGCGACGCTACAGTCCGGGGTGGACCTGGACCTCAACCAATAAGACACTCCAATTAGCGCGGTCTTTGGCTAACTGCCTCCAGTTGCGCACTCCTACTTGGTTGAAGTCCCCTGCCACTTACGCGCGCCACCTAAGGCGATGCCTTTCTCTATTGCGTTGCCCCCCGGATTAGAGTTTGGAGCGTTGGCGGTTATTTGCTCTACATGTCCCAGCCATCGCAAACGCCAAATGCGCAGTTTTTTGACAAGGTCGATGTCGCTGTATAGCTCGTAGTCAATATCAATATCGTCGGCGCATGCAAGCAATTGAATTGTGAGTTTTACTTTATTGCTAAATCCTTTTTTGACACCAAAGGTCTCGGTTAGGTCGTTACCGACCCTGATGCAGTAGTGAGCTTTCTCCATCGTCATCCCACAGGATGGCAGGGCACTGATGCCAAAACTAGACATGGTTCTGTATAGCTCGTCTCTGTAGATGCTGTCATATGCGTCTTTAAAATCGATAAAATGGTGGTGAGTATCGATCTGAACATATTGGGTTTTCTCCAGGACCTGCCGTAGTATGAATATTTGGTCATCCAGGGTCTCTTTCTTTAGAACCGGGCAAACGATGGTGAGGTTCCATTCATCAGGCATACATTCATCCGACCAAATCTTGGAAATAAGTTGGTGTATCCTCTCTCCCAAGTCATCTCCTGTTGCCTTAAATAGTTCGGTGGGTCGGCCGTCCGGCCCGGCAGCCTTGTATGACTTTAGTTTAGATATTGCTATCCTCAATTCATTTTGGTCTTGACTTGCATCGCCAATATTGAATGGTTCGCTCTGCTTGACAACGGAATTTGTGTCGTCTTCGCCGTTTAGCAGTCTTCAGAATTTTTTTTTTCATACCCTTAGCACCGATTGTAACCCCACTACAGGGTTTCCTTGATCATCTCCACAGGTTTCCGGTCGGGTCTTATTACTCTGACACGCTCTTTTTACTTTTTGGCAAAACTTCCGAACATTATACCTGGAGTAGAAGTCAATGTCAAGCTCACGAGCCGCCACGAGCCAATTTTGACATTAAAATCGCCTAGGACGGTTTTAACATCATATATCGGACATTGCTCGTAAGTTTTGTCGAGGAGCTCCAATTGTTACATTATAAAGGCAAATTTGGTTTAGTCAACTATTAGACCTTGAACATTGACCATAAATTGACACGAATCCATGGACGGGATTACTTCCAGACGAGAAGTGAGTCTGCACTATGTTCCAGATTATAGTGATAACATAAATAATTGCAAAACGGACAACTAGCCGAGAGAAGAGTCTTGAATGGCCATCTCCATTATACGAAAGGTATACACATGCAGATTTCTAACCCAATATTTTAGAGCACTTCGGCATTGGAAGGAAAATCCTAAATGTTTGTTAGACACCAAAATAAGAGCGCTAGCATATTCTTGTGATAGTTGGTGATATTTTCTAGTATAGGAGCTGTGTAACTTCAACCTTACACCATTAACCATGGATTTCACTTTGCTATAGCGGTTGACCAAACAATGTCAAGTTCAGCTTTAAGTCGAGACGATAGGTTTAATGTGTTTGCAACAATCTACTATTTCGAACGGTTATCCTGCAATGCCAGTTTGTGTAGATGCCGTGGTCCCTAGTCTGATGTTCCTGTTTTCGCATTTTTTATGTTCAGCCTGACAGCGGTTGCTTCTCTATTTATATCAGCTGCTATTTTGTGGTGATCCAATGGCACAATAAGCAAACGTCTTCAGCGTAGTCTGGATTTTGAGTAAAGGTATATTTACTAATTTTATAATTAACGAGAGATCAAGGGTTTTGAGTACCCTTAAAATGTTTGTACACAGCGCGGGCAAAGGATACTTAGGGAGAAAGAAAAGAGAGGTACCAATGTACATTGATTTTAAATGTTTGCAAGTTATAACGACGTGGAAATAAAGAGCTCGGCAGGACATTCCATAAGCGAGTTGTATGGCATAGAAACGAATCACGATATTGTAGAGTACGTCCGAAAGTGGGTTTGAGGGTATACTGATGAGCATTCTTAGCGTGGCGGGTGTTATGGTAGAAGGTTTGAACGGGTGAAATGCTACTGGCGATTTCTATAGAGTACTGGTGGGGAAATAGGGGAAATAGCGATAGAACAGAGAAAGACACGAAACATTATGTCGTTTTGAATCCTATCTAGCCAGAGGGGGTGAAATATTTCTTACATCGCTTGAGGTAAGCTAGACATTTCGCAGCGTTTTTTGACGGTATCGAATATGTGGTCGTTTCAACGTAAGTTATCACTGACTCACATACCGAGAATGGAAAGTTTTAAGGTTTCGACTATGTAGGTGCCATTCATGGATAATGGCTGGGTATTTAAATTTCGCTTCAGCGATAGCAGACAACATTGAGTTTTGGAAGCAATAAATTCCACTCTGTTGATAGCTCCCTAATAGATTATGTTGTTTATATCAGAATTAAATGAGCTTACCATACGTTGCCGTTCCCCGTATAGAACCGAAGAGTAGGGACGTGATTCCGGGAATGAATATCAAAAGCAGAGAATACTGTCATAAGCAAAGGAATATATTGGATTAGAAATAACAGACAAGAGATCGTTGATGAAAATTAAAAAGAGTGGTGGAGACAGAAAGGAGCCCTGTAGCACACCAGCATTTATTTTGTGAATATCAGGCTTAAAATCATCCAAGACAACTTCAATTGAATTTGAAATTCAAAAAGGCACTCAGTTAAAATATTGACTACGCCATTGATATTCTGTTCCATCATAAAGGGCCTTTTTGACTATCAACCTACGAAGTATAAACACGGCGATGGCATTGCAGAAATTCTATCGTTTGCCACTTTCTTTTGGTTCTCCGAATTCATTTCTATTACATTGACGTCTGACAGCTAAAAATGTCGATGAAGTGTGCTGGTATTGCTGAAACCAAAGGGTCGGATACTCCGTTACTTAGATCGATTGGACCTATTGTTTCATATTTTGCATTTTACTGCAGAATCTGCTGATAATAGAACCAACCATATAACGTACCATACGTATTCACATCTGATTGTGCCTTCAGCAAACATCCAAAAAATATGAATATCAACAATACGGGGGATGTTACACTGCTGCAAGTGCCAATTTGTATCCAATTGTGATTAAAATTCTTATAGCCTTACTGTATGGACAGGAGGTGAGATTTTAAAATAGAAATATTTCGTTAAAAATTTGATTTGATTTGAGTGAGCATCACGAGCTTGCCAATGCAAGAATGCAATGCGAGAGCTAATCACTCGAAAGAATGGCAGATAAGACAATCTTCTATCTTAGCTCGCAGAGCACTGGCACTATATACTGCTGACCAAATGTCCGAGACATAAGAAGATGAGGATTTAGTGTATTAGGCAGAGACTTGTCAAGACGTCTAAGATAATCCTTTTCTATGGCGAAACCGGCTGGGATCTCATTTTAAATTAAAGGGAAAAAGGAACCTACCTAACTGTTTTTTCGAGCCGAGTAAGCGTCACAAGCAGTATGTTAGTCATACGGAAAATGTCGTCAATAAGTTCAGCAGTACTTGAGGGCAAAGTATTCTGAAAATAATATGATAAATACTCATGTCTACAACAGAGCGATTAAGAACTCTTACAAAAATACGTACCATCCCCATTCGTTACGCTCTTGAAGGTAACACGTTTACTTGCGGTTAGATGTTACTGCGCAATTCAAACGCCCATTCAAATGTGGTCTTGCAGCAATTCAAAATAAAGCAAATGACCTCATTAACCTTATTATCGCAATTCTCATAGCCTAATTAAATTAGATGAATTTATCTGATATCTGCTTCCAAAAAACGAAAATCTCATTTCCCATCATCGTAACCGCAGCAGATCGACTTTGCCAGAGAGACTTGTAATCCCCACCTTAACCGATCTAATCTTCATCTATAGATCTCTGTACGTACGATACTCGTATATCCAAATGCCTCGTACACTCTATTGAATACTAGTTTTCCCAATTTAAAAAGATGCGGGTCGCCCCTAAGACTCCCCTGATCCCGTTCAAAACATTACCAACCACCAACCGAGCGAGCACCAATCGATTTCAAATGTTTGCGTCTGATTTATGTCATGAGCTGGTGTTACGCTCACGACGCGCCATCTGACCACCACGATCAAAACGGATAAATTTACTAAAACAGCAACCACACGACCACAATGACGACGAAATCGGTGGAAAAAAATGCGTAACTATCTGCAGATGCCAATCTAGCTACAATCCCCGAAGAGATGAAGTTGCATTTGAAATTGAAATATCTTTCCAGTTTTGTCCGCACGGGTTTTACTGATTTTCTATTTTCTATTTTTTATTATTGTTTTTGTTGGTCCCACAGCAATCGATTAATTGAAACGACCATAAATGCCATTGAATCGGAAAATTTATGAAAAATCGAATTGGCAATTCTTTTCATGTAATTTGCTTGCATGTCACCTTCTTGACCACTTAAGCTGAACCATGATTTGACTTATGGCAGCTATTGAGGCTTAATAAAAATTTGTATCTACAACCGATAATTGAGACATCTACTTGAGATACTTTTAACCTGGCAATTTATTTTTATTTTTTTTTTAGTCTATGGCAAACGAGTGATTTCCCGTTCGTGCTTCTATGAGGACATTGATGATTCACCGGATAAATGTGCACGTGATACAACGTCATCGTACGTACGAACGCTATTCTGTCAGACGTGCACCACTGACGGTTGCAATGGATCCAGCGGAATCGGACCAATAGTGGCATTAGTGCTAGCACCAATTGCATTAATTAAATTTTTAGTCTTGTAAGAACAATTTTAACAAAAATATCAAAGATTCATAAAATTAAAAAAAAAAATCAAATCGAATAATTCATAATCATAAATAAGACGACAAAAGAATGAATTAATTTCTTATTTTAGGTTTTTTTTTGTTTTCGAAAAAATAATTATTAAAAATAAAATAAATAAATGTTTGTAAAATAATTTTTTTTTAATAATTATAAGTGTCCTTGTAAACTAGCTGCTGTAGCATACGATTTTTCTCAGTTCATTTTAAAGATTTCGCAAAAATTGGCAATCACCG
Source organism: Volucella bombylans (assembly GCA_949129095.1). Taxonomy (NCBI): domain Eukaryota; kingdom Metazoa; phylum Arthropoda; class Insecta; order Diptera; family Syrphidae; genus Volucella; species Volucella bombylans. The sequence continues at coordinate 99,004,768 of OX422144.1, forward strand.
AACTTCATAGATTCGTAGGTTAAGATTTTTTCATAAAAAAAAAAAAAATTAAATTCATGCAATATTCCGATGTTAGAACTCACTTTCTTAAGAGCAAAGCAATAAAAAATAAAGTTTAAGATAGTCTTCATCCTTGGAGGCAGATATTTTTGTGTTGTTTTATTTCCTGAGAGTTGTACGCTCATAGCCCCAGAAGTACCTGACCTGACGTATAAATGGCGGTTGTTGTTTTAAAAAGAATGACAATTGTAGAAAGTACTAACCTTATAAAGTTTACATTTGAAGTTTGACGACGCTATGTTGTTTAGTATTTGTTCCGCAGCCATCAATAGTGGTGGACGGTCTCAATGAATTTCTACAAATGGGAAAAATTGGAAAACCAAAATCAAAACGGAACTGGATTCTACTCTGGCGGAGTCTGCTCCTTCGTTTACAAGAATAAAATATTGGGTGGCAGAATTTAAGCGAGGCCGTACGAGTTGCCAGGACGAACATCGCAGTGGTCGACCAAATGAGGCAAGTTCACCAGAAATGTTGAAAAAAATTCACAAAATGGTATTGAATGATCGTCGATTGAAAGTGCATGAACTAACAGATATGGCAGGCATTTCAACAAGCGCTGTACATCGCACGTTGACTGAAAAATTTAAGAATAAGAAAGCTGTGCGCAAGATTGATGCCGCGATTACTCACACAGCGTCGTGAGGATGTTTCAATCGAGTGTTTGGAGACTATGGATGAAACACGGGTCCATCACTTCACACCCGAGACGAAGGAACAGTCAAAACAATGGACTCAAAGGAGAGAATCAGCTCCATAGAAGGCGAGCAGGCAGGCAAGGTCAGTTGTCAGTTTTTTGGGATGCGCAAGGGATAATTTTCATTGATTATCTTCAGTAAGGATAAACAATCAGTCTTATTGCAGCGTTTGAAAAATTAAATCACGAAAAAACGGCCGCATTTGGCGAAGAAACAAGTTTTGTCAAGACAATGCACCAGTTCACTCATCCGTCATTGCGATGGCCAAAATCAAGGAGTTAAAGTGCGAATTGCTTCCTCATCCGAGGCGGATGGTATGGCTCAATGGTAAAAGACTTGCCAACAGTAAAGAGGTGGAGTCTGCGGCTGAGGGCTATTTTAAGGAGCTCGACGATTCTCACTATAAACGGGGTACCGAAGCTATTCAATATCGCGGGGAAAAGTGTTTTGAACTTAAAGAAGACTACGTAGGGAAATAAAGATATTTTTTCCTAAATTTTTCTTTTCTTTGTTAGGTCTGCTACTTCTGCGACTACCTCGTTGTTTAAATACGGATATTCTGTTTTATTTTTATGTTTTAGGTTAAAAAGTGAAGGACCAAAGCAGATCGTGCGCTCGACGAGCTAAAGAGAGGAGCTTCTGCAGAAGAAAAAAAAGAGCAGGAGAAACAACGATCGAAAATATTTAAAGTTTGTACTGAAATTTTATCACGAGTTAAAAAGAAAGTGTCAAGGCAATGAAACCCCTTGAAAAGAAGCAGACAATTTTGTACTAGAGTTACAGTCTGTGCTGAGAATATGGAAAAACTTCTTAATAACCCGCCATGAGGCAGAATAGACCATTCAACTTTGAGGATGGGGTTGGCCCTGGTGTAGTGGTACTAGCAATCGCTTCTCACTCGGAGGGTCAAGGTTCGAATCCTACCCATTGACAAGATTTTCAAGTTTCTCATTTGTGCAGTTGGAACTCAGACAGAACCATTCTGCGTGTGAAGGCATAACACTGACACGTAGGTTTGGCTGTTGTAGAGTTTCAAGCACAAAAAAACACTGTGAATTATAACCTCCGAATCACTCTGAGTGAAGAAAAAACTCTCCGGACTATTCGGACTCCCACCCCTGGAGAGCGAATATCGAAACCAAACACACCTGAGTTTCAAACCACTACAAAAAAACAATTTTCCTTTCTCCTCCTTCTACCTTTCCGCCCGCACCCTGGCAACAGTAAAAGGGTATCAACCCCTTAGGCGCTCGTAAATTATAAAAAAAAGAAGATGATAGCCAAAATTTTCGTCGACCTTACCAAAACGAAGTAAAGGTAGCAATATCTAAGCATAAATCCGATAAAAGCTCCTGGACCTGACCGCTTACTGGCCAAGGTATTCAAAGCAGCTTGAAGTGACTTTGTTTGGAGCCTTCATCAACTCATTTCTAAGATATACTTAGACGAGTGTATGCTTGATGTATGGAATCTCAGCATCGTTTGCTGAAACCTTCGCCAACAACCTAATTGGGCCCTATTAGTGTGGTTTAAGGACAAGAAAATCCACAACTGACTATGTTTTCACATTTCGGCAGCTCCTGGAGAAAACCCAAGAAGTCTAAGGCAATTATAGAGACGAGCTACGTATGTATGTATATAGATCCACGTCTAGTCTTGGTACTGCCCTACTTAATGGCACTGGAGCATGGACTCTATCGGTCGTTTGGAGAGAGAAATTCTTTAGAGGAGAAGATTCTACGACGAACTGTGGATCAGTCGTGTAAGATGGCAAGGACATGTAGAGCGGATAGACACGAATGCTCCGGCCCGCAGAGTCTTCGAATTGAACTTGGAGTAACAACGCAGCAGGGGAACACCACGCTGTAAATGATGCGCGAAAGTAGACGGAGACCACTAAATAACCACTGAGCCAAACATTTTTCCCTCTCTATCTATTCAATTTTCCGAGAAACTTAGCACGTGCTCCGGCATTCTATGAGTACTCATACCCTCTTGAGCGTTAAGTTCTATAAAGAAAAAAACTTGCTTTACGTGGGAACTTGTCATCTATGCTTAAACCCACAGTGCCCCATCACATATTTCATTAAAGTGCATTAATCAGCGCTGTGATTTTAAAATGGGGAATAGTCCCAATCTATCGAATTTAAGATCTTCAGGGGGAAACCCCATTCAGAACATGCCAAACTTAAGTCTTGGGTATTACCCTTGGTGAAGAGTAAGGCTTTTCTAAAACCTCCATCAATCCATGGTTAATGGCGCCCTGTATTTGCTAGACTGGCGAGTAATCCGACGAGAGTCGGACATTGATACCATGATGCTCCCAAATTAAGTGAGGTTGGAACCGAAGTTCCAGGGGCTCTTAACATCTATGATGCCAGAATAGAGTCTTTGGTCAAGCTACCAGTAAGACTCTGATAAGTCTCAAAACTTGCCGCTGAAGCCTATAAAAATATAGATAGACTAATGCGATATAATACAATACTTCAGTCAAAATTCCGTTGTCCATTTACGTAAGACGAAACCTGTTTAATTGCGCGAGAGCCCACGGACTGTGGACATAACAATTCCAAATCAACATATTGACAATGAAGGCACATTCTGAAACACAACTATTAAAGAATTGCACCAACATAAAAGCAGGCCTATTTTGGGACAAACACCTTCCACAGGCATAACTCGGAGATCATGACATTGAAGTCGTCAGTCAGAAACTTTAAAACTTTAAAATTGGAACCCGAATATGTTCCCGTTAATGATAACAAGTTCTTTGCAATTAATAGTCAGCGGGAGAAAGTAGTGGCAATAGGAACGATTTTCCAGTGTAAAAAGGGGATGATTTCATTGGTTCGAACCACGACATAGTGAATCAAGTCCTTCGAAATGACATGTAGAACTGGCGATCAGAGAACTCAGGCTTTGACAAAAATACGGCAAGTAATATCATTACCGACGAGAGAACTATTCCCTCGAATCTTCGAATCATTCAGAAATAAGAAAAGAGTAGGGACCATTGGGATGCCGACTAAACTTCGACATCTCCAATTATAAACGATGGACATTAGTACTCTTTTTAATAAAGCAATGAATAATGCTCATTCATCATCGTATAGAAAAATAGGTGATTTGAGGTCAAAAATATATTGTAGCTGTAGGGTAAACTTTCCCGCAACAAGTTTGGCTCTCGTTTTCCCTTGCAAGTCCCTTCGGTCCCTCTTTTCGTTGAGTGGGAACACCGAGCTCTGGCGGAGGTGGAGGGCAGCCATGGTCCCATCAGCCAGTGGCCCACCAATCCCAGACCTCGGAAAACAACCCACATAGGTTCACGGGAAGAACCCCAGGGTGCGACAGGAGGTCCACCAGGAACACCGTTGTCGGAGCCCATAGATAGACGGGAGACTCGCAACGGGCAGCATCAGACAGGACGTCTGAAAGTCGCCGACGGGTGGGGACGGACGGTCCTTTTAATCCAGACACCCCAACACGATGATGACGGGTGGGGGAAGACGATCCCTGGAACCTACACCCCAACGAAAGCCAAACAACATACGGCGAAGAATACACCCCATTATGCTACCCAGGGGTGTACGAACCAAGCCATTTGATCGATGGGTCAAGAGACGACGATCTCTTGTGTAGCAACACCCCAACGAGGGAGCAACGAAGGAGCAACAGTGGTGTGCGGGCGGACGGCCAGTATAATCGGGCACACCCCAACGACGTACCAGCTTTAAAAGCTAGGTTCGATGGGTGAAGGGATGACGACCCCTTTTTAAGCCAGCACCCCACCGATGGAGCACCGAAGGAGCAGCAGAGGCGTGTAGGCGGACGGCCAAGTAATAAGACCGCCTCCACCGAGGGAACAAGAAAACAGAAATACCAGAAACAAAAACCATCACCAACCCACAACAACGATGGTACAAAAAGTACAAACTGGCAGAGAGGCCAGAGGGCAGAAGGGCCCAATGACAAAAAAAAATAATAAATAAATAATTGTAAGGAGTGACACGCTATTTGTCAGTCCCCACCCCCCAAATCTGAACGCCGATCCACCGGAGTAGGTAGGGACCCGGGAAAAAAAAAAATATAAAAATTTAAATTTTCACATGCACTATACTTTTCTTTTGAGAGGGGCGGCGATCCAACGGATGGTTGGATCGAGATACAATCCCTTCTGGATTGTATCTACACTTTTTCCTTTCGTTCCGACACTTCAGCTGCCGTTTCATAGCATTTCCTTTCTCCCCCGCGGGCGTTTTAATTTTTGCGAAAGTCAATTCGATGGGGGAAAAATACCCGGCTACCAGAAATGGAAGAAACTCTGCTTTTCGCAATTTCTTTTTGTAGAACCTAAGAGTAGGCAATAGCTAGGATCCACAGCTTCCACAAACTCGCTCAGGGGAGTTCCCAGTCATTACTGGAAGTGGGAGCGAACTCCGAGTCTGAGGAGTTGAGCATGAATGTGCAAAATGGAACGTGTGAGAGGCCTAGTCGGACACGGGGGCACACACTAGCAAAGCTTGCTAGTGTGATAGCTAGAAATCCCGTCTTTGGGTCCACTACGGCTGAATGGATGTGAGAGAGAATGTGCGTGTGAATGTGTGTGTGTGTGTCTGGCGGGAGCTGTGGATCGTAGAAGATCTATGAGACACTTTTGTGACGACCAGCATTTTCGGTGAGGGTCAATTTGTACAAAAAAAAAAAAAAAAAAAAAAAAATAGATATTGCGATTTTTCTTTTTTGAAAAAAAAAATTAGAAGTAGAGTAGATTCGCGCTGAAATGAAAAAAAAAAAAAAAGAGAAAAAAAAATAAAGAAATTCGCAAATTGCGAAGGAGTATAAAAAGGACGGGAAGAGGAATATAAAACAAAAAATAAAGGGAGACAGGAACGCGGACTGGGATAGCTGTGGTAGCGGGACGAAAGGAACGAGGCACTGTGCCAGAAAGGGGCGCAGCACCGCCAGGAATAACAAGCTAAGTATAGTGTAGTGCAGTGAAGAAAAAAAAAAAAAAAATAAATAAATAAATAAATAGATATTTCACACGCGTTTTTTTTTGTGTTGAAAATCGAGACTCCGGTGGGCCGCGCGTGCGTACAAATCCCGAGAAAAGACGGGACACGCGACCCGTTTCATAACGTTCTTGTTTTGTTTGTTCGGGGCTTAAAGAATAGCGGGTCACTCTATCGACGAGTGTGCCGCTACTCAAACAGTAAATAAATCGTCGAGCTCCAACGGAGCCGTTATAACGTTGAAGAATTTGTTTTTCTTTTCGGTAATTTTTTTTCTTTTTTGTTCGGTTCCTTTTTTTTTCGGGGAAGTTTTTTTCTCTTTTCTTTTTGTGAAAGGTTTCGTGATTCCTGGTGGAAAAATCACGTGGCGCCCATTTTTATTTTTTTTTCTCTTCGCCCAGGTTTAGCGGCCGTTAACGCGCTACCTGGTAGAACCCACAGCTGGGATAGCGGGATCCCAGAGAATAAAGTGCTATCGTTTGGTTCGGGGCATCGCCGTATCGGTGCCGGGAATCTAACATAGCAAAGCTATCTTGTGAGATATCTTCACCATACCGTACGTGTAAACCACTTGGTCGTGTACAGATTAGTTCCACAGCTCGAGGTTTCAGCAACATGACTTCTATGGGATTAAACGACATTGCGATGATTGGAAGACGAAAACCAACTTTCCAGGATGTCTTTGCCTGGGGCCGCTACGAATATTAGCAAAAACTGGTGAAAGTTGTCGCACGTGGGATTACCTTGCTGATCAAATTCTGATCTGGTTAGCTCAGTATCTATATTTAAACAAACACATACTCGAAAGATGTTGCCCTGGTCATAGCGAAAGCTCGTTTTGCTCTCACAAGAGACTATTTTATAGCAACCAACTCGATACGAGGGTGAAAGTAATCTGGTAGATGGCCTTTATTCGGCCTACGCTTGTATTTGGATGTCCCGTTTAGTTTAATGTGAGAACAAGTTTGTTGGTAGGGATTCAGGAACAGAACGAACACCAGAATCCGGACATTGGAAATCTGACCTAATGAGGTCTTATTTTGTGGATTTGCTTCACTCGAATGGCAATTTTGCTGTTTCTCAATCCCATTGAGACTCGTCACTAAACACGATCTTTCGATAAACTTATGAGTCGACTTCAAGCTGCTTAAAGCTCAATCCGCGAACAACGCTCGCAAGCGATGGTCTCGTAGGCTTGGTTTCTGTTACAGCTGGATCTTATACGGGTGTAGGTCGAGATGTTTCAGCACAATTTTTGACATAGTGGACGGTTCAAGGCTAAACTTTTGGGATCGACGCCAGATTTACAATTGAGGATCATTTGCACACTTTTTCAGTTTTCACTCACAGCGGCTACAGTTTCTTCTTCTGTACGCACATGAGGTTGAAGTATTGATGGCCTTGCGTCATGCTATAGTGGGTTGACTATCGTCGAACTAGCGTCGAAGAAAAATTACAGCACCTTTTGAAGCTAATGCTTATTAGAAGAAGTACCCTTCACAATCAGTGAAAGACGTATTGCAAGCAACTGATCAAACATTCCCTAATGGCCTTATTGACACTATTTGCTATCGAATCTTTTTGACGAAGTATCATAAGTTCGCCAAGTACCTGGCCATCCAGGCCAGGGATCATTTTTCTTGTGAAACAAGATGTCTTTGGTGTACCTGGGTGGCTTAAACTAATGATATACCAACGTACATGGAATCAAGTAGGATGCTTATTAACGCTCTATTGTTACGACTTGTGGTGGCTTAAGCTTAATCTTTTAGAACCAATCTAAAATCATATATAAGGCGTGAAAAGCGTTCATGCCTATATAAAATCTATGCTGCGGCGGTTACTAATTTGCTTCTTTACATCGAGCCAGAGGAAGGTCTACATCTGGAAGTAGACTATTGAAGAAGCCTTCAATACCTTGGAGTGCACTGCCAGTAGACGAGTAGTAAACGCTAACATTAAACAGGGCATTAAAAACTGGGTTTGCAACGTGATTGCAAGCAGGAAAATAAACTGTTCCATTAGGCAAAGCCTGATCAGAATGTCCGTAATCAGGGGAAACCTTCAGGGGGGAGTCATATCTCCACTCCAGTGGGTGCTGGTTATCAATGACATCCTCAAAAAGCTTCGTATAATGGATACGACTCACTAAACTGGGTTACTTCAAGAGCAGTAGTTTCGGACATGGCACGGTCCTAGCGGACTGCAAGGCAATCGAATTCTAACGGATGAAATTCCTTCCTTGGCCGACTTCGACATTCCGTATGATATAATATAGGGTTTCCCAATAAGGACTTGACAACTTTTTTTTTTAAGTAAAACGCAAACCATTTGCGATATTTCAAAAACTTTATTATCGGCTTGAAGTACAATCAAAACATTTATGAATGGAACTCGATTCCGTTCATATGGCCACCGCAGTCACGTTTGCAGCGGTCGATTCGTTGGATCCAATTTTCAACGACTCGGCCACACATTTCGCACGAAACGGCCACTATTTCGCGTTCAATGTAGGCTCTGAGCTCTTCCAACGTCGTCGGTGTGTTGACATAAACCAATGACTTAAGGTAGCCCCACATAAAATAGTCAAGCGGCGTTAAATCGCACAAACGAGGCGGCCAATCGACTGGCCCATGTCTTGAGATAACACGCTCAACATACTTACTCATCAATAAATCGATTGTAGCGTGTGCTGTGTGGCTTGTGGCACCATCGGGTAGAAACCACATGTCGTCCAAGTCCATATCTTCCAATTCGGGCCAAAAATAATCGGTGATCATGTCGCGATAACGTTGTCCATTCACAGTAACGTGACGATCGTTATCGTCGACGAAAAAATATGGCCCAATAACGCCGCCGGCATGCAAACCGCACCAAACAGTTATTTTTTGTGGATGAAGTGGTGATTCATGAAGCACATGTGGATTTTCACTCGACCAATAACGCATATTTTGCTTATTGACAAACCCATTGAACCAAAAATGAGCTTCGTCACTGAAGATGATTTTGCGACGAAATTCATCATCTTGGCGCATCTTCTCCAGAACCCAATCGGAGAACGTACGTCGCTTCAAATAGTCCATCGGTTTCAATTCTTGAGTCAACTTAATCTTGTATGGGTGTAAACCAAGATCATTACGCAAAATACGCCATAATGTGGTCTGAGCGATGCCCAATTCTTGAGAACGCCGTGGAATTGACTGATTTGGATCGTTTGCTACGGACGCCTGAACGGCAGCGATATTTTCGACACTTCGACCAACGCGTTGTCTCACTGACACGGCAACATCACACGACGAATATGTAGACTCAAATTTTTGCACTAAACTTGTTATTGCCTGTCTACTAGGGCGAGAATTACGACCGAAAATTAGAGTTAACGCTCTTAAAGTTGCAGTCACCGACTCCGAATTTCGGTAGACAATTTTTATAATTTGCAGACGTTGTTCGTTCGTGTATTTTACCATGATGAAAATGTTGAGTTTACTGAATAAATTGACAGTGATAGTTTGATGATTAGTGAAAGAGTGCGTTCACAAAATAAATTCAAAGTTATCAAGTCCCTATTGGAAAACCCTTTATATCCGGTGAGGGAAGGCTGGGGGAAAAAAATGCAATAATCGTGTCAAATGAAATTGCAATTTTCACATATGGCTTAAAAACGGAGGAAGGAACAGGTTCTGGTATCTTCTCAAAAGACCCAGAACTAAGAATGTTGCAGTGATTTCTAATCAGAGGTTTTTGGTGTCCTCAGGGCGGCTGAGCTAATGCAGATGAGATCGATATCTGACACAGATATCGCTATCTATATCGATAGCCAGGCCGCACCCAAGGCAATGGAATCAACCAACATCAACTCTGATGTCGCACAGTGCTCAAGGTACTATGCAGTCAGAACCAGGTAACAATGTGCTGGGTGCCAGGACACTGCGGTATTAAAGGAAATGAACAAGCGGAATAGCTGGCAAGAAAAGGAGGGTTACTCGACAATAGTGAGGTTGCCAACATCCCAACCACCCTTTTGCATAGTGAGGGGCACTATCGAGGAAAAAATCACAAAGACTGCAAACCTAAGGTGGTCAAGTCTTGAAGGACTTATGACTCTCTGGCTACTTTTTGACGGCAAAATATGTAGGAAGTTAATAAAATTAAACAGGGATAAACTTAGGATAGTAATAGGAATCCTGACAGGACACTGTCTCCTGTGGAAACACGCGAAGAGACTGAAATTGTCTGATACAGATATTTGCAGATTCTGCTCTGATCTGCAAGCTGTTGAGGACATAACACACATACTGTGTGAATGAGAGGCAATATCGCGTAGTGGAAGAAAAATTTTAAGGAAATACTTTTTGAAAACTTAGAGAAAATAGACCGTACCTTCATGGTTTTTGCAGGAAAAGTGTGTGTTTCACCAGGGCGATTATTTAGGTTTTTGCCATTTGAAAATAAATTCAACTGGTCCCACAGGGATCGCGATAAGCCCGTTTTGGTGCCTGGTGTCTGTGTGATGGCATGTCCATCATACCCCTGTGTAACATAACCTAACATAAGCTTGGACCAAAATAAGGAACTGTGTATGTAGGGTTTGTTTCGGCTTTCCATAGAGGTTTGATAACCTCGTGCTTGGAGATGGCAACGAACTATCATAAATAATAAGGGAGAACTTTCTGCGTCTTCAGCTATAACCAAAATGCGATTAAGGACTTGTTGTAGCTTCTTATCACTTCCAAGCCAGCCTGAGAATGCAAGTCTTCTCTGAACGCAGTTAGTACTCTGAATTCACTGAGTCTTGTTTAAGTCCAAAATCTCAATGGGATTATAGAAAACGAGATGGTAGATGAACTTGCTAGGATTTTGCAGAATACCGGCAAACCAAACGAATGTTTGTTCCGGTACAAAAGACTGTGAACTGCTTTCTGATATCGTAATGGAGAGCCACGCTTTTGCTAAGCACCTAAGTCTGTTAGGCATAAGTGACACGACATTCTGCTACATTTGTTTTGAGAGTGATTACTCAGCACGAAGTACTATCTCTGTAACAGTCCGCAATAAGCTGTCAACGTTGATGTGGTGTGTACTCTTACTGTAGACGCTATGTTACTCAAGCGTTTAAGCATCATTTGAAAATAAGTAAAATGAAAATACAGAAATATAATGAACTGGTTCTTTTCAAATGAGAAAATGCTATACCATTGTGTTATATGAGATCAACTACAACTACCAGGCTTCTAAGTTAAAATAAATCCTTTTACACTTCACTACTTATGATTTAGGACAATCGGTAAAAAGTATCGAAACGAGCTATTGGAACCTTTATTACTAGCATCACAATCGTCCTATCATAAATGAAAGAAGTTCCACTGCATGTGTAACAAATGTGATTCAGCCTAGGTCTTTGACATTTTGATAACATTAAGCCGACGATAGAAGGTATAGCATTTGCCTTAGCAATAATTTTATTACAAATTCATTTATCTAATTCATAGTCGCGGTTCAGGAGCTGTTGAAACATATACGAGTATTGGCCGTTCAGCGAATGAATTTCAATCAATACTTTGGTTCTAAAGCAGAATGTCAAACAAACCAAATGGTGTAGCCTGACATTCAGATACATCTCATTGTGGGATGTTGACAACCTGTATGTAGTCAAAATTAACCTCTCGACTCCGTCTGACATAGTCTAAAACTCCATGTCCAGCTGTCATTCCGCAGCTGAGATTTCTAAACACCTTGCGCTCTGTCAGGAACTTTTGTAAGACTTCATGTTAAAGGTTCGTCTAACGCGTGCTTGGATTAAAGACAAGAAAATTTGTACAAATATTGCAAAGTAAATTGACATAAACGCCATCAACAGCGAAAATATGGTGCGACCAACACTCGGTTGAAGTTTTAACTTGATCTCACAAATTGCACTCAAAACCTGAGCAGGCGTAAACGCAAAGAGTAGCCAAAGCGACGATTAGGAACACGAGTCCATGTGGCGTACATGGTAACCAAATAAAAAAAGAAAAAAACAAAAAGGCGATTTAAAATAAATCCATTTCACTTAGCTTCGGCTAACTTCGTTGTAGTTTGTCGCCTTAAGATGATAAATCACCAAAACTAGTGGACACTAAAGGACCACAACTTCTCCACTCAAATGGATCGAACCTCTTCCAAAAACTGCGTTTCCATCAGCAATGCTGTGCAGCGAATCGACTTGCATTGACCACACTTACTAAAATTTATTAACATATTTTTATAAAAATAAAATAAAATGAATAAATAGCCCGCTGGTTGGTAGTGCTGTTTTCTTTTTTTTGGTAATTGCTGCATGCCAATTTGGTAATCTGGACGTGTGGCGCGACACTGTTTAGCATCGGAGCAAGTTTTTAGCTCCTTAAAGCCCAAGGCAGTATCAAAATTTGAAACAGCTTGATGGTATACACTAACTAGTAAGTAAGCAAGTGGTCCCCGTGTAGATTGAATCAAGTAGGGGCGGACTTTGACATGTCATCGCATTGATTGGTAGTTCAACCTGTGTCTACTGACATCGATTACAGTCCATTTAAGGCTTTTGATGAATAGTTCCAGTTGATGGTTGACTCTTTACACTTTGTATCGCAGAATGCGATGGTTTTTTTAAAGCAATTAGTCTAAAACATGACCTGAAGTAACATTTTTTACGAGATGTAGGTACGTATATGCACTCGCGTACATGTTGTCTTTGTGGTGGAAAAAAAAATTTGAAAGGAAGGCTGCTTGCGACATAGTTTAGATACCAGATGTAAAATGCATGAAGCGGCGGCCTTAAACGACTATCCACAGGGAGAGTTGACTTTTCAGTACGACACTAATCTATTCACTTGTTCTGTTAACCACTTGAACTGACGGTTCTTAAGCTGACTTAAATCCTCGTTGACTTAATCCCCTGTTAAAATGACGATTTAATTGCAATGCCCAATTACCACTGAGACGTTGAGATTTTATCGGATTAGGTATTTTTTCGGTCAACTGCAACGTATTGTAACTGCTAATTTAGGAGGTCATTTTAAAGACGATTCAATTGATGAAATCACTGAGAAACCTTTATATCAGTGATGATATGCTACCCAGGAGTCATTAAGAGAGTGCAACTTATATATATATTGTACAAACTTCAATTGCAACGTAGTAAGTTCATCCTAGGTCACTTTTAACGTCTCGCCTCTTGTCCCGAGATACGGGATTCGAAATCTCATTGATGGCGCTATTTTGTTTTTTTTTTTTTTTTTTTTCATCAGTCACGGTGCACAGTGTTTAGTCCTTTTATGAAAAATCAACATTTTTTGGTTTTTTTATGCAATATTTTTGGTATGGAAGCATAATGATATAGTGTCAACTCATCTCAAAACGGTACTGCTTTAGATACACTTTCATTTATGTCAAAACAATTCGCTCCGCAACATGTGTACATGAGAACATGAGAAAACTCTAACGTATTTATGCGAACCTTGAGAGAGCTTGTATTTAAGGTTCTAACTGTTATTAATTCATTGTTTGCTTTAAGTGAATTTAAATGAGTTTGTAAAAGGGTCATTCCATGAAGGATCGACCGACGTTTTGAACGACATCCCTCCGATTTGGCTGAAAAGTGGTAGAAATACTCATTGGAGTGGTACGAATCATAAGGCAAAAAAAGTTTTGCAGAATTCGATATAGCGTCTAACGGAACTTAAAAAATTGGCAAAAAAACAAAATTGATGCTTTCTTTTATATTTAAAAAGATCATAACTTTGGCTCTGCTCATCAGAATTTGATAAAATATACCTTGATGAATTTGGGAAAAGGTGAACTTTCAAAGATTTGGAATAATTTTTATTTTCAAGTACGAAGGGTGTTGCGGAATATCCTTTTCACATATATGCTTGAATAACTCAAAAAATGTTTTGTTTTTATATATATTTTAGAGAGATTTGTCCTCTATTTCTATTTCAAATTTCAAGTTAGGATCTCCATGGGTTCCGCCAAAATAATGTTTCATAGGCGGCTAAATATTCTGTAATAAATATTTTCATTTAAAAAAAAAGTCACACTGTTGCCTTTGCATCCCAAGGCCTTAAAAACTAAAAAAATCATTATTTATTATCTTTTAAGAGTATATACATATTCTTCCGATGAAAAGGAAAAATATTTTCTTTTAATTACTCCTTGTGATACAGATGAAATATGATGAAGTTTTCTTGTTTCCGGCACAATTCTTAAATTAGAAAATCTCGATTCCATCAATAATTTTTCTTCATTATACTCCTGTGTGGTCACGTAAGAGAAATCTATATTCTTTATATTTTCAGTTGCCCAGTTATATAACTGTAAAAGAGTTGTTATGTGTTCCCTATACGGTCTTTGTAGGCTAGACTGGCAGCCAGTCTTTTTATTGTACCACCAAGTCCATCGCATGCGCCCCTACCATGAGAGGTCGCAAAGAAGTTCCATTCAGTATTCACTCCAAAATCCTGTTTATGCAATGTTAAATTTAAAAAATTATTTTTTTTTGTACTGCGCAGCAGATCAAACGGAAAAATAAATAATTTTCTTAAAATGCTGACATTTCTTGTGCAGGAACTCTAAGAGACGGCGCTGAAATAAGTTTACTGCGATAGTGTCATATTTTAAGCAGTCACTGATTACAACAAAACTTTTATTTTTAATATCAGCCATCTGGTTCCGATAATATATATACAGTGTTGTGCATATCAATAGCAACTAATGTTACTTATTTGAATCCTTTAGCTTTTAACATACTTTTACTGCTTTATTTAAAATTTTGCTCATCCGTTTCAATGATACACAAATTAACGGTACTTTAGAATCGAGCAATACGATTAGAATGATTGTTTTTCAGTTGTGCATGTTAACAACAAATAGATCAAAAACCCAACGGAAGTTCCAATGCACGCGCTTAAGTCATTCTCACGCTTTTCCACCAATTCATCATTTTCTGCACAAACAAAAGTGCAGTATTACATCAAGCAGACGACACCTGAGAAGCATTGGGTGATGCAATACCTGAAGCAGCAGTAGAAGTAGAAGTTAGACGTTAAGACAGAAAAATTGTAGTTTTAGTTCTTAATTGGAATGGAAAGAATAAAGTCGATTTTTTTTAATAAATAAAATTTATATTTATTTAACTGGCGCCCGAGCAGGGACCACGGTAAAAGTAACTTTAAATTAAAACGCCCTTAAGCAGTGCATCGTTCGTAGTATTATAAAGCCCTCAAGTAGTGCGTGTTCGCGATTTAACACAAGGCCCTCAAGTAGTGCGTGTTCGCGAGATATTCGAACGTTAAAGTGAAAAAAAAACCGTGGTCCCCAAACCTACCCAAAATAGTGCCCTCAAGAAGTGCAGAAAAATAGAACTAACAGACTAAGTGAAAGTATTAGCTCGATAGAGTCTAGTACACTGCACGATAAGTACGAGCGCGGATCCCGAGTAGCCGGATTAAGGAGGAAAAGGAGACATCCAGACCGTCGGTGCAGATCACCTGTTATGTTCTTACTATTGTAAGTTTAGATCTTAAGAAAAAAATACAAAGTGAAATTATTAAAACACAAAGTGAAATTTTCAAATACAATTATTATACTTAATTACAATCTAGATCTTAAGAAAATTTAAAAAAAAAACAAAAATCAAACTATCAAAAAATTAAAATACAAAGTGAAATTTCAAAATACGAACACCATACTTAATATATATATTAAATATTATACTTAACTAAAATTAATTTACACTACTCAGAATATCAAACTATATTTAAATTAAACACATAAACAAGTTCATTTATTGCCAGTACTATCTGTTAAAACCCTCAACTCTGTAAGTCCCGAATTCTGTTTGGAAAATTTTGAAAACCTAAAATATGGCCAACCCAATTGTTAGACCTCCTATCCTAAACGTCCCTGAACAAAACGTTCCAGTAGCTGGAGCAGCTCCAGCAGCAGGAAAAGCTCCTGTAAATGTTGGTGGAGTTATCACTAACCAAGCTCTCGAAACCCTCGTAACAAGCTTAGTGACTCGTGTACTTCGAAATGAAGGACGTCAAGTCATTCAATCTCTTGTAAATCCATATGCGGACCACTTCGTTGGTGTTGACCAACAAATTAATCCAGAATTAAGGCATAACATTGGTGAGCTCGACAAAATTCCCGATGTTGTTCGATGCCTTAAGGATTTCAATGGTCATCCAGGAGAATTTAACTCCTGGAAGAAAAGTGTTGACCGAATTTTGCAATTATACGAGGAAATAAGAGGAACACCCAAATACTATGGGATCCTAAACGTAATTAGGAACAAAGTAGTAGGCCAAGCTGACGTGGTGTTAGAATCCTACAACACCCCGCTAAATTGGAAATGCATAGCCCGCTGTCTGACTATGCATTACGCGGACAAAAGAGACTTGTCCACGTTAGAGTATCAAATGACGTCATTGGTACAAGGAAACCAAACGGTTACCGAATTCTACCATACGGTATATTCCCATCTATCTCTTATCTTAAATAAAATTGGTTCTATGGAAATGGGTAATGAATCACTAAATATTCTTACTCAAACTTACAGAGACAAAGCTCTGGACACTTTTGTCAGAGGTCTTAGAGGAGACTTGCCAAGACTCCTTGGCATAAGGGAGCCAACGGATCTTCCCCAAGCGTTACACCTTTGTCTCAAGCTCGAAAATCAGAATTTCCGCACGCAATATGCTGTTTCCCATTCTGGACCTAGTCGTGGGTCCTTTAATCAAATCGTTCCCCCACTTCCTCCAAAAAATAGAAATATTGCTCAAAAACACCCTTCCGCGACTAAGCAAACATTTTATCCCCAGTTAGCTTATATTCCACAACCCCATTCCAATCCAAATCAACCTACATACCGACAAGGATTCCAAACTAATCACCAAGACAACTACGTTCAGCAACCTATGCAACCACGTCCCGTTGCACCAAAACCACAACCAAGACCTGTCCCAATGGACATCAGTGTCCAAACGAGAAATATCAGTTCCATGAATAGACCGCAACAGCGCAATATGACAGGAAAGAGAGATGCACCATCCACACGGCAAGCACAGGTACCAAACAAACTCCAAAGAACCTTCCATATAGAACAACAAGGAGCTGACGCAACCTATGAACCAGAACAAATTCAGGAACATTCCGGACAAGAACAAGGAAACTTTCACATAGAACCAAAGGAGAGCGAAGTAGTTTACCAGCAAGCTTTAAATTATGAAGAAAATCAATACGGAGAGACCCTTTCGCAGTATGTTGAGTCATACGAAAACGCGAATTCCCCACAAGAAAACCCCGTAGATTTTGCCGATATTCATTTTTTAGGCTGAATAGCTCTTCACTGCCCTACTTTGAGTGCAGGATGAAGAGCGGCGAGATTCTCAAAATTCTAATCGATACTGGTTCCAATAAAAACTATATTCAACCAAGACTCGTCTCAAAACCCATACCCAATTCTGAACCCTTTTATGCAAATTCTATAGCTGGTAAGGTCAAAATTAATCACCACACAGTTGTTAATCTGTTCGGTCTGCAAGAACCAAATATTAGGTTTTTCCTTTTACCTACTCTCAAATCATTTGATGCCATCTTAGGAAATGACAGTCTAAAACAACTGTCTGCAGTAATTCATACTGATAAAGACCTGATGATAATAAAAAACAAAGTTAGAATAAAAATAAAACAACGTGCCTATACGGCAGTCAACAAAATAGACATAAATACAAACCATATGAATGAAGCACAAAAACGGAAATTAGACTTTTTAACCCAGGAATTCCCAAATTTATTCACAGAGCCAGACGAAAGGCTAACTTTTACCACCACGGTAAAAGGTGAAATCCGCACGACCTCCGAAACCCCAGTATATTCCAAATTTTATCCATATCCAATGTCCCTAAAGGATGAAGTAAGCAAGCAAATCAACCAACTACTAAAAGATGGGATCATAAGACCTTCACGGTCCCCTTACAATTCTCCCATATTGATAGTGCCAAAAAAACTGGACTTATCCGGGGAAATGAAATATAGAATGGTTGTTGATTATCGGAAATTGAATACCATCACAATTTCAGATAAGTATCCCATTCCTCAGATAAACGAAGTGCTATCGCAATTAGGCCAAAGTAGGCTATTTTCGGTCATTGACCTCAAAAGTGGATTTCATCAAATCCCGCTTAAGGAGTCGGATATTGAGAAAACCGCTTTCTCTGTGAACAACGGTAAATACGAGTTCACACGACTTCCTTTTGGCCTTAAGAACGCGCCTGCAATTTTTCAAAGAGCGCTCGACGACATTTTGCGAGATCATATAGGCAAAATATGCTTCGTTTACATTGATGACATAGTTGTCATCGGAGAAGACGAAGCCTCTCACTACAATAACCTGAGGAAAGTTTTCAAAACATTAGAGAACGCAAACTTAAAAGTTCAATTGGATAAATGCTCATTTTTTAGAGAAGAGGTAGAATTCTTAGGATTCGTGATATCCTCAAAAGGAATCAAGACGAACCCAGAAAAAGTTAAAGCAATTATGGACTTCCCATGTCCCAAAACTTTAAAAGATCTCCGATCCTTTCTGGGCCTTTCAGGCTATTATCGCCGGTTTATAAAAGGCTACGCTAGCCTGGCGAAGCCTCTTACAACCCTCTTAAGGGGGGAGGGAGGAAGAATTTCAAAAAACTCTTCAAGCAAAATTCAAATCAGTTTAAATTATGAAGCATTCAATAAAATAAAAAATTCACTAGTATCAAATGATTTGCTGTTGATCTATCCTGACTTTAGTAAAGAATTCCAGTTAACGACCGATGCATCCAATTATGCAATTGGAGCAGTATTAGCACAGAACAGTAGACCCATTACCTTTATCTCTCGTACACTAAATAAAACAGAGGAAAACTACGCTACGAATGAGCGCGAAATGCTCGCCATCATCTGGGCTCTAAATACACTAAGGAACTATTTGTATGGTACAGCAAAAGTCCAAATATTCACGGATCACCAACCACTAACTTATGCCTTGAGTAGCAAAAACAACAACAGCAAACTCAAGAGGTGGAAGGCGATACTGGAAGAATATAATTATGAGCTGATATACAAACCAGGCAAGATGAACATAGTAGCAGATGCCCTCTCGAGACCACCAAAGACAGCCGTTAATTCACTCACTGGTACCCAACACAGTGCTGAAAGCTCTGCCCATGATTTGATACCTTCCACGGAAACTCTAGTAAACGTCTTTAAAAACCAAATAATACTTACCATAGGTGAATCAAAAGGTTATGAGTTTAGTATCCCGTTCCCGACTTACCACAGACATACATTTACACAGCCATCATACACTGAAAGCGACCTTATTTCAATATTTAAAAAATACTTAAACCCAAGCGTCCTTAACGGACTCCTAACAACAGAAAATATATTGGGCCGAATCCAGGAAATATATCCCATACACTTAAAAAATTATAAAGTCAGATTTTCGCAAACAAAAGTAGAAGATATCCAGGACGAGGTTAGGCAGAACGAAGAAATTATTAGGGAACACAGAAGAGCCCACCGTAACGGAAAGGAAAATAAAATCCAATTGTTAGAGAAGCTTTACTTCCCCAAAATGAATGCCAAAATAAATAACCTTATAAAACAATGTGCAACCTGTAGAGAACAGAAATACGATAGACATCCCAATAGACCAGAACTTAAGGAAACCCCAATCCCCCAATATCCCGGAGAAATATTACACATAGATATCTATTCCACCGAGAAATTTCTTGTACTAACTGCCATCGACAAATTCTCAAAGTACGCACAAGCGAAAATACTAAAATTGATTTCTTTGAAGACATCAAAGAAGCGCTCCGAGAACTTCTTTTCGCATTCGGTATTCCTAAGATTATAGTTATCGATAACGAAAAGTCCCTAAATTCCTCTTCAATAAATTTCATGGTCAATGACCAATTAAACATACAAATCTTTAAAACTCCACCCTATTCTAGCTCGGTTAATGGCCAGGTGGAGCGTTTCCACTCCACGTTATCGGAAATAATGCGTTGCATTAAAGCCGATGGCATTCAGAGAACATTTCCTGAACTTCTTGATAAAGCAGTCTACGAATATAATTATTCGGTGCATTCAACAACGGGCAAGAGACCGCTTGAGATATTCTTTGGGCGAAACGTTAGCATAGACCCAGAAAAATTCGAACAGGCTAGGCAAGACAACATAGCCAGGCTAAGGGAAAAACAAAAGGCTACTCTCGATTACACCAATAAAAAGAAACAACCCATAAAATCATACACACCAGGTGAGGTTATTTACATCAAAATAAACAAGAGGTTAGGTTCCAAGCTATCTCCACAATTTAAAAAAGAAATAGTCAAAGAAAACTTTTCAAAAACCGTTCTCACAGAGTCAGGAAAATCAGTCCACAAAAATAATATCAAAAGCTAATATGATCTTTTCAGGTTTTTGCTGACGCTTTGCTGTGCAGAAGTACAAATTTTGGATTATTCCAACTCAAAGGTTATAGCACTAACCGTTGGGACTTCAAAACTTCAAATCGGAACCCTTAAAGTTGTCCATGTTATCGACTTGGAAGAATTTGAAAAAACCACTCGAGAGATCGAGTCCAAACTTCAACGTGATGTTGACACCAACCATCCCATGTTCCCGTTCCTTTCACTTGAAATTACTAAAATTTTATCCCTAATAGATTTACTAAAACCAAATACTAGAGTTGAGAGGTCATTAAATTTCCTTGGAAGCGCATGGAAATGGATCACAGGGAATCCAGACCATGACGACTTCATATTGTTAAAGTCTAAAATCAATGGTGCACTTAGAAATGAAAACAAACAAGTTATTATAAATAGATCATCCATTGACAGGATTAATGAAATTACAAATAAGACTAACAACATTTTAAAATTAATAAAAGAGAATAATAACATTAAGAATGAAATTGCTATGAACATTAAGAATAAATTAGATATCATCAAAGAAGAAATAGTTAATGTAGAGTACGCCCTGCATTGGGCAAAGGCTGGAGTCATCAACTCATTCATTTTATCCAAAACAGAAATAAGTGTAATTACAGATCTTTTCAAAAGAAATAATGTACCATTCTTAAATATCGAGGAAGCCATAGAGTTCGCTCAAATTAAAATTGCATCTAACAATAGAGCACTTTTGTATATTATTAGTATCCCAGACACAAAACAAGAAACATGTAAAACTATATTACTCAAACCCGTAAAACGTGGAAATATTGTAACAAAAATTAAATATGAAAAAATTTTATTTTGCGAAAACACAATTTTAGGAATAAGTGGAAAATGTAAATCTAGTAATAAGCTTAGTATATGTAATAGGAAAGAAGTTATAGATATTAGTGAAACTGCTTGCATCCCTAATCTGCTTAGAAGTCGACCATCGAACTGTACAGACATCAATAATCAACACATCCCGACTTTGGAAGAAGTTTTTCCAGGAACCCTACTATTAAATAAATTTAACGGAACAATTCAAATCAATGAAGACAAAGTTAACTTGACAGGAACTTTTATCATTCAATATAGCAATTCAACAATAATAGTAGACAGCCAATCCTATACGTCAAATGAAGTCTCCTTTGCAAAACCATTACCTCCAGTTGTACAACCAGACTCAACTTTCAGAACATACGAGGAAGTACTTTCACTACAATCTATGAAAGAACTGCATTTAAACAACACCGAACGCATAAACCTGCATAAACCTAATAGAAGAAGAAAACCGAGCCGGACATTTAACCAACTTGCGAATGTCGACGTGCCTAGTTATCATTTTAATGGCAATTATTTTTGCAAAACTATTGGAATATTTTAAACGCAAACCTGTTAATATCAACACAAGAATCGCAGCAAACGAACCTTTACCACCAGCTGAAACTATGCCAGAACCCTTCATAGTCATGCAAGTAAGCCCTCAAAAATTAGAAAGAACAAGAATAAATCAAATCCCATATTTTTGAGAATGAGGACATTCTCACTTAAGGAGGGAGATGTTAACAACAAATAGATCAAAA
Source organism: Volucella bombylans (assembly GCA_949129095.1). Classification (NCBI taxonomy): domain Eukaryota; kingdom Metazoa; phylum Arthropoda; class Insecta; order Diptera; family Syrphidae; genus Volucella; species Volucella bombylans. The sequence goes on from OX422144.1 coordinate 99,026,625, forward strand.
ACCCAACGGAAGTTCCAATGCACGCGCTTAAGTCATTCTCACGCTTTTCCACCAATTCATCATTTTCTGCACAAACAAAAGTGCAGTATTACATCAAGCAGACGACACCTGAGAAGCATTGGGTGATGCAATACCTGAAGCAGCAGTAGAAGTAGAAGTTAGACGTTAAGACAGAAAAATTGTAGTTTTAGTTCTTAATTGGAATGGAAAGAATAAAGTCGATTTTTTTTAATAAATAAAATTTATATTTATTTAACTTGCATAACAAAAGCAACTTTATCGATTGTGATTTTGTTCACCTCTTAACAGTAAATTACTCTCGATAAATATCCCGAATGCTTAAAACAAAAAATAATTGATGAGTTTGAAAGTGGATTTTCTCAAATTTCTTTGATAAAAAAGTATAATATCAATAAGTCGATCATCTCGCGATTAATTAAAAAGTATAAGGCCACAAAATCTATTAAAACCATTCACTTGGGCGGACCGAAACGGAAGACGACAAAACGAATAGACAGAAAAATAATTTTGGCTATAAAAAAAGATCCATTTTTATCATCGCAATCGTAGTTAAACAGCTAAATTTATAGAAGCAGGTTTCAAAAGTTATAGGCCGGCTAAAAAAACCATTGCTGACCAGGAAGCATTTAGAGAAAAGGCATGATATTTGCGTTAAAATATTGCTGATTGAATTTATAAAATTTATTAATATTTCAGGTTGAGTTGTGCAAAAGCACACTTTCATTGGACTACTGACCAATGGAAATCAGTGCTATTTAGCGATGAATTGAAGTTTAACCTTTTTGCAAGCGATGATATGACAACAGTTCGTCGGCGAAAGGGTGAACGACTAAAACCACAAAACTGCAAAGCCACTGTAAAACACGGAGGAGGTTCGGCAATGGTTTGGGACTGCTTTTCTGGTTTTGGGCAAGGACCCTTACATAAGATTGAAGGGATAATGGATCGTTTTGCCTACAAGCACATTTTAGAGGCAGTCATGTTGCCTTTTGCTCAGCGGAAAATGCCACCGGACTGGGTATTCCAACATGACAATGACCCTAAACACACGGCAAAGGTTGTAAAAGAGTGGCTGGCAGCAAATAGGGTTCAGGTATTGGATTGGCCTGCCCAATCACCTGACCTGAACCCAATCGAAAATCTGTTTGGCATCCTCAAGCGGCGAGTTGGTGGGCAGCGTTTTCCGAACAAAGCCGCCCTAGTTCAAGCACTAAAAGAAAACTGGAGAAGCATTCCACAAAGTACTATTGATAATTTAATAGCTTCAATGTCAAAAAGATATGCCTCTGTTATACAAAACAAAGGCTATTTTACCAAAATACTAATAAAAAAACCATTTATCTACTTTTAATTTTGTAGTTGCTTTAGTTATGCACAGTGCAATATTTTCATTATTATTTTTTTCTATTTATTGAGTTGAAACACTTGAATTAAAAAGTTATTTTTCGTTTTTTTTTCATTAATCTGCATATTAATTTATATAAAAAAAAATTTAAATGAAACTTCTAGTAAATAAAAAAAACGTTATAGTTAAAAAAAGTTAAAGGGTGAAATGGTTGTTATTGATATGCACAACACTGTATATAGTATATAAAGATGAATCGTCGTCTGTTCGTTAGTCCAGTGTATCCCTGCACTGCTTCTTGCACAACAAAACCATAATTTTCGGAAAAGTCCAATAAAACAATTATGTCCGTTTTCGTTAAGAGAGTTTTGACTTCCTTTGTGTACCTGTTTGGTTTATCAGTTATAAAAACATGACGAATGAAAACACCAAGCCGTTTCAAAAAGCTCATGAAATCCTTAGAGTTTTCAATTCTCACTTCCAATTTTGATCGGTCTGTGTGGGTCCACTGAAAGTATGTTACGTCTTCTATGAAGTGATTACTAAAAGCAGTGTCAAAGATTCTCCTTAAGTTAGAATAGTTTGGGCAATTAAGGCTCTTGCCCAAGTAATAATTTATATCAGGAGGGTTACAAATTACCAAAGCTAAGCAGGCTCTGCTGTCATTGAGATGCTTATCTTCGTTTACTATCAGCCTTGATATATTGCTACCCTCAAACATGAGTTTGATATTTTGATGGATGGTGCAAACACACACGGAATGAGTTCCTGATGCCCCAGCCAAAATGCAGTTCTTTGGTCTTAACGACGCGAATTTGGAGAATCCAATCTTAACATTATTATGAACATTAACATTAACATTATTTGAACCTATAATATATCTCCCTAAAGTTAGACAGAACCAGGCGTTTTTAGATATGTTTTTTTCTGATTTTCAATCTAACAAAAAAGCAAAACGTCTTCTTTTGGAGCCTGAGAAAATAAATGTTTTTTACCTTTATAGATACGTAGTCTTTTTTTCCTGGCATTAAACGGCTGATATCGTGACTTTGTGTTCAATTTTGGTCAACAGGCCGCAAATCATGAGCACTGGGTTCATGAGGTGGTAAATCCAGAGGATTGACGTTTTCCACACAAAAGCACTCATTATAAATTTATATTACTACAACTCTTATTACGATACAATCTAAAATAAATCCCGATTTCACGACAGATTGACATCAAGTGAGTGCAAATAAATAAAGCCTAACTTCTAAAATCCTCAAAAACGGGAAATATGCAGTTACTAGTCATCGAAGAAATAAAACAAGCACATTGACGGATTTTTGGTAAAAACAAAACAGCTACATATGTACTTATGTGTGTGCACTCGGGTTTTATGTGAGGATGATAAGAGGAGTAACGTAATAAATAATTAGTTTTTTGATTTAGCCGCCTATAAAACATTATTTTGGCCGAACCCATAGAGATCCCAACTTGAAATTTGAAATGAAAATAGAGGGCGAATCTCTCTATAATATATAAAAAAATAAAAATAAACAAAATACCATTTTTTGAGTTATTCAGCATGTATGTAAAATGGATATTCCGGAATATCCTTCTTCCTTGAAAATAAAAATTATTCCAAATCTTTGAAAGTTCCCAAATTCAACAAGGTATATTTTATCAAATTCTGATGAACAGAGCCAAAGTTATGATTTTTTTAAATATAAAAGAAAGCATAAATTTTGATTTTTTGCCAATTTTTGAAGTTCCGTTACACGCAAACTATATCGAATTCTGCAAAAATTTTTTTGCCTTATGATTCGTACCCCTCCAATGAGTATTTCTACCACTTTCCAGCCAAATCGGAGGGATGTCGTTCAGAGCTCCCCATATAGCTTCGGCGATTTATCGTGGAGTGACCCTAAAAGTAAAAAAATATATGTAAGCTATATTTTTGATATTTATTCAAAAAAAAACATCAAAGTCCGAATTCAAACTTCGTTTTTAAAAAAAAAAACACATCCCTAATTTTTGTTTATTATCTTGATAGTAATCTTAGTTTGATGTGAGAAGAGTTTAATCTGCTTTCGTTTGCTGGTTGTTGAGTTATAATTTTATATTGCAGGTGGTCTACAATTCAAATATAACGCCTGTTTTGAAAAATGGCTTAGCGAAAAAAAAGCGAACCCAAAAACCAAATCTGACTCTGTTGTTAATTATGTTTTAGATATATTTGAACTGTAAAATGCTCCTGATGATATTATATCCAGTACTAAGAAGTCAGTTCGTAAAAAAGCGTTTACGAAAAAATATTCATTTTCATATTCATGCAGAACATTCAAATAGTTACAACAGAAGAAGGCCCGGAAAAAATTTTATGGAACTCAATTTTGCTTCAAAGAAGCGAAGAGTAGCAGATTTACTGATTTACAGAGATCCATGTGAATTAGTGTTTGCTGCTTCTGTATCAAGCAAAGACAAAAGTAGACAAGATAAAAAATGCATGCCACCTTTAGAAGCTTTAGCCTTATATACTGATCTCGACTTATCGTATAGAAAATATGAAAGATTAAGAAAAGTTATCAATGCCTTACATCCTGATATATTCCCGAGCTATTATTCTCTGATAAAAGCGAGAAACGATATACTCGTATTACCTCAAGATACTAAATCAGACGAAACAGGATCAGAAGTAAACTTTTAAGAACTTTTAAGTAAAACTGCATCATCTATAATACAATCGGTTGAATCTTGTGCACTAAGTCAGTCATCCTTATTAAAACTTATTTCTAAATGGGGTTTTGATGGTTTCTCGAGTTACAGTAATTATAAAAAAAAATTGCAGATTCGAGCCTTACCGGTGAATATTTGTTTATAACTGTCTACAACTCTACAACTGGTTGAGTCTAATACTGAAATAGTAAGTAAAATGGAGAAACAGTACACCTTCGTCAACTTTTTTTTGTCATCCTATTCATTTGAAATTTATTAAAGAGTCAAAACATGTGGTTAAAAATTAATTACACAGAATGACAACTCTAATAGATAACTTAGAAACAGTTGTTTTACCATTAACGGATATAAACGTTAATTTTGAAATAATTTTTACTATGATCGATGGAAGCATATGTAACACTGTCAATTCGACTCAAACTTGTTACATATGCCGTGCTACACCAAAACTGATGAATGAAGAGAACGTTACTAATCTTCAGCCTAATACTGGTGTTTAGAAATCATCAAATCATCATCATCATGAAATATTCAACAATATCCCCTTCACTCAAGTCCATCTCTATTTCACTCGAACTCAAATTTTACTCAATTTTTACTCAATTATTCATTTGTCATTTACTCATATTGTTATCATTTTTGCTCTAATCGCTTTGTTATAAAAATATTAATTTTATACTTTCGTTCACAAACAACTGGTATATACCACATTGATCAAAACGTTCCCGGAAAATTGAAAATACAAGTTTATTCATCTAAATCTATATTGTTCCCTTCAAAGTAATCCCCATCGACTGCAACACACTTATGCTAGCGCTTGATCCAATCCTCGATACATTTTTTATATTCGGTTTTCGGTATGTCCATCAGTGTCTCCTGCGATTTTTCCATTACTTCCTCTCGGCTGCTGAAACGCGTTTCCTGTAGTGGTTTTTTTTTTTAACAGGATTGAACAGAAAGAAGTCACAGGGAGCCAAATCAGGTGAATTCGGTGGCTATTGGACGGTATTTGTTGCATTTTTCCTCAAGAAATTACGAATAATGATGGCACTGTGCGACGGTGCGTTATCATGGTGCAAAATCCACGAGTTTTCTGCCCGCAATTCTGGTCTCTTTCGGCGAATTGCTTCACGCAAACGTCTCATAATGCCCAAATAATACTCTTTGTTTACTGTCTGGTCTTCTGGAAAAAATTCATGATGCACTACACCGTTGTAATCCATGAAAACCGTGAGCATTGCCTTCTTTTTTGACTGAAAGCAACGTGTTTTGTTTTTTTTGTCTCGGCTCATTTGGTGAACGCCATTCACTTGCCTGATGTCTGGATTGTGTGTCGTACTCATAAACCCACGTCTCGTCTCCAGTAATGATCCTTTTGATGAATGTGGGAACATATTAACCCTCGCAAATCATCTCTTTTGCGACGTCAACAATATGCATGAAATTGAGGTTTTTTGGCACCAATTTTGCTGCTACACGACGAAAACCCAAATCATTAACCAAAATGTCTTGGACAGATCCATAGTTAATGTTCAAGTCCTCCGCTATCTCTCTGATGGTTAATTTGCGGTTATTGACCAACATTTCTTTTACTCCATCAATGTTTCCGTCGGTTTTCGATGTCGATGGCCACTGCGTTCATCATCTTCGATTGACTCACGACCACTTTTGAACCGCTCGTGTCACTGGTAAACGACCGTTTTTTTTTAGAGAATCATTGCCGAAACACTTTTCCAACATTTCCAACGTTCGCGCATCATTAAATCCGTTTTTTTTCGCAAAATTTAATACAAGTTCGTTGTTGCAAATTTAAATCCATTTTTAAAATTGTAAAAAATCGCCAACACACATAGATAGATGTACTCTTGGCTACGTAACTTTTGTAAATGTTAAGCTTTGATACTAAGATTTAGGGGGAATGTCAACAACAGATTTACCAACTTAACAAAAAAACAGAACTCAAATCGGAACAATGGCAGCACCACACGGTGGTTATTCCGGTAACTTTTTGATCAATGTGGTATAAGTATGTGTTATCAACTTTACACAACTGGATTAGATGTTTTGAATGTTGGCTACATATTGCCTATAGATTGCCCATGAAGTGTTGGCGGGTACGTAGCCCCTCTAATAAGAAAATATTTGAGTTTAAAGATAAAATGGGCCTCATTGTTGTCAAACCTAAGTCCGGAAAATGATGGAAATACGACACGTTCATTCTTTCTCTTGATTCTCAGTGCAGAAATTACTGGATTAAACAAAGATTTGATTGTAAAATTCTCTATGATCAATAGAATATTATATTATAACTTAGAGAAGTTTAGAAATTTAGTTACCTAGACTAAAATGTTATATTTAAGTCTATACTCATGGTATTATATGCCTATGTATATTCTTATATGCTTTAGAAAGTAGACATAAAGACTCCAGAAAGTTAAAGGAACATCCTACTCGAAAGTCTTCTAGAAGTAATACCCATACGGATCTAATGAATATGATGCTATTAACTTCGGATCCTTTGATATCAGCTATTCGGAACAAAATAAGGAAATTTCAACCAAAATTAATAGAAGATGACACAATGGAGTATTTGGAAAGCACATCATAAATTCATAACTTGTTTTATTGTCAACTATCATCATACGCATTGTTATAAATTTTCAGCAAAATATTAAATATACTAAAATTAACTGTAAAATATCGTTTTTTGTTATTTTTATCTTTTTTCTAAAACAACAATTCATTTTATCATAAAAAAACACAACAATACTCCCATCAGTCCGAGTACAATTATTTTTGATAACCATTTGTATGGGCTCGCAACACTGTGCTGTGCCTTGAAGTATGATTAACTTTCATTGAGAAACCAGTGGAATCACTAATAATGTTGCGACACTATGGCAACGAAAAAACACAGCGTATTCGTACAGTTGTAACGAAAATGATTTAGGACCGTCATTATCAGAAAAAGAGAAAGGGGAAACGGTTTTTTAGATGCAAGAAGCTCAAGACCGAAAGATCACGTGCCAAGAGAAATATTTGCCTAATTATTGTAACAGATTCCCGGATTCCCTAACTAGTAAATGATAACGAGGGCGACGATTCCGGACAGATGGCCAGATGATCTAACCAGCCTCATAACTGATGACGGCATCCTCTTGTCTTTTGTGGTCGCTTGGTTTCCATTCTGTTGTTTTTAGGGTCCATCAGTTATTTCAATATTTCAACATGACCAACATGTTTAGCCCTTAGAATAACATCTGTAAAACTAGTTCTCTCTCGAATGTTTATGTTAAGGATTTTCTGTCTTCTTGAAACTCTTAGTAGCGATCTTTCCATTGCTCTCTTAGCTACTTGTAACTTGATGTTAAGCTCCATGTTTGTGAGCCATATATCAGAGTTGGTTAGTTTGGCACCAGCCAAAGCTGATTCCATCCTTTGGCTATCCTATTATAGATTTCCTTGTCTTGTCTTCTTGGTGATGTTAATTGAGGTAGATACATATATTCGTTGACGTATTCGATTTCCCATTATTTACTATAATATCTTCTATTATATCATTAGACATATGTTTTGAGTAAGACCGTAGGTCTTACATGCATTTTCTAATTCATTAAGCATAACTTTCATTTCTGTTGTGGATGAAGCGAAAAGTATGATGTCGTCTGCGAATTTAAGGTTATTCAAATATTCTCCGTCTATTTTTATACCACAGTAATCCAAATTTAATGATAGGTATTATAAAGAGGTATTTACTCTTCTAGTACCGCACAAAACAAAGCTGGTGATAAGGGTACCCTGTCTGACTCCTCTATTCAAAATGGATTTGTTTCATTTGGTTTCTAAAGATATTCTTGTGTTAGTATTCGTATAAAGATTTTTAAGGTTCCTTCTGAATTTATTCGGAATGTTTTGTTTATTGAGCACTTTCCGTAACATAACATGCTCCACGGTGTAAAATGCTTTTGTAAAATTGGTAGACGATATTGTGACTTTTTGCTGGTATTCGTTGCATTTTTCTAATACGGGTTATTAAGAGAACATAAAATCTAATTAAATAATATGCATTCAAGAAACACGATGTATATAAATCAAACCCAGAAGACTACCATCTATGTTAGAATATCGCGAAACGGTGACTAAAGGATTCCAGAGAGATCTTAGGTATCAAGCCTGCGCCGAATTTTGCCGACAGAAGTCAGGGAAAAGCCAACAAGAACCGGTATCAAACGATTATTTTCTATGAATTTTTGAATTGTGTATTCAAATAAGGTAAAGGGTCACCTCTGGGCGTTAAATTAAACCAAGAAGAAGAACTAAGCGCATCATGTATATGGAACAAAAGTAGTGCAAAAACTATGTTGGGTATTAAAAAAACGCGTCCCGTATAAATAAAGAAATATGTTAATGGAACGACGAGGCAAAAATTGCGGTGAAGATCAAAAAGTAAGCCTTTCAAGCGTGGGAAAAGTACAGAAATAGCGCAACCTATAAACTGCGTCCTCAGTTCGACGATTAACGTAGCTAGACCGTGTGCAATAATACTAGATATGTAGTTGTACCCACTTCGCTGGGTCTCTTAATATACGTGACATTCGCCGAAAAAACGGACCTAGGGTCTGAAAACAAGTTTTCCAGAAAAACGTGTTCAAAGATTCGCAAGATAGTATTATTGTGAAAACGGCTTCACTTATGAGAATCGCTTTGTTGTCATTGGGTACTACACAGGTGACGTCCTCTCACTCGGTGTTTCTTTCGTTTGTAGTGTGCGATACCTTCAGTTGTTGCTGCTGTAACATTGAATTCTTATCACTGCAGTTTTAGCAATTTTTCTTTCGCTGAATTTTTTTCTAAGCCGGTGCTAAGTAAAAAAAAATGAGCGTCTGTAGTGAATTTAATAAAATTCTGTGACAAATTTAACCTATTCCATGTTATTCTTCATGCTTTTGAGTACCTACCTAGATTCACTCTGATATGAAAACCATATTTTAACACACTAGGTCCTCTTGTTCGGCGAATGCGACAAATTATGTACAATGTAATTACATACTCATACATATAAATACACATATTTTTTTTCCAAATTAACTTTTCACAAAAAATTAAAAATTTAACTTTCTACTTACTTGAAGGGAATAATTCATTCATTTAACTTCCAACGCATCTTACGTATAATTATTTATTTACTTACTTAGGCGGCGCTACAGTCCAGGGTGGACCTGGGCCTCAACCAATGAGACTCTCCAATTAGCGCGGTCTTTGGCTAACTGCCTCCAGTTGAGCACTCCGCTTTCACTTGCGCGCTCCACCTAAAGCGAGGCCTTCCTCTACTGCGTTGTCCCTACGGATTATGGTCGAGGATTCTGCGGGCTGGAGCGTTGGTATTCATTCGCTCTACATGTCCCAGCCATCTCAAACTCCAAATCCGCAGTTTTTTGACCAGGCCAATGTTGCTGTACAGCTTGTAGAGTTCATCGTTGAATCGTCTCCTATAGATCCCGTCAACGCATACTGTGGACCAAATATCTTACGAAGAATTTTTCTCCCAAACGACCAAAGATATCTTTAGAAAGGGTCCATGCTTCGGAACCATGGAGCAGGACTGGGATTATAATGGTCTTATATAGAGTTGCCTTGGTTGTTCGGGAGAGCGGGTTACTACACAGTTGCCTTCTCAGCCGAAAGAAACAGCGATTGGCAAGAGTGATTCTTCGTTTGATTTCTAAAGAAATGTCGTTTTCAGATGTGATAGCAGAGCCGAGGTAGACAAAGTCTATTACTACCTCAAAGTTATAGCTGTCGATTGTGACATTCTGACCGATTCGCCGATGTTGGGTATCCCTCCTGTTGACAGCATATTTCTTTTAAGTATGATGTTGATGCGCGTCGTCTTGGCTAAATCATTTTTTGACATCAAAGATCTCGGTAAGGTCATTACCGACCTTGATGCAGCAGCGAGCTTTCTCTATCGTCATCCTACGCAACCGGACGAGTTTGACAGGTATGCCAAAAATAGACATGGCTCTGTATAGCTCGTCTCTGTAGATGCTGTCATATCGATAGAAAGGTGAGGAATATCGATCTGAACTTCTTGGGTTTTCTCCTGGATCTGCCATAGTGTGAATATTTGGTCAATTGTGGACTTACCGGGTCTAAAACCGCACTGATAGGGTCTAATCAGATCGTTGACAAGTGGTTTCAGGCGCTCGCACAATACGGCAGACAAGATCTTATGTTCATGTCAAAACATTGTAATGTCGCCCTAATATATAATATATAAAATAATGTATGCCTGAATACATAGAGGGCACTTGACATCTTCAATTTTCACCCATATCCTTCCTTTTTACTGACCAAAACTTTCTTCTTGTATCAACTTTCATATAGGTAAGACACGTTCCCTATTTTGACAATAAATAGATTATATTACTAAATTAAAGAATTTTCGTTTAATTCATTCGGTACCCTTCAAACAAATTTGGTGCATCGCCTTCGGCGATCCAACATCTTATATGCGAAGTTTAAGAGACTGATACCTCTATAGTTGGCCCATTTTAGAGGGTCTCCTTTCTTGTTAACCGGGCAAACGGTGCTGAGGTTCCATCACGCATTCCAATGCCGACGTACACTACTTTGTTGCGAGTTGGATCACTCGCAGCGATTGTTTGCTTTAAAATGCGGCCAGCTCTAGTTAAAGTCGACGATTGGTGCATCCTCTCTAAATTGAGGTTGGCCTGTTCACAAGAAAGTTAAATTTGACGATTCTGAGCCATCTACTCTTAATGCTATAAGGCAGCAGATATTTTTTCAACAGAGATAGGCATTTGGGTGTTATCCTCGATAACTAACTTCGATAGGCTTCATACATACCTCGTATAAGAGTCCAAAAGCCTTGTGGGCTTTCTGGCAGTATCTATTGTTGATAAATTTTTCCTCTTGATATTCTTGATATTCTCGTCGTATTGTGCATTTTCAAACCCATGTTAGAAGTGGTCACTGATACAACTCGCACTGAATCTTCGTGGACTAAACGCGTACTCATTGTGTCCGGTGCCTTTTGACTTTTATCTTATGGACATGTCGGAAGTCTGATTCCTATGAAATTAACTTTTCCTTTGGCCAGAATCTGAGCAAGAAAAGAAATGCAGTCTTATCTTTACTTATGGCTTCCAACAACGATATATGTTAGGTTAGGTTAAACAGGGGTGTGATGGATATGCCATTCCTGCAAAAGCCATAAAGGTGCCTTCTATTTTCTCGAAATTTTCGAAAAGTATTCTATTTCCCCAAAAATTTTCTTTGACTACGCGATATTGCCTCGCATTCACACAGTATGTGTGCTATGTCCTCAACAGATTGCAGATAATCGCCGAATCTGCAAATATCCGTATCAGACAATTTCAGTCTCTTTGCATGTTTCCGCAGGAGACACAGTGTCCTGTCAGGATTCCTATTACTGTCCTAAGCTTATTCCTTCCTACATCTTTTGCTATCAAAAAGTGGCCAGAGATTCTTGGATACCCTATGTCCTTCAAGACTTGACCACCTTAGGTTGGCAGTCTTTGTGATTTTTTTCCTCGATAAATCCCCTCATTATGCAAAAGAGAGGTTTGATATTGGCAACCTCACTATTGTCGAATAGCCCTCCTTTTTTTGCAAGCTCGTCCGCTTGTTCATTTCCTATAATACCGCAGTGTCCCGGCACCTAGAACAGTCTTACCCACCTCTGACTGCATAGTGCCTTGAGCATGTCTGAAACTACTGCTCTTGAAATAACAAAGATTAGTGAGTCTTATCGCACTGTTGCCAGCAAGTTTTTTGATCTGTAAATCAAGCGGTGTTAGGTGCAAAAAGGTATCCAATGCTACCGTAGAGGTGGTACGGAGCGCGCCTGTAATAGCAATGGAAGCCGTTGAGTTTTGCGAGTTTGAATTGCGGTATCTTATACTTTCTGGTAAAAAGAACCAGTTCCGTTTTGGTAGGGTTGGCATTGAGACTACAGCTTTTTGCCCAAGTGCTTATCGTCCTCAGGGCAACCTCCATAATGTCACTTAAAATATTTAAGTATTAATATATGCGCTATTATGATCATGTCATCGGCGTATGCCGTGGCACTTATACCCATTGTACTAAGCTTTTTGATTATGTCATTGAAAACCGGTACCCACAGGAGTGGTGAGATGACTCCAACCTGTGGTGTTCTCCTGTTTACGGACATTCTGAACCGACTTTGCCCAATGGAACAGTTTATTTTCCTGCTTGCAACCACATTGCAAACCCAGTTTGTAATGCCCTGTTCAATGTTAGCTTCTACTAGAGCATTTTTAATGGTGGTGCACTCCATCGAGGAAGGCCGCCATCGCAAACTCTCCGAAGTGTAGACTCTTCTCCACTTTTTCCCACCACCTCGTGCAGGGCAGATTCTACAGATTTTCCTTTCATATATGCATGCTGTAACTCAGTCAAAAAGACATTACTGCATCTATTCCTAATTTGAATCTCCAATATCGCTCCAGGGATTTAAGCATAAATGTTGACAGATTTATTGGTCTGAAATCTCTTGCTGTTATACCATATGCCCCTGTTTGCCAGGTTTAGGTATAAAAACCACCTTAACTTCTCTCCAAGCTATTGGTATGCACCCTATTTTTAGACTGTGTCTAAGAATGTCCAAACCCGATATAAGACGTCACATGAATGCGATTAGTAAAGAGGGCTGGTTTAGTTCTGGGGAATAGGTGATTTGTTTGGGTCTTCGAATTTCTGAGGACTTGAACCCGCGTTGGAATTGTCTGCGTCATCGCTTAAAATTTCCATTGATAGTTGAGTTTCTTACGAATATATCTCTAGATTGGAGTCAAAGCGGATATATGCTTTTGTATGTCTCTAAGGAGTGAGTGATCCTTATGTTATCCTTCGGGAAAAAAGAAACTAGTCTGTTGCTAAGAACCTAATTATGTCAGACATAAGTGAAAGTGATGGGGCATTTCTCTATGTACTCGTATGTTCGCATGGACCTGATACATGCATACTATGCAACAAATCCTATAGGCTCCCTGATGATCTGAGGTAAAAATGTTTAACAGACCAACAGAAACGCAGATTCAATGTGGAACCACAACTTAGATAAACATATCTTTCCCAACACTATCCAAAACTGACTGCTAAAGCTGGATTTGAGGTGAAAATGTTGTTGGTGAACTTAAAAGATATCTAACACGGGAGTTTATGGGCTTGTCATATTCTCTTTGTAATAACAGATCCGTATATTCAGAAACATGCAAAAATGTATTATTTCAACCCATGCATGTGTACTATATTTCCTATAATTGGGATACGTCCACATGATAGTTCTCATGAAACGAATATGGAAAAAAAATTGATATTCTGATATCAAGTGACATTTAGAGCGTGGTTAATAAAACTTAATGAAGGAACCTCCAATTTAAGGTCAAGATGAATCAATTAAAAGTACACCCAATCGAAGAGATGATGCGCAGGAGTGAGAAACTGCAATTCGTTGGCAACTTACCGGAAATACGTTAATTGGATGCACAACGAATTTATCCATTGGATCTGAACATGAACTCGTGCCCTCTTTGGAACAATACACTCACACACATAGTAGAAGTGCGTACGAAGTGGAATTACAATTTTTTACTTTCAATTCCAATTAGTAATTCTGTTCCTGGAACAACGACATTTTACTGTGGACTGTGTCATTGCCATGCAGGTCTAACATACTCGAATATGCAATATGGAGGGTTCAGGCTCATAATCAGAGACTATGAAGTAGCTGCATATGTTGAGGACAGATACAAATTTATTTTCACTTATTCAAAAATTTATTTGTACATTCATAGGGCAATTAAGCAATTTAAAGTTGTTGTCAAGGGAATTATAATGAATGCATCGAACGGACGAGTTGTGGAGTAAGATTTATGTGGGAACGTTCAAAAAGGATTGGAGTATACTCGTATGCTGATAGATAGACACAAGATTGATTGCAATTTTGCAAGGCTTCGTTGGTTATTTACTTTTTCTTAAATCCACCGGACAGTGGTATTTTTATATGACAAAATTGTGATGATTAACCAGCATTTCTGAGATGAAGCATACTGAAAAGAACTCGGTGAGGGATGAAAGGTTTTTGAACTTAGGCTCTCATACCATTAAAGGTTAGTATTTTTTATAAGAAGTAAAAAATAAATAAATCGGTGGAATGTCAGTTTAGGGTGACCTATGTTCAAGTGTCCCTTCTCTATAGTCTGGCCATTTTGGGCACACTTGTTGCCGACTCCGAGCGGCAAGCGAACTCTGACTTGCGGTTAGAATTGATTAGTCTTTCTGTTTTTTTGGTATTATGAGGCAGTATTTTCTAAATTTAGGAGAGAGTTTCGATTACATGATGTCCTACGGAGCTCACATTTCAGTCAACGTTAAGAGACGATAATAAGTGACAGTTTTTTCAAAAATATGAACGACATTGTTCCGGACGATAAGTCCGATACATGCCATACGAATCCACTGAGTTAGCAAGGACTCGATTTATCGAGAACAATGTATCGCGAAATGGACCAGCGAATTGGCCAATGAGATCATGCGACTTGACGCCACTCGATAACTTTTAGTAGATGCATATTGATAAAGTGCAAACTATTTAGGCCCTGGGAGGCAAAATTCAGTTCGTTATTGGTGAGGTAGGGCCCCAAAATACTCGGAAGAGCTGGCCAAAATTGGACCGATAGTATGTAGGTCATCGCCAGCTGAGAACGCCATATGCCCAACGTCATTAAAATTATAATACCATGAGCCATTTACTGAATTACTGTTTAAAAGAAAGTTAAAGGCTATATTTGAATACTCTCAGAATAAATATCTGCACTTACTACACTTACTACTGATAAATGGTCAGCTCATGAAATATCTCGAAACACGAAAACTTCTCAATGACCGGCAGTACGGTTTTCGTAGCAACAGGTCCACTGGTGATTTGATGGCATGTCTCACCGAAAAGTGGAACCAAAGCGTACATCAATCTGGCGAAAGCAAGATAGTTGCACTTGATATTTCTAAGGCATTTGACAGAGTTTGGCAGCAGGCTCTGTTGTCGAAAATGCGTGCATTTGGGATCGACGACTCTCTTTTTCAATGGATTAGAAATTACCTTTCGGAACGTTCAATTCTAGTTGTCTTGGACGGTTTCAAGTCTGATATTCACAAAATAAATGCTGGTGTGCCCCAGGGCTCTGTTCTGTCACCGACACTCTTTTTAATTTTCATTAACGATCTCTTGTCTGCTACTTCTAATCCAATATATTCCTTTGCTGATGACAGTACTTTCTGCTTTTCATATTCGTTCCCGGACTAACGGCCCTGCTCTTCGGCTGTAGAACGAGAACGGCAGCGTATGCTAAGCTCATTAAATTCCGATATCAACAGCATAAGCAATTGGGGAACTATCAAAAGAGTGGAATTTAATGCTTCCAAAACACAATGCTGTCTGCTGTCTTTAAAGCGAAATTTAAACACCCAGCCATTATCCATGAATGGCACTTGCATCGTCGAAACCGAAAAACTTCCCATTCTCGGTGTGTCAATGATAACTTACGTTGGAATGACCACGTATTCGGTGTCTCCAAAAATGCTGCGAAATGTCTAGGTTTCCTCAAGCGGTGTAAGAAATATTTTACCCCCTCTGATCTGGCCCCAAAATATAAGGCATTCATCCGCCCAAAATTGGAGTAGCACTCCCACATCTGGTCAGGTGCTCCTAAAACATCAATGCACCTGCTAGATAGGATTCAAAACCGTGCGATGAAACTTATTGACGATACTAACATCAGTCAATCAATGGACACCCTCGAACACCGACGAAATGTCTCGTGTCTCACTTTGTTTTATCGATATTTCCACCACCAGTGCTCCACTGAAATCGCCGGTAGCATTCCGCCCATTCAAACTTTCAACCGTAACACCCGTCTCGCTTTGAATACTCATCAGTATACCCTCAAGCCCATTTTCGGACGTACTCTAAAATATAGTGATTCGTTCCTAAGCCGTACAACTCGCTTATGGAATGCCCTGCCGATCTCTGTATTTCCTGGTCGTTATAACTTGCAAACATTTAAAAACAATGTACATCGGTACCTCTCTTTTCTTCCTCCCTAAATTTCCTTTGCCCGCGCTGTGTACAATCACCTTAAGGGTACTCAAACCGCTTGAGCGCGCGCTCATTATAAAAAAAAAAAAAAAAAAAAAAATATTATAGAAAAGGTGCAAGCTGTCTAGGACAAGCGTCAGTAAATCGAAAGTTATGTTGTTTTGAGAACGGTTTTCACTAGTGGCGTTCTTTTGAAGCAGGTTGAATAGTTTCAGCCTGTTGGAGTCTGATCGACGAGTGGTGGAAACAACGATACTGAGCTGAGCTTATGGAAGGCGTTAAAGCAGACTATACCAGTTGACGTATTGTAATTAAGTAATCGCTCTTCAACTCAGCATATGTTCCAGTTCGAACTCATATCCCTTAAATCTGAGTATTGATGGAAAAAATGCTGCGAATGCGAGTAGCTAAAATAAGATTTGTTCGTCGTATTTCGGGGATAGATAGACGGTATAGAGTGAAAAATATCAGAATGCACTAGGACCACAAAATTGAGGAGAAAGTTTTCGAAGAAATACGTCTTACAATCGTTCGGTTACGTGATACGGAAGTCCATAATCTGACGATTAATACTTGTCGTGATTGCTGTGATTTTTGTATTCCCATTAGAGATCAAGGTCAAAACCCCATTGGTAGTGCCGAATTTTTACCGCCTAAAACTATCTCCACCTGAACAAATCAATTTGTATCCCCCGTATTATCACCGTAAGGCATTACTTCTTCTTAAGGACTTAGCTCATCCTATACAATTCGATTATTTTACCTATCCGCTCGACGTTGACAATCTAAACGTCTTAGGTCGCTGAATATGTGCAATAGTTGAGTTTTCCTTGTTTTGGAGCATGCACGCAACGATATTATAGAGATAAGCGACTCTCCAAAATGATACCGTAGGTTTATCCTCTCGGTTTCCGCGTTTTTCGGGAGGCTATCAAAATATGGATGTCACTGGTGTCAATGTGAATGGGTATCTCACTTTGGGATGTTTTTTCCTATTTGCTTTAAACAGATACCTTCTGAAACAGCAATATCATGTCAAAAACTGAGTTAGATATTGATTGAGTGATAGAGTTTGGTACAGCACCCTTCACTGATACGTATAAAAGATGATGTGTCCATCTTTGTCCATTTGTGTTGGCAGGTCGAAATATTAAGGTTCCTTTCGTCTTTACTTTTTTGATCGTTTAACTGGCATTTTTTGACTCACTCGTTGTTGAAACTTACTATTTCTTCCGCAATTATTATATGTCAAGAGGAAGCATGGATTCTTTGCTGAAGATTATTTTGCGATAGATAGTGTAGTACTCATTTTCTCAACGTTACGACTTTTCCTATATTTGTTAGGTCTCATACGGCCGCTGAGTTCCCTTACCGTAACAGTGGGATTTTTTTCGACGGTGGACTTCTTGAGCTCATCTGGCCTACCTAAACGAGGTCATCCATTAAGTCAAAATTGCCATTTATAAACATTGCAAACCAACGCCGACACTTGGACTCGCTGAGAAAACCCTCTCCATACATATTTTGGATTTCTCTAGTGGCTTCACATTCTGCTTCTTCTGGAACAGAAACAATAAAATATTCAGAATATGCTCTTCCGATACATCCATTTCACAATTCAGTTAAAAATACTTATAATGACTGACGCTAACACAACGATTGCAGACTAATGGATCAATATATCCCGAATACTATGTAAATTGAATAACAGTTTCAGCATTGGATATGTGCATTTTATGCCAATTAGAAAATAAGCTAAGGAGAAAACGCTCAATACTTATGTTACAACCTGATATGTCGACAGCTGGCATTGAAGATACGACGATAGTATCATGTAAAACAGTTCGAAACACATTGGCGACTTAGTGCGTAAAGACGGTTAACGAATTGCCTACGCATAAGACTTGGCCTTTACGGCATTTGACTATCTTTCCGCTGCGTACATCAGAACCGAACTCGCAGCTCTAGGAAGAATGAGATTATTATCGACAGTTAGAGGCAGACTTAGGCAAGAAGTCTCGAGTTTCTTTTTATTAGTCTTATACGAGTATGTGCACACTCCCGCACAGGGTAGAAAAATAACGACACCAAAGAAAGCCTCTACGAGCTCTTGGACAAGACTTACGATCAGTTCCGTAGCTATGAGATTTTTATGAATTATCTTCGGGGATTTTAAAGCAAAGGTAGGAAAAGAGGGCATCTTTGGTAGTACTATCGGAAAGTATAGCTTTCACGACACCACCTCCGATAACGGATTCACGTTAATCGACTTTGTGACGAGATGAAACATTGTCGTAGCTAGTATGGGGTTCCCACATCTCGATATTCAAACGGGGACTTGGAGATCTCCTGATCAATCAACCGTCAGCCAGATTGACCGCATTGCGATCGACGCAAGGCACTTCTCCAGTGTTATGGATGTCCAACATTTCACAGGGGTCAACATCGGCTCGCACCACTATCTAGTTATATCCAAGGTAAGGCAGGGGATATCCTGAAATCACAAAGTCAAGCTAATACTGTGAGGAAGTTTTGACGTCGGACGGCTACAGTCGCAAGAGATCGTGCTCTTGCCTGCTTTGAGACCAAAATTCTTCGGGTGATTTTCCGTCCCGTTAGCATAGACGGTAGGTGAAGGAGGAGATACAACGACGAACTGTACGGGCTGTACAGCAACATCGACATAGCCAGAAAAGTGAAGGTCTAACGACTGAGGTGGCTGGGACATGTAGACCTGTATGGTAGAACTACTAATAGCATTTAAGCTACAACCAGCAAAACCGATAATCAGCGCTGCGCGTGGAATTTGTAAGCGTAAAATTTCATCATACATAATGTTTCACGGTATGGGGTCTAGAGCTGAGCCTTGTGGCACACTGCCAGTAATTTCGTATACTTTAACTATATATGTATACTGAAGATTCAGGGTCATAGAGAGGACGTTATCATTATCATTTATCGTTATCATTTTACGTGTTTCAATCCAATAAATTCATAAATTCACCGAATTGAACACATGAGCAAAGGATCTGCTAAGGATCGTTTGGGTTTCTTTTCCCTTTGGCAATAGCCGAATCGACATAAAAGGATCACTAAAGATGGACGGATTCTTTGAGGTTTATGTAGATGAATACTTAGTAAGACTTATCAGGGGCTATTTTGGCGTCATTCGAGCGTAAGTCGGACATTCACAGAGATAGTGCTCCGAGGTGTCGTCATCTGTTTCACAGAAAGCATCGCAGGATGTTGTCCCACTTATGCCCAACACATTTAAGTGCTTTGCAAAATTGTAGTGCCCTGTCACAACGCCAGTAATAAACCTGCAGCCTTTCTTGCTGAGGCACAGCAGAAAAGCCGCTAGCTTCCTAGAGACGACGTGAAGCATTCGTTTGGTCTGCCTGCATCCTGGGGAGCTATGCCATCTAATTCGCATTTTTCCACAACAGGAATTCTGGTGTTATTACATCGGACGGCATGTCCATAAGACCAGAGTCGTAAAACAGCCGACGCCCAAGGTCATCAAACCTCCAGTACGTGTTGTACCAAAGACCACTTCTTTTTAAATTGAAGATGGTCTTGAGAATGCAGCCCATGATATGAATATCAAGGGGAGGGGGAAAGCCCCCATGCATCCGAGACAAACCGTTCTTTGGAGTCTAGTAAAAATAGCAATCACATATTTTCTCGAGAGCTTATTTCACCAACAACAGACGCGTAGGATATAATTGACGCTATCGTAGCCGTGTAGATCCAAAGGACCCTTATCGGTGATAGGCTCTATGTCTTGCCGATCGCTGCTCTGCACTGCCAGAAGGCTGACAGAGCCTTAGATGCTTTCGACGTAACATGTTTAGTCCAGAGAAGTTTGTTATCCAGGATGACACTCAAATACTCAGCTTCTTTGGAGAATTCCTAAATTCAACAGCTGTTTACACCCGCCACCACATATTGGCCGCAGCCATTGCTTTTATCAGCATTGCTTTTATCCACAAAACTAGTGATTCATCTACGCCGTTATGTCTGGCCGAGTTACACATGCCGTCAAAAGTTGCGTTGTCGAAAGCACCCTCAACGTCGATGAAAATGCGCAGTCCCTATTGTCAAAAGCGCCTTCAATTCTGCCTACCCGAATACACATATTCATTTGAATGCGCCTTGAAATATGTGGAAATACTATCGGACATTTACTGAGTAGCTAAACACAGTGAGACCTCAGCGAATATAAGAGTTTTGGGGTAGGTTTTGTCTGCCTCTTAAAGAAAATCCCAGATATTTCTAGAACGTAATTTTCAGATGCACCTAAATGTCCACCTGAACTTTCGTCCAAATTACATTCTCATCTGTTATCAAATTCACCATCCACCTTCATAGACTTACTCAATCTCAAAACCATTTTGAAAATTCTTAAACTTCTCAAAGCTTTTATGTTAATCAAAACTTTCCAATGTTAAGCGGAATAACATCCCTTCCCGTCGGCTGTTACAGGAACTGGAAGAAAATTCCATCGCATCCGTACTTGATTCTTGTGCGTAAAGCTAACTTAATACTTACTACCCCCACAGAGTGTGTATGGCTTCTGGTTTTCTTAAGAAAGTAACCGTCAGTTGGTATTCAGTTGGGCAAGTGATTAGTTTAGCTTCTCTCTCGTGTGATAGTCAGATACCAAGTGACAATAGATACAAAGACTCATCACACCACCGGAAATTGTGATTTAACCCAGTTTGCCAGTTTGTTTAGTGATTTTAATTAAGTGCGCTGTGGTGATTAATTAATTTCAATCAAATCTGCCATTCATTTGCTGTTCCATTATGATGTCCAAGTCAACGAAAGCCTTTGTGACAGGATTATGTCTCATCGCTAGCGTGTCGCTTAATGAAGGTTCGTCTTAATTTAAAAGAAAAATTAAAAAAAAATTTTAAATTTACACTAATTTTTTTTTTTTTTTAACAAAATGAAGACTTTTTTGCTTATTTTCAATTTTGGAAAATGCAATTCAGTTCTATTTAAAAACGAAATGCCAATAACTCCGTGACAAGTGTGGGGCAATTGACCGTTGTCTCGCGTTCGCTCGCGGAAAGCCATCTTCCCCCAAGAGGGAAATTAAAAGAAAATGATTTTTTCTTTGGTTTAATTTTCGAAATTTACATAGACACGTGACAGGTGATTACCATCCTTTTGACAGACCTTGGCTCCCTCACAGGCTACATAAGTCTAATTAGTTTTGCACTGCAACTCGAATGCTATTCATATGGATGGCCATCTGTCCAATGGTTATGCCTGCAATTACATTCAATTTGTTCGTAGTCAATCTTGGCTGTCTGTCGGTTTCACTGATCCGTGAGATCCATTCAAGATTTTCGGTGTTTTTTGTTTTTTTTTTCTCTCTGATTGTTTATAGAGAAAAGATCACCGGGAATCGTAAAATGCCGCACTGGTGGCCGTGCTCTTGAAAACGCGTGGGCCACAGGTGTAGAAACGAGGAAAGCCATTTTACACACTAATCTGGTGAACAATTTTTTTTTATGTACGAGTATCTATTTTTACACAACCGTATACGAGTATGTGCGAGAAGTGATCCTTTTACTTATTTTTTGAAACATTCTTTTTACGAGTTTTGTCTATTTTTGTGAAAGAAGTGGGACTTTTTCGAATTTAGATTTATTGCCTTGCTCTTAGGATATTTGGTTGGTGGTGGTCAAGGGAATGAAGAAAATTCTGCATACAGGTTGTGTATATTGATTTTTTGTTTTAAGATTGCGTGTTGAGCAAAAATTCATTTCATGTCCTTGAACATTTCGGACATTCAAGCCAAGTGGGAGTGTCCATTGTCAGTAGGAGATATTACAAAGGCTAGTACTTTCGTGTAAAGACTAGAATAATTGCCCAAGGAGGGAGCTATGCATATTAGAAGAATATTTTATAGCTTTCGTTTAAGTGAAGTCTTGAAATCCAACTGTATATCCACTTATCGAGCCTTGAAAAATTTTGCAAACTCCCTACAGTATTTTCAATGTTTTCCTTTTCTTTTTATATTATTATGATATACGTATATGTGTATCTAGCCATACGTCCCAAGGTCCAAATAGAATAGTCGTAGCATGCAAGAGTAGCATAATATATGGAGTAGGAGTAGGTGCAGATATATATGGACGTAAAAAAGTCTCAACGTCGTTTTGGCTACTTCCTATTCTATCATTTTTGAAACTTTAATGAAAGGCTGAAAAGCTATTTGCCAGAAAATTAGTACTTCACTTTTCAAATACCCTTCAGGACTTATCGAAGCGAAAAAAAGGTTTGGTGAATTGGAGAACAGAGATGCCTTAGTAACTACTAAGATAGCACAACAGTCGCTCTTTAGTTCCTTTTTATTTTGTAATTAATTGCAACATGTTGCGAATTATATATGCGAAGGAAAATTTTGTAATTCAAAACATCTTTTTCGGAGCGGTAGCACCCAGACACGAAGCTGATCCATTGTACTCTCTTCGTATTCCGACTGCCAACAGCACGCGAGATTGGTATCGAGGTCCCATTTGTTCCCCAATCTAGGTGCTTAGCGCTCCCAAAGCTTCTTCATTTCGGGGATCAGGTGGGAAGCGATGCTTTTAGCGTGGGGAGTCCGTTGGCTACCACATTAGTTAGTCCGACCTTTAGCCAACTGGCTCCATTCCACCTTGGATCAAGTCTTCCTCTTCTGCCTACTGCGTCGTCCCTCGTTATTATTCATTTATTATTCATTTATTCTACATATCTTATCTATCTCCGTCAACTGATTGATACTTTTTTGAGCAGTTTAATGTCGCCATACAGCTCGTAAAATCGGTTATTATATATTTTCTTCTAAAACCGGTCAAAGCCATGATTGTGCTCCAATTGCTAATGATAGCGAAGCTGAGATAGGTGAAATCTCTGATTAACCCAAATTTATAGTCGTCTTTTTTCTTCCCGAATCATCGATGTTGTGCGGAACTTTTTGTTGATAGCAAATGCTTGACTTTGCCCTTATTCACAGCTTAACCTATTTTTGCAACTTCTGGTACAGTATTTGTAAAGGCATCAGCGACAGCTCGCTGTGTTCTACCAATGAAATCATTTTCACAAGTTTACATAGTATACATACAGTTTTATAGTTTGTTTCACGATTTTTGCAAAATATTTTCAGGTATGATGTTAAAAATGTCACATGACAGCTCATCACCTAATCTAAAAACTTTTTTGACATCAAAGGTCTTGGCGAAATTGTTTGCGACATGGTCGTACATTCTGTCGAGTTTGGCAGAGATGCCAAAAGTATACATGGCTCTTTATAGATCATCTGTATAGATGTTGACATCTGCGGTCTTGAAATCGATAAAGAAATGTTGTGTATCGATCTGTAGTTGTTGGGTTTTCTCTACCATTTGCTAGGACCGGACTGATAGAAGTCATTCATATCGTTGGAAAATCGTTTCTGATATTTACACAAAATGCGATGTTAAGAAGGTTTAGAAGGCTCCTTTTTTGTGGATCGAATAAACGACAGGCATACTATAAAATCCTGGAAGTGAGGTGAGTTGGTGTATGCTCTCCACCGAGTCACCGGCTACTGTCTTAAATAACTCGTAGTCCATCTGATGCGGAACGCTTGGTTATACTTAAGTTTATCTGTTACTACCTATATTTCTTTTCAGTTGGGTGGGAGGAAATCTTGACTTTTGTCATTATTGGTCGTTCTATCTGACAGCGGAGTTTGGATCATCTCCGGAGTTAGTAAACCTGTCCTACTGCTAAAATGTCAAGAGTTTTCAACAAGCCTTAAAAGCCACTAAACAAATCCAAGTATCTCCGAATTTTAAAAGAAATTTACAGTTTTGATTTTTTAAGAACTTAAAATGCCTAAGCACGTGTTAAGTTTTTAGGAAAATGGGACAGAGAGCCAAAGAAAAATATTTTGGCTCAATGGTTATTTCACTCCATGATGCCACATTTAATGGGGAGACTAAATTATTAGAGTAATTGAACTTGTTTTTGTATTCTAGGCAACCACTCATTTTACATGAATTTGGTGGCCTGAAAAAAAGAATGTCTTTCGAGCGCGGTTGGAATTGATCCACGAACCATCGTACACTACAACTTGAGTCACGACCACCCACATATGACCTACTTAAGCACAAAATTATTCAAGATGCGAAATACTTTTGCATTACACCACGCGAGTGTCCCCATTCTATAAGGAGACAGTATTTTCTTTTAGAAAAATTCTATAAATCACTAAAGAAGTACAAATTATTTCCACCAGAGAGATTAGCGATTTCTTTAAAAAAATCCAGCTTTTACTGGAGTCCTTAAACGTTTTCAAGGACAATAGACCTTCTAGATGGCAGTGTCTATCGCACTTGGTACACACGAAATAGAGCAATCACTTTTCGTTCGTTTTCCAGATTTTGCTGTCGATAGCCAGAGCCTGTTGATCCGAACTTACAACTAATACTGCTTAAGTTCCTCAATCACACCATCTCTAAAATCTTCCATGGATTAGCCTTCTGCAGCGTTTCTTCCTTACAAGACAAGTAATTTCAAAACCGCTAGTACGAACTCTACTCCGGTTTTGAGCAGTGTCCTCTACCCTTTTTCTTCTTATGATTTTCTTTTAATTATTTCAAATAAGTTTTTCTGTAGTTTAATTTTTCTTAAAAGGATTAAACCAGTTATTTCATTCGAAGACGGTTGTATCTGTGGTTCTCCAAACTCACATCCAATGTGACCTTGGCCTGTGATGGACGAAAAGGAACCTGTGAGACACTATAGGGTCGAATACCTGCTATTGAGGAGTTGTAGAAAATCCTGTATTTCCGTTAGAGGGATTTAATTCCCTTATCGTATCCCTAAGCTTTGTGAGTTTTCGGGGCTCATGGCACAGCCGATCTCTCTCTCTCTCTCCAATGCAATTCATATTGTTTGTATTTTAACAACATTTCCTCATCGCTTTAGTCTGAGTGATTATCTTCTGTGCACAGAGCTCATACTTCACGTGCATGTCCCCGTACTTGTTTCTGGTGCTCATAAATGAGCTGTGTATATCAGGATCGATTTTCTAACCGCTGAAAGCAGATTTGTTATCGGGTGTACTGGCCAATATTTCATATTAGTCTAGGGACTGCAGTAACTATGCATTCCACCTACGTAGTTTAAGCGAGGCTTTGACTCGATACTGTGTTCTCCAGTTTGCATGGACAGAAGTTCAAATTTATTGCGCGTTTTAGTTAGTGTCTGGCCTGATGATCTTTACATATTTGATTCGTTCCAGAGTTTTCTCATTGGTCTTGTCGAAGACTTAAATGCAACTAGATGTCAATCTATGCTGAATATTATAGCCTTCCTAGGCAACAATACCGGCACATTCACGGTTTACCGACTCTCACTAAAAATTTTCGAACAATTTCAAATATCAAGGATATTACTAGAACAAGGACTTTGCCACTAGAGAAAACATACCGAAACGTTCTGTAAAATTCAAAGCTATTCCAGGCCATGCCTTGTAGATCGAGTGGAAGCATACACAACAGATGCTGAGAACTCTCTGAATTATAGCAAAACATTGGTTGCCATTTGCAAATAAATCTCGGATTATAGATTCAAAAAAAAAAAATACATTTCTTTGTGTCTCAGACGCACTGTAACTCTTTCTTACTGCTGCACTTCAAACTGTCTTTCATCTATTATCGCTTGACATGTTTTGAGGTTGGGAAACTTTCAAACAGGGCTGCAACTTCTTCCCAGTCAAATTGGTCTTCGCGTTCCCAAAATTACCTCTAATTAAGAATGTCGCACAAGAAGTCTTTCTACACCTTTTACGACTTTTACATATCAAACAATTACATACCAACAGTGAGCTTGGGCTAACCAATTTGGGATATATTTACAAAATAACTCAAAACAGGTGAATGAATATTCTCTGGTATTTTCTGTGCAGACCTGGACCTGTAGCATCCATGCGATCTTCAGACATGAGCGCTGCCTTCGAGTCGGAATGGAATCGATATCTGCATCGATACTCAGATTAGGTAATTCTATTACTCGTATCTTCAGAAGATAGCGTGCAAACGACTCCTCCTGCGGTACAGGAGGAAATGAGCTTGCGAGAATAAAGACATCAAATCCCCCTAAGAATGATAAAATTATAAGGAAGACAATGGGCAGAGGGTATCTAAAGCATCATAACCATTTTGGATGTCAACAGCTATTTATGGAAATTCTCAAACTTAGCACGTAGCAAGCCAGAACTTTGATGGGGATCCTATCAGGACATTGTCGTCTTAGAAAACATGTCACTCAGACTGACCGAAACATATATACGGTTTTGACAGTGACCTGCTAGCCGAGCGGGATATGGCTCATTTATGAAAGTGTAGCGCGAAATCGGAGGAAATTTGTAGGGAAATATTTCACTGGACATTTAGAAGAAATAGACTACAGAAACTGTAAAGGGATACTCAGTATCTGCCAGGAAATCGGCGTTTACAAGAGAAAGCGCTTAGGATTCTTTTCCTTTCAGTTGGCTCTTCCGGGATCCCGATTGCCCTTTCAGTGCCTTTTGCTCTATAATGTACCAACCTTCAAACTTTTTTTCAAATTAACCTAACCTAGTAAAGGGGATACCAAAACCTTTTCAACAATTTTACTCTCAATATTCAAAGTTCAAAATTTGACCCTGTCCGAATACAATACATTTTCTTGATCATCATTATTCTATTTTTCTCAATAGCAACTCAGGAACACTGGATTGGGAAGAGGGTAGTTGGCCCATATTACGAGTAAGAGGCATAAAACAATCAATAAATGACCAAGCCCAAGACGAAAATAAAATTAGAATTGGCATGTTTCCAATTATGGCAATAAGCTGTCCTAAAAAATATTTTTCCATGGAAACAAGTAGTAAATACAGTTTGCTTGGGTGGAACCACATACGTAATTGAATGCGACAACAAACGGTTATAGGGAAAGTAAACGGAATCTTAGAAACTGTTGATCTAAAGGTAATCATGACAAACTATCATGATAAGTAATCTCACACACCTTGGCAAAGGATAATGTTTTTAAATAAAGATTGTCCTAGAGAGCCATTGCTTTCTCTTTCAGAATCGACTTTTTCGGACTTTCATCGTCATTTCTGTTTTGGTTTAGTTTGGGAGCCAAGTCGTAAGTAGACCAAATGTAATGACAGTGACATAAAGAACCAATAAGTAAACCATTTAGAAAAGATCTATCCGTTTAAATTCCGCCCTTTTGTTCGATAATTGAACCAAAACCTACGTACCTACACAGGACACCTGTAACAATATCCTTCCAAGTTGTTTGTTGTCATCGATAAAAGCTCAAATTTTGATAGATTATTCGATATGAGGACAAAGGTAATGGTTGCTTCTGCTGACTCCATTAGTGGAGCAATGTGTGTCAACATCATATCCAGAATCAACCACATCGCAAGCTCCAATTACATGACGATAATTGTAGGGAGCTCACAAGAGAATGAAGAATTAGAAGGAAGCTAAAGGGAGAGAATCTTGTGTATCTCATCATTAGACTCTCAATGCTTACCCTGTAGCTATTGTATGATTACTGTTTTATAAGACGAACTATAATTCATACGTCAAAATTTCTTGTGGAAAGATACGAATTGTTGCCCTCAACTGCACGCCAATTAAATACGAAACATCAATTTTTCCATTCATAACCATTTACAACATAACCATGTTGTTTATGTTGAAAGGTATATATTCACAGTGATGTCGTGGGTTTGAGCTTCACACGAAACCTCCTGAATTCGTATGTTGGCATTCCAACCGACAAACTATCCCGAAGGATACGCGTATGTTGGTTATTCACGCAGAATTAATGGCCTCATAAAATGCAAGGTTTCGCTTTAGAATACAAATAAGCAATTGTCCAAGAATGAAAGGCGAATCTGGTTTCCATAGAGGCTAGTATACGAATAGTATACGAGGAACTTTATTTGTGCAGGTGAACATTACATTAAGCTTGTGTGTATGGTTACAATTACTCATAGTCAAGACCTGAAGTGAAAGTGGAATCATAAATTCATGTTCGTGATTCGTATTAAAAAAGAGAAGAACATTTGGAGTAAATTCAAACAAATCCTCGACTGAAAAAAAAAAAAAAAATTAAAAACGGAAGAGCGTGCCTGAGGTCTTGATAGTCTTACCTCATGGTCTGGCTTACCCAACAACTTCAGATATAAAGAAGGTCATTGTGCAATTAATTTGCCAACAGACTACGTTCATGCGGTGTAAATATTTAAATCTAGGTGGCCTCTGCAGGAAACATTTTATGAACTGAGTCATGGATGTACGTGCGTAGATAAATACAGTGAGTGCATTTTGGGCAGCAAATCCAGCCGCGCCTGTCTACCAGACAAAGGTTAAGGCAAAGATCCTGGAGTTAAAAATCACGCTACGATAAAACTCCTCCAAAAACGGCCTAATTCAGCGGAGCCGGAGTCATGCACCGATCCTGTTCCAATCTGTATAGATGAGCAGCTTTTTCGGCACCTGTTGAAGTAGGGACTCATATTCAACAACAATGGTGATAGATAACCGTTGTGGGTCACACGAAGAATTTTCAAAACAGGCCAAGTAGGAGGAAGCAACAACACATAGCAACAAGAAATTGAGGTAGCTTTACCACCAGCAGTAAGGAAACTTTGATGACTCTTTTCTTATGCTTATCCTTGAATGTACTTTGCGTCGCGAATCAAACTATGCCACATAGTGATAGATTAGAAAATGCAAAGTTAAGGTGATAGTTGGATTACTTAAACCATTTTAGACTTAAGGGGAAGAATGCTCACGAGGTAGAGTCCTTTCACCGTTTTGATGATCTATGGTTTTTTCATAGCGTAGTCAGAAACATTGAATACGGAGTCTTTGAATATCCTGATGACCTAATAATAGTAGTTACTGGTATACGAAAAGCGGCGCTATAGTCCCGGTTAAACCTAGTCATTAACTAGCAAGCATCTCTAGTCAGCTCGATCTTTAGCTAGCGGCCTCCAGTTTTGCACGCTAAGTTGGTTGAGGTTCCCTTCCATTTGCACCTGAGTCGCGGTCTTCTTCTACTGCGCTGTCCCTCGGAGTCATTGGTGTGTATCCGCTCTACATGACCCATCCACCTCAGTCGTTAGTCCTTCACTCTTCTGGCTAAGTTGATGTCGCTGTACAGCCCGTACAATTCGTCGTTCTATCTCCTCTTCCACTCACCGTTTATGCAAATGGGACCGAAAATCACCCAACAAATTTTCCTCTAAAAGTAACCAAGGGCACCCTCATCCATGCCACTGGATCATAGAGCAGGACTGGCTTTATATAGTGTCGCTTTCGTTGTTCGGGAGAGGGCTTTGGTATTCAATGAAGCAGAGATCGGAAAGAGTTATTTTTCATAGTGCTGGTCTCGTTGTCTGAATTGATACCGTAGCCTAGGTAGGCAAAGTCATTAACTACCTCAAAGCTATATCGTTATATCGTTTTTTGTAGACAGCATACATGTACTTGGTGTTGCCCTCTCTGACGGTTAAACCCATCTCCATCACTCCCGTGACAATATTCTCGATCACACTGCTTTCTTTCGATTACGTCAAGATCATCGGCGAACGCGAGCAATTGGGCGGGCTTTTGAAAGGTTGTGCCTCTTGTGTTCGTGCGTGAGATTTGCACTATTCTTTCAAGAATAATGTGAAAATCGGATGACAACTCATAGCCTTGTGTAAATCATTTTTTGACATCAAAGATCTCGGAGTTCTTTATTAACCTTGATAGAGCAGCGTGCAAGCATGCATTCTCCATCGTCATTCTGTACAAGCGGACGTTGGAGTTTGGCAGGATGCCAAAACTAGACATTGCTTTGTATAGTTCGCCTCTGTAGATGCTGTCATACTCGGTCTTAAAATCGATGAATATGTGGTGTGAATTGAATATTTGGTCGATTATGGGCTTTCCTAACCAAAAAGCACACTGATATGGGCCAATCTGTTCGTTGACAAATGGCTTCAGGTGTTCACACAATACGGCAGAAACTATCTTGTAGACGACGTGAAGAAGACTGATGCCTCTGCAGTTGGCGCAGTGCAGAGGGTCACCTTTCTTGAGGATCGGACAAACAATTATAAGGTTCCACACATCGGGCATACTTTCGTACGATCATATTTTACAGATGAGTTAGTGTATGCATCGGTAAAACGTTCGCATCCTTTTGCTCGTAGAGCTGGTAAGCAGCTCAAGTCCTCAAGCATATGCTTGCCGCTAGTCGTCTTCAAACCAGAGGTTTCACTGTGGTGAACGATTGAAACCCAGCACATTGGAGGCGGCATTCCTGATAGCCTTTTGGCAGTAATGCCACAGGACTTCAATATTTGATCCTGGCGGCATACAACCTTTTCAGAGATTAATTAGTACTCGATCGGAACGGGACTTTCCGATCTCTTGCTATTGTAGCTTGCCTTTGCGTACCTTGGATATAACAAGACAATGGTCCGCGTCGATGTTAGCCCCTCGGAACTTTCGGACATCCATAATTCTGGAGGAGTGCCTTGTGTCGATCGCAATGTGATCAATCTGGCTGGCGGTTGATTGATCAGTGGATCTCCAAGTCCCCTTCTGAATATCGAGATGCGGAAAACCGAGGACAATTTTAATATGAAACTAATGAAAAGAAACTCAAGACTTTTTGCCTAAGTCTGCCTCTACTAACAAATTCGAATCCAAATAGGCGCAGCTTTTGTCGTTAATAACAATCGCCATACTAAATGTCGCAGTTTTTAATTCTCTTGTTGTCCAGCTCATCCCATCGCATTTCTTGGATGGCGGTAACATCTGGTTTGCAGCAGTTCAGAGCCTCCGCTAGTTGTACGGCTGCACGTAATCTATTAAGGACTTAACATTCTACGTACAGATCCGAAATTCGTTGTCCTTATGTCGTTTGCAGGGATTCTCAACAGTAGCTCCGTCCGTATCCGAGGTTTGTTGTTACTACGTAACTATGTTTTTTTTTTCCATAGCTGGGCAGCTACCACGACGGTATAACTTCCAAACTGGATTACCATACCATTTCCATTTTAGCTACCCCTAGGGCGAGGGGTCGGTTAGAAAAAAGCTAGTAATCCGTTCGAGGATGTAAGCGCTGCCGTTGGTTCATTAAAGACCCATCTGCCACCATCTCTGTTCCAAGCCACTGACTTAGTCTCAGAAATCCTTACCAGCCTGTGCTCCAAATATGGCGGAGTAGCCCAGAAAAGATCTTTTAAAACTATAGCAGCCTATTTCAATGCCTTAAAAACCTACCTAAAAAAAAACTACAAAGTGAGGCACTGGTGGGCGGAAGGTTACAGTGGCATTGGCCTTGAATCCAGGGGTAGCGGTTCCTACTTCTGTACAGAAAAAAAAGAAGCTCATAAACATTCTATGTGCACATCGAGGAATTCTGTGAAAACAACTAGCAGGCTTAAGCAACCAGTTAAGTCAAACTCACTTAGAAAGTTAACGAACTTATTTGTGACGAGAAAGGAATTTTTCAAGCCTTTTCTGTGCATTTTTTCCAGACACACCAAGTAACTATTTGGGAAGAAACTTATCCCACATTTTAGAGCTGCTACTAAGCCTGACTAAGGTCCACGGAACAAATGCTATACTCCATCTTCTTTGTTGACATAAAGTCATTAAATATGCTTTTATACGAGTTGCATATATGGTACATATATCACTTAAGAGCTCTAATTCGAAAGAATCTTCGAAGCCATTGGCTCTGTTCGAGATCCAATCTGTTTTGATCGCTTTGACAACTTCAAGTCGGGCACTAGTGTTTACCTCTTGCCTTCTTCGCAATATCACTTTTAGAAGAAGCTTCGCTGAATATTATCGCCCTCCCTAATAAGCCTTACATGACTTTGAAACTGGCTCTCGGTAGCGGTTTCTGGCCTGAAGAAAAATGATCTAAAAATACTGGGTGGTTGAATGCAGGTGATGAATGGCACAGGAACCTCTTTTTATTTTAGGACACTCTCTTTGCGACATTTTCGTTGAATGCTAGTTTTTTTTCTGGGATTTGAGGAGTTAAGGCTTCTTGTTCGTTTTTTTTTGTAATTTCGGACAGCTCCTCATTGTGCTACAACTGCTTTGTGTGTAATAGTCCAAAAAGGATAGTGCCAAACTACACAAGGTCGGAATTGTGCAGTCCTTCGTAGAACACTAATCGATATTGTTTATTGTTTAAATAAACATTTGTACGTATCCATACGTGCTAGGACTAGTTTAATCAACATAAATACGATTTTTCTGGTGAATATCATGGATGCAGACTGAAGAATTCCATTAAAATTGACAAACCACACCAGAATTAGGTTGGGCAATGCCAAAGAATATTTGCAATTAGGTGGTCTTTGTTCTTTATAGGAAGTGTTGCAACTTATACAATATTTTAGTGCCAGTAAAATCACAATGTCCCTGTAAGAAGCCTACAAACTTTTCTGCTGATGCACAGCAGGAATGTTGCTGTGCTTACAAGATGCCTAACTATTAATAGAAGTCCTATCCAAGAACGTAGATGTAGACATCCCATTAAGCCTTTCTACCAAGTTCAAAGACATTTCCATTTCTCGCGATCCCATTGTGACATGGGGGCCAGACAAGACTCAGTGAATTTACTCATTCTACAGTGTTTAGAAAAGTTTTGCCCTCTTTAACTAATGAAGTGATAAGATGGATGTCGAAACGTATGCAGACATATTCCTCATTCTGGATGTTCTTCACAAAAAAGTTCACTGTCATCAAGATCACGTATCTCTACGTGAAAGATAGACGCAAGTTTCTCTAACAGCTAGTGAGGTCTAGGCTACTGTTTAATCGAAGATATTATTGAATCGCTACCAATCCCATTTCTACTAAGGAATGCCTCTTCTTAGATCGGTTAACACACTCTAGTCTATGTCAAGTCAGTGGGATTTAGAACTACAATATATGGAAAGACAATTAGGCTTTATATTCACAACTGATCCCATTATCTCTCTCAACTATTGATAACTTTCATCCTGTACTTCTTCTTTCATTTTTCCACAACTCTTCCCTCCAGTTTTTCACAAAGCCAATTACCCATCTAATCTAATCTAATACCTTCTTTCGAGTTTACCAATCTATCTCCGGTAGCTGCCCTCTCCATTTTTTACAGAGAAATATTCAAATTCATCTCCCTTTATGTGACACATTCCCGCCATAAGACATCTTCTACACCTCCTTCTTGGTATAATCGTAGACTCCGCTCTCTACGAAACAAAAGAAACAAGTTATGGGCGGTAATCCTTCCCACCCACTCTTCTTCCGACTATTCAGATTATTTAGGTACATATCTTCATTCCATTAAACTCTATAACTCTTTCTATCAACGCTACCTGAATAGTGCGCAAGCCAATCTTATAAATGAGCCCAAGTCCTTCTTCAATTTGTCAATTGCAAAAGTAAGACTGATTGTTATACTTCCTTCCTCGCCTCCGAAACTAAATCTTCAAGTGATCCTCCTACCATCGCCAACTTTTTTGCTACATTTTTCAAACAATCATTTGCCAACAACTCCTTCGTACCAGATCCCTCTTACTTCAATGACCTACCAAATTTCTCCGTTGGTCCCTTTCTCACTCAAAATTTCGATCCTGCAGTTACTGAAGAAAAGTTACTAAATCTTAAAGATGAATTTGTACCTGGCCCAGATGGACTCCCCGCGGTTTTTCTTAAAAAATTCTCTTCTAACCTGTCACAACCCTTTCTTACCGTTTTCGTCTGTAAGGACACAGGGGGAATTTCCTCAGAAATTCTCTTTTACATCTCTCTTATAATCCCGAAACACAAAGAGGGATCTAAGCATGATGTTACCAATTAGCGCCCCATTGCTAAACTCTCTCTTATACCCAAACTCTTTGAAAGCATTTTATACGAAGCCTTAAACTTCAAATGCAAGCCTTTTATTTCAACCCGACAAACCTAGTTGAATTCGTTTCTTTTGCTCTCGCTACCTTAGAAAATGGCAAATAAATCGAGGTTAACACAAATGATTTAACTAAAACGTTTGATAAGATATCTTATCAATAGATCATCTTCAAATTGTCTGCGCTTGGCTTTGAGCCTCTTTTATTAAAATGGATTTCTTCTTAACTGATAAACCGTTATTATATAGGTAGTGTTCCGTTTAGATCCGCCCTTTCTGTTCCATTCCTGGCCTCATCTGGGCTTCCGCAAGGCTGTCATCTTGGTCCTCTTCTCTTCATTCTTACTATTAAGAGGGTAATTCTTACTCCTCCCTCTCATTTTACGCCGACGACACAACATTTTTTAAAACTATTTCTTCTCCCCATGACTCTGCCCTTCTTCAAGAAGACCTCGATCGGTTTTCAATCTGGTGCCTCAAAAACTGCCTAGAACATAATATAGCCAAATGTCAATCTATAACGTTCTCACGTAAATGCAATACGTCTCCTGCCCGACTTTATTTTCTCTATGGTCAACCAATTCCCCTGGTTCATTCTTTTCAAGACCTTGGCATATTATTCGACTGTGAGCTTAATCTCCGTTCGCTTATCTATAAGATGATCCTCAAACCCGACTCATCACTTGGCTTTATGAAACGGTGTTACTCCTACCTTTGTTCGCCCCCTGCTTGAGTATACCAGTCAAGCTTAGTCCCGAATCGGGGGTATTCAACGTCGATTGCTCCGATTTGCTATCCATAGTCTGCCCTGGAACGACGCTTTAAACTTACCTCCCTATCAGGACCGCCTCAAACTGTGAATTCGTTAGAAGAACGTAAGAATATTGCTGACATTCTTTTCATTCATCGACTGCTCTCAGGTTCCATCGACAGCGTATCCGTTTTCAACTCTATTTCCTTCAACACCAACCCACGCAATCTACGTTGTCCTCGTCTCTTCTATCTACTGGTCTACCGCACCTCTTATGGCTGCAACGAACCAATCTTGCGTATACTCTGAAAGGTCAACTCAAACCTCTCTCTTTTTGATTTCCACCTGAGAACTCCTAGTCACAAACAAGATCTCCTCCACCCTTGATTCTGTTAGTTTTTAGTCCAAGTTTTTAAGTTAGATTAAGCCAATAAATGGGGCATCGGCCCCCACACAAATTAAAATTAAATTATATGGAACGTCAAATGAGAACTTTGACAGTTACAGAAGGTCAAGTGACATTGCGCCTGACCAGATCGCAGATAAGACCAACATCAAAAAGCAGTCGGGGTGTAAGACTTTTGACGCTACAATGCAAGTTGTAATAAAAGCTGTGATAAACGAAAGTTGGGGCAAATACTTATTATAAGTTCTACAATAGATATTTAGGCGTATGTTCAGCCTGTGCTCTTGACTCGTCGGAAAACATTTTCTTGTGGACGAATTTTAAAGAAAATCACAAAATAAACCTAGACACTTTAATGGATATGTGGCCAACTTCTGGGGCAGCCCGACTTGTATTTTATTACCGTGGCGTAAAGTAATACTCTCTGACCTCGTCAATAGGTAAACAAACCACACAATCATAAAATACTTTCGTGTTCATTCGAAAAATAAAAATAAAAAAAATGAAAGCAAAAAAGTACAAGTAAGTATGGTTCATAAAGATATTATTTTTCACCTCACTGGAATAGGGGAAGTAGACACATTTTCAAGAAATACAAAAACTTCTTCGGTGTTTGCATGTGCAAACGTTCACAACCGCACCCTTAAAGCTAAACAAAACACAATGTTATTAAAAGGGTGCAGCCACAATTTAAAAATTAAAAAAAAACAAATGTATTGTAGGTATTTACAGTAGGTACATACATACAAATTTGTAACCTGAAATTGCATTTCTACCCCTGAAATTGCAGTTCCATTTTACTTAGATATGAGTACAGGTATCTTTGATAGGAGCTTTTCCAAACACACTAATGTGTCAATCACAATAATTATGAGTATGTTCAGTGGGTCAGTGGTTAAAGACTATTTCCATCCATCAGTGCCGTCATGGTTAACTATAAAACAATCGGCCTTATAGAAAGACCGATTATAAATTGTAACCTCAGTGTATGTAGTATACTCGTAAGTGGTTTGCTTGAAAAAATAAACAGAAACCCGTGTGTGCAATTAAATTGGCCACAGACACAAAGTCTGTGAATACTTTTGTTTTATTTCCTTGCGGAGGGGAAAAACTGGTGGTAATGGATGGATGTGTATAGACAAATTAAATAAAAAAAAAAGATTTCAAAAAATTTGCCTCAGATAATTCGATTATGCTTTCAATACCTCTTCTCGAATTGAGGTGGGCGGTAATGTAGAAAAAAAAAAAACGTTTTTAGGAGCTTGAAATTTTGAAATGAAAGGAAAAGTATGTTACCTGTGCTAAATCATTTCCTGTTGGATTTTTGGGAAGAGCGCAAATATTTATTTAGCATCAATTGAAGAACACAATGTTTTCGATTTCTTCTGTGGAATGCATATATATTTTTTTATTTGTCTGCTTGTCATGCTCCAGCTTAGAACTCATTGTTGATTTTCACCTTTAATACCTGTGAATACGAAACAAATCATGCAACAAATAATAAGTAGCACTACATAAGGATTTTCGAGCCATAGAGTGCCAACCATAAAAGCGCATCGTTATACAATAATACGTCTCCTGCAATTTCTTTGAGCCATCCCCAATGCATCGCAAAAGGGTCATTTTTATTCGAATACGAATTTAGTTTATAAGTGTTTTAACTGAGAAGTTTAAGTCTAAGTTAATGCTTGGTCCGATTTTGTTCACGAACTTCGTAAATGAAAAATTTGTATGTTAAACCACCTTGATACTCCAATAAGCTGACGACGCGCAGCTGTAAAGGGTAGACCAATCAATAGCATCATACGAACATACCCGCGCATGCAAGAGATATCAATGAAGATCTTACCAATATAGTCTTGGTGGGAAAATAATGGCCGTTAACGTTCTACAGCCGAAGAGTAGGGACGTAAGTCCGGGAACGAATATGAACAGCAAAGAATACTGTCGTCAGCAAAGCAATATATTGGACTAGAAGTAGCAGAGATCGTTGATGAAAATTAAAAAGAGTGTCGGAGATAGAACGGAGCCCTGGGGCACACCAGCATTTATTTTGTGAATATCAGACTTGAAACCATCCCAGACAACTTGAATTGCACGTTCCGAAAGGTAATCTTCAATCCATTGAAGAAGAGAGTCGTCGATCGTAAATGCACGCATTTTGGACAAAAGAGCCTGATGCCTAATTCTATCAACTGCCTTAGAAATATCAAGTGCAACTAACTTGCTTTAGCCAGATTGGTGTACACTTTGGTTCCAATCTTCGGTGAGACAAGCCATCAGATTACCGTGTATCTGTAGCTACGAAAACCGTACTGGCGGTCATTGAGGAGTTTTCGTGTTTCGAGATCTTTCATGAGCTGACGATTTATAAGTTTCCATGACCTTGGAAAGAAGGGACGTAGTGCAATGGGTTTGTAGAACGAAATAGAGGAAGATTCGCTTTTTTGAAGGAAGGGCTAGACAAATGCTCCTTTTCATCTGTTCGGAAAGAGTCCTAAAGAGTAGCATTGATGAAATAGCTTACACAGTGGTTTCGCACACCTCTTCAAAAGAAGGAAAGATATACTACCTGGACCAGCGGACTTGTTTATATTAAAATCGTTAAGTATTCTTGCTACTACACGAGTGCGAAAAAGTACTCGTCCCATTGAATAGTAAGTGTAGGCGGAGAAAAAGTATAATTTGGTAGTGCTGAGCTGGCCGGAAAGTATGTAGCAAGCAGATTGACCTTTTCTAAATAGCTGACAGCTGGAATGTCATTGTAAATGAGAGTTGGGATGAAGGATGAGGCAGCAATTCAAATGTTTTTGACGAACGACCAACAATTTTTACCAGCTTTGAGACATTTAGTATTTTCTGCCTCAGTTTTTGGTCATATTGGATTTTTTTTTAAGATCTAAGAAAGACGTTGCAATCATTCCTGGGTCATTTAATGTTTTCTTCGGTTTTCCTCTATCGGATTGGTTTTGTAGGACCAAAAAAATATTTCTCTAATCTTGACAGCCGCTTTACAGCTCGAGTCGTACCATGCCTTTTCTTTTGGTTTGATAGTCTTCATCTGATAAGCCATTATGTGTGGAATAGCAGATCATACAAATGACCGCCTCGGTTTCGATGGCAGTGCTTCAATCGGCGGTCTAATTTTTGATGAATCGATCCAATATGTGCGGAGTTATTCTGGCAATAGCATGTCGAATGTTGGCCACGAGTTCGTCCAAAGTGGTTAGCTTCTTAGTGAAGTTTAAGGACTTGACGTAGTCCCAGAGAAAATAATCGAGTGGTGTCAAAAGGCATGATCGCGGCGGCCAATTGATAAACGCTCGCCGTAAGATGACCCAGTCGCCAGATTTCTGCTTCACAACTTCGAGCGTTGCGTCGCCTGTATGGCATGTAATGCCGTCTTCTTGGAATCACAGCTGGGATATATCGATATTGTCAAACTCTGACCACAAAAAGTTGGTTAACATCGCTCTATACCTGAGAACATTACTGGTAATGGTGTCTCCTTCCTCATTTCGAAAAAAATAAGGTCCGATTATGCCGCCATGCCATAAACCGCTCCAAACAGTCAATCTTTGTGGAAGGCCGAACACTTGTGGATTGTGTTCGCTCCAATAATGGTAATTTTCTGGTTGACATAGCTGCTGTGTCAAAAATGGGCCTCGTCCGAGAACATGATTTTTTGGGAATAATCCGGAGAATTAGCGCTTAATTAGCGATCTCACTGCGTTATTTATGGTCATCCGGCTTCAATTCTTGCATCAGCACAATCTTATATGGATGCAGGCATAAGTCCATAATAAGCCGGGTTGACTCTCTGGCGATGCCCAATTCAGCTGTTCGGCGCGGAAATTTTCTATGAAAATATCTTCTACTGTATTACGCCAGCAGTTCCTTACTAACGAAATAGAAATCTTTTATCATCTCCTTCATGGTATAGCAAAGAACTACGTTCACTTCGCAACAAGAGAAATAAGTTATGGCACGTGTATATTAAATCTGGTTCTGAATTTGACTATCGAAATTACCTACAATTTCTACCACTTCTCCTAACTTCGTGGTATTCCCTAAAACAAACATCTCAGCCGAATACAATCTACCCTCATTTCTGACCCTAAACAATTCCTTCGATTTATTAATACGAAAAAAAAATCCGATAGCTACCTGCCTTGTATCAAATGCTCCAACATATCATCTGCTCTTCAATTACTTCGCTAATTTATTTAGTAAATTTTTTCCACCCAAACTGAAAACCCAGATCCCGAATACTTCGGCTACTTGAGATACTGCACTCAGAATCTCCAATTTCTATTAAAATAACACCAGCACAGCTACTAGGCAAGATTAACAAACTCAAAGATGATTTTTCTCCTGGTCCCGATGGTCTGCTCGCAATTTTTCTGACTTTCGATCTCCCAGGGGATTTTTCCACTCCTCTGAAAAAGTGCTTATATAATCCGTATTCATAAAAAAGGACTCAAAGAGAATATTACCAACTACCGACCCAGTGCTAAGTTATCCTGCATTCCCAAGATCTTTGGGAGCATCACTTATGATGCAATGTTCTGTCATTGCAGATATGTACATACCATATATTCTTGGACTGCCTAAAGACAGATCAACCAATACCCGATTCAGTGAGTTCGTTTCTAGTAGATTCGAGCCCTTGAGCAAGGGAGAAGCTTTCAATGAATAAATAAATGAAATGAAATAAATGAAAATGAAAATGATGTTATTATCACTGACTTTAGCAAGGCCGTAGGTGAAATGGCAAATCAGTTAATTTTTTTCAAACTCAATGCACATGGTTTTCAACTTAAATCCTACTTGGAAGAACGCTATTACCTAATACATTTTCGTGCTTGTTTGTCTGAACCAATTAAAGCCTCTTCGGGTGTACCAAAAGGCTGTCACCTTGGTCCATTAATTTTCATATTGACTGCTAATGATGTTGTAAATATTCTAAACAACTCACGCATATTTGTCTATGCCGATGATATGGAAATCTATAGACAAATTTGCAAATTTTCTGATTCTTAACCTTTAAAAGACGATCTCAATAGCTTTTCGATATGGTGCCACAAAAACAAAACTTCCTTCAACACTTCCTGACCGAACTTACTATATACCAACTCAAGCAGTGATTTCAGTCATTGCTTTCATAATCACCAGAGCTAACTCCGCGCTTGGTGGTCCAAAGAGTTCTCTGACCCATATGGCATAAAAGCCCTGCACATCACATTTGTTAGGCAACTTCTCGAATATGCCAGCAAGATATGGTCCCTTTATTATGAAAACCATATTCTACATTTCGAAGCTGCCCAACGCAGATCACTAAACCTTTCCGCGCTATAATGACCGATTCAAATTTCTGGAAAAACGTCGGAAATCTGCCGATATTCTCTTTATACACCAACTGTCCCTCATTGCTCGATCAGATTTTTTAATACTAACCCCCGCCATTTAAGGTCTATTTCTCTTTTTGGTCCAAATATTGTAACCACCGAACGGCATATGGTTTTAACGAACCACTGTCTTGAATACTACGTGAAGCTAATAGAGTTTCCCAAGTGTTTGATTTCCATTGCAGCAGAAGCACCCTCAAAAACACTCTCAATTTTCACCTCTCCCCAGCCAGAATTTCCCTGTCTTTTAGTTTTAGATTTAGTTAAAAGAGCAGTTTGTACTAAACTCAATAAAGAAGTCCGGGGTTGACCTGGGCTTATTAAAAACAAAAAGGATACATGTTCTGAGTAGTCTCATAAGATTTTAATATGCCTTATGCTATCTTTGGTGTTAACGTACTTAGCCATCTATTGTAGTAGCGCTTTATAAGCAAAAGGAGAACAATATGTCGTAATAATCAATAAGCCCTTGCCTCACGGCGGCTGTAAGATTATCCATACCGACTCACATACTCGTATAAACAAAACCAAAACCAATACCATAAATCACTATAGTTTCTCATTTGTATTTGTATTGATTCCCTTTAAGAAAGAAATTCAAAACTGAAATTTGAACAGGAGTTTTAAAGAATAGATACTCCTTTACTATCCCCTGTGGTTAATACAGAGCAAAACGCAGGTAACATAACTCCCTTTGGAAATAAATAATCTTTTCGAATAACATTTGGTCACGAAGCGATACTTCGCAACGTCAGGCCTATCAATAGCCAACATCCGAGTACTCGTACTTAAAGGCGTCTGCTTGTCTCTCAATCGTTGAACGGAATACTATGAATACCTACACAAGGTACGAGTATCTATTACACCCCTCGATGTAATTTTGTTATTTTTTTCCGAAACCACAAAGGAACGGCTAGGTGGAGTTTAACTTTCTTAATTTTTGACTTGAAAACACATATGACACTCTACATGTATATTGCATCAAAGGTACGATATATTGTCTTTGAATCTTTTAGCTACAAATGCGCTTACTGAAAGGAATTTGAAATTGAATCACTTCTTTGGTATTTACATGAAACTAAAACATCCTTTCATATTTGATTTATTGTTCAAATTGTCCTGAAATATGGCACAGCTTAGTTTCGGAACAAATAATTGGTAAGTTCAATAGAAACTTCCTATCTGCTTTCCTTGATATACATATTTTGTATACTGCAACGATTTAGAAGTTTGTATTGCAAGTGCTACGGTTGCATGTATGTAAATAGCTGAATCTGGGAATCATTGCCAATTCCTACCGTTCTGTTAGCCTTGCTCAGTATCACCTTGCGTACTCTTAGGTGGATGAGCTTCGTACAAAGGTGAGCGGCTTGTGAACTTCTGCAATACCAATCGCCTAGTCATTGGAGGTACGCTGTTTAAGCATAACACCTACCACAAGATTAGCTGGGTCTCAATTGACAGGCAGCGAACAGCCAACCAGATAGATCACATTGCGATCAGCCGTCGCTTTAGAAATTGTCTTCTAGACGTCCGAAACAGACGCGGAGCAGACATTAGACAACAACGCGATTACCATCTTATGTTAGCTTATATACGCTTTTGCACTACATCCGTCAACAGCAACTGCTTAAAATTGCTCAAATCCACCAGGCTAAATACCGACAGGTTCAGAGATCCGCAAGTGTGCCTTGCCTTACAATCAGCAGCACAATATAGAATAGTGTGGACGACCAATGGAATGCTGTGAAAAATGTGTTTGCAACTGGGGCAAGCACCTACTCGTATGTCGGTAAACGGGAGAAAAGTCACCGCACATGGCTTTCGGCGGAAACTTGGCGACGGGTGGATGAGCGTACAGCAATCAAAGCACGGATTGTAGCCACCTCAGTTGTACTCGTAGATAGCACCGAGCTAGAAGGCCAATATCGTGTGAAGTGCAACATCGTGTAAGACAAGCGTCAGCACATAGATACGCTGGCTGCAAGGAAGAAGCAGCAAGAAGGTACGACAGTGGCGCTGTCTGCAAAATCACCAAGAAGCTCACTGGTGGTCGGAACCCCAAATAGATGATAATCTACTGATTTCGGATGAGGAATAACTCACTAGATGGAGACAACATTTTGCTACGGCTTAAGCCACTTAGGCGATAGCACTATGATCTCGAATTGGAATGAGTTTTCCTATGCAACAAATTCCCTAATTCGCATCGGGTTTCCCAGTAAAACCGAAATAATGGCAACAATCAGGTTTTTCAAGAAAAACAAGGCGGTGGGTATTGATGCCATCCCTGTCGAACTATATCAAGCGGCGCCAAATACTCGTACATTGGCTGATCTGCTACAGCTGCTCACATGCAGAACGCAGGATAGTGAAGAATTTCCACAGGAGTGGAAAAGATGGATGATCATCAAGCTAACAAAAAAGGGAAACCTGGAGTGTGGAAACTGGAGAGGTATATGCGCTCTTCCAGCCGTAGGCAAAAAAAAATTACCAGAATAATTCTGGAACGAATCAGACAACATTTAGATTCAACTTTCGACGTCGAACAGGCAGGCTTCCGCGCTGGATCCTTCTGCATCGACCACATAAACACCTTACGGACCATTATAGAGTAATGCGTTGAGTACAGGTCTCCGTTATAGATTTCGAGAAGGGTTTCGACAGTTTGAATCGAGATGCTATATGGTTGACAACCCAGAAAAACTCATAGCTACAATATTATTAAAGCTACATACGAGGGTGGTAAGTGTCTCGTTTTGCATAGTGGTAAGATGTCTGAGGATATTGAAGTCCAAAGTGGAATAAGTCAGAGGTGTATACTGTCATCACTATAGTTTTTGATGGTTATCAGTGATGTACTCCGTGCAGCATTGACGGAACGCAACTGTGGAATTCGATGGATAATGACATCTTACTTAAGCACTTTGACAGCGCTGACGATGTTTGCCTATTTTCACATCAGATAATGGACCTTCATTTCCCTAATTTGTCTCAATTTGAATATTTAGTCATAGCTCGGGCTATTTACCAGTCGATAAAGTTCTACACCGTCATCAATGAGTAGCTTATCGAAATAATCTTTCCTGGGCATGAAGACGAAATGGCAGGTTTAACAGGAGTCGAAGCTATTGAATATTATGGATTATAATGGAATCATTGCGCGGATTCACGAAATCTGCATATCGTCCTCATCAAGCGTTAGTATTAGAATTTAAAATTGGAATACACCAAGACAGTGTACAAAGTCCAGTGCTTTTTAAGGTCGTGCAAGATTTGCTATTAAAGCAGCATGTTGACGGGTCCGGAACGACTTCTCTTCTTTTTGCCGATGAAAGCGCTATCATAAATAACGACGTAACAGCCCTTCAACAATAGATTACGAATCAGTAGTGCTTATACCAAATATCTCTATTAGTCTGTTCCCAAGGCGGATAACTCCTGACATCGATTTAGAAAGAGTGGTCATGACGATATACGAGAAGTAAAATGGAAAAATAACAGCGACGGAAACAAAAATGTTACGAATCTCAGCAAGAGTGACTCTTATAAGTAACCGAAACCATAAAATCATCAGGGACGAAATTCGAGCTGACCAAGTCAGCTGGGTTTGTCATGTTCAACGTAAGTCCTCAGAAACTCC
The DNA here is from genome assembly GCA_949129095.1 of Volucella bombylans. NCBI lineage: Eukaryota > Metazoa > Arthropoda > Insecta > Diptera > Syrphidae > Volucella > Volucella bombylans. The sequence goes on from OX422144.1 coordinate 99,071,041, forward strand.
GGTTCAAAAAGCAAAAGCGGCACAAGTTCCAGCCTAGTTGCGAAGAAGAAGCCGATAAAAAAATAATTGGATCACTCAAATGCAAAAACATCTCAAAAAAGGTTACTAATTAGAGATTTTAAGGTTTCAATCATTTTTGCCGATTTTTGGCATCCTAAGAATTAGTATGAACTACTAGCCATATGTAATTTTTGGGGAATGGAATGCTGGTGAACACTGTTCGGTCGTATACCTACTATCTACCGTTCAGTGACCGAAATTCTAAAAAATCGATAATTCCAGATAGTGAGTACGCATCTTACGATGCGGTAAAACATGGAGCTTACAAAATACAAGGACGTTTTAAGAGGTTCTGTCCTCTTCCCGAACCAACGAGGTATTTAACAGATTAACAGTCCCCTATAGACAATCTCCAACAACTAAGAATGTTCCAGAATGCCACAGAAAAGCCCTAATTGCCCTTTACTTGTGCAAAAACACTGTAGACTGAAAGCTACATATGTCTGCAGCAGAAATTCATGCGGTCTGGTGACCTGCATTGAAAAGGTGGACTGGAATCAATCGCTAGAAAAATCGCAAAGGCATAAGCATCACTGTAATGAATCTCTAAAAGGGCGACCATCCATCTCTGCTCTGGAAAAAGCTATGTAAATATGTGGCACGCTAGACTACTACTTATACCTTCAACTTACTGAAATTGATTTCAACATACAATTTAATCAGTTACACTGTGAAGTCGTTCTCAATACACCTACCTCCATTTTTACAGGCGGTTTCAAAAGAAGTGAAGACGTCGTCGGTGTCTTCTCTGAGGATATCTGCATACACCAGTCTTACAGTCTACCCACACATTGAGAAAGACTTTAATGCCATCGCCAGATATTGCAATATGCGTAGGCAGCCAAGATACTATCAAATCAAACCATAAAATCGAGGGTGATTAGAGCCTACACAGAATCACTCTCTGTTGGAGTCTGGGATATTCAGACGTAGCAGCGAACTGCTCCGTTGAAGAATTTTCCAGTTTGACAACGACAACCAAAGAAAAAATTACACATTTTCGAGTGCCTTCCAAAGCCAGTTGTATTTTCGACGGAAAAATCGGTTTAACTGTGAGACATTTAGGCTTATATTACGCATGCTCAACCGCAAATGATCAATCTCAAGGGAAGCGAAGCCTTCAAATTTACTTATAGTACAACGTAACCGTGGTGTAGTGGTACTAGTAATCGCTTCTCACTCGGAGGGTCCAGGTTCTAATCCTGCCCATGGCAAGTCAGTTTCTCATTTGTGTAATTGGAACTCAGACAGAAAAATTCCGCGTGTAAAGGCATAACACTGACACGTAGATTTGGCTGTTGTAGCGTTTCAAGCACAGAAAAAAATACAGTGAATTATACCTCGAATCAATCTGAGTGAAGAAAAACCTCTCCGTCCTATTCGAACTCCCACCCATGGAGAGCGAATATCGAAACCAAACACACCTGAGTTTCAAACTACTCGTACTGCAAAACAATTTTCCTTTCTCTTCCTTCTACCTTTCCGCCAGCGCCCTGGCAACATGCTGCTTTAATCTAACCTCTTAGGCGCGCGTAAATTATGAAAAAAAAAAAAATATAATCAAAGGATAGCGTTCTGTTGGAGAACATAATACGCAACGATTGAGTATTCCTCACAAAAGTTTCGGCGGAAGCTATAGGAATGAAGAAGAAGACATTAGAGTGAACCATAAAGTTGATCCATTCTAACCTAACATGAAAGGTTCTTTCTCTGCTGGCAAAATGCCTTTAAAGCATCCAGATGCAACCCAATGCGAATATAAACAAAGACTGCAAAGTGGAGCCCCAGCAGCTACATAAAGACCATTAAGCTCCAGTTCATCGAGCTTTATTCATTCAGAAAGTCTATTCCCACTATTACCAGATGAAGTAAATACTATGTGAAGCCGCATGATTTAATAAAGTAGAATGAGCTCAAGGCAACAAAGCCTTCTGCAGGAAGTGCCGAAGCCAATTAGGGGTTCATAAAGCGGCTCAAGTGAGGAGATTTCCTACGAAAGTAGGGTCATTAGCCGAATATTTTTATTTATTTATATATAATATTATTTTAACTAAATATTGCTTTAGTTCTTGTATTAAATATAAGCTCCCCACAAATACACTGTAAGTGAATTACCAACATTTGTCTAAGCCCGTAAAATGGTAAAATTTGCTAGAATGACAGTAATTTACACGTAAAGCTCACTAAACATGTGTAATACGTGTTCTAATATATCTACGTACTCGCAGCGAGGGCCACACGGATAGAGGCAATCAGTGCGGTTTTTGGAACAGCCAAATTCTGGAAAGTTTTCCATCTATGGTAGTTTATCAATGGGCTATGGTCAGTGATCCATTAAACCTGACGTTGTCGTCGTGCTCAAGGCGTAATTATTACGCATAAATGTTTGCACATAGCGCGGGTGAAGTAAACTTAGGGAGGAAGAAAAGAGAGGTATCGATGTAAGTTGGCTTTAAATGTTTGGAGGTTATAGTGACTAGGAAATAAAGAGCTCCTCAGGGCATTTCATAAGCGATTTGTATGTCTTAGGAAAGAATCACGACATTTCAGAATACGTCCAAAAATGGGCTTCTGATGGGTACTGATGAGCATTCATAGCGAAACGGGTGTTACGGTTAAAAATTTGAAGGGGCGGAAAGCTACGAGCAATTTCGGTGGATCACTGGTGGTGAAAAAAACGATATAACAAGATGAGGCAAGATTCGTTATGTAGGTGTTCAAGCGTGTCAATTGACTGTGCAATGTGGGCGTCACCTATGAGTTTTATAGCACGATTTTGAATTTTATCTAGCAAGTGCAAAGTGGTCTTGGAGGCATCTCACTAAAAGTGGGCATTGTACTACAATTTTGGGCGAATAAATGCCTTGTTGTACCACATGAAATATCCGGTTTTATAGTAAAAATTGAAATGCCAATATTTTCCTACCTTTCCTATGAGAGAAAGGTGTCGACTTATACCATATAATGAGGCCAGATCAGAAAGCGGGAAAATATTTCGTTCGTTTGAGAAAACCTAGATATTTCGCAGCATTTATAGCGACGTCGAATATGGGGTCACTCCTATGTAAGTTGTTATTGATATTGATATTGATAAATACAATGGAAAGTTTTTCGGTTTTGACGACGTAATTGCCATTCATGGATAATGGCTGGGTAATTAAATTTCGCTTTAATAACAGTTGATACGAGTAGTTCTCCAATTGGTTATGCTGCTAATATCGGGATTTAATGAGCTAAACATACGCTGCCGTTCCCGTTTAACAACCGAAGAATAGAGACGTTATTCCGGAAATGAATATGAAAAGCAGAGAGTACTGTCGTCAGCAAAGAAATATATCGGATTAGAAGAAGCAGACAAGAGAGCATTGATGAAAATTAAAAAAAGTGTCGGAGACAGAGTGGAGCCCTAGGACAGACCAGCATTTCTTTTGTGGATAACAGACTTGAAATCATCCATGACAACTTGAATTGAACGCTTCGAAAGGTTCCGTCAATTGCCTTAATCAAATGCAACTATGCATTTTGCTTTTGCCAAATTGGTCTGCTCTTTGGTTCCTATGTTAAGATATTTAAGTACTCTAGCAAACTACACGAGTGCGAAAGTGGATTCGTTCCATCAATGATTCAATGCAGTCAAGGTGTAGGTGGAGACAAAGCACAATCTGGAAGTGGCAGCAAGCAGATTAACTTTGTCCAAAGAGCTGATAGCTGGAATGTTATTATAAATGAGCGTTGGAATGGAGGACAAGGTAGAATTTTTATATTTTTGACGACCGACCAGCAATTTTTACTACCTTTGGAACATTGTAGTATTTTCTCCCTCAGTATTGAAATTGTACACGCTTTTGAAATGAAAAGTTCGGATAGTTATTATGATATATTGAACAGTTCAACGACGTACGTATCTGTACTGGATGAGAGAAGTACGTAATGGTTTATTAATCGATCAACGGGGGATTTTGAAGTTTGTTTTGGTGCCTTTGTCCCAAATACCATAGGAAAATAAGAGCATTTAAGCTCCGACAACATCTAGGAAGCCCTCATCCTTTCTTATATACTTGGACCGATGTTCATTCCGGGCTCAAAATTCTTTCCTTGCGATTTAGCTGCAAACGCTTAGATAAACAACAAGTGTTCTATTCATACTCCTACCATTGTCATCCATGGCTGCTACTGTTTCTGAAGAAAACATTTTTTTTAAAGTTAAGTTACTCACTCCATACACGAGAACGACATAACAATCATAAAATAAAAATCAAGTGAAACGTTACGTTGTTTGCTTTTCTTGTGACGATTTTATGAAATGGAAATCCATAGAAATATTTGTCTTTACCACCCGTCCGTGTGTGTATCCTTTGAAGATATTCATAAAGATTTTTGGATCAAAGGTCGCCAACCTGGCTATGACCTTCTCCACATATTCGCTCTGGTTCCACGATATCTCCCTGCCATTAAATTCTTTCATCGACCATCAGGCTGGCTGATGGTTTTCGTTGTTTGTGTTGTTTGTTGGCTGGCGAACTAATAAATTAATTTCTCCCACCACTTTGATTGTGACCAAAGCGAGGAAATTTCTTTTATTGACCCACACACTGGAGCAAATACTTTGCAGCCGTAAACATACTCATACTCATACATAGCTTCCAATGTCAAATTGGGACATAACAAGGATGACTCTGTTTAGGATTACCCACGTACTTGCACTAAATACATCATTAAGATTCCAAAACAATTCCAACAGAAGTTTACAACATGCCAATACCCCTTGGCGGGCTTTTCATCGTCCTGACAAATGCCTTGACCCGGTTCTAGTAACTTCAGTTCTAAACCATTACCCTACATTTTTACAACCCACCTCCTGTTGTCAATGTGGAGGGTAGTAGGTAGTATCAAATAAAAATCTGACATCATCACCAAGACCCAATTTTGATTTCGCTAACAAATCGTCCTTCTAGTGCTATCCGGGAGATAAAAGTCTCCGAATACTAACTCCTTATGGGGGGTTGTATTGAGAGTGTGTGTAAGAAAACATAGATTTTTACGCACAGAGGTCAGCATCAGGAGAGGCAACCCGAAATTATGTGTATCCTTCCTGCGATTGTCTGGGAAATTTCGCACCATGGCGTCGTCGATTTATGGTGGCGTCGTTGTTCTGAGCTCGGCGCCAATATGTCGGGCGTTCCAAATTGTTGGCTTTAGTTTCTCCTTTTTTGTGATTACATATTCATCTGTCTCAGATAGCAACAACATAAAATAGCAAAGCCTTGGTGCCCCACCCCAATGGTGCTGGTTAAAGACGTATGTGGTTGACTGTCGGGTTGGGGGATGATCTGAAACAAAATTCCATCGCACAGCCAAACTGACGTATGCGTATCTATGAGTTGGAAAGTTAAATTCTGATGGTTATTTGATGTTAAAATTGAATTGCGAAAGGAAAAGACCATTTGAATTCAATGAGGAAAGTGGTGTCCTCTTTCGGCATACATTGCGAATACGAATACATGCGCAGAAATTCCTTGAGTTTGGCATTCGAAAAACAGTTATTAGGTCAGTGGTTACTTGTCAGAATATTTGTTTGTATGACTGAAAGGACTACATGCTCGAATACAGTTTGCTTAGTTTATACCTAATCGTGATTAATGGTTTATGGGTTGAGCTATAAGTGCTTTTAACTTGAAGATAGTATTTATGTTGGTAATGGATGAAAACTGCAGACACTCTGGGGAATATCGATAATTTATTTGAGGTGTCTGAGGGGAGCTTACTGTCCTTATTGTATTCGCTTCCTTTGTGTTCTTTATCGAAGACCGCATTATGTTAATTACACAATTTGGAACTGCAAGTGGGATGATAAGGTAGGGCGTGAGTTATACGAGCAGCACAGCTTGAATGACAGTTTGATACATAATGCGATTAATGTGTACCATAATTGCAACATCCCTTGAACTAACAAGTGTGTCTTAAAATTGAAAGTAAAAGCATTTTACTCTTGTTCTACTAATACTTCAATTCTGATCGATATTTTGAGCCAACAAATGAAACAAGACTTTTTGGCAGAGGGCCGTATTCACGTATGTTTTGTGGTGGCGGCATTCCTGAGTATGAATAACAAGTGCTATTGAATTTGTTAGACTGCTAGACAGTAATAATTTGTAACCTAAGGTAATGACAGGCAAGTTGATATAATAGAAGGATACCATAATGCGCAGATAGTACTTTTGATATTTATTACCGTCAACAGTCAGCATGGCAGATTCCTATTATGACCTACTTTAACATATTTGGAGCTGTGATCAATAAGAATTTATCAGCGCTAGGTGCTGAAATGGAGATGATTTCGGATGAACTCTAAATACTCGTGAGTCAATCTATCGAAGGGGGTAACAAGTAACAGCGGAAGTCTCAGACTAATTTTAATGAAAAAAGAATAAAATGCTGCTACTCTTACGATTACTGCCGATAGCAAAAGGACACTTTACGGTGGAGTGAAAAGTAACCTCCTTGGGAATGAAAAAAAAATTTTTTTTAAATGTTTTTTTTATTTTATAAAATATAGTCCCCTTTTAGCTTGATACACTTATTCCAGCGATTTTCCAACCAACTTCTTGATCCCGTCCGAAAAATAATTTTCCGGAAGGTCTGCAAAATACTCCTCCGTCACGTCGATGATTTATAATAGTCCGAGGGAGCCAAATCGGGCGAATACGGTTGATGCGACAGCAAATGGAGCCGTAAGTCATTGATTGCGATGCTCTTGTGCGCCGGCGCATTGTCTTGCAAAAACAAAATTTTTTTTCGCTCCATGTGAGGCCGTTTGCAGCGATTTCGGCCTTCAATCGATCCAATAATGCACAGTATGGATCCAATCGCTGTTGATGGTTTTTCCTTTTTCGAGATAGTCTACGAAGAGTATGACATGACAATCCCAGAAAGCCGACGCCATAATTTGTGACCCATCGAGCCTCCTTCGGCCGCTTCGGAGCACTCGTGCCGGCTTCAGTTCATTGCCGGGCACTCATTCTGTTCTCTGGTGTGTAATAATGGATCCAAGATTCATCAACAGTTACCAATCGACGCCAAAAGTCTGCTTGATTCCGCATCAGCAAGTCCAAACACTCTTTCGAAGTACTATCGCGTTCGTGCTTTTGGTCAGGAGTGAGCATGCGCGGCACCTAGCGGCAGGATAACTTTTTCATATGCAGAATATTGCCCAAATATGGCGTGTACACTCAGTACTAATCTTTGTGGTATCTGTTAGCCCGCGCACCTTCATTTTCCGGTCAGCCAACACCACTACATGTATTTTTTTGACATTGTCCTCTGTAACCGCATCGGAGGGCCTGCCGCTACGGATTTGATCGGTAGTGGAGCTGTGGCCACCACGAAACTCTCGAAACCAATATTTGACGGTGTAATCTGACGGAGCATTAGCCCCATAATATTTATCCAACTTTTCTTTTGTTTCCTTTGCCGTTTTGCCTCTCAAAAAATATTATTTTTTGAGAGAACGAAAATCGTTTTTGTCCATACTCAACATGATGCTAAACAAGTCAACAACAATCAGCTGTCAAAACAAAACTAAAGATAGTATCGCACTGAAATTTGGCATATCTGCCTAAATATGAACGGACTTTAAGGCACCATAACCTTTTTTGCAGTAGCAGCGCATTCTGGCGGTCAAGGAGGGAATGCCGATTTGTCAATAAAAGTTGGGCTTAGGGGAGAAGTCTAAATTTTTAGACATGTAATCGAGCCCCTGGTGGCAGTTCCTATCAAAGCTGAATTTAATATTCGCAGATATTTGTATCGTGAAGAAAAACAGCGACACCAATCATAGCTTCTACGGGTTCCTCGATAATAGCTAGGGCAAAGTCCCAAGTTTCGTGCGATTTTAGGTGATTTTAGGAAAAGAGTACATTTTTGGTAGTACAGTCGGAACTCATAGAACTTGAACAAGTTGGAATGTGACTATAGCTAGCACCTTAATGATTATACATCTTGAGTTTGGATGTTTCAGATGCAACAAAAACATTCGCAGATATTTGTATCGTGAAGAAAAACAGCGACACCAATCATAGCTTCTACGGGTTCCTCGATAATAGCTAGGGCAAAGTCCCAAGTTTCGTGCGATTTTAGGTGATTTTAGGAAAAGAGTACATTTTTGGTAGTACAGTCGGAACTCATAGAACTTGAACAAGTTGGAATGTGACTATAGCTAGCACCTTAATGATTATACATCTTGAGTTTAGATGTTTCAGATGCAACAAAAACAGAAAAGTGCTTCGAGGTTATTTAACTGTTATTTAAAATCGCCCTACTCGCCCTACCAATAACACCCGCACAAAGCGCAGTAGAGAAGGCCCTGGAAATGTGGTAGTAGAATCACTGTCGGTGCTATGAAAACAGAGTGTTAAACGATAAAAATTCTGCCGCATGGCGGAACTGACAATTCACTCCAGGTGATGAGTGCCAAGATTTCCGTACACTCAATCAAGACCACTTGGTCTGTCAAACTATAAAAGGCAAAAGGAGATAACTTGAAAAAGAGCACACACTAAGTTATTTCAAAAATTTGGTCAGATGAAAGTATACCCGATTAATGGATTAATGGAACTCCAGTATCGCTTGTCTAATCCATGAGAGAGGAGATGCTCTGAACGGTGAGCTAAAGGTACATTAGACTGCTTAATACCGCGTAGTAGACCATATATATTGTATCGTACGAATGATTGAAACCATTTGGTAACGAACTGATTAGCCTTATCAGTGGGGTATTAGGCCTGACAAGTATAGAGAAAGCGTAAGAATTCTAGGTCGAACTCACTACCTTTTTATCGATTTCAACACATGACAGCATCTATAGAGGTAAGCTATAGAGAGGCATGTATACTTTTGGCTTCCTTGCCAAGCTCGTCAGACTATGCGGAGAAATACCATGAACCTTGAAACACTCATAATCCTAATCTTGGTCTTCGGCAAAGAACGTGAAGATATCCTTAGTTGTTTGCTTGGCCATGCTCTGTGTCGCACTTTTTTCATCTTTATCTGATATAGAGACACGAGCTCGTGTTTGAGTATTTCGAGAGGCTAACATTGATTCAATCATTGAACACAATCTTAGTTTGGCAAACGTTCAATTGCGAATGTCCCTAACGCTGCTATAAAGAAGAAGTGCTGTGAGGATATTTGATGTTATTTACTTAAGGTAGCGCTACAGTCGGGGGTGGACCTGATACTCAAGCCAGCTCGATCTTTAGCTAACTGTCTCCAGTTATACCTGCCAAAATGGCTGAGGTCCCCCTCCACTTATGTGCGCCACTTGAATCACGGTCTTCCTCTACTGCGCTCTCCCTCCTGGGCGGATTCGAATATTTTTCATCTACGTTGCCCAGCCACCTCAGTCTTTGCACCTTCACTTATTCTTCGTTTGATCTCAGCGCTGGTGTCGTTGTCTGAATTGATAGCGGAGCCATGGTAGGTTATATCTTTAGAGGGTGACGTTCTGTCCGAGGCGTCGGATTTGGGTGTATTTTCTGGTTTGCAGAACGTAACTGGTCTTGCCCTCGTTGACCTTTAAACCCATTTTCGCCGCTTCTGCCTCAATACTCGCGAAAGCGCCACTGACATCACGCTGCTTTCTTTCGATTATATCAATATATTCGGCGTATGAGAGTAATTGGATGGACTTTTGAAAGATTGTGCCTCTTGTGTTGGCGCGGGATTTTTGGACTATTCTTTCAAGAATGATGTTAAAGAAATCGCATGATAGCGCATTGCCTTGTCTAAATCCTTTTTTGATGTCGTAGGTCTCAGCGTGCATTCTCCATCGTCGTCCTGCACAAGCGGACGAGTTTTACAGGAATGACAAAACTAGACATTGCTTGGTATAGCTCATTTCTATAGGTGCTGTCATACGTGGTCTTAAAATCGATGAATAGGTGGTGCGTATCGATTTGGAGTTCATGGGTTTTTTCCAATATCTGGTTTAGTGTGAATATTTGTTCGATTGTGGACTTTTCTGTCTTGAAGGAACACTGCTATGATATGTTAACGCCTCTGTAGTTGGCGCAGTTCAGGGGGTCTCTTTTCTTGAGGATCGGACAATTCTGCGGTTCCATTCATCGGGCATACTTTCGTCCGACCATATTTTGCAGACGAGGTGACAAGTTATCGGCTGCAGCTTTCAAGAGCTCCTTAGTTGGACTTAAGCTTAGATATGGCTATCTTCACTTCATCCAGGTCAGGTGGACGGAATTGTTGATCTACATCATTCAGGTTGAAAGGTTCATTCCCGCAAGATTTGCAATCAGTGCTGAGGATATGAAAGAACCATTTCTGCAGGCTGTTAAACGGCGATAATAATCTATATTACGTTGTCAGGTAGAATAAACCATTCAACCTAGTCGATGATGGGCAAAAAATCCGTCTACCCGACTTATTATAGCCATATCAATTCAAGTTCGAATTCAAGTTCAAAAATGCGGCGATACTTACGATCTACCGAGTTGTTAAAAGCATTAGAAGATGACCTTGTAAGGAGCATGCATCAGTGTTAAAATTGAAAACGAAATTTGATGCCAAAAAGGCTGAGCACAAACTAGCGATGAGCTCTCATGCAATTCCTTCAACCCCGTACTTGAGAAAATCAGAATCCAGAGGTACAATTTTTCAAAAGTCTGTACAACTCCTCGACTATGTGGATCATATAGATATTGTAGAGGTGTAGAGAGGCATTGGCAAGCAACAAAGCTGGGTCTGAGGGAAATGAAAATTTCCTGCTGTCATCAAGAAAAAGACACAATATCGGCGACTCATGCAAAATGTTATATTATTATTATTATTATAATTTATTAACATATAATTAAAATTAATATGCTAACATTAATTGAGCGCTAGCTGCGAAGGCTTTCGGCTCTACTGTAACTAAAAAGTACATATACAATATTATATTATAAATATAGTAGATACATAGATATATAAATATTTCATAATCATCGTTTTAGGGTTTTAGATTCGTATGATATTTGGTAACATTTGCAAATTAGATCTACTGCTAATGAAGTTGTGCATTTTAAGGATATTTACTTGATTAGTGTTTCTTAAAAACTCGTAGGCTGTTGATTTTAGGTTGAGTAAGTGTCTTGTTGGTACGCAGGACTGACAATTACCTATTCCTAAGATATGTTTTATGTCGAATTTGGAGTTACAAACTTGGCACAGCGGTGGTGGCTCCTTTTTGAGGAGATGTTGGTGGGTCGAAGCTGTGTGGCCTAAACGCAGCCTTACAAACGTTGTGATCTTTTGTTTTGAGACCTTGGTGGGGTAAATCGGTTGGGATCTGTCTATGTTAATGAGTGAATAGTGGTGGTGGTAGTTCTGCCAATCCAAAAGCAGTCTAGACTTAATCTTGTGGTTAATATTTCGTTTCATGTCTAGTTTAGTGGCTATCGCAAATTTATGTACAGGAGCGCGGTGTGCAAGATTGGCAGCAGCGTCGGCATGTTCGTTTCCTTTGATCCCCATATGACTGGGTACCCACATTATTTTTAGCTTATTGGGTGTTTTTATAAGACAGTCTCTAATTTTGTTTACAATCAACGTATTGTGATTTGGATTTTTTATAGATTCCAGTACTGATAAACTGTCTGAGCATATTACATGTTTACCACGTATATTGGAGGCTATTGCTATGGTTTTTTGGATAGCAAAAGCTTCAGCGGTAAAAATAGATAGGTTCGCAGATAATAGCCCTGTACTAAACAGAGAACCGTCTTCGTACGTAGCTGCGAAAGATGTGCTTTCGTTGGTTTTGGAGCCATCTGTAAATAATAAATTCCAACCGTTTGATTTGAGTTGCGAGGTGATGCTGGAAAATAGTGCGTGGAATATGTCTTTGTTGGTATTTGTTTTATTATATTTTGCCAGGTCCATGATGAAGGATGTGTGTTTAATAGACCACGGTGGATATACCAATCTATGTTCACCAATCCTCTCTATCGGCAATTCAATTTCTTTAGCGAATAGTAATGCGAGAGATATAGCGGACTGAAGGCGTTTTGAAGTTTTCATTTTCATAGCGGAAATGATGTCTTTGTCAATGATTGAACCTTTAGAAGACATTAGCTTTAAGCATAACTTAGCTTTCGTTACTTCAATGCGTTGTTCTATAGTAGGGAGACCAGCTTCTACCAATACGTTCTTCACAGTACTTGTAGGAAAAGCATTAATGCTTCTAAGTGCGGCTTGATGGTACGGCGCTTTGATGATATTTATTGTAGATTTAGGACAGTTTCCGTAGATGAGTAGACCGTAGTCAATCTTGCTTAGAACTATAGATTTAACAATTGAACAGAGAGTGTTTATATGTGTATTACATTTCTTACTGGCTAGATAACTAATTATATTGGCTCTCGCAGCTAGGCTTTTTTTTAATTTTTTACAGTGATCTTTCCAATTATACTTATTGTTAAAAATTAAACCTAGGATACTTAAGTACTCTACGGTTTCTATATAAAAGTTATTAATATTTAATGTAAGACCACTACATGAAATCTTGCGGCAGATATGTAGAGTCTTGCATTTGTCTAACGATAATTTGGCACCTGAAACATTAGACCATTTAAGTATGTCTTTGATTGCATTTGTTAGTAAGATTTTAGTTTTTACTTGATCCGCGTGCTTACACAGGATGTATAAATCGTCTGCATAAATACAATGATCGATTTGTTTGTGTTTAAGTAAGATGTTGCTTATATCATCAAAAGCGATAATGAAAAGCACCACCGATAGTGGGGATCCTTGGGGAATTCCATTAATAAGTGGGTGGGATGAGGAGAAGAAATTGTTTGCTTTTACACAAATTTTTCTATTGGTAAGGAATGATTTTATGTAGTACAAAATTTTCGGACCAATATGCCATGTTTTAAGTTTATTTAATACCAGATGGATGCCTATCTTATCAAAAGCTTTTTCGAAATCAAGTGAGAGGATTGTGACATGGTTTCTAGCTGAAAGAGCTTTGGAGATAAAGAAGTCCATATGGATGAGTGCATCATTGCAACCTTTTTTTGGTTGAAAAGCCACTTGATTTGAGTTTAATAGGTTTTTTGATTTAATAAACCAAAGCAGTCTCTTGGCGATAATTTTCTCCAGAACCTTTGACATACAGGGAATAAGTGATATCGGACGGTATCCGTTGATATTATTTAGTTTTTTTTTTGGCTTAGGAAGTGGCAGTATTGTTGCTAATTTCCAGTTTTGTGGGATCACTCCTCCAATGAGGATGTTGTTGTAGAGCTGTATGAGTCTAAGTTTAGACGACTTTGGAAGATTTTTTAACATAGGGTACGAAATTCTATCCCTACTAGGAGTTTTACCTTTCAGTAATATTAAACACGCTTCGAATTCTAGCATGGTGATTGGGCCTTCGATGTGTCTTGCGGAAGGAGATGTTAAATTATACTCTTGAGTAAGGTTGAGGGATTCAGCTTTGCAAACTTTGAAACAATTTGTGAAATTGTGGTCGTCAGATGAATCCGACCAGGTTCGAGCAAAGTAGTTGCTTATCTCATGAGAAGTGGATATTGGACCTTCAGGCGTTTCAATCACTTTTATCGACTGTGAGGTGTAGTTACCAGTCAGACAGTGAATGGTATGCCAAATTTTTTTGGTAGATGTACTAGGGTTAAGCGTTGTAGTAAAATCGTGAAGGCATTTGGCTTTACTGATTTTTACTACCCTGCGGAATTTGGCGTTCGATTTTTTGAATATGATTAAGTTAATGTTATTTGGATGCTTTTTAAAGGTCTGCCAAGCTTTCATTTTCTCATACCTTAAAGTTCTCAACTCTGGGTTCCACCAAGGCACAGTCCGCTGGTAGGTAATAGGCATACTTTGAGGGATTGATTTGTTGGCTGCGACTCGTATTGCTTTTTGGATTATCGCAGCTTCATTATTGATGTTTGACGACGGTGTTTTAACTGACAGGTAATCTAAAATGTGTTTGTTAAAACAAGCCCAGTTAGCAGAGTCAGTTTTAAATTTGCGATTTGTCGTTGTATTTGAGTAGGCTATGCCAATATTAATAGTGGAAATTATAGGGAAGTGGTTGCTGTTATAGAGATCATCTAAAATTTCCCAGGAAGCACTCGTATACAATTCGGGTGAGCTGCATGTTAAATCAATGTGTGTTAGTGTATTATGGGTGGAAAAGTGGGTTGGGGAGCCATCATTAAGAATCATAAGATTTGAGTCACTTAAAAAAGTTTCCAGTATAGCCCCTCTGGAGTTAGTGGTAGCGGAACCCCACAGAACGCTCCAGGCGTTGACATCACCTGCCAGTAGTACGGGGGTCCGAATCTGGTTAAAAATATTTTCTAAGTCAGACCTAGAAAAAGCTTGGTCGGGGAGAATATAAATGGAGACAACGGTGAACTTAAGCACGAGTTGGACCTCGACCGCTATCGTTAAAATGTTCGAGGTGATGGGAATTGGTTTATGTGGAATGTTTTCCTTAATTAAAATTCCGATACCTTGCTTGGCAGTTGAGTTATGTGGAAAATTATAAAAATAATCTTTATAGGATTTAGGTATGTTAGGTTTAAACAGGTGTGGACAGTGAGTCTCTTGAAGGGCAATAATACTGGGGGACTGTTCTTTTATAAGAATACACAACTCGTCATAGTTATTGATGAAGCCTTTTATGTTCCATTGCAGGATTTTGAGTCTTCTATCGATGTGCTTTGGCTTGGGGTTGGGAAGGTTAGACAGGTGTGGGTAGCAATCCCGATATCTGGATGTCGGAGCGTATAAATTTGATATGGGAATAGAATTTGGGTAAACATACCCAACCCGTTGTTCAGGAACCAAACTTTTCGATCCAGGCATGGTGCTAGAATAATTAAGTGCCCGATCAACTGGGTTGGAGTCATCATTAAACTGGTTGTTATTGCTCGGTTTCATGATTGTCAAATTCAGTGGGAATTGTGTAGTATGTGTTCTTTTTTATTAGTGATTGAGTGCTAGATGAAATTAGAGATTGTATTGTATTGTTTTGATTTTGTGTATTTGGTTTCGTTGAGTGGTGTTTGAGTAGAATATTCTCTGTGAGGTTTATGTTTTTAGTGTGAGTGCTGGTCGAGCTGCATTGCGCGGGGGCGGAGGTTAATTCGGCTTCAGCAGGTGTGTTGGGGAATTTAGTTTTTACGGTATTAAGTAAAGCGTTAGTATGTGTGTGTTGTGATGGTGATGCTAGTTTTAGGCTGGGTTCGTGAGGAACAGTTGCTATTGTGTTTTTATGATTAACAATTGACATTGGTGTGTGTTGAAGAGAGTGTGGTGTTGTTGTTGGAGTGCCGTTGTTAGGGATTTTGTTATGAATTGATTCGTTCACCGCAATCTTAGGTTTTTGTGTGTTTGTCGTACTTACAATCACTGAATAGGTTGATGGCATGAGTGAGGTGGGGTTTTGTTCTTTATATATTTGTTTAGCTTCAGCCAAGCTGCATTTACGTACGGTCTTAATTTTAAGTGTTTCTTTTGCTTGTTGGTAACGTTGGCATGCTTTAGAAGAGGCGGGGTGATCTCCATTGCAATTAGCGCATGAAGTACGTGTGCATTTTTCGGAGGAGTGAGGGGGTAGATTGCAATTGACACATGAAGAATTACCTTTGCAGCGTTTGGCGGTGTGGCCTAGAAGTTGGCAGTTTTGGCATCGCATTGGATTAGGGAAATACTCGGTCACTTGGGCATTATACCAGCCGATATTAACTGTGTTTGGAGGACGAAAGCGGTCGATGGTGAATAGAACCAGTCCAGTTGCACGCTGCTTTCCATCTTCAGTTTTTTTAAACTTGAACACGTCCGTAATCCCTTGTGACGTTGGTTAAATATGGGGCATATACTGTGCCTTTTGATGAGTTCAGTTGGCTGTGAAGGGTTACTGAAATCGGGCATAGATTGGAGAGTGCTTTCTTTGATAAGAAGAGATCCGCTATTTTTTTGGATTTAACTAATATGAGGAGGCTGCCATCGCGTAGTTGGGTGATTTGTTCATAAGCTGTACTTATGCCGTCGATGGCTTTCTTAAGCAGGAAAACGCTAAACGATGTAAGAGGCTTTTCCGCGTTAGTCGAGGAGATCACTATAAACTTTGGATTGTCCGGGGCAGTGTGAGTCGAGAATAAATTTGATGGTTCCAAAGGGGAGGAATTGGGTTTTTTCCTTTTTTTATTTTTATATTCAGGGGGTGGGTCCGTTTGCAGCTCGCTAAAACGGTTTCCCGAAAGCACACGTGGCCGTTCGGCCATAGTCACGTAGGTTTTGTCAACAGCTGTATTTATATTATTTTACGCACTAGCAGGTTACCAATTAATCAAAAAGTACAAAAAAGTTTGGTTGGTTGTAGAAACCGGTTCGCACCGCGAAAAAAGAAATCCGAGAGAAACTCAATCAGCTGAAAGATGTTGCCGAGTCGAGTGTTAGTCGGTGACTGCAAAATGTTATAATACACAGGTATAAGTGCAAAATAGTAAAAGACTTTGCCTAGCTTTGCTCCACAGTTAATATAAATAACCACACCAACTAACGCATCTTTCGAAGAGTACCTCTTGTCAATCGCAGGTTTTTGGGCTCGGAAGTCAATTGAGTAGCAAAGACCTCTCCCTGACAACCAGCTCAGCTATAAGCTCAAAATTCATCACCTTATACGGCAGCAACGTATAAGGTGGACGGACATCGAGCTTCAGCTCGGAAAGTCTTCACATATTTCAACTATGGAAAACGCAAAAGATGAACACCTCACCTGAGGTAGCGTGAACAAGTGAAGAGGTGCCTCAACTAACTTGGCGTGCGAAATTGGAAGCAGCTAGCAAAGAACAGGACTGGCTGGAGAGACAGGTTGTAGTCTAGGTTGTAGTTTTAAAGTACTCATTCTAGCTTACTCGTTCCTTCGGGACCAAGTGTCTGCGTTCTTCAACAACATCATAGTCTGTAGCTCTACTGCGCAAAATTTTAGCAGTCAATTTCTTCTTTTTCTTTCGGAACGTAAATTATATAAACTTTGGCTAGGTTTTGTGAGATTTTTTTTGTAAATTACTTAGTGAATTCGCTGGAAATGTTGGCCGGAGATCCGGATTTTGGCCAAAAAATCGTCTTCGACGAGGCCGTTTTTTGACTCAGAGGCTATGTCATGCGGTTTATGGCATGGCGGCGTCATTCGATATATCCGAGCTGTGGTTCCAACAAAACGGCGGTATATACTACAAAAGCGACGTCATCTGGGTCATCTCACGGTGAACGTTCGTCAATCGGCCACTGCTCGATTATTTTCTCTGAGGCTACGTCAAGTCCTAAATATACGCTACCAACTACTTTTGACGAGATCGAGGCCAATGTGCTATTCCACACATGATGGCATGAACGTAGCTTCAAAATAAATCCAGCATCAATTTTGTATCTCCCAACGTTTGTTTTTTATTTTAATCTTTTTCCTATCGTTCTGATCTGGTCATATATTGTTATAGTTTCAAAACAAAATTTTTTTCCCCTTTTTTGACAGCAACCGGCGCCTTAGAATGCTACCAATGCAGTTCCGAAACACACGACAGTGAGGAATTCTGTGGTCAGACATTTCGAGAGGACAAAATTCCAGACCTTCCGCAAAGGTACAACTTTAGCGTAGTGAAACTCTGTAATTCCACGTCAGAACATTTGATTCCTACATGTCGTAAAATCGTAGAAGAGAGTGAGATTTTATTAACAATATTTTAATTCATTTACAAATGATAAAATACCCGTATCTTTATTTTAGAAAATGGCGTTGTAGTCACAAAGCGCTTCTGCTACTACACCAACAAATCGGACTCGGTCTTCTGCAATGAACCTCATGATGGAACTCGAGTATTCTGTCAGGATTGCTTCTCCAACAAATGTAACTCTGCTTCCCAATTGGTTGCACAGCAACTAGTATTCATTTGCATTCCATTACTGTTAGCGAAAGTATCGTTACTTTAAATAAAAAAATAAAAAAAAATTTAAAATGTAGAAAAACATAGAAAACCAAAACAACATAACGACATGTAAAAACACATTTAAAAGCTGTTTGTTATTTAAAAAAAGCCAAAATTTTCATAATTAAGTGCTAAAATTAGTTTTAAAATTTAAATGCAAAAAAAAAAAAATTGACAAATACCAAGATCTATCAAAATTAAGACGATTCGATACCCAGTATTACCAAAGACGTCAGCTTGTTTGTTTTTTTTAAATGTTTTTATCGAAGACCCTAAGATCCAATTCTCAAAAGATGTGACCGTAAAATTGTCAGCAGGGTAAGACAAAATAAAAATTGTATTTTATATGTTATTTATGAATAATGAAATAACATTCGCATATGCAAGGTGTCTTAAGAATTCGAAATTTCTACAAGAATGCGTCATTTTATATAAAAAGAGATTCTTAACCTTTGCAACACAATTTTGGCTGTTTCAAAGGCCTCTAGAAGATGAACGTTGATTACTCGTATATGTTAGCAATGTATAAAAGAAATAAATATATTCAATATAGATATTTTTGTTTTTGTGCTAAACCCGTATTTGTTTGTAAATTTTTACCATTAAAAATCTCTTCCGGTCATAGTGCAATAGTGTTTTTAATTTTTTAATAACCTCTACACTCTGTATATTTATCTCATGTATTTTAAGGTTTCAGTATAAGAAAATTTCTCATCTCATATAAGTTAGTTCTATGATTAATATTTACGTACCTGGGCATTTTTTGTGCTTTTTATTTTCAAGAGAATTTTATTTAACTTAAAAATTAAAATTATATTTTAAATTACTCTTACAAATCCACAAAGCAATGAAAATAGATTCATTGCTCGTGATAAAAATACCAAAGTTATGTTTTCGATATTTTGAAAATAATTATTACTGGCATTGAAATAAATATAAAGATGTTTGAAAGTATTTGAAGAATTTAAATTGTAGTAAATGGTAATTATTGTAACAAAAGAAACATAAATGCTCTACAAAAATTTATGGAATTACAAAGTTACAAGGTGATAAATGTTACCTGCTTGTAACTAAAAGATTTACTTGTTTTACATTTTTTTATTATTTAATTTGGTTTTCTTAAATTTCTGTAAAGATTGAATAATAAAGTTAAAAAATCTTCGTGTTCCTTAATTTTTAAAAATATTGTTTTTCCTTCTCTTAATTTAAAGATATAATAGGACGGTTTTACATTACAATAAAACCGATATTATTTGCCGACAGAAAACACACTGCGTCGCTGTTGAAGAAGCTATTGCATATTCGCCCTAAATTCCAGCATTTACTCTCCACCGTAGTCCCTTTTCACATATAGGTGGAGCTGTACTCAGACGTTAAACACCGCAAGTGCGCAACACGCGGTTTATCCTGTCATAGCGGCTTCACCAGTAAGTAACTTACTGCGAAGACTTGTGTTTTCTGTCGGCATATAATATCGGTTTTATTATAATTTAAAACCGTTCTATTATTTGCCTGGCGAAAACACACAACGTCGCTGTTGAAGACGTGTTTGCTATCTGCTGGTGTTTGGTCATAACTCACAACTCTAAGCAACTATAAGTATTTCTGTCATAATTTATTAATTCATTTTATGTGTTAATTTAAAGAAAAAATAATAAGTTTCCAAAGGTACAACTCAAACTAAATAAACATAAAAATATCTTTCGAGAACAAATTTCATGAATTGTAAGAGAAAATAAGAAATTTTAATTTGGTATAAAATTATCGAAAAGATATGATGAACTTGAGAATGACTTGGGCACGCTCTTTCTGCAATAGTGTTTTCTGAAGGTATTTTCTGTCATTCAATTTCCTCTTGATAAAATTCTATATTTTGGCCTTCTACTATATCCAACCTAATGAAGCCACAGCTGCTCAAACACTGCCTGGAGTAGTTTCTATTTCAGCCTCACGAAGGACACTACGTACCCAGCCTCCAATTATTGTTCTAGATGCAGGTTTAGCTTCTCCCTTTATAGTTATAAATAAGCTCTCTAATTTATCTACCTGACATCTTCTTGCCTGAGAGAGTTTGATTAAACATCTTACCCAAGTAACTGGACAAACATTAGCTAGATATCTAGCTATGTTCGATCCCTCTGGATTCTGAGAACTGATGTTGTTCTGTGTGCACCAAGAAATCCATCTTCTGATAGCTGGTAAGTAAGTTCTTAACCCTAGAAGACTAATCATATTTTTTAGTATATTAAGACTAATCATTCGTCGAATCGACGATGCAAAGTTTAAACCCAATGTGTAGAAAAATTTATTTACAAATTGCGTCCGCACACAACAAGAACTCATGGATGACTAGAGCAATACGAAGAACGAAAGGGATCGCGGAAAAAGCAAGAGAGAAATTAACGAAATAAAAAAAAGTGTTCGTCGAATCGACGAACCTTAGTTTTCTAGGATTAAGGTCGACGTCCTCCATTCCTTCCTTAATAAATCCTCTCTATTTGATGACTCCACCCCCAACCTTCCATACTCACAGGATCAAATGTTCCACCTGTGGAGGTGGTTGATCTGTTGTGACATCTATCAGTACCTTCTCCAGGTTGGTTATTTCCAGCGATGGTTGCAGGGCGCGAACCCTCAGGTCTGTCATCCAAAATGTCTGATTACATTCCGTAGCTACAATGAGGTATGTCCCCTGAGACTTGTGAGTGAGAACTTTTGGCATTAGATTGGGTAGTAGAAAAAGCCAGCCTAGGCGATAATTCCATTCTCGGCTGAAGGCATATGAAAATGTAGCCGACCTGTCATTAAAATCTATTGAAACATATCTGCTGACTACGGCAGTTTATTTTGATGCAAAAAGATTGATCTGTGGTGTGCCCGGTTTTTCGAAAATTTTTCTTGTTGCACTTGGAAGGAGATGCCATTCTGGTATCGATCTGCTCCTCAATAATCTGTCTGCTATGCCGTTGTGTATTCCCGGAAGATAAAATGCCGACAGAGTTATTTTGTGCTGATCGACTAGGGTAAGCAACCGATATGTGAGGTTCAGCAAGCTTATGGATCTTGTTCCCCCCTCTTTCCGAATATAGGCAACTAAACTTCTGTTGTCCGACTGAAGCAGAATATGTGCGTCTTTCAGAGAGTGAGCTTGCTTGCTTATGGCCATGTAAACGGCATACCATCGACGGGACATCGCTATGTTGTCTAACTGCGCACCTCAACCCGTATCCGCTACTTGTGGATAGCTATTGATGTGTGTTTTGTTCTTAGCCACCAGTCTATCTCCTCCAAAGCCCCTAGTGGAATTGTAAGTATCTGTCTTACACGGTGACCATACTTTCTCAAGAATATCTGAAGATGTCGGCAGTGTAGTTTGCCTGTGGGGACAACGAAATTGGCGAAATTTAGCTGTCCCAGAAGTGTTTGTAACTGCCGAAGAGAGCACAATTGCTTTTCGTACATTTTCCTGAGTAAGAGCCGACTTCACTTCCGGGAGTGACATGATGTTGTCTTGTGTATCCCACCTTATGCCCAGATATTCTATTTGTTGGCAAGGCAATAGGACAGACTTTTTGCTGTTGGTAGTCCAGCCTAATGTTCCTAAGAATTTCACGGTCTCCGCCACCATAATTTTTAATTTGGAATGATCCTGAATGACTAAAAGGTAATCGTCTAGATAGACTGGAACTCGAGTACCTCTCTACGATCTAGCAAGTTCGTACTGGTCTGCAGCATAGAATCCAATATCTTTTGCTTTTTCATTTGTGTATTCATTATTGGAGATTCTTTTGTCGCAAATTTTCTTGAAACCTCTAGTGAAGGGTGTGTAAGTCGGGGCTTCGAAATGAATGGTATTCTTGCAGCTGAAATGGTCTTTAAAATGAAGGAGTTGGCACCCACATCCTGCCAACTTCTTCTGAAGTCCGGCAACTGACCCCCCTTGCATATTGACTTTGTGTTATTTGTTGTCTCTCGGATCTTCTCTGGCACGAAAGGAAGAACTAAATTTCTTAATTTGTTTTTTACTTCCCTGCATCTCCTTGTAATTACTCTTATACGGTTGTCGTCTGAAGTTGTTTTTAGTGTGATTAGTAAACTTCTTACTGTGGTAATATGATCTTTGAGTCTGCGATGATTTCTTATCTACGTTGGGAGTAAGCCAAGATTGCGGTCCGCCCAATGACTGTATTAGTGCCGACAATGCTTCATTCTCAAAGCGATTATCCACGGTGGGATTAATATTTCTTAGTGCAGCCTGTATATGTTTATCCGATACCTCGGCCATTATTCTTTCCCGCTTTACTTCAATACATTCGCTTCTTTTACCACAAGCAACCTGTAGCATAAGCTCCGGATTTTTGTAAGACGCCGACCCTGGTCCGAAGATGGCAGCACATCTCTCGAAGAGAGTAAAGTCAACCGGTGACCTAAACGCCCAATCAATTTTGGACGGTAAACCAACTTTTAAAATAAATTTTTGCTCTAACAATATTTTTGATAGAGCCGCCATCACCTGCTTAGTGGGGGCTAAGTAATCTTTACTCTTACTAAGAGTACAAAGCTGATTATTAACTTTTAGTTCCACGAAACCTGGTGTGGCTTCTAAAGCCTTCATTGCTTTTGAATATCGGACATTCTTTCAAGTCGGTAGTCCAAAATGTTGCAACCTGATGAGATCATCAAGGTGGTCTTTATCTACCAGATTTATGCTTTTTGAGTCACACTCCGTGTGCAACTGGCCCAGATCTAATGTTTTGTTAGAGACATCTGGGTTTTGTAAGAAACTTTCTGCGCTTGTACTGGGCCGATTAATGTTCACATCTATGTGTCCCATATCAATGTCCTGTGGAACAAACATACTCATACAACTCGATAAGTAACTAACCTGGTTCGTTAAATCATTAATACGCTATTCTAGTGGTACAGTCTTCAATCGTTTATCACGTTTCTTTCGTTTGTTTGGTGGAGGCGATGATGACGAAGACCCTGAACTTGATGAAGATGAAAAACTTATCCTTTTCTCTCTGTTTTCCGCATCATTATCGCCTTTGCCACTATTACTTGAAGCTGAACTCATTATTAAACTTAATATTTTAATTTTGATTGTAAAAATTATTACTGAAATAATAGCTGAACCTAATTCTGACAAAATACACAACGCTATGACAGTATAAACCGCGTGTTGCGCGCTTGCGGTATTTGACGTCTGAGTACAGCTCCACCTATACGTGAAGACGGACTATGGTGGAGAGTGAATGCTGGAACTTAGGGCGGATATGCAATAGCTTCTTCAACAGCGACGCTGTGTGTTTTCGCCAGGCAAATAATAGGTCGGTTCTACATTCCAATACAGCCGATATTATTTGTCTTGCGAAAACAAAACACACAGCGTCACTGTTAAAGCAGCTATTGTATACTCGCCTTAAGCTCCAGCATTCACTCTCCGAACTGCCCCATTTCGCGTATAGATGGAGCTGTATTCAAACGTCAAACATTGCAACACGTGGTCTTCCTGTCAAGTGTCATGACATTTTCACCAACGACGCCAGGCAAATAATCTGACGGTTTTACATTCCAATAAAACCGATATTATTTG
The DNA here is from genome assembly GCA_949129095.1 of Volucella bombylans. NCBI lineage: Eukaryota > Metazoa > Arthropoda > Insecta > Diptera > Syrphidae > Volucella > Volucella bombylans. Next base: position 99,094,705 of record OX422144.1, read on the forward strand.
CCTGGCGAAAACACACAGCATCGATGTTGAAGACGTTTTTGTTATTTGCTGGTGTTTGGTCACAACTACAATGCTATGATGATTCCTTGCTTAGCAACATAACATAACAAAGGCTAAACAACTAACAGTTTTTATGTATTAATTTATTATTCCTCTTTTAATCCATTGTGCTGTCCTAATTGATTGAGAAAATAAGAAATGTTAATACAAAGTTGTTAAAAAAATATGTTGAACTTGAGCATGGATTGGGAAGTATCTCTCTACAATAATGTTTTCTGAAGGTTTTTTCTGTGTTCCAATTTCCTCTTGACAAGATCTACTCTATACCTCGACTTTCTATCCAACCTAATGAAGCCACAACTGCTCGAACGCTGCCTGGTGCAGCTTCTACTCCAGCCGCACGTAGGACAGCAGTACGTACTGTACAGCTTTCAGTTACTGTTCGACTAGATGCAGGTTTAGGCTCTCCATTTACAGTTACAATTAGCTATTCAATCTATTCGCTTGACATCTTCTTGTCCGAGATAGTCTGATTAAACATTTTACCCTAGCAACGCGACAGTTGGTGCAAATGCCAACTTGATGAATATGAGATGAGTTGAATCGGTCTTTGAACCGAAAGCTGGATGTAAAGTTATTTCATGTTCGTCATCTACATACCTGTCTCTGGATATTCTAAGCAGCATCAGGTCATGTATTCTTCTTCCCGACGCCAGCAGTAAGATGGTATCCGTCCTCCTTGAAGCCTCAATTTATGTCTCTCTTCCAGCCTTTGAAGCAAGCCAATCAAACACAGTTCTGGGATCGCATATTGGTGTCTCGATCTGGAAATAGCTTTAAGGATTTGACGGAGTAAAAAGCTGGGGTGATATAAGTTCTGTAGTATTCGGACCGCAAAATATAGATGTTGCAGATTTATGTAGAAGAACGGTACTGGGTGAGAATTTTATTTTTTCAAAAACAGATAGGCTAGATATCTAGCTATATTGGATCCATCTGGAGATTGAGAACTGACTTTATTCTGTACGCAATATACGAGTATCCATCTTCTGATATGTCGTGAGTAAGTTTTCAAGATTGAAGTCTTCCATCCTTTTTTTAATAATTCCTTCTCGTCTCTAGACCAGCTCTCTATTTGATGGCTCCATCCCCAACCTTGAATACTCTCAGGGCGCGAGCACTCTGGTCTTTCTCTTAAAATGTCTGATTCCATTCGGGGCTACAATGAGGTATGTTCCCTGAGATTTGTTCGTGTATATGAGAACCTTTGGCATTAGATTAGGTGGTGGAAAGACTCAGCCTAGGTGATAATTTCAATCTATTGATACGTATCTGCTGACTACTGCTGTTTCTTTTGATGCAAAAAGATCGAACTCTTGTGTACCCTGCTTTTCGAAAACTTGTCTTGGTGCACTTGGAATAAGATGCCATTCTGGTATCGATCTGACTCTCTATAGCCTGTATGGTATGCGGTTGTATTGTGTCTTGCCGGAAGATAGAATGCCGTTCAGAGTTATTTTGTGCTGATCGACAAGGAGAAGCAACCGATATGTGAGGTTTAGCAAGCTTATGGACCCCGTTCCTCCTTCTTTACGAATTAAGAAAACTAAAACTTCTGTTGTCAGACTGCAGTAGAATATGCATACATCTCCTTTAGATTCGAGTGCCATCTTCATTGTTCCTTCGACCATCAACCGGACATCGTTATGCCGTAGAACTGTGCACCCCAATCCGAATCTCCTGCGTCGGTGTGAACCACCAATCTATCTCCTCCAAGGCCCCTCGTGGAATTGTAAGTATCTGTCTTACTCGGTGACCATATTTCCTCAAAAAATCTGTAGACGTGCGCAGATATGTAGTATTCCTCTAGAGACAACGAAAGTGGCGAAATTTAATTGTCCCAGAAGTGATTGCAACTGCCGAGGGAGCAAAATTATTTTTGATACATTTTCTTGAGCAAAAGTCGAACTTTTTCCAACTTTGCTTCCGGTAAAGCAAATGATGTTGTTGTGCGTATCCCACCTTATGCCGAGGTATTTTATTTATTGGCACGGTAATAAGACAGATTTTTTGCTTTTGATAGTCCAGTCTAGTGTATCCAGAAGTTTCACAGTTTCCGCAAACTTCTTAATTAGGACTGATCTTGATTGACCAAGAGGTAATTGTCTAGATATACCAGAACTCGAATACCTCTGCCCCGCAGAATTTCAACGTTCCACCAAGTTAAGGCTGAGAACATTCTGGTTGTAGTGAAAGTGGTTCGCCTCTGTATGACGCCCTCAGAAATGAACGATGACTTCCCGATATTGGAAACATGGAAATATGCTTGTGAAATATCTATTTTTCTCATCCAATCTTCTGGCTGTAAAAAGTATGCTATTGAAGCATGCGAAATCAGTTTGAATGCCTTCGGTCATACATACCCGTTCAGCTCTCTTAAATCGAAGATTGGATGGATTCCCCCATCAGACTTGTTCACAGGAAACATTTTTGATATAAAACTGGGGCTGGTCTGCAGAACAGGCTCCAATAATTTTTGCTTTTTCATTTCCGAAATTTGTATGTTCATCTTTGGAGATTCTTTTGTTGAAAATTTTTGTAGAACCTCTGGTGACGGGTGTGTTAGCCGGGGCCTCGAAATGAATGGTATTCTTGCAGCTGAAATGGTCTTCAAAATGAAGGGGTTGGCACCCATATCTTGCCAACTTCTTCTAAAGCTCTCCAGCTGACCCCCCCTGCTGAATATTGGCTTTGTGTTATTTGTTATCTCTCGGGTTTTCTCTGGCACGAAAGGAAGAACTAGTATATTTTAATTTGCTTTTTACTTATCTGCCTTTCTTTATAATCACTCTTATAAGGTTGTCATCTGAGGATATTCTTGGTGTCATTAGTAGAGTTTCAGTTGTGGTAATAGAAATTTGCATCTGAAACGATCTCTTTTCTACGATGGGACTGCCGACAATGCTTTCTTGTCAAAATTATCCACGCTGGGATGGATGTGTCTTAGTGCAGCCTGTATATTTTTATTTGATATCTCGGCTTTTAACCTTCCACGCCTTACTTCGATACATTCGGCTCTTTTACCACAAACAACCTGTAGCATAAGCTCCGAATTTTTGTAAGACGCAGACCCTGGTCCGAAGTTCAAATGGTACGATTTTCAATCGTTCATCAGGTTTCACGTCGATATCAACCACTTTGGGAATCCCTGCATTACACTATAACCTACCCTGTAGCTACAAATCGAACAAATCAACGTATCATGTAATGTCAAAGCGAACAATTCCAATGTTTTTTTACAAAAATGACAGTAGAGCTGATAGCCGATACTTGTTAAACGCGCGACGAAGTCGAAATTAGCTCTATTAGGCTTTGATGTCGAGCTTACGATATTTATGATCAAAAGTGTCAGAAACGCCTGAGGTTACATTTCGGATTGCTCTATTAGAGCCCATTGTTTCTACTCAATATGTCAAAGCGCGACCGCGCGTTGGTTGGTTTGGCCATTATGTTCTTTGTCACTCTTACTTGAGGTTGAACTCATTATTGAAAAGAAAATAATTGCTTTATGTACCTACTTAAATTTATTTCGGAAATAAAAATGAATTTTACTCTGCCGAAATACACAACGCTATGACAGGAAGATCGCATGTTGTGCGCTTGCATTGTTAGACATTTGAGTACAACTACATCTATACGCGAAATATAGTAGTTCGGGGAGTGAATGCGGGAGCTTAAGGCTTGTATACAATAGCTTTTTAAACAGCGACGCTGTGTGTTTTCGCCAGGAAAAAAATTATTATCTTATGATGTATTGATTTTCTGTAATCAAATTAAAAATTTTAAATAAGAGGGAGGTGTTTTTCAAAATCCAGCTCGCCTTAAAGTTTCGAAACGGAAGCTATTAATGATCTTAATAATTAATCGTATTTGCCATATTAAGCAAAGTACAGATATTGGACTTTTGTTTCAGAATTAAAATCTTCGAATTTTGGTTTTGAGAGATTTAGATGTTAATATTGAAGGAAGGATTTTGAATTATAAAATTTAATTAAAACACCAATCTCTTTGGAAGAAGATCTCTAATTTCATAAAGGAAATATTAAACAAAATAAAATTTGTTGTTTGACTGAACCTGTTACAGAACGTTTTCTTTCAGTTATACAGAAGCAATTCGATAGCAAACAATACTACAATGTCCAAAAGACAGTATGAAAGTTTGATCGTTCGTCAAAAAAAAAAGAAGAAATTCGGCCTCATTCTCTATGTCTTCGGAAAGACATTCTAGATATCAGCTTTTTAAGTGAGGCAAATCTGCTTACTGCACACTTCCACATTGTGTCATGTATGCCTCCAACTATATATTATATGGCAAGACTACTCAAAGATCTCAATTTAACAAATTCGCTGTTCGAGGTGGTATTTAAAATATATCTCCTCTTCTTTTGATGAGTTGTTCTTCCACGCTGACAAAACTACTAGTAAACTTCTTCATAAATCCTACTAGGACTCTTTCTGAGTAGATGGAAAACAGCATTTGCCCAGGCTGTCCCTGTAAAAATGGATTTTCTACCCTCTGCTCCATTGTACTTACCTCCCTTTTTACCAAAGACATGAAAACTGTGATAAACCGTCAGCTCAAGACATGTCTTGAAATATGAAATTTGCCAATGACCGCCAGTACAGTTTTGGTAGATATAGGCCTGCGTCACACGGAAAAGGGGAACCAATCTCGCGAAGGGAAGATAGTTACACCTGATCTTTCAAAGGCCTTTGACATAGCTTGACATCAGGCACTTTTGTCGAAAATATGAACATTTGGGATCGATGCATCTCTTCTTCATTGTATTAGAAATTACCTTTCGGAATGTTGAACTCAAATAGTTTTGGACGGTTTCAGGTTTGATATCCAAGACTCCGTTCTGTTTCCGACATGTTTTTTTATATCGATTTTCGAAAAAAATGCTGCCAAGTGTTTGGCTCTTATTAATCGATGTAAGAAATACTTCATCTCGTCTGATCTGACATCAATATATGTTACGCGATTTATTCAAAAAGTTCAGGGACACATTTAAAAAAAAATGACGTAGGACAAAACTTTTTATTCAACGTACAACATCTCTATACAAATCTTTTACCGATCGTAGAGTCTCTGGATGGCAGTCGATAAGTCTTTTCCGCTGCTGCGAAGCACAACGTCATTTTCTCAAAAAGGTATTATTCTTATGTGAACAATTGAATTTAAATAAATTAAATTAAATTAAAATTAAATTAAATTACAAAAGCTTCCACATGACAGTCTTCGGCAGTCGGTCGGGGTTAGAACCTGCGAGTACAGCGCTTTATTAATCACAGATCGCTTATGGAATGTCTTGCCCAGCACTTTATTTCCTAGTCATTACAACTTGCATACATTCAAAACCAACGTACATGGGTATCTCTCTTTCTTACCTCCCTGATTTATGTGGGCACATTTCAAGGAGCGCATAATCCCTTGAGCGTGCGCTAATTAAACTGTTTTTTTTGTAAAGTTTACCATTTTTTCAACTAACGATGGAAATGTATGTTAGTTTGAATCAAAAATATTTATTTGCTAATGTTTTATGACATTTTGTTTTGGAGACGACTTGAGGTATATGATTTTTTGTGCTTTTTTTGAGGATGTGCATCTTATCGCATTTTTTCGGTCACTTTCTCAGGCAAATAGAATAGTTTGTATTGTAGTTGATCAGCATACACGAAAGACTTTATATAGTGTTATAAGAAATAATAGCGTGGGTTTCAAATCGCACGATATCAGTGGCCAATTAACTAGTGCATTCTCGGTAAAGTGTTGTGGTTAAACCCGGTCTTCACTGGTGTCATGGGCAGTATGACACGTAGCACTATCCTGCACGAACATATCGGTTAGATTAATGTTGCCCATATTTTCAAAGAAATAATCACTGATCATTTCCAGTAACGTTGATCATTGACTGTAACGAGTGCTTTGTTATTATTTGTGAAAAGATAAAAATAATTAGATAGATGCCACCAGCGTGGAGACCACACAAAACAGTACACTTTTGCGGGTGTAACTGAGTCTTGTGAGTCTCTTCTGCATTTGCCTCACTCCAGTAATGACAAATTTCTTTGTTTAGCAATGCCTTGTGCGGCTTGTCACTAATTACGATTTTTCGAAGAAAATAAGGGTTAACTTTGAGGTACTCATCAGACCAATTGACAATTTGGAATCTGTTGCCACATTTTCTCCCACAGCGGCTACAGTTTCTTCTGTATTGTGGTTGCTTTTGAATACTATGAAGCCGTACCATTTTGATATCTTACAGTTCTTCTATTACTGCAGTGATCTAGTTTTGGGAGCGAGCGGTTCATCTTAACTTGACTGCACATCGTTGGCGAATACTCGATTATGAACTGAAGTGAAATGTTCATTCCATTTCTTAAGCTTTTCTTAAACTGTGGTGAGTAAAGAATCGTTCAACTGCTTCACTAGGTATTCCCTGGAATTGTGACTACCTGTCAGTTCTTTATTATGTTCTCACACTCGTTTTCACACCTATTTGGTTTGTTTGTTAAGTTGCTGTATTTCTACGCTCCATCTTCCTGCAGGGGTTACTGCAAGAGGAATCCTTATAATTTTCAGGTTCTTAATCAATATCCAAGTGTCTTCAGTAAACCACGTTTGGATAACGTCCTCCGCTTTGAAAGTAAAAACAAATTTCGCAGCCATGCAATGGTCTTGAATGTTTAGCAACTTCATGATGCTGATTGTTTTCCCTCCTTGAGGAAGATGTTGCCTAAGTTGTTGGTGTACTAAAAGTGTATGCTTGTAATGTTTATGAGGTTTGTCGTCAGATGATCACAGATGATACCATACTGATTGTGTGGCAAGTCATGATTTGCAAATTAAGAATTAAGTCATAGAAAGACTGTTGAATTAACTGACAGTACTGTAATCTGGAAGACGAAATGAACGTCATAGATTCAGCTGAGCAGAAAAGATCTCCTTGGATATATATACTTGTATGAGGATGGACATCGAATCATCTACCACTTGGTTTATGTCCCTTGCATTTACACAATATACGAGAATAGGAGCATATACCCAATTTCTTTGAGAAGATTGCAGCTTGATTAGTTTCTAGATGAGACTCCCAGGAACAGTAACGATATTGGGCTCTCCAGTCAGACAAATCAATAGCTCATACTCCTATCAAATTCGTTGCCAGGCAATACTCCACATATTTTCCCAGTTCCGATAAAACTGTTGGCTTTTTGTTGCAGCATCATCACCGAATTCTTTAATATGTAAACGACGTTGAATGTTCTCGATTCGGGATATATGAATTCGCTGAAAGGGGGACCATACAAGGAGGGGCCAGACATGGGTAATGTAAAATGACCTTGTCACATAAGGGTTGCAAAATTCTTTAGACCAACGTTTGATAAAATAGAGCGATGAGTTTGGCTTTAAGGATTATCTCATCAATATGCGAACGGAAGTTTAACTCTCTATCGTATAAAATGCCAAGGTCGCGCAGGGATTGAACCTGGGGTACAGCTTGGTCATGCAGAAAATAAGGTCGAGAGGGGGATTGATTGGACTTACGAGACAAAGTCATAGATTGGTATTTGGAGACATTAAATTCAAAGCAATTTTTTAGACACCAAGTAGAAAACCTATCGAGGTCTTCTTGAAGGAGAACAGAGTCTTGGGGTGAAGAAATAGTTTTGGAGAACTTAGTGTCATCGGCGTAAATAGATACGGAGCAGTGTTTGATAATCTTCTCAAGATCGTTTATAGTTAAAATGAAAAAGAGGGGTCCTAGATGGCTGTCTTGCGGGACACCAGAAGTGGCTAAAAACGGGCTTGAGAAGGCTGACCTAAAGCGAACGCTATAGTAACGCTTCTCCAGATAAGAAGATATCCATTTTAACAATATGGGGTCAAAACCGAGGGAAGACAATTTGAAAAGGATCAGCTGATGTGATATTTTATCGAAGACCTTAGCAAAATCTGTTGCAATAACGTCAATTTCGTTGCCATTTTCTAGGTCTGAAAGCGCAAATGATACGAATTCAACTAAGTTTGTAATAGTTGATCTACCTTTTAGAAATCCGTGCTGACTGGGTGATATAAGTGACTTGCACTGAAAGCTTAGAACTTCATATACTCGTAAAAAACTTTGGAACCAAGTAGTTGGTTACTTCATTCTTTGATCCCTTTTTGTGAACCGGGGTTATGAAAGAGGTCTTCCAAACTTGGTGGAATTCCCCTTGTGTGAGGGACAGATGAAAGAGGGAGGAAAGTGGGTGCGAAAGATTGGAGGCACACTTTTTGAGAAATATTGCTGGGAGCCCATCTGGACCAGATACAAATTCATCATTGAGATTTTGTAACTTTTCTTCGATATGGGTGGGATCAAAGGGTTGAGAGAGTGAGGGGCCAATGGAGAAATTGGGAAGGTACTTGAAATACTCGTAGATGGAGTCGGGTACAAAGAGGTTGTCTGCAAATGACTTTTTAAAAAAGTTTGCAAAATAGTTAGCAATAATATGTGGGTCGGTCGATGATATATTATCGAACGAGAGAGAGAGGTGGGATAACCGTCTGATTTTCTTTTGTAGTAGACGATTTGATAAAATGTCTTAGGATCGTTGATAAGTTTGGTCTGCGCTGTGTCGAGAAAGCGCTGATAAAGGCAGTTATAGAGCTGGGTGAATTGCAGGTAAGTTCCAAGATAGTTATAGTAGTCATAATAAGAATTGGTGCGAAGAAAAACTGCCCAAAATTTGTTTCTTCTGTTTCGTAAAGAGCAAAGTCTTCTGTTGTACCATGGAGGGGAAATAGATGGTGTTTTATGCCGTGAAAAGCGGAAGTAGAGAGAAATGGAATTAAATGTTTCACTGTAGAAAATGGAGACAGCATCAGATAAGGATAGGTTGGTAAAATCAAAAGAACATTTGCTAAGATAGGTATTGATTTTGCGAAAATTAGCTTTGTGGAAGTTATAGGAAGAGATGGTAGTTGAAGAAGTGGGCTGGGATGGAGAGTTATGGAAAAATGTGAGAAGAAGAGGGGGGTGAAAGTTGTCGACAGTTGATAGGATAAAGGGACACAACGTTACTGTGGAGTTAATAGGATCACTAGTGAAAATAATGTCTAGTTGCCTACCGATAGAATTAGGGACGCCACTAACTTGGCACAGGCTTGAGTCAGTTATACTATCAGTGAAAAGATATTCCTTGGATGAACTGGCGTTTGACGCGGTAAAAAATACGTGATCATCCGATGGAATCCACTTTAGGAGGGGCAGATTAAAGTCAACAAAGATAAGGATATCGTCAATGGAATCACTTAGGTCAATTAGTTAGTCAATTGCTTTAATAGCAAGGATGTAGGATTCAATAGGTTTAGCAGGGAGAATGTACATAACGTAAAGCGACCTGTTGGGAACTGTTATTTTAATTGAAACAAAGTCAAGATTAACGGAAGAAGAGATAGCAATGAGAGAAGAGTTGAGGTTATTGTGAATGGCAAGTAGGACTGTACATGGAGAATCAACTTTAGGGATGGTAGAGTCATTAAACATAAGGAGAGAGTGATCGTCATCTCGGAAAACGTTATAAGAAGATGGAAACAGCTCCTGGTAGTAAAATGTAAGAGGTAGTTTGTTGCGTGGAGGAGTAGGGGAGTGTAGATGAGATGCAGGTAAAGAAGGCAAGTTAGGAACGAAAAAATTTGTCGTGGTCAGCTCGGCTGCGCTGAAGGTGGGAAACTCTTTTATAGTGTACATAGTTGCAGAAAGCAGCGAGGTCATCCGCAACCTTTTGAGGAGGTGTGTCGAAGAGTTCGTGGTACCTGTTGTAAAGCTTTCTGAGACTAGTTATATCCGTAGGAAGGCCTTCCTGTTGGATGGAGACAATGACACTTGTTTTGGTTTTTCCCTCAAAGCAAACAGAGTCGGATTTGTAGTAAAGATATGCGAGAAAGAGACGTATATTTTCGTATATCTTTTTATCCCTTAGACTAGAGAGAGCGTAACGGCATTCTGTCGGGTCTATATTCTTTTGGGTCAATTTAACGTTAGGCGGGGAAAGGGGACCAAAAATAGGGACTGGGCCCTTGAAACCGAGGGCGAAGGCGAGCTAGAAGCGGGATTTAAGATATGCGAGCTGATAAAATTTGGGTATTTGGCTCCGGTTGTAAGGTCGAAGTTGGGAAAACAGTTGTTATTATCTGTGGGAGGGGGTGTGGGTGGTTGAGCAGTGACGATATCAGGGGCAGGGGTTAAATTAAATGAAACGCGTTGGGGCTTGGATGGAAGAGAGGCACTTGGTGCTCTTGTGGACATACGTGAAGGGGGTTGCTTAGGGATATAAACGGGAGGGGAAAAATTGGGAAATATATTGGTTTTAAGACTCCGGTTGGGGTCAGGTTTAGGATGTGGATGGACAATGGGAATGGAGATGGCAGAGTAGTTCAATATTCACCTTTGTTGGGTGCCGGGCCACAGAGACATTCCAGGGAATTGCAGAGCCGATGAACTCGCCAAAATTGGAACCACTTTACCTATTCTACCGGAAAAGGGTAGCATAGGTATACCAATCGCTACGTGCAAACTAACATTAAAGCTGTATCCCAATAAAAGAACAGACCTTAGGTGGATTGTTGGACCAAAATGTCTAGCGACCACACAGAGCTTGCCAAAGCTGGATATAAATTGCTCTAAGTATCTGATCCTTCTAAATAGGAAACATCTCAGCGCCATAATAGGTGTCATCACTGGACACTGTCTCATAGGCAAGCACGCAAGAAGGCTTGGCGCTTTTACAAATGATTTCTGTAGAAGCTGCATGGACGAGGAAGAGGAGGAGACAATCCTCCACCTACTTTGTACATGTCCAGCTCTCTCCCAGAGAAGAAAACTTCACTTAGGAGCTTTCTTCTACAATGACCTAAACGATCTAAAGGTATTTAAAACAGCCAGACTTACCTACCTACCTACCTGCGCGCAAGTTGGAGGAATGTTGCATTTTGCGACTTTGTTCCCGTGAGTCCAAATCCCTTTATCGTCCTTGTTCGATACCCAATGGCTGTTATCGAAGAATCAAAGTACATTCATGTTTTATGTTGTTTCATGAGCTTAGCTTCCTTTATTTAACACAAACCAGCTTTGCATGTCACCACTTAAGGTAGCCTTGACATATTTACTAATGAATCAGTTTGCCGCAGAGTGCAAACCACAGTCCAGAGGCCGCGAAACAACCACTTGCTCACCGCATTATATTCACCTTGGTTTCGTAATTAATTAAAAATTTGTTGCAGTTTTACATTTTAACATCCCGCCAGGCTCGACATTATTTATGTTGACAAACACGGCCGGCCACATATTAAATCTAATTTCTCTACAATGGATTACGCTATCAGGATTGCACACATTTTCAATTTGCTGGAAACACTGCATTAACTACTCGTAATACCCTTTTTTTTCCCCTGAAAATTTAAACTCAAATTTACTTAATTGCACTCAACTGCACTCTAATCAATTGGAGTCCTGTGATTTTGTTGTTTGCCTAATAACCCCCAGTGCATCCGGTCCTGTAGGGGGTGGTTGCTATTAGCCTAAATGGTATATGCTCTAATTACTCCTGATATTTCTCACAGAATTACACTAAATGAGGTGTGGTAGGTGTTTTTGAGCTTATTAAACTTTAAGGCCGGCAGGGGGTGTTTTACTGACGCGAAAGCCGGCCATTGCAAATTGTTATTGGACTGGAAAATTGGCATAAATTATTTATAAAATGACTACGTCCATGGATCCTCATGAATTTTTATTAAATGATATAATTTTGTTACATACTTTTGGGTGCGCATTTGTAATGGCTGTGCCAATGTGTGCTTAAAGTATGCAATGCATTGGTAGGAGTGTTTTTTTTTTTTGTGAATAAAATGGTAATATCACGTTCACTTTTGTATTGGCACAAATGGTGAGCAATTCAAGAGCTGGATAATTATGTCCTTTAAGAAATTGCTCTCTCTTAGAAGGCTACAAGAGTACTGAATCACACGCTAAGGGCCTGCCTTCATATGACGGCATTACTACTAGGTGTGCATACGCAGTAAAATATGTAATTTGAACTAATTTGTGGAGGGTCCTTATCCAAGCAAGGCTTAGACATATCCCGAGCCAGAGACTTGGAAATACGAGTAGAAAGTCGCTTCTTCTTATCGGAGTAGGCCACCCGAACTAGTCAATTGGGCTCATTTATATTCCTTTGTTGAAACTTCTTAGTCATTCGAAGAAATGTGATTATGTGCTTTAGTGATAAAGTGCCTAGAGTACCAGCATCCACCCACATCCACCTGCAGCTTGTAGCGAGCATCGGCCGGACACTCACAGATTTAGTGCTATAGGTGTCATCATCACCTTCACAGCAAGCGTCGCAGGATGTTGTTTCATTTATGAACGTTCATTGAGACATCGGACAGCATTCGTTTGGTCCGTCGTCAATCTGGTAAATCATTCCACCTGCAGTTGTGCTCATATGGAATAGAAACAGATTTGAGCTCTGAACAACTCTCTTGTCTTTGTCTTGCTTTCTCGAATTAGCTTGGAAGTCGTGAGAGGGCTCGACAAGGCTATAAGCACAGCTTATGGTTTGTTGCCATCAGGAATCCCAGTTAGATGGCGAATATAAGTTTCCCATTCCACATTATAAATCGGTTTTGGAGCCACCTGTTAAGACCCGAATTTGTTATTGGGAAAATCGATTTCGTATTTCATCCGGGAGTATGTCCACTAAACCAAAGTGAAAAAAAGTCGGAGCGCAAAGTCATCAAAACTAAACTCTTCTTCTCTTTAAACGGAAGATGACTGAGTGTGCAGCCCTTGTCATGAATAACAAGAAGAGCGAGACTCATCAGTGCGCTAGGGTAGAATCAAGCGTGCTAGGGAAAGCCAACACTCAGCCGAGGCAGACCGTTCTTTCGAGTCTATTAAGCAAGCAGTGACGCATATCCGTGAGAGGTTGTTCCACCAGACAACCAACGAGTAGGATATAATTGGCCTTCTCATACCCATGTATACCCAAAGGACCCTCTTTAGAGGAAAGCTCCATGTCTTGTCGGAAGTTGTTTTATACTGCTAGAAGGCAGACAGCGCCTTAGAGGCTTTCTATGTAATATCTTTAGTCGAAGATGATACCCAAGTACTTGCCGTCATGGTGGAAACGAATGGTGACGCCTTTGAGCACTAGATGAGTCATACCAGTCAACTTTCTTCTTCTCGTCAGGAGAACAACCTAAGTTTTAAGAAGATTGACTGAAGGCCAATTTTTAGTGCATCTTCCTGTGCTCTAGAGCAGACAGTCCAATTAGACAGGCAATATGGCTACATCATCTACATATGTCTGAGCATAGACGTCAGAACTATTGAGAGCGATAGTTAATCGATCAGCACCATAGCGGTGAGGACAGGATGTCACCCTGCAGGCAATCTCTGTTTACACCGGCCATCACATAATGGCCGCAGTCAGCATCAGCAGTCAGTGTCCTATCCACCAGCATTGCTTTTATCCAAAAAACAACTAGTGATTCGTCTACTTCAGATTGTCTGGTCAAGTTACACATGCTGTCGTGAAAACTCCCAGTCCTTATTGTCAAGCGCAGGATTACCGCGTTGATAAACTTGTTGCAACTTAGGCATATAATGCATTTCCATTGCAGTTTTGCGCACATGGAGCTCGACCATTCTCTCCATGCTCTTCTTCATGATGGAAGATCAACAAGTCTGAAACTCATGTCAAACATATATCCAATTTTCGAGAGTAAGTGCCATAAAATCTTTTAAATGTTTGCAGCCTGGCTGATTTTCCTGATGGTTTCACCCAATGTTTCGATCTTTTGAAAAAAGTCTTTCTAAGAGGCATTCTCAGAAATCCGAATTAGCTCCTTATAATATATTCTGTTTTCTACGGTCTGTAAGGATTCCAGACTTCATCCAAAATAGTCGCTGGAGTTCTGATCTTCTCTAGTTCAATATATCTGTTCAAAGCACTTGGTGAGGGCATCGTTTAGGTTTTGAACAGCTCCCTCTAGCTTTTATTTTGTTCTAAGTAAAGGCTCCTTACAGTGTGTGTAGTTGATCTTCCGTGGATTTGACAAGGTCATGACGTCGCATCCGTTTCTGAATTCGATGTATCATACCTGTGGTTTGACATGGTAGTAATGTCCTTAGTGTAACTGTTGGATAGCGTTAAGTTGATTACTTGCTGTCTTACAGTCGTTACAAATACTGCCTGGGATCCGACAAAAACAGATAAGTTCTTTTAGATATTAACGAATGCCCAGATCACTACATGGAAGATCCTACACTCACCAAAGCTCACAAAACTTTAAAAGTAATTCGACCTCAGGGTCATTATGAACAACAACTTCAATTATCTACTGCGTTAACTTGATTGCGAAAACTTCACTTAGATGGAGTGAAGGGAATGCTGAAGTTGACTTGAAACAGTACAAATCAATCGTTCTTTAAGAATAGTAACAATTGCATAGTAAATGCTATTCCCGCTGAAATCACACCAATAACCAGGCTGCAAAAAGCTTTGCAGAAGTTAACACTAAAGCCCAGGAAGCCAAGTAGGCATCAAAATATGGGCTTCACTGTAAATAAAGTTGACTGGGTACTAGCTGATACACTTATCTCAGACATTGAAAGAACTGAAAAACTCGTAAGTAAGGTAAACCATTGATGGGCGGATATAAATTTTTGTGCAATGGTAATAACCCTATGACCGATGTATGATAAAGAAAATCAGTCTTCTTTATAGACCATGTCTGACATCGTAACTGGACACTGAGTCATATATACCAATACGGCTTGGGATCATCCCTGCAGCTTCCGTATTCTGGTGCACATCCAAGCATATAGCAAGGATGCCTTGGCGTCTTGCGGCGATGCCAGAGGTAATTTCATAAAGAGTGATATCTTATTGCTGTAAGACGAGGTAAAGACTCGTAGCTACTCGTATGTATTGCGCACGTGTCCAGTTCGAGTTAAGTTGCGCTTGCTAGTTGGTGCTTTGGGATATGATCACTCGATATCTCATTCAAGAGATTTCCGCAGGCTTCTACCGTTCTTATAATCATCAAGTCTAGAGCTTAACAGAGGCCTACCAATTTTAATTCGTAACATTTGGTCTCCTTTGTGAGAAAGAAGCATATTAAACTGCGACACCTTCCTTCCCAACTTAATAGCTCACTCTAATACCCAGGGTTTTGCAGATTCCGATGATGTCATTCTCAATAATAATAATTGAAACTTCAGTAGATTGCAATGTTTTAATTCATCCTTTATCCTGAAGGCACCGTTAGCTCTTAAAATCTCCTAGTGGGGCTCAGTGCCCGTGACGTTGTCCATTTTAGAGCCATCGGCATAGAAAGCCAGTTTGCTAATTTTGGTGATTTGCACTAATTTCCGTGAGGAATTTTTATAGAGAACCTCCTGTATAAAACAGACTTGGAATCATATGATCGATTTTTGATAGATTTGCTGGCTCCAAACATGGCATTTGGTTGAAAGTGTATAGGTATCCCTATAGAAGTCTAATAGCCATCTTGACTGTTGAAGTGCTGCAGAATGAATTAAATATACTATGCAAGAGTGAGCATGCTTCTCATGGTGGTTGTCCTCGTTTATCTTGTAACGTTTTTTGTGCTCTGGTGGTATACACTTAACCCAGAGTCCTCGCAAGGACCCTCCCTGCTACCTCACTTCACCCTTATGACCCACGAGCACAGGCAACTCTATAGGCCAGACCGGGCGTCACTACACAAGAGAAGATGACACTAATATGTATAATCTAAGATAGTATAGTATGCTAACGTCAAAACTGACTTATCGAGGTTACTCCTGGAGGATGTGCACAACATCCGCGGGCTGATGTGATCTGGCGAATTCCTTATAGTTAATTAATTATTCTTTCTCCTTTTTTTAGTAAGGCTTACACATATATAGATTTACTACAATAAATATGTATATATATATATAAGTATGTATATTATGTGTTTATGTGTACCCCAAAATAGCCTTATACAACCTGCTTGGATGAGGATGGGAAGGGAATGAAGGGTATATGCGCTGGCCGTGGATCGCTCGAGCAGCGAAGTCACTCCGGAATCGGTTGTCGTCGTCGTCGTAGTAGGGAGCAGTAGTAGACTGCTGTTCTGTAGTCTTCCTTATAGCTGTGGGCCATTGGTGTAGCTGTAGCTGTTGGGTGATTTGGACTGCTGCGGTGGTTGTCGCGGCGGCTTAAATTGTTACTGGTGTGGCGAATGTTGTGGATACCACTGTGCCTTGGCTATGGCTATTGAATCACTTGCAGCAGATGTGACGACTTGGGCTGAAGTTGCTTCAGCTGCTGATACTGCCACTATCGTTGAGTTCGCGATTGTAGGGTCAGTCTGGTTTATACTGGACTGTTGCAAGAATTGTTCCCCTTTTTGTTTTTTTGTGATATGGAAAGGGGGAGTTGCACTTCGGTTGGGGATACCACTGTTGGCTTAGTTGTAACTATTGTACCACTTGCAGCAGATGTGACGACTTGGACTGAAATTGCCTCAGCTGCTGATATTGCCACTATTGTTGAATTCGCCCTTGTAGGTCTAGTTTATCCTGGACTGTTGGTTTTCTTTTTTTTTTGTCTGTTATTATTTTATTTTTAACTTTCACCTACTGTTTTCTTAAAAAAATCTTTCACTTTTACTTATCGATTTCTTCTCTTCTCACTGGGTTTCTTCCCACTTCTCTCGATCACCGCCAAAATAAAATTGAAAAAAACACCCAAATCTCACTGTCTCCTTGACATCAACTCGCTTGCCCTTCATCCGAACTGAAAGACGATCGTCCGTCAAAAAATAGTTCCGAATTTTCATAATTGTTATTTTTTTCTTCTCTTTAATATGGAATCTTGTAGGGTCATTCACCCCGATGGTCTTTATGATGTCAAACAGTTGGTCATTTATGTGAGTGTAGGCGGTGATTAGCAGGGCATTCTAATCGATTGGGATGGTGGAAAGGCTAAGTAATAGGGGGAACAAAAAAGCTTCAATCAGGATGGGAAATTCATTTGGTTTTCTCTTTTTTTTCTTTTACTCTGTTCCGGAAGAGATTGAGCGATAACGGGTTGTTGTATTCGCTAAGTTGCTATGTTGGTCGTCCTAGGAGATGGTTACCAGAAATGGTCGATCCATTTAGGCCGCACAGTCGTTTCCCACAATCTTAGAATTCCGATGCAGTCTATGTGTATATTGAGAAGACACTGACCGGTGGAGTGTCAATGCACTAGTCAAAAAGTTTGATGTTCCGCTGAACACCTTACTTAAAAGCCCTAAGGAAAATTATTTTACATGGGGGGGTGTCGCTATCGCTGATACTACCCCTGTACTACTCTATATCACTCGTCGAACATTATCCGTTTCTGGTGCTTTGAAATGAGCAAACGATCAACTATTTAATGTAGATACCACGTTCACACCTACGTCAGCCGTGTTTTCCAGAATAGTTGGTCAATCTTCGAAGAGGTGTGTAATGATAGATGGGTTCGTCGTGGTACACCCTAGATAAGGATAATGATCTATCGCTTAATGAAGCCCGACAAGAAGTTAACTCTCCTTGCCATACTAGAAATTAACCAATTGCAAGTAAAACCGAAGTAACGCAAATACCAACGCTAATGTTACCATTTTCACCATAGCCAACACAACTAGCACCCTCAGCGGCAGATCTAAAAGCGACAACTATCTAAACTATTACGGACTAACAACACCAACGTAGCCGTCATCCAAGATCGGACGATGATCAAAAGGCTGAAGGAGCTGTCGCCGGCTACTATCGGATCGGAGTTGCCAGAAATGGCATAGTGGACGCAAAACTGATTAGCGCAGACTCTTCACAATAGCGACCCAAATTAGAGGAATTTACAACACATTGTAAATATGTAACATATATACAAATCCCTTGTAGCACCATGGCCGCCTAATGTTCTTGAAGTTTCGGATCTACCCACAGACTTCATTGGCAATTTCAACAGCCACCATCATGGTGAAAACAACGACGACAATGATGACATGCTAATGAAATAAGCAAACACAAGCCACCTGGGCCTTTCACTCTCAGAGATGGCGAAGAGTCTACAATATGGGCCTGTGCTTCGTAACCTGTGATGCGGAACATCATCCCCTGCATGCTTCAAGGACAGTCTTGTCTGATTTCCCGCACAGCTAACACTGTCCGCTCCTAATCGATGTCGGAATCCAGATTCCGCTAACTGCTTCTTCACTACTTCACCAAGACCGAGACCAAGACCAAGACGACACGAAATCGACTCGTGCTTAAAGTTCATACAGCTGCTGACCCCAAAAAGCTACCAAAAAACATATTCTTCGAGACTTTCACAAAAAGAGTATTCCTGGATGGAGCGAAGAAAGTGAACTATTTATATAACTATTTCAAGTTATCTGGAGACTCCGAAACTGGCAAAGAACTATTAAGATCGCTTGACGAGACCTGCAAACATTCAAACATTCTAGCAAAGCAAAGCACTCTAGGAAAGTATAGAGCCTCTTTCGCAAACTCGAAGGAAGCTGTATCCCCAACACCACAAACTTCCGCATGGACCCGAACAAAGTAGCCAACCGCATAGCGGATGTTTCTCGTGCCCCGTTGGATACAAAGAATATACAGTCACAATAAAACGGGGTCTCAGAAACCTCAAGACCAATACCCCAAATCATCACAGCTCTCGGGAGTTCTTTTGGCAATAAAAACAGAAAGGGTGGCGGATTTCGATAGCATCTATTCTGAGTTTCTTGCACATGGCGGAAAAAATACAAGGCTATAGCTAGCCGAATTCTACAGCAACATACTTGAAATGAAGCATAATCCCAACGGCATTCAGACTAGCGAAAGTTATAACCATTTTCTAGAATGGCAAACCTAGCGATGAACCAGAAAGTTACCATCCTTTAGCACTCTTAAGTAGTAAATATTACAGACTACTTGTGCGTCTTATCTATAATCGAATAAACCCTCCCATCAGCGAGCTCGTACCTATCGAATAGGCCGGATTTCATGTTTTGAGGCTGCATTTGAGGACAGATCGCTTACATAAGTGCATCAACGCTTCATACTGCTGAGCTTGAACTCGTACACTCCACCTCGGAATATGGCGTTCCAGTGCGGCTGAAGAGTGCACATGTGCACATGATGGACACCCAACTCAACAACACTATGATACTCATTTTCATAGGATCAACGCCAACACGATGGCTTCCCTACTGTGCAACATTCCACCTCTTTTGCGTCGTTTAGGCACACTATCCAGGGAGCATACTAAAGCGAGGGCAAATACTGAAATGCCGATCAACGATGACATTGCTCGGCACCCAGCTATAAAACTCGCGAAAGACCTTTCAATGTGAGTACGTACTACTTGGTCAGCAGAATGGACAGATTCAATGCAAGCTTCAAACCCTTCGAATTTGACCTATCGTGCAACCTATGGTCGAAGCTCAAAGCAGCCAAGAGCACCCTTATTCATTTTTGATTAAGTCCAAGACCGAGAGAGCGCGCTTCTGTAATCAATTGCTTTCTTAGCCCAAAGAAGCAGCGATTGGCAAGAGTTATTCTTCGTTTGATCTCAGCGTTGGTGTCGTTGTCTGAATTGATAGCGGAGCCTAGGTAGACAAAGTTCTTAACTACCTCAAAATTATATCTGTCGACGGGACCTTCTGTCCAAGACATCGGTGTTCGGTGTGCTCTCTGGCTGACAGCATATGCTTGGTCTTGCCCTCATTGACCGTTAAACTCATCTTCGTCGCTTCCATGTCAATATTCGCGAAAGCGCCACTGACATCACGCTGGTTTCTTCCGATTATGTCAACTTCATCGGCATATGCGAGCAATTGGACGGACTTTTGAAAGATCCTTTTTAATATTAAAGGTCTCGGTAAGTTCTTCGCCGATCTTGATGGAGCAGCGTGCATTCTCCATCGTCATCCTGCACAAGCGGATGAGTTTTGCAGCTCTGTATAGCTCGTTTCTATAGATTCTGTCATACGCGACCTTAAAATCGATGAATCGGTGAATGGTGTGTATTGATTTGGAGTTCATCAATATTTTCCAAGATCTGACGTAGTGTGAAAATTTGGTCTAATGTAGACTTTCCTGTCCTGAAGGCACACCTGATATGATATGTTGACGAACTACTTGAGGCGTTACACAGTACGGCAGATAGGATCTCGTAGCCGATGTTAAGAATACTGATGCCTCTGTAGTTGGCGCAGTTCAGAGGGTCTCATTTCTTGAGGATCGGACAAACAATGCTGAGGTTCCATTCGTACATAAAGGTTTTTCCAATAGGGACTTGACAACTTTGAATTTAATTTGTGAACGCACTCTTTCACTAATCATCAAACTGTCACTGTCTATTTATTCAGTAAACTCAACATTTTTATCATAGTAAAGTACACTAACGAGCAACGTCTGCAAATTATAAAAATTTTCTACCGCAATTCGGAGTTGGTGACTGCAACTTTAAGAGCGTTAACTCCAATTTTCGGTCGTAATTCTCGCCCTAGTAGACAGCCAATAACAAGTTTAGTGCAAAAATGTGAGTCTACATATTCGTTGTGTGATGTTGCCGTGTCAGTGATACAACGGGTTTGTCGAAGTGTCGAAAATATCGCTGCCGTTCAGGCGTCCGTAGCAAACGATCCAAATCAGTCAATTCCAAGGCGTTCTCAAGAATTGGGCATCGCTCAGACCACATTATGTCGTATTTTGCGTAATGATCTTGGTTTACACCCATAAAAGATCAAGTTGACTCAAGAATTGAAACCGATGGACTATTTGAAGCGACGTACGTTCTCCGATTGGGTTGTGGAGAAGATGCGCCAAGATGATGAATTTCATCGCAAAATCATCTTCAGTGACGAAGCTAATTTTTGGCTCAATGGGTTCGCTGATAAGCAAAATATGCGCTATTGGTCGGGTGAAAATCCACATGTGCTTCATGAATCACCACTTCATCCACAAAAAATAACTGTTTGGTGCGGTTTGCATGCCGGCGGCGTTATTGGGCCATATTTTTTCGTCGACGAAAACGATCGTCACGTTACTGTGAATGGTCAGCGTTATCGCGCCATGATCACCGATTATTTTTGGCCCGAATTGGAAGACATGGACTTGTCGTGTTATCTCAAGACATGGGCCAGTCGATTGGCCCGCTTGTTCGTGCGATTAACGCCGCTTGACTATTTTCTGTGGGGCTACGTTAAGTCATAGGTTTATGCCAACACGCCGGTTTGCGTTTTATTTAAAAAAAAAGTTGTCAAGTCCTTATTGGAAAACCCGATACTTTCGTCCAATCATATTTTACTGATGAGTTGATGTGCTGGTATGCTCCTTACCAAGTCATCGCCTGCCATTTTGAAGAGTTCGGTAGTCTCGCCGTCCGCTCCAGCAGCTTTGTTGGACTTAAGCTCAAATATGACTATCTTCAATTCATCCAGGTCGAGTGGGTGGTATTGTTGATCCACAACGTCCAAGTTGAAAGGTTCATTCTGCCTGACAGCGGGATTTGATTCGTCGTCGCCGTTATACAGTCAATAGAAATCGTCTTTCCAAATCCTCAGCATCGGCTGCGACTCTACTACGATTTTCCTTGTTCGTCACTACAGGTTTCCGTTCGGGGTTTGTATCCATGACATGGTGTTTTTTTTTCCTCCTGAGAAGACGGTGTTCGTCTCTCCTTTCCTGTTCATTTTGTTGTGGTGGCCGAGTGAAACCCAGCACATCAGGGGCGGCATTTCGGGTAACTTTTTGGCACTTTTGCCATTGGTCTTCGATACTTGATTCTAGCGGCATAGGACTTCTTGAGAAATTAAGGAAGGCTTGATCGGAAAAGGATTTGGCAAATTCTTGCGATTGCAGCCGACCGACGTCGAACTTCCTCGACAGTACCTTGGCTACAACAAGGTAATAGTCTGAGTCGATGTTGGCCCCTCGGAACATTCGTACATCCGTAATACTGGAGTGTTTCGCGGCAATGTCGATTAGGCTGCACGTGGCCTGTTAATGGAACTAACATTCCACGTGCAGACCCGAAGTTCGTTGTCCTTGTTTCGTTTGCAGGGGTTGTCAATAGTAGATTCGCCCGTATCCGAGGTATGTTGTTGATTCGTAACTACATGTCCAAGTTTTGTTAATACGTAAATCCAAAGAAATGAGTTTATTAGCATCTCTTCGTGTGAATCAGCCCAGAAGCCAATGTCTCTCATAATTGTGGATGCTGGCGATGACTTCTTAGACGATTCTCGTCTCTGATTGATTCAATAGACCCGAAGAAGTTCATTGAGGAGTTCCTCTTGGCGACTCTTATCTCTCTCCTCAGTGGTTGCCAGGCCCATCTTTGTATTATATTTGAACTACTCTATGACTCCTTAATAGAGATGTTCAACCTTTTGTTCATTTGTAATTTCATTTTGTTTGTCTAGACTGGATAAAATTAATTTTGTTTGGACAAATATGGTCAAGATACATATATCTACTCTATAAAAAGCGCCTGGCAAACACAAATCCAGAAAGAAGTTCTTTAACTCTACCTATATTAATGTACAAGTACTCGTATATATCCAAATATATGTATGTATGTATGTACATGTACGAGAAAATCAGCCTTAGATGGTTTCAATTTGTTCATGCCTCATTGAGCGTTGTTGAAAAGATACATATATGGCTTCAAATGCAGACACATGCCTAATTTTTTCCCTTATAATATTGTAATAACAGACTACCTACGTCATAGGGAAAAAATGTTCCCCTCATCTAAAACTTTCTAAAAATTACATTCTCCCACTCAGTCAAAGTATCTACGAGTACTTCATCGTCATCATATACAAAAGGATATACCCTGCCACAAGCATACGATTTAGGAGAACTTATTGGTCGTTTCCCCGAACTTTGCATAAATAAAAAATTAATCAGAGCGCTATCAGCAGACCATTTTTTTGCAAATACGCGGGTAGGTATGTAGATTTATGTGAGTGAATTCCTGTGTCATTGCTCCCCAGAAAAACCTTCCAGACATCTGCCCTGTTGATGACATCATAACATTCGCACTTCCGTTGGACAGTGGAGCTTGAAGTGATGTCATTCATGTACTCCACTAGTGACCCAAAACCAATTTCTCAGAAATTCGAGTATAGACCGAATTCCACCAACCCCACACTCACAGCAATATGGGTATTTGGACGAGAATATTCGAGTGTTATGCGACTGCCTTCAACCTTGTACTTAACCTTTGGTAACCTTTCCCGAATGTTTTGTATTTACACGTTCACATGCAGGCACCAAAGCCATAAAAGTAAAAAAATACAGGAACCCTGCCATACTAAGTCGTATGTTAGTTAACGTCGAGACCGGTTTCCAAATGACTGATTTGGACGCGCCCCAATGAATGAAGCTCAAGTAACAGCCAGTCAGTTGAATACCATTTTGAAATTTTAATTGAACATAATTTGGAGAAAGCCTGCAGCAACTAAGCCCTACAGATACAAGAAAGAATATCCAAATGAGCTGGGTAAAACAACCGAGTTGCTTTTCACGGGCAGTGCGTACTAATGATGCGTATGATGGTAGCGCTCGTACGTACATACATATGACAGAAGATACACACAACATGATATGACATCATCCATGAATGGATTACAAATAATAACCACGTAGTCATCATGCTTGGTGACCACACCACTGCCGACTCCATACTTCAGGTTGAGTTTCGGCTTCGGCATTGGAATTGTTGTTTACTAACAAAAGAGTTGATTGGATGTTGATGTTGATGTTGGTGTCGAACAATAACCTGAATACCTGTTCGCAACTGACAATAACATCAGCCAGCAGTTGCGTAGTATCTTGGTTTCATTGTTTTTTTTCATTTGACTTTCGTTTTCGCTCTTTTGTTTAGTCTTTCTTTTGTTCCACACTCTCAAGCAAGTTACAATATGGGGCAAGAGCACACGGAAAGGAATTTGTTTACGTTCAAGGTATCTAAAAAACTATAAATGAAGAGGTCGGGGGTTTGGATTTTTATAAAATATATAATTTTGAAGTATCCAGACCCTAACAATTCCGATAATGCACGTTACAGACACTGTACTATTGTGCCCCTCATTATGGCTAGGATTACGAACTAAATCTATAGATTAGAAGTTCTGGGTACCCGCCTTACTTAGGAATATAAATTTTATTATCGATAAGATACGAGTAATATGACAACAAATTTTGCACCGGTAGGTGGAACGCAGAAATCTGATATCCGGGATCCATTCCAGGCACACATCACCGGACTCACGGATAAGGCCGATATCCGTGGATACGAGAACATGTAAAATATACTTTCGCAAAGTTTCTTTAAAGAAAGGAAGCGTGGGGCTGGTCATGCAGAGCTGGAAAGTCGTAGGTAAAATAATATCTGGTAGCAACCGGTCGAGAGCCAAAATTAACGGAGGAAACGCTGTCTTGAAACATAAATATTATGAAAGTTCCCTGTCCGTTCAAAAATAAATACAGTTTTCCACGTATGAGCAATTCCCAATATATTTCGACTTGAGCAGGAAATTATGCACGAAAGAAAGTTTTGAAAATGGATCTATGTTCATCAAAATAAGGATTGAAGATCAATAGATTGGCTTCCAAACTGATAAGGCACTTCAGCTTGAAATGTTCTAACATTCTCAAGGTCTATCTGGCTGGGATGCCTATTTTTCTAAGAGAACGTGAGATGACCTGATTTTGGATTATTTCACCTCATCGGTAAGGTATGGTCGGATGAAAGTATAATCGATCCTCAGCAATGTCTTATACTAAGTACAGAAAGAATACTCTTTCTGGGTTTTGCCTTCTGCCTGCGCATGCCTTAAGCTTAAGTATTCACGGTTGACCCAATATCCATGCTTTTATCGGTTTTTGCGGCGTCTTTGATTTCGAAAAGGTTTTTGTGTGGAACTCACAATCAGACAGTGGAGGTATAATCTTTCAAAAGCCTGTTCAACTACTCGTACTAGCGCACGCTGATAATATTGACGTAATTGGAAGAACCCAGCGGGCTGTTAGCGGTGTGCGTTCGCCAGAATGGGTTTAATGGTAAAGGAGAGCAAAACCAAGTATGTATTGTCAACATGAAGGGTCAGAACTTTATGCTGGCAGCTATAATTTCGTGGTAGTAAGAGCTATGCTTCAAATTCTACCAACAACACCTCAGAAATAAAACGAAGAATCACTCTTGCTAATCGCTGCTTCTTTGGGCTAAGAAGTCAATTGAGTAGTAAGGCCCTATCCCGAAGAACTAAAGATACTCTATATAAGACCTTGATCATCAGAGTCCTACTTTATCTAGCTTGGATGGAAGGATGAAGGTTTCCTCGGTCGATTCGAGTGAAGATTCGTACAATATTCGGTCTCGCTTGCATAGACGGACTTTGTAGGAGAAAATTGAACGAAGGACTAACAATAAGAGCTGTGTAGCTGACTTGGCGACCTCAAGTCAGAAATCGTCGCCTGAGATGGCTAGGAAGTGGACCTCAACCGGCTTAAAGTGCGCAACTGTAGGCAGTTAACTAATGATCGGGCTAATTGGATCGGGTTGTTAGTTGAGGACCAAATTCACCCCGAACTATAGGGCCACCTAAGTAAGTATGTCTAATTGTAACTTTCTTGGTATTTGTTTTGTGTCAGCAGCTACTTCACCAGTTAATTGAAGACATAAACCGCTGTCTCTGCTTTTTGACTTCTAATGTCTCTACACCCTCTCAAATGTATAACGATACCGACTTAGTCAGTAGAGAAACTCAATAGCTTAGACTCCAGTAATATAAAGAGCCAAGTAGGTAGAAATGTACAGCACCGAGAGTCCTCCAATTGACTTCGGAAGGAAGATAAAGCAGGGGGACGTCAACTCCGAAAAACTAAAAACTGAAAGCAACTAATCGAGCTGATCCGAATAGATTGATGAGCAATAAGTTAGAAGGCGAGCAAGCTGCTTTTTGAATGTTAAGGAGTGTTAAGAAATTTGCGTTGGCTGTGATGAAATTGTATTTGCTGCTATTTAACTCATTTTTGGAGCAGTCGTTCAACTGCAAGAACGCCATGCTTAGGATATTGTTTATAAGATTTTATTCAGCAAGTCGTAGAAGTGCCACGAGATCATATCGGACAAACTGAGCAAACAAACTCAAAGTTGGCATTCGTTCGCCTGTAGTTAAGGCTGCATACTTTTTATAAGGTCTTACTATAACAAGTTTTCTTCCAAATCACGGTTTTGTTCTAACTCTCTGCTGGCCTAACTCACTTCTTGGACGCTGATCGTTCTACAAACCATAACTGAAACCCCTACAATTCAATTTCGATATACTCGTATGTTTACTAACTTTGTTTAATGTAGCGCCACTGTCTTGGGTGAACCTGGGCTCCTATTGCCTTTTCACTCTGCTCGATCGTAAGCTAGCTGAGCCTAGTTACGCAGTCGATGTCCTCCTCTACTGTGCTGTATCACTGAGATTCAAACATTTTCCAAGTCGGTACGTAGATGTTATTCGATGGATTAATCTTACTAAGTCTATGTCATTGTATAGCCTATACTGTTCATTGTTGTACCCTCTCCTTTATTCACTGTCTTCAGTGAGATTGAAGATGTCATCTTTTCTCTTAAAACAACCACAGGACGGCCTCGTCGCTTTTTGAGCAAGTCCATGTTTCGTCAGAAGGTAACTTTTATTTATTCGAAAGATGGCTTGCTACTTAAATACGTTTTTATTAGATAGAAACGGCGACTGGAAAGAGATATTTTTTGTTTGATACCAGGGCTGAGGTCGTTATTAGAACTAATAGTGGCCCGAAGGGCCGAAACGTCTATGTTAATTGATTTTTCTTTGCAGACAGCACATACTTTGTTTTGATTTCGATGACAGCTATACCCACTTTCGTAGTTTTCGAAGCGATAATCACGAATGTGTCACTGACATTATGCCACGTTCGTCCGATTATACCAATATCGTTCTCGAGTATGCGAGTAATTGATTAGATAAATGAACATTGTGGTAGTAAAATGCCAAATTATTTTAATAATCACATGGAAGCGTCTCACTTTGACTAAATTCATTTTTGAAATTGAAGATTTGTGTAAGGTCTTTAGTAGCCTTGATAGAGAGCAGTCCATTCTCCATAGTTAACCTGCAAAATTGACCGAGTTTGGTAGGGATATTGATATGTAATTCTGTGTAATATGTCTTTATAAACGGTTGACTTTTCTGTCTAACCTATAAACATTTCCAATTTATTGGAGCATTGTACTACAGCAATAACATCGCTTTATTCCCTCATCCGAGAAGTTCTGGACCCTCAGAATACCACTGTTTTTTACACTTTTTGTTTCACAACACATTCATTATAACATTCTTCGTTGAGTCGGGATTTTTACTGAGGTAGCCGAAAAACGCCCCATTTGAGGAATCATGCTGGTAGCATAAGATTTCTCGACAGCTTAAAGTACAAGTCATCAACAATGATTCTATCAAAATCTTGCTATTGTAGCTGTCCAGCATGACCTTTTCATGGTTGGCTAGTTAAACTTGCGAACAGTTTCCAATCTAAGGGGCAAGGGGCAGTCCATGACCCATATCGCCGTTGACTCTGCCAAGGCGGAGTGTGCGCATAGTGGAGAGATGAGAGAGTGTTCAGTCAGATGCATCTGCATTGTCAAATTTATGTTCTCACGATTTCTCCCATCCATCCCTTACCGGGCTTTTGATCAGCTATGCCAAAGTTTATCTCAATATAAATACTGGGAACCGTTCTTAACCTTATTGAAGGTGCGACTTTAAAATTTATGGATATTCAATTTTGATCAAATATTTTTTAAGCATTTTTCAAATAATTTTTCTCAGTGTACCATTGAAATAATTGCTTGTCACCCCAGAGTATCTCTCACCTGGATAAGTATCCACGAATTAGTTATGCTTCGAGATGACGGTGAAATGCGAAAATAGGTCCCCTCATTCCCCCTTCGATGGCATCGGTAAGAGGAATGTTTTATATGGGCTCACAGTTACTCCATCGTAAAGCTATGTCGTCTCAGTCAAAGCATTAACTGATGGTGGCTTCGTGCTCCTGGGTACTTGGAATTTTTATATTTTCGAATAGTAGGCAATCCTAACCATAGTGATTAGCAAATGTTCAGCAAATGGATTATTAGCATACGACCGATAAAACTACACACAAACTTAATACATACTACCATCACTTGGCCTGCAGTCAATCCAAGTGCGTTGTACACCTCTGGCCAAGTTTACGCGCTACGCATGATATTCTGCATTGAGAAAACAAAAAAAAGAATTCTAGTCGTGTACTCGTACATATTCTATCTTTAGCGGATGCGCTAGGAGTATTTCGAGACTTTTGTTGATAATTTGGATTAAGAGTTGCCTATGTGATTTCAATAGTAGGAAGGTAGCAGATCAAAAGATAGTGTATACCTACATATACGTATACATATGTACGAGGGCGGGTCAATAAGTCCGTGACTTTTTGAATTTCTGACCTCTTTACTGAAACAGCAACACTGCTCCTGTCAACAGGCATATGTCAGTTGACTCCTGTCAAAATTTAAACTTGCTGCGTCAGTTAGTTTGTGTTTGACAGCTATTTTTATCAGACTACTCACTAATTTCTTGCAAAAAAAAACCAAAAAACCAAGACAATGCAAGGGTGCACACATGTGCAGTTGCCATGGCAAAAATCCATGAATTGGGCTATGAATTGCTCCCTCATCCACCCTATTCTCCAGATTTGGCTCCGAGCGACTACTTCTTGTTCCCAAACCTGAAGAAATGGCTTGGTGGAAAAAGATTTGACTCCAATGATGAAGTCATCTCGCAAACAAAGGCCTATTTTGAGGACCTCGACAAATCATTTTTTTTGGAAGGGATAAAAAAATTGGAGAGGCGTTGGACAAAGTGTATAGAGCTTAAGGGAGACTACGTTGAAAAATAAAATTATTTTTTTATCAAAAAATCTGTGTTTTATTCCAAAAGTCACGGACTTATTGACCCGCCCTCGTATATTTTTGTGATTAGTGTGGCACAAAAAATTGGGCGTGCCACACGTGGAATGTAGATTTTCGTGATAACAAAATGTTCACAGCGTTATTAGTATTTTTAACTACTAGCTAATAATTTTGTAAATATTTATATGTAACTGGGTGTATAGTAGTGTATATGGACATGGATGTGTGTAAGTATAAATATTTGTAGTGCACGTACATACATATGTACATTTTAAAAAGAAAGCATTCCGTGTTATCAATTATGTAATGCAAGATCTTAACTCAACACATAAACAACGTTTTTGGTCTTGCATTCTTGCAAGGGCATAAATATGTTGTAGGTGGGAAGCCGTTGTAGAAAAACAGGGTTTTTCCAAATGCACTCCGGCTACTTTGAGCTTTTAACTATGAGCTTTATTCATAGTCATTCCAAAAGCAAATTTTTAGTGAGAGTTGCTATTTTTTAAATGAAAAAGGCAAATCCGTCAGTACATTGTGATTCGTGGGATCAAAACACTTTCTTCTTTAGCTGTGCCACTAATTACTAATTATAATAGCCCTAACAATATTTCGGCCCAAATGTGTAACTTATAAATGTGTACTGCTACATAATATGGGCGCATTAAGATTTCGCATTAACTTAGTTTATGAGAAGGCAGTCCTGACAAATCCAAAGAGTTAAGAAACTCTATGGGGTGGGCAAAACATTGTCCTCAGATAAGTATTCTACAATATCCCCTTCTACTTGTAACATAATTTTTTCATTCATCTGTCCTAGACCCAAAATTACCTTTTCACACAACCGCTCTTTATTTTCCATATTTGTTTGCAGTTCGGAATAACCTTTGCTCACCAATTCCTCAGTAATTTGAACAATATTACAGAATTCACGATTTAATACTCGTATAATCATACTGTTAGCATCTATAGAAAAAAAAGCTTCACCGATTTTCCGAAGAGCACGCGCAGATTGTCTAATTCTGTGTATTGCAGTTGTATTTGCATATTTGCCGTAGATTTGACGTCTTTCAACATGCACTTTTCATGCACCTGTGTGGCTTTAGTAATTACCGCAGAGTCTGTCTAAAATCACCAGTCAATAATATGACCATCCCTCCTAAGATACTTTGGTTGCTTTTAATACCTTTCTTGGTCCAATTTAGTGCTTCGACTAGATGTTCTTTTGTGGGACATTGTATATTCATCCCGAACCAACAACTTTCATTGCTGCAACATTCGTCTACGATCGGTATTTTTACTGATGTTAAGTTACTCGTAGGTAAGAATGGCTGTTGGAGATACCAATCCATTTATGCCTGTTTCCCCATTATGACGCTACGTGGTTCTGTAATCCTCTTGCTCTTAGAACCAATTAACGCCTATATTGTTGCTTAAGTCATTGTAGAAAAAAAGCTCCTAAGTGAAGTTTCCTTCTGTGTGAGAGAGCTGGGCATGTGTAGCCAGCGTAGGTGGAGGACTGTCTATTCCTCGTCCATGCAGCTTCTGCAGAAATCATTTATAAAGACGCCAAGCCTTCTTGCATGCGAGCCTATAACTATAAGACAATATCCAGTGATGACACCTATAATAACCCTGACATGTTTCCTGTCTTGGAAGATCAAACACTTAGGGCGATTCAGATCCAGCTTTGGTCACTAGACATGTCAATCCAACAGCCCACTTAAGGTTTTTTTCTTTTGTTAGCATCCAGCTTTAATATTAGTTTGCACGTAGCGGTTGATATACCGATGCTACCGATTTCCGGTAGAATAGGTAGAGTGGTTCCAATTTCGGCGAGTTCATCGGCCCTACAATTCTCGGAAATGTCCACGCCTGTGCTCCGGAACTCAACATAGATGAAGGTTGAACTGTTCTGCCATCTTCCTAAGAGATGATAGGCAGTCAAGGGCGGTTCTAGAATTTATTGAGACTGAGTCCAGGACTTGATAGCGGCCTGACTATCTGAAAAGATGCGGTACGTTTTTCTTTAGCCAGGATTGGACTTCTTTAATCGCCAAAATTTAAGCATAGAATACGCTACAGTGATTTGAAAGACGGAAGGAGAGTCTTAGTTTAAGCTGATCTGAGAAAACATCGCCACCGACCCCGCTATCAGTTCTAGACCTGTCTGTATAGAAGTGGATTGACTTGCCATCTATCAAAGCATCTTCCTCCCAGAAGGGTCTAGAGGGGGTGCTTACATGAAAGTCTTTGTAAAACCAATGTTGGGATATAGTGTAATCGATGTTCTCTGGAAGGATTCCTGGTGCATTAAACGAATTTATTTGTCCAATGTGTAGTTTTTTTTTTTTTTTTTTTTTTTTTTTTAAGAACTTAACACTCAAGTGGGTATTAATACACTTAAAATGCCTGAGCACGTATTAAGTTTTTTAGGAAAATGGGACAGAGAGAGAAAGAAAGATTTTTGGGCTCAGTGGTTATTTCGCTCCATGGGTGGCATCCAACATTTAATGGGGAGACTAAATTATTAGTGTAATTGGACTTGTTATTGTATTAGAGGCAACCATTCGTCTTACGTGAATTAAGTTGCCTGAAAAAAAAGAATGTCTTTCGGGCGAGGCTGGGATTCGAACACCGAACCTTGAACCACGGCCACCGCAAATAGATATGATCGGAGCTACTTACCTGCTGAAAATGTCAAGGGGTGTCAAGTAAAACAGAATATCCAATGTAGCGGAGGAAGTATTAGGTAGGGCTTCACCTATGCACAGATATGCTGTTCTTTAGAATCTGCTTAGTTTGCGCGTAGTTGACTGCATTGTCTAAGGCCGTACACCAGACAACAACCCCGTAGGTGAGTATCGGTCTTATGACCAAGATATGTAGCCAGTGGGTTATGTGAGGTTGAAGTCCCCATTTGTTCCTAATAGTTTTTTTTGCAAGAGAACAAAGTTACTATAGCTTTCTCGACTCTTTCTTAAATGCTAGGTTTCCAGTTTCCTGGGAAAGGGGACAAGATCAGTTTTATGGGATTTTATTCCCAATCCACAGCGATCCACCCAACGATTGCTTTCTTGAGACGGGTATAGCAACATTATCTCCATAGAAAATCATCCTGCTACCATCCGCTTCCAGGTATATCACCAATTCATTAACCACTAAGGTCCAGAGGCGGGGGTGAAATAACACCTCCTGCTGCACCTCTGTTGACACATCTTTTAGCAGAAGCCCCACACAGTTTAGAGTTGATTATCCTGGTATTTAGCATAAGACTGACCAACTCCCCAAGTGCGTCATCTACCTTCAAAGTTGACAACGCAGTCGAGATTGCGGATGTGTTGTTAAAAGCACATTCTATGCCCAGGAAAGTAACCATTATATACTCTATACATAGTAGGGATCATTCGATGTGGCTAGGTCTGAGGTCTTTTGGAGCAACACAAGAGCATTTTCCGGCGATGAGAGTGAAAACTGCATTAACTTCTCTCCATGACAGTGGAATGTGGATCAATTCTATATAGCTCGAACCTTTGTAGCTCGGCAGGTATTACCGGACCAGCAGACTTGTATGGTTTGAAACTATGCAGTATGTCTCTTGTAATCAGACCGTGAATTTTAGTCAAATTAGAAATTTAGTAGGTGTCGTCCAGTATCGGGTTGAGTGATTTACTACTTGAGGTTGTCCAAGAGCCATCGGTTTTTTTATTTCGAACAGCTAGGCATCACATGATTTGTAGAGAGGATTTTTCTTAGCCGCAATGCCTTAGAGGTTTCTGTTATTTTGTCATAAAATGACCTCCGGGGTTGTCGCTTTGCCCTCCTCAGTTCTTTTTTATATATTTTAGGGTATTCCTTATATGAGTCGCAGTCAGTAATCTTTCTTGTGCTTTTTGCTAGGTTGAAAGGTTTTCTGCAAACTTTTCTAATCGGCCCCAGTGCTGATATCTACTAGTGTGACTTTTCTTCCGGCTAGATTGAATAAGAGGGCAGGAAGCAGTCATTGCCTTGAATATGAGTGATGTTGTCGGGAGCAAGAGTAATATCTAGCACTCCCTGTTTGTTTATTGTTATGAAAGTGTATTCATTGCCAATGTTGCAACTATGAGGTTAGTACTTATAATGTAATCAGAAAGTGACTCACCTCTATCGTTGATGTCGTCACTGTCCCATACCATGTGATGAGCGTTAGCATCTCGGGGGTCAAACTATTTTCTGGCTGAGGCCACTTTTTCGCCGGCAAATGGCATATCTCAAAGAGTAGAACATTTTGCATTTGAAAAGAGAAAGAAAGATCTTCTAAAACCGTTGTTCAAAGTCCAATAAAAACAGCAGTAACACATTTATCCAAAAGCTTGGTCCACCAAACAATCGATGTTTAAGATCAAACGAACCCTATAATAGTCATGCACATTCGTAGGGCCCTTCTCGGTAACAATCCCTAAGCAAATGTAGCAAAAAAAAAATACACTCAGACTAGGCGAGTAGCATTGCAAAGACGAAAAATCATGAGAACCGAGCAATCGACGAAGTAGGGAGGTGATACTCCAAGATATATGAAGTTTTGCTTAAAAGTAAACAGAACGTATCAAGCATTTTCTAGAAAGGAGCAAGTAAGTTTAATGGTGGTGTCATATTCGGTATAGAGATGGAAAAGCTACTTCTGCAGTTCTATTTGTCAACTGAGAAAACTTGAATTCCACAGTCAGGGAGAATGAATCGCTTGACTTAGGTGATGAACGCTTATATTTTCGTCCGCCCGGCCAAGAAGGATAGCTAAACTATAACTTAAATATAACAAGGTTGCTGGATCAGACAACCTACCTAACGTATACCATACAGGTATATATATTTTGTTGTGTGGAACTTCGGAATTGTTAGCCCGATCAACACAGAAGGGAGCCCTCTAAATTGCGCCATACAGTCTCCTTGAAATCACGTACAAACATTTGTCCTCCCTATTATGAGAAAGCTTCAAACCATTTGGTGCGGTCTTAGGCTATATAAGACCGCAACTGATCAAGTATTCATATGGTGACAGATCCTTGAAAAAGTGATAAGTATTCTAAGCCGATACGTTATTAATTTCGAGTACAGATAAGCTATACGGAGCCTGCCAAACTCGGACAGGATGACTACCGAGAACGCTAGATGCTCCGTAAAATTCGGCATCAATTTCACTGATACCTTTGATATCATATTCAACATCTTACTTAAGACAGTTATGTGAAACTTGTAAGCAAATTAGACATTTTGTCTACCTCGGCTCCATTATTTACTTCGAAGAATCTTCAAATAATTTTTAGTCGCATTTGAACTGATGAAATTTGCGGGTGGAATCGCGCATTAATCGCCTGAGATGCCGTGATATATAAAGTGAATGTATATTATCGCTCCACATCGACTAATTTTGATGCCTTCCCGGGGGAACAACACAGTAGAGGACGACTTCGATTTATGTAGCGCTCCGTAGTGGAAGGTTAACTGTCCAAGCTGTTGTCCAAAGATCGTGGTAAATATGTTGATTGCTTTAGGTATAACCCCATCCCGGGCTGTTGTACCATTTCACAAAGTAACTAAGCAAGTAAGTTAAAATCATTTGATGAAAAATGCAATAAGATCGCAACTTTAGATGACATTACAGTCCGTGGTGCAAATACTTGGGGAAACTGTTGTGATTCTATCCGTTCGAAATCAAACTTTCGCACAGTAATCACTTTTGCCTTTGGGCTGTTCAAGATTGTGACTCGATTCGACGTTGTTCCTAGCAACGTTCTGGCATCCGTCGGTAGGAGGGTTTTTATCAATCAATCTGATGAATTTAGTTATTGGTTGATTGATAGGGAGTCACCCATGAATATGACATGAGGGAAACGGTAACTTCAACAATGTCGTGTTTCGTTCTTGGAAGTGGTTTCGTGCACGATTAGACTGCCAAAAGTATTAAAATCACACAGCAAATTTGATGGATATGCCTTCAAACAGACACGAGGCACCAAAACGGGCCCATCGCACTCCCTGTGGAACTAGTTGAATTTGCCTTCAAATGGCAATCTCCCTGGTAGCTGGACAGTCGCTTCAGACATAGATGCTAGTTTGGTTCTGAAATCATATGTGAAGGCTCAAGTATGATAATATTCCTTGTGCGGCTCGAATTCTGGTCAAAACCAGCACAGGAACAGACGACTTCGCATTTTTATTGCAGTCTGTTACAATCATTCTTAAGGATGACATATTAATGTGAACGTTTTTCTACGTAACAGACGACGCATAAGATAGAATTGGTCTTATCATTGATCGGGATAGCAAGAAGCATGTCTTGCTTAGCCTCCTTGCACTGCCAAAAAAACAACAGTGACAACTTTCGACTCGAGCTAGCCAAGAAATTTACTATCAAACATTTTGATAGAGTAGACAGTTACGGAGACTAGTATCCGACACACAGTACAGAATCATCTGCATATGCTTAAGCGTAGTTAGAACAGTCGATTGCGTTAAGCGAAGAGCTAACCAGGACGCACATTTTAGCTACAAAATTGATTATGTTTAGGTGCTGGGAGTTTTTTTTGACGAAATAAGATGAGTAGCATGACAGTCCTAACCAAAAGCTGCGGAGTACGTTTCTGTAAATACACTTGCCACGCACAATTTGCGTTCTTCTGGGAATAAGGGCAAAAAGCCAAAATTCAACTATTGATGTTCGGGAATGGTATATGCTGCTAGGATCCTCCTGCATTAATTAATTGTGAATTAATTGTGGGTCATTTTAGAGCAAGGAGTTTAATATTATTAGTCCATACATAAACCAAGAAATATTTAAGTTAACAATGAGCAGAAATTCGTAGCTACAAAACTCAAGTTATAGTCCAAAGCCCTGCACAATAAAGCTATATTGTCTAACAGAAGATTGAACATGAATTCAGCGACATATTGATACGTAGTTTTAACGAAAACTAGTGAGCTTAGTGGAATAAGCAAAGACTCTTTCCTTTCCAAGCTTACGTGCTTAACTGGATATTGTTGGAAAAGATGTGAAGAGTCTTAAAAGGCACTCTTTTTTCCTTAGTAGCCTTGATATTGACTCACATCGAAATCGGAAAGGATAGGAAAGAGCAAGCTGCAAATTTTTCGTTACAGTTTACTCTAATTGATCGCACATGCGCGTGCCGTATTTCAGGATGAAGATAATTGTTATGCTTCTTTTTCTGGAACAGAGCAACCAGAAAAAGAACTAGTCCACTGTACTACTTGTATAATCCTTTTACTGGATTCTCTCAACCTTTCGTGGAAAGATGTGTAAACGCTTCAGTGATAAAGTGCATCCAGTACTAGCATCCAACACTTGATCGCTGTGTACTAATGCTAGTACAGCACAAATATACTATAACAGCAAGTCCCGCAGGATATTGTGTCACTACGCAAAAGCAAACATTGGTTTAGTTTGCCGATTAACGCAGGTTCGGGTCCTGAAAAGCTGTCCCTTAGGCTTGGCTAGAATGTTCATCAGAGATCTCATATCCCTTGATCCCATTGCCCCAAGTCTTGTATTATCGAACTACAATAGCTTGAAAGTAGAGTGAGGGATCAGCAAGGCTATAGGCACATCTTGGCTGTCGCTATAGATGCAGATACTTCTCCCCTCCAATGATTATTCCCAATATATGTAATTCATTGCCAAGTAGATTGCGTATATTTCCGAAATCTAACGCTGTTGTATTTCAAAAATCTAGCTCCCTATCTTAGATTAGTTTCGGAGCCATCTACGAGTACGTTCCTTTTCTTACCTTGATTCTTGTCAAAATCATTCCTGGGCACCGGTTCAGACAACATGTCCGTAAGACCAGAGTCAAAATACAGTCAGCGAATAAGATCATCAGAACTCCACTGAGTAAATGGTAAATGATGTAGTGACGCGTTCATGACAGAAAGCCGACAGCACCTCGAGGGCTTTCAATATGCCATGTTTTGTGTTTATCCAGGATAGCAGCCAAAAACTTAGTTGGAGAAACGGATAATCACTAGATGAGTGAGACTAGTCAAGCTCAGTGTTTAGAGAATTAATTGAAAAGTAACAGTTGTCGACTACGTCCATTGCTGCACTTTGGATCAAATAGTCGCTAGTCACATAATGCCTGAGATAAGACGTTGGGATCATTAAGAATGTTAAGCAGTTAGTCGGCCAACATGCACCATAGCAGTAAATACATCACATATTGACCGCAGTCAGTATCCGTACTCATCCGTATTGCTTACATCCACAGAACTATAGATTCGTTAACTGCTTTCCAATTGCGCTGTCGTAAGCACAGCAGTTTTGTACTGCAGGAAGTCAGATTGATAAGTCTGAAGCTCTTGACGAGCGTATAGTCATCTTCCATACTACTCGTATACTACAAAAGGTACAGCCTTCATACTGAAGTACATATAAGAAAATCCATCTACGTTGTCGTGAATCACTGGTGAACATTCTGAATTTTATTTGAATCACTGTAAAGCGACCGCAGAGAGCAACCATTATTCAGCCATTAGTTTTATTTTGACAGTTTTTGTTGTAAATTTTGCTTTCCAAGGCCTTAGTGTAGTGACCCTTTTGTGACTCACCAAAAGCCAATGTCATGCTCTGACGTTCCCTATGCGTGCTCAATCCCATATCCACTTCGAAGAACTGTCCTTAAACTTGCTAAATATAGACGAAAATCTAATATCCAAATTGTGACTTGGTCGTAGTAGGTATGTAGTGTTGAATAAATTCACAATCTGATATTATGTATATTGACAGCCTATATGGCATATACTACACCATAAATCGGAAAAAGATTATGGATTGCTTCTTGAACTTGAACTTACTTCAAAACCAAAAAGCAGAACTTCTGTAACTATTGGCATTTCAAAAACATAATTAAGGCCACAATTAAACGTTTAATTACGCACATTTCTTGTAGTTTCTTTTCAGATCTCTGAATAGATATTGTCTTAATAGTTTCCTTCATTTTCCTAATAGCCTTTTATCTATTGTATTTTCCGAATCCAATTAAAGAGCAAACGCATAAAATTAACCTCTACGATTTGGCCAGAGATAATCTCATTGCACAGTGTAATTAGAAAATTGATTAATTAATATTTCTTGCCACTTTAGTCACAAGAAAACCACTTACCGCTGCTCTCAATGTAGGGTGTTTCGCCGACTACTCACACCAATATATTTTTTGTATTTTTGTAATTATCTGATGACACTAACCGATTGATATATGTATATATGTTTGTGTCTGTACTTTATCAGATAAATAACTTACAAGGCAAATACGACATCTACCCATATCATATACATATCTGAGTCTCGTTATTTAAAAAAAAAAAAACTTGTTAAGCTGGTTTCGCCTTTATAACCGCCAAACACGCATACCCTCTAATAATTACAAAACGAACTACGAGTATGTATTGCTCTTAAACCTCTCAGGGAGTATATTGTGAGTAATAAAAAAAATTAAATTAACATCCATCATCGACCAACAATCCCCTCCGATAGTACTATCCGTAACTTTGACCATTCCCAAACAATTCCCTCTACCCAACAGCAACACTAGCAGACTTTTCTGCTAACAAACTCTGGCGGGCATCCCTCACTTGGAGAAACAAAACAAAAACACCAGTCACACGTTCAGTTGAGATCCGACCTAGTAACATGTAAGACGTTCCGTTCCCGTCAGAATTTTCATACTACCCGCTATTAGATATTTAGATACGAGTAATTTATTCGTGAGTTTTTTTCTTCTGCACTAACATTCGTTCGCTTACCTAACACTCATCTGTGTTCTTAATTCAGAAAAAGAAAACTTAAAAAAAAAAATAAACAAAAAATAAATCAACAAATCTGTGAAAATGGTTTCTGTGCAACAAAGTGTCTTAATTCTTGCTGCCTTAGCTGCTTTGGCCACATCGGGTGAGTTTCTAGCATCCGTAGTCCTTGAGACTTGGAAGAATTGTCATAAGTACTATCTCTTACTTGTTGATCGATAAGATTCACTTTTGAATTTCGAATGCCACTGGCGTGAGATAATCTTTTCATTTGTATGTTGACGACAACGTTGTATCATATGTATCTCTGTGTTTATTTTGTTGCAGCTTACGCCATCAGCTGTTATCAGTGTGAATCCGGTTTCAGTGAGAAATGCGGTGAGCAATTCAACCCTGAGGGTATACACAAGGCTGACTGCTCTAGAGTACCAGTGCCAAGGTTCCTTCAAAGTCTATTACCAGTTAAAAACGCCACTGGCTGCATGAAGATCGTCAATGAAGGTGAGTTATTGTTGGAGACTCTAAAAGATACAAACAAAAAAATGATGTCATATTAGAGATGTGTCGGTGACCAATTAAGAATCTGCTCGTATCTGCCACCAATCTAATGTCTAATGACTAAGTGAATATTCTCTCAAAAATCACCTAAGACCGATGGCGCGTCCGTTTGTCGAATGGAGATGCTGATCATCAGAATTCAAATTCGATCTATTCTTAGGCCGTAGGTGGTTGACGTAATACGGAGTGATGTGGGGTGTACTCGAACTCATTGAACGAAAATTTCTTTGGCTGTTCCCCTTTTAAATTTTGAATTTTTGAATAAATGAGTGGAAAATATTTTAGGATCTGCAACTCGTGAGGTATTTATCATTTTGGAGGTCCCGCCCCAAGTGGATTTTTCTTTTTGAAAGAGGGAAAAGAAAAAATTTAATTATGTATTTGCTCCAGAACGATACAACCGAATAAATTAGCTCCACTGGGGAATTTTATTTTTTTTATTTTTTCGAAGAATGACTTCACTTCGTAATCCTCATATGTAGTAGGTGCACAGTTCAAAAGAAAAATGTAGTCTTTTTGGAAATTACTTTAATGAGCAAACACACGAATATGAGACCAAACACGGAGACAATTAGGTTGTCACATTATAATGAGTATTTTATTATTAGATGACCCTTTAGTCACATCTAAGACCACAAACTGTGTTACAACGTAAATGATAATCGTTAAGATTTAAAAGATTACTCAGAGTACTCGTACACCTTCCTAACACAAGTCGTATATACCCATGCAAGCCGTAAGAAGACGAGTTCCTTGTTCAATTTTTGCGACGTAGTACCATTAGCGATATTTGCTTTTGGAATACGTAATATCTAATTTTTTATTATTAACTTTTTGTTTTTGTAGATTTTGGGGAAAATCTAATTAAGTATGCGGCAACCCATAGGCCAGATATTAGGTAGTTTTTTTTATTATTTTCTATTTGATGATCTAATACCAATTTGTGACGGTGTTCACTTAATGTTTTATTAGCTCTTAAAAAAACGGCGGAATTTCTCAATTGAACGAAAGTGATAGGAAGTTCTAATGTTGTAAGTGAAATTCTCTGATATTCGTTCATTAGATATTCGGACGGAATTTTTAATACATTTCAAATAAAAAAACATTTAAGACCAAGTATGAGACATATACATATAGACAAGTGCCTTTCCATTTATAATTTTTATGGCGTCTGCAATCCAATTAGTACGCCTTGATAAAAAAAAACAAAAAAACGTTAATAACCCTTAAGTCTGTGCTGGTTGGTTTTGAATGTTTGAAGATTGTAACGAAAGAAAAATCCAGATTTTCAGACTGATGGTAGTGCTATTGTAAATCTATTTTAGCTTCTGTGATACTTTTGTCAAGATGTCTTCGTAATACATGTCGATTTTGGGTACTCGTACCTTGCAATAGCAAACTGATTTTGTTTTCTTTATGTCCTTTTACGTACTCTAAATAAAGTAAATGGACTCCGTTCTGTATCTAAAGTAACGAAGTCCTTAGTTTGTATATTGGCAAAGCATTACATTTTTTTGAAAAGATGCTGGTTCAATTGGTAAGCTCCAAGCCATTACCTTAGCTATTCTGTAGAGTAATACAGAGTTGTTTCGCTTGATTGTCATATGTCACGATACTTGCTTTCATGATTAAGCACCATAAGAAAAACCCAGTTCCTAGAGATTATATTTTTGGTCTGAGAGTATTGAAGCCCATTCCTCTTCTCAAATCATTATTCTGAAATACCAAGTATCTTCACTTCCTTAGGGGCCAATCAGGTTTCTGTAATAGTCGGCGCAGCCAAAAAAATCTACTGCATCCTCTAAAACTGGTATGTGATTCTAATGCAGCATTTATCTGAAATTTGGTCCTTCGGACTAAATCGTTTCTACTTCTAGTTGCTGTAAGGTCTTGCTTAAGGAACATTCTGTTGCTATACCCGGAAAAGAGCAGTAGTGGCAGGTAATATACTGCAGGTATTGCTATTTCTCTCTGATTAAAAAAAAAAAATAATTATCCCTCGTGCAGGTACTGTGGATTTTGGACAAATTAAATGTTTTTTTTGGCGTTCTATAGGGTTTTTCAGACACCAGTAACATTCTTAGGGATATACAAATTTGGTTCGCCACTGATCAGCATGTTTCCAAGTATCCTTGCTGTTCGATAACGTTCCAACATCGTTCTTATGTAGGTTTCTCGCAAAAGTTAGTCATTTTGGACAATTTGCAGAGGCTGTAATATTTCTTATCAATTAACGCTTAATTTCGTCTCGAAATTGAGTCATATATTTTGTTGTCGTAGTTAGCGTTAACGGTCCCGGAGAAGCTTCTCGATCCGAAGCACGCAGCTTTTAGTTTGTGAGAATAAGCTCCCTTGAATCTACGACTGCATGATTTTTTAACCAAAGACGCGGTGTTTCTGTACGTCTTGAAGAAGAGAGCTGTGTTTAGAAGATCCTCTAACTGGAGCATTTTCGTTTTTCGCTTGATGTAGGCAAGCCAATATAGCATTCGTATACATATCATCTTTTTGCACCAACTTCCCATATCCGTAGTAACATGACTGTTGGCGGCTAAACTAGAATCTTTTCGAAAGCACCCAGATACAGGTTCAACAGATGCTGTTAAATTCGAAGCAGAAAAGAACTACCAGAATTGTAGGGTTTTGTCTTCCAAGTAAAGGCCAGTAGTTTCGCCGAACCGAAGAAGTAACAATTAATTAATCGTTGGACTTTCACTGTTTATTGGCTTAACATAATTGGCACATAATTCAGCAGCTTGACTGGCTTTTTGAAGATCATTCCTCCCATGTTAACACCTACTCTACATGCCATCTGAATGTACACGCTATCGTATCTGCTTATTGAAAACAGTACACGTCTGAAAAAGTTCCGCAAAGAATTTTTCAAACCTTCCAACCGACCGGTCTTTTTCAGTGATACATTGCTTAGTTTTTGTGGGATCCAGTAACCAACTATACATAGTAACCCATCAATTGTATCATGTTGTCTTGTAGAAAAGATGTAGCATAAAGAAAAGCAATAAAAAGATTTGTATAAATGTGAAGGTTCGACTCGTAGGGTTGAAGTCTTGCTGAAATGTTCCAACAAGTATAGTGTGATGTGGTTTGATTAAGGGTTTAACAGGATCTTTGTTCATCTTGATTTAAGCTCTGGCCATATTGTCGCAGGAAAAAGGTCCAGTACATTCCTGTAAATTGAATGGGACTTGGAGTTAGTCGTATTTTATTCTACCAAAATCGAATCGAATGAGTGACGACCATTTTGGTTGAAGTTTGACGAAACAATGTGTCAAGTTGCGATTGCGTATTGTCTTCTATTAATACGCCGCCAGGGTGTCTGCTAAATCTTTGTAGAATTTGCTAAGTATCATAATGACAGGGCAGAGTTCAACTTGACAATTGAATTCTTGTGTGACCATTTGTTAGACTCTAACAATATTCCCGAATTCATTTCATTAGGTAGAGGAACCTGACTTTCTTTAAATTATTTGAAATTCAATTTTAAATTGTCCCCCATACCTTTTGAGTATTTACCATTTATGCTTTTATCTTCACCGAGGTTTTAGCTTTTACTATAGCCTTTACAATAGAGGTGTCATTTTAAATCAATATGAAAATGAATGCCTTTTAAAAAAATGCTATTAATTTTATTTTAGTCTAAAGTACAGGCTCTGAGGTTAGTAATAGATTAAAATATCAACCAAATGTCCGTCTCAGCTCTGCCTACAAATAGCCGTTCTTTTGATGAGATTTTTTATCACGTTCTGATATTTTATTGTAGTGCAGGAATGTTCCATAATGGGACCTCCAAATATTTACTATTGCATTTGGAATTGTGTAAGCCCCCCACCCGAAGGTATATCGGATCGGTGGATCATCGATGTGGACTTTGTTTTTAACATAGCCCCAAAGGAAAAAGTCTAATGGTGTTAAATCGCAAATAAAGTTGCCATTTCGAGAAATCATTTGTCCAGAAAATTTCTCATGCAATACGGCCCAATGACACCGCTAGCCGAAAAGTCTCACCAAACTGTCACTTCTTGTGTATATGATTATTGCATTATTTCTTTTGGGTTTCCAGAGTCGACAGATTTGTTTGTTTACCTACCTGGACAAATGGCAATTAACTTCATCACTTAGACTAATTTTGTGTAAGAAATCATGATTTCCAGCACCCAATCAG
The DNA here is from genome assembly GCA_949129095.1 of Volucella bombylans. NCBI lineage: Eukaryota > Metazoa > Arthropoda > Insecta > Diptera > Syrphidae > Volucella > Volucella bombylans. Next base: position 99,138,365 of record OX422144.1, read on the forward strand.
CGAAAGTAAGGCGTTGTGCCTGATCTGCTGGCTTAAATTCGTATGTGAACTGGACCTTCTATGTACGTAGGCCGAGATCTTTATGTAAAAGTGGTTGCGGATAAGCCCAATTCCTGTCATCGTCTCGAAATGGACATATCTGGCTTTTCAGTCACCCTCTCAGCTACAGATGTGATATTTTCAGCTACCTTTGACGGATGAACACGAGTTGGACTCTCCACCGTCCGAGACGTGTAAATTTATCGATTAAGTTCATTATAGCTGTGCGAGAAGATGCTTGATGATGACCAAAAGCATTACGAAATTTACGAAACGTTTCCGCGATATTTTCACCGTTTTTGTGGTGAATTTTCACTATTTAATGCTTTCCTTAAGTTTTTACTGTCTCCTCTTGGAGTCCAAGTTGCGTACAATTTCGTTATTAAGTTTCTAGCACTACGGCATTTCTACTGCTTCATATTATTTTTTCAACAACAAATCTCTTCATAGACGATTTACATAAATGTGTAGAATTGGAGTAGCACAGGTCAAAGCAAAGACTCTTGTGGAACATCTTTTAATGCCATCAGTTTTTCTGTTTCTTTTTTAAATAGAAAAATATTGCTTTCGATTTATTGCAGTGTTAGCTCTCTGCAATATCAGATGCTTTTATCATTCATTTGGAATACATTTTCAAGCTAAAAAAAGCTGTTACCTCTGGTTAAAAAAATGCATTCACTTGCTTAATGCGAAAACAATCATTTTCCTTTGTGGGAGTTTTATAAGCAATTATTAGAAAAGTTGTTTTCTGTAACCACTGACCAGATCATCATTGTTTTTTTTATAGACAAATACCTTACATTTGAAAATGTAAAACATACTCTTGCTCGATCACGAAGCAGCAGGTATTTGTTAGTTTTGTTCACCAGAACTATGACTCAAATGTATTTTAGCCTGTGTGATTCTTAAATCACTATTCACATGTACTTGAGGCACATTTAGAAGTATTGTATTATACGAGTAGTATGTGACCAAGGCGTTTTACATTGTTATTCGTGCAAAAAATACCAAACACACCCTTCATGTGGTCACATTAAAATGTCCAAGGACTTAAATGGTTAATTTAGGCAACCGGACACATAGGGACATTGAAATTTTCACCTTTAGCTAGGGGTACTTTATGGAATTTTAATGTTAATGACACTATCAGTGTTTGAATGGCATTGAATAATGATACCTTGTTCTTCGTATGTGATGAATATATCATGTCGTAAGACATTTTCATCCTAACGTGGGGGAAAGAAAAAACCCTTGGTTACCACATTAATTACCTCCCAATTTAAAAAATCATATAAATGACTTGAATACTGAATGGTAAATTTGGCATTGAATCCAATGTGTCCGACCATCTGAGTGTCTGGATAGGTTTTAAGCATCACCATTTAAATTTAGCTCGCAAGGTCAGGAATGCAAAATGAGAGCTTCAATATGAGACCTACGAAAGCAGACTAATTTCTTTTTTTGTTTTTAAGGAGAACAACATTTTAAAATTAAAATTCTAATAGATGGCAAAGGCTATACCAATATTTGTGTAGAGATAAACAATTTTAGATTTACTGATAAACCTAACAAACTAACTCTCTTATCCAGTAGACTGAAGTCTCAGGTCTTCCAAAATGGTTCATATATATCATTTTTCGATGTCACTCAATAAGATATACTCGTGTAACTGATATATACATACATTTTGATCTGAAATATGAGTGAAATATCAGATCTTTTTGTTTAGATAACATAGCTGGTCTAAGAGGAAATATTTGTAGAGTGAACATAAAGGCTTCGGCCTTGTAGATAGGGGCTTAGAATCATAAAAAAACAGACAGATTTTTTGTCGAAATAGCTATGAAAATATAGGCCATTAGGGTCTGATTTTTTGCATTTTGATTGTTTAGCACTAAATTCACGAAACCGTACGTACCAGGAGCAAAAAAAATTACCTCATTTTTGTTATACCTTTCGGGAGCTAATTAATTTCATTAAGTTGACTCCATTGGCAGTGTAAAAATATGAAAATCATGTCAAACCAAAAAGTCGAACTTTATCGTTTTTTAATCGTTTTCTGCCTTAGACAAAAATGAATCCGAGCGTAAATCCTTGTTGATAAAACAAAACCAATTAAATTACTGCTCTTAATTTAAATGCAGTTGCCTTGATACATTGCGTTGCGACGATTTAATTGGTGACATCACCTCAGGTAGACAGTCTGAAATATTCAACAGATGGTGAACCGGTGTCAGATTTTTTGTTTTCTTTTGATTTGAACAAACAGTCGAAATTGTAACAGCTTACAATGTTTTGAGTTTTAGGTTGAGTATAATGTATGGCACTGTTATAGCTTTGAAAAATAATTGCATCAAATGTTTATCTTGAACCAGATCAAGGACTCTTTTCAGTCCTTAATGCCATATTATTTTTCTTTGTGCTCTTAAGCAGCTTTCAGGGGAAAGGCATCTTAGGCTCACACAAGGTCAAACGTACATAAAAATGCAGCGCTAGCCAAACAATTGCTTTGTTTCCTAGTTATGATAGCTCCGTGATATAGAATGGGCTATACGTATACCCAAACTGTTTGTGGGTAAAGTGACAAATATCGCCATGGTTATCAATAACCACGTATTTGTTTGAATTGCGCATGCTTGTTTCATCATCGTATCATGGTTTTTACAATAAAACAAAAATATGACAATGTTTTTTGAACATTTTCTTTGGGACCGTAGCACTCAGACACGAAACTGGTCCATTGTACTCTATGTGTTTGCGAATTCCAACAGTACGTGGGATTGGTACCCTAATTCCCATGCGGTCCCCTATGTAACTGTGTATATTAGTGGCGCCCTTCGCTGCTTAATTTCAGTGTTCTAGTGGGAACTGATGCTTTCAGCGTTGCTAGGACATTGCCAGTGGTTGAGTGGAAACAAAATATTTAAATGGCATCCACGGTTAAAAACGCTCCTCAATCTTTGGAGGGCAATCTCAGAGAGTGCGCCTTTCGACTTCTATTGCAGACGAGAACGTTGTTTTCTTCTTCGATTCCCGCGGTATTGTTCACAACGAATTCGACCCTCCGAAAGCATTATTTTATATTAGGTGCGCAACTGAGTTTTTAGCTGTTTTTTTTTATGAAAATGCAACTTTATTGTGAAAAAATGGTTACAAATGAATCATTAAAAGCATTGCTACAACCTTTTCCCCTACGGTAAAAGTGTTCATCTTTTAGCCATTTTTTGATGTCTTCATATGAGCGGGACTTTTTCGTGCCTCTACTTGCATTGTGGCCGTTTTTCACACAGTTCTCACCTCAATCGCATCAATTGAAGCCTATACCGTTCCCCAATACGCGATACGGTTAGCTGGTTCCACCAAATATACAGCATAACCTTCACAGTGTGAATATTCAGCCGAGCCGACAACGTAGAAGCATGACCGGGCAGTCCCTATGACTTTCTTCTTTTTGAGTTGCTGTAATGAATCCATTTTTCATTAACCGTCACGATGCGATGAAGAAACGAAAGATGAAGAAAACAGGCGAAAAAACGAGGCTCAACGTCCCTTGGCTTCAAATCATAAGGCAATCGCTTGGTAATGGCTTGGCGGGTAACTCCTAATGCAAGCAAGCAAGAAGGATTTTCGACTTCCATCACGCGGACGGTCGTCAACATCGAAAGCACGGTTTTCAAAGCGACGGAAGAAAACACGGCAAATTGTTTTACTTAGAGCAGCATCTCCGTAACCTTTTTGGAGCTCTCGATGCACTTCAGCCGCCGTTTTCTTCGAATGAAAGAAGAAAATCAATACTTCCGCAAATGACGATTATTTAGCACAAAATCAGACATTTTCGCACAACCAAAAATATATGGCGCCAAAACAAAATCACGAATGTGTCAAAATGGTTTGTTTACCATATATCTAAGCTTGGTTCATGACGTTTTGGATATGTCAAAATCGACCAGCACTTACTGCTGGAGCCATCTATTGACAAACAGCGAGAGCAGATGCGGCTCGGATTTTACTGCACGGATGACTGGTTCTTGCTTCACGATAATGCTCGTGTGTATTCGTTATTGATTACTCAATTTATAGCTTAAAAATCAGTTTCTGTAATTAATCACCCACGATACGTACTACATCAGGCAGTTATTCTCATCGTTGGTTCTATTAATCCGTCCACTTGTGGTGACGTAACATCATCTTGGTCTTCCATATTCTAATTCATTCGTTTCTGTTCGTAGTCTTCTTCTATTTGGGTTTCAAATATGGTGATCCAATTGTTAAAATACATACTTATTTCCTACGCTATCAACCTCTTGATTTGGGATTCAGTCGCTTAGCGGTAGCTATATATAGTTTCGGGAAACCGTCCAACCCTGCAAATGCGTTTCGTTCAAGTGGCACTTTGACATTATACTGCCTGTATTCATATTTGTCTTTTCAAATTAGTTAATCTTGGTTGACCATGTCCAAATCACCTTACCTTTCCTTGATACCGATTTGGCAATGGATTCATATTTCTTTAGAATTCAACTCTAAGATATTTCTTTGAAGTTACCCAGCAGTGTGGAGATCTTGATTTCTTAATATGGCTTTGGCGGATACAGATATAACAGCCTTTCACACTTTTTATTACGGGCTCGCTGCTGTTAGTTATCTTAATTATGTGTCATAGGGTGCTTTGTAAGTGGGATTTGAAATAGAGGTTCAAAAAAGACCCTGTCACGTCAGAAGAGTTGAGCGCCGAGATTTAAAAATATCCTTAACTGGAGCATCGAGGTGATAAAAGTAGTGTGGTTCGAGCTAACAACAGTTTTGTGCACTATCTGCTTTATATGTATAAAAAGAATGGTCAGCCTGAAACTTCAAGAAACTCACTAAATAGTTCAAATGAGGTTGCTTTGACAAAATAAGCCATATTTCATTATTGAGGAATCTCTCAGCATTTCTCACTTCCTTATAATCTCAGTAGCCTCGGCACACTATAAGTACAAACTCGATAAATAACAGATGCTGCACAACTGATGACACGTGCTAGAGATACTCTACAGCATAGCTAATTCCCATGACAGTTTCATAAGAACTCGCGCGAGTTATGTGTCAGGTTGTAACATTGCTCTAAATGCATAAATTTAGTCGTGCCAATGTAATTCCTATTACTAAACAACACTTCTGCCCACCTCTTAGACAACTTTTTAATTCCATTAATAAAAAAATGTTGACCCCAAGAGCCTTTCGGACATCATTCCGAGATTTAAATTTTTTTCCATCAATGAAGTCTTGCCTACCTCGGGACAAGTGGAAATCTAGAGACTAAGGTGGATACACAATTTATTCCCAACCGAACTCCTGTAAATATATGCACTATGCAGGTATATGCGACGAACCGGACCTGACCGTTTCTACTGAAGTGCTGACTCAATCTGTTGCACAGCTGTTGAGAGTATACTTCCGCGGTGATAGCCTGGTTACGAGGCTCGTATTATTTTCTAAGCGCCCCACTATAAAGACAGTAATACCTTGACCGGGTGAAGTCAATTTCTGGGATGGTGTGCTGGTCTGGACTAAGCCAATGGTGTCGGCGTCTTTCATATTCGGAAACAAAGCGTAGTACAAGTTCTAAAGATTGTGTTGCGATAGGTGGTGTGGAACATATTTGCCCAACTATATGACTTTTCCTCGAGTTTCCTTACCATTACAGTGGGTTTTGTTTCGACCGTGGACTTCAGAAGCTCATCATCTAGTTCTTCTTGCCTACCCGAACGAGCTTTATCCCCTAGGTCAAAAGTGCCATTTCGAAACTTTGCATTGAAATTTTGTCTAGCTCTTATTTGAATAATGTCTTTTTACTCCAAGGTGTTTCTCGCGACTGACTTAATATCTTAACATACATAACTTAGCATAATACCTGGAATAATATAAAACATTATATCATACAATGAAGAGTTGATAGTTAACAGTTAACAATCATGTTGTTTTACTTCCATTACTAATGTAGCTAATCCCAAACTACAATAGGTCAATCGATGTAGCAGGAACAATTCTGTCACTGAGCTGTTCTATGATGCTTTTCTTCTTCGCATTGACAAACAAAGCCAAGCGAAAGGAAGTTAAGTTTTGTTGTTAAGCTGAAGTTTTCCGTTGACGATGCTTTCGGTGTTGATACCAAGTAATGTCTAGGTAGGTAATTTGACGATAGTATTATAACAGTTATAAAGACGATGGTGATGGTATTTCTATGCAAGTATCGCTTGCATTCTGCACTCACCCACGATACCCCCTCTACCGCTTATTGCTCCTTCCGACCGAGTAGTGTCCTATCACGCGCGTTATCCCCTCTCTTTTTTATTCTCTACTCCGAGTCTGTCGCGTTTTCGTTCCTCTCCCATGTTTCATTCCGACCGAGCTGCCACACTACGCGCGATATCCTCTTCCGATTCTTGTCGCTTTTGTATCACACGCTGAGTTGATTTCGACGAAAAACTTTAACTTGTTCGTATTTTCTTCGACATTTGGTCTGTCATTAGTCTGCTTAGGCAAAAAAAACACTATGTATTTCTATTATAAATAAAACAAACAATAAATAAATTGATGTCTAATACCTCCACTCAACAAAGTGATCCTCCAATCACCGGGTATGATCTGATGTATATACTCTATCGAGCTATTCATACTAAGGGCTTTCGGAAGATTGATGGTGTCTTTTACTTGTGCCGACAATATCTAAAATCATGAAATTTGTTGCAAACTGATGAACAATTTGATCTTTCATTCGAGTGAAAGATTTTCCTTTTCCATTCGTATTTCATGACGACGACTGTATTACTCGTTAAAATGTTATCGCCCTTACTGATCAGTTCATATGGGCAAAGGGGTTCCGGCAAATTTTTAACGTAAAACCAAAAAAAAAGTTCTTTGTATTACAATTTTACGTATGAGGCCATGCTAACACATTTTTTTTGCACTTTTAAATTATCTGACCTCATGTGATACGATTTCAAAATAAACGTTCTTTTTTGGCAGAATAAATCTACCCACTTGACGTTTCGAAATTTGTAATTTGTAATTTCTTTATTTGAATTCATTGTTCGTGTAAGATCAGTGTACAATACACATCTTTTATAAAAGAACAAGCTTATATCTATTATATTCATTTAAAAAACAAAAAATAAATTTAAATAACAAAATAAAATATGATGATGAAAACATTAATTCATGCATTTGAAAATTTTTAAATTTTTGTGCAAAAAGAAAGAAGAAATAGGAAAGAGGAAAGAGGAAAGAAAGAAAAAAAAAACAGAAAATAGACAGACGGAAAGACAAATCTATTAGGAATTATTTCTATAATATTGAAACAATTTTTTACTGAAGGTGGTTCTGTTGATCGTGCGCTTAATTTCAATGGGTAATAGATTCCAATGACGAATGGCATTAACAAAAAACTGACGAGAGGTATTGACATATTTGCATCGTGGAACAATTAATTGATGAGTTCTTTGATTCCGCGCAAATTGAACTTTTTCGTATAGATATTCCGGCTCTTTTGTCGTTATAATTTTGTGTAATGACAGCACAGTACGATATTTCATAAAAGTATCTAATGAGCACCCTACAATCTTATTTGTATAGGAGGAGATGTGGTCATATCGCCCAACGCCAAAAATATACCTCGCACAGCTATTAAAAGCAACATTCAGCTTTCTTTTTGCCTCATAGTCCATATCTGAGAAAATTTCGCACCCATACAACAAAATGGGTAATATATAGGACTTAACAAGCTTCAGCTTTACGTTGGTTGGAAGGTAGTTGGAAGTTGGGCTAAGCCCTCTCAGAGCTCCGTAAATTTTTGATGCAATTCTATTTATGTGAGTATTCCAGCTTAAGTTGTGGCTCAGATGAACCCCAAGGTTTTTAAAATTATCTACATACTCAATTGGAGTTTGATTTATGTAGAGTGGTGGAACAATTTGTCTAGCTCGGCCGATATTAACAACCATGGCTTTAGTCTTTTTAGGGTTAAGGCTGAGTTTATTATCGATTGCCCATTTACAAATTTCAGTTAGTTGCGCGCTTAAGTTCTGTACTGCTTGCTTTATTTGAGATTTCGGGAAAAATGAATAAATCTGGACATCATCTGCATATATGTGGCGTTCGCAGTTTACAAGTCGGTCAGCTAAGTCATTTATATAGCAAGTAAAAAGAAGGGGTCCTAGTACGGATCCTTGGGGCACACCAGATGGAACAAGAAAACAAGATGAACATTTGTCTTCATGCGACACGTACTGTGAACGATGATATAAATATGACGTTACTAAGTTACACAAAGAGCTATCAAACAGAAACTGCGTTCTTAGTTTTTCAACTAATATTTGATGATCTACGCAATCAAACGCTTTTGAAAAATCCAAAAAAACTATTAGAGCCAGCATTTTACGGTCCAAGCCGCCACGTAAATCTTCGCAAACTTTGAGCAGAGCTGTTGTGCAATTATGCTTTGCACGGAATCCCGATTGAAATTTAGTGATAATGTTTCTATCGCTTAAATATTTTTTTATTTGATTGCTTGCAATTGTCTCGAAAGCTTTACTCAGAAATGGGAGAATGGCAATAGGACGGTATTCAGTTTTATCTTGAGACGACGAAGGCTTTGGCATCGGTAACACCTTAGCAGTTTTCCAACAGTCGGGGAAGCTGGAAGTAGTTAAAATTGTATTGAAAATATAGGTTGTTTGGAAAAGGATGACAGGTAGCAAAATTTTTACGAACTTTGGCTCAATGTTGTCTGAGCCTACTGCATTTGATTTTATGCTTAAAATTGTTCTACCAACATCAACTTCATCGACGCAAGATAATGAAAATATACCCTCGTTCCTGGATCGAATTGCAGGCACCCTATGACGATCTGAGTTTTGTGAGTCGCATGCAGATACAAATTTAGCATTAAGTTCATTCAGATCAATATTGTTTGGAAGTGCCGGCTTTGCTGCAGACAATCCGAGTGAGCGAACTTTTTTCCAAAAATCAGAACTTGAACTAGTTGAGCTAAATTTGTTAAAGTAGAATTCTTTCTTGTTTCTTCTAATTAGAGAAGTTACTGCATTGCGAGCAGCTTTAAACTCTTTGTGAATTGGAAGACATTTGTAACGTCTCCATCTGGAGTATAAGTCATTCCGGACTTTCATTAAATGAAAAACGTCATGCGTCAACCAAGGTAAACTACAACTCTTAATTCTTTTTTTCATCACTGGGACATGTTTTTTGAAAAGAGACGAAATGCTTTTATTGAAAAACTCAATTTGAAGGCCCGTATCGTTTGTTGTATATATTGGCAGCCAATTTATATTTTTGCAATCATTAAAAAGCGCTTCCAAATTGATTTTAGAATATTCAAATAATTCAAAAAACTCGTCGTTTTTAGGTGTTGAAATATGTAAGTACGTAGTATCGTTTCATCAAATGAAAACCAACCGAAATGAGCAATTTCGAAAACACTGCTTTGAAAAGCCATTAAAAGCAATTTCTTAGTATTACTAATCTTAGAGATTTATTGTATCTACCAGTATGATGATGTATAATGGGATGCATTTTTCGCTGCTACTAGTACGGAAAGGTACGTATGCACAAATGTTTACAACTGAATTACGATTGCGCAATTTCTCGCCCATAAAAAATGTAATAAATTTATCATTGTGTGAGGGTGCTTTTTCACAATCTTCAAAGTATCTGTAGCTCCATGGAAGCAAATTCGATTTACAAAACAAAACAGAGAAAAAAAAAATCAGAAAAGCAGTTTTTATATTACGCCTCCATATTTATACATACATACGAGTATGTGTATTTTGAATTTGTTTAAATAACTCAAAAGGCCATTTTTTTCGGCTCCACATTGAAGATCATTTCAAAAATTGTTTGTCATAAATTTCTCACAGACTCATGGGGTTAGACTTGTTAATTTTTAGTGAAAAAGATCAATTATCCGTCGGTGGGAAGTGCGTCACCTCTAAAATTGATGACACGCACTTAAGGCCTATTGTCTTTTGTTTTATTTCTTTTTTCTGTACATGGCGATGTTGATGTGTCAAATGCCTGATCTTGTCTAGGGTCTGTTACTAAGTACGAGTAGTGCAATGACATTTAAACTTTTACAATTATTCGTTAAGAGTTAATTAAGCTAGCAAATAGGAAGTGAGAGGAAATGACAGATTCCATAGGCTTGGTCTTAATGAATTAGATTAAATGATTCAAATTGTCTACTGTAATACAGGAGATGCTACGAGTATGTGTACTCCTGTGGATGGCGTTGTTATTAGATTAAGTTATGTATGAAAATGTATCTTCGAATGAGTCTGACTTTGGGTAATGCATTAGGGTCGAGGGAAAAGTGCAAGTTTCCTTTTTCTTTTCATTCATGAACAGGAAAATACGCTTTTTGATGGTTATATAGTTTGGTACGATCAAGCAAAGGTTTCACTTTTATGATTTTGTTAACTTTCTATGTACATACGAGTATGTACTATGTTTGGGTGCAATGCCATATTGTAGAAATTTGTGAAATTCCGAGTGATTATAATTGAATAGGTTTTTCCAACTACTGGTTTGTAGGAAAATGATGGTTCTCTTCAAACGGTTTTGCGATTTTAAATGAAGTATTAAGCCAGTCATTTAATTTGCTACCAATTAGTTAGATATTTCTATACAAATTAATTTGTTTTCTAGTTAATACTGCAGTAGAAAGGCCCTAGAAGAACAGTTCCTTTAACTTGATGGACGGATTGAAAACGCATCTCCGTAAATAGATGGCGAAAGGACACCGTCCGAACTGTGCCTTAGCGATAGAGAGTCTGAAATGGGCTTTTACCTCGATTTGGGGATGCTTTTGACAAAGAAGTTTTCGCGGCATCTGTAGTTCGGGGTGGAAGGGCTCATAGTTTTGCAGATAAAGGCAGTGCTGGTCGATAAAGTTTTGTTTGCGGATGCTTTCTACGTTTAGTTTGTGATATTACATAGGGGTTACTGATATATCGCCGAGGCTTTGCTACATATTGGTCAACTCTCAATTAATGTATCCCAATTGCTTGTTACATAATACACTTCTACTGCCTGTAATCGAAGACTGGTGCACTATATATGGGCTTTCGGTTAATCCTCTCAAAAACCTTTTCTTCATGAGATGGAGGAAGTTGAGTGATCGGAATCAGTGCTAAAGTCCGTCAATATCTGTTTTTCTCTTCATTGAAACAACATATGTTTTCTGGATGTAATACACTTTTTCGAGATAAACATGTCGCTTTAAAAACTGCCAAGACTTACTGACGGTTTAAGTGGACTTTCGGTAAACCTCACACTTGTCAATAAACAGAATTCTTCGGATCTACGCAGTCATTTGATCTATCCTTTATGTCCGTTGTTTGGTGAAATAAAACCATATTCACACTGTTGATGTGTTCTCAACTCCAGGCTCGTCAGACCATTGTGTCATATCAGATAATTTACCCACCACACAGTAGGAGAAGAGATTCCTAAAAGAACAGTATGGCAATACAAGAAATCCAAGTAGAGCGGACTTAACAGTTTCTTTAGGAATTTTAACAGACTCTATTCTCTTTAGAATTAGATCCTTTATCAAAAATCGGATGAAGAATATCAAACCAAAGAAAAGGCGTGGTAAGAGTCGAACTCTAAAGAGGTTGTCAGAGTTAGAGAACTACTAGAGAACTACAAGTTTTTTCGGTCCTAAAAGACAAAACCGACAGAGGAAAACCGAAAAAAGTTCGAACGAGGCAAAAATAACTGCAACAACTTTCAAGTTTCTTGGATGATTTCAAGCCTGATATTCACAAAATAAATATTGGTGTGCCCAAGGGATACGTTCTGTCTCCGACACTCTTTTTGATTTTCATAAATGATTTCTTGTCTGCTACTTCTAATCCAATATATTCCTTTGCTGGTGACGGTACTCTCTGTTTTTCATATTCGTTCCCGGACTTACGTGTCTGCTCTTCCACTGTAGAACGGGAATGGCAGCGTATTAAATTCCGTTAGTAACAGCATAACCAATTGGGGAACTATCAACAGAGTGAAATTTAATGCTACCAAAACGGCACTTGCATCGTCGAAAGCGAAAAACTTTCCATTCTCGATATGTGTGTCAATGACAACTTACATTGGAAAGACCACATTGGATGTCGTCAAAACTGCTGCCAAATGTCTAGGTTTCCTCAAGCGATGTAACAAATATTTCACCCTTCCTCTGATGAGGCCTCAATATATCCGCCCAAAATTGGAGTAAATGTTCTCATCCCCACAGAACATCTCTGCAACAGCTAGATAGGATTCAAAACCGTACGATAAACCTCATTGGTGATACTAATATCAGTCAGTCAATTGACATCCAAATCCTGTCTCACATTGTTTTATCGCTATTTCCACCACCAGTGCTCCATCGAAATCGTCAGTGGCATTCCCCCCCTTCAAACCTTCAACCAATACACTCGCCTTGCTATGAACGCTCATCAGTATAGCCCTACTGTAAAATATCGTGATTCGTTCCTAAGCCGTAAAGCTCGCTTATGGAATGCCCTGCCGAGCTGCCTGTTTCCTAGCCATTATAACTTGCAAACATTTAAGACCAATGTACATCGGTATCTCTCTTTTCTTCCTCTCTAGATGTACAAACATTTTAAAGATACACAAATCCCTTGATCGCAAGCTAATTATAAAAAATAAAAAAAGAGTAAACATATAAAAATATATATAGTATCTAACCATTTTATGTATATATTTTGAAGAATACATTAAAGCGCCAAATGCTACGTTTATGGTTGCAAGTCACTCTTGGCAATGTTAAAACTAATTCCAAAGTACAGGCCGCAAGCAGGAAATGAGAACTCTGACAAACTTGCTAACCAAGGTTCAGAGAGCTTCTCCGGATCAACTTTAGAACTGCCAAGTCCACAGACCAGAACACAATTGAATGATTTCGCAGAATATAATCACACGAAATAAATGGTTTAAATCTAACTGAAGCTAATTTTCAAAGTGTTTGGTGTCTTCGTCCTATTTTTATCAAAGGGAAAAACAGCGATTTGCTACGTCTATTCCGAAGTACATATATCATCCCCTTGGCTAGCTAAACGCTATAATTGTCGATCGGTAATAAGTCGGAAGACAAATAATTTTTTGTCCGTCCTCAGTAGGTGTAAAGACCATAGAAACTCTTAAGATATAAACACTTGCCTTAGGCATTTTCTATGGCAGCACGAGAAAAAGTACGACAAAGTGTCTCTTTGACGAAATTCTGTACTTGCTACTGTCTGGACTAACAGCTTTATAGTACATACATATTGTACTCTCTGTCTACCATTTATAACTTGGTACAGATACATTTGTAAGCTTTCTGTACCACACTGTTAGTATCGTTGTATATTAGTTTGTTTGTACCCTTAAAATCAAACATACACTATAAAAGATCAACAATTTCCAAATGGAGGTCTATCCATTATATTCTTCGACTTCTAAGGTTCTACAAAGCACTACAATATGGAATTCGGGAGCAGCAAAGTTCCTCAAACATGTGGCGGATTTAGTCTAATTCTTCAAATTTCAAATCTTTATTGGTTCTAAGAGAAAAAAGGAAGGTAGCTTTATAGAGAGAAGCATTGTTAAAGCGCACGCTAGACAGTTTGGTCTGAATAACTGAAAATCAGGTTCTGAAACCTTTAGGGGACTTGGAAGGCACAGTTCAAAACTTAGACATAAACTTATTCCGCACGCTCGTAAGTAAGTAATTCCTTATTTGTTCACAAAATTTGAGTTAAGTGCAAATTAAAATAAAAAAAATTACCAAACAATTTTCGAGCCAGTCATATGCCAAGATCAAAACATCGTACTGTAACTTCCATTTGCATGATGCTATTTTGGTTTCTGCTTTATAAATTTCGTCAGAAAACTGAGTCTTAATACTAAGTCACATGACCGCGAGTATGTGCTTTGATCTTAATGAACTTCAGATCGATTTGTTTTATTGGAAGCATCCAGTGGTTAAAGACTGGTTTGTCCTCTAACAACAAACCGATTACGAATTTTGAGCTTAAAGACTAAAGTTGAAACAAAAATAAAAAAACAACTTTAACGATGTTGTTTTGAATTACAGAAATATACCTGAGTAATTTTTATACGTCATATATAGTTTTATATTGGCATAGTTTTATATTGGCATATTCCAATTTGAATAAATTTCCTTACCGGAATATTTTGAACGCGGCAACTACATTATTCAATTCAATTTTAACAGATGAGATGTGCTGAATTGTATACAATTGAATACAATTAAATATTTAATATTTATATTATTAATATAAAAGGGCAAAGATAAATAAAAAAAAATTAATAATAAAAATATAACAAAAAATTTGCAAACATCAAGGCATTTAAATTTAAGATAATCTTTCTTGTTTAGTCTGTAGCGGATCGATTTGTTTAGATTTTACATTCCCATATCTATCTGTCACTTCTCAAAATTAGCACTCGAATAAGTGAAATGTATTCGAAATAGAGCGTGCAACAGACGTAGTAACTCGTAGCGTTAATCTATTTGCAGCACTGAATAAATTCATCTACGTAGATGTGTTTTCACATTTTACTGCAAATAATTAACATTCAGTTGACATGTATCTGACATCATTGATCTCCCATTGGATGGCGCGCGTCAGATCGATTTTTCATTAATAGAAATGACTTATTAGCTTACTATAAGCCTCTCAGTTAAGAAATTGAAAAGGAACTAGCTAAAGGCAAAATGAATACATAAATAAAAATTAAAGAAAAATGTGATCATTTTAAAAGCCTCGTTTATTGCAATCGTGTTTTTTGCGAAGGCCTTCAAAGATGTTTTAGGAAATTGAACATTAGCCCAAGCCAAATAGTAAATCCCAAACAAATTTTAAGTTCTGCCTTTGAAAATATTTTGCCAATTCAGTGGAAATATTTTGCATATGCAAAGGTTTGCCATATTGCCAATAAGGATTTATGGATGATATAAGAACCTAACCACGAGAGTGGATCAATAAGTCCCCTACTTTTTGAATTTCCCGCGTTGTAACTTGAAAAGCAACACGGTTCCAGTCAATTGCGATCTGGGAATAGACTAGTTCAAAATTTTGAACAATCTGCGTCATGTATTTTGTGTGTGGGAGCCATTGAAACCGAGTGGATTTAGTCGCAAATGGAAATGAGAATTTCTTGTGTAATTCTGAAGAATTGTTTGGCGTTATTTGACTGTAATCCGTGCTGACAAATTTGAACTGTGGACGAAATATGGATCTACCACAACACATCAGTAACCAAGCAGCAGACAAAACTGTGGGTTTCTCCGAGAGAATCGGTGCTGAGGAAGGCGAAGGTTAGTCTGTCGGCCAACAAGGTCACGGCAACAGTTTTCTTAGAAGCACGCGGCATAATGCATATCGATTATTTTCAAAAGCAAAACAATTAACAACGGATGTTATGCCAAGTTGTCAACGACGATTTAATGGAAAAATGAATGTCTACATGCGTAGACACCATTACGAAATTAAATGAGACTTGGGCTGTGAATTGCTCTTTAAACCCGCTATGTGGAGCAACTGCTGCCCCTACAAATTTTGAGAAAATTAGGCCTTCGTCCTATTGTACTTTTATATTTAGATGCGTTCAACTTCTGAACTCTTGGGCTTGTACCTCACCATCGCGCTGGATATAAATACGAGTATGTTTGCACTCTAGTTTTTTTCCCAGTTGATGCGCATTTTCTTTGACTTGTTCCATGCCATGAATATCTCGATGGACACGCTCTTTTTCCACTTTTGGTAAGCGAATTCGATTACTTCTTTGCATACCATGACAAACAATGGAGGTGTCGCATTTTTATAAAGTATTTCGGGTCAATTGTCAACTTTGTCCTTGTATTGTAGTGCCGTATGTGGTTGAATGAATTATCTATTGAAATGCGAACTAACCTAAGAAACATTGAGATATTCAACAGGTGTTGCTCCAGGAGGGATTCAATATTTGTCTGGAATAGCAGCAGCTTGGTCTTAGATCTATCTTTTGACAACATATGTACTCGTACCAAGAATTTGCTTTATTATTCGGTTGGTTGCATCTAAATCAAACCTCCCCTCAGCAGAGACGATACTTACAAGATATTGGAAAGACTTCACACTACACCGGTTGTCCTGGAAAACTGACCCGAAAAAATACACTTTTTGTGTATGCTTTTTATGCATATTTACCCTATTATCTTCAAAACTGCAAACGCCACAGTTCTGATTTTTATCTTATTATGTTGATAGCATCACTAGGAAACAACCCTGTTAAGGCTTGTATTTGTATATTATGGTGAAATCATTCTGTAGAACGTATTTTCACAAAATATTATGTGCACCATAATTTGCAAAATGATCTAAACTATTTGTATGCAAAGTTTGAGTGAATCCAGCTGTTTCTGAAATAATGCGTCATTTGTCTTCCATAAGAAATACATGTAAATGCGCCTCTTGCTTATTGACGTTTACTTCCACTCAACGACAGTTCTCATTTCCTTAGTTCTGTATAACAAATGGAAAATAAACGTCATCAGGAAAGTAAAGATATTGGGTAGATATACCCTAGAATTTGTCTGCTTCCTGTCGACAGAGCAGAACAGAAAATATTACCAATGAAAAAAAAAATTAAGGAAGGACGAATTTTTGTGATTTCAAGAATTGAATTCGTAACATAAGTGCACGTATCCTCAAGAGTTTTGTTCTTTAGTTCATCAGGATATTTTGGTTACTACTTCAACTTACGAGAACTTAGGTCCTGTATCCCTTTCTGAATCCTATAATTTCGTTTGTGATTTTTGTATGCTAAAGTTGGCCGGCTTATATACCCAGTGGTGATGCCTCTTTAACACAGATGTCCGATCCACTACCATTTCCGAATCGAATTGTGGTACTTATAGGATTCCGGCCTGATTTAAAGCTTTAAACACGATTAGAACAGGGAGTTGAAATACTCGGTATGTTTCGAAGGCATCATTTATTGAAGTTATTTTTGTGAAAACATTTTTCAGTTTCTGCACCTTCGTATATAGCAACACTCTTCACTCTTTCGATATTGAATTAAAAGAGAATTTGCTTGGTCGTATATCTTGAAGATACTAGACTCAAATTTTACTTTTTATTTTATTTATTTTATTTAGTGCCGCTTTTATTTGGGATGTTACGAAATTAGTTCAGTTTCTCTATCAGGAACTCAAGGGCTGTTGATATTTGCTTTCTCATTTGACGGGGATGCACTTTTCGATGTGATGATAAGCAAACGTGGATATTCATTATGGGGCGCAGTGGCTAAGTTAATCGATTGCTTCGTTAGAGGTTTGGGTTAAATTCTCAGGCAATATACCAAAAACAGAAAGAAATAATTTCTGTTATCACCACTATTTCGATAAGCAATTTTTAAACCATGTTTAAAGAAAACATCTGCCTATGAAAAAGTGCTGTATTTTGTCGCTATTTGCAGACAAGATGTTTAACTTAGTGAGTACATAGATAAAATAGATCATGGTTCACACCAGACTGTCACTAGAATAGCCCGGATGTTTAAGATGAGCTGTCAGAGCCTATTAACCCTCTAGCTATCGCTGGTCGAGAAACTTCTTCGTCAATTGTTGTTTGTCACCAATAATAACAATAATTGTTATCTGATATTATCAAAAAAATACTGCAATTTATGTTAGTCTTAAGAAAATCAAATTTTTTATATTCATCCTTTTGGATTGCTCTAGATTTATCTATTTAGCTTCGTAAAAAAATTACGTCAGGCTGAACATATGAATTGGTATTCGGTTACAACGACCACTCATGGGAGACAATTTCTCCGTCGTTATAAGCGAAAGTCGCTAAAACGGAATGGACAAATTTTTTATTTTTGTTTTATTTTATATGTTACGAGTATGTTTTTAGTTTATTTATTTAGAGTACAAAGAAATCAAATTCTTACAAGTATTTATCTCATTTTTTTTTCTTTTATGTTACGACTCTTCTTTTAATTTACGACTCAGTTATTTTGGAAAAATCTATAATATGTTAAATATGGAGTAAGGAACTTCTATTTTTTTTTCCACTTCCAGCACATTAATTGTTAAGTCCGACGCAGAGCTAGCGAAATAACAGAATTCTTTAACAAGGTCTATTGCATTTAGTGCCTCGACTATTGAAGGGTTTTTTATTTTCAAGACCGCATTCGTCATCAACGTCGTCATGAGTAGAATTTTCCACTGCAGCAGCAGTACTGACTTTGTCTTCTAAATTTGGATCATCTGAGGTTGTTATCAACGGTTACATACTCGTACTCCTCCTCATACGACGTTAGATTTGTTCTTTAGCACAATCGAATCAAACAGGGGCCAGTCATTCTCCTCATCAACTTTTTATTTTTCTTCGCTTTGAGAGTTGTTCAAAGTCAGCAGGCCGGCATACTTAAAACAGTTAGCAAACGGGGGTGGTCGTGGTTTAGTTGTACTAGCAATCGCTTCTCACTCGGAAGGTCAAGGTTCGAATCCTACTCATGACAAGTTTTTCATTTGTGTAATTGGAACTCAGTCAGAAAAATCTGCGCGTGAAGGCATAACACTGACATGTAGATTTGGCTGTTGTAGAGTTTCAAGCCCAAAACAAGCGTGAAAATTGATAACCTTCGAATCATTCCAAGTGAAGAAAAAGCTCTTTGTCCTATTCGGACTCCCACCCCCGAAGAGCTAAGGGTATCGCAACCCCTTAGGTGCGCGTAAATTATAAAAAAAAAATTATCCTGCGACTGACGCGATCCCAAGCTGTAGCCACCATGTCTGCAGCGTCTAGTAGGCCAATGGTATTTTCCTCATTAGCTTCTATGTCCGGAATTGTTTTGAGCACAAGGTTTTTTCGAAAATTGCTTTTTAGGCTTGTTATCACACCCTAGTTCATTGGTTGCAGTAAAGTAAGGTTTATTGAAGATAGGTTTTCAGTGTTTGGAAGTGAGGGGCATGTATTAACAAATAACAACTTTTTCTTAGTTTTATCCTCAATTCTGTGTCCTAATTTCGCAAAACTCCCTCGAAAACTTCGACGGTTATCCAATCTTTTTTGTTTGTTGTGTATGCGACTGGAAATCACTTGTTACCCTTGGAACACCAAGGATTCTTTAATTTTCCAATACAAGTAGTTTCCTTTTCTCTGATCCATCCATATTTGCACCAACGAGCACCAGTTATTCCTTCTCTAAATTTCCTCTAAATTTAAATGTTTTGTACGATTTTAGTCTGTAAAATAGTCCGGCTCCGTCCATATTAAATATTTCACAGCGCTGGTACCCTCATTGGACTATTGGTCACATTACACACTTTTTGTAACCAATTATAATATTGCCTTGGGTCAATGCTGTTAGATTCTCCCAACATTTTTCCAAACTCAATGTTGTTTCGCATTCGAAAACGGTAAATCAAACTTTCAGTCCTTTACAAGTCATCCAATTTAATTGGCTTTCATTTGCAGGAATGGCCTTGTTATAAAAGGTGGCACAAAATTAATCATCCAATTTTGTTTTTAAATTGCTTTTTTACTAAATAAAAAAAAATGATTTTGAGTGATGCAAATCTTTATTTGGACCTTTACAATTGTTTCTGTTAGCTGGAAAAGATGATATCCGTCAAGTGTCGAATATTCTCCTTAAGGGCTGCGATTGTCTGAGGCTTATTGACATCAAGTAGCCCCAAAGGAAGAAGTCTGGGATGGTTAAATCGGGGGATCTTGCTGGCCATGTCAAACCGGCAAAACGGGAGATTACCCGACCAGGAAACGCCTCCTTCACAAAATCCATTGTGGCTCGTGCTGTATGTACGGTTGCACCGTCTTGTTGAAACCACTTGTCCACCAAGCCCCGTTCATCCAATTCCGGCAATAAGAAGTCGTTTATCATGGCCCTGTAGCGTTCGCCGTCGTCTGGTTGATGTTTCTTCGTTCTCAACGACATTGGCAAAGACAGCCGTGATATTCTCGGCCGGTCGAGCAGTCCGGTGGCGGCCGCGGAATGCATGGTCTCCTGTGGTTCCACTCTATTCCAGACGAGTAGCTAAGCGCCGGAATATCTGCCCAGTTGGCGCGACATGATTAGGAAAACGAAGTCGAAATTTACGCTGCGCTAACACCACCGACCGATTATTGTTCAAAAACATCGACACAATTATTCCACGCTCTTGCGGAGTATAGCGCTCCATTGCTTGTCTGTTTGTGTACTCCAGCTGTCTAGTTCACAAATGTCAAATATGATTAGCGTGCGACACCATTTGCAAAAATTATACCATCTTCCGATAGGGTGATTAATTTTGCGCCACCACTGATTTTTAAATAATTTCGGCAGTGATTCTTCAATGTCAGCATTTTTTAGAGAACGAATCTTTTTTCCTTTTAATGACTTCGATTCAAAACTTGTTTTTGCTTCTCCATATTCAACTGATTCTTGAATACGAAACATTAAATTCTCTTGCCAGATTTGGGTTAGATTCCCCTGACTTAAGTCTCTAGATTATGCTAGCCTTTTCTTCGTTTTTTAGGCTCCATTCTACAACATAAATCATTTTCTTATGTCCTGTAAACTTAGCAGTCACTCAAAACTGTTGCTTTTCTTAGGTATAACGCTTTTGAATGATAAACTAGCACATTCAAAGAAATTAAACTCCAGATACATTCAAACATAACTGTATTCTGTCTATAGACACTCAACACAATAAGACGAAAATTCTTCCGTTTTATTTTGTTTCCGGTCGTTATATATGAATTTCATGCCTAACAACCACCACGGAAAGGCCGTCACAACCGAAATGCTCGTTACAACTGAGGTCACTATTCGGGAATTTTACTGTATGTATCTATGAATCCAGCTCTGAGCTAGTCTCTTGTTGACTCCGTTTACTATGTTAGAAGCTTCTCAGGATAGGACTAATAAATTTAACTAGTTTAGTTTTGTCCCATTTAGTTCGAATCCATTTGTCTCAGAACCTTTCAGTAACCCGTGCAAATCTGTTTTAAAAATTCCGTTTTATTTAAAAATTTAAATCTTTATTCATTAGGGGTCCATCAAAGCAAAAAAATTAGCAGATCTTTTGATGATGATTTTGATGGTTGCCGACCATGGCCACTTTAAGGCAGAAGACAATGAATGCATAATTTACTCGTCAAATCCCTCAATTTTTTCCATTTTCGAATCTGCAAAATATGGAACATCTGCTAGCTTTCTTGTTAGCAATAAGTCAAGCGATTCAAGAGATTACTAAATCACATAAATCTCTACCTACATGGAGAGACGTGAAAGTTCTGGGCATGCCACTTGAATTTGAAAATATTTCGTTGCCTTCTGTCTCGAATATTTTTGGATCTGTGATGATTTGAGTCAGTGTAAAATATTTTTCATCTGCATTAAGATTTTCCAAACATTTAAGATTTAAAAAATAAATAATTATATATGAAATAAATTAAAATGAAAACCTTTATAGGGAATAGAAGTCTTCAATTTATTTTTATTGCCAGTTTTATATTTAATTTTCTTATACAAAAAAAAAGTAAAAAACAAAAAAATTTTTTTATTTATAATTGGAAATTAAAAATTTATTTTTTCTTTTCTGTGTTTTTTTTTTCATTTCATTTTAGTAAGTGGAGTTAAGCACTTCATTCGTACCTGCTATTTCGGTGATGTTAAGTCAACAGCCAGCGGCTGCCAATCGGACCCATCTCTTCCGTATGTCAGGCAACTTTCTTGTGATGTTTGCACAGACAATTTGTGCAACAGCTCAACAGCAACCGGACCAATCGCTGTGACTATTGCTGTATTTGCTGTAATTGCTCGCATGCTGTATTAAATCTTAAGGCACAAATACATTTGTATCTAGTTTCGTTTTTTATTTTTCTTCTTTTTATTTTGAAATACAAATTTTGAAATTTTATTAATAAGCGTTTTAGGGTCTTTTTTTTATTTGTGTTTTTGTTTTTCTCTTAATTTATGTAAATTTTTTGAAGCAGGTGCCGCTAAATGTGTTACACTGTAAATACGAAAAAGAAAATAAACTTAAACGCATCTTTACACAATTTTATACACTACATTCTGATTTATTGCAACAATGAATAAAAATTAAAAATCACCCCCAAATTGGAAAGGGTTTTGGAATTTTATAAATTGCAGCTTATTTTGTTCGTAAGAAAAATCAAAGTGTTCTGGAGAGTCAAGGAACTTAGTTAGATTTTGCTCTTGAAAATTTGGTTTGCTTCCTTATGACAAAAAGTGCACCAATATTTGGGTCATTTGAACTTGTCTCAACAAGTAACTAACTATTTAAGATTTTAAGCAGCGGAAACAACGTTAAAAACCATGAATGAGAGGAATGGAAAATTTTAGACGTTTACAGGGGAGGCAAAGCCATCAAAAATATAGAAACTATGGGTATCTTCAATATCCTGTTAAAAGTACAAGATGTATTTTTAAAAATTATCAAAGCGTCAAAACGGGCACCCATTCAGTTTTTCCATTTTCCTAAGAAACTGCACTTTTTTTATTGGAACATTGGAAGGATCAAATGATTAGCTAGAACGAATTATGAAAGGCACAAAAATCGTCTCAGTTTTTGTTTCTAATTTTCAGACAATTACAATTACTGTGAGGGTTAATTACTCTGGCCTCAATTGTAAGTCCGTTTTTATGAATATTAGAACATTTTACAAACATCGGACCGATGGTTTTTAAGGAGACAGTATAAAGCAGAGCCAATCTCCATATAACGTCCTTAATCAAGTATGGGGATATGTGCTAATCAAAAGCATGAGATTAGAAAAATCACTCTTTTCTTCTCTTCACGGCTTCGCGCTAGCTTTGTTTATGGCAATGAATATGAGCAATAAACACTTGTCTGTTTTGCTTGAGTGGAGTAAGTCTGCACTCAATACTACAGATACTGTAAAGAGGAATAAGCCATCAATAACGTAATAATAAGATTGTAGGAATGCAAATGTCAAAACGCCTGAAAGTCTTTGATATAATTGAACAAAATACAACACATTCCGTCAAGATGAAAGATCGGATGCCTTAGCAATAGGAGTACCGAGTGTAGTCTATTCCTCTCCATAAAAGCAGTTTTGAAGGGGAAATTCTTACATACGACTTGTCCTGAAACTTATGGACTATGAAGATACACGTCGTCTTCGTTGGTCCAGAGAAAGCTTTCTATCATTTATTGTGGATGATGGAAATACGACAGCAGCGAGCATGAAAATATTAAGGATGTAACCTGGCAAAACTTGGCTAAACTAGAAGCGGGCTTATCTGCATAATGAGTTTAAAGGCTGAGCATTTCGACTGATACTGCCATGTCTTGATTAAAACAGCTAGCTTACTTACTTGAGGTGGCACCACAGTCCGGGGTAGACTTGGGTCTCAACGAAGAAGTGTCTACAGCCAGCTGACTAGAGTTTCACACGCTAAGTTGATTAAAATGTAAACAAAACAAAATGGATCCTGGCTTTGTTTTTAAGCCACGTTCATGCCATTACGTGTGGAATAGCACATCATTCAAATGGCCGCCTCGGCTTCGCTAGCAGTGCTTCAAGCGATCGGTCCAATTTTTGATGACTCGGTACAGTATACAATATGTGCGCCGTTATTCAGAGAATATCGTGTCGAATGTTGGCCTCAAGCTCGTCCAAAGTGGTTGTCTTATTAGCGTAGACTTAAACGTAAACTTGACGTAGGCCCAAACAAAATAATAGAGTGGTGTCACATCGCATGATCGTGGTGGCCAATTGATGAAAGCTCGCCGTGAGATGGGCCAGTCGCCAGATTTCACCTTCACAGCTCCGAGCGTTGCGTCGCTTGTATGATGATTTTTTAGCCAAAATCCGGATCTCCGGCCAACATTTTCAGCACCCAATTAGCGAACTCACGGCGTTGTGTATGGTCATCCCGTGTTAATTCTTGCGTCAGCACAATCTTATAAGGAGGGAGGCCCAAATCCAACGGCAAAATAAGCCGGGTTGACTCCCTGGCGATGCCCAGTCGGAATTTCGATAATATTTTTTGGAAAAGGCTTTGCGAGTCAATTGCTTTCTTAGTCTAAAGAGGCAGCGATTGGCAAGAATTATTCTTCTTTCGATCTCACTGACATCACGCTGCTTTCTTCGGATTATGTCAATATCATCGGCATATGCGAGTAATTAATTAGACGGACTTTTGAAAGATTGTGCCTCTTGTGTTGCCGCGTGAGTTTTGCAGTATTCTTTCAAGAATGAAAAAAAATCGCATGACTCCGTATCGTCATCCTACACAAACGGATGAGTTTGGCTTAAAATTGACGAATAGGAGGTGTGTATCGATTTGGAGCTCATGGGTTTTTTCCAAGATCTGCCGTAGTGAAAACATTGTCTCTTATGGAAACTCTTTCATCAAAATCCTCATGCTGAAAGTATTTATAGCGCGGTTCAAGCAAAGATGTTACTTGCTTTGCAGAAAAATCTGTAGACTAAACCTTTTTCGTAAATCATTAGAAAAGTTGATTTTATCATTTTCATTTTTTATCGTCATCGAACCATGGTTGCAGATGACTTTTCATTGCTGAGAATTTTTGTAAAACTTGAATTGGTCGAAGAATTTTTCCCAATTCTTCCATAAATGTCCATTCGTCTAAAATTTCCAACTTAGTAGCAATTGTTGAGGACGTTACTAAATGATATGTTAACACATGCATCATTCTAGTTCAGTTTTGGATCAGACGCTGAAGCAAAAAAATATTGAATTCCACCGAGTGTTGCATAATTGCAAAAGCGAATTCACTGTCAAGTTCAAATACTTCTGTTTTTCCTGCAATGCATCTTGGAATGTTTGAAATGGCCAACAATCTTGCAGACTTTCTCTATCAATCTTTTAATGTCATCTGAGGATATCGATGTCCTTACTGACAGTTAAAAACTTTGAACCGCACATGTCAAATTCAGATTCTCTCCAATCTGTGTCATTGATTCGACAGCCTTTACCATATTAGCAGCCATGTCAGTGACTACTGCTATGATCTTTTCATTTAGTCCCAAGTCTTGAAGGATATCTCCTATCTTTTTCGCAAGACCCTCCGTGCTGTGTCTTGTGTCGAATTTCACTAGTCTGAAGTGTAAGAGAGTGTGGTACCCAATCATCACCAATGAAATGAGCTGTTATTATCATATAAGATGCCTGTGCAGCCGATGCCTAACAGTCTGACCTACATGATACTCCATAAGAAGCACCGCCAATCTTTTTCTTAATAACATTGTGCATGTTTTGTTTTAACGATTGAAACCGTTTCTTGATTGCCTCTTCTTTCAAATGGGTATAATTTCGCTCGACAATAGCCATGAATTAGAGAAACCTTTACTGGAACAAAAAGACGCTATAAGTTTCGCTAGTGCCTGATGAATCTCTTTCAGCCTGTCTGGTAAATACTGTCTGCCATTGGGAGCTCCTTGGGCTTTTCTCTTTCGTGTTATGCGTTTTTTTTAACAAAGAAGGTCTATGTGAGAGATTGTTCATTTACTTGCATCATGCTGGAATTGAATTATGACATTCTACTGCTCAAGAAATTTTAAGTTTTTACTCGTACAATAAAAAAATCATGTTTGAGGCTGTTTTTTCCATTTAGTGCTTACTTGATATAAGTACAGTTACAAATTGAATTTTCAGTATTTAATTTTGGTTGAATTCCATGAATTCCCCGTAAATGCCATCCCAATGATCCAGTTGTAAAACCGGGACAGGAAAAATAATTATTTCTGTCTTCATTGCACAAATCACAGAAAGCTATTTCGCCTTCTTGATATGCATATTGTCATTCCCAACACTTCGGTTTCATTATTTTCGACTTGTCATGGAAACTGCAGGTCAATACTGATTGATAAGAAACGGTAGAAACTATTATTATTATCATCAACCGATCAACAGACCAACGGTTATCAATAAGAGATAAAATATGAAAAACAAGAGACAAAGAATCATCAAAATAAAATTTCTATAGATGTTTGCCAAGGGTCGGCTTAAGATGAAATGCATGGCACCCCGGTCAATTACAATTAAAAAAGAAGCGCCGTTTTTATTATTACACGTGTATTTAGAACCTACACGTGTACACGTATATTTCTTATTCCACTGTACATGTTACAGAAAATTTTTTTGGAAATTTGCAAAGTGTGGAGCCATTGCATTTCTAATATGATTAAAGCATATCACACACCTCAGAGCAGAAAATTTTCAGTGCAAAAGCAGAATCAATCCTTCTTTATGCAGCTTAATAAAGTTGGCTTCGATATTTCCTAAAACGAATATTCAGACTTCGGAATAGTACGAGTACGTCTAAGGAAATTGCCCAAACTGATGCTCAACTATGTCATTTCAAGAAGAAGTCATATTTGTCAAAATCAGGCATGCTTAGCGCCAGAATGCGGTTTCAACTTTAAATTAACAAGGACGCAGAAAGCTACATCTTTAAGATCTAATTCTAACGCACTACTTGCATTTTTAGGGCAAGATGGAAACGAGCAATGTGTAAACAAGGCTCGAGTCATTCAAGTGAAGTGACGTAAGGTGGAGTTTTGTTTCCTCTACCTCGTCATCCATGCAGCTCCTACAGAAATCGTTTCTAAAGGTGCGAAGCCTTCTTGTATGCTTGCTTATAAGGCAGTGTCCAGTGATGACAACTATGATGGCGCCTAGATGTTTCCTATTTAGAAGGATCAGACTTGACCAGGTTTGGCCAGATCTGTTTGGTCGCTAGACATGTTGGTCCAACAGTCCACCGAAGGTCTGTTCTTTTATTAGAATCCAGCTTTAATATTGATTTGCACGTACCCTTTTCCGGTAGAATAGGTGGAGTGGTTCCAATTTTGGCGAGTTCGTCAGCCCTGCCCTACAATTCCCTGAAATATCGCTGTGGTCCGGCACCCAACAAAGGTAACGATTGATCTGCTCTGTCATCTCTGTGAGAGATGTTCAGCATTTAAGGGCGGTTTTAGAAATTAATGAGACTGAGTCCAGGGACTTGATAACGATCTGACTATCCGAAAAGATGTGGTCCACACGATAATGTATAGTACATTTACTCTTTCAACGGCAACTCGATGAAACAAAAGCCTACTAATGAAAGTAAGTAAGCAAAAAACTTCATTCCGCATCATCCAAATTTGCCAATCTTTTGCGATCAAAGGATTCTTCGTTTTCTGAATTCACACATATTTTGACAGATGTCATATTTGTGTACCAGATCTCCTTCCAACATTTAGTGAACATATTTAAATCAATTTTTTCACTCCATAATGTTGCCGTGCCAGTGAAGTGAGACAGCGAAACTCTAGAAGTGAAAGGAATATTGCGGTTGTGTGCGAGTGGGTAAGTGGAAATCGCAAACAATCAATTTCGCTCCATTCTCAAAAGCTCGGCATCTTTTTATGTTCTGCAAAAAGACTTGGTTATGCGTGTGTATATGATCGTACTGACCTAAGAACTAACGCCAAATGACCATCGTACATGTAAAACTTTCGCCGATTGGGCTCAGTCGTAGATAGAACAAGATCCGAATTTTCACCCTAAGAAGGAGGCGCCACTTGCCACACAGTTAGGACATTGAGGATCTTAAATGAAACCGTTGTATAACTATACTAAGGATGCACTTTTTTTTTATTAAATAAAATTCCTAATTAACTAACTTACTTCCTAGCAGTTTGAATCGGTCGAGTGTGCCTAATTTTTTTTGAGGTACAACCTCAAGGACTTCGGACGCAATTGTGCTGTGTGGCATGCTGGTTGCATCGCATGAATTATCCTATCAACAACTATGATAAGTATGTTGCCTTGCCTCATAAAGTTGATAAATTCATCTAATTACTTGAAAGAGTTGCGAATATATATAGATCCTAGAATGTAAGGATTTTCTGTTAATTTATCATATAATCATTCTCTTTCTAACCATTATATTTTCATTATATTGTAGTTAATGGGAAAATGCTTGTCATTCGAAGTTGTTTTTACGATGAACTTAAGAATGCCAGTAGACGATGCTGGCTTTCATCGATCTTTCAGCAAACCAAGGAAATCACATGTTATGTTTGTTCATTTGATCTGTGCAATAGTTCAACAAAAATTAGACCGGATGCTGTGATAATTGCACTTGTAATTGCATTTTCTCACTCATTCCAATACAGATAAATATATGTATTATTTTTTTATTCTAAAAATTAAAAATCTTTTCAATTTTGATTCTCGAAACAATCTATAGTAATGACAAATATTTTTTTTTGAAACTGAACCACATAGAACTGTGCTTATGTTCGCGTCTTTATACAATTTTACATAAAACGGTTGGTTTAATAAAATATAAGAAAAACAACAAAATCAATTGTGTTTGAAAAAATAAGTTAATTTAATATATTGTTGTGTGTTTGCGACGATAACAAAACTTTTTAATTATAAAATAAAAAGATTTCTGCAAAATATTTGGATTATTTTATCTTTATTTTAATGATCGCAACTTGTTGGAAGAAGAAGACGGAAGACAGAAGGAAAAAGTCACTTCTTCTCGACAAGTGTCAAAATCAAAAAAAAAAAAACAAAATAGTGGCATATAAAAGACTTCTTTATCGACACTAATACACCTATTACATCTACATAGAGCAATGCGTAGTCTGATTTGATTGTTTATGTTTATGTTGTTACTGTTTATGTGATTTTTCTTGCCAAATCTGTTAGTATAAAAACTACAACCAAGAAATTAGAAGAGCCAAGAGAGAATGGTGGAGAAATTTCTGTCATGTAATCGATGCCACCAGAAGTTGTGCCCGCATTCATAAGATATTCTCAAAGCAGAACACTAATCCTATTGGTTCAATGAAAAAACCTGAAAGCACATACGCCGAAAACAGGCTACAGACGCCTCAGCTCGTAGCCGAAACACACTTCCCAAACTCGACGATAAGTCTAGAAGCCCAAAAAAAAAACCCTACCCAGGTAAATAGACCGCTCAGAGAGGACTGGAACAGTGCAATCGAAATTGTCCATGAAGGCAAAATAATTTGGGCAATCAACTCTTTTCAACCATTCAAAGCCCCTGTTGAGGATGGAACATTCACAGCTTTACTAGAAAAAGGCATCCCGCAATTGCTACCTGTATTAATTAACTTATTCAGAGCTAACTACGCGTGGAGATACATACCGATAAAGTGGGAGGAGGTTACTCAAATTTATACCTAAGGTAGGACGCAGACCGTCTGAACTACCAAAGTTATATAGACCAATCATCCTCACTTCCTTTCTCCTCAAAACTTTATGAAAAAAACGTCGACAGACATATCAGAGCCTGGGCATTTCAAATAAACCCCATTCACAAGTATCAATATGCCTATCAAGCTGGAAAATCAACCACATACTCGTACGCTCTACAAAATCCTATCACAAGGATAGAAAAACTTCTCCGAGATAAAGAGGTAACGGTCGGTTGTTTCCTCGATATATTGTAGAAGGAGCATTTGATAACACAGAATTCTCCCAGATATATAGAGGCATTCAAAATATGGGAATTGACAGCACCACATGTAAATGGATAAAATGTATGCTGGAGGATAAACAATAAAAACCTCATTACGCAGCAATAAACTCAGTGTGATAGTAACGAAAGGATGTTCTCAGGGAGGAGTACTATTACCCCTACTATGGTCCATCGGAGTCAATGAACTACTGATTATACTCAGAAATGATGGCTTTTATGCCCAAGGATATGCAGACTATTGCTATCCTAATCAGACGTAAATTCGAGGACACAATCTCGGATCGCCTCCAGAGGGCTCTGAGCCTAGTTACTGAATGGTTCACCAAAGTTGGCCTCAAAGCCAATCTCAAGAAAATCACTAAGACAACAAGGCGAGGAAAACTCAGAAATGCCACACTCTTCAGTGAAACAATAGAGTTCTCAACGAAAGTCAATTATCTAAGAATCACAGTGGATGAAAAACTTACGTGGAACACTCATATGTCTAAGACTAGTGACAAGGCCAGAACCTCACTATGGACCAGTCTACGAAAAGTCTAGTCGGAAAAAATTGGGGAAACGGCAATAATGAGAGCTATAATCACGTATGCAGCCGTCGTTTGGTGGCATACCGAGGTCAACATAGGCTACACTCAACAAAATACAGAGACTAGCCTGTGTCTGTGCAACTAGTGCAATGAAAAACAAACGCAAATTATCCTAAACATCCCACCACTTTATCTAGAACTCATGTAGCAAGCAATTTTAAATTCCTATATGCTCATCACAGAAGATGAATCAAATATCGAACTAGTTCATACTGCAACTCTTCATAAACTCAGTAAAAACGGACTACTTGAAACTTAATAGACAAATGTCTACCACGATATAACTTTCAGCACAACTTAAAGGTTACATTTCCAGACCGTCTTAACTGGGAACAGAAAAAACCAACATTTGAAAAGGACTCACATGTATGGCACACAGACGAATCCAAAACAAGTGAAGACGTTGGAGCCGGAGTATACGGTCGCCGCACTAAAACCTTCCTACATGCCAGTATGGATACAAGCAGCTCCGCATTTCAGACTGAAATCGAGAGAAATTTACATTCGAGAGAATCTAAACAGAAATATAGGAAACAAAGACATTTACATTCTCTCCGACAGCAGAGCAGCCCAACTTGCGATTAACGACTTTGAAAGTCCATTTGATTTTGATGGAAGGACATTGCGGACATGAAGGCAACGAAAAAGTATACGAACTAGCCAGGAAATGATCCGCATCTCAATTCATGATGCCAAGACTATTTTGTGGGCTATCAATTAATACAGTAAAAGGAAGTACTAAAACCTACATAGCTAGAGGAAATAAAATCTTCATTTCTAGAGAGAAACCGAAGGAAACAAACAAGCCAACAACTTTATGCCAAGGAGTTGCCACAAACCTGATCACAGGTTTTCTCACAGGTCACTGTCGTGTGAAAAAGTCTGAAAAAATGCATGATGACCATCGGTATAGCATAAGACTATACATGCAGATTGTGCAACGAGGACGTGGAAGTAGCAGAACACATACTACGTGACCGCAATGGTTTAGTCAAAACACGTCAACTTTACCTAGGTAAATTCTACCTTGAACTCGCGGACATAGATGCCAGCTCACCTAAAGATTTAACCGCCTTCCTCACAAATTGAGGCATCATAGGTGAGTTCTAAATGGAGGACATCACAATAGGTCCATCCGTGGCCGCAGTGATCTGGGATTCATTATACCACCTCCCACAACAATCTCATCTAATCTAGAATAAAAACATGAGTGGTGATGGAAGAATCAAATCTACGAGTACTTGCCCATTTTCACCATCTTCTCTCTCCTTTTAGAAAGAATATTTTATCCCCTAACATCAATGCATTTGTTACATCTTGAGATAAGCTTTTTTAAACCCTCAAAAAAATAAATTTCCTCTTTCTCTGCAAAATACCCATTTATTGCCGACTTGAGTTCTTCATCATCCGAAAATCTTTTTCCACGAAGACATTTTTTCAAATCCGGAAACAGGAAATAATCACTAGGGGCAAGGTCTGGACTATAGGGTGGGTGTTGGATTTCTTCGAAACCACAATCTCGCGCAGCAGCCTTGGAAACTCGCGCCGTGTGAACAGGAGCGTTGTCATGAAGAAGCAACACACCCGCTGCGAGTTTACCCCGTCTTTTCTTTTTAATTTCCTCCCGCAAATTATGCAAAGTGGAAGCGTAGGATGTGGCGTTGATGGTTTCACCTTTTTTTTGTACTCAATGAGCAAGATTCCCTTTGAGTCCCAAAAAACTGTGGCCATGTCCCGGCAGACGGAGTGACTTTGAACTTCTTCGGGGGGTCTGTTCCTTTTTTATGCCACTGCATGGACTCTTGTTTGCTTTCAGGGTCATTGTGGTGGACCCATGTTTCGTCCCCAGTAACAATTCGATCCATAACACCGTCCGCGTTCTCACTACACATCTCCAAAAGCTCTCTACAGCATGCGATTCTCACTTTTTTCTGAGGCGCTGTGAGCATTCGTGGCTCCCACCTTGCACTGACCTTTGAAAGGTTAAGATGGTCATGAAGAATGGCGTGAATGGTACCAATTGAAAGCTTGGTGATCTCTGCCATCATTTTCACCTTTATTCGGGCATCCTCAAGAACAAGTTTTTCGACTTCTTTGATGCTTTCTCCCGTACAAGCAGTAGCCGGGGCGCCGAAGCGGGGGTCGTCTTCAATGCTCTCTCTGCCTCTCTTGAACTCACTTGACCACTTTTGAACAGTTGATAATGAAGGTGCGGAACCCTGGTAAACAGCCACCATCTCGTCATGAATAGTTTTTTGACTTTTTCCTT
Source organism: Volucella bombylans (assembly GCA_949129095.1). Taxonomy (NCBI): domain Eukaryota; kingdom Metazoa; phylum Arthropoda; class Insecta; order Diptera; family Syrphidae; genus Volucella; species Volucella bombylans. The sequence continues at coordinate 99,170,847 of OX422144.1, forward strand.
GCTTAGTGAGAAATTTAATTACAGCGCGATGCTCAATTTTCACCATCATCGTCTCAGTTGCAATTATGATTCTGTTTAACTAGAGATAAAACGCGAATTAATAATCACATTTATATGAAATTTTACATGAATGCACTAAAATAATAGTATTACTTGATAAATAAGTCAATTTATATATACAACCACAGCTTCAACCCTATACCGAGAATATGTTGAACGCCCCTCGTAGTTCTCATTCATTAAAAACCATCACATCATCAGGATAGAAACGATTATTTACGAACTGAACTGGCAGGAGTTTTTTTCATAAATTAAAATGAATCTAATGAATTCGCTTAGGTGAATCGTCATCCTCTTGAGATTCTTCAGAATGAAGATTTTCCACAATGAAAAAGATGTATCTAACCCAGATAACGACAACTTCTTAACTCTTTTCACATTTTGCAGCATTACCTAAAAATTCTACGAGTATTGTGCCACAAAGTCAATTTATGATGCCAGATGAGCCTCAACGTTCTTAGTAATCAGTTTCAGTTTTAAATGCATTTTATTTTCTTAACACTAACTCTTACATTCTAACAAAAATGCTTAAATGCTAGCTTACAATTACTTAACAATCTTATACTAACTTACTGGCCCCACGACGTTCTTAGTAATCTTGAGGCACGCATTCACATAGCATGTGTTTTGCGGTTTCATCATCTTCCGCACAAAAGCGACATTAAATTTCCTGATTTATTCGAAGTTTATGTAAGTGCTATCGCAGCTGGAAGGGTCCCTTGAAAAAGCTGACCTGTTCTCTGATATCACACGTTCTGAAGTTAAGAGACAATTTGGATCTATTTTGGTTTCATAGCTTTTAGCTTGTCGAAATCCGGTATATTCTCCTAGTAGGGTAGACACACTTACTCAAAACGGAAAGTAGTGGAAGAACCCACAGACCACAAACTTTTGGCTGTTGAAACAGTAATTGATGTCTCATCGAAAGTAGTCGTTGTACTACGACTCTATAAGTGGCGGCAGTAGCGGGGCATCGTCATCCTGAACAAACGGACGAATTTAACAGGAATGCCAAGCTAGACGTAGCTTTATATATAGCTCGTCTCTATAGATGCTATCATTCGCGGTCTTAAATTCGATGAATAGGTGTGTGTATCGATTGGAATTCAAAGCTCCAGAAGCTTTGTTTGACTTAAGCGTAGCTAGGGCTATCTTCACTTCATCCAGATCGGGTGAACAAAATTGTTGGTCTACATCATGGTTCATGATCTACATGGTTAGAAAGGCTAATTCTGCTCGACAGCGGTATTTGGCTCTTCATCGCCGTTATAGAGCCTAGAGAAATGCTCTTTCCAAATCCTCAGCATCGACTATTCCTCTACTACTATGTTCCTTTGTTCGTCTCTACAGGCTGCGGTACCGGCTTTGTGGGTGTGGTAAGTTTTTTTTTACCTTGTGGTAAAACAGGTAAAACTTCCGAATCTGATTCCTATAGTAGCCTTACTCAATTTCCTCGACGGCGCGCTTCTTATGCTCCTTTTTTCCTCCTGAGAAACCATTGTTCAACTTTCCTCTTCTGCTCGTAGAGAACGTGAGCATCTCTAGTGCTTCTATGCAGCGCCGCTTTGTATTGTAAAATGTTTGTGTGGGTAAAAATGATAGAACTTATTCTTTTTAATACAAATCGCTTTATTCAGTACAGTTACAATTCACTATTTAATTGTTTCTCTCAATGTAATCCAATTTCTCAACCGGTTATACTTTTCTTATCTTTTACTTAAACCATTTAATCACTTCTCCTAATTAACACTTCAAATTCAACTGATGACCTGACCTGATCTGCATACCTTGGGGTTGCTGGTATTTATACTCAAATGACATACTTCGAGAACAATCCTCGCCATCCAGCGTCCCATACAATTTCCAATTTGCTGGAAAATTCGATTCCGCTCCAGTCGTCAGACTTTGCTAATCAAGTATCGAAATCTTCTGCTCTTCGAGTATCGACATCCTCTGCTATGTAAATCTAAATGTCGCTGCTCACATTTAAATGGTTATCACACTGCTCCCTCCTTACAGTTGTTCGTCCTGAACAAGTACGTCATTCATCATTCCGTTGAAATGACACATTCTATCCAAATGGACCACCTTCAATCTAGATATCGCTGTCCGATTGAAACCCGGCACAGCCATCTTTGATGGCTTTTTGGCAATGTAGCCATTGGTATTCGACATTTGATGTTGACGGTATAAGACCTCTTAAGAGAGTGTCGTCGGCGGACGTCAAACTTCCTCACAGTATTACCATGTCTTTGCGATTTTTGGATACCCACAACCGTAACTTGGATACAACAACGTAATGATCCGAGTCGATGTTGGCCCCTCGGAATGTTTGGGTATCTATAATACTGAAGGAGTCTCTTGCGTCAATGGCAATGTGGTCAATCAGGAGATCTCCAAGTCCCTTTATGAATATCGAGATGCGGGAACCGGGTGCTAGCTACGACAATATATTAGCCTGGATCCGTTATTGGAAGTGTTGCCGTGCAGATTTCTGGCTTAACAACAAATATGCATCCAAATAGGCACTGGTTTTGCCGTCGATAACAATCGCCGTAGTAAATGTCGCAGTTTTTCATCCTATTTCTGTCCGGCCCATCTAATCGCACTTCTGGATGACGGTTACCCCGATGACACAATTCCCAACTGGGGGACCAGATGCACTCTTTTCCAAGTCTCGGAAATCCTTATCGGTCTGAGCTCCAAATATGTCGGACTAGCCGGAGAAGGTCCTTGCCTTATTTCGCAATTGTACTTTACCGTTTTGTTGATATATTTGTCTGCTTGTTACTCGCGTTTCTAAGTTTGACAAGTCGAGTCCGGATAGACATCGACCAGTATCCGATCGTTACCACTTGGAGGTAAAATGAGCGCAATTGATGTGTAGTAACAGTTGCAACACTAAGCATAGCCAAGTTGACACCTCCCATTGCCTACGTTATTTCTACAGCACGCAACAACCCAGTATCGTGACTAATCCTGAAAATTTATAATGATCCCAGCTCGTGGAAGTAGCGTTGTACCTCCACCTGAGGTTAAGTCATTCTTGACAAGCCGACATTGTGTTCCTATTTTGTTCTGTTCAGCTCTCGCGATTATACTGTATGACGAGTTAAGTCTACGAGTAGTTGGATGAGACCAGGTGCTAGTGGCTGTCACAATGAGTTAAAATAGGCACAGTCGATGTGTGTTCATAGTTGCAGTACTATGCATTGCCTGTCATAAATACTTAACGAGGCGTATGGCGTTTCTGTTTAAGACGGCAGTATACGATACAACCGGCAACCTGAATGGTAGTTCATAAACGATTCAAATACCTAGTTCCAAGAATGCCATTGAATTTTCGAAATCTGTTACACTCCAATCAAATTTGTTTGCAGAGATCAATTGGGCTCCGGGTCAGATATCCTAGCTCTGAATGACTTTGCTTTCATTCGAAGTGATATCAAAGTGCAATACAGTTAAGTTCCACAGATCTTCTTCCTGAAGTAACCATCTACATACATGGACGAAGTGCTGATTTCAGTTTAAGGGTTAGACTTAAGTTCATAGTTAGCACATTTTCTTTTTTCAAGAAACTTCTTCCGACACTTGCCATGGTGCTGGTTAAATGCATATATAGGGTAACCGGATAAGAACGATAGGAAAAAAATTTAAATAAAACAACAGCGGTGTGACATATAAAATTGATTCTGGCTTTATTTTGAAGCTATGTTTATGCCATTATATGTGGAATAGCACATCATTGAAATGACCGTCTCGACTTCGCTGGCAGTGCTTCAAGCGGTCGGTCCAATTTTTGATGACTCGGTCCAATATGTGAGGTGTTATTCCGGCAATAGAGTGTCGAATTTTGGCCTCGAGCTCGTCCAAGGTGATTGGCTGTTAGTGTAGGCTAAGGACTTGACGTAGCCCCAGAGAAAATAATCGAGTGGTGTCAAATCGCATGATCGTGGCGGCCAATTGATGTAGGCTAGCCGTGAGATGACTTTGGTCACCAAATTTCTCCTTCACTACTTCGAGCGTTGTACCGCTTGTATGGCAGTTAGGGCCGTGTTGTTGGAACCACAACTCGATATCGATGTTGTTGACCTCTGACCACAGAAAGTCGGTTAAAATCGCTCTATACCTGAGACCACTGACGGTAACGTTGTCTCCTTCCTCATTTCAAAAGAATTTAGGTCCGATGATGCCGCCATACCATAAACCGCACCAAACAGTTAATTTTTGTGGATGCATTGATGCTTGGCCGTACACTTGTAGATTGTGTTCGCTCCAATAATGACAATTTTGCGTGTTGACATAGCCGCTGAGCCAAAACTGGGCTTCGTCCAAGAAGATGATTTTTTGGTCAAAATCCGGATCTCTGGCCAACATTTACAGCGCCCAATTAGTGAACTCACGGCGTTGTCTATGGTCGCCCGGCTTCAATTCTTGCGTCAGCACAATCTTATACGGATGTAGGCAAAATCTAATCAAAATCTCTCTTTAAATCTCTGGTGATGCCCAATTCAACTGATCGGCGCCAAATTGACATTTAAGGATCCTCTTCGATACTGGCCTCTACGGCGGCTATGCTTTCTGCAATTCGCAGCAATCTCTGTCCGGTTGGTGGCTTAAGATCCAAAGAGTATACTCACTCTCAAATTTTTCCACGATGCCTGCACGCTGAAGCCATGATGACGACCGACCTCACGATGAAGTTCACGTTGCAGATTTACAACTGAGTTGGAATTTCGATAATATTTTTTAATAATTAGCGCACGTTAGGCACGAAAAGCGATGCATGATGAAATGGCAAACCTTATTAAATATTTTGACAGCTGGATGTGGTTGGTAGTTTTGACAGCTGCTGGAATATAACAATTGCAAAAACTATCACTGCTACTGACCACCCACTAGAGCTGGAGTTTTATAGCCAGCTCCTTCTGAGGCTTTGTGCCTCAAGGCAGTCACTTTGTCATTGTAGTAATGAAAATGTGATTGAGGATTGGAGATTTTATTAGTTTTCCTTCTTCCTGCGTGCGTAACAAATAGCTGGATCGGAAGTTGTTATTTTACACTAATTTTAGCTTTCCTAAAAAAATCATTCTTTTGTCTTAACTTATCTATTTTCTTTTACTCTTTTAGTTTACTATACACAGAGCTGTTTAGGGCATATCAAGAAACGTTTTGTGAGTTCTATTCACATGTCAAATATGCCACATGTAGAATTTGTACACACAACTTGTGGAACAGATCGTCGACTACTAGCACATCCACCGGTCTAACTTTAGCTCTGTTCGTTGCAGTTGTCTGTAGGACGAAACGAGTCTCAGATTTGTCTCACATTCGTTTTTTTTTTTTTTAAATTAATAGTCCAGATATTATTTTTAGCATTTTCCTATAGTTCAGTTGAATGTTTCTCCTCTTTGAAATATGATATTTCCTCAAAGACGTTGTAGCGTCTGCATAGCATATGTATCCATATATCATGGTACAACATCAGACACTATTCAAAGCCCTAGAAACAAAAATCACAAAATAAGAAACCCCAAAAGTGAGGAGTATCTGACATAACACCATCATAGCGAGAACATCAATATGGCGCAAATATCGATTGAATTCATCGGTGGCATGATTAAGGATTGTAATATTTTCGGTTCGGGAATCTATTTCATAATTGCGTTCGATCTTTCGAAGTTGAGGCGAAAAATAGTTGTTCGCAAAGTTGACTGTTAAAATGGCTTAGAGCATGAAATGAAGGCAATCTATTGGGTGGGGGGTAAGGATATTTATATTTATCGACATGTTTGTTGGTTGGGAAGTGAAACAAAAGTCGCTATTGACATTGAACGAATGAAATGAACAGTTTTTTTGGAATACAATTATAAGCGGATGAATGAATGAAGAATGGTATATGGATTTTATGTAAATGAGGACATTGGATAGAGAATCTAGGAGACGATAATGCCATGTGAAAGTTCCTGTTTCGTAAGGATTCCTATTAGCATATGTAATGTGGAGGGAATAGCAGTCATGTTCGGGTTTAACGGCACGAAATTACAACATCCTTGAGAGGAGTCAATATTTGCATAATATAAACGATGCCAGCAATACATTGGTTGGCCTTAGTTCACTATCGTAAGAAACTTTTAAGTACTCACTTACTTATAGGTAAGAAATGCCTTAAAGTGTGGCTATTTCCTGCTTTTGAATGGTTGATACATGGGGGCAATGACTCTATTTAGTAGAAGTCTGCCTTGGGTAAATTTTTGCGAGGTGAGCCAAGACCTTGGATCACGATTTCGTGAATATAAAAAAATAAATGAACTCCTAGGATTCTTAAGGAAAAGCTTATGTGATTAAGGAACTGGAGCAGTTTACTATAGATGTTCGCTACGTATTCTATGGATGGTTTACTTACTTACTTTTTGAGTTCGTTATCGAAGAAACGTCTCTAGCTGTTCGACTGTAGTAGTCCTCCATTCTTTTCTATTCGCGATACGCGGTTTTCAGGTATTCGGGCATTTACAATAGCTTCGCTGTTGACTACCAAACTTCTCATTATATGAATACAGGAACCATAAGTATGGAATAAACTCATCTGTGTTTAAGTACTTTCACACCACTATATGGCAAGCGATCGGAAAGACCGAGAACTTATCTCTTCATGGCGAACTTACTCTCATCATCTAAGCTTGCAACCATGATTCAGTTGCTGCATACATAAGCTACATAACGAACGGAGAATGGAAAAATTCGTCGTTGCATCGGCTTATTTTCGCAAGGACTCAGTACTACCGCCACCACTGAAGACATTGAATACTGGGATACCAGGAAGATAAGATTTATTATATGTATACTGCGATGCTTATTCTCAGAATACTTTTTCGGTCAGTAGCAAGTGCATCGTGAGGGGCAAATATCATTTGGGTTTCATGCTATCGTCTGACCTGGACGTCAACAATTGTTACGAAAGTAAGACAGCAAATTATCGACTTAACGCTATCCATTAAGTACGTTTAGAAGATTACCGGAGTACTACCGGAGTTATCCACGTCAGCTCATAGGTACATCGAAGAAGCGGATGTGAGGTTTCGAGTTTGTTGAAGAAGGGGAATCCGTAAAAAGCCAACTGGACACTGGAAAGAGGATATCAGAAAGTGTGTTGAGGCTTCCCTGAACTCAGAACAAAAGTGTTTTGAACTGAAATGGGCAGGCAGAAAACAATCCCAGTAATTACTTAAAGATACCAAGAAATCTTCTAGACAGGTCACTTAAGACTAATTTGCAGGAAGACTGGAGTCTTTACATTTCGAAGCAAAAAGAGTAAAATAAGCTTATTCGGGCTTCGAAGAGTGCCCCTTATAAAGATTTTTGCGAACAGATCGAAACAGATTGAAAGCCCTCAAACGGAAGAAATCCGCCCGACTGGAAACGCTTTAAGTACCAGATAACTATCTCCTGCTTTAGACTTACATTCTAGGTAACCTAAATAGATCCAACTTACAGCCAGTTTGTTTTAAAGAAGTTGCTGAGTAATATAAGACGTCGTAGCTGGTATCTGTTCCAATCCGGAATTTAATTTCATGTGGTAAGAATTCCATCTCCATAAGCAAATTATCCACTATTTCTTTATTTATAGAAGCCTCAAACTGCGCGGTCTGACTACATGCAAAAATTGGTATCCCTGTACCCGTTATTACGGACGAGTTCAATATACATAATTTTGTATGGCTTGGATAGTCTGGACAGACAATAGTCGAAGCATGTTGCTTGTAAATAAGCCCACGCGAATGCCAGCATCCTGGACTTCTTTTTAACTTCTCACCTTGATAAGTACACCGTTGATTTGCTCTCCCCTCTAGGCTCATTGGACCATTGTTCCATATCAGCTAATGTCTCGTACACTGACCACTCAGTTAGAGAAAAGATTCTTAAGAGAACCGTATGGCAATACGAGAAAGCCAATTGGAGCGAACGTAACATCTTCTTTAGGAATCATTACTAGTTGTTATGATCATAGACACTATTCTCTTTGGAAAGAGATCGTTTATCCCTCATCGGATTAAGAGCATCAGACCAAAAGAAAAGACATGGTACGACTCGAGCTGTAAAGAGGCTGTCAGTGCTAGAGAAATGTTTGTTCGATCCTACAACATCAACCCGAAAAGGGATAACTGAAAAAAGCTCAAACGAGCCAGGAATGTCTTCAACGTCTTTCTTATGTATGCGAAATTCCAATACGACCAAAAACTGATGCAAAAAATACTACGATTTCTCAAAGGTAGTAAACGTTTTTGCTTGTTTGTCAAAAATATCAGAAATTCTGCCTCATCCTCCACCCCAATGCTCATTTACAATTATATTCAAGCTGTCAGCTCTTTAGGCAAGGCCAATCTGCTTGTTCCATACTTTGCAGCTAGCTGAACACTTCTAGACTGTGCTTTGTCCCCACCTACACTTGAGTGCGTCTAATTTTCGCACTCGTGTAGTAACAAGAGATCTTAAAGATTTAACATTCACAAACCCGCTGGTCCAGATGGTATATCTCCCCATGTACTGAAGAGGTGTTCTCCCACCCTGGCACTGTGTATGCTTTTCCATCGATCCTACTCTTTAGGACTATTTCTGAGGAGATGAAAAACAGCATTTGTCAGCCCGTCCTTAAAACGGCGAATCATTTCCTCTCCAGCAACAGGTAGCAACAGGTCTACCGGTGATTTGATGGCATGTCCCACCAAAAAGTGGAAGCAAAGCGGATACCAATCTGGCGAAAGCAAGATACATCGTTGCACTTGATCTTTCTAAGGTATATGTCGAAAATGCGTGCATTTTGGATCGATATAAATTACCTTTCGGAACGTTCAATTCGAGTTGTCTTGGATGGTTTCAAGTCTGATATTCACAGATAAATGCTGGTGTGCCATAGGGCTCCATTCTGTCTTCGATACTCTTTTTAATTTTACTCATTTGTCTGCTACTCGTACTTCTAATCCAATATATTCCCTTGCTGACGACAGTACTCTCTGCTTGGTGTATTTTAAAGAAGGATTTGCATTTGCATCTTTTCAAAATCCAATTAACACAAGAATTGAAGCCAACAGATCATAATCAGCGCATAACATTGGTTGCTAGAACATGATGCTGGTTTCTCACGCAAAATCATCTTTAGTGATGAAGTTCATTTCACAATGGATGGATTCATCGACAAACAAAATTGTCGCACCTGGGGAAAAGAAAGTCCTCGAATAAATTCGGAAAAATCAGTACATCCACAAAAATGTACTATTTGGTGTGTTTGGTCCATTTTTCTTCGAAGATGCAAACGAAAAAGCTGTTACTGTCAATGAAAAGCGCTAAAGACAAATGGTTGAAGATTTTTTGAGCCCCCAAATGGAAGATATAGACACAGACGATCTTTATTTTCAACAGGATGGAGCTACGAGTCACACAAAATGTGCACACATTGAGCTATAGCGGTCTAAGTTTCCAGACCGATTAATTTCATGTATTGGTGACATAAACCTGGATCATGGGACTTAACACCATTAGATTACTTTGTTTGGGGTTTTTGAAAAATAAAGTCTATGTGTACAAAACAACAACAATTGAATAGCTGAAAAACAACAATCGAATGGAAATTGATTAACTTAAGGCGGTAATGTGGGAGGGAATCCTTCAAAATTTTGAGGTTCATATAGGCATTTAAATGATGTTATTTTTCACGCGTAATTGTTAAGAGCTAAAACTGATCCAAGACGAAGACTGTCAACGGCTCAACATGCCTACTGTAAAGGAAAGTCAGTGGAAACGACTCTGCACTCACTGACTAGCCACATCGAATGATCCCTACAATATAAAGAGTACACAATGGTTTCTTTCCTGGACATAGAGGACGCTTTTAACAACGTCAACATATCCGCAATCACGACTGCGGTGTCAACTCTGCAGGTAGACGTCTCACTTGGGGTGTTGATCAGTCTTATGCTAAATAGCAGGATAATCAACTCCAATCTGGGTGAGACTATGTTAAAAGATGTGTCAGCAGATATACGCCGCAAGGCGGTATCCTCTTTCCCCTTCTTTTGAACTTAGTAGTTAATGAACTGCTGATATACCTGGAAGCGGATGGTAGCAGAGTGATTACCTATACGGATGACGTTGCTATAGCCGTCTCAGGTAAGAATCTTAATATCATTAAAGAATTCCTTTAAGTAAATCTCAATAGATAAACCCGCTGGGCAGATCGCTGTAGATTGGGAATAAACCCCCATAAAACTAATCTTGTCCTCTTTTCCAGGAAATACAAAATTCCTATTATAGACCCACCTTTAATAAACTGTACTAGTTTACTATTTTATTCCGATGCAGCAACATATCTGGGTCTCATTTTTGACAGGAAACTATTCTCTTGCAAAAAAGCCATTGAGTCCAGAGTCTAAAAAATAGCATGTCTATGCATAAGCGGAGCCTTGTGGTCTACCCCCTCTGCGGCATTAGGCCTTCTGTTTCATTTGACACCCCTCGATATTTTCAGGAAGGAAAGTAGCTGTGTGAAAGTGACTAAACAGTGGACAAATTCTTAATACATTAGGAATCCTCACAGAGAACATCGATTACACCATATCTGAACTTTGAACTTTGGTTTGACAAAAACTTCCATGTAAGCTTCCCCTCTGGATCCTTCTGGGACGAAGATGCTTTCATGGAGAACAAGTCAATCCATCTCTACACAGATGGATCTAAAACCGATAGCGGAGTTGGTGGCGGTGTTTTCTTAGATAAGCTAAATCTGAGTCTCTCTTTCCTTCTTCCAAATCACTGAAGAGTGTTCTAGGCGAAAATTTTGGCGATTAAAGAAGCTCTGTCCTGGCTGTAGAAAAACGTGATATCTACAAAGGATATTCGCATCTTTTCGGATAGTCAGGCCGCCATCAAGTCCCTGGAATCGGTCTTATTAAATTCTAAAACCGCCCTTGAATGTCGATCATCTCTCATGGAGATGGCAGAGCAGTTCAACATTCACCTTTGTTGGGTGCCGGGCCATAGAGACATTCCAGGGAACTGCAGAGCCGATGAACTCGCCAAAATTGGAACCACTCTACCTATTCTACCGGAAAAGGGTAGCATAGGTATACCAATCGCTACTTGCAAACTAACATTAAAGCTGGATGCCAATAAAAGAACAGATCTTAGGTGGACTGTTGGACCAACATGTCTAGCGACCAAACAGATCTGGCCAAAGCTGGATCTGAATCACTCTAAGTGTCTGATGCTTCTAAATAGGAAACATCTCAGCGCCATCAGAGGTGTGATCACTATACACTGCCTCATAGGTAAGCACGCAAGATGGCTTGGCGCTTTTATAAACGATTTCTGTAGAAGCTGCATGGACGAGGAAGACGAGGAGACAATCCTCCACCTACTTTGTACATATCCAACTCTCTCCCAGAGAAGAAAACTTCATCTAGGAGCTTTCATCGATAAAGACCTAAACGATTTAAATAATATAGACGTAAACAGTCTCTTACGCTTAATCATAATCTCAAACTGGTTCCATTGGTAAGAGGATCATAGATCCACGTGGCATCACAATGGGCCAATAGGCCTAAGTGGGTTGGTATTTAAAAACAGCCACTCTTACCTACCTACCTATTTGTTAATAGCCATATTTTTATAAAAATAAAAACACCAGAAAAAACATCTAGGCGCGACTTTTGAAAGACCCTTACTTAAGGCATTCATCCGCCCAAAATTAGAGTACAATTATGGAATAGATGGAAGTATTCCATCTGGGCATGCGTGTTTAAGACATCTCAAAACCCTGCAATAAAACTCATAGTTGATACTAATATCAACCATTCAATTGACCCCTTTGAACACAGATGTAATGACTCCTTGTCACACTTTGTTTTATTGCATTGAAATCGCCACTAGGATTCCGTCCTTTCAAACCTTCAACCGTAACAGCCGTTTCGCTTATGAATGCTCTTCAGTATACCCTCAAGCACACTTTCGGACATACTCTAAAAATATCGTGATTCGTTCCTAAGCCGTACAGCTTGCTTATGGAATGTTCTGCCGAGCTCTCTATTTTCTAGTCATTATAACTTGCAAACATTTAAAACCAACATACATCGGCATTTCTCCTTTCTCTCTACCTAATTTTCCTTCGCCTGAGCTTTATACAAAATTTTAAGGGTACATTTTAACCCCTTGAGCGTACGCTGATTATAAAAAAATGCATCTAGCATAAGAAACGCATCCTCGACGGCATCTGAAACCTTCATGATGCAATGAGCCGAACGAACTCTTAAGGAGAGAAGTATTACGGATGCACCTCAAATTCCGGCCAAATATCGAATCAGAAAAATCATATATCCTTAAAAGTGTGAGAATTTCTTTTGAACCACAACAGTCATGTAATAAAAATTGCTACGCATGGAGTGTAGGTCAAAGGTACACTTGCATAAGTAAAACTACGGCGTATGCTGTATAGGGCTGAAATGGAATTAAGAACTTACTTTTAAGGCATCAACCCGTTTCGGATTTTTTTTCTTCTTGAGTTTTTCGTTGTTTATTCGATTTTATTTACTGAATCAGATTTTCCCCTTCGGTTCGGTAAGAAGGTAATACCGGCGACGAAATCCTGTCGAAATAATCAGCTCTACATTAGCCACCACCCGGGATATTTCTACTATATTGTACATAATATATTTTTTTATTTTATGAACGCACGAGGCGCAACAATATACCATATGTACGTTCTCCCACACTTCGATCCATCAGTGTAGGAGGCTTTGGCATTGTAACGTGTGACACCGTTGTTACTCGTACCTACTCTTCTCCGTTTGGTATTTATATCTTGAAATTACAATTAAAGACTACGTTTGCCATAGTATAGTCGGTTTCTGAATTTACAGTTGGTAATCTTACAGCCAGTTGATTGCCTTAAGGGTATCATTTTCTGATACAGTGTCTTGCATGCTCAAATCAGTTGCTAGACTTGAAGAGCTCTAAGGTTATTAGAAGGCATGGTGAGCGTTGCTCTTAGCTAACAAGTTTACGTTCTAAAATTTGCTTGGAGCTGTTCACCAAATGGTGCAGTCATATGTTAGTATGGTCCTTACAAAAACTACGTACAGCCAATACATGATCTTTTGGGATGGTCCCCTTTTCTCTCCACAAATTCTTTGAAATAATTTTAAAGCTATGGTTGCTGTCCTGACACTCTTTTGTAGTCATATTCCAGGTAAATATATTGTCAAGGATCAGGTCATGGTATCTGAGGGTGTTTTGTTTTAGAGCTTCAGCCTCAATCCTTCTAACCGTAGTATTCTGAATACTGGGTAAATCCTTTTGATGGTGAATATTCAGCTTTGGCTACATTACTCCAAGGCCACATCAGTTAGCCGATTTCAATAAGTCATTTAGGCCAGCCTGCAGTATATGGCTAATGTTGTTGCTCTTCTGGTAGTTGATAAAAAGTTTTAAGACAGAATATTATACCATTAGCCATATTTAGGAGACCATCTATAGCGCGTAGTTTCGAGACTACACATTCTCTTTTGTGGATCGGGCAAACTACTCGTATACGTAAATTTAATTCAATTTCATTCATTATTATTTATTTCTTATAAAATTATTTTATAAATATAAAAATTGTTTGATAATCGACTTATAGATTAATGGACTTACATATAAGAAATATGGTGACACTCTATAATTATAATATATATGTAATATATTAGTTATGAGTATCGCTTCGGTATATCTTACAATTAAATAGATAAAATTGAGGCGGGGTTGCCAAAAATTAAAAAAAAGTACATTTTTATTATAGTACATACAGCAAAAAGGAGTTTTAAGCTAGAAGTAATGCACAATGTTATAATTTTAGGCTATGAATTCAAGAGAGAAAACTGATTATAAAATACAATAGTAATAACAATTTTGTTAAATTTTAAAATTAAACCAGTATGCCAGAGAAAAAATATATTCAATGGGTCGAATGCATAAAAATTAAGTATTTACTAGATTTGGTATGCATATACATGAGTTTTGACTTGCCAGCAAATACTTCTAGTAAATACTGAATCCATTCAAGTAAATACTACCAGTTCATCGAACAATTGGTAGTATATACTTATTTTGTATTATTTCCCAATTGCTTTGCAAACAATTTTTTCGTAAAGCATATTCAAAAAAAAAACAGCCATGACAAGCGAAGCTTCTCAATTGCAACTAGCTTTTGTGCGAATTTTAAAAAAGCATACCGTTCTTTTGAATAAGTCACCACATACGTGCATTAAAAAGGAGAAGTCAAAAGCTATACAACTATTTATTAGTGAATATAAGGCTATGACCGGTGTTAAAATAGCGAAAGAGCAAATTAGAAAGAGGCTTAATAACTGTAAGACAGAGGTTAAGAAGAAGGCAGACCTTAACGAAACGGCAAATAAGCCCATAAAGCTCAAAGAATGGGAAGTAATTATTTTAGAGTTTTTAAATGCTGATGAAAACCCATCTATCTCTTGCATTCCTGGTAATCGTACGTATTGCTTTATTAAGCTAATTATTATACTTTTACTAACATCGTTTACGTAAAGATGGTTTATCTGTGGGAGCAGATAATCCCATTCGGATCCAAATGAAAAAGGAAGCTGATATACGTATTGCTGCAGATGAAATTGGAGAATTACCGCGAGATTCTCCAGAAACAAAACGTAGAAAATTGAAGTTCAATGAGACTGAAGAGACAAAACATCTGTCTAATGGAGAACTTGAACGTTTGGTGTTGCTGGAGCAATTAAATTTAATACGAATGCAGCAGGAGGAAATTAAAAAAAGGATGGAAAATGACAACCAAGAATGGAATTCCTATCCTACTTATAATTCCACCACCACCACTTTAAATTAACCATCTTAAATTTATAAATCCGGCAAAAATTATTTTAATTTTTTATTGAAATAACATTTCTGTTATTTCTGTTTTTTACATATGTTCAATAAAGTTCTACGAATTTACGTTACATATTATTCCAGCTAATTCCGTTCTCTTTATCTGCCCCATTCGTTGAATTTGAAGTACACTGGCTATTAGTTCTTCATCACCTTGAACAGAAATTTCATTTTCAACGCCTTCTGGCAATTGGAAATCTTTAAATGATAATCATTTAAATGCTTTACAACATTGTGCAAAACGAAACATGCCACAATTATATTTGGAATATTTTCTAAATTGAGACGTATGCAGTTTTATAGAATTGGAAATCTCCTCTTCACTTGGCCAAAACAACTTTCAATTATTACTCTCTCTTTTGAATGCAATTTATTGAATGCCTTTTCTTGATTACTTGTTGGATTCTTAAAAGGCGTCATTAACCAAGGTGCAATTCCATACCCTTCAACTGTTCCTCCAAATTCTAGAATCGTGGACTGAGCCTGGTCATTGGCAATCCACACTTGTAAAGTATTCCATTGCATCACGTGCTGTTTGAATATTGATTGAGGCATATACTTTTCGATTAATATATTCTTCTGAATGGAAGTGAGGCTTCATTATTTCTGGGGGTGGTCGTGGTGTAGTGGTGCTAGCAATCGCTTCTCACTCGGAAGGTCTAGGTTCGAATCCTGCCCATGGCAAGTCAGTTTTTCATTTGTGTAATTGGAACTCCGACAGAAAAATTCTGCGTGTGAAGGCATAACACTGACACGTAGATTTGGCTGTTGTAGAGTTTCAACCACAAAAAACTAGTGCGAATTATAACTTCGAATCACTCTGAGTGAAGAAAAAACTCTCCGTCCTATTCGGACTCCCACCCCTGGAGAGCTAATATCGAAACCAAATACACCTTAGTTTCAAACCACTACAAAACAATTTTCCTTTCTCCTCCTCCTATCTTTCCGCCCGCGCCCTGGCAACAGTAAAACCCCTTAGGCGCGCGTAAATTATAAAAAAAAAAACATGCGTGCAGTCCAAGGCATGATGGGAATCTGTATTTGCGAAGTCAATCATGTTTTGCTTTCAAGTGAATTATGAAGCTTTAATGAAACTTTATCCAATGAGAGGCTTTAACTTTTTATAAGTTTTGCAACAGAATTTACTGTTCTAGAAAAAGGTTCTCTGATGTACGCCAATATCTTCACCAACGCTAACTTAAAACCCAGGATCCCTAACGTATCTCAAAAAGATCCTCATCTTTTCTTCAGGTAATACTGCCCTTCCTCTTGTTTCAGTTTTAATGCCTTAAAATATATGAATTGACGAAACATTCGCGTAAAGTCATACAGTAATTACTTACAAATAAAGTATTCACTTAACTACTCTATATTTTCCTTCTCAAAACGGTAAAACATTTTAAAATTAGACTCCATAACCCTACGCTTCTTGTAAACTTTTTCAGAATTAATTCGTAAAAATTCAGCCATTTCGGTAAATATAGCGACCTGATTACTTGAAAGAGAGACTGACGACTATCATCCTATTTATTATTTGATATTAACGCCTTCACCGAAAACAATTTGATCCCCGACATAAAGAACCAGGAATTGTTCCCCCCCTACTTTTAATGTTTTTCGCGACGACGATCCTACCCGCACAAATAAAGATTCCCCCTGTCGAGGCGTCCTACTTGCGATCGACAACAGCCTTAACCCTTCTCTCATTACAATTTCTTCACCCTCTAAAGCCGACTTTGTCGCAATAAAAATACCACTCCCTCTCAAGTCCCTTTACGTTATATATTGCTACATCCTACCAGCTCAACCTATCGATTCTTACCAATTTGTTATTGATGCGATCGACCATTTAATTTACCTGTCAGACTCTATTGATGATATCCTTATTATCTTCCTCAGCTACAGTGGACTCCATCAGATGATCAATCGTTTTTCATCGCTTCAAATGCCAACTCAGCTAAGAAATGTCTCTTCTTAGATAGCTTAACAGACTCAAGTCTATGCCAAGTCAGTGGTATATCCAATTATATGGGCAGGCAATTAGACCTTATTTTCACAACAGATCCAATTAACTGCTCAGTCTCACTTTGTCCACTATCCCTCTCAACAATCGATAACTGCCACCCCCCCCCCCCCACCCAAACCTTTTACTTTCATTTTTTCATAACTCTTCATTCCAGTCCACTCCCCCACAACTCTCTCATCCCACGACTTCATCATCCACTAGTCCTCCCTGGTATAATCGCTAGCTTCGTTCCTTACGAAATAAGAGAAATAAGTTATGGGCTGTTTTCCTGCGTACCAGATCCTTTTCCGACTATTCCAAATATCTTGGTCAGCAAGTCAACTTATAAACGACCCTAAGTCCTTTTTCCAATTTGTTAACTACAAAAAAAAGTCCGATGGTTACACTCCTTCTCTCTTTCAACAACTGGTCATCAACCGATCCACTCACCATTGCCAACCTATTTGCCACCTTTTGTAAACAGTCCTTCTCCAACGACTCATTTGTACCAGATCCATCCTATTTTAGTTACCTACTGAACTTCTCTAATGGCCCATTTCTCTCTCATACGAGTATTTTGGAACCGTCTTATATCGAATATAAATTACACCAACTCAATGACGAATTCACACCCGGCCCAGATAGCCACCCTGCCATATTTCTTAAAAATGTTCTTCCTCTCTTTCAATTGCCCTTTCTAATCTCTTTCGTCTATCCCTTTCACAAGGAGAATTTCCTCAGGCTTGGAAAACCTCCTTCATAACCCCGATCCACAAGAAAGGATCAAAAAATGAAATAAACTATCGCCCCATCGCTAAACTCTCCCATATACCCAAACTTTTCGAAAGTATTTTGTATGAAGCTCTAAGCTTCCAATGCAAATCACTTATTTCCCCTAGACAACATGGCTGCCTAAAGGGTAGGTCAACCACGACAAATCTCGTTGAATTCGTATCCTTTGCCATTCGCCATGAAGTCGATGTAGTTGCAACTGATTTTAGCAAAGCCTTCGATAAAATCTCTTATCGATTAATCATCTTTAAATTGTCTGCCCTCGGCTTTGAACCCATACTGTTAAAATGGATATCCTCCTACCTCGAAAACCGTCTTTACAGTGTTCGTTTTAGGTCAGCCTACTCGGGTCCATTTTTGGCCACCTCTGGAGTTCCACAAGGCAGCCATCTCGGTCCGCTTCTTTTTATATTAACCATAAATGATCTCGATATGATCATCAAACACTCGTCTGTCTTCCTTTACGCCGGCGATACCAAATTTTTCGAAACCATTTCCTCTCCCATGACTCTTTCCTCCTTCAACAAGATCTTGATAGTTTTTCGATCTGGTGCCTCAAAAATTCTTTGGAACTTAATATCGCCAAATGCCAATCCATTACCTTCTCGCATAAGCGGAACCAATCTCCTCCCCGACTCTAACTTCTCCATAACCAACCTATCTCCTCCGTGTGATAGGGAGCTAAACTTCCGTTAACATATGGATGAGATAACCCTCAACGCCAACTCTGCACTAGGTTTTGTAAAACGGTGGTCCAAAGAATTCACCAACCCATATGTGACCAGGTCCCTCTATATTACCTTTGTTCGCCCCCAGAGTACGCCAGTCCAGTATGGTCCCCATATCATCGTGTTCATATCTCGAGAATTGAAAGCATCCAGCGCCGTTTTCTTCGATTTGCTCTTCGAGGTTTGCCCTGGTACGATCATTTTAATCTGCCCCCCTATTAAAACCGTCTCAGCCATATCAACTTACACACCCTTGAAGATCGCAGAGATGCAGCAGACATTCTCTTCATTCATCGACTCCTTTCAGGTCACGTTGAATGCGCGTCCCTTCACAACTCCATTTTCCTCAACATAAACCCTCGTAATCTACAGACCCCTCGACTCTTCTATCTACCAACCCACCACACCTCCTATGGCGCTAACGAACCAATCTCCCGTATGCTACGTCAAATCAACTCAAACTCTACCGTCTTTGACTTCCACCGCACCACTTCCTACCTCAAATCCGTTCTCCTTCACCCCTCCAACAAACTTTAGTTTTAAGTTTTAGTTTAAGTTTAATTTTTAAGTTATTGCTTGTATTAAGCCGAATAAATGGGGTCATTCGCCCACAACAAAATTGAAATTAAATTAAATTAAATTAAATTAACTAAAATTATAGCTGCAGAAGCAGAAAATTATATACTAGGGAATTTTCAAGTTGCTATTCACCAACTTGAAAAAAGTCAAGTAAATACTTCTGAAGTATAAGTACTTACTAGTTTTTATGCATACGGTATTAAGTATTCATCCGAAATTAGTAAGTACTTTGTCCCCTAGTAAATGCTTGCTCTCCAGCACTTACTTAAGTTTTATGCATATGAAAATTAAGTATTTACTTAAAAATCGTCTAGTAAAAGCATTTACCTACAGTTTTTATGCATACGGCCCAATATTGTGGTAATTAAAATTTAAAAGCCTAATTTTCACAGATTTTATGAACATTCCACCTGAAGTAATTTTTCTTATAGATTCCAGAAGCATATTAAATAAACGAAGAGAGGATACAGAAAAAAAGCTCTGAAAAGCGGTAGTTCTAGACGTGGGTATACGAGTATATACTAAGATGACATGATTTCTACGTAAATTGAATTTAGAAAAAAGACGAAAATTTCGATTACCAGACTTCATGTAAAAATTTGTTTATACTTTATAACAATAGAGGTGATGCAGAGGAAGAATTTTAAGATGTTATACGAATAACATGTTTTTGTAAAACAAGTAGTGGAAAGACTGCGTAGCAAGTTGATTTTAAAAGCGTTGATGATCACACATCTCGTAAGGAGTAAAATTGCCTAAGAGTAGAACGAAAGTATTTTCTGATGGATTCGGTGTGTGCCGAAAAGACCCAAATATTTAAAATCATCTACTTCCTCAATACAGAAACAGTTTTCACTGCAATTTTCATAAATTAAGAATGTTGATGCAAGCTATGAATCCAGTTATTCAAACTAAATCTTTTGCACTCACATGGTAACAGAGAGCCGCTTCAAATTTCTGCTCAGATGACAAACTAACCTACTCGTAGATGTCAAACACTACTAATACTTTTGCAAACCCTTAACTTTCGCACAGACACACTGTAAGTGAATTCCAACACTTTTGCATCTCTATAACTTTGTCAAAATTTGCTAGAATGAGTGCAATTCACAAGTAAAATTGCTAGAATGAGAGCGATTTGCACGAGTGTGTGTAATGTGGATGACGTTTTTTGGTTAAAATGGGCGTGGTTTTATAAAAAAGGAGGGAAATTGCCATTGATCACAACTCACACGTATTCACAAACAGAGTCATACGGTTAGGGGCGATTAGTAGAAAAACGGTTTTGATTTTCCAATATCTGGAAAGTTTACCATCTAGGTTAGTTTATCTATGTTTGAAACGGACTATAGCCGCTGCAGCGGCCAGTATCGAATAAGACCCAGAAATGTCGATTGAATTGGGCATCGTAGACTAGGCCCAATTTTGGATCAGTTAACAACCTATTCTAACAAGAAAAATTGCTATTATTGGAGGGAGCGAACACAATCCAGAAGTATTCGACCAAACATCAATGCATCCACAAAGATTGACTGTTTGGTGCGGTTTATGGCATGGTGGTATCAGCGGACCTTATTTACTTCGAAATGAGGAAGGAGACACCGTTACCGTCAACGGTCTCAGGTATAGAGCAATGTTAACTGACTTCCTGAGGTCAGAGCTCGACAACATCGATATGTCCGAGCTGTGTTTCCAACGAAATTTGGCGACGGGGTTATCTTACGGCGAGCGTTCATCAATTGACCGACGCGATCATGCGATTTGACACCATTTCACTATTTTCTCTGGGGCTACGTCAAGTCCTTAGTCTACACTAAAAAGACACAACCACTTTGGACGAGCTCGACGTCGACACGCTATTGCCGGAATAACGCGGCACATATTGGACCAAGTCATCAAAGATTGGACCAACCGTTTGAAGCACTGTCAGCGTATCCGAGACGGCTATTTTAATGATGTGCTATTCCACACATAATGGCATGAACGTAGCTTCAAATAAAGCCGGAATCAATTTTATATCTCACACCGTTGTTGTTCTATTTAATTTTTTTTCCTATCATTCTTGTCTGGTCACCCTAAGCCATAGGATATTATTATAAATACATAAGTATGTATAAGTTAGATGTAAGTATAGAAAGATATTACAGACCCTATAAACGAATACAAAATCAGGTGATCAAGTGGGAAAATCTGAAATTTCATCGGACAGATCCAGCCCACCATGGATCTGCGGCGCGAAAAGTCTTCTTTTCTAGAACATGCTATGAATATGCATAATTGATAGACATGTCAATGGTGTCAACCTTCTTCGTAAAGTTTTTTGCGGAAGCTGTTTCCCGTTCTTTCCCTAAAGCATCAATTAAATCAACCTCGAAGTGAACCCAGCATTCTACATCTTAGGTATGAGGACAGTGTAATTTCGTGGTATCACAATCACATTCTCTTCTTGATGTATTCGTTAGCTGCGAAGAGGATTCCCTAACGTACGAAGCACATTCAGATACTAGATGTTTTGCGTTTGAGTTTATCGGCAAAAGCGTTGAAGTACAATAGTCAGATACTAGGTAGTTACCTAGACGCAGTTTACTAGTTGTCGAATGGTTGGTGCAGTTAGGACGGTCTTATTTCTTTAGATGGGAAATTTTGGCGCTTCGGACAGTTTAGATTCTAAGAGCTGTCGCAACAGCTGACTTTATCTTTCTACACACTATTGCCCTATGTTATATAAACGTATGCGTGAAGGAAGACAGCAATAAATATCTTACCCTATGAAATATGTAACAAGGCTTCTCAAAGTTTTCCACTAAGGTTTGTGTATAAGATTTTTGCTCAGTTCAAGCAGTTTGTTTGTTAGTAATGAAATTGAAGTGGGTTGGTGCATCAGATAGGAATGGGAACATTCACAATAAGAAGTATTTTATACAATGCATTCTGAAACCAGAGTTTTAGTTTGCATGAATAGGCGACAGAGAGTGGGTCAATTCTTCAACTTTCAAGTGTTTGGGTCAAATTGACCTAATTTTGATTTTAATTCATCGAAATTTATGGGTTAATCTGATCGAACAGATCTGATTACTTGTTAACTGCATCAAATATAACGATTTAACGTAAAAGTAAAAATGAGATGTTTTTATCATTTCACTGAAAAATCACGCTTATGCTTTTACAACACTTATTGTATATATTTGTGGGTCATTTTGACCTAAAAATATGGGCTCTCTGTGACGCAACTACCAAGTATGCCTGGAATATGGAAGTTTATTTAGGATGTGCAAGAAATACGAAGCCCGAAAAGAATAAAGGTAATGCGTTCTCAAATGCACACCAAAAAAACTTCTCTAAGATTTGCATAAATGTACTGTTCCATCATACGTGGTTTTAGGTGAACGTGTTATTCTCTCTCTATCGGACCAGCTTCCAAAGGGACTCACTATCACACACAATCTGGCCCTGCAACTACTTCGCCGAAATATAACTCTAGTAGGCAGAGTCAGAAAGAATAAATCTTTTCTACCAAAAAACATCATTGACATGAAGAAAAAGAACGTGTTTCATAGCGAATTCTTATTCCCAAATAATGTAACTATTTTGTCGTACGTACCAAAAAAATATAAGCTCATAGCAGCATTAAGCTCCCTCCATTATTCTCCAATTGTAAGTGATGAAAAAACAAAAAAGCCAGAGATAATATTTCATTACAATAAAACCAAGGCTGGAGTGGATGCACTTGATCAAATTGTGGCTAACTATACATGCAAACGTCAGACCAACCGTTGGCCAGTAGCATTCCTTTCGAATATGATAGATATTTCTGTATACAACGCTTAGGTTACATGGACAGAAATAAACATCTTTTGGAACTCCAATAAACTATTCAAGCGCAGACTTTTTCTTGAGGAGCTTGGTAAACATATGATCACACCTTATGTTTGATACTCGTTATTTTTTCAATTTCAATTATTTAATTAATTCATTGTTAATCATTCATTTTCATTTATTTGTTTCATTCTTTCCTATTCATTTAACTATTGTATTAATTGTTTATTATAAAATTGTTGTTGCTACATTTGTCGAGTCACTGTTTATTTGTACGAAATTGCTGTTAGTCACTGCACCACAAAATCGGACCATTTCAAATCCTGCCAACAACCACACAGGCAAAATCGGATGATCGGCCAACAGGATCATCGTACGATTTTGTAAAAAACAACAACGCTGTACAGTCTACAGATCGGTGGTGCGTAAACAAGTGCACTATGGGAATGATGAGGAGTTTGATCAATCACTTGCAATTGATTCGAGGCAGTGACAAGTTACCCTTGTGATTAGTACTAAACAAAATAAAATATACATTATAACGTGGATATTCGTGTGTGTGTGTATTATTTCCAAAAAACTTTTTGTTTCAAGATTGTTCGATTTATTCTGTCGATAGTGCGCACACAATAATTTCGATCGTCGAATCCAAATCATATTTGTTGGTCCTTCAGATCCAGATTAAAGTGAATCAGATATTGACGAAAAAAGAAAAACAGAAACAGTGATTCGGGAATTAGTGAAATAGACCTTTATAATTGAACAATAAGTTTCCTCCAATTTATCCCAGTGTATCCTAATCATGAACTCTCTTCGCATTAAACGTGGCAACGCAAAAGGACGTCTGACTCGTGCAGCAACGTTCATCGATACAA
Organism: Volucella bombylans; assembly: GCA_949129095.1. Lineage (NCBI taxonomy): Eukaryota > Metazoa > Arthropoda > Insecta > Diptera > Syrphidae > Volucella > Volucella bombylans. Next base: position 99,194,648 of record OX422144.1, read on the forward strand.
TCAGTCCCGCCACTACCCTCGAAATGCTTGAGATTCGGCTGACTAAATTGGACGAAACATGGTCAGAATTCTGCTCACTCCATGAAGGAGCACTGCAAGATGCAAGTGAAGAAGAGGTCGTAAGTTTTGAGCAAGAGTTCGGTGAGTATGAAGATAGATACTTTGTTGCACATTCGACAATTGCGAAAAATATACGCGAAAGAATTTCGGCTATTAAAGAAAGCTCAGCGGTAGAAGAGCTCGCGCAACAGCAATCTAAAATTCTGGAAAGGCTGAATTCGAATCCAGATCGTGCGTCGTCAATTCAATTGCCCAAATTAACAGTGCCATCCTTCTCGGGAAACTACAAGGATTGGCCTTCGTTTAGAGACACGTTTATGGGTTCGGTAGACAATCATCCAAATTTAACGGCAACACAGAAATTTTACTATCTTAATTCGTTTCTTCGGGATGATGCCGCGAATTTAGTAAAACATCTTCCAATTACCGAAGCGAATTATTTAGAAGCCTGGGAACGGCTAGAAAAACGGTATGATCGCGTGAATCTCATTGTGCAATCGTTCATTCAGACATTTATAGCGCTTCCTTCAACCAGTGTAATTAATGTAGAGACATTGCGGAAAATTACGGACGGTGCTGATGAGGTTATACGCGGATTAAATGCGCTCGGTTCGAACAATCGTGATCCTTGGTTGATCTATTTAATAGTGAACAAACTCGATGCGGACACTAAGCAGAGTTGGGCTGAAACTGTCGGTTCTCGGGAGAATTGCAAATTTGAAGAACTTTTGTCGTTTTTGCAATCAAAGTGCGATGCATTAGAATCGTGCAAATCTCTTTCGCGCCCAAATAATTCACGTGCAAAACCGCATGGACAAATTCGCACTCATTTCGCTGAGTCTCCATCGCAATCGCAGTCATGTCCACAATGCCCGAAATGCAAAAATAACCACATCTTGTCACAATGTCCTCAGTTTACAGCTTTGAACATTGAAGCTCGCCGCGCGTTCGTTAAAACCAACTCTCTGTGTTTTAATTGTCTTCGTACAGGTCATACCTCGAGTAAATGTCGGTCATCGTTTCGCTGTCGTGTATGTAATTCTCGTCATCACTCTTTGGTTCACACCGATCAGCAAAACGTCTTACCCTCTAATCGTGTGCAAACTTCGTCGGCTGAAAGCTTTCAGCATACCCCTAGACAATTAACACCCACACCCGCGCCTGTTTCGCCACCGGTAAATAATCATTCGTCGCTCGATGTTGGCCACTGTCGACAAACAATTCTCCCAACCGTACTGGCAAAGGTTCAGGACAACCTAGGCAATTTCATAAACTGCCGTATATTGATCGATTCAGGTTCGCAAATCTCATTTGTCGTGGAATCATTTGCACAACGCTTAGGTCTACCCCGTAAGCATGCAAGAATTCCAGTTGTCGGGCTTTCTTCAACAGCTGCTGGTCAAACCAGAGGCTGCATCACAATCGATTTATGGTCGCGCCTTAATCAAACCCACCTCATCGTCGAAAGCTTCATTCTAAACAAGCTAACTTCAAATCTCTCTTCGCACTCCTTTGACGCATCTACCTGGTCTCATATACAGAATCTCGAATTGGCAGATCCCAACTTCAATGTACCTGGTCCTATTGATATGCTTCTTGGTGCAGACAAGTTATGGTGTATCCTAAAGGCGGGTCAGATGCAAGGGCCACATGGTCTACCAATTGCTCAGAATACATCGTTTGGCTGGGTAGTCACTGGAGAGCTTTTAGATTTCAAACAACCACAACAAGTTCCGGTTTCATCGCTTCATTCTACGCTTGACGTCGACGTTCTGCTGCAGCGGTTTTGGGAGTTGGATGAAGGAACACCACTGAAGGATGAATCTTTTGCTGATGATGAAGCTGAAACACACTTTCGGAACACGTTCTCGCGCTCCCCCGACGGGAGGTACGTCGTTCAATTGCCATTCAAAAGCCCTTCGCCCTGTTTTGGTACCTCAATTAAACAAGCTGTCAATCGCCTACATTCGATGGAACGTCGGTTTTCCAAGGATCCTAAATTACATAGTTTATATGTTAAATTCATGCAGGAATACTTAGATCTAGGTCACATGGTTCGTGTATCACCAGATGAGTTGGAAAGTGAATCCGGAAAGGTTTTTTACCTACCACATCACGCTGTTTTGAAGTCAGACAGCTCGACAACCAAATTACGTGTAGTGTTTGATGGTTCGGCTAGGGATTCTCTAGGCACGTCGCTAAATAGTCAGTTGCTCATAGGTCCACCCATTCAGCGCGATTTATTTGGAGTTTGCGTACGTTTTCGTCAGCATAAGTTCGTGTTTACCGCAGATGTTGTCAAAATGTTTCGACAGATATGGGTTGATGATCTGCACACCAACTTCCAACGCATCGTCTGGCGTGAGAGCCCATCCGATTGTATTAGTCACTTTCGTCTACGCACCGTTACGTATGGAACTGCATCTGCACCATTTTTGTCAGTTCGAGTGCTCAAGCAGATAGCTTTGGACTACCAAACTAAGTATCCAGCTGCAGCGCGCGTTTTGTTAAGCGATGTGTACGTAGACGATATAATGACGGGAGCAAATTCAACAAACGAACTTCTATATCTTGCGTCTGAGCTTGTATCCTTATTGTCAAATGCTAGACTCGAACTCCAGAAGTGGAACTCTAACTGCTGGCCCCTACTTACCCAGTTGCCCAAGGATGACTGTGAATTCTCCTGGATTGATACTGATCGGTCGAAATCAATAATAAAGGTTCTCGGTATGCATTGGGATCCAAGATCAGATCAATATTCTTTTCGCATGACCGAGTCTCGATTGACCAGCCCTCCTACTAGGCGTTCATTGTTGTCTGAGATATCACGCATCTTTGATCCTTTAGGATTTTTGGGCCCATCAGTTGTTTTATTTAAAATGATGTTTCAGGAACTGTGGTCATCAGAACTCAACCTAGGCTGGGATGACCCACTTCCCACAGAATTAGCTGCAAGGTGGACGCGGTACCAAGAAGAACTGCACCACTTTGAACAAATACAAGTGCCTCGAGTAATTTTCCCTTCGTATGACATCGAACTTCACGGATTCTCGGATGCTTCGCTATTGGCCTACTCTGCTGTTGTCTACGCTCGATGTCAAATCGCTCCCAATCAGTTCCAGATCGTCATAGTTGCTGCCAAGACCAAGGTTGCACCTCTCAAACCTGTCTCGATACCTCGGTTAGAGCTCTGTGGTGCTCTTCTTCTCAGTCGCCTAATAACCTCAATTAAATCGTCGATTCCCCGAAACTTGAAAGTTTTTGCATGGTGCGATTCACAAATCGTGCTCCATTGGCTGTCTTCCTCACCTCGTCGTTGGACTACATTCGTCGCTAATCGTACAGCTGCCATCCTAGAACGGATTCCACGATATGCGTGGAGGCATATCGCATCGGAGTCCAATCCCGCAGATTGTGCGTCACGAGGCTTACTACCATCTGCTCTTCCTACGCATCCTCTATGGTGGACCGGTCCTCCATGGTTATCGCTGCCACAGGAACATTGGCCAGTTTCAACGTTCTCAGTGCCACAACAGGATGAAGTGTCAGCGGAAGAACACAAACAACCAAAGCAAACCCTCACAACCACAGCAGAAGCAGATAACTTCAAGATATTAATCGCCAAAATTTCGTCGTGGACTCGGTTAATTCGAATAGTCGCGTACTGTATTCGCTTTACAAAAAACTGTCGACCTAAACTATTTGATAAAACTGTGCTCGGCTTAAAGGTCTCAGAATTGCACTCAGCAGAAATTATTATTTTTAAAATTGTGCAGCAAGAATCGTTCGGGATTGATATTCGCAATCTGCAAACTAGCCGCGACCTTAATCCGAATTCAAAATTACTGAGGTACTCTCCATTCATTGACCAAGAGGGGCTTCTTCGTGTAGGGGGTCGACTGAAGAATACTTCCTTGTCATTCAGCCTTAAACACCCAATACTCCTACCCAATAACAACATTTCTCTACTTATAGTGAGACACATTCATGCAGCCTATCTTCACCCAGGAACAACGGAGACATTCGTCATAGTGCGCCAGAGGTACTGGATTTTGGGAAGCCGAAATCTCATTCGCAAGGTCGTACACCAATGCAAACCCTGCTTTCTCCAGAGGAAGACGACAACTATGCAACTCATGGGTGATTTGCCAATTCAACGTGTTCAACGTAGTCGACCATTTTTGAATTCTGGATGCGACTATGCTGGGCCTTTTACCATGAAGCTTTCTCGTGGCCGAAATCCAAGATTGTCGAAGGCGTATCTTGCGCTGTTTGTATGCATGAGCACCAAGGCTATTCACCTCGAATTGGTTAGTGATTTGACGACCGATGCATTTCTCGCTGCCTTCAGACGGTTCACTGCACGTCGCGGTGAGCCGCACACTGCTGTTCCAGAGCCAAGCTGCCTAGACGTACCTGTAAACCGTTTGTCCCATTGGAGACACATTCAAAATATGGTTCAAGGATTTTGGAAGAGATGGCAGATGGAGTACGTCACAAGCCTTCAGGAGCGACCGAAATGGAAGAAGGTTCAGTGTAATTTGAAGGTGAATGACTTAGTCGTAATAAAGGAGCCAAATCTTCCCCCATCAAAGTGGTTACTGGGCAGAATCGAAGCTGTTCACCCTGGACCAGATAATTTATCCCGAGTTGCGACGGTGCGAACCAATCGTGGACAATTACTTAGGCCTATCACCAAACTTGCGATCCTACCAATGTCCTGAAACTAGCTCCAGGGGGGGCGGGATGTTTGATACTCGTTATTTGTTCAATTTCAATTATTTAATTAATTCATTGTTAATCATTCATTTTCATTTATTTGTTTCATTCTTTCCTATTCATTTAACTATTGTATTAATTGTTTATTATAAAATTATTGTTGCTACATTTGTCGAGTCACTGTTTATTTGTACGAAATTGCTGTTAGTCACTGCACCACAAAATCGGACCATTTCAAATCCTGCCAACAACCACACAGGCAAAATCGGATGATCGGCCAACAGGATCATCGTACGATTTTGTAAAAAACAACAACGCTGTACAGTCTACAGATCGGTGGTGCGTAAACAAGTGCACTATGGGAATGATGAGGAGTTTGATCAATCACTTGCAATTGATTCGCGGCAGTGACAAGTTACCCTTGTGATTAGTACTAAACAAAATAAAATATACATTATAACGTGGATATTCGTGTGTGTGTGTATTATTTCCAAAAAACTTTTTGTTTCAAGATTGTTCGATTTATTCTGTCGATAGTGCGCACACAATAATTTCGATCGTCGAATCCAAATCACCTTACATTATTCGGAGAGAGAGACTTCCATATAGCTCATCGGTAAAAAACTTGGTCAAAAGTATTCGAGAATCTTCCCAGCCCGTCCTAACATTAAATCTGCTAAAAATGGCAGCGTTGTTACTTTTCCCAACACACAAAAAACTCAAACAAATATTCAACCGTGTGCACCAATTGTCTAAAATTTTTTTGTAAGGAACACAGCTGCTTGATGTGCAGAAATTGTCAAAAACAATTGTAGTACTCGTATATATTTATTTACATATGCACATTTGATTTTATACAGTTTAATAGCTTACAAAGTCATCGGCGGATTTTGGTCAAAATCTAATAGGCGCGATTCGGCATAAGTCGCACGCTCTGACAAAAATTCAAATCGATATTATTATTCGTTCTCGAGCTATCGTGAACCAAAATAATTGACACATACACATTAGGTTTCGTAGAAGTAGCATCTCCCGACGGATGTTTGTTCGCTAAATAACGTTAAAGAGCGTCTTCAGCCGAACACCTTGCAGCTCTGCTAATGAGATTTACTTTACGCCTCCTCGTGGCGCCATCTAGGAATCACTCAGGAGATTGCGAAGTTAAGGGGGACATACGGCAACCTTCCTGCGTCACTAATCAGGATATGCGTCAGACAAATGAAGAGGAGAACTTTAGATTACCAAATTGTTTTTGCATTAAGGCTGAGCCCAGTAACGTCTTAATTAGGGAATATTACAGCTAGTGGAGCTGATGCTTTTAATATTCTGTTACCTGAGTAAGCTCAATCCTGAAATGGTTTTCAGGTTAATGCTACAAGCGGTCCCATTAAAATCCTGGTAGGGCTTAAAAAACGCTCGATTTCTCGTCGCCATTAAGTTAGTGGCGGAGGTAAAGATGTAGTATTTCTTGTTAGAATCGATCTGGCACTGGAACTGGCACAGAACCCCATAATAGTCTGTGCCAACCCTTGCGATCTAATATATGTTGAGAATCTCCGTAGTATAAAAGCAGACGCGAAGTTGGAGGCGATTGGAGAGGCTGCATGTACAATCAGAAGAACACAGAAAGGAGAACGCCTGATCCAGCTCAAAAAAACAGGAGACAAGAGGCTGAATTTAAAAGAGTTATGAGCACAGCCTTAGAAGAGCAATCAAACATAAGAACACTCACCCATTGCACTGCCCTCGAGCTCAAGGATGTCGCTAAGGTCACCACAAAGGAAGGTATCTCGCCCCCAGACGTACTATTGCTGATGAAAGCATATGGCCGAACACAAACCGCAACAAACCAATTGACAAGTTTTTCAAGTTTCTCATTTGTGTAATTGGAAGTCAGACAGAAAAATTCTGCGTGTGAAGGCATAACACTGACACGTAGATTTGGCTGTTGTAGAGTTTCAAGCACAAAAAAATAGTGTGAATTATAACCTTCGAATCACTCTGAGTGAAGAAAAAACTCTCCGACCTATTCGGACTCCCACCCCTGGAGAGCGAATATCGAAACCAAACACACCTGAGTTTCAAACCACTACAAAAAACCAATTTTCCTTTCTTCTCCTTCTAACTTTCGGCCCGCGTCCAGGCAATAGTAAAAGGGTATCAACTCCTTAGGCGCGTAAAGGCTGGGTGATCTGCTAAGTCTATGAAAAGACGTTACTGAAAAAATGCTTTAATTGCCTTGAGTTTAGCCACGTAGCTACACAATGCAGAAGCACTGAAGATCGCCCCCAGCTATGTAGGAGATATTGAAGAGGAGGCCACACAGCGAAGAACTGCGACAAGTAATCATACTGCATGTTCTGCAAGGAAGACCATAAAGCACGTAGCAGATGTCCAGTCTTCCGCAGAGCTATTAACACCAAAAGATTATGAAGATAATATAAATAAACCTGGACCACTGTAGAATTGCTCAGTATATCTTTGTACAAAAGGCAAAGGACGAAAGGGCGGACGTTTTCATGATCATCAAGCCCAATAAGTGTCCCGACCAAAACAATAACTGGATCTGTGACAAGGCAAAACAGACAGCGATTTCGACATGTGGACGCTCTGCCTTCCAAGAACCAAACAAACAAATAGAAATCGGGCAAAAATAAATGGGGTCCATTTTTACATCTCCTATGCACCGACCCAGCTTGCCGGCCTGCGAATACCAACCCAGTGCCCAGTGGTTATAGGATGCCACTTTAATGCATGGGCAACAGCGGCAGCAGACTAGAGTACAGACCCTACTGGAAACATTTGCACCCCCTAACAATACGATAAGTGTCGTTAATGTGGGTATGGCTAGCACTTATCGGAATGTGGGAGTAGGCTCAATCGTCGTCATCACCTTTGCGAGCATTTCAGAATAGAGAATAGGTACCATCAAGTGGATGAGGTATATTCTCACGCTTATAGGTTCGGAGAAGGATTCAATGTACAAGGAGACCAGTATTCCAACAACGGCTGGACACTATTACACTGGAGATACGCAACTTAACTAGAGCAATCAAAGAAAGTAAAACCACATTCTTCAAAGGTCTCTGTCAAGAAGCCGACGTAAATCCATGGAGTTCAGCACATAAAATGGTGATGGCGAAACTAAAATGCTATAGGACCATCCCGATAACATGCTCGGAAATGCAGAGAGCACCTTTTCCGCAACATCTTAAGAGAAGTCAGTCCAGAGGAAATCCCACTGATCACCCTGTAGGAGTTGCTATAGGCGACAGCAAAGCCCCTGAACTTGACGGCATCCCGAATAAAGCAACAAAGGCGGCTGTCAAAAAGAGACCGGACCTTTTCATAACAACAATCCAAAAGTGTCTAAAAGAAGGAACCTTTCCCGAAAGTTTGAAAACATAGATTTGGTTCTGCTACCAAAAGATGAGAAATCATTCTACCGCCCAATATGCCTCTTAGACACAATGGGAAAGATTCTCTATTTACAATAGGCTGCTAGCACAGCCCTCTCAGACAGCCAATTTGGCTTCAGAAAATAGTGTTCAACTGTTGATGGTAGTCGATGTTGCAAAGGGTGCCATCGAAGTAGAAAAATGGATATAGGACACAAAGGAGTACTGTGCAGTAGCTACGGTGGACGTTAAAAACGTTTTTAACTATGCGAGCTGATTATCCATTGGAAGGGCACTTGTTAGGATGGACTCGCGGTACTATTTACTGATGATAGTTACGAATGATTTCAAAAAATGGAAGCTATTGGAGATTAATGATAATTGAATTCGCCGACGACATTACTGTCGTGACAGTAGCCAAACAGATTCATGATGTGGAATCAGAAACAACTGAATCAAAGCTGAACTTAGAACATCAATCCTCCTGTATGCCGCTCCGGTCTGAGTAGAGGTAATAAGAACAAAGGACTCTTAAAGGAGACATACAGACTCTACGCGCCAACTAGATAACTCGAAGACATGAGGACTGCAACTACCACCTAATGCAGAGCAAACAATATTCCCTCGCATACGCTTCTTGGGATGGAGAACTCAAATACGAGTACCAAGCCCACAGTCAATAATTGACAAAATGTTGCGATATATAGCTACCAAATTGACATAGTCAGAAGGGTCTTACATAATACTGGAGGTAGGAAGCTTACCTGTTGGTTGTGGACCAGATCAACTTTGGACTGAAGCGCCATCAAAAGAAGGTAAATTACATTTTATTTCTAACACACTGCTAGTCCTTTATTTGTCTTGATATTCACATAGCAGTCGTCAAAAAGTATTTATGTGCGGTCCACTGCAGTTGTATAGTATTGCATAGTACTTGCAAAAACCTTTTGGGAGACAATTAAAACTAGGCCTCGGCAGTTATACGCTTTAATTATTAAAAACTTGTCACCAATCACTATAAAAGCATCATAATTACTTTTCCAAATCTTCAATTGTAGAAGAACTTCAGTAGCTATCTGTCAGGATTCAATATTCAACAGTTCCGCTCCCGATAGCGGTCAGAAAAAACGCTAAATCCATTTCACAGTTTTCAGTCGGAAAGATAGGAGCAGCACTGTAAGCACGATTCTGAATTAAGGGTCGTCAGTAATTACCTTACCAAAAAAAAATTAACCAATCATACTGGAAAAAGACTAAAATTCCATTCTTTCTGTAACGTGCATTTCCTGCTACCCACTTACCCAACAACCAATGTTCTGAAATATTTAAACATCTCTAGAGGAATTTCACCGACAATTCACCTGAAGGATAAACTCGTACCTTCGTTACCAACAAAATCTCTAGCCATTAACCCGAAGAAAAGAAAACTTTCGCCAAAAATCTGCCTTCCCTTCCATCAATTTCCTAAGCATCCATAAAAAGAAACCATTACACGGAAAGATTCCAATATTCTTCTGCTTTTACTCCACCAAAGCCTTAAAGTTGACAAGAACTTCTGGCACATGGACAGGACTACTCCTCCATCAGCTCTCAATACACCACAGTTCGTGGGCTCTTAAAAGAAAACTATGATTTGAAAACAGCACTCAAAAAGTATTTGTGTCATCCATCCCTCCCGCCCATCGAGAAAAAGGGTGCAAAATGTCTTTCCATGGGTCTGTGTATGGGTCTGGGTTTCGGTGCTATGCGAATACTTTTAGCCAATTTGATAAAACTTTTGGGAATTTCGGGAATTTCGTTTTTTTTTTTTTTTTGAGTAGAATCAATTTTTGACATACAACTTCCAAGTGATAACCTTTCACCTGTAATAAACCCCAGCCATTTGTATTATCCGAAAAAGGGACCAACGACCGAAACAACAATTTGAAGTAGCCCTCTGCTGTGTGACACCTCCGTGGTGTCCGTACCTCTGTGTCACCTTGACGTAGTTGAAGAGGAGTCACATTTAAAATAATGTGTCAATAAAAGTCCTTAAACCGAGACAATCTTTGCCTGCGATTCCATTGTCCTCGTGGCTCGATATAGTATAAAACGAGTACAGCAACGTTCGATCTTCGATGTCGGTCGATGACGACAATGGTGTTGGTGATGGTTGGGTGGTAGATTGTGTCTTCCTCCTATAAATGATTACTCAGAATAAATAAATTTTTCTCTGGGGATTTGTCAGGCTTTATGGGACACAGCCAGAACCATGGATTATCTCTAGAATCCCAGCTCCATTTGCTACCCGGGCATTAAAATAAGCTTAATTGACTGTCAGTGGCAATAAATGTTTTGAATATTGATTTTGGCCGGTCGGCTGGTGTGCATTAGTATGAATAAAACCGAGCGTGTGTTTTAGCCAGAGGTTTTGTGCATCATGAATTCTAAAATTCCAGGATTACAGGTACACGGAATCCGAATTCTACAAACACTAACTAACACACAGGTATGCATACAAGTACCGACTGATAGTACGAGTAGGTATACATAAACCTTGCCACACTAATGGTTTTAGAGGCTATTCTACATATACATACATATACCTACATACACATATATGTCAGGATTATGTTTTAGGTGGTGTAAGTGCTTTCGATCGTCCAGTTGTGCTTATTTGTTCTTTTTGTTCTTTTCCTCAAAAATTTTAGTTTTGTTTTGTTTGTGTAAAATATTCGCTTTCGTCCTTCACCAGTTGGCCGGTTGGTCGTTCGTCCTTCATGGGTATTGATTGTTGTTTTTGGGACAGTTATCTAGGACACATTCGATTAAGTGGGCGCTCGAAAAATTGCAAAGGAAGCGAAAATAATCGATAAGCCATTGGGATTTGGGTCCGATATCCCGGTATCACAACAGGTGTAGTTTATGTTGGTCCGGGTCCTTTGGATTCTTGTGTTTCTTTTTTTTTCTTTTTTTTGTCTTTGTCATATATTTTTAGTGAATGGTTTTCCAAACCCCCCCTCAAGGGATGTTTATAAATTTACAAGTTCTCAATGGAGCTAAGGTATTTAGTTCCTTTTCACAAAGGGTGGTTGAATAGGGATGTCGAAATGATGTATGGACTCGTGAATTGCTGGAAGGCATTTTCGTAATTCGGTGTAGAGGGTTCGTCAGTTTAAATGGAACTATGCTTAGAGCGAATATTGCATTAAGACTTTGACAATGTGGTCAGGAGTGGGGTGGGTTCTGTAGAATGATTTCGTTTTATAATTATTTTTTATTATTTTAGCAGGGGTTCGTGTAATTCGATTAAGGCCGCACGAACAAGTATTTTTATCAGTTAGTGAGAAGATATATTTACAAACGCAGTTCGAACCGTGAATAGAGTAACAAATATTATAAATTATACCCCAAAGTGGATTCCATAAGGGGTGACAGAAAAGTCAGGTTCTAACAGGAAAATCAGCAGTTTTAACCATAAACTTATACTTGGCTTACTTTTTGTTCTCTTTTTTAATTTCTTTGTAGGGAACTTGCCTCTTAGTTGCTCTGACTAATTGTTAGTCCTCAATCGAATACTATGATTAAACTATCTGATTTATAACAAGTTACAAGTTGAGGTTATTTTCCTTTCAATTTTGGTTGTTCATCAAGAATTTCAACACCACAAATATTTTTGATACAAAGATTGGTTGTCACTGGATGGTTGGCAACTAAATTTTGACTTGTATCCGTAATAGCAATTTACAATCAACGAACCCAGTTATATATACTCATGTCTGTGGAAAGGTATGCAGATAATTAAAACTTAATGAACTAGTTTTAATCTGAATAATTCAGTTAATATAGGGCGCCGTATGGTAAGCTAAGAGGATAGTTCAGTTACTTGTAAACTTGTTGCATCTTGGCAGTTTACCCGTTAACCAATTAATGGCCATAAAGCTGCTAATTCAATATTTTGCTTGGAATATTGATAGCAAATGCGCACTGGATCTAGACAGCAAGAAATGGGAAAAATAAATATTTTGGCGCAATTACGTTGATCTTTTGAATAGAACCTCGTTGGTGGAGATTTGAATAGATACGTCGGGGAACGGAATTACGAATACAAACACTTTGTGAAAGTAATCGGTTTCGGAACGAGAAACTTAGCGAGAGAAGGTATTCTGAACTCATGAAAATTATACAGTATACGTAACTATACTGACGTAATTATTAGTGCAGCGTGGAGGCCAAACCCAAATAGATGTATGTCTATGTTGGAATAACTCAAAGCGGTGAGCAATAACATCGAAAGTTTAGCAAGTTTAGCATAAGCCACTCCTCACCAACTTTTGCTGACAGAATTTTTCGTGAAGGAAACCAAGAAGAAAAACAACATCAGTCGAGCAAATATACTGGGTTAACCTATGTAAATAACTAAAGCGAGCAGCTCTCGTCGCCACTCGTAAATTCTTGAAAGTACGAGTAGCTACTAAATGAAATTGCAAGAACAATACAAAATATTTCCTCGAAAGTATGTCTCCATAATAAAGAAGAAACTTGCTGGTGGCATAATAAAATGAAAAAAGCGCAACACGTAACAAAAGACAAGGAAATAGCAAAATCGATATTGCGTCTTGAGTCAAAATAAATACGAGAGAAACGATATTATATTCATGAGTATAAGTATCGGGAAAATGTTTTTTTGCATATGACAAGGTTCGAAAGATGTGCTTCGTAGTGGAACAACCAAACAGGCTATGATCAATGAAGGAAGAATTCGCAAGAAATTGAAACACCAACATTTATAAAAGATGAAAGAGCTAATTTGTTAGTAACGTTTTTGTGCTCTGGTGGTTACACTTAACCCAGAGTCCTTGGGTACCTCACTCCCTGCTACCTCACTTCACCCTTATGGCCCCCGAGCACAGGCAACTCTATAGGCCAGACCGGGTGAAGAGTAGTAGGGGGACCGATCTATGCTCGCCGGAATGGGGGGGATCTTGCTGCTATACCAAGGCCGTCTTTAGTTACGTTCAATCATGCTTTACTCTAGGTGGTAATTGAGCGGTAAATACTACTAAAAGGTAGAACCCGAATACGTCCTTAGCTGGAGCATGACCACGACGGTGGGGTTGTGTCCTAAAATTATAAACCTTCACCATAAAAGACATCCCTCCCCTCAAGTCTATCGCACCCCAAACCTAAATCGAAGAGAAGAAAGCCAACACGTCATCAACCTTCGCCCCCTGGAGATCCGTCACGACCCTCCTAAATCCCATTTAGCTGCTCATTCGGACAGAAATAAAAAGAAAATAAAGTGCTTCTCCTGGTTGTGTTAATCAATAGCCAAGATATATATTCTTGGACCTGTGATTAAAATGAACCTTATAATATAATTAGAGCACAATTACAATACAGGTAAAATTACATGCTCAGATCCAACTACAGCTATATACAGAAGGTATTGCTGACTCGAGCAACTCCGCTCATAAATGACCTACTTCTTATCTCGTCACTACACAAGAGAAGATGATACTAATATGTGTAATATATGATAGTATAGTATGCTAACGTCAAAGCTGACTTACCGAGGTTACTCCTGGAGATGTGCACAGCTTCCGCGGGTTGATATGAACTGGCGAATTCCTTATAGTTAAATATGTAATTATTCTTGGGGAATGTAGGGTATACGCGCTGGCCGTGGATCGCTCGGGCAGCGAAGTCGCTTCGGAATCTGTTGTCGTCGTCTTCGTCGTAGTAGGGAGCAGTAGTAGACTGCTGTTCTGTAGTCTTTCTTATAGCTATGGGCTGTTGGGTGGCTTGGACTGCTGCGGTGGTTGTTGCGGCGGCTTAAATTATTACTGGTGTGGCGAATGTTGTGGATACCATTATGGCTTGGCTGTGGCTATTGCATCACTTGCAGCAGATGTGACGACTTGGGCTGAAATTGCTTCAGCTGCTGATACTGCCACTATCGTTGATTTCGCCCCTGTAGGGTCAGTCTGGTTTATACTGGACTGTTGCAAGAATTGTTCCCTTTTTTTTTCTTTTTTTTTGTTCTTGGGTTACTTCAACTTTCCCCGAAACAAATTTTTTTTTTCGGAAAAGTGGAGATTCACTTCGGTTGTAGATACCACTGTTGGCTTAGCTGAGGCTATTGTACCCCTTGCAGCAGATGTGACGACTTGGGCTGAAATTGCTTCAGCTGCTGATACTGCCACTATCGTTGATTTCGCCCCTGTAGGGTCAGTCTAGTTTATCCTGGACTTTTCTTTTTTTTCTCTGTTATTATTTTATTTTTAACTTTCACCTACTGTTTTCTTAAAAAAAATTTTTCACTTTAACTTATCAATTTCTTTTCTTCTCACTGGATTTCTTCCCACTTCTCTCGATCACCGCCAAAATAAAAGTAAAAAAAAACATCCGAAACTGTCTCCTTGACAACAACTGGCTTGACCTTCATCCGAACCGAAAGACGATCGTCTGTCAAAAAAAGTACCGAATTTTCATAATTTTTATTTTTTTCCTTTCTTTAATATGGAAGTCAGTCTTTCAGTCTTAAATGCATTTTATTTACTTAATCATTAACTCTTACATACTAACAAAAAATGCTTAAATGCTAGCTTAAAATTACTTAACAATCTTATACTAACTTACTGGCCCCACACAGGCGCTCTAAGTTATTCTAAATTCTTATAAGTATGTCTTTCGATTTTATTTACATTTTATTTAATAATACTTATTTTCTATACTTAAGGCTAAGAAAAAAAAATTTGTTTACAAAAACTTAGCATATGGACATTTTTTATTTTTTATAAAAGCTTAGTATCTAACTTAAAATAGACCTTAGCCTACCTAACCTAAATACACAATACACACATAAACACACATAGCCATTATACACAATCATATATATATATCAGTATACACCTTTGTATACACTGATATATGTATATGTTTCTTAAATGCTAACCTAAACCTATGTAAGCTGGCCATCGCTATTTACTGAGCAAATAGATTGGTCAGCTCTGCCTCATTAGTGAGACTGGTCCGTAATTGACGGAAACGACGACGAAACATCTTCTCCATCATTCAACCACCAGAAATGCTGGTGCTGCCGAACGACATCCCGTTTATCGCTATTCCCCACCACCCTACTGAACCTGAGGCGATCCACACTGCCGTGTGCGACGTCTCTGTTGTAGTTGAGTCGCCTGTCCCCAGCTGTCCGAGCGACATGGAAGATTAACGGGACCGCTGATCTATCCTGGATCAACCCTATCTGATCAAGGTAGAGGAATGCTTCCGGTGGAACGAAGCCGTCAGAGCGCACACTCTCGTGGTAAAGGTAATTGGGGTAGTAAGCCCCAGATATCAGGTTATTCGTCGAGGTAATTGCTCTTGCAATGAGCCTTCGAGTCAGCTTAATTACCAAGTTGTCCACTCGTATTAGGTTCGCCCTGTTGTAAAGGACCTCATTAGGATAAAATTTCTTGTACTCCGACTCTGGTGTTCTGTACAAGCGAAGGCAAGCCCTCTCAAACACCCGAATCTTTTCCATTAAGCTTGCTTGTACATTGAACCACACGGGACAACCAAATACCAGCATGGGCCTGATAAGGGCCATGTAGCAGATTACCCTTACCCTCGCATCGAGTTGGCTGCTATAAAACAGTCTCTTTGTAAGGGCAAAAGCGCCTTTAGCTCTGGCCAGAGCAGCATCTACATTTTTGCCAAAATACAGAAACTGATCTAGCCAGATTCCAAGGTATCTGACTACATTTCGACAGGCAAGAGGTTGTCCGTGTTGTCCAACGATAGAGAACTTTCGCCAATTTTTTCTGGTATCCCTCGCAAGAGAGGATAGACTCTGCAAGAGAGTATTAATAACCTCGATTTTTGGACCTGTTCTATACGCTACCAAATCGTCTGCGTACGCAATAGTATGGGGAAGTGAACCTATCAAGTCGCTTGTATAAATGTTAAATAGAATCGGCGAATTGACCGCGCCTTGCTGAAGACCATTTTTAATTTGAAATATTCCAACAGAAGTCACATCACCATTCTTCACTATGAACTGTCTGTTGGTTAGCATATTATAAAGAATGTACAAGAGAGGTTTACTGATCCCCAGACCCTCTAACCATACGGTGTCGAAGGCCTTCTCCAAGTCAACAAGGCAGGCACCAGTACATTGTTTTTTGAGTTTATTCCATTGGATATCGGATACCAGTTTAGACGCGGCATGTGAGATATCATGTCCTGCCTTAAAACCGAATTGATTATACGGAACTACGAGTATATGTTTGTCCTCAACCCACCTAGACAGAGCTCTATTGATTACCCTTTCAAAAACCTTACTGATATTCGGAAGGAGACTTATCGACCGGAGATTCGCCGGATTGGATATATCCTTTCCCTTTTTGGGGATAGGTTGAACCACCGCCGTTTTCCAATGCGCTGGATAATGTGCATTATTCATTGCATTATTAAACAGGGTGGTGTAGATGTCCACCGCTTCTAGAGGAAGATGTCGAAGCACGATATTCGGAATACCATCGGTCCCCACTGATTTCTTAACTCTGAGTGTGTCGAAGATCTCACGGAGTCCTTCCTTCGAAATGAAAGGGGGTAGGCCACCCTCTCTGACAATGACATTATTTGCCATATTTCCGTCGCTGAACCGGGTGAAACCAGAGCCCTCGGATCGCCAGTTCCCTATTTCATTTCGAATGCAGAAGTCGTGCACCAAGACGTGATTGTCCAGGTCGTAATTAGGGCCAATGGTATCAGTGGCCTTGTATACTTCCTGGAAAGTCGCCCCTATGGCCTCAACCTTCTCCTGTGGATCCTCGATTACAAAAAAGTCGTCATCATCAGCGGCCTCATTTGGATCAATACCTGCTATTGTCAGTAACCGTTAGTTGTCTGTTGTCCGGGCTATTTTAAGACACTGAAGGTCGTTTATTTATTTGCGGAAACATATTCGGGTTGCTGGTGTTTACAGCCCGAACCTTGTTGTTCCAATACAAACTTACAGAAATTCTGTAATTCTCTTTTATTAGCGTTTGAATATTTTTAATCGACGACTTCAGTGTCTTAATCTCCGGGTCTTGTCGGTCAGTTAACTGTCTGTACAAGTTTTTAATCTTTAATATGGAATCGTGTGGGGTCATTCACCCTGATGGTCTTTATGATATGAAACAGCTGGTCGTTTATGTGTGTGTAGGCAGTGCTTAGCAAGGCATTCTAATCGCTTAGGATGGTGGAAAGGCTAAGTAATAGGGGGAAATTACTCTGTTCCGGAACCGATTGACCGATAACGGGTTGTTGTATTCGCTAGGTGGCTATGTTGGTCATCCTAGGCGACGGTTACCAGAAATGGTCAATCCATTTAGGTCGTACAGTCGTTTCCCACAAAACTTGTTGTTTTTTACTTGTACCCTGTACCACTGAAAACAAGAAGAAAAGAAACGAAAGCATACGGGACTAAACGAAGAAATCATCTTCCACCCCCAGCTATTCATGAGCGCAATCTTAACTTTATATCTTTATGTTCCAGTTGAAAATTAGCTTTTGAGATCTTTCAGGTGAAAAATTCCAGCTGTCTTGCCATAGAGATCTTTTAGCTCATATAGATGGTCATTTACTACTTGTGACACTACCATTTTATTAAGTTTGGGGCACAGTTTGGCGTTAATTTTCTTGCTAGCATCACACAGGGCGAAATTCCTTTTGAATACTACATCCCCCACTTTAAACTTTCTATAGATACTACGGAGATTGTAGTCTCTCGCAAAGGGTGGTCTCCATCCCCATTGCGATTTCGGGCACTTGGCATTCGTCAACAACGTGCACACGCACCGCCGAGACTTAACAAGTGTCATACACCACTGCTCACTTCTCAGAGACACGTCCTCATGCTAACGAACGCGACGTTTCCACGAGATCCCCCTAACTATCCTTAATCTAACTTACAACTAAGAGGAGTATGTTACAGTAGTAACGTACCGACCTAAAAGAGTGAGCCAACCAGAATTCGGTGTACTGTTTTTTGGCATCGATCCGATCCCTGTCAGCAATGGCGGGACTAAAACGGAGGAGCTCCTGAGCATTGGCAACATACCCGTCGTAGATGAGCCGCTTGTCTCTCGCACTGCAGTGGCGGTGTTATATTACCGGGATACCATCCCTACTTTGTACTAACCCTTTAGCATCATCTGGCGGGTTAAAGCTAGATAGAAGTGAGATCTCGTGGTAGATTTCATTGAAGTAATAAGGCCCGAAGATCGGACTCTTATCGCTGGTCATTGACCTTGCAAAGTGTCTTCGAATCATCTTAATCAGGAAATTGTCAATCGTATTCAGATTAGGCCCACAGTAAAGGACTTTGTTGGGATAATATTTTTTGTACTCTGATTCTGGTGTTCTGTTCAAGCCCAGACAGGTCCTAAGATACTGCCTTTTAAACATCCGAATCCATTCCATCTGATTGAGCGTTACACATCATAGTATAGTATATGACCTTCACCCTGGAGACAAGATGACTGCCTTCTTGTCAGGGCGAAAGCCTTCTTGGCCCCGGGAAGACAAGCATCTAAATGTTTGTTAAAATACAAGTACTTATCGAGCCAGATACCAAGGTATTTCACTGCGTTTCTCACCGCTAATGGCAGTCCGTGCTGTCCAACAATGGCCAAATTTCGCCAGTTATATCTAGTATCCCTCGAAGCCCATCTCAATGAAGTTCTAAACAAAATTGTTTTCTGTTTTTGAAAATTGATTTTCAATTTCCCATCATCGCAATACGCCTTAATAAGATTGAAATCACGCTGCAGGAGAGTGTTGATGACTTCGATTTTTGGACCTGATCCGTACGCCACTAAATCGTCTACTTAGCCCCCCTAACTATACGGTGTCGAAGGCCTTCTCAAAGTCAACGAGGCAAGCACCCGTATACTGGTTCTTACATCTATTCTATTGTATGTCTCACCCTAAACCAAACTGATTTTCCGGAATTATATTATTTTCCTCAACCCACCTTAACAGCGTTCTATTAACCACTTTCTTGAATACCTTACTAATATTCGGAAGGAAACAAATTGACCGAAGATTAGCAAGGTTAGTTCTAACTTTACAACTTCTCGGGATTGAATGTACCTCTGTTGTTTTCCAAACCGTCGGATAATATGCATTATTCAGCGCATTGATAAATAGCGTAGTAAATATATCCACTGCTTCTAAGGGCAAGTGTCTTAATACGACGTTTGGAATACCGTTTACTCCCGACTCAAACTTGCACAAGAGTTCATCTTTTCGCACGAACAAAGGAAGCTCGTTCATCGGCGATGATAACGTTTGCCGCGTTTTCTTCACTGAATAGGGTGAAACCGTCGTTCGTTCGTTCGTTCCTTCGTCCACTCAAACGTAGTTACCCTGATAAGACATGGATACATCAGCAAAGGTTAAACTCCAAGCACTGCTGAATAGTACAACTTCACGTCTAATGCAAATTCAACATAAAGTTATTCAAAGTCAACGAAGTTAACAACATTTAGTTTTGATAACTGGGAGAAATGGGGTTTCGATGGTTCATCTGGTCATTCAGAATTTAAGGAGAGGTTTACTGGTGAAACACCTAGTGACGCAAGTAGGTATTGAATTTTTTGTGTTTTTATTCGTTCCTTTGAGACTAGTAATGTGTGTTTTTTTTAGGGGTTTGGTTTTTAAACTAGCAACACTGTTTCTACAGATTGTCAATTTGGCAATTTTAAAGTTGATTTGTGGTTAGTACGTTTTGCTATTTTACGATGAATAGATTAATGGCAGAACAATGCGTACAAATTGTGCAAACTTATTTTGAAAACCATGGTTCGGTTCGGCAAACTTATCGTGCGCTACGTCCATTTTACGGTCAACTTAATCGTTCATCTGAGCAAGTTATTCAGAACACGATGAATCGTTTTCGCACCACGTACACTCCAGTCGATAATACGCATCCCCAAAGATGACAAACAGTGCGAACAGAAAAAGCTATTGCCGTTGTGGAGCAAAGTGTTGAGGAGAATCCGAAAGAGTCGATTCGCCATCGTGCACACCAATTGGAGCTATGTCCATCCACTTTGTTTAAGATTTTACTGAAAGATCTTGGCTTAAAAGCTTATAAGATCCAGCTTGACTTATTAGTTGGAAATCTCGAAGCCTTTGTGAAATTGCCCGAAATTATATTTGTTTCAGAAATATGGATTTGCTCTTTCGAAACTTATGATTACAGAATCCTAATTATACTCGTAATTTCGTGTTCTGCAGGTGGAGTGGGAGTTTTTGGGAGAAATTCGTATGAATGTTGTGTAAAATGTATTAGTGCGGGTGTTGTGAAAATTTCTTGCAGCGTATGTAATCAGAACTTTATCTTTATTTGCGTATATAGGCTACACTCGAAACCTTTAAGTTGGTTTATCGATGGGTTTGCAAACTTATTGAGAAATGAGAGAGCTGTAAATTTAGTTATTTTAGGTGATTTCAATCTAGACATACTAAATTCAAACCAAGTGTTTGATTCTTATCGAACTGTTATAGCAGAGTCCGAATTCAACTCTTTTATACGAGTAAATGAACCAACTAGACCTTTATCTGGTACCTGCATTGATCATGTCCTTGGTCGTTTCGGTAATATTCCATTAAATCTCTTAGCTTGTGTTAATTTGGATCTTCAAATAGCAGATCACTGCATGACTGGTATTTTGTTTGAAAGCTTAAAAAATAACTATAAAAGTTTTAAGCCTTCTCATAAGCTTTCCAGAATTAACTTTCGCCAGTGGAACATTAAGCTTAGCTTTGAAAACTGGGATGTAGTTTATTCTGAAGAAAACGTTTCTAACGCATATGAAGTATTTCTCAAATTTGAAAAAAACTACATAAGCTCTTCGAGGCATACTTTTTTTACAAAAACGCTGGGAAACGAGATTAAAGCCTTGGATCAATCGAACCCTTCTAAAAAAGACACAACTAAAGAATAAACTACAAAGAAAATGCCACAAACATCCCCTAAATTTTAGTTTGAAGATTTGAAGTCTACATAACAACAGTAATCGTAATATTACTAATTTTTCCGGCCCGATCATGTTAAAAGGAGGTAATGAAAATATTTCAAACCCTTCTTTTGTAGCTAAAGAATTTAGTCAATATTTTGCCACAGCAGGTCTTTCGTCTCACACCTGTATGTCAACGAGCCTATGTTTTCTGATAGAACTAGGAATAGCTTTTTTATCTACGTAACAGGGTGCGAAATTTTAAAGTTAATCAATTCCTTAAAAAACTGGGATTCTTGTGGCATAGATGGAATCTATAATCATATCCTAAAAAAACTTAACATCGTTGATATTTTGGAGTATCTATTTAAGTATTGTCTCTGGAGTTTTCCCTGAAGATTTGAAATATTCAGTTGTAATTCCATTGTTCAAAAAGGGTAACAGGAAAGATAAAACTATTTCCTTGTTCCCTTCAATTTCAAAAATATTTGAGAAAGCAGTTAAGTCCAGAATTTTATCTTATCTTAACAGAATAATTTTCTTCAGTCCAGTCCAGTTTGGATTTAGAGTTGGTCTTTCTACTGAGGGTGCTCTACTAGATTTTTGTTCATTTATAGGACTTGATGACAAAAAGTGTTGTGCCTTTGATATGGTCAAGCAGTCAATCTAGGTGTGCCTCAAGGTTCTGGTCTTGGGCCAATTTTGTTTCTTGTTTATATGAATTCTTTATTGGAACTACCATTCGTGGGAAGAGTTAGAGCATTTGCAGATGACTTAGGCAATGGTTACAACTCAAGTAGCCCGTTGAACTTAAGGTTGAGGATATGGTTTGCGAAACACAGACTAATGGTTAGCAATAAAACTAAAATAATGTATTTTAGTTTAATTATGCAAGAACCCTTTTTAGTTTTATATGCATTTTATTTTCTTAACACTAACTCTTACATTCTAACAAAAAATGCTTAAATGCTAGCTTACAATTACTTAATAATCTTACACTAACTTACTGGCCCCACACAGGCACTCTAAGCTACTCTAAATTCTTATAACTATGTCTTTCGACTTCATTTACATTTTCTTAAAACTATTTATTTTGTATACTTAAAGCTAAGAAAAAAACTTGTTAACAAAATTATGCAAGAACCCCCGGTTATAAACATTATATTTCATGCAGCTGACTGTTTTAAATACAAGTCGGAGGTTGTTTATAGATTTTGCCAGTGAAACACCTGTACTATTTTAAAGTTATGAAAGTTTTCTTTATGAGAGGTGGTTATATGTTAGTCTAATCTCTTACATAGCACTACAAGATACGTTGTTGATCTTCCCATTTTTCGGACTTCTTGCTACAGAAATTTCTACTCGATCGTCTCTTGCAATTTGTTTCTGGAGGGAGTAAAATCGTAGCTTTTTGGTTTTGATCACAACGAAATCCAAATATTGTTACGCTTCGATAACTGAATTTATAAAGCTGAATTATGCGATATATACTTTTTTTTATAACCGTTTTTATTAATCTAAATTGTTCAAACTAAGTATTATAAGCTACCCTTTTATTCTTGTCACCCCACAAAGAATTTTAATTTTTTACATTAGAATGTGACATTTAATTAAATTTTTTGTTAAATACAAAATGTCACTATCTATTCTCTCATAGAATTATATTATTTGATTTATTTAATCAAGGTATAACTTGTAATCATACATTATTTTAAGTAGAGAATATGGGAATAAATAAATGAAATGAAATGAGTTGAAAGCGCGTGACCATTAGACGCATCGTAGAATCGGTGAATGGGCCGAAAACCTGATTCAGCTTCATCCTCATACATATCCATCATTAAGTGGATATGTAAATAAGCAAAATTGCCGAATTTGGAGTTTAGAAAACCCAGAAGCCTTTGTTGAGACGCCCGTACGACCATTAAAACTCACTGTTTGGTGTGCTTTATGGGCTGGTGGAATCATCGGCGCATATTTCTTTAAGGACGATGCCTGCCGGAATGTTACCGTCAATGGAGAGCGCTATAGAAACATGATATCTGACATCTTCGTTCCTCAGTTGAATGACATTGGCTTTACAGAGCTTTGGTTTCAACAAGATGGCGCAACATCCGATACGGCACGCGACACCATTAATTTATTGCACGTTGGACGATTTGGAAGCCAACATTCGCCGTGTTAGTGCTGATATACGGCCCCAGTTGCTCGATAAAGTTGTCGAAAATTGGACTTCACAAATGGCATAAAATTATCTATTGAACAAGGCTAATATTATAGACAAATTATGCCCGCCGAATGGAACCTCAGCATTGTTTGTCCGATTCTCAAGAAAGGAGACCCTCTGAACTGTGTCAACTACAGACGCATCAGTCTCCTTAACATCGCATACAAGATCTTATCTGCTGTATTGTATGAACGCCTGAAGCCGTTCGTCAACAACCTGATAGGTCCATATCAGTGTGGCTTCAGGCCAGGAAAGTCCACCACCGACCAAATTCACACTACGGCAGATCTTGGAGAAGACCCATGAGCTTCAGATCGATACACACCACCTATTCATCGACTTTAAGGCCGCATATAACAGCATCTATAGTATAGAGACGAGCTATACAGAGCAATGTCTAATTTCGGCATCCCTGCCAAACTCATCCCTCTGTGCAGGATGACGATGGAGAATGCACGCTGTTCCATCAAGGTCAGTAAAGATCTCACCGAGACCTTTGATGTCCAGAAAGGATTTAGACAAGGCGATGAGTTGTAATGTGATTTTTTCAACATCGTACTTGAAAGAATAGTGCAAAACTCACGAGCAAACACAAGAGGCACTATCTTTCAAAAGTCTGTCCAACTACTCGCATACGCCGACGATATTGACATAATCGGGAGAATGCAGCATGATGTCAGCGGCGCTTTTGCGAGTATTGAGACGGAAGCGGCGAAAATGGGCTTAGCGGTCAACGAGGGCAAGACCAAGTATATGCCGTCAAGCAAAAAGGACAACCAACACCAACGTCTCGGGCAGAACTTCACCCTCGGCAGGTATAACTTTGAGGTAGTTAAGGACTTTGTCTACCTAGGCCCCGCTATAAATACAGACAACGACACCAGCGCTGAGATCAAACGAAGAATAACACTTGCCAATCGCTGATTCTTTGGGCTAAGAAGGTAATTGAGTAGCAAAGCCCTCTCTCGGACAACAAAGGTCACCCTTTATAAGACCTTAATAATCCCGGTCCTGCTCTATGGCGCAGAGGAATAGACATTATCAAAAATAGATAAGGGTGTTTATGGTTGCTTCGAGAGAAAAATTCTTCGGGCGATTTTCAGTCCCATTTGCATTGACGGTGAATGGAGGAGGAGATACAACAATGAACTCTACTCTACGTATAGCGACATCGACTTCACTAGAAGAATGAAGATCCAAAGACTGAGATGACTTGGTCATGTAGAGCGTATAGACACTAATGTTCCGGTTAGAAAAGTCTTAGAATCCGCTCCAGAGGGACAGCGCAGTAGAGGAAGGCCAAAACTCAGGTGGCGCACGCAAGTGGAAGGGGACCTCAGCCAACTTAGCGTGCGAAACTAGAGGCAGCTAGCTAGAGATCGAGCTGGCTGGAGACGCTTGTTGACTGAGGCCCAGGTCCAGCCTGGATTGTAGCGCCACTTAAAGTAAGTAAGTAAGTAATATCATAGACATTAACATTAGTTGCAAGTGTTTTATTTAATATTAAATTTGTATACCTCTAAAAAAACCACCCTTTACATGGTCACCCTGAATAAACAAAGCAGCAACAACTTGTACTTTGGAACAATAACAGATCATCAACAAAAATATATTGTGGTTCGATTAAATTCCAATTTGCTCTTGAAACAGCTGACCGTGCAAGGAGAAAAAGTGCTCACATCATGAGTCAAATTATGAAATAATTTATGTAATTGAAATCCGATGAATTAAAATTCAGTATAAATTGGTATTTGGAATGGTCGATGGCAAAATATGTAATTCTTTGATACATCTTGATATTGACATGTGTACAAAAGCCAACATAAAATGTGAGTCTAGGTTAGATTTGGAATGTCAATACCGAAAAGTAACGCGGAAGTCAAAGACCGTACCTAAGGCTGATGCATTGTTGGTAGAAGTCTTTACTCAACTAGACATGTGAAGGTCGAAGAAGGATACTTTCCACGGTATCCCAAAGGGTGGAAATTGTATCGCTGTTAATAGGGTTCATCTTCAAATCTTCTCCGATCAATCGAACTTACGATATTCACGACGTCTGCCAGACTACAGCAGTGTCTTCCAGGCTGAGATATTGGATGTAACAGAAGCAGTCAAACTTTATTACTATATACGATCGTATGTTGACAGCCAGGCTGCCATCAAAGGCATCGCGGCAGTCGAAATCAAATGCCTTCAGCATAAAGTTATGCTATGCGGAGTCCCGGTCCACAATGGAGTGGCATGAGCATGCAGACGAGCTAGCACGAATAGGATTCTCCTTAGAAAGGGAACTGGCTGATCAAAGTATCAAACCTCCACTCTGGACTCTAAGAATACAAGTGGAGCTAACGATATAAATAAAAGCCAATGAAAGGCGGAAAAACCTTCCAATTTGGAAGACCTCAAGACAATTATGGCTGGAGCTCAGCAGATATAGAACAAGTAAGATTCTCTTGAAAGAGCTGAACTATCTACGTTTGTTGGATTGCTCACCCTCCTGGATACAATTCACTTTTTGTGCCACTGTCCCAGCCTCAGTAATTTCAGGCAAAGAACTCTAGGAAGTTATTGCTTCCACAAACTGTCTCGGAACTATCTGCTGCTTCACTTATGTCTTTTTTCAGATTCGCGGTTGCAACAAGGTGGCTCAGACCCGTTCAGGGAAACCAGAACTAGGTTATCCAATCCCCATCCCCTTTCAATTCGCGCAATACAATGCGTCTACACAGACTTTAGTGTGAGGTATACAATCAACTCGGCTCCAGATATTTACCACATTAATAGAGTCCATTCCATGAAAAATTGTACACATGCTGCATGCGTGATTTGATGCGATTTAAGCCCTCAGACATGCATGCATCTCCATCTGGTTCATACATATATCTCCTACTATATATAGGATAGTCAGTTTGACTTCATCCAAACAAACTCGTAGTTGTGCATATTTGAAGTATTTGAAGAGGAAGAATTGAACAAACGTAACCATTATACTCCCGTTTCAACCGAATAAACACTTTACAGGGGTTTTCAATTGAGATCAACCGTTATATGAAGACACAAGCGCCAACACATATGCATCTGCCCATAAACTCAAACTCCTACTAGCGTGAAACGCTAAGTGGAGCCTACCAGCCTAGTAGCTCTGACTTATTGCAGGGTAACCAACCCCTACAAGGCAGCATTATCCGCTGCAGACAAGGGAGGAGGAGGAGTTTTCGCACTAGAGCACGTCTCCATCATTACGATGGCGGCGGTAGAGAAATCCTATATATGAGTACGGTTCAACGGCGCCATCCATGTCTCTAGTCAGTTTTACATACTTGGTGTACACCCGCCCTTAGAGCTACTTCGACGTACTCGGAGTCCAGGTCTAAAGGGAGCTCCATGGTTGTGTCGGGATCCTGGAGTTGAATTAACTGTGCAAGAAATCTGAATAGGTCAACGATGGCTCTCATAATCTCAGCGAAGCTACTAACGATACTGGACAAACCTAAGCCCGGATTTGGGAATAGTTATGACGGAAATACAGCTAGACGGTTCTTTAAGAATGCCGAACTATCAAGCAACATAAGTAACATCGATATAGAGCTGATTAAACGATTTTGAACTATATTAAAAACGATAGCCAGTGGATATACTATAAACCTGCCATTATCCGAACGTTACGCGTTGGAAACGGCTCAACTTGTTGTCAAAAAATATGCTTGGTACCCAATACCCCCCATCGTACTTTATGTAAGATGTGATTCATAGACCCATAACAATAAAGAAAACAATTAAGCGAAGAAATACAAGAAGCCAACAATAATATGTTCAAAAGATATAGACAAAACTAACGAGGATATACTTCATCGACTTTTAATTTCTTCGGATCCTCTCATCACAAGTTGTGATGCAGATTTTGTGTAATTATTAGAAGCTCCCCATATTAATGTTTTCCATTTATCATCGTCGCTTGTAGAACTCGATTCGTGCGATGGTGACCCATCGAGCTAGTTTATTGAATTAGTCGAAAAAAAAATTGTTTCTGTTTGCGCATTTATTTATTTTTTTATATATTATTTTTTAATACATATTGTACAGTTTCTTGCATTAAAAAAAAAAACACAACATTGTAACACTCACTATTTTTAAGGAAAAATAAAAAGAACAAGCGCGCCTGCCTTTATAAAAACGAGTTTTTATTCCTTTTTATGGGGCGACACGTTCTTCTCAGATCTCTGTCAAAAACCAATGACCCGTCCTTAGGGGAAATGGTATTTTCCTTTCTCTTTTTAATATGGCAGTGATTTCAGGCTACTATATTTTTGAGGGCGTTCGGAGAGTAACTAAGAATTATTATTACAACTCGGCCAATCTGACCCTTGATTGACCTCAATCAACACAATGAACTAAAACAATAAGTAAATGATTCCTCTGACGTTTCCGTAGTTTCGGCTTCGAATGGCTCATAGTAACTAAGGAAAGTACCTGAATACAGTATTACCTTGGTGTTAGCCACTTTCGATTTTTTTATGGCTTTAATGACTCCTTCATACGGTAGCTGACTTTCCTGGCAATTCTCAACGTTCCTCACCACATAACGATCGCTTGGCAGTACCTTATGGATGTCATAAAGTCCCCGATATTTCTGTAAACATTTTTTGTTTGTCCCGGCCGTTGTGTCAATTTGTCTAATAACGACAAAATCCCCAACTGAATACATCCTTGTCGGTCGAAATATTGCGAACTATACTGTTGTGCTTTCTCGATAGCGGTTGATGCATTAAGTCTAACATTATCCAGATTACACTCTACTGCATAACTAACTTTCTGCTGACGTTTTGTTTACGTTTAGAAGCAATTGAAGGCAGTGGGCCGAAATGGTCAATGTGAATCGTATCAAAGGGAATCGGTTCCTTTGGTATATTATACAGGTTACTCTCATTTGAACGAGTCGGAGCTGATTACATTATACATTTGAGGGTTTTTTTTGTATAAAACGACTGACTTTAGGCCTCATTTCTGCTAACCAGTAATTCCTCCAAACTTTCTGGCAGCACTTATCAATGCGATCTATTTGTTCGAATTACGTTTTCTTCCATTTTATTCGGGACACAAAGAAGTAAGTGAACTGAATCGTGTTTAAAAACTAACCCATCATGTAATTCAAACTCACTCACGACCTCAGTTTCCAATTTGTTTCGCATCTGCACAATCTTTTCGCCGCGGCTTTGCATTACCTGGATTTGGAAATCCAAATCATCATCGCTGACAGCAGCAAGTAGTTCGCATTTATCTAGTGTATCTGTACGGTCCCCGTCATCATCATTAAAATGTGGCTTTGGAAAGCACCTGCTCAAGGCACCAACATGGCCCATAGAATTACCACTCCGATAATCGATTGAATAATTATAGTTTTCCAACTCTAAAACATATTCACATGTTTTTTATTTGGCGTCATTGCAAGGGAATTGCAGTCGGTAATAGTTTTAAATGGAATCCCTTCCAGATACACTTGGAACCGACGAAGTGAATAAATAATGGCGAGCGTTTCCAGCTCAAAGCTTTGATACCTCGACTCGGCAGCGGATGTGGATTTCGAAATGTATGAGACTGAATGAAATTTACCATCATCCTGACGCTGCAGCAATACTGATCTAAAGCCGAGCTGGCATCACAGTGGAGCTCTGTTTCACGATTCGGGCAATAAACTTACAGAACCGGCGCCGCTATAAGTCGATCTAGCAATTCACAGAAAGCGCTCACATACTCTTCGGAAAAGACAAAAGGACTATCTTTACGACAACAACGAATTGCCTATCCTCGAAAAGGATGGCACGAACCTTCGAAAATATTGGCAAATACGCCAATGCATGAATGTACTTCCTTTGCATCGGTCTGTCGAATGCCGGATTGATTCACTAAGTATCCAAGGTATTCAATCTCATCATAATCGAATTTCCATTTAGTTAATTTTATTTCAAGTCACTTTTCATAAATCCTACTTAAGACCCCTTTGACAACTTTCACATGTGATTCAAAATCAGGCAATCAAAATATCAAGAATGTACTCGTAAATAATAATCTTATTCGCATCGATTAGGTCACGAAAAATATTATAAGCAAATCGCTGAAAATTCTCAGGCGCATTCTTCAACACAAACGGCATCCTCAAAAATTCAAACTGACCATGAGGGGTAACGAGTGAGGTCAAAGCTATTGAGTCATCGTCGTTCTACGCTGATAAAATCCGTCATTTAAATCAAGTAATGCAAACCAACTTTTACCTGAGGTATACTGTCTTGGTCATGCAATCCTCAATTAAGGGCAGCGGAAAGCTGTCGCGAATTGTTTTTTAACTCAATGTTCGGTAATCGATGCACATCCGCGTTTCACCGTTTTTTTTGTTTACTAAGACAATAGGTGAAGCATAGGGTGATTCACTCGGGCGTATAATATGCCTAGCCATTAGACCATCAGTAATTTTTTTGAAAAGACAGAGAACGTGCTGTGCAATGGAATGGAGTATCATCCGTCAAACGAATTTTCATTTGATAGTCTAACGGACTTGGCGTAACGCTCACTGGTTGTAAATAACTATTAGCAACCATTGCTTTGAGAGTACCTACTGACTTGATGCCTGTTCAACCGGAATAATCATCAGCGCAATCGATCGGTAATGCACACATATGCGGGAATACACGATTCGCACTGAATCGTTTGATAATTTAATAATCGCCGGGACAACTGAACACTGAACTATGCTGATTGGACTACCGGAATCAATCAAAGACAAAATATTAATAAAGTCAGTGCATCTGCTTTGATTACATATAAAAAATGCCTTTTGTACAACACGTATTGCTTAAGCGGTATCCTCATTGTTTTCGATACTAGAA
The DNA here is from genome assembly GCA_949129095.1 of Volucella bombylans. NCBI lineage: Eukaryota > Metazoa > Arthropoda > Insecta > Diptera > Syrphidae > Volucella > Volucella bombylans. Next base: position 99,224,928 of record OX422144.1, read on the forward strand.
GGCACAGCTGTTGAGTTCCATGATATTGCAGTTACTGTTTGTGATCTCATGTGCTTCAGTTTTGGAGAATACTTGTGATAATGCCCCATTCGGTGGCAAGAAAAGCAGGAACACGGTGGTCGCAAAGGTTTCAGAAAAGCACCTTGATAGTGTCAGAATCGCGAATAGTTATATCGAATTTCTACTTTGGCTCCAACAGTATCAGCGGCGGTCTTTGGCCTGTTTACACTGGTGGTCGTCTTGGCTTTGGACCGATGTTGCTCATGTCGGTCCATCGGTCGGACAAGTTCGCTATGGAGGTAGCACCATACAGGAATGTTATGCTGTTGCTGGCGTCTGGGATTCCGTCAATAATGATGTCGACCAATTACGTTTCGTCGATGTCGGACTACGATTGACTGCATGGATACCACATAACTGAAGCAGGACTCGTTTCATCTCAGCGAGTTGACGGTAAACCTCTTGCCGCGTTACTGTAAGCTTGAACATGTTGATGAGACCAGCCTTCAGTTCACCATAGTCGACTAGCACCAGATTAAAAACATACTTTTTGGCTGTTCCTTGGAGGCAGCGGCGAATACTCGTACTTAGGCACTTGTCCTTGTTCGAGTAGCAGCACCTGGTGGTGTGATCGTCAAATTGCACAAATCATTTTATGACATCGTAGTGATCGTCACCCATAAATTTTGATACAGGCAGCGGCATAAAGCTCCTCGAGGTTCACACGTCTAACCCGGCGATCGTGTCTTTCCATTGACCGAATTTGTTGTTGCAATTCGAGCATTTCGTGGCGCATTCGCAATAAACTTAATTGCTCTTCCAATTGGTGAACGTTGGAATTTATAAATTGCTCTTAGGGAGTAACAAGGGCTTCTATAGAAGCGTTGGCAACTGATGCATTAACAGCAGCAGCGTGTGCACTGATAGTGACGGAGGGTAAATTAATAGGGGTTTCTTCGGCAGCGGACGACTGTTCCTCTCTTCGGAGTTAATTTGACCACAGTTTTCACTTGCTGTGATCAACTCATTATAGAGTGATCGAAGCTGAGTAATACATACTATTATTAGCGGGAGATGAAATTCCGACTTCTGAGAGCGCTTCTACTATTATTTGGCGAGTTACACGTTAGGGCATCGTGAATATTTCTACGTTCTCTTATAAAATATTAATGGAAACCCCACGTCTTAGGTGCAATACTTACTATTTTTAAGGAAAAATAAAGGGAACAAGCGCGTCTGCCTTTATAAAAATGAGTTTTTATTCCTTTTTATTGAGCGACACGTTCTTCTCAGATCTCTGTCAAAACAAACAAATCTTTTTAATATGGCAGTGATTCCAGACTACAATATTTCTGATAGTTGTATTAGGACACACCAGAGGGCGTTCGAAAATACCTTGATACCCCCGATAAAGTTTTTCGTTTGTATCATCTCCCAAAAAATAATTTTTGCTGACTTTTTATATGATTGGCCGCACTGTGCGCCGCTAAGTTATTAGCGATAAACGACGAGTTTAAAACGAACGTTAAATGCACCGGGGGAATAACCCTAAGTAAAATTTAAAGTATGTTTACCAAGGCTGAGAAGGCAACACACTAACTAGCCGGGAATGTCTCCTGTCGTTTTCGTAGATGATAGTGTATGCAACTAGGTGACAGCCTTTCAGGCAACGTTTAATAATTTGTTAAGGACACTGGAAGATAGCGAGCTACGAATCCGTCTTATTAAAACCGAATATCTGTCTAAACCTGCCAACTCAACCCTTGACATCTATTTGGAGGGAGTAATGTGCGAGAAATTTAAATACTTAGGCTCTGTCATTAATCATAAAGGAAATTGCGATGACGATGTCGCACATAAGAGTCACTGTGAGGTGGCTAAAATGGCGTGAAAACGACGCAGTATTTTGAAGCAGAAAAATTCGCCTTAAACTAAAATACATAAGTATCAGATAATTGTTTAGCTTAAAAATGCCCATCGCAATATTGGACAATGTATGTATTAGAACAAATTACAGCGTCGGAAATGCATATGTTGCGGATGCCAGCAGGTGTGACACAACGTGTTGTAATAAAAAATTCTCGCGTTCCCGGAAACCTTCAGATTACAAAACCAATAGAAAACAAACTTCAGGCAAATCAGCTGGTTTTGTCATGTTTAAAGGAGGTCTTCGGGAAATATTTTTATTTTATTTTTTATTATTTCATTATTTTCTTAACAATTATAAAGTTTTCCTTAAGTTTAGTTACAGAACGTAAAGAAGATATTTATGAAAACAGCTAGTGACATTTGCGTTTTTGCTAATTATTACAATAAATAGGGTTAATTGCCACTTCCAGAAGATATACTCTAATAGCTTTAATTAATGTGGGGTGACAATATTTTAGTTGTAGGTAAATTAAAAGTTAACAATATCTAAAAATTACAGAAATTATAAATGAAAAAAGAAAAATTAAAACAGGCAGTGCGAAAATAAACAATTATACTAGGTAAGTGAGCAAAACTTCAATCTCATTATGATCGAAACCAGGAAGCCATGTCTTGATTTTATTTGAAAATGTACGAGAAGGCGTCATCGGTTAGTTCGTCGTAAGTTGCATGTATCAGATATAGGACTCTCTAAATAGCTACCTCTCATAGAAAAATATCTTAGAGACTCGAAAATAAAACAAGTGCCTAAATGGTAGTATTTTCAAGGACCTAAAAAAAACCATAGAACTAGCTAGGCGGTGAGCATTAAAAATCCTACGTAAAGCTTGGTAGTGCTAGCACCTCCCTAACAACTAATTTCACATTGCAGTTTTGAGTGGAAAATTCCATGATAAACAGTTTTTAGAAATCTATTTGAACAAAACTTTAGAAGACGATAAAAACGCCGAATAGAAGAACGCAAGTATCGTTTAAAGTCTAAAATATGCTCAGCCCAACTGATGTTTTGGTAAAATTGTTGTACCAAAGTACTTGAAGTTCCTAACAACTTTAACCTGAAAACACTTCGAGCTGCATAAGGAACTTGCATGGAAAGTTGGTTCGGACGGCTCAATGGTACAAGCACAAGTAACAAGGTTAAAGCGCAGGCAATCGCAGTAATGAAATTTGATATCAACTTCTGCTGGCACAAGCGAACCTTAGCTGAAAAACATTAGTTTGGTTTTGCTACTAGCCACTAGCCTGGGAGCAGCAAACCACACCCTTAGCAAATGGATTAGTATGTCTGCTATTAAATTAAGAGGGCTCGTTGAACCATAAGTGATACCAAGGTCATCAGCAAAAGCTGCAACTTTGCCTGCCAAAGTTAGAGAAAAGAGGGAGTTAGTAATTATAAGAAACAAAATAGGGCCCAATACAGACCCTTGTAGTACACCTACGTTAATTACCTCATTATCACTAATGAAGTCTTCTATTCTTACCCTTTGTTTTCGGTCCTTCAAATATGTACCTAACCAATTATGGAAAAATCCACGAAATCCTGCTCCATACGCTTTGGTAATATCGACGAAGAGGCCGGCGCAAAGCTTTTTACCATCCAAGACCCAAATGAAGCAATGTATTTATTGAACTCATTGGCTACTGCTACGGGTTCCACTATTTCAGCACCTTCACTACACAGCACAATATTTTTGGAATTGCATGAAGTATTGGTGTTGATTATACTATTAACAACTCTCCATTCCTCCTTAGAGTTGTTTTGTGTATCGTGAAATTTGGAGCAATAGCAGTTGTCGCGACAGTTCAATATTTTCTTGTTTATGGTTTTGCTCATTTTCTTAATTCGTTTATTTCAGATTAGAATTAAGTGGACGTGTAATACACAGTTTACGCAACTTGTTTTTTAATTTAATTCTTTTCAGAAGAGAAGTGTTTATCCATGGCTTTAATCTGGTTTGAGCTCTATGTTTGACAAAAGTTTGTGTAGAAGAACTGATATAGTTTTGGAGAATGTTCCAAGAAAATTCATAAGCTTTAGAAGCGTTGCCTTTGGCATAGACTTTTTGCCAATTTTCAAAACGTCTGAGAAGAGAAGTTACCAGAGCGTTGGATTCCGCTTAGACCTTTAGACAAAATACCCGTCATACAATAGTTAGTTATTGCTTATCAAAATTTTTGTAAAATGACCGAAAACCTGATCAATGCATTTACTCGAAATTTGCCTTGTTATTTCATTGATAAAGGAGGAGAGACCATGCTCAGCAGCCATGTTAAAAAGACAATCAGACGCACTGTTGGCAGAAAGAATGTCAATGTTGAAATCACCCAGAATGATGACCATATTGGAACCTTTTTCATTAATTAGAAAATTTGAAAAATCGTCTAGAAAAGATTGAGTAGATTTGGCTTGTAATCTGTATACACAAACAAATTCAAAATACATAGAGCGGGGACTAAAGCATATTTTAATTAAATCTGCGCTAACCAAACTATGGCGTATCACTTTAAAGTCTTCGACTATATACTTATCTCGCACAAAAACTCCTACACCACCAGCTGCGTACAGTTCATTTGTGTTTGCATAAAATGTATAAATAGTCTTCAGTTTCACAAGAAAAAATACATATCTCAGATATAAATATTAAATCTGGCAAAAATTCAAAGGCTTCCAGATTGCCAACAAGAAGATCAAAATTTCGCTTCACACTACGGATATTTTACTGAACAGTGAAAAATGGTTTGTTCTTACTTGAATTCAGATGGAAAATACTATCATGACTATTTTTAATGGTCGAAGTGATTGGGTTGTTGCTATCTAGATTATTATTTATGCTGAACATGTTATAAAAAACAAAGAGTCTGCAGTCTTACTAATCATCTAAAGAGTTTATAACAACAACCCTACCATTATCAACCTTTCGCATCAATATTTGTGAATTTTGCAACCATAAGTACCTATTTAAATGGTTTAATTACTTTTGTTTTCTTAGCTTCCATAAATAGAGAGCGATTCGTTTTTATTAAATAATCATTAATATAAATATTACCATTTCCCCCCTCCATAAATAAGGCAGCGTTCAGCTTCTTGGATTCACGCATAAAACATCACGGAATAAACCTTTGCTGGATCCAGAGGAGTTGACATTCGATGAATTGTTGTTTCCCCGCAGTCGTTTTGCGAAGCATTTCATTATGTCTGTGGATTCTACAGAGATTTCTAACGCGTCACTCAAAATCTTCTCAAAGCATTGACTAGCATTTTGGTTGCTTACACCTGGCACACCAACGATCTCAATTGAATTCTCCAGAAATTTTAGTTCTCTCCAGTTAAGTCGACTTTCAAGAGATGTCACCTACGATTTCAACTGTTCATTCTCTTCTCTAAGTTCCTTCACCATACCAAGTGTTTATTTTTTTCAATTGTATAATTTCTTCATATAGGAGTTAGCAGATCCAAGGTTATTGCACTGTGATAACGTTGTGCATTCGAATTTACCGTCGCTACTTCCGAAGACGTTTGTAGACAATTTGTTGCGGTAAAATTTACCACAACAAGCTGGACTCTTTTTCCTTGAAACCTTCGCTCCACTCCTTCGAACCTTTCCCTTTTGACAGTTGTTCGTCCAAGATTCTGAGAGAGTGATGGTCATCCATGGGTGCATCAGCCATCGGTGCACTTTCTCAGCATCTTGGAAGGACAACATAAATAGGAACGACGGACGGTCAAAACCTCTAGGAAGATACCCGCAGAGCAGGTGGACGGCCTGCTACAAGAGTGCAAGAAAGCGCTTTAGGTTTTGTTGCTGTGCAAGGGTTCAACACGAATAGACGACCCTTGTTCCAAATGTTTTTTTGTTTCCCCTAATGGGTAGTAAGTAGAGCGAAAGCATTCCCTCCATCCTTCCAGCTCCTAACCCCGCCACTTTTTGACCCGCCTTTTCTGTTTTGTCCGTTGTCGCTTTGGAGGAACTTATTTGTGGAAGGCACCTGTGGATTCTTCCAATCCCGGACTTCTGTCTTTACGCTCCTCGGAAGTGATAACCAATAGGTCCACCCGGGAAAGACAGAGCCAGGCGGATGGCCTGGAACACTCTGAACATATGGCGGACGGCCATATTATTTGGACTACACACCTAGAGCCAGATGGACGGTCTGGAATCCACTGTGTAAATGAAACATATACAACCCGCACAAGTTGCCTAGAGCCAGGCGGACTGTCAGCAACTCTCTGCAACACACACCACACAACACATCCCTAAAAACACAGCAACCGAAACAGAAGACAGAAACAAAAGGCAAATTGTAAAATTAAAAATAAAACAATAATTAGTGCACCATACTTCAGGGATCAATTTCGGAAAGAAGGGGTTAGTTGAACCCAAGACAATTCAGGGGAAATGTTCACTCAGGCCAAAGGAAATTCCCAGAATTCGGAAATTTCCCCGAGGATCTGGGTAGTCAAAGTGGCACACTTGAGTGCATGAGTGTATGTACTTTACTCCAGCAAAGTAGCGGAGCGCTGTACACATATACCAGACATTGGGCCCGCTAACCGAGGAGATGCAATGCACAAATGTGCGGGTGAGTGCCCAATGGTCTGAGTGAACATAAGTCGAATCGGGGTAGCCACTTCTTGGTTGACCACAACTCAGGATAGAGGTTCAAAAGAGATTTAGGTCAAAGTGACAAGGAAAGTAAATAGAGAAAAGAAAAAACATAAACAGTAAAACAAAAAAAAAACATTTAAGTGGAAGGTCAAAGGAAAGGAGGACAGGATCAGGGTATAACAGGAAGAACTGGGAAGACGGGGAAAGAAGGATACCGGGCAAAGATAAGTATTGTGTAGTGAGAGGGTATAGTGAGATCCCGGTAGGCTTCCGCCAACGTGGAAAAAATTATTATTGCGTGTAAAGAAAGGCCCGTTTACTTTTCCCGCGACCCGCTAGAAAAAAAATTACTATCAATCGTTCGGGAAGACGGACGATAGCGGCCCACTCTTAAGCGGTTTCTGCTACGGTGGTTTTAACTGCCGCTTGTCTTGTTCCATAAACCGTTTATACCGCTCAATTCTTTTGTCCATAAAAAAAAGTCCGATCAATAAAATACCCGTTATAACATGACTTTCGACTTTTGTTGTTTTTTTTTTCATCATTTTAAGGTTTCGCAATTTCTTGCCAAAAAAATTGCGTGGCGCCTACGGACACATTTGTGTATTCTTATTTTATTTTGGAGATCTACTACCTCCGTATATTTTTTTCTTTTTTAACCATAAACCCACCCCCAGCTGAGCACCCGAAAGTGGCAGCACTCAACCTGCTGCCTGTTGCAAATTTCGCCTTTTGGTCGTTTTCGTTGTTAGTGCTGCGGTCCGCCATTACCGAAATAACCACCTGTGTGGTTCGCGATCGCTTGGTTGATATTTTTTTTTATTGTTGAAGTTTGATACCTGCCGGCAGACCGGCTACCGAATTATAAAAATTAAAATAAATCGAAAAAAAAATTGCAACAATCGGGAAAAATTGCAACAAATTTACAACACTGGCTGAGGCTGACTCATGCATAATCGAATGTAGGGAAGGCGTTGGCTGCTTACTAGAGAACTCTGTCGCTGGTCCTTTATCACTTTCGGCTGCTCCCGATTTTTTTTCCTCTAGACGGTTGATGACGTAGAACTTTAGACAACGACGATAAACTTTGCACTATTGTGTTTTGCTGCTACTGTGATACACTTGTGGGCAATGGCATTGCCTTTTGTTGTTGTTGCAACGATTTGCGACGATGGGCAGTGCCCCTGTCGCAACGATATTTATCATCGTTGGCGCTCATATACTCGTACTCTAAATCAACTGAGTTAAAATTTACACATTTGCAGTGGTAAGATGTATTGTAGTCTCCACAACTTATTTTAGAAGCACATGAGTGCTCTATTTTTTTTAGACAGATTAGGTAGTTCATTATTAAGTAAAATTAGAAAAATAAAAGACTTTGGTAAGAACACTAAAGCGAGCACCCCACAACACTTAGAGCTTACACTCAACGAGTTGACTGACTGAACTTGATGTTCATCTGGTTCAAAAGAAAAAGGTGCTCAGTTTCCAGTTGAGGAGTATCGGAAAAAAATTGGATCACTCCAATGCAAAACATTAGCAAACTCCCGACCTCACTAACAAGCACAAAGCACCGTCTACGAGTACGTATAGTAGAGCAGCCTGTGGAATGGTACTGAGGACCGCAAATTTCTCTCACTTTTGTTTCTTTTTCGTCCTAAGGCAATGGAATCTCTCAGTCTTTTGAAGAAAAATGAGCAAATGCTTCAGTGATGAGATGTCTAAAGGATGAGCTTCCAGCATCACCAGTCATTTGTACCCATAGCCCAATGTTAGCCGCACATTCACAGAGAAGGTGAAAGCATCGCAGGAGGTCGTATCACTTATACGAGTACCTATCACACTTAGTTGCTTAGCAAAAGTGTACTCCTGTTCCTTAAGACGACAGTATGAGTTTTTTCTGTCGAGGCACAGTATAAAGGCTGTTGACTCCTTAGAGATAATTTTTAATTAATTTTAATTAATACATCGGAGATGTCCTTTCCCACGATCCTATTGTGACCTAGAACTCAAAGACTCAAAGTTAGAGTCAATTAAGCTTTCCACTTTGTTTTATCGAACTAACTTGGAGGTGTTAAAGGGGCCTAGTAAGGCCAAGTGTCCGGCCGGAAGACAAAGATAAAGAATCCTAACGAGTAGTGAATTCTAAAGTTTTCGTATCCACAGAAAGATGTCAGAGCTACATTTTATGTGTCCTTGAAAATTCAACTCCGAGTCAGATTCTGACTGAAGCTAGTGCTGACAAAAGGAAAAGTCGACTTATTATTCCAGCAGCAACTGAAGTTTCGATGTAACATCGTCAGGCTCATTGTTCATAAGATCGAAGTCAAATGACAGTTGACGTGCAAGATCAATGAAACGTTGGTGGTATGATTCCGGGCCACTGGTTTTCAAACACATGATGTCCTTAATAGTGTAGCACATGATATAAATATCAAGTTGAGGTAGGTTTGGCATCGTATCTAGAGCTGACATACATACATCCATGTATGGTATATAATACCGAACGTATTGGAAAACAGCAGGGTATAGACGTATTCTCTTCCCATGATGTAGTCGTGTTTGTCAAAGCGGATCAACTTACTTAGCTTAATTTGTTTAAAAATTGATTGTTGCCTTGCCTAACCTCTACCGATCTCTTTTACTAAGATACGCGTGAAAGTCTTTTAAATACACTCAATTTCTCTTTTTTTTTTTCTCTTGCTGAACGGTTCTAAGTTGATTTCTACTCAACAACAACACTTGTTATACAAGTACATTATGTCGACAATACACTGAAGGATAAATCGAAGCAGATGACAAGCTCATGGTGTCCATCACCAACCAGTCTTCTATCTCCATCTTTAAAGATAACATAATGACGTCAGAATGCTTCTCCAGCCTCTATGCGAAGATTACAGAGCAGGGTGAGTTACTGAAATCCTTTGAATCATCTTTGAAGGATGTTGAACAAAGACTATCCTCTCGAATCGAGTCATTCTTTAACGACATAAATGAGAAAGTCGCACTGGTCGAAAGAGAAGAAAAAGTAGAACTAAAAAGCCGCGCTACTGCATTTGACGACATGAAAAGATGATGGTAATTAAGGCCATGTCGTCGTTTAGAAGGACACACTCACGCCAATTTTCATACCGAGATATTGGATTTGCGCCAGAGCACCGATATTTTTATTTGCACGAGAGTCTGACACCCAAAAACAGAATTATCATACGATGTGCAATAAAAAACAAACGAGCGAAATAGATTTTTTTCGCTACCTAAACGCCCGTAGTCTAAGCTTGAGTAAACTTGACTACTTGAAGTACATTCTCGATGACACGGAAGTAGATCTGATTTGTGTAACTAAGACTTGGTTTGATGTGAATATAGACGATGTGACAAAAGAGAAGCTATTCGAGATCCCTGGGTATAAACTCATATCAAACGATAGAATTACAACTACTACTGGCGGTGGAGTTTCAGTGTACTGTAGTAAATCATTAAGATATAAGGTGTCAAAAAATTCAAAAGAAAGCGAGGTTGAGTATATCTTGATGGAAGTAGGCGATGGCTACACAAAGTTTCTCATTGGTGTTGCCTATAGCCCTAACCGATGCTACTCCCCAGAACCCTTATTTTCTGCAATTCATGAGTACACTGCCACCTACGAGCACATAATTATTTGTGACGATCTGAATGCAGATCTTTTAAAAAGTGACAATAAAGCTCGCCAGTTGTTTGATTTTACTGCTGTTTCAGGACTATCTATATTGAACTCATTCGCCACTCGCTTTTCACCTAATAACCCTCCAAGCCTTCTTGACGTTATTATGGTTTCAAATCAATCCAATGTTCTGCTTCTGGACCAATTATTGTTAGCTGGTATGTCTGATCATGACTTTATCTTCTGCACATACAACGTTGAGTTATATCGTTCCCTTTGACCGACATCATTCGAATTTAGAGACTACTCAAGCATAGATAATGAAGCGCTGCAAATTGATGCTGGCCACCTACCTTGGCGCAATTGTTATTTCGCCTCAAATATAAATGATAAAGTAAATTTTCTGAAAACACTAATATTAGACCTCTTCAATAGACATATCGCCCTGAAAACTGTCGAAATAATAAACACCCTTGGTTCACGCCCGAAATCCACCAATCTATCAAAATACGAAACAAGGTTTATTCTAAATGGAGATCAAGGCCAACTACTCTTAATTGGGAAATTTATAGCAAAGAAAAGATACTTTCTATCTAAATAAAAACCTGAACAAAGTTCAAAGAGACTATGAAATAATTTGCTTTCAATTGGCGTTGGTAAGAAAGTAACAGTTGATAGTATCCCTAATACTGACGATCTTAATAAGGTGTTTATTTCCAATGCTATAACCGAACCTCGTTTCTCTCCAAATTATGACTTTACTACCAGTCATGACTTCGATTTTGATGTTGTGTCAGAGCTTGACGTTGTGCATATTGTACGTAACCTTAAATCGTATGCTGTAGGAGAAGATGGAATACCTATCCGTTTTGTAAAGGCTATTTTACCTCACATTTTAAGTTGCCTCACGCACATAATTACCTTTTGCATAACTGCTTCCACTTTTCCTGATTGTTGGAAGTTGGCTAAAGTCGCTAACTGACTTTCGATTTATAAGCATTTTACCATGTTTATCAAAAGTCTTCGAGAAAGCTCTGGCTCAACAAATTGTAAAATATATCCAGCATCACAGTCTGTTATACCCTTTGCAGTCCGGCTTTCGAGCTAATCATAGCTGTTCAACAGCCATGGTCAAAATTCTCGACGACATAAGGGTTAACTTTGATAGGGATTACTTAACCGTGCTATGTTTGCTTGACTTCTCGAAGGCTTCTGATAGCGTCAACCATAAGGTACTATGTCAAAGACTTAGGATACCTTTCGGCTTTAGTGAAAGTTCAGTTCGCCCAATTTACAATCATCTCGACAACCATTATTAAAGAGTCGTTCACAACAACGCCATCCGGCCTCTTAGCTGCAGGCGTTCCTCAGGGGTCTATACTTATACCGATTATATTCTGGCTTTTTGTCAATGATCTACCAAAAGTCTGTTCTAATGCTGATATCCACTTATATGCTGACGATGCACAGATCTATATTTCCCGACCAATTGGATTCGTTGAGGACCTAGTCGTCAGATTAAATGAAGACTGCATTTGATCTGAAGTCAATGGACTTCATCTCAACCCAATGAAATCAGAACTGATTTTGATATCCAAACAACACTTCGACACGAACGGGATACCACCAGTATTCCTGAATAACAGGCAGCTCAATTTTGTTGGGTTACAAATTAAATAGATCGCTTTCCGCTGTTGACCACATAAATTGTGTTGTTGGGCGAATCTACGCTGGACTGCGTAAAATCTGGCCCTCTTCTCCCGCCTATAGGCACAAAGCTCAGACTTGTAAAAATGCTATTTCTGCCTATAATTGACTACGCTGCTGTTATCGACTGCAAGCTTGATTCACTTTCGCAACATAAGTTACTCGTAGCCTTCAATGATATGATAAGTTATGTCTACGGACTTCCCCGATACAACCACTCCTGACACTACCATAACTCTGTTCTTGTTTGTTCCCTCAAACAATTTCTCGACCTACTCGTAAGATGTTGTGTGTTCATGCACAAAATTATTAAAAATAATTCTCCTGCTTACCTATTTGACAAGATACGATTTTCTCAATCTATCAGAACACTTAATCTTATAATACCTGCATATAATTATTTAAACTCCTCGCGCCTCTTCTTTATCTATGTTACCAGGCTTTGGAACACACTTCCTTTAACGGCTAATCAAGCTACATTATTCAAGAATGCAGCATGGAACACCTTAAACAACATCAATAATAGTGGTGCGGTGGAAGTCAAATACGGTAGGGTTTGAGTTGATTTTACGTAGCATACGGGAGATTGGTTCGTTCGCGCCATAGGTGGTGTGGTGAGTTGGTAGATAGAAGAGTCGAGGGGTACGTAGATTACGAGGGTTAGTGTTGAGGAAAATGGAGTTGTGAAGGGACGCGCATTCAACGTGACCTGAAAGGAGTCGATGAATGAAGGGAAAGTCTGCTGCATCTCTGCGATCTTCAAGAGAGTTTAAGTTGATAAGGTTGAGACGGTTTTGATAGGGGGCAGATTAAAAGGATCGTCCCAGGGCATACCCCGAAGAGCAAATCGAAGAAAACGGCGCTGAATGCATTCAATTCTCGAGATATGAACACGATGATATGGGGACCATACTTGACTGGCGTACTCTAGGAGGGGGCGAACAAAGGTAATATAGAGGGACCTGGTCACGTATGGGTTGGTGAATTCTTTGGACCACCGTTTTACTAAACCTAGTGCAGAGTTGGCTTTGAAGATTATCTCATCCATATGTAAACGGAAGTTGAGCTCGCTATCACACAAAATGCCGAAGTCACGAAGAGTTTGTACGGAGGAGATAGGTTGGATATGGAGAAGATAGAGTTGGGAAGGAGATTGGTTCCGCTTATGTGAAAAGGTGATGGATTGGCATTTGGCGATGTTAAGTTCCAAAAAATTTTTGAGGCACCAGATCGAAAGACTATCAAGATCTTGTTGAAGGAGGAAAGAGTCATGGGGAGAGGAAATGGTTTTGAAAAAATTGGTATCGTCGGCGTAAAGGGAGACAGACGAGTGTCTGTGGGCTGACCTAAAACGAACACGGTAAAAACGGTTTTCGAGGTAAGAGGATATCCATTTTAACAGTATGGGTTCAAAGCCGAGGGCAGACAATTTAAAGATTATTAACCGAAGAGAGATTTTATCGAAGGCTTTGCTAAAATCGGTTGAAACTACATCGACTTCATTGCCATTCTCTAGGGCAGAGAGGGCAAAGGATACGAATTCAACGAGATTTGTGGTGGTTGACCTACCCTTTAGGAAGCAATGTTGTCTAGGGGAAATGAGTTATTTGCATTGGAAGCTTAGAGCTTCATACAAAATACTTTCGAAGAGTTTTGGTATATGAGACAGTTTAGCGATGGGTAGATAGTTGGTTATTTCATTCTTGGATCCTTTCTTGTGGATCGGGGTTATGAAGGAGAATTTCCAAGCCTCGGGTAGGATCGTCGTCGCGAAAAACATTAAAAGTAGGGGGGAACAATTCCTGGTTCTTTATGTCGGGAATCAAATTGGTTTCGGTCAAGGCGTAAATATCAAAGGGAAGAGCATGCGATTGACGTAAGACAGCATTGGTTTTAGAGCGAAGACCTCTTACATTCTGGTAGTAAAATGTAAGAGGGATGTTGTGCGGTGGAGGTGTGAGGCAGGACGGTTTAAGGGCTAGCAAGGGAGGCACGTTATGGATGAAAAAATTTGTCGTGGTCGGCTGGGCTTCGCTGTAGGTGTGAGACTTGTTTAGAGTGAGCGTAGTTGCCGAATGCCGCAAGGACGTCTGCTACTTTCTGAGGGGACATGTAAAAAATCTCGTGGTATCTGACATAAAGGTTCCTGAGACTGATAAGGTCGGTAGGGAGGCCTTCCTGCTGGATGGAAAGCATGACGCTGGTTTTGGTTTTCCCTTCGTAGCAGACCGAGTCCGATTTGTCATGTAGATAGGCAAGAAAGAGACGAATGTTTTCATATATCTTTCTTTCTCTGAGCCTAGAGAGAGCATATCGACTTTCTGTAATGCCATTGGTTTGCTGTGTTAGTCTAACAGTGGGGGGAAAAAGGGGATCAAGAATAGGAGCAGTGGAGGAGGCAGATGGAGATAAATGGTTGGATATGGAGTTGGACGAGGGATGAGATGTGGGGTTTAGGCTATGGGAGTTAATAAAATTAGGGTACTTAGCTCCAGTTTTAAGGTCGAAATTAGGAAATGAGTTGCTAGCTGAGTTTGGTGGCGTAGAAGGTTGAGAAGGGATAATATGGGTGGTTGGAGTTAAGTTGAAAGAGACGTATTGGCGTGGGGGCTTCGGTAGAATGGGGGGAATTAGGGGATTAGAAGATTGGTGTGTAAGGGCTTTGTGTCTGATAAGTGAGGAGGGAGGACTAAAATTGGGGAATAAGTTTGTTTTGAAGCTCCAGTTAGGATCGCGATTAGAGCTTCGTTTTTTGGTAGCAGGTTTTTTATTTGGAAAGGAGTTGGAGAGGGTTTTTTTTTAAAGTTTTCGAGTCTGTTTTTCCATTCGGAGGGGGTCCATGAAGTTCCGAATTGTTTGAGCAGTTTGCGTGGAGCGGCGACGGGCGGGATTCTAGTTGGTGAAGGCAAAACGGTTTCGGTTTCCGTTGTTAGAGTTGCGGGAGGAGTATTTGAAAATGATGGCAAGTGAGACTCCGTGACTACTAATCCATTATGAATTGAGACATTGTACGGGGAACTAGCCTGGAACTGAATTTGATCGGGTATTCCATTCCAGCAAATCTCACTTCTTTACCGATTTCGGCAACGGTCAACCAAGTCATTTTTAGTGTCAGGTCATCGAGCGCAGAATCTGATGGATGCGAGGTGTGATGTGTTGTTTTGGAGGAGGATTGAAAATGCAAGTCGAGATCGGTACGGAGAAGGTTGATAGAGTCGTTTATGTGTTAGAGTTCGTTGGATTTAAGGAGGTTGGCAAAATTTATTTTGAGGAAAGATTTTATTCCATCGAAGTGATATTTGATCACTTCGTTCTCGTTGTCGTGGTTAGATTTGTTTTTCAACAGATTTTGGATCGCTGCCAGTTTCTTTTCGATCATTCTTCCTGTGGACTTGTAAGCTTCCCCATTACTGTCAATGCAGTTTATTGAGTCCTTAATATTTTCTATTCTGTCAAGAATAGTTCTGCTAATATGACCATTCTCGGTTAGCATCGAATTAATAGACTCGTTGTTGCATTTAATTGCCAGCATAACGTGAGCCAAGGTGATCTCTTTGCACTCGTCGCAGTAAAAATTGAAGAGACTGCAATACTCCTTGAGGTAGTTAATGGATCTCCGGGTAAGTCCTATGCATATGGCATGGAATAATTTTCCACAGAGACCATTGCATGCTACTCATTCGGCTTTGGGGTCAACAATTGAGCACAAAACACTAGCACAGCACTTTTCCATTATTTGTTTATTGAGGTTAAATTAGGTCGACGAACAATTTTTGTTTGGATTTTCTTTTTTGTTTTGTTTTTGGGGCCAAAACTGACACAGTTGAGGAATCGGCAGACAAAACTAGGTCGACGAAGAACGACGGGAGATATACTGAGTCGGCAGTTTACGGGACTTTGAAAAAAAGTGGCAAAAAATAAGTGAACTCGGTATACGGTATAACAATAACATGGTCGGGAAGTTACCCCGACGGCCCAACCCCCAATCATGAGGGCTAGGCCCTTATTTTGACCTCAGGACAGCAGGTCGGATACTTCGGTGAAAACAAACCACTTCGGGTTATAAGCGCTGCCGTTGACCCATTAAGGGTTCATCCGCCATCAACTATTTTCCAACACCCTGGCTCAGTATTGGAGATTTCTATGGACCTGGTATCCGGATATGTTGAAGCAGCTCATATAGGGATTACATTTAGTAGTTTTTTTTTTTTTTTTTTTTTTTTTTTATAATGAGCGCGCGCTCAAGGGGTTTGAGTACCCTTAAGGTGATTGTACACAGCGCGGGCAAGGGAAATTTAGGGAGGAAGAAAAGAGAGGTACCGATTGGTCTTAAATGTTTGCAAGTTGTAACGACCAGGAAATACAGAGATCGGCAGGGCATTCCATAAGCGAGATGTACGGCTTAGGAACGAATCACGATATTTTAGAGTACGTCCGAAAATGGGCTTGAGGGTATACTGATGAGCATTCATAGCGAGACGGGTGTTACGGTTGAAAGTTTGAATGGGCGGAATGCTACTGGCGATTTCAGTGGAGCACTGGTGGTGGAAGTAGCGATAAAACAAAGTGAGACACGAGACATTTCGTCGGTGTTCGAGGGTGTCCATTGATTGACTGATATTAGTATCGTCAATAAGTTTTATCGCACGGTTTTGAATCCTATCTAGCAGGTGCAGAGATGTTTTAGGAGCACCTGACCAGATGTGGGAGTTGTACTCCAATTTTGGGCGGATGAATGCCTTATATATTGAGGCCAGATCAGAGGGGGTAAAATATTTCTTACATCGCTTGAGGAAACCTAGACATTTCGCAGCATTTTTGGCGACATCAAATATGTGGTCATTCCAACGTAAGTTGTCATTAACACACATACCGAGAATGGAAAGTTTTTCGGTTTCGACGATGCAAGTGCCATTCATAGATAATGGCTGGGTGTTTAAATTTCGCTTTAAAGACAGCAGACAGCATTGTGTTTTGGAAGCATTAAATTCCACTCTATTGATAGTTCCCCAATTGGTTATGCTGTTGATATCGGAATTTAATGAGCTTAGCATACGCTGCCGTTCTCGTACTACAGCCGAAGAGCAGGGCCGTGAGTCCGGAAACGAATATGAAAAGCAGAGAGTACTGTCATCAGCAAAGGAATATATTGGATTAGAAGTAGCAGACAAGAGATCGTTAATGAAAATTAAAAAGAGTGTCGGTGACAGAACAGAGCCCTGGGGCACACCAGCATTTATTTTGTGAATATCAGACTTGAAACCGTCCAAGACAACTTGAATTGAACGTTCCGAAAGGTAATTTCTAATCCATTGAAGAAGAGAGTCGTCGATCCCAAATGCACGCATTTTCGACAAAAGAGCCTGATGCCAAACTCTGTCAAATGCCTTAGAAATATCAAGTGCAACTATCTTGCTTTCGCCAGATTGATGTACGCTTTGGTTCCACTTTTCGGTGAGACATGCCATCAAATCACCAGTGGACCTGTTGCTACGAAAACCGTACTGCCGGTCATTGAGAAGTTTTCGTGTTTCGAGATATTTCATGAGCTGACGATTTATCAGTGTTTCCATGACCTTGGAAAGAAGGGACGTAAGTGCAATGGGTCTGTAGGAGGAGAGAGAAGATGATTCGCCTTTTCTAGGGACGGGCTGGACAAATGCTGTTTTCCATCTGCTCGGGAAGAGTCCTAAAGTGTAGGATTGATGAAAAAGCTTACGCAGTGGTTTTGCCAGCGAGGAAGAACACCTCTTCAGAAGAAGGGGAGATATACCATCTGGACCAGCGGATTTATGTATGTTGAGATTCTTAAGTACTCTTGCTACTACACGAGTGCGAAAGTAGATTCGTCCCATTGAAGATTCGACGCACTCAAGTGTAGGCGGAGACAAAGCACAATCTGGGAGTGTTGAGCTGGCCGCAAAGTGTGCAGCAAGCAGATTGGCCTTATCCAAAGAGCTGACAGCTGGAATGTCATTGTAAATGAGCGTTGGGATGGAGGATGAGGCGGAATTTCTAATGTTTTTGACGAACGACCAAAAATTGTTACTGCCTTTGGGGCATTGCAGTATTTTTTGCCTCAGTTTTTGGTCGTATAGGAATTTCACACGCTTCAGAAAGGCGTTGCAGTCATTTCTGGCTCGTTTAAACTTTTTTCGGTTTTCCTCTGTCGGGTTGGTCTTGTAGGACCGAAAAAACATTTCTCTAACCCTGACGGCCTCTTTACAGCTCGAGTCGTACCATGCCTTTTCTTTTGGCTTGATACTCTTCATCCGATGAGGAATAAAGGATCTCATTCCAAAGAGAATGGTGTCTGTAATCATATCAGCAGCGGCATCCACGTCGTTATCGAGGAAGCATAACGACCAGTTAAAATTCCTAAAGAAGCTGTTAAGACCGCTCCAGTTGGCTTTCTCGTATTGCCATACGGTTTTTTTAGGAATTTTTTCTCTAACTGTGTGGTCGGTGTACGAGAAATTAGCTGATATGACACAATGGTCCGACGAGCCTAGAGGGGAGAGCACATCAATGGTGTACTTATCAGGGTGAGAAGTTAAAAACAAGTCCAGGGTGTTGGCGGTATGACTATCAACGTCTGGTATTCGCGTGGGCTCATTTACAAGCTGCGTTAGGTTGTTTTCCGCAGCGAAGATCTCAACACACCGTCCTTCGGGTGTTGTCTGTCCAGAATGTCGAAGCCACCCAGAATTGTGTATATTGAAGTCGCCCGTAATAACGATTTCAGTATGAGGATACAGGGATACAATTCTTTGAATGGAGTCAGACAGCGCATCAAACTCGTTAAAGGTTGAATTGCTGTCCAGTTTGGGGCTTCTATAAATAAAGCAGTAGTGTATAATTTGCTTACGGAGATGGAATTTTAACCACATGAAGTTGAATTCCGGATTGGAACATGGATCACATTGTGGTGGAGTTTGGTAAGCTACATCACTACGCACATAAATGGCGAGACCGCGGTGAGAGAAGAATAATGGCACTAGTTCGTAGCCAGGTAGCTTCAGATCAGAATGATCTGAGAGGTGTGGGCGGGGATCTACCTGTGTTTCACTAAGTGCCAAAACAGCTGGTCTGTACTTACAGACGTGGACGTACGCAGAAAAGTGATTACTTTTTAGCCCGCGTATATTGGCTACGTCTACCCTGAATTCCCTAGTCATAATCACAGACAAACACAGAAAACACAAACACCGACGATACTAAGCAAGGCTGCGAAGTGGAAATTCTGACGTTGGTTTACCGAATCAAATTGTTGTAGGTGTTATGCCCTTACAACAATATGAAACAGTGCACCAACAAAATTTTCACTCACAACCCCGCTATCCATCAGTTGTTACATACACTCAGCCACTGCCCGTACCGTATGGTTAAATACAGTAACGGCAGTGACTGAGTGCAAGCAACAGTACTTCGACAAGGAGCGGGTGAGGTGGGATACCCGCACTGTGTGATATTCACTGTCACTGCACTTTTTGTTTGTTTTGTATATATTTTTTTTTTGCACGCGCGCGCTTTTTTTTTTTTTTTTTTTTTTTTTCTTGCTGCACAGCACACAACAATATTGCGAGTGCACTGGTGGAGCTGTGCACTCGACGGTGGTCGACTCGGTACTGTTCGGCCTGACTGACATTCTTTTGTCTTGTGTTGAGATTTCTGGGTTTATTGTAATTTCTAGACAAATAAGTGCCGCATACGGAGACTTTGTTGAGCAAAAATTTATAATTTTAAAACAGTTCATTTCATTTCAAAACATTTCACACTTAACATAGACGTAATGAACTCTAATTGTTGGTTAATATTCATATTCGGGGGATGCACATGATGAATACAATCATATAAAGTGATTTATTCGACATGGTTCAGAGTAAAAAGTACTTAGCTGTAGATCAGGTCTATTGAAGATTTGGAAGGCCCCATTCATCAAACGAAGATATCTTAATTCCAAACCATGCTCCATGCATTACTATTTGGCTTTGCTACTAGAGCTACAATCCTTGGATGCAGTAACTCGTAAATTTAAGCGAAGAAGGAGTGAACGACAATAAATCTAGGGATTGTTTTTTACCGTATGCAGCCACGATTTCCTTTTTTGCCTTTTTCTTAGGAAAGCAAATGAAAAACCATTTTGGCGCTTCCTATAGTTGTTGCATAAAGTTTCTGAAGTGATAAAAGTATAAAAGTATATAAACGACGAGAACTAGATATATTCGCTTACAGATTGTATTAATACCAATAACCTCAGTTCCAGATTGTTACCAGTTCACAACGAACTATCATTGGAACTGCAATGAGTTGAGTGCTACAACTCACGGTAGTTGGTATCTGTATCGATTGTGTTGTCTACTAAATAAGTTGTATCTTTGATAGATTCAAACCGCTTGGCAGTGATGACATATATGCAATTATACTGCTAGCCTCTCACTAGGTTAGGTGCTAGCCTCTAAGAGACAATGATACACTGAGACCTAGTGGTCTAGTGTGTGTGTGATTCCCTGTTGATGATGTTAGAGTACGAGTATTATATTATTATAAATATCGTCGAACAGGTTTCGAGCAAGGAAACGTGACACAAAGTATCCTCATTTATGGAAACGGTGCACAGAAGCAAAAAAGAGGGAGGAAGAAGCAACTGCCCCCAACATACTCGAAATATAAACAGATGAAAGCCTACCCGCATTAGCATTAGCCCGCAAAAGAGAATAACATATGAAAAAGCCGGTCCCCATGAGGGGAAAGAAAACGACACCATTCTGAAGTAATGCGAAAGTGGTTCGCAGAGTGGATGGTGTCAAGATGAAAGAGGTTAAGGTGGTTTTTAGTGAGTGAGAATCTACAGTACTTGAAGTGGAGCGGGACTGCTTTTCATCTTCCTTAGATTTTCTACCATTCCCTATGCCAAAAAAGTTAAAAAAAATTTGACAAATCTAATAAAATTTAGCAGTTCTGCTTTGCCGACGCCTTCAAGTTTTCTAAAAAGTCTGTACCCCACTTGAGAGTTAAGTTCTTTTAAAAAAAATAAATATAATCTTGAGAAGAGGCTCCTATTCTGCTGGCCATCCTGAATATTAGGAAGTGGCCAGTTAAGACACCTTTAGCGAAACGGATGTCATATTTATTGAGTCCAAGGAGGGCACGTGTTTTCCTGCTGTCTAGGTTTAGCCAAAGAAAGCGTGAGATGGCAGAGTGCAGAGCGGCATCCTCTCTTGCTAGTTTATCAGCCTTCTCATTCCCTTTCACTTTTGTTTGTTCAGGTATCCAGCAGATATCCACTCGGTGAGATTCGCAGACTCTGCTCAGAGTTTGACGTTTAACATTTTTGCACCTCTATTGATTTGGTGGCTTCACTTGCCAAAGTTTTTATTGCCGCTATCCATCCACAAAGATAAAGATGTTTGAGAGATCAACCTTCACTGGTAGTGCAACCTGTGCAGCTTTACGAATGGCAAATATTTCCGCTTGAAAAATGCTACTTTCATCCGGAATCTTGCAGGAGTACTGGATCTGTACAGTAGACTCCAGTTCCACTACTTTTCTCCATTTTGGAGCCGTTTATGTAGAGGTTGAATTTTGAAATGTTGGTGGCAGAGTCGGATCAGCAGTCATGTCCGCTAGTGCATCAAAATCCTCAATGGACATGTTGGTTGGTGCTCCCGCATTATCGGCGTTTGTCCATAGGCTTCATTCTTCTATTCTGGTCGAGCTTTTGGAAATCGTGCATTTAAGGAATTCGTATAAATTAAAGAAGTTGAGCATTATCTATAAGGCTTCTGTTACTGCGACACAACCTTGTCTTTGAACTTGTGCGAGGATTTTGAGATAACTAGGTTGTTACGCGGCTTTCAACCAAATCAACGCACCATAAGTAAGAATTGGTCTAACTATGACCATATACATCCCGTGTTTTATTTGCATTTTCTTAGTCCTCAACGTTTACTTAAGGTTCTTTGGGATGCGTAGAATGTTCCTAATGCTTTTTTGGTTCTATATTCGATGTTACACTTTCGACTGACCTTACTGTCTAGAATGATTCCTAGATATTTAGCTTCGGATGAAAGTTGTATTTGGTTGGTTGGTTTTCCTGACTGTATTTCTCCCAAATTCTGAACTGATAATTCATGTTCTCAATTCATAGTGCTGTCATGTTTTCTACGTGGACCTTGTCAAAGTGCTTCCTTATGGATCCGGTGCTGACATTATTGAATGGTTCTTCGATATCTAGGAAGGCGCCCATGGTGTACTCTTTGTGGTGCATATTCTTTTCTATGGTAGGCGCACACAACCCCATTCAATGCCGTCTCTACTGATTTTCGTTTCCGGTAAGCGTATTGAGAACCGCATAGGTTGTGTTTTCGTCATATTCGTATATATTGATCTGGAATTCTCTTCAGTGTTTTTAACAGACAAGAGAGGAGATTTATGGGTCTGTAATCCTTAGTAGAGAAGTGGTTAGGTCTTCTTGCTTCTGGAATGAAAGCCACTTTTAATTCTTTACAGTTGTTTGAGACGAAGTCTAACTTTCGACAACCGATAAAGATGACTTTAAGCCAAGTTATGATGTATGGAAGAGCGTATTGTAACGTAGGCGGGATTACATATCTCATCTGTTCACGCCGATTTGCAGAGGGTGAACGATTTGATCGCCCATGTTATTTTGTTCTCTGCGGCCAGTTAGTACCTGTTTGCCAACATCCTTACAGCCCGGGAAGTAAGTTTTCGTAAGAAGCTATAGCGATCCTTGGCTGTTCTCTCTTCAGACTCAATTGGAGTCTTTTAGATATCCCGGGGCTACTGGATCTTTGAATAGGACAATCCTCCTCACTTCTACTGTGTTTGGCGTGTCTAAAAGGTTTCTCTGTTCTGTGACTATTTAGTTCGCTTGTGTTTGGAGGGCTTGCGATGACTAGAGGTGAGCACTTTCCTTAAGTTTAAAGTTACATGGTTTACGGCAGAGTCAATGGATAGGCGATCAGAAAGGTACTCTTAGTGTGGTTCCATGTTCCCCCTTATCCAGTTGGAGTACACCGTTCAGTTGCTAGGAGAAGGTCGAACAATTTTCCCTGCTACATACAATAAGTTTGGAAGAAATATCATAGTAAATTCAAAAATTAACTCACCCCTGGCGTTGATGTCTGTGCTTCCTCATTGATTGCGGTGTGCGTTGGCATCGCAATCGATTACCAGGCCAGCCTTTCTTGATTTGGCGTATATCCCCAGTTCACGAACGGCTGTTGTGCCATGTAAGCTGAGACTAGGATGATATTATTCATCTTAATCTCTACCTTCCGCAACCGTATCTCCATCGCTATGTCTAAACAGAAAGAGCATATTAAGTGATTTTTTTGGATAGAACACAGCTTCTGATTTTAACTGTATCTTTTCGATAGAACGCATCGTATTGTTTGGACTTTAATCCATGTACGAATAATCCAGGGTTCTTAGATTAAAGTCGAGTCAACGGTAGCGTGGGGCATGACGAGATTAAAAGTTGCTGCTTTATAGTGGTGCAAGTTAATTTGCACCACTTGAAGCTTCATTGATGCTTTTGCCATTATCGGGTAGTTTTGTCTTTAGACAACTTATTCCGTATTTTATTGTGCCCGACTTTACCTTTAGGATCAGCACAACAGATCTTTTCCTTCATTGCTGTGAATAGAGTTGAGTAATACCCACTCTTTTACAGCGAGATCTTGGTTGTGTATCGCGATTAGAGTTTCCGGAGGGGAGACCCAAGCTTGTATGTGATACGGAAGTCATGCGAAGAGGAAGTCGGGTTTGGGAATAATCGTCAACAAGGTTCTCTTCCAGAGTTCTTCAGCTGTGGAGATGGTCTTGTTGAGGAACCTCAGAGATAGTTCGTTCCCGCAACTTAGTTTTGCCAGTCCACTCCGTCGAAAACAAATTCCTCTGGGCAGCTGGTTTCAACGTTGTCCATGCTCTTTAGTATGTATTCCTAGAGTTTACTCCAGTCCCCCTGTTTAATTTTGCCATTGAGGTTTTGAAAGTCGACGATGGCTACCTGCAGCTCTATGGGAGTGCTCTCAAAACTAGTCAAGCACATTTTTCGATTTGAACTGCCCCGTTTTTGAATCATCTCCTGACTACTGCCGTTTCGCTGGTAGACGGAAGGTACCTGACTTATCGGACCCTTTGAGTAGTCTTAGATGTGAATTTATCAGCCTGTACAGCTTTGGTCTCTTTTTAATCCGAGGGGTTCACCATCGTTTTCCTTGTGTCTTTTAGCTCAGACGAATCAAGTTCTGCAGCTTTAGGCGCTACCAGAAGTTTGTACACCTTTACCGTCTTATTACGTCTTCAGATCAGTGCATGATCACGTTCGTTGAGAGTGCTTTGCGAAGCCTTACAATTTCTTTTGCGTGTGTGCTTAGACTTTAGCCTGCGGCCGGTTTATGAGTTAATTTTTCCACTATAGTCATGTCAGAGTCCGAGTCTAGCAGTTCCTCTTCAGTCTCGGAACCTATCTTGTCGGTTGACTAAGAGGAAGAGGTGTCCTCTCTGGTATTGCCCAGTGTAAGGTTTTCGATCTTCAGAACGTGCGCTAGCGATTCGCTTCCGGTTGTTGAATTGGCGGAAGAGTCTGAGTCCGTGTCTGATTCCAGGTTTTGTTGACTTGTGACTGAGTTGTTTTTGTTGCTTTTTTTTAATTTGTTTGTTAATTTTAGGTATTTGGTCCCACGAGTAGTACGGAAGGAGTGTCCACCCAGTTAAAGTTGGAATATGACGGACCTCACCTGAAGGAGTTCGCTCGTGACTGATTTAACCCACAGTCGTGTATTCATAGGCACGGTTCTATGCATCAAACGCGCTCACAAAATCACTGAAAACAGATACCTCATCTGTCAGGTTTCAAGGCTCAGGGTCTAAACTACTGAGGAGTATAGGAGCTCTGCAGTCTGGCCCTCTGGCCCACTTAATGCCAATACATTCATGACGACATTCACGACGCCTTGCCATCGCTCTTCGTCAATTCTTTTGATACCAAATCGGAACTGTCTTGAGGGACAGCTCCACCCTTGGTATGGGTCAAAAGAAATATCAACCATTAACGTCTTGATGTTCTTAGCGTCCCAATACAGTACTTTTTGCAACTCTTGGTAAACACCGTTTTAGAATAGTGCATAACAGCTGTGATATTTCCAGCTGGCACCAACGTGGAAGATTAGGGTGAGGATTGCTCCCTGTCGAATCTTCCCACTAATCAATACATATCGAACTGCTGGTTGACAGTGAAATTAGTCTTTAATCGAAAATTGATAGAGAGGACTATTCAGTTGCCAAGAGCTTCAGACCTATCAGTCTAACTTCATTCTTACTGTAAGCTACGGAAGAATGGCTGCGATTCAGCATACGTATTGTGCTTCAAAATTTAGTGGAATTAATTGAATGTCCATTCAGGAGTGCGAGGAGAAGAAGTACGTTTCATCGACATTGACTGACCACTCAAATTTTAACTTAATGTATAATTTTCATAATTTCATAATTTCCATACAACATCGTGTAGGCGAACCATTAATCTTATGGATTGAAGCAATCTTGCATTTGGTGACTTTGTCAAAACAGGATGCGGGGGTAAATACGGGTTAACTGTGATAAAGTTAGATTTACTTGAGTCTGTTTTCTAAGCGGAGATACGAGTATACTCGTTCTTGATGGCAGTGAGCTTTGTTATGTGGAGAGGGCACAGTAGGTGGCTCTATAACGAGAATTAAGTTACGCTTAAGGCCTTGATATGTCCTCTAATCACTTCCAGGTCATTTTGAGAATACAAAGTATATCGGGGTCACAATGGGGAAGCAAGAAATGAGATTGCCGATGAACTTACAAGTAAGGCTCACGGCAAAACCTTTCACAACCTGGACCTGTGTTGGGACTGCCTACGTGACGGACTCTCCTGATTGCAGGCAGACTAAAGGTCACTGCTGTGCCTTGAGTTGAACAGACTGCAGATACGATAGGTACTGGTACTGTAGGCACATTATTACTAAAGCAATACAATGGGCTCATTGGATGGAACGAACTTTTTGAATTAGAATGATTGAGGATGACAAAATCTTAGTTCCCTCAATTTTTTGTTTTTTCTGTTTTTCTCTGGTAGCTTCTATTTCCAACTGTTCATTTTCAAAAAGCCCAATAACGGCTTGGTCCTATTTGAAGAAACAATGCTCCGAGGGCCCTCAAACTCCATATTTTTAAGCAACAGCCAAGACCAACAGATTATTATGGAATCGCTTTTTTGGAAAGTTTAACATAACAACACTGACTAACCAGTCTTGATAATTAAGTGAAGTCCACTCTTACTAAAATCGAATTCATATCAAATCTACGGATTTATCGAATTCAATATTTGCTAGCCCGTCTCGACAAGTCACCTCGAGAAAAATCACTGGTGTGACACATCTTTTATTCGACACTGTAAGCGCGGCACTATATATCCGTTTGAAAGCTCTTTTTGATTAAATAAAAATGCATGTTCGACAAATGATGGGAAAGTTATAAGTTGTTTTTCATTTTGCCGTGAATTTCATGCAGCAATTGATTTAAGGATTTTTTTCATGGTCTGTTGCACGATTTTAATTATATTAAAGTCGGAATACTTCCAGGTCGATAATGATATCCTGAATATGTTTTCGATAATTGCATCAATTATTTCATTATAGTCCGAAAGGGACTTTTTTTTATACATAGTGACAAATACTCGTACCTCGAATACGCATATGAATACGAATACCTAAGTACGTGCTACAGCATTGGGTATGGTTCTGCGATCCCATAATTAAAATATTAAATACGGTCGATAGGTCAAAGAAGCCCAAGGATATGTTTCGGAAGTCTGGTCAACCTAATTACCATGCTATGTGAGTTTTTGCCAAACTACCAGTAGACTTACAAAAACAACAGAGAAATACGGGAGAAAATGCATCAAAACTCAAGTCTTGCTTTTAGCTGCACTGCAACATTGAAATAAACAAAAAAAGGAGGAGGACTTTTCTGTTTACATGTATTTGCGTACACTAATTAACTTAGTGTAGAGTTTAATTCAATTCAAAGGCATAACCGGAAGTCTGCCAACAGCCATGGATGGTACTCGTATTCATACTCGGCCTCGACGTCATGGCCCTTACTTCTATTGTATATTGGTATAGCAAAGCACATACAGCAGCCATGTATAGTTCAAAGGACGACTGCACAGTTCATTTTGGACTATTGCGATGGTTATTTATGTCCTTTTAACTGCAGACGAACGTACGAATACAGAGGCGAATACGAGTACTCGTATTAGCAAGAATGAGGTCGAGCGTGGAAACTGTTTTGTGGACTTTGATGTCGGAGCGAAGTAGAACCGAAGCGAGCAGAGCCGAGTAGAGCAGAGATAATACAGAATTCCATGTAATAAGTGGTGAAATTGTTTTTTTTTCAATTCCACGTCCTTGTTGTTGCCATTTTTTTTTTTTTTTTTGGAATGGTGGTATGTGTACTCTGCGGGTACGATGCTGAGTTTGGCTAGGATTAGTGCGTTCTTATACTTTATACACCTCAACAGCTTAGGGATTAAATTTAGATAAAATGAGTGCTGGGTTCGTTGCCAGATCTACAAAGGGCACCTAATTGGTGCAGAGGTTAGTTTGACCCTTGGACTTCCAATTAGGGAGAAAAGTGGATTTTTGCTTTTGTTTTTCCTTTTTTGAGGATTTTAAATGGAAATACTTCAACATGAGGAAATTAAATTTTTCAAGTATAGTTCATAAAAAAATTTACGGTCCTTTGTCTTGGTATTCGTAGGTATGAATACAGAAGTAATGAGAATAAAATCGAGAGTTTGTTTTGATGGAGCCTTAACGACCGGATTACGAACGAAGGTATCCTGTATCATCATTATAAATTGTCTCGGTTATGGAAAAACTTAAAATACTCGTACTTCGGATATGGACGAACAACATTTTGAAAATGTTTTCCTATGAATTATAGGTAAAGATGGGATTCTAGAACGTTGTGGTCAATCACCACCTTGCTCTTGTCGAAAAAGCTGTTTGGACATGGTGACCGAGTAAGTCGTACGGTTTTAAGCGATCGAAAATGTAACACTGGATTGTAGAGCAAAGTAGAGGATCTTTTACTCATTATCTCCCAGTGATATGGTGCGACATAAATCGTGTTGGAAATAAGTTAGAGGCTATGAAAAACGAGATGGTTCAGCGTGCGAATACATGATGGCAAATTAAGGACTCGACACGGATAGGCAATGGCTTTGTGGTCTTTTCCTGTCCAAAGGCGTATTAAGAATCTCATCTTACAGCCAAAGAACACACAGTTGGATTGATAATTTTGCAATTAACTGACGACGTCCTAAGCGACATCTTCGGCTTGCTATCATACATGTGGCAGATAAGGATCTAGAGTAAAGATAAGTAGTATTAAGTAATTAACTGTAATCTTTTTGTAATTCTATGAATCATTCCAGCCTGCTGACAGATTGCTTAGTATTGTAGCATGAAAATGGTTTAGTCGTCGTCCTCCCTTCAACACATTCCAGAGCGATCATATTTCGAAGTCGACGAACGGCTCGTATTTGTCATCGTGACTCACGCCGCGCCGGTGGCAACGAAATATTAACTAATCTACATAAAAAGCGAAGAAGCAATGAAACCCAGCAATGATTCCAAGGAATGAACCCGAGGAAGTTGATACTGTTCGTCGCTGGAATCGTGTTCACTTGGGTAGCCCGAGCGCGCACTTTGATTTTGTTGAATATTATAGGTTGTGCGAAGAAGTAGGCTAAGTAGTGTCTAGAAATAGAAAGAAATAGAAAGTTGGAAGTCCGGAATGGTGAGTCTTCGGGTACTAGGTACCTAGTGGAAGGCTTTTCACGGGTATACTAT
Organism: Volucella bombylans; assembly: GCA_949129095.1. NCBI lineage: Eukaryota > Metazoa > Arthropoda > Insecta > Diptera > Syrphidae > Volucella > Volucella bombylans. Next base: position 99,253,727 of record OX422144.1, read on the forward strand.
TGTATACTTGTAGCGATCTGGTATCGTCTGAGCATTAAGTATACGATAGTCCCCAAATGGTCACCATGAATTGTTCGATTTTAACACCATGTGAAGTGGGCTCGCGTAGTTACCGATTGATGGTCTGCATATTCCGGCTTTTATTAGGCACTCAAATTCGGCTCTTGCTTCTTCCAGTTTCTCTGGCGAAAGTCAACGTGGGCGTGCGAAGACTGGTTGACCTGTCTTTTGAATTCGATGTACGATCGATGATTCTGTTGTTCTTCCAAGTCGTTGCATTCTGGTTATGTCGGAAAATTCAATAAGTAGATCAGCGTATGGGTCTTGGGCGTTGAACGTTCTAATGTTGATATCTCTTGGAGCCGCATCTCTGGTACAGTTGGCTTCCATTTTGGTAAGAGAATCAATGAGTTTGTTGCGTGAGAGTAGTTCGTTGTGACGTATGAAGTCGGCTCAAATTATTGGTGCCGTAATCTCTGCCATGATTAATCGTCAGATGAAGCCTCTCCGCAGTATATTTTGATGAGCGATCCGTTAGCTGTGAATAATTGGAAATCAGTTGGTTTTAGACAAAGATTTCACTTGTGTGGGATGACGGGAATGTCGGACTGTGTCAATAAGAAAGTTATCTTTCGTTATCCGATCATTGACACAGGGGCGAAAAATAGCCAGTGCACCTTTTTAGCTATTTGTCGGGTCGGTTAATTGGTCGGCTCTTCCGTCTGATGACTGCAAACTGTAGTAGGTCCAAACTGGGGATGGTACCAATATATCGTACCCTCGTCGCTACTATATTACCCTCATTACGGCGTTCGGCTGAACGGTGTCATAGTTCCCCCCAAGGGGTGCGTTGTTGGTTAGGGTATCGGCGTTGGTTGCGAGTGCCTCTCGAATTCCTGAGCATATTATCGAGTTGGCGAGATACCTGAACCACTATAGCACTAATTTGTACATCGTTCGCTTCCTGCTGGAGTGTCGGATTCATGTGGATTGGGGCTGTAATTTGACTTACTTGTCAAGTACCTATAGCGTCGGCTATTTTAACGAATTTGGCGGCATTAGCTGTGGACGCTGCTACAGAAGCCTTAGCATGATCGGGTAACCGCTTTGTCAATAACCTTTCGATGTGTTATGAGACAAAGTAGTGGCAACCACCCGCCTCATTTCATGGCATAGCTGACTCGGTCACCGAGTGTCATCTCATTAAGTTGGCGGTTGAAGCGCCTTTCCTGGTTATCTGCGTAATGTGCGATTAGTGATTGTTTGATGTAGTCGTATTTGCCTATGTTTGGGGTCATTTTAATTATCTCTTCGATTTAGTTCAGAAGAGTTGGGTTCAACGACTCCAAAACGGTGATATATTTCTTCGGGTATCCCATTATTGCTGTGGCTGGGAACTAGAAATCCAGACTTCGAAACCATGCGTCAATATTCGTGTGCTGCAGGGTAGGCATTTGAATTCTAGCAGTTGCTATTGCTGAGTTTTGAGCAATCCTGTCTGCAACCGGTTGTAGTTAGTTTTGTGTGTCGGTATCTCACCGCTATATCGCCACCTCTATGCTCGAATTTTTTAAATGGGGTCACCATTTGTGGGTACTGAATTATACCACAGTTATTTAAAAATGAAAAAAAAAACAAAAATAGTTTATTAAGTTCTACGTAGAACTACTTACCGTTGTGATGATTTGGACAATACTAATTGATGTGTAAAGTTCTGCAAGAAACTTTCCCAACGGGCTAGCTTAAACGTGACTAAGGGAGACGACGCATTAGTGCATCATACGATTGATGACGCCTTCACGCATCTATAAGCGTAGTGGTGTTTTTCAAGTCTGAGCGACGTTTTATCTAATGTTCTACCAATTCCTTTAATTATTTCTGTTAGATTTTCATGTGCTGAGAGTGGAATATTTTTAATGTCGACATTGTTTCTAATCATTTGTTGTTCGAGCGTGTTGATTTGAGTTTGCATACTTTCTATAATAACTCCAACCCTCACAATCTTAGGTCTGTGCCACTTTTTTCAATCTTCAAACGAATTAGGGACACCTGGAGCCAATGTCTAGAATGCTTCTAGACATTCATCTCAGACAATCTCAGCAAACTCTCCCTCAAGAACACTCTTATTTCCATAGTCCTAACTTTCTTTAACAGCTCCCACCCTTTAGCTTTTAAGTGAAAAGAATGAAAAGATAAAAACTAATGAAATAAATTACAATTAAAAGTTTATTTATTTTTTATTATGTGTGGAAAATACATCGGTTAAGTGGCCGCCATTAGAATGCAGGCATTCATGGGCTCTTTTGATAGCACTTTCCATGACTTTTTGAAATGTTGCCGGCGTAATTTGCGCGATTTCATCTCGAATATTGAGTTCCAGCTCCTCTATAGTGTGTGATTTGCTAATGTAAACCATTTAATTGATTTAAAAAAAGTCTAGAGCGGACAGATCATGCGATCGCGGTGGCCATGCAATATAACCGTTTTTTGAGATAATGCGATTTGGGAATTTTTCGCGAAATAAGTTCATTGTCTCACGAGTGGTGTGAGCGGTAGCTCCGTCTTGCTGAAACCACATGAGCTCAACATCGTTGTCTGCTTGCATAAGTGGAAAAAAGAAGTCCTGAGGCATTGTTCCGTAGCGATGCCCATTAACTGTAACGCTTGCCTATAACTCTTACGCGAGGTTATTCCACACCAAACAGTAACACGAAGTGAGTGTAAGTGACTTGATGGACATTTTTGGGATTCCATGTGCTCCAAAATCTGGAATTTTGCTTCTTTACAAATCCACTCATTTTCATTTTCTTGGTCATTTTCGGCGATGTTAAGGACAGTTCTGCAGCACTCCAAACGTTTTTCTGGGTCACCACAATTGAGTTGTTGGACCAACAGATCTTTCCTCAAAATCCGATGAATCGTGCCACGCGATGTGCCAATTGTGTTGAACGTCGTCGTGTCGATGTTTCAGTTTCGGCTGCAACACTTTCACTAACGACCTGAATGTTTTCGGTCGATCGTCCATAACGAGGTCTATCGATAAGCCTCACATCGCCAACGTTCCCATATTGCTCGAATTTGGCCATTATTGCACCAATAATGGGAGCTGTTGGAGCATTTCGAACTCCATAAAATTGCCGGTAGGCACGTTGAGTTTAAATTATTGACAGACTGTTCTCCAAAAATAATACGACGATTTGTGTTCGCTGTGCGGTCGTGTAGTGCTCCATGTCAAATCTCCCAAGTCTTATGTCTGCAACAAAAAAATAAAAACTCAAAAATGTGTTGCAACTCGCGGGGGAGGAGAAATTAATTAATTAATTTATTTAATTTAATTAGTAAAAGGGTGCCGGCCTACCGGCAACCAAAAAATAAAAAACGCAAAACTATAAAACTATAAAACAAAAGAAAAAAACCGCAACCACACGGATGGTGGTTGGTAATCGAATGGAAAAGAATGCACAAAACCGAAAGCAAAAGGGGAATAGCAAGAAAACCGGAATTGCGACCAGCAGCTGGTTCCAAGCTGCGCACACTAGCTGGGAAATGGGAAAGTGGACGCCACCCAATTTTTATGGGAAATTGGGAAAACAAGATCGAAGTAAAACAGATGAATTTTCCCTGATGAGGATTTAAATTGTGTCGGTTTATTTTTTTTTCTATTAAACGGGGGGTGACAAAGACTGTGTGAGTACAAAAGGAAGAACTAGGTATAGGATGTCGTGTAGCACCAGAGGGGTTGCTCACCGTAAAATCTTCTCGAACAAAACACTCAACTTAGCGGTCAACAGAAGGCCCACGATTCCGTACGATCGCGAGAACGGTGCCCTTGGGGCCAACGGGGTCGCGAAACAGTTTTGGCCGTAACCGCTAAAGGGCTACGGGGTTTGCCAGGTGAACGTTAAGGGGCCTTACGGGATCACCGAATCACAAAGATTCCCACTTAGGGGAAGTTTACACAACTAAGTGGGTATTTATAATTTAAACGAAAATTCAAAGTGGTACTTACTCGTATCTCTTTTCCTGCCTACTTGGGATCGCTCCTGTCTGGTTGTCGGGGTTGGTGAGGGGAGTGTCTACTTCCCGCCGCTGTCACTCTCGTCGTAGGTTTCGTCCGTTGGTTTCTTGCCTGTCGGGCTTCCGTCCTCCTTTCTTGTTGGTGTTTTTTTTTTGTTGTTCGTTCGTGGTGTAGTTTTCCCTTAGTTTTCCTCCTTGTTGGTTTCTTTATTTTTGCTCGTTCGTTTTGTGGTTTTCCTTTAGTTTTTTTTTTCTTGTTAGTTTCTTTTGTTCGTTCATTGTGTAGTTTTAATTTCGTTCTCTGTTTTATTTTTTTTCGTTTTGCTATCGTCTTTGTTTGGTTTTTTTGGCTACTCTCCGCTATGACGGCTAGTTACTAATATCCCTAGCCGCGTATTCCGGTTAGTTGCCACCCACACACACATACATTCATACATGGTTCCACTAATTCAGCTGTCAGAGCAAAGGGACTCACTTCCAGAGCTCTGACAGCCTCCCACCCAATCACACCAGTCGATGTTTTGTCGTGTTCGTTCTGTCTGTCGAGTGACTGCTTGGGTCCATATTACACCCTCGGACTCGGAACACTTTTGGGTAACAATTAAGGGGAGCTCAAATAGTGACCGCCAAGTAGGAAGGAAACTTTTATTAAAGGATTCCACTGTGGGCCCCACAGTAAGTCTCCTTGCAGACACGAGTGAGGGGAACGGATCGTGGGGAATCGTGAGCTTTCTTTCACAATTATTGTTTTTGAATTTGGGGTTTTGGGGGTCTTACAAATTATGTAGCTGGAAGAGCAAACAATATCGAGTTTAGGGTGGGCCCTCGGCCATTGCTGGGGTGTCAACGTCTTCGAGCATCCAGGGGGAAGCAGACCGTCCGTCCTCTAGAGTCTCCAGGCCGTCCGCCTGCCTTTATCCGGGATACCTATATGGTCATCTTTGGAGCGGTAGGCCGAGGGAGGGAACTGGATTCAAAGAATCCAATAAATCCCACCTGTACCGTGGCATCCAGAGCATGAAGGGAAGAAAAGAAAGAGGACAAAACAAGAAAAGGCAGGTGGGCAGAGGGGTGAAACAGACAACAACAGGACCAAAGGGAATGAAGGATTTTGGGGGCGTGATTTGCACGTAACAACTGTCTATAAATAAAAGAGCTATTATTTTTTTTACATAGGAAAGAGACTTTTGGCCCACCCAGTATATGCTTGCAATAAGCTTTAATAAATCCGGGCCGCAAATTACCTTTTTTCTGTTGTTCTCTTTAAGCTCTGTAATTTCTGTGTTGATGGTTTCCATGAGCTTGTTATATTTTAGCAGTTTGAGTTAAGTTCATCATATTTTGTAGCTAGGAAATCGCAGGTCGCAGTGACTTCTTTTAGTTTAGTCCTTAAAAGTTTGATTTCCGCTAGAACATTTGAGATGCTATTCGCGTTGGTATGGGTGCTTTCGGGACTGTCGGTTCTGGAAGGTCGCACTCTCTTTGTCGCTTGAAGGTCTGCTGTTTGTGTTAGAGGCACAAACAAACGCAGCAGTATTTTGGACATCTCCTTTATTTCTGCAGACCTGACACTTCCAGGTTTCTCTCCTCCTCGCACTGTTGTGCATTCGAGATGAAGTTTTTGAGTAGTGCATTTCATGCATACAGCCAAATCTCCTTCGGATGGGAGATTATCACCGCAATGGCTACACACATACATATGTATATTGTTGGGGAAATGGGTGAAAAATGGCATAAGTACCACTTTACGTTTTATGAGCTTATTCTAATTACACTTTGGTAAGTCAAACTTTTAAACTTTATACAAAGAACCACGACATCACAGAGTGCTGTCCACACACTTCCAAGTTTAACTGACTTTGCACAACACACACTAAGGCACTCGATGAATTTGATCCCCCTACAAACGCGTTAGTTAGATGGAAAGTCAATCGACTCTCCAACAGATGATACCAATTCATAATTGGTATTGACTTATTGGACCTATTAACCAACCTAAATGCAGTAATTAACATCAGTGAAGGAACTATTAATGTTAATAATCAATGTTTGTGCTTTATTAATATTCTATATGCGTTAAGCGAAATATGCTTATTGGCCCCATTTAATGAAATCTCTAACCATATTTAATTGGAGCACCTTAATGATGAGAAACGTCAAGGAGAAGAGAAATAATTGAAAAGGTTCGGAAACGTATTCTTTAATGAAGGTGATAAATTGACTAGTATACCAGAAATATACCACGACCTAATAACTACAACGGAACAACAGGTCAATACTCACTAGGTATCCAAGTCAAAACGAAGAGGAAGTAAGACGTCAATTCAAAGAAATGGTAGCCCGGGGTATATTTAAGAAAATCAAGTTAAAGTACTCTTACAGTTGTACCTAAGAAAAAAGACAACTCGGGGAGAAGAAAATTTAGAATTGTAATTGATTATACGAAATTAAGTGAGGTGACAAATTTCCACTACCCATCTTAGATAAACTCCATCTTAGATAAACTCGGAAAGGCGCAACACTTCACTACTTTCTTAGAATTATGATTACCTTTCGAATTACGAACAAATAAATACAGGTGACAAAATCAGAGAGAGTTGTAGTTGACACCCCCTCTTGTTATTCGCTAAATGTTAAGATATATTGTAATGTGAGTTAAGATATAATAAAGTTTTTTTTTTTCAGTAATCACTTCTCTGTGTACGTTCATGTCTTTAAATACAGGCCATTTTGGAACATACCACCAAAAAGTTCCCGGAATAACCACCGTGTGGTGCTTCATTGGTTGACATTCCCTCTAAATCTTAGCGTCATAGCTTAACATTTGCAAAAGTTACGTACCCAAGAGTGCATCTATCTATGTCTGTGTTGACGATTTTTTACAATTTCGGAAATGGACTTAAATTCGCAACAACGAACTTGTATTAAATTTTGCGTAAAAAATTGATTTAATGGTGCCCCGAACGTTGGAAATGTTGGAAAAGTGTTTCGGCAACGATTCTCTAAAGAAAACGGACGAGAGTCAATTGAAGATGATGAACGCAGTGGCAGAACTTCGACATCGAAAATCGGCGAAAACATTGCTGGAGTAAAAGAAATGTTGGTCAATAACCGCAAATTAACCATCAGAGAGACAGCGGAAGACTTGAACATTGCCTATGGATCCGTCCAAGACTTTTGGTTAATGATTTGGGTTTCCGTCATGTAGCAGCAAAGTTGGTGCCAAAAGACCACAATTTCATGCAAAAAAGAGACCGTGTTGAAGTCGCAAAAGAGATGATTTGCGAGGCTGAATCCGATCGCACATTCATCAAAAGGATCATTACTGGAGACGAGACGTTGGTTTATGAGTACGACACGCAATCCAGATATCAGGCAAGTGAATGGCATTCACCGAATAAGCCGACACCAAAAAAACCACGTCGTTTTCAGTCAAAAAAGAAGGCAATGCTCACGGTTTTCATAGATTACAACGGTGTAGTGCATCATGAATTTTTGCCAGAAGGCCAGACAGTAAACAAAGAGTATTATTTGGGCGTTATGAGACGTTTGCGTGAAGAAATCCGCCGAAAGCGCCCAGAATTGTGGGCAGAAAACTCGTGGATTTTGCACCATGATAACGCACCGTCGCAC